>CM062806.1:704231992-705729595 GCA_031772625.1 Pinus tabuliformis | reverse complement strand
AATACTACAGATGAATGCTGCTACAGATAAGTATACATACCAATATAACTAGAATCTTCAATCACTTACGGACTGCTTGAGTATGCCTTCTTTTGTTCACCTCTATTTGATGCTTGCCAACTCTATCTGAAGCTTCTTTTGCTAAGGTTACATTTCAAGAAGCTGTTATAATGCTGATGCTCTTTGCCCCTATCATCCTTTTGCCATACGTTACAGAAAACGGTTGTTAACCAATGCAATAACGTAACTGCGTGGAGTATGGGGAAGCGTATGGTTAACGCATATGGAGAGCGGTTACAGATTCCGCTAGTTATTACATGCCATTCACGGTAACAGTGTGTTGAGGGAAAAACAATATTGTGGTATGGGAAAATACAACAATAATACCGCAACTGCAATGGTACCAGTATAGTAAAATTTCAGAGCTAGAAATGGTAGTTGGAGACAGTGTTAACGTATGAAGTCTGCGTATGCAACGTTTTGAATATGGATTGTCTGGCAGTGCAACATGTGCCTCAGATTTGGGCGCATTGATTTCCCAAGATTTCTATACACATAATTGAAAGTAACGTTTCATGCAAATCAATCATCACAAATATGAAACGCATAGTTGAACCAATGAACCAGCACTCACGCCACACTACAGACTTACCAGTTTTCCATCTTGAATGTTATTGTGAATTCCGCAAACGACTGCTCCATCATCGATATTACCGGTTGGAGAGTAGATGTACCAGGAGGAGAAATTTCTGTAACGCACGAATCTTTAATGGGTTATTACTATTTAGATTTCTGAATCAGCGCTCTACAAGACCGCTTTTGACTATGACTGTAAGATTACATCGAGTCAAGCATATTCCAGATACCCGTCTACAAGACGAGGTCAGAGACCACGCAGCTGCTATGGCCACTCAATTTGTCAGATGCTGCTACCAACAAATGAGAGAGTCTGCCAAAGTGCGATATTCAACAATTGTGCGAGATCACATGCTACAGGATCTGCGTATACTTCACTGCAACATGCCAACGGTATGAGAGAGAGAGTGCCAAAGTGCACAACCTTCAATTCAGGGTTTGTAACAGGAGTTCGACACATACCATGACCATCAAGGTTTCAACACACAGAGATGCATAGGTGAAGACATTTTAGAGTTACACATAAAGAATTCATCAGAGGATTAATGCATTATTCAAATGCAT
Source organism: Pinus tabuliformis (assembly GCA_031772625.1). Lineage (NCBI taxonomy): Eukaryota > Viridiplantae > Streptophyta > Pinopsida > Pinales > Pinaceae > Pinus > Pinus tabuliformis. Next base: position 705,728,395 of record CM062806.1, on the reverse strand, counting down.
AGGTGGTGCAACAGACAATGTACAGAGAGATGTATAAGTGATGTGCAACTGGGAATATAGTCGTCAAAAAGGAGTTAAAAACACCATTTTTGATATTTATCTGAGAGAAGGAAAAAACAAATGTGAATTACGCAGAGAGACATTTGTATTCTCATGAACTACACTCAGACTTCAATCTCAATGAGCAATATGATTATCCTAACAAATGATCACAAACCCACAAGCTTCATTAAGACATAGAAGCGTTGGTTTACACAGGCCACAAAAACAAGTGGCTTACACAATATTGAGAAGGTTATGAACGTACCAGCTCTGATACCATGTTAAACACACATGGGAGCAAGAACAATATGAAAGATAAAACATGCAAGTACAATTTTTATTGACAAATGATATACATTTATAGTGCATTATGTGACCGTTGGGTTTCACATCCCAAGGCCTCTTGTACTACTTTTTCTATTCAGCTTCCACACTAACCCATTGAGGATTAGGTGTCCAACATCACTGAGCAGCGCTGCTACATAAACCAAAGGAGACCTCATAGGCCTAGACCATACCAACAAGGCATGCAAGGGTCATCCCATGTATATTACAACCCCAACCAGACCAAATCCATATCTTCTTTGGGACCCCCTGCTCATCCTTCCTAGTCTACACCTCCTCCTTGGTCCTTTGCATGTCAATATCACTCCCAGCCAGCCAGTCACTTCAACCATATGCTCCACCACAACCTCAGTGGAATGAACCGCCCCAGGGTTGGAGGCCCCAATACAACAATGCTTCAACATTATTTCCCCCACCACCTACCTAACCACAATTGTTACACTCTGCTCAACCCAAGCAACCCCAGATGCCTACCCAGCAAATCTGAACCCGAACAATAGAGAGGCTCAGCAAGTATACATTGGAGAGACATCAAATCTAGCTTATGTTGTGGACATCCGGGAGATTAACCTGAGATCTAGGAGAGTTCTCCAGGATAACCAACCTCCACCTCCACCTAGGGAGGTTGAGGAAGAAAGAGAGGAAATAATTCTGAAAGTAAATCCACCATTTCCTGAGAGATTAACCCAACCACTCTAGCCTACACCAGAAGAGACTAAACTTCTAGGAGAATTGAAAAATCTATATATAAAGATTCCACTTCTCCAAGAAATAAAATATGTTCCTATTTACAATAATTTGATTAAGGAGAACTGCTTCAAGCATCTAGGGAGGCGAAGAAGAGATGTCCCTACCATTAATGTCATTAGACAATTGTTCGACTTAATGCTGGGGCAGGTAATATGTCCAAAGTATTTGGACCTTGGAAGCCCTGTAGTAGATGTGTACATCAATGGCACCATTGTCCCACACACTTTGATCGATCTTGGGGTTGCCATTAATGTGATGACCAAGGACACCATGCTCAAGCTCAACCTCCAAGGTTCATTTAGGAAGACCACAACAGTTCTGCAACTTGCAGTCCGCTCCACAGTGACCCTTGAGGAGATTGTGGAAGATGTGATGGCCTCCATTGACTCTTGGGAGTACTGGTGAGCACTAGTATTGCAGAAATAATCAAGTAACTCCTTGGCTGCCTACTTTACTCTTATCAACCCGGTAGTTTGTAACAAACTTGGATGCGACAGTGTTGTATGCACAAGTACTAGTTCTTACTACAGGTTGTCACTTGGTCAGCCGGTGCAAGATCACTAGGAGCTCAAGCCAACTTCTATGGATTCTAGAAGAATCTCTATTTGTGATGAAAGGAAAGAAAGACTACTCTACAGATACTATTCTAACTGCAAAAAGGAAGACTAAAATGTAAAGCAAACCAAGTAAATCCTAATTAACCAACTAATCCTACTTTTGTAGAAAGCACTATGAAAACTATGAAAAGAATGCCATTACCTACTCAAGGAAGTAAACAATATCTAACTAAGTTATTTCTAGAAGTAAATGAGCAAAAAACATCTTTTTGGATTTTTATGTATTTTTATGTGAATTTGGCATGCATGTAATTTTATTGTTTGTGAATGTGGCAGCGAATAGGAGGCGATGGAGGGTGGATTTGGGACTTGAGAGGATGCACGATGGTGTGGATGGGTCATAGGAGGTCTTGGGTGGCCTTTTGGAGGCTTTTTCCACACTTGGCCTTCAAAATAAAGCCTAAAGGAAAATCTACAGGAGGAAAAACAACATTTTACAGGAGGCCTGCAGGAGGAGTCTGAGAGCAGTTTTCATTGTTTTGAAGGTGTGACAATGGGCGGAAAGGGTGGATGAAGGTTGGAATGAAGTGTTAGGGCACCTAGGGTCTACCAAGAATCATTAGGATAGAAAAAGATGATTAGATTTGCTCAAGGAGAGAGGAAGGAATTCTATGGAAAATGCAAGAAACTAAGGCAGAATTGAGGGGAGACTTGCGAGACCTGTAGGGCATGGATCAGATGGAGAATGGGATGGCTGATAGGATGGCCTGCTACTAGAAGAAATCTTCTACATAAACAACTGACATTCAACCAATGAGATTAAGCAAACAATGAAATAAATGCATCTAGAAAAACAAAGTTTTGCATCGAACTAGTCTAAACTATGATCTATGAAAGGAAATGCTCAGAAATGTTGCAAGAAAGGAAAGCATGAAAGAAGACTACTATAAATAAAGAATTGAGCATGATGAAGAAGTTTTGAACCAAAGAAAAACCAGGCTATTAACCAACTAAAAAGCTGCAAACACTAGAAATCCTATGAATGAGGAAAATCTGTGTTTTTGGGGCAGCAAGAGGGTCTTTGCCTCAAATCATTGTCCCAAAGGGAGGAAGAGAGGCCAAGGCAATGTTTCTAGCTTTTTGAATGTTGTCTTTATCACCGCCTAACCTGCTATAGAAAGCATAAATGGAAGCAAACTACTGAATCATCAAAAGCAACATATTCTTAACCATAAAATAAATACATCTAACAACAACCTAATCTACAAACTGAAATGAAACATACCAATACAAGTAGAAAGGAGCTTGGCTGCTTGGATTGGGCACTAACCCAAGAGCTTGAACCCTCTGAGGTAACTCAGTGCTAACTCAAAAAGGATTCCATCTTTATTCTCAAAACAATAACAAGATTACATGAACTATCAAGATAATAAGCTCGAAGTTGAGCATAGTTTACATAAGCAAAACTACAACAAAAATCCAACAAAAATCCGACCCTAGTGAGGCCCTAGGCCTCTCTACTTATAAAAAAGAAGCTATCAACAACTTCCATAAAATCAAGGAGACTTGGCTCCCAAAACTCGAGATAATCATCAATCATCCTTCACTTGCTCGGCTGCCTTCTAGTGCATGACTTGGCTACTTGTACTTCGAGCTGAATGAAGGGGAATTTGAAGTGAGGAGTAATAAATGAGGGGGATTCCCTCCTATAAGTCCTCTCCTTTTTCCACTTCGAGTTATTGTTTCCATTTGTCCACTGGATCCTTGAATTTTACCACAAAATTCATCAATAATCTGCATTAAACATATATTAGACCACATGGCATCATAACTAACTCAATTCACTCTATAAGCATAAATATAATTAGAAAATCATACAATAAGCTAAGAGAATGGTTGATTTGACTAGGTTAGGAGGTAAAATGAGCCCATATAATTACCTATTTATGATGCTCATCATCACCCCCTACTGAAAGTGTTTCTCATCCTCTGAGAAACTTAGTCTATATCCTCATCATTTAAGACCCTAGTGGCCTCCCTAGCATCCCATGCCTCTAATGTGGTCTCCTCTTCCTTGTCATAGAATCCTACCTTCCTGTCTATTTCTTCCCACTACTCCTGCTCTTCTTCTTCTCTTTTGCCTTCCAGCATGCCTAGTAGCAGTGGGGGACTCAATTTGAGGCCAATCCAATTGACCTTTAGCCTCTGCATGGAGCGCTTGTACATTGGCACTCTCCTTAATGCCTCCTTCATCCTCATTGGGGAATGATATTCCCTGATCTGTAGACTGTGTGGTAAGGTGTTCCATCTCCTCATACATGCATGCACATAGTCATCCCCAAGTAACCTTTCCATATCCTCAAAATGTGCAATGGCTTGTGCCTGATCACTTATATATCTAGAGGCAATCTGAGGATTATTGACAAGCAGGTTATGTGTGCTGATGAGTGCCATGGGGTCTGATAGCTCAGATCTTATCATTAATGGCTCATTCTACTCCTTTATCATCAACCTTCTTATTTATGATGCCCTTAACTCTTCATGGTTCATCCATGAGGCCATGTCAATTAGTTGCAGGTCCTCTAGCCTAGCATTGGGGTCCCACACATTCATGTCTGTAAGGGCCATGTTATGCACATATAATTCTGCCATCTTTGCCTTATCTTTTGATGTGCTTTGGTCACACAGGTCCATAAACTGCCTGTAATCATGGAAAGGCATTGTGCCTCTTTGTACCAAAGTCTTTAACCGAAATTTCAACCATTGGTCCTTGAGATACAGGCCATAGGATTTTGCTGGTGTCCTACATTGTAATGCCTCCATGGACTAGCTGGCCATGCATGCCAGTTGGGTCTCCTTCTCTTACAGCTGCCTTCTTAGCCATCATTTTCGATTTCAAGGTGGCTTCTTGTGATTGCTTCTCTATGTCTGACAGCACTTAGCACTGCCCATTTCTTTGAGTATGTTCTCCATATGGCCAATATCCTAAACTCCTTTGGATTTGGCTATTTGCATCCACCTATGGGTCCTTGTTCTTTCTTTCTCTAATTCAAAGAATAGTGGAATTGCAAATTTTTGTGGAATTATTCTTCCCCCCTCAAGAAAATTGTGGTAGGAGCCAAGACTGGGCTAGGGATCAGGTTATTGTAGCTCTGTTTCTTCCTCCTTTCCCTGTCATTGTCCTTCTACCCTTTTCTCAAGCTTTTGGGTCTCCTGTAGTTTTGAAAGGATCTCCTGTAGAACTGTTTGTGCCTCCTGTACGACTTTTTTTGAGTCTTGTAGTTCTACCTTTTCTTTCCATGTGGTGAATCTAGGAGTCCCCCTTTCATATGTGATAGATGCCTTGGAAGGGGATTCTTTTCCTTGGGTAGAGGGTGAATCTTCAATAATAATTGGCACTTTTGAAGAAGGCTGGGGTTTCCCTGTTTTGATTCTTGTGGTCTTCCTAGCCCTGAAATACATTGAGGTCTGCCTTTGCCTATTTTGTTTTGGCTTAATTGGTATGCTGAGGGCAGTGAGAGCAGCTGGTGCCTCTCTTTCTAGAGTCTCAAGGGACACTTCTGTCTTTTCTGCCCCTTTTTCTCCTTCTTCTATCTCTTTCTCTGTCTCTGTGTCTTCAAATTTCTCCTCCTCTATCTTGGTCTCTCCCTTCTTCCCTTCTTGTTCTTCTAAATCACCAGTTGCTTCACCTTCTCCCCCTTGCTAGTCTTCCTCCTCACTGGCAGTAGGGCTGATATCATAGACCAGGGTCTTTATGTCATCTTTAGTTGTAATGTTTCAGAAGATTTCCCATGCTATAGGGAGTGTAAATGTATGGAGGGCTTCTTCCACTAAAATTTTGATTAACCCATGGTGAGCTAGCTGTTGATTTCCTACTTTTACTTTAGTAATAGAGTCAATGAGGGACTGCAGGAGGAAGTAGGGGATGCTGAGCTTCTAAGGGGCTTGAGTGTCCATGCAATATCTTAATTCATGCATGATTCTAAAGTGGTAACCATAGACAACGTTGTACCTCCCCTCATAGGAAATATACTTGATTATTTGGTAGCTAACCTCATCCCAAGGATATGGTATGCTAACCCTTCTTATGCCATTTTTATCTTCTATAGGGGTTTCATTGTTTTGGAAGAAGTTTTTCTTGGCAGCCTAGCCAATTGGTTTTTCATCCTTACTCCAAGGCAACCCAAGAGGAAGGGTAGTGACCCTACTGATAAATTCAGGGGTTATCTCCATGGAAAGGCCTCTAAATGTGACAGTGGAATGTGTTTTGGTGTGAGGGACCAAAGAGTGGGCAAATTCTTGAGCAATTTCCTCATCAAACCCTCAGAATTTCTAAAAAGAGTTCATCCAATTTTCTCTCGTGAATATGTCCACTACTTGGGGATGTGCATGGAGCCTGGAGGAGTTGGTAGGCTCCTTCCTCATAAAACCTCCTGTCATTTTGTTTATTCTTCCTTGGGAAACCAAATGTGGAGATGGAGACAAATTGTTTTGAAGAAAAATAGAGAAACAGAAAGACTGTGTTTTTTTAAGAAATAAGCAAAAATTCTTTTATGCATTTCCTCCACCTCAAGGCTTTATTTTCTCCTCAAAATTAAACCACTGCTTGCATATTTTGATATTCAATGGGAGTATGCATAGAACCTACCTCCTTAGCCTAAGAATTGTGCTAAAACCTGTGTTTTCTCCCTTCAAAAAAACTCACTGGCCCTACTGTAGAAGACTGTTGTCCCTCCTGTAGAATTCCTGTAGGTTCTCCTGTAGAACTTGTAAGTGCTCCTGTAGAAAATTCCGAGAGTAGGAATATGGGAGAGATCAATGGAGAATGATGGTTATGAGGTTGTGGAGGCACGAGGAGATTGCAAGAGCGGAGTTTCGAGGACAGAATGAAGGAAAAGGTGGTGAGAGTGCTCGGGGAGGAGTGGTTATTGCTTTTTATGGATATTTCCGGTGATGGAGGGTGAGCTAGCCAAGTGTACATTGGCCATATTCGAACCGTTGGTCCCCACCTGCCTTGTCATCATAGCCCTCTCCTCATAATCATCTCTCATGATTGCATCGAAGTTCACATTTCCTCCACTACCTGTCCTTGACATCTTTCTTGAGTTGACTGTGTGCACATGTGGGTGACATCTTTGGATGAGTGGAGTCAACTAGATGAAGGTGGCCAAGTTAATTGGCCACCTTTCCCTCATTCAACCTCAACCATATCATTTTGGTTTCATGCCTTCTAATTACACAAATGCAAACAGAGGAGCGGGTTAGTTACTTACCTGAGATCCGAATGCATTTGTTGTGAGGTGCTGTGGCTCTCTCTCTCTGTTGCATGCATTTGTTTCTTTCAATGCATGTTGTCTGCTTGTTGATGTGTGGCTGTGCTTTGTGTAGGTTCCTCTCTGGCTGGATTTGATCTTCAAGTGTCTTCTTCAACCTTCATATTTGAACCCTCTTGCTGCTGATGTTGGATTTTAATGGGATCAACTGCTACAGGAATTCCTACAGGAGCTCCTATAGTTGCTTCTCCCTTTGAAACTTCAGCTTCTTTCTGTGCTTGTAGCTATGAGGATGATGCCATAGATGTGGATGGAGATGGAGAGGTAATAGGTAGGCTTCAGGTGAGGTGGATGGTGCTGTTTTCTTTCTTATTTTTTTGTTTTTTTTATTTTTTATTTTTCCTAAAAGCTATTTTTGTGTGTTTTTCTTGGGTAGGAAGAAGAATGATGCTTAGGCTGTGATGCAGGCTTGGAAATGATAGCAAGGAGGTTTGAAGACTATAGGAGGATTTATAGATCTTTTATGAAGCTTCCCTATCCCTCAAATTTCCTTTTATATCCATTTCTGGCTCTCTGTAATTCCTACAGGAGCCTCCTGTAGAAAACACAGATGCTCCTGTAGAAAACACATTTTTTGAAAAAGAAGCACAGTGAGGTAAAAATAATGCCAAGAATGATGGAGAAAGGTGTGGGAAGGTAGGATAGGTGCTGGTATTGGCTTCAGGGCTCCCTTGGCACGTTCTGCTACTTCCTGTAGTCCTCCTGCAAACTTGCAATGCAACTGGAAATTCATTTTTTCTCTCTCTCTTTTTTTTTTGAAAACAACCAGAGCGCCTCAGGGAGGTTTTCATCCTAATTGCCTACCCTGGGCGTCTCCAAGGGAGGTTTTCACCCAGGGATATTATTTTCTCTTCTCTTTTTTTGACATCACTGGGCCTCCTCAGAAGAGGTTTTCAACCCAATGATGGGACTCAAGCACCTCATGGAGGTTTTCACTTGAGTCCTTATTATTTTCTTTATTGTTTTTTTCTTCTTCAGTGAGTGGGTGAAGTGGAGGCTAGGACATGCTCCACTACCATCACTTCCTTATTTAAATATTCAATGAACTCTTGCTTGGAGAAGGGTTTCTGGTACACTTTCAACTAGTGTCCATTGAAAAGCATGGGGATGGCTTCATCATCAATGGTTCTAATTAGAACTGAACCATTGTCATTGCATTACTCCATAGTGTAGGGTCCCAGCCATCTTGTCCTTAGCTTTCCCTTGAAATATTTGTATCTTGAATCATAGAGTAGTGCCCAATATCCATCTTGGAATTTCTTCTCCATGATGTTTTTGTCATGCCATATCTTTCTCTAAAGCTGAACTACTTTTGTATGGAGAAGGGCCTGCATTCTGTGTTCATCCAATCCATTGAGTTGGAGCAATCTTTCTTTCTGTGCATGGCTGAGGTCTAGGTCTAGTTGAGCTGCCATCATTAGGGTATTGAATTCAAATTCTATTGGCAACAAAGCCTTCTTCCCATAGACCAGCTCATAGGGTGTGAACCCTGTAGTGGTCTTCCATGTTGTATTGTAGGCCCATGTGGCCTCAACTAATATGTCCGCTTAGTCTTTCCTACTGCTGCTCACTACCTTCGTCAGGATCCCTTCCAATGCTCTATTAGTGACCTCCACCTGCCCATTGGCTTGTGGATGGTAAGTGGTGGAAGTCCTGTGCTTGATTCTATGATGTGTGAGCAGGTTTTCAATCAAATTGTAAGTGAATAGGAATGGATTGATTTTCAAGGTTCTTTCTGGGCTGAACTCTATATTCTTAACACAGAGAGAAGCGGAGTTGGCCACATAGAGATCAGTTGAGGGGTTGTTTTGGGTTTCTCTTACTATGTCCTCTAAGGGTGATACACTGGGAGATGGATTCTGAATTAGATTTTCAATGATATCTTCCTCATCTTGTTGTTTCCCCCCATGGCGATTCCTAATGTACGAAGTGGTGCATAATAGACTTCATCCTCATCTTCCTCCTCCAACCAGAGAGGTAGATCATGTTCTAACAAGGGTTGGGTAGGAGCATATAGGATTAACTGCTCGGACATATGCTCATTCCTTATGGTCATGTTCCCAGCTCAACAGCTGATGTAGGCATCGACGGTAGCCAACTAGGGCCTTCCTAGAATGAGAGGATACCCAGTGAGCTTTGCCTTTGGCTGGAGAACTAAGAAATTAGCAGGGTACTCCCAAGAATCAATGGATACCATCACATCTTCCACAATCCCCTCAGGGGTCATGTTGGAGCGATCTGTTAACTGTAGCACGGTTGTGGTCTTCCTCAAGGAGCCTTAGAGGTTGAGTTTGAGCATTGTGTCCTTTGTCATCACATTAATGGCAGCTCCTAGATCAATCAAGGTATGTGGGATCATGGTGCCATTGACATGGACATTAACTACTGGGCTTCCAAGGTCTAGATATTTTGGATAGATTACCTACCCCAACATCAGGTCAGACAGTTGCCCTATGACATTGATGGTTGGGGCATCTCTCTTGCGCCTTCCTGGATGCCTAAAGCACTTCTCTTTGATCAACCTATTATAGATAGGCACATCTTTTATGGCTTGGAGAAGTGGTATCTTCACACATAAATGTTTCAATTCCCCTAGGTGTTCAATTTCTTCTGGGGTAGGCTGAACTGTCATGGATAGTCTTTTAGGAAAGGGTGGAATTTCTTTAAGTTCACTTTCCTCTTTATGTTCCTCAACATCCCTGGGAGGAGGCTGACTGTCTCGGAGAACTTTCCTAGATCATAAGTTAATTTCCTGAATCTCCACAACATAAGTTGGGCATGATGGTTCCCCACTATACACTTGCTGAGCCTGTTTGCTGTTCGGGTTCAAATTCGGCTGGGCAGGCATTTGGGGTTGCTTTGGTGGAGCAGGAGGTAACAGTTGTGGTTGGGTAAGTGGTGGAGGCAAAATAACAGGAAGAGAGTTGTATTGGGGCCTCCACCCCTAATGAGGTGCATTCCATTGAGGTGGTGGCTGAGCATAGGATTGAAATGAATGGTTGGCTGGTTGGGCATGATATTGAGATGTGAAGGACCAAGGAGGAGGCATGGACCAGGAAGGACGAACGGGGAGACCACAATAAGGTATGGAAGTGACTTGGTTGGGGTTGTAGTATGCCTGGGATGTCCGTTGCATCCCTGCTGGTATGGTCTAGGTCCATGCAGCCTTCTTTGGTTTATGTAATAGAGTTGTTCAGTGACTACCTCATCCTGTTGATATACAACTTTAAGTTTGGGCAATGAAGGGCACTTATCTGTAGAATGATTTTCTTCACAAATTGAACAAACCTCTATAGATTCAACGGGCATTCATTCCTAGGATGCCTCTTGGTGCATCTAGGGCAAAAGATGGCCAAATCCCTCTCTGCTTCCTCTTGTTTCCTTTTGATATGAAAGGTATCCATTTGCATGGAAAGAGTCTACAACATCTCACTTTTGAAGTTTTTTAGCATGTTTCCAATCTCTCCTTTAATGGATGAGTTAGAGGAAGAGGTACTGGCTATGGGTTGACTCCCCTACCTTTCTTTCTGGCTGCTCTAGAATGGTTTCTAAAAATAGTCTTCATCTCTTCATAGGACAGTTGGTAGATTTCTTCCCCGGCGAATGGATGGAGGGTGTCTAAAGGATCTTCCCCAATTCCCCTGAGTAGGACCATCTTCAGAGACTTAGGGTCAACTGTACACCCAACCCTTTTGTAACTGAGCTGGAACCTCTCCTCATAGTCTTCCAAGGACTCACCACTTCCTATAGTCATTGGAAAATTTCTTCTTTAGTATCTTTTGACCTACAATACTCTCGATACTTGTTGTTAAAGGCTTGCTGCATCTGAGCGCAAGTTGTGATACTATTTCTAGGTAATCCCATGAACCAACACAATGCTGCATCCTTGAGAGTAGAAGGGAACAATTTCAGTTTTTTCTCATCTTCTGCATAGTCATAGGTTCGACAGATAACAAGAAACTCAAACAAGAAGGTGTCAGGATCTTCTGTAGTCAAACCATGGAAATGAAGTAGGGCAAAAGGGCTTATATTCTTCATTTTGGTGTCCCCATTGGTCTCTCGAATGGGAAAGGTACCTTATATTCTCTCTCCATTCCCCCTAGCATTTTTGTGTTCAACCATTGGCTCCAAAGGAATGTTTTATTTTTCTTCTTCCCCTATAGGTTCTTCAATTTAATATGTCTGGCTATTCACCTAAGGGTTCTTCTTGATCGCAGCCATCGAAGAAGAGAGAAGGTTGGCTGTGTGAAGAAGTGGGGGTGTTGGGAAATTTTTTTCCCAACTTATCTCTATTCTTACGAGGCATGAAAGGAAATCTTTTTGGTTGGTTTTTGTTTCTCTTTCCCCACACTGATAATACCTATAAAACTGAAATTTATTGAACAAAACAAATTGCAACTAAGTGAAATGAACTTGCTGAAATGAAATTTGCAGAATTGGAGAGGAAAGCAAGGAAATGCAGAACTGAAAAGAAAGGAGATGACTAATCTACTTTTGCTAAAATGAAAATTGTAGAATTGGAAAGGAAAGCAAAAGAAATGCATACTGAAAGAAAGGAAACAACTATTATACTTTTGCTAAAATAAACTATTAGCAGAATGTTGCAATAGAAAATAGAAGAAAGCAGTAATCACAGAATACTTTGACGCTTCCATCACAACAACTCCAAAAAGTGGTGAGCACCAGTATTGTAGCAATAATGCTGCAACTCCTGGGTTGCCTACTTTACTCTTATCAACCAGGTAGTTCATAACAAACTTGGAAGCGATGGTGTTGTATGCACAAGTACTAGTTCTTACTGCAGGTTGTCACTTGGTCAGTCGGCGCAAGATCACTAGGATCTCAAGCCAACTTCTATGGATTCTAGAAGAAGCTCTATTTGTAAAAAAAGGAAAGAAATACTATTGTACAGATACTATTCTAACTACAGAAAGGAAGACTGAAATGTAAAGAAAACCAAGTAAATCCTAATTAACCAACTAATCCTACTTTTGTAGAAAGCACTATGAAAACCATGAAAATAATGCCATTACCTACTCAAGGAAGTAAACAACATCTAACTAAGCTATTTCTAGAAGTAAATGAGAAAAAAACATATTTTTGGATTTTTATGTATTTTTATGTGAATTTGGCATGCATGTAATTTTATTGTTTGTGAATGTGGCAGCGAATAGGTGGCGATTGTAGAGTTGTAACAAGGGTCTCTTTCACCTCTAGTTATGCCACATTAATAAGTCAATCCGGGAACACTTTGTTATTGCAAAGAGTATCTCAATCCGAGGCTATTCATCAAAGTAATGCTTAGTAGTACAGTGTCCAGAAAATACAAGAGTAAACAGATGCTAAACTATGACTAAATTACTCTGAAAGAATAAAATCACACAAGGCAGCTTATCAGTCAAGGGTACGGAAGCGATAACCCATCCCTCTAGAAACTGATGGAAAGGAAGTTAGAGCATGGACCATAGGTCTGGGAGCTAGGCAGCGACTGCTGAGGCTCACTACAACCTTAGACCTTCTCTCACACCAAGACAACAAATGCAAGTAAATGGAACGACAAAAAGTAAAATGGAACAACAAACAGGAAATGGAACAACAAATCTGAAATGGAACAACAGTAAATGGAACAACAGTAAATGGAACAACAATAAATGGAACTACGCCTCGCGAGTCCGAACTAAACTTGTTCTATTGAACCAAACCCACACTCTGTAATAAAATAGCAGCCTCCTCTCTTAAAGCAACTTTGATGGAATGTACTTTATGGAACAACATTCACAAATGAATTATGGAACATCAATCATCAACCATATATACACAACACGCTTAATATAGCAATCTGATGATTAAAGAGAATATGACTATGTTTCCAAATAGAATAACATTACTTCCGGATTCCAATAATTGAGATTTCAAATGAATCCAATACAACAATATTCAATATAAAGGCTCTGTAACAGAAACAGTTGGCTTAGATTGATAACATGCGATCAACTCTGAAAAGATTCACACTACATAAATCTCTTGAAGAAACCATTAATGAATTAATCGTAACAGAGCATGGAATAACATATGAGAAACATGTCAGATTACTGAACTATAAAGATAAACAAACCACGTAGAAACCAAATTATAATGATACAAAAGCAAGTGTCCTTCGGAGCCGGGCCCTTAGCTTCCAACGTTACACTGCCTTAGATTACTCCAGACGCAGAGATGAAATAAACACCAAGTCTTTTATATTAATGCATCAACAAATGTACAGCAAAACAAGTCTTAGTGAGAGTCGATGATCAAAGTTGAGTCTGAAATTCACAGTTACATATAAAAAAGTCCCCTTTTCTTAACGATGTCGTTCCTTTTTATAAAAGTAACGGCGGAGGTATCTAGGTAGCAAAAATAAGCAAAACAACGATCCCTCAGGATCAAAGATCCTGAGGGATTTGCCAAGTCGTTAATCTTTTACTTTTCTTTCCCTGTTCCGCCGAATTGATAACCATTCTTTCTTTCCTGGGTCGTTCTGCGTCCATCTGTTCGATATCGTTCGCATCCGGTTCCCTTCTAAAGGGACAGCAGTTATTCCTCCTTTGTCTTTTCCTTTCGAGCGGCAGCTCTTCGTTTCCACCTTTTCCTGCATGAAAAAATACAATTATCAGCGATTAAGCTTTCCATACTAATTCTCACACATTCTATTAAAATTCTTTATTTCTTTAAGTTCATTATGCAGAAAGGGTTACAATTGTTACTGAAAAGTCACTAAATTGTTCGTCAAAAACATACCTTTCCAGTGCTCCACAGCGATGGAGGGTGGCTTTGGGACTTGAGAGGATGGAGGATGGTGTGGATGGGTCCTAGGAGGTTTCAGGTGGCCTTCTTGAGGCTTTTCCCACACTCAGCCTTCAAAAGAAATCCTATAGGAAAATCTATAGGAGGACACAAGAAATTTACAGGAGAAAAAACAACGTTCTACAAGAGGCCTACAAGAGGATGCCGAGAGAATTTTTCACTATTTTGAAGGTCTGAGAGTGGGTGGAAAGAGTGGATGAAGGTTGGAATGAAGTGTTAGTCACCTAGGGTCTACCAAGAATCATTAGGAGAGGGAAAGATTATCGGATTTGCTCAAGGAGAGAGGAAGGAATTCTATGGAAAATGCAGGAAACTAAGGGAGAATTGAGGGGAGACTTGAGAGATCTGTAGGGCATGGATTAGATGGAGGATGGGATGGATGATAGGCTAGCCTACTACTAGAAGATATCTGCTGCTTAAACAACTGAAAGTCAACCAATGAGATTAAGCAAACAATGAAATACGTGCATTTAGAAAAATAGAGTTTTGCATCAAACTAGTCTAAACTATGATCTATGAAAGGAAATGATGAGAAATGCTACAAGAAATGAAAGCATGAAAGAATAATACTATAAATAAAGAAGTGAGCATGATGAAGAAGTTTTGAAGCAAAGAAAAACTAGGTTATTAACCAACTAAAAAGCTGCAAACACTAGAAGTCCTATGAATGAGGAAAATCTGTGTTTTTGGGGTAGAAAGAGGGTCTTTGCCTCAAATCATTGTCCCAAGGGAGGAAGAGAGGCCAAAGCACTATTGCTAGCCTTTTGAATCTTGTCTTTATCACTGTTTAACCTACTATAGAAAGCACAAATGGAAGCAAACTATTGAATCATCAAAAACAACCTATTCTTAACCATAAATGAAATACATCTAACAACAACCTAATCTACAAACTGAAAGGTAACATAAAAATACGAGTAAAGAGGAGCTTGGCTGCTTAGATTGGGCCCTAACCCAAGAGCTTCAGCCCTCTGAGGTAACTTAGTTCTAAATAAAAAAGGATTCCATCTTTATTCTCAAAACAATAACAAGATTACATGAACTATCAAGATAATAAGCTCAAAGTTGAGCAGAGTTTACATAAGAAAAACTACAAAAAAAAATCCAACAAAAATCCAACCCTAGTGAGGCCCTAGGCCTTTCTACTTATACAAATGAAGCTATCAATAGCTTCCTTAAAATTAGGTAGGCTTGGCTCCCAAGACTCGAGATAATCATCAGTCATCCTTTACTTGCTCGGTTGCCTTCTAGTGCATGACTTGGCTACTTGTACTCCGAGCTGAATGAAGGGGAATTCGAAGTGAGAAGTAATAAATGAGGGGGATTCCCTCCTATAAGTCCTCTCCTTTGTCCACTTTGAGTTATTATTTCCATTTGTCCACTGGATCCTTGAATTTGACCACAAAATTCATCAATAATCTGCATTAAACATATATTAGACCACATGGAATCATAACTAACTCAACTCACTCTATAAGCATAAATATAAATCAGAAAATCATACAATAAGCTAAGAGAATGGTTGATTTGACTAGGTTAGGAGGTAAAATGAGCCCATATAATTACCCATTTATGAGGCTCATCAAGTACCTTGCAGATTTCCTAGTTCTCCAACCGAAGGCTAAGCTTATTGGTTACCCTCTCATCCTTGGGAGACCCTGGTTGGCCACTGTCGATGCTTACATCAGCTACAGAGTTGGGAATATGACCATAAAGAATGGGTATATGTCCAAGCAATTAGTCCTATACCCTCTTTCTCAACCATCTCTAGAGCATGATTTACCTTTATGGTTGGAGGAGGACGAAGAAGATGAAGTTTATTCCGCCCAACTTTATAATTTAGAAACAACCATGGGAGGAGGACAACAAGATGAGGATGATTTGATTAAACAACTACTCTAAAGTCAAACTCCCAATACATATCCCTTAGAAGATGTAGTAAAGGAAACTCAGAACAATCATACCATTGACCTATTATTGGACGATTCCAACCCCCTCCGTGCCAAAACCATATAATTCGGCCCTGAGAGAACCTTGAAAATCAATCCATCTCTTTCTGCTCTCCTAGAAGAGAAGTTATGCAACATGCTAAAGGAAGATCCAGATGCCTTCACTTGGAGTTACAAAGAAATGAAGGGAGTGCACCCCTCAGTGTGTAATCACCACATATACGTCAAAGAAGGTTGCAAGCCAGTCTGACAGCCCCAAAGGAGGATGAATCTAGCTCTTGAAGATATAGTAGAAAAGAGAACTGCAAAAACTGCTAGATGTAGGATTCGTTTACCCTATATTCGATAACGAGTAGGTCTCTCCTTTGGTGTTAGTTCCAAAGAAAAATGGTAATTGGAGGATTTGTGTCGATTACAGGGAGTTAAACAAAGCCACAAAGAAGGACCATTTTCCTCTACCTATCATTGACCAAGTACTAGATGGCTTGGTAGGGAAAAAGTTTTTCTCTTTCCTAAATGGATTCAGCGGGTACGACCAAATCTAGATCAGCCCGAAAGACCAGGATAAAACTACCTTCACTTTTCCTTGGGGTACTTTTGACTATAGGGTACTTCCTTTTGGCCTATGCAATGCTCCTGCCACTTTTCAGAGAGTAGTCTTGAATATTATTTCCTAGTTAGTCCATGATGCGGTAGAAATTTATATGGATGATTTTACACCTTATGGCTGTGATTTTTATGAGGCTTTGTCCAACCTAGGAAAAGTACCGCACAAATGCATTGAAGTGAACCTGTCTCTCAGTCCTAAAAAATGTGAATTCTTGATGGCTGTAGGGATCGTGCTAGGTCATTCAATATCTCAGCAAGGACTATAGGTGGACCCAAAAAAAATAGCTATCATCCAAAGGGTCCCACCTCCTCAAAAGTAGAGAGATATTAGAAGTTTCCTAGGGTTGGCTGGATACTACTGAAGGTTCATAAAGGACTTCAACAAGTTGGCCTCTCCTTTATTTGGGTTTTTGGCCAAGGACTCTGAGTTTATATGGTCAAAAATATGTCAAGAGGTTTTAGACACCCTAAAGAACAAGTTAACCATTGCACTGATTCTCTGAGGCCCAAATTTGGCCCTTCATTTTCATATTCATGTTGATGCCTCACACAAATCCATATGAGTAGCCCTAGGTTAGATAGACAAAAAATTGCCTTTTTCTATCTACTTTATCAGTAAGAATCTGTCAAAGGCTGAACTGAACTACACAATGATAAAAAATGAACTCCTTGCTATTGTGCATTCACTGAACAAATTTAGGCATTATATTACAAGATATCAAACATTTGTACATACTGACCATGCTGCAATCAAATATTTAATGGATAAACCAGATGTGAATGCTCGAATTATAAGATGGTTACTTTTATTACAACAGTTTGATCTAACTATTGTTGATAAGCCCGGTAAGGAAAATGTTGTTCAAAATCTTTGTCCAGATTAAATTTTCCTATAGGTGAAGAAGGAATGGTTGATGACCAGTTACTAGATGAGCACTTATTTGCTATTTCAGTTATCTCTCCACGGTTTTCTGTTATAGAAAACTATATGGTATCTGCAAAGTTCTCACCGAACTTGTCCTCCAAAGAGAAAAGCAAGATAGTAAGGAAGAGCGACACCTTCACTTGGATTGGGGGCAATCTCTTCAAACTTGGACCAGATCAAATCTTGAGAAGGTGTGTCAGGGAGGAGGAAGTCTTTGACATCCTTCTGACCTATCATGATGGGCCTTGTGAAGGTCACTTTGTAGTAAAGAAGACAACATTCAAAGTGTTGCAAGAAGGCTATTATTGGCCCACTCTTCATCAGGATGTGAAAAGATATACTAGTCAGTGTGATCAGTTTCAAAGGATGGGAAGGCCTACTCCAAGAGATGAAATGCCCTCTGCAACCTCAAGTGAATTTTGAGCCATTTGACAAGTGGGGCGTGGACTTCATTGGACCTATTGACCCTCCTTCCAAGCAAAAATATTACATCACTGTGTGCATTGACTATCTGACTAAGTGGGCTAAAACCAAAGAAATTAAGGCAGCAACAGAAGAGAAGGTAGCTAAGTTCCTAAGAGAGAATGTATTTTACAAATTTGGGTACCCTAGAGAGCTGGTCACAGACCAAGGTAGCCAGTTTACCTCCAACATGATTGAAGGCTTACTCAGCTAGCACAAGATCAAGCATAGAACCTCCACTCCCTATCATCCACAAGATAATGGACAAGTGGAGGTGACCAATAGAGTGCTAGAGGGCATTTTGACCAAAGTGGTAAGCAGCAGCAGGGAGGATTGGGCAGATAGACTAGTTGAGGCCACTTGGGCCTATAATAGCACCTGGAAGACCACCACTGGATTCACACCCTATGAGCTGGTTTATGGGAAAATGCCCTACTATCCATTGAATTTGAGTATAACACATTAATGATGGAAGCCCAACTAGATCTAGATCTCAACAGTGCACAAAAAGAGAGATTTCTCTAGTTGAATGGTTTAGATGAGTTCAGAATGAAGGCCCTCCTACATACATAGGTAATTGAACTTCAGAGGAAGATATGGCATGATAAGAACATAAAGGAAAATCAATTTCGAGAAGGTGATTGGGCTTTGTTAAATGATTCCAGGTATAAGGAATTCAAGGGTAAGTTAAGGACAAGATGGATAGGACTTTATGTTGTAGAAATATTCCATGATAATGGTTTAGTACAGATCAGAACCATAGATGAAGAGGCCATTAATTTACTTGTTAATGGACACCGATTGAAAATTTACAAGAGACCATTGTCAAAACAAGAGTTCATTAATGGTATCAATGAAACAATGATGGTAGTGGAGAAAGTTTCAGCTCCTACCTCATCAAATCACTGAGAGGGAAAAAATAAAAAAGAATAAGGACTCAGGTGAAAACCTCTATGAGGCACTTGAGTTCTACTATAAGGTTGAAAACCTCTTGGGGTGGCCCAATGGTTTCAATAAAAAAAACAAATGAGAATAAAAATATCCTTGGGTGAAAACCTCTCTTGAGGCACCCAGGGTAAACAACTAGGATGAAAACCTCTCAGACACAGCCTAGTTGTTTTAAAAAAAGGGGGGGGGGAGAGAAAAATCATGAAAATTTCTATTTTGCAGGTCAGCAAGAAGGATGATCAGAGAGAAAAGGAGGATCAAAAAGAGACCTATTTCACTCACATTTTTATTTTTCCACTCATTTTCATTCATCACTCTACCATTTCTTTCATTTTTACACTCCTTTGCTTCAGTTTACAAGGGCACTACGTTTTCTACAGGATCCCCTGTAAACTTACAGGATCCCTGGAAAACCTATAGGATGACCTGTAGGAATCATAGTGACCTAGAAATCTTACAGGAAGCAACCTTAGGGAATAAAAAATGACCTGCTATGTCAATAAAATAACACCCCTACATCATCATTCCATTACCATACCTATGTCCACCTTCCTCACCCCTGCATTCACCCTTAAAAAATATTAGTTTCAATTTATTTTTTTCACAGTCTTCGAAAAAGAAGGAAGCAAAAGAAAATGAGGAAGATGAAGAAGAAAAGGAGAAAGAGAAGGAGGATGATGAATAAACAAAGGAGAATATTAGAGAGGAAACTGATAAAGAAGATGAGGATCTACAAGAGGAAGAAGAAAGGAAAGACATAGGTGAAGAAAGAAATGTGAAAGAAGGGGCAAAGGACAAGGAGGAGTCACCTAGGGTGTCTCCATAACCCACTGAGAGAGAGGAAACACCTTCCCTCACTGCTCTTAGCACCACCATAAAGCAAAAAGTCAAAAGACAGAGGCAAACCCCCTTATATTTGAGGACAAGGAAAAGCAAAAGAATAAGGAGGGGAAATCCCAAACACCAACCAAAATTCCCATTTTGTTTGAGGATTCACCTAAAAAGCAAGAGAAAATGCCTTCTCCTAAGTCTCCTATCACCTATGTGAGAAGGCCTATCGCTAGATCCACCTCCTCCAAGGGAAAATCAATCCTACAAGATACACAACAAGATCTAAAGGAAGCACAAGCAATCCTACAGGATACTCTGCTCAACCTATAGGAGACACAAAAATTGGAAAAGGAGGTAGGCCAATAGCAAGAAACTAAAGAAGAGGACCTAGAGTCAAAATAACCTAGCCTCCAACCTAACCTTGACTCCCACTACAGGTCTATTGAAGGAGGCAAGGTCATTCCTCAAAAATTCGCTATTCCACCGTTCTTCAAGCTTGATAAGGAGAGAGCCAAAACTCATCGATGGATTCAGATCGCCAAATACAAGGGGGTGGAAGACATTGGGCACATGGACGAGAAGCTCAAGAAGATGGGTAGAGAGTTAATTAACTTCAGAGACAGAGAGGCCATAATGAAAAATCAACTAGAAACAAAAAATGCATGGTTGAGAAGACAACTCCAAGAAAGAGAGAATCAATTGGCATGTATGGCCAGTCTCTCTTTGGAAGCAATCCAGTGTAGGATGCAAGCTAAATCCTATGCACTATACCTTAAGGAATATTGGCTACAGTTCCAGATCAAGACCCTAGCACAGAGAAGCACCATGCCATTTCAGGACTACAAGCAGTTCATTGATCTTTGTGATCAAAGTACACTAGAAGATAGGGCCACGATGTCTGAGTTTTATTTGCACAACATGGCCTTAACAAAAATGAATGTATGGGACCCTAATGCCAAGCTAGGAGATTTATAGTTGATGACTTTGGAATCATGGATGAACCATGAGGAATCAAGGGCTGCAGAGATGAAGAAGATATTGGAAAGAGAACAAACTGAACCTCTTATGATCAGAGTTGAAAAGTGAGATCCCATGGCCCTCATCAGTACCCATAATTTGATTGTAAATGATCCTCAGCATGCACCCAGGTATCTTGGTTCCCAAGAGTAAGAAATTTCACATTTTGAGGACATGTTCAGGCTATTAGGGGATGATAACATACATGCTTGCCTAAGGAGATGGAACACATTTCCATAAATATTAAAGATAAGAGAGTACCACTCAAAGATTGAGAGAAGCACTAAAAAGGACACCCATGTACAATAAATCTATGCAAAGGATGAAAGTCAATTGGATTGGCCTGAGACTCAGTCCACCACTACTCTTAGGAATGGTAGAAGGAAGGAAGGAGGAATAAGAAAAGAGGTAGTGGGAGGAGGTAGAAAGGAAAGCAGGCTTCTATGAACAAGAAGAAGAAACCACAACAGAGGTATGGGATGTCAGGGAGGCCACTAGAGCTATGAAGGATATGGATATTGATTGAGTTTCTTAGAGGATGAGCAACACTTTTAGTAGGGGGTGTGATGAGCCTCATAATTGGGTAATTATATGGGCTTTAATTTACCTCCTAGCATAGTCAAACCAACTTTTCTAACAACTTATTACATTCTTTTAATTATATTTTGTTTATGAGATGAGTTAGAGTCGGATATT
Organism: Pinus tabuliformis; assembly: GCA_031772625.1. Classification (NCBI taxonomy): domain Eukaryota; kingdom Viridiplantae; phylum Streptophyta; class Pinopsida; order Pinales; family Pinaceae; genus Pinus; species Pinus tabuliformis. The sequence continues at coordinate 705,707,085 of CM062806.1, read as the reverse complement.
ATGCCTAGTGGACTAATACGCATTAAATGCAAGATTGAATGAGAAAATCAAGGAATTTTGGCAAAGGATAAGGTTAAAACTTGAACGGGACAAGGGAGAGGGATTCTGGGAGGTAAATCCTTGTAATTTACTTTTGTACCATTTGAATATTCCTCCATTTATCACACCAGCTTGGAGTGAAAGCGGCCAAGTCATGAGGATTAGAAGGCAACCGAGCAAGTGAGAGACAAATAGCTAGTTTATCTTGAGCTTGGAAGCCAAGCCTCCCTAATTTTAAGGAAGTTGTCAGGGACTTGTTGTATAAGTAGAGAGGCCTAGAGCCTCATTAGGATTCAAATTTTTGTTTTAAAACTCTAAGTTATTTTTGAGCTCCAGACTTGTGAAAGTTTTATTGATGTAATTTTTTGTTTTGGTAATAAGAATGAGTTTTGTTTTGAGCCAACACCGAGTTAACTCAGAGGGCTGAAGCTCTTGGATTAGGTTCCAACCCTAGCAACCAAGGCTCCTCTTTCTTGTACCTGTATGTTTAGATTAGTCTCATAGCTTCATTGTTAATTTGTCTTTAGATGTATTTTCATTGCAAGTAGTGTAGATTGGATTGGTTGTTTTTTAGTTTGATTCCATTTGTGCCTTACTTCAGTAGTAGGTTAGTAGGGATAAAAGGAATACCAAAAGGCTATTAGTAGGTGTCTTGGCCTCATTTCCTCCCTTTGGGATCATGATTTGAGGAAGGGACCCTTATGCAGCCCTAAAAACATATATTTTTATTTCTTGCATGAGCTTTAGAGTTTATTGTGTTTAAGTTAGCATTTGATCAGTTTTGAAAAGTAGGATTTCATTACCATCTCTTCTATCATCATTCTTACAGTCGATCTCATCCATCCCTTCATTCCTTTCAGCAACTTTCCTCATGCATAATGTAGGTAGTTAGTTCATTAATTCTACTTTTCTAGCTTACGAGAATGCTTCTTGTTCACATAGATTTTTGGAAATTATACATGTTTTATGCAGAGCAGGTGCTTCAAGAGTAGACAAAGACTTCATAGCCAACAACCACCTTCCACTTCATCCACCATAGTCATTCCTTGTTTTCACCATTGCCTTCACTAGTTTTCATCATTTTACATAGAAATTCTTCCAAGCACATTGAGTGAATCCAACCATCTTCTATCCTTACTGTTGACTTCTGAGTGATCCTAGACCTTTCCTCATTTCATTCCACCCATCTACCACCTTCCCTAATCCTTCCATCACCTCCAACACCTTCCATTTTTCTATTGGATGTATCTTGTAGATTTATAGGGAATCTTGTAGGTTTCTAGTACACCTTGTAGGTTTTCCTAAAATAGTCTGTTTTGAGGCCGAAATGAGGGAAAACCTCTAGGAAGTCACCAAAGGTCTCCCAAGGGTCTCCCACACCTTCCAACCATCTCCTAACCCTTCCAACCATCCTCCAACATCCTTAATTCACCTACCACATCACCAAAAGAAATTAGTTTGCATACTTGATTTTGCATGAAAAGACAAAAAGAAAAAAAACAGAGTATTTTAGTCCCTTTACTTTCACATTAGTGATGTTTGATGATTTTTACTTCCATGATTAGATAATAGCATTTGTTTCATGTTAATTTAGAATTATTGCAAAGCATATTTTCTTGGTAGTTAATTAGGAAATGGTTTGATTTAGCATTGAATTTAGGTCATTTTCATTATTGCAGTAGAGTAGCTCCCCATTAGAGTAGATTTCCCTTTCTTCCATCAAGAAACCAAGCTTCTTTTGACTCCATAGAATTCTTTATTGAAAACTCCAGTGGTCTCTCTCCAGCTGAACCATGACAAATGGCAGAACCATCACTTTTACTTGTGTATACATCACTGTCACCTCCAAGTTTGTACGAACCCTCGGTTGATAAAGTAAAGCTGGTAGACTAGGAGTTGCAACATCCTTGCTACAATACTGGTGCCCATCAATGTTTTTGAAAAAAATCTCTATTTTTGAGTGTTTAATAAGTAACCATAAGATATACAAACAATTTTAAATTCAAAGAGAAAGGTTTCTGGATCCTCTTACCATAGACCATGAAAGTTTGGAATAAAATATTGATCCGGATTTAAACATGAACGCAACAAATTACAGAGATAACCATATAAACAAAGATGCAGCGGAAATAATACTTCATTTCATTAATGGAAAATACTGAAATATGCTTACAAACAAAAATGGAAATAAACTAGCTAGGGCGATGGTAGCTTATCTCTGAGAAGAGATGTGATGGCTACATGCCTCTGAACTGTGTTACAATGAGGCTCGAAGGCCTATTTATTGTTGAGAAACAATGGAAAAACCCTTAACATTCCAAAACCTAACCCTAGGAGATGAAACGCCAAACTGTGGGCCCCGTTTGGGGGTAAGTTGGTACATCAACTTCCCGGGGTCGTAACTTTGGCATATGATCTCCGTTTGACGTGTACAATAGCTCATTAGAAAGATCTATCTGAGCACTATCATTGTTGGAACGGGCAACACCAGTCCATTCCATGGACTCGTGTTGCCCCCGGATTCCCCAAAAAACGTCGTTTAGGGCCTCAAAACGGCTCCGGAAGTTTAGGACCCGAAAAACTGCTAAAAATAGTAAGTTGTGCTACAATTAAGGAAACTGAAAATGCTGAGAAAGACAATGGTGGGGGTCCAGGTGGACTTGGCAGGTGGCCACCAATATCCACCTGGATCATTCCTCCCCCCTTAGGAAGCAATGGTCCCCATTGCGTTGAGCTCCTCCATGAGATGAAGAAACTTCTGCTGAACTTGTTCCCTGGTGAGCCACTTGCCCTGCTGAAGGAGTTGGCCCGCTTTGACAACTCGATACAGTTGGATATTTTGTTGGCGAGTGTTCTTGATCTGTGTGTCCATGATCCGATCAGTTGCAGCTTGTTCTATGCAATCTGGATTTAATTCTGTGGGTTTGAGCTGTTCTGCAATGTCGGATGTGTCTAGAAATGGTGGAAAGTATGGCCGAAGGCGGTCCACATTGAATACTGGGTGCAGGCCAAGGAATGGGGGAATGCTGAGCTCAAATGCATTGTCTCCCATAGCCTTAGTAATGGTGTAAGGACCATATCGGAGTGGTCTCAATTTCTGATAGGCTCCAGTAAGGCGTTCCTTTTGCAAATGCAACCAGACTTTGTCGCCCACCTGAAACTTGTGTGGCACCCGATGTTGATCATGTCGCTGCTTGTACTTGGCATTTGATTTCTCAAGAATGTCATGGACCTGCTGGCGAATATGTTGGATGCGCTCAATGAAGCTGGTGGCCTTATCTGTTTCGGACTGGACATGAGCTGAATTCATGTGAGTAGCTGCAAGTGGCATGGCCACATCAATGGGGCATAGTGGCTGGAATCCCAAACCCACCTGAAAAGGGCTATGGCCAGTGGAGCTGTGAAGAGCTCGGTTGTAGCTGTGCTGAACGTAGGGGAGGCTCTCGTCCCATGTGCGTGGATGCTTTGAGTTATACATGCACAGAATGTGCACAATCATCCTATTGACAACCTCTGTCTGGCCATCAGTTTGAGGATGGAAGGCTGTGGACTTCGTGAGTTTGGTGTCCAGCATTGACCAGAGACTGGACCAAAAGGTGCTGAGAAACCGACTGTCCCGATCTGAGATGATAGACTGTGGGATCCCAAAGTGCACCCACACTCGTTCAAAGAAGAGTTTAGCAGTGGCTTCTGCTGTGATATTCTTCTTGCAGGCCATCATAATGGCCATCTTTGAGAACCTGTCGACGACCACAAAAACACAGTCATTTCCATGCTTAGTGGAAGGAAGGCCTGACATGTAATCCATGGAGATGGATTCCCAAGGTCGACTAGGGGTAGGCAACGGGGTATAGAGGCCCTGCTTCTTAATGGTCGGTTTGGCAATGGCACAGGCAGTACATGATCGGATGTACTTCCCAACATCCTGTCGAAGATTCGGCCAATAGAAATAGTTTTGCAGTACTGCCACTGTTTTCTCGACCCCGAAATGCCCAGCAGCCCGACTGTAGTGTGCTTCCCAAATCATCTTGGCACGCTCGCTTGAAGGAACACAAAGGTGACCGAGGTGGCATAATAGGGCATCTGGAGGTGAAAATCTGCAACCTGCCGACCCTCCAAGAGTGTCTGGTATGTGTGGCCGAATTCTGGGTCGCTTTTGTAGAGAAGTGGCCAATCAGAAGTCTCGTGCCCGCAAGAGTTGAGCACGGTGGTTAGCGCCATGATCGGTGGTCGACTGAGGCAATCTGCAACATTATTGGTGCTGCCCTTTTTATACTTGATATTCAAGTGAAACTGTTGCAGGTATGTAGACCACTTCTGATGGCGATCATTCTGCAATTTCCCTTGGGTCTGTATGAACTGCAGAGGTCGGTGGTCTGTGTGGATGACCGTTTCCTTCCCCAAAATGTAATGCTTCCATTGTCGGCAGGCCTGTACAATGGAATACATCTCTTTATCATAAGTGGGGTACTTCCGGACTGTGTCTGAAAGTGTTTCACTGTGATATGCCACTGGATGTCCATGTTGAGTAAGGACTGCCCCAATAGCATAGTCAGAGGCATCTGTCTCGACCTCAAATGGTTGTTGTAAATCTGGTAACGCGAGCACTGGTGCCGTGCAGAGGCGATCCTTCAACTCCCTGAATGCCTTCTGTTGAGATTCAGACCAAAAGAATTTTGCTTTCGCCTCGCCCTTGGTGACTTGACTCAAGGGCCAAGAAATATGAGAAAATCCCAACACAAACCTGCGGTAGAAGTTGGCAAGACCTAGAAAGCTGCGGAGCTCTGTTAGAGTGGTTGGAGAGGGCCAATCTCGAATGACTTGGACCTTGGCTGGATCGACATGCACCCCCTGTTCATCAATGATGTATCCCAAATACTGAACCTCGGTCATGCCAAAAGTGCATTTCTCCAAATTGGCACATAGCTTGTGTTGCCGCAGTGTTTGGAGAACCTGTCGGATGTGGTGGAGGTGCTCTTCCCAACTCTGGCTGAAGATCAGAATGTCATCCAAGTATACTACTACAAAGGAGTTGGTGAATGGCCGCAAGATGTCATCCATTAGCCTCATAAAGGTTGCAGGAGCATTCGTCAATCCGAAAGGCATGACCAACCATTCGAAGAGGCCCTCCTTGGATTTGAAGGCAGTCTTCCACACATTTGAGGGTTCAATTGGTACCTGGTGATATCCTGACTTCAGATCGATCTTGCTGAAATATTTCGCCCCCTTTAGTTGGTCTAGGAGGTCATCAATCCGCGGGATCGGGTACCTATTACGGACAGTGATCTTGTTCAGCGCCCGATAGTCAATACAGAGTCTCCACGTCCCATCCTTCTTCTGTACCAACACTATCGGGCTCCCACAGGGCGAAGAACTCGGACGGATGTGACCTTTCTGCAGGAGCTCCTGAATCTGCCTCTTGATTTCATTGTTCTCTAGATGGAGCGCCGATAAATTGGTCCATTGGGTAGCGGCGCACCTGGGGTCAGATCGATGGAGTGCTTGACTTGACAGTGCAGAGGAACCCCTGCCGGGGAGGTGAAGATGTCTTCGTACTCCTCCACAATCTTGTCCATCTATAGCTGCCGTGCAGAGGGACCCCGTTTGGAGGCCGCGGCCACTGTCTTCTTCTTCCCTTGAGGGCGTATCATCAGGAAAACAAATTTCCTGGTTTTGGAAATGATCTTACTGCATTGTTTTGCAGTAATCAAAGAGATGGCGGCAGGTGGTGCTACCTCTGGTATCCTGAACAACTTATTTCCCAATGTAATAATAACAGCACGGGGCCTTGATTCATACACAGCATGTCGCTTCCACAAGTATGGTTGTCCTAGTAATACATCACAAACTTCAAGGGGAGCAATGTCACACAATACCTCATCCGTGAAGGGCTTGATGTTGTATGGAAGGCGACACTGCTGGCTCACGCGAAGATCTCGCCCTTGGTGAAGCCACCCAATGGTGTATGGTTGTGGATGTGCTGTGGTCGGTAAGCCCAACCGCTTCACGACCTCTGCCGAAATGAGGTTCTTTTGACTCCCGCTATCAACAATGAACTGTATCGGGGAGCCCTTTACCCACATCTGGGAGTGGAAGAGACGCTCCTCCTCCTCTGGATCTTCGGGTTCATTTTTCTGGATCTTTGCGGTAGCAACAGTGGCGCTGGGATCCGCATCAATGATCTGCTTCCCTTTTTCATACCCCTTATCGGGTTCTGACTTAGAGTCGGAACATGCATCTGATTCTGAAACCTTTAGCTCAGCCACCAGTGACTGCTTGGCCCGACACTCACTTGTGTTGTGAGTGGAGATCTTATGGAACTCGCACCATTTTCCAGTGTCCTTTCTCGGCTTCGCGGCGTTGCTCTTTTCTTGCAGCTTCGGCTGGTTGTCTTGGGTTGTCCCGCCTTGGCTTTGTCCTTTGTTCTGTGGTTTAGGGGCACCTTTCCCCTGCTTTGGATTTGCAGATCCAAAGTCTCGCTTCTTTTGTTTTAACTTCTGCTCGACCTTGACGGCATACCGGTATGCTGCACCGAGCGAGGGGATGTTTAGGAACTGTATTTCTTCCTGGATGTACTTGTGCAGGCAGCCACAGTATTTGAGTATCAAATGTTGCTCCGAATCCTTGATACCCAACTTTGTGCGAAGGGTATGGAAAAGATTGGTGAACTCTGGCACATCTTGGTCCCTTCCCTGCCGCAGCATGGTCCACTTTATGTATTCATCCTCATAGCTTCCGACAGGGTAGTACTGCTCCTTGATGGCATCCCGGAACGAATCCCAGGTGGGTGCGGATGAAAATAGTGAGCCAGTACTTTCATCCTTCTGCTCGCAGTAGGTTTCCCACCAGTCCTTGACGTGGGGGGCTGCTTTGAGAAGAGCAAAAACAATCTTTTCCCGACTCGAAAATTCATGAACAGAAAAATAACCCTCTAGCAGATTTAACCATTTATCCACGACATCGGCGTCTATCTGACCCTCGAATATGGGGATTTCAAAATTCACTTGTACCTTAAAGGGTGTGGCGTTTCTAGAGGAGCTGCTGGAAGCCGATGCGCCGCTTCTGGGTAGCCGCTGAAGGATCTGCGCAAAGCTGTCCATCATCGCGTTCCGTTGTCGCTCGAGCGCTTCTTCGAGCAAGATTTTGATGGGATCTCCTGCCCCCTCATCTTTCTTCTCGTCCGCCATGGGAGGCCGTCGGGATTTGCGAGGCTGGTCTTGCAAAGGCTCAACCAGTTCAAGCCCTAACTCCTTATATCCCGACCTTGTTGGGGACATGCAAAGAAAAACAGAGAAAAAGCAGACCGCTCTGATACCACTGATCCGGATTTAAACAGGAACGCAACAAATTACAGAGATAACCATATACACAAAGATGCAGCGGAAATAATACTTCATTTCATTAATGGAAAATACTGAAATATGCTTACAAACAGAAATGGAAATAAACTAGCTAGGGCGATGGTAGCTTATCTCTGAGAAGAGATGTGATGGCTACATGCCTCTGAACTGTGTTACAATGAGGCTCGAAGGCCTATTTATTGTTGAGAAACAATGGAAAAACCCTTAACATTCCAAAACCTAACCCTAGGAGATGAAACGCCAAATTGTGGGCCCCGTTTGGGGGTAAGTTGGTACATCAACTTCCCGGGGTCGTAACTTTGGCATATGATCTCCGTTTGACGCGTACAATAGCTCATTAGAAAGATCTATCCGAGCACTATCATTATTGGAACGGGCAACACTAGTCCATTCCATGGACTCGTTTTGCCCCCAGATTCCCCAAAAAAAATCGTTTAGGGCCTCAAAACGGCTCCGGAAGTTCAGGACCCAAAAAACTGCTAAAAATAGTAAGTTGTGCTACAATTAAGGAAACTGAAAATGCTGAGAAAGACAATGGTGGGGGTCCAGGTGGACTTGGCAGGTGGCCACCAATATCCACCTGGATCAAATATGGAGGGACGTTATTCATGTGCACACTAACATCAATATATTGAGCAAGAAATCCAAGAGGATATTCTTCATTATAATCATCTCCAAGCTTTTATTCTACCTTTTTTGTCACCTCTTCTTCTTCGACCTGCAAAAATGAATGGTGATGTGGGTCTTACTACACCACATGATCAAATGGGGGGTTTTGGTGTTGGAGATTTTTTTTTTTGAATAAAAATGCTAATGCAATGCAATTTTATGTTCTTGAAATGAAATATGCCTAATGAATTTTTTGTTTTTGTAGAAAGTAAAAGGAAATGAATCAAATAGGGAAGAAAAAAATGCATATTTTGACACTTCCCTGACAATGACCCAAAAAGTGATGAGCCTCAGTATTGCAACAACAATGCTGCAACTCCAAAGGCTATCAAATTTAATTATCAACCCAGGGTTCATACAAACTTAAGAGGTATCGAAATTATATGTGAAACATAAAATTTGTCATTCCTTCGCAACCATGATGTAATGGAGTGAATGTAATCAAATCCTAAACTAATTTCAGAAATAGAAATGCTCGAAATGGAAACCTTAACCTATTGTAGGAAAGAAAATACAATGAAATAAAACCTATTCTAATTGTATACAACAAATATCATGAATGAAATATCAATCATTACATTTCAAAGAGTTTAGATCCATTGTCAGAGTTCATTGGAGGTGGCAATAAAAAAATCATTATTGCATTATCCAATTTATAAATTTTTCCATTAACCCAAATTGTTCAGATGCTTTTCAAGGGTAAAAAGGAAAGTCTTATGTGGTATTTATTCAACCCTAAGGGATACAAACCAAAAGTTTTGAGCAAATATGGGCAAGTGTATACATGCTGGAAGAGTGTTACAAGAAGTTACAGGTGTTACTACAAGAAGCTACAGATTTGCTATAGGAAAGTATAATTCACTGAATGACAAAGTAAATAAAATACAAATTGGATGGGAAATTTTTTTATATATTAAATAGTATGTCTTAGGTCTCCATTCCAATTGGAATCACTCAAAAATAATCATGTTAACACATGCTAAAAATAACAAAAATTAGTCGTCTAAAATCTAGAAATTCGAGAACTAGTGAGCTAGTTAATCTATTAAATGATTAACCTAATCAAGTGAAAATTAAATGGGATAATTTTTTTTATCAACATAATTTTTTTATGAATTAATTCAAGTAGAATAAAATCAATTGAAGCTCATTAGCATGTTCTCAAAAATAGCAGAAAATTACTACTATTTGTCACAAGGGACTTCGAGAAATTTAGATTTGTGAATAAGAAAACTAATCCAAGTAGCTCAATGGTTATTATGACCTTCCAAAGTTGCTTAAAGGATGAAATTATGCTTTTGATCATGCATAATAACTTACTTCAACTATTTGACCCAATCCTACAACAAGAAATCATTAATACTAAATGTAGAAATTTGAAAAAAACAAGAACAAGAGATGCATGTGAATAATAAGTGAAAAGAAAAAAAATAACTTATACAAAAGGTCTCTAAGGCTCATGGGATGGCCAAGCCCAAGGAAACTGAGAGTCCTATGAAGGAGACCAAGATTTAGAAGATAAACATGGCACCAATATTCATTATTTCCATCAATACAATTACAACCCTGCAAGAAATGAAAGTGGAGTTGGAAAAGGATGATTTCTCTCCACAAGAAGACTAAGAAAAATCAACCCCTAGAGGAAAATTCGACTTGGTACTTATAAAAAATTATTAGGAATAATTCTCCACGAAAGGAGGAGGCTTTCCCCTCCAAAATCCCTAAAATAATGGACCTGGTTCCCAACACTAGGAATTTGCATTATTCTCAATCATTAGAGCCCCAGATTTTTTGCAATAATTTAAAAATATCTTGTTGATTTATTATCCAATATTGATATTCCTTTAGTAGGGAGCAAGTCCCTAAAATATCTCCTCCAAATCTCCATAATCTGCCCAATATTCTCACAATATTCTACAAAAATAAATAATATTAGGCACAAATATGCAATTATCCATTGACCTTCCTAATGAACATATTAAAGCTAAAAGAACATTATTAAGTGTAGGAGTGGTTTAATATAGCCTCCATGTGCCTAAGAAAGGTTAGACGTGCCTTAATTTATGTCTAATTTGGAGGCCCATCAAAGAATACAAAAATATCACAAGTAATTGTGAACATAAGAAAATAAATCTGCCTTTTCGATTTTATAACATGGTATTAGAGCTAAGGTAAAGAAGGAAAGAGAAAGGAAACTTGAAGATCTATTGAAAGGTTAAAAGAAAAATGATCATATAAGAAGATAAAGACCTACTATCTATACCAAGAAAATAATACATGACAATGAAGACTGAAAATAAGCTAGAAGGAGTCTCCAAGTATAGGGCATGGAAGAAAAGGATAGATCTAATTCTTGCTAAGAAAAAAGTTTTGGATTTTGTTTTAGGAAAAATAAAAGAACCAAAAAATGATGTAGGAAAAGAAAAATATAAGGAAACAAACATCTTGGCCATGAATTGAGTTGTATATAGAGTGAAGGAAAATCTAATCCCAAACATATATAATATAGAATCTGCAAAAGAAATGTATGAAGCACTCTCCAAGTTATTTACCATAAAGAACATTGGTTAGATAGCTAGTCTCAAGAATGAACTAACAACAATAAATATGACAAAATATGACACCGTATTATCATATTTTGTAAGGATATCTAGAATAATATATGAACTCCAAGATATTGATGAAGTTGCACCAGAGAAAGAACTCATGATTGCTACACTACTAGGTCTAACAAAATCATGGAGCTCATTTGCATCAATAATTAGTAGTTAAAAAGACACACCAACCTTTGAAAATATGTGGAATGCATGTAGTAAATAAGAAGCCCACATCTCTTTAGTAAGTGACAAGAATGAGGATGAAGAAGAAAACACTTCAAATTCCTACTCTGCACACCACAAGAAGAAAAGATGATATAAAAGCTTCAAAGGACCAAAGAATAAGGTTGATCTATCAATGATTGAATGCTACAATTGTCATAAGATGGGACACTACAAAATACAATGTCTTGAAAATCCAAGGAATAAGAGGAGAGAGAGAGAACATGTAATTGTTGTCGATGAAGCTCCACTTGAGAAGAACAAGACTGAAGAATCCAAAGTCAAGGATTTATTTTATTAAAGGGGTACTATCCTTTGCATATCCTTCTACTTTAGGTTTTGTAATGTTTTCTTTTTTATTTTTAAAATTCATAGATATAAGACGTCTTTTTAGAAATTCTTGAATTGTTTTCATAAGTTGTAGGTATCCATTAGAAAGATTGAAATAAGAGGGAGAATTCACCAATTTACCAAAAGATAAGTATATTTTTCTTTGTTTCATCTTTCATGTTTGGTTTCCTCCTCACATCAAGATTTGTTTGTATTGCATACCCATAATTACTTCTTTATATTTTTCCTCGTAGGAAATCTTGGAGAATAAACAATGGTCGTGGAGGAGACTTCAAAGGAAATAATTGAGTCATGAAAGAAGCTCTATTGAAAAGGAATCCCATTAAGAAGAAAACAATGTCCTATAAGGTTTGTTAAAGAACAAAGGTATGTCTTAGAGTACAAGATTTGTTGCAAGGTTCTCTTCATACAAAAAGGTATGATCTTTCTCTTTTGAAATTTTCTTTATATTACTAACATTCTTGTGCCTAGGGTTTTGAATCAAATTTTTTTTTTTTTGGGTGAATAATATTTAGATTGAATCTACCCTTTCTCTTATTTTTTACTCATTTTGGTGAAACCCTAACCTTTAGGGTTCACTATGAAACCCTAGCCTTTTGATGCGTAGGGTATATAAATGATGAAACCCTAATCTTCTTAGGGTTTATTGATAAAGTTTAGATCTCTTGTTGAAATCCTACTCTCTTAATGTTTATGAATGTTATGGTAAAACTATAGAATAATGTAAATTATCAAACGAGAACTGCATCGAGTACCCATTTTTTTGAGGTAGCAAAAAATCATTTGCTTTTGCAAAGAGTTGACTCAACATACACCTTTTTTTAGAATATTTTTGATACTTTAAAATTCCTTATGTATCAAGTATGAACACTATTTTTAAAATGTTAGTGATTTTCATGCCAATTTTGAAAAGTGTTAATGCAACATCAATGCGTTTTTTTAGAAGGCTTATTTTTGACACTTTAAATTCTAATGTATTAATTGTGGACAACTATTTTTTAAATTTAACAATTTTTGTAGTCATCTTCTTCTTCTTCATCTTCTTCCCTAAAATATTTATTTTTAAGTGTTTTTTTTTTTTTTTTTTTGTATAGCGAGATCCTCGTTTTTCCGCATAATATATTTTAAAGTTATGATTTTCTATATATTTATCTATTGTTAATTAATATTTCAATGGACATCGAATAATTGTTACTAAGAAAACATTAAATTTTAACATTTGACATAAAATTACACATTTTGAATATAGATATAACAAAAAATACACATTTTGAGACTCTTTTTTCTAAAAATGACAAGTCAAATAAATGATTCTTATGGGAAAATTTTAACCAAAATGTTTTAAAAATAACAATTTTTATTAATTTACGTCCAAAAATATAATCACATTTATTTTTCAAAAAATAATGATTCACATAAGAATTAAAGTGAAAATCACATAATACAAATATTAAACATATAACAACAATAATTGAATACTCATTCTTCTCATAAAATTTCAAATTCAAAACAATATAAATATAACTATTGAATAGTTCCAAAAAAATGAGCTTGATTTGCAAGCATAACTTAAATTTAATCAACAATATCATATAATCCATGCTCATCATCTTCTAGAGTTTCATTATTTTATTATTCCATGATATTTTTTTCTTCTGTTTTGTTATCTTCCTCTTCTGATGGATATTTGATGTCTGGAAATTTAACCTGCTTGCACCTACGCCGACGCCCTAGGGTCCCTGCGCGTCTAGGGTTGATTTTGGGAATCGACCCTGCGCGCCTAGGGTCATGGGCCTAGGCAGAGGTGCCTCACCCTCCCCCACCTAGGCCTGCAGCCCAGGGTTGATTCTCAAAATCAACCATGGGTGCCCAAGGCCCTTGGGCCATAGGCTTGGGCATGGACATCTCGTCCGCCCCATGACCAGGTACATGACTCAGGGGCCCTAGGCACCTAGGGTTGATTCCAGGAATTGACCTTGGGTGCCTAGGGCCCCTGGGTAGCGAACCTAGGTAAGGGAGGAAGAGGTGCCCCCGCCTAGACTCGCAACCCATGGGCCTTGGGCACATAAGGGAAATTCCACGAATTGACCTTAAGTGATTCCTAGAATTGACCCTAGGTGATTTCCAGAATTGACCTTAGGCAATTCTTGAAATTGAACCTGGACCTAAGTACCCAGGGGTGATTCTCAAAATCTTCGCTTAGCGATTCTTGGAATCGACCCAAGGAAATTCTCGGAATTGACCCTGGCCGATTCCCAGAATTGACCCTAGGATATTCCAAGAATCGACTTTGGGCAATTCCCAAAATCAACCCTAGCCTTGAGCGCCCAGTCGTTATTCTCGTAATTGACCTTTGGTGATTCTCAGAATTGGAACTAGAGGAACATGGGTGATTCTCATAATTGACCATGGCCCTGGGCATCAAGGGGAGATTCCCATAATCGACCCTGGGTGATTCCTGAAATTGACCATGGATGATTCTTAGAATCGACCCTAGCCCTGAGCACCTATGGAAAATTTCTAAAATCAACCTTGGGCGATTCCTAGAATTGACGCTTGCCCTAGGCACCAAAGGGATATTATTGTAATCAACCCTGTACGATTCCTGGAATCGACCCTGGGTGATTCCTAGAATCGACCCAGGGTGATTCTTGGGATGACCCTGGCCTTACGTTCCTAGGGGTGATTCTCGGAATCGATCCTCGATGATTCTCATAATAAACCTTGGGCGATTCTTGGAATCAACCTTGGGCACCAAGGGGCAAATCACAGAATCGACCCTGAGCCTGGGCGCCCAGGGGCGATTGTTGGAATCAACTCTAGCCTTGGGTATGTGAGGGGAAATTTTCAGAATTGACCTTGAGCGATTCCTGGAATCAGATCTAGCCCTGGGCCTAGAATGACACCATGGGTCGATACCTTCAGCGATTCCTGGAATCGATCCTCAATGATTTTTGAAATCAAACCTGAGTGATTCCCAGAATCGACCTTAGGCGATTCTTGGAATCAACCTTAGGCGATTCTTAGAATCAACATTGGGAAATTCTTGGAATTGACCCTGGGCGATTCCTGGAATTGACCTTACGTGATTCCTGAAATCTACCCTAGGTGATTCCCAAAATCTACCCTGGGTGATTCCTAGAATTGATACCCCTGGTAATACTTGGAATCGACCCTTAATGATACCTTGGGAGATTCCTAGAATATACCCTAGGTGATTCCTGGAATCGACCTTGGGCGATTCTTGGAATCGACCTTGGGAGATTATTAGAATCAACCCTGGGTGATTCTTGGAAGCTACCCTAGGAAATTCCCATAATCGACCTTAGCCCTAGGTGCCTAGTGATGATTCCTGAAATTGACCTTGGGTGATTCCTAGAATCATCACTGGGCACCCCATGCTGATTCTGGGAATCGACCCCTGGTGCTCTAGGCCCTTGGACCACGAGATTGGGTAGGGGCACCTCAACAACCTTCACCCAGATTCGTGGCCTACGGGCCATAGACGCTTAAGGGAGATTCCCAGAATTGAACCTGGTTGATTCCAGAAATCAATCCTTGGCGATTCCTGGAATCGACCCTAGCCTTAGACGTCCTCAGAAGATTCCTAGAATTGACCATGGGAGATTCTAGGATCAACAATTGCCCTGGGTGCCAAGGGGCGATTCTTAGAATCGACCTTGGGTGATTTCTAGAATCAGCCTTGTGCGATTCTTAGAATCATCCATAGGAATCGAGTGGTGATTCCCATAATCGACCTTGGCCCTGGGTGCTTAGGGGTGATTCTCGAAATCAAACCTAGGAAATTCCTGGAATTGACAATGGGTGATTCCTGGAATTGACCCTGGATGATTCCCAGAATTGACCGTGGCCCTAGACACCCAAGGGTGATTCTTGGAATTGATCCTGGCCCTAGACGCTTAGGGGAGATTACTAGAATCCACCCTGGCCCTAGGACCATAATCGAGACTAGGGTTGATACCCTAGGTGATTCCTAGAATACACCCTAGGCAATTTTGGGAATCACCCAGAATCGATCTTAGGTGATTCCCATGATCAATACCCTCGGAAATACTTGAAATTGACCTTAGGTGATTCCCCAAATCGACCCTGGGTGATACCATGTGTGATTCCCGAAATCGACCTGTGGTAATTCCGATAATTAACCTTGGCACTGGGAGTCCAGGGGCGATTCTCGGAATCAACCCTCGGTGCCCATGGGTGATTCCTGAAATATGCCCTTAGGCCGTGGGCCTAGGCAAAGGCACCTTGCCGACTCCCGCCTAGGCCCACAACACAAGGGCACTTGGCACCAAACATCGATTTTGCAAATCAACCTTGGGCACCTCGGGCTAATGGGCCGTGAGCCTGGGCAAGGCGCCTTACTCTCTCTTGCCCGAGCCCACAACCCAGGGGCCATGGTTGCATAGAGGTTATTCTTGGAACCAACCTTGGAAGATTCTTGTAATCAACCCTAGCCCTAGGTGCCTAAGGGAGATTCCTTAAATCAACCTTGGCTCTAGGCACCTAGGGGCAGTCCTTGAATTGACCCTAGGTGATTTCTAGAATCGACCCTAGGCGATTCTTGGAATTAACCCTCAACAATTCTAGAAATCGACCCTAGGAAATTCCCAGATTTAACGCATGGTGATTCCAAGAATTAACCCTAGCCATTAATGCCGAAGGGAAATTCCTTGAATTTACCCTAGGCTATTCCAAGAATCAACCCTAGGCGATTCCTAGAATCAACCCTCAAAGCCCAATGGTGATCCTGGAATCAACCTTAGGTTCTTAGGGGTGATTCCTATAATCAACCCTAAGAAATTCCCATAAATGACCCTATGTGATTCTTGGAATTGACCATGGCCCTACGCACCTAAGGGCGGTTCCTAGAATCGACCTTTGCCCTAGGCCTAGAATCGATCCTGGGCGATACCATGTGCGCTTCCTAGAATTGACCCTAGGTGATTCCTTGAATCAACACTGCACAATTCCTGGAATCGACCCTAGCATTGGGTACCCAAGGGTGATTCCCAGAATGAACCCTATTTTTGGGTGCCGAAAGGCGATCCCTGAAATCGACCCCAAGTGATACCGAGAATTGATCCTGGGTGATTCCCAGAATCGACCCTAAGCGATACCGAGAATCAATCCTGGGTGATTCCTGGAATTGATCCCTGATGATTCCCAGAATCAACCTTGGGTGATTCCCATAATCAACCCTAGGTGATTCCCATAATCGACACTAGGAAATACCCTGGGAGATACCTGGAATTGACCCTAGGCGATTCCCAAAATCAACACTTGGCGACTCTTGGAATCGACCCTGTGCAATACTCGAAATCAACCCTCATCGATACCGTTTGTGATTCTCTGATTCAAGAATGAGCGATACCTAGAATATTCCTTGGGTGATTCTGGGATTTGACCCTTGGCACCCATAGTCCCTAGGCCACGAGCCTGGGCAGTGGTGCCTCTGCTGTCCATGATTCTGAGAATCAACAATGGGTGCCTAGGACTAGCTCCACGAATTAACCCTTGACACCTAGGGACCCTGTGTTGTACACCTGGGAGTGGGTGCCTTGCTCGCCCCCACCCAGGCTTGTGACACAAGGGCCCTAGGTGCTTAGGGTCGATTTCGAGAATCAACCCCAGGTACCTTGGACCCATAATCTATGGGCTTGGACGTGGGTGAGCATGTCAGGGGAACCTCACGCGCCCCCAGCTAGGCCTGCGACCCACTAGCCCTAGGCACCCAAGGCCCCTAGGTCATGGCCCTAGTGGGGGCACGTCACTTTCCCCCAGCCAGGCAAGTAGTCTAGGGGCTACGGGTGCCCTCGACCCTTGGGCTGCGAATCTGGTTCGATGATCCTTTCCTACCCTCGCATAGGCTTGCAACTGAAGGGCATTGGGCGATTCGTAGACTCAACCTAAGGAAATTCACGGAATCAACCCTGAGTGCGAAGGGGTGATCCCCGAAATTAATCCTAGGTGATTCCCAATAAGGTCTATTCCTGGAATCGACCCTAGCCCTCAGCACCCAATGGAGATTCCCGAAAGTGAACCTGGGTGATTCTTGGAATTGACCCTAGCCCTAGGCACCTAGGGGAGATTCCTAGAATTGACCCTAGTGATTTCCAAAATCAACCCTAGGTGATTCCCGGAATCAACCTTGAGCAGTTACCGGAATCGACCTTGCGTGATTACCGGAATCGACCCTCAGCGATTCCCAAAATATACCCTAGGCGATTCCCAGAATCGACCTTGGGCGATAACCAAAATCGTCCTTCGACAATTCCTAGAATCGACCCTGGTATTAGTTGTAATCACCCATGGGCAATTCCCAGAATCAACCCTTTCCCTGGGTGCCCACAGTCGATTCCTTAAATCAAGCTTGGGAGACTCCTAAAATTGACCCTCAAGACAATTCTTGGAATCGACGATTGACGATTCCTGGAATCGACGCTCAACGATTCCTGGAATAGACCCTGGACAATTCCTGGAATTGACCCTTAACGATTCCTGCAATCGAGCCTTGTCGATTCGTAGAATCACCCTTAGGGTCAACTTTAGGAATCGCCTAGGGTCGATTCAAGGAATTTCCTGTGGGTGCCCAGGGAAACTGTCAATTATAGGTATCTCCAAGGGTCGATTTTGAGAATCATTGAGGGATGATTTTGAGTATCACCGAGGGTTGATTCGGGCAATCGACCCTAGTGATTCCCATAATCAACCCTAGGAAATTCCTAGAATCAACCCTAGGCGATACTCGGAATCATCCCTCAACGATTCTCAAAATTTACCTTGGGTGATAACTGTAATTGACCCTGGGCGATTCCCAGAATTGACACTTTCCTTTGGTGCCCACGGGCTATTCCTTGAATTGACCGACGGTGATTCCTAAAAATGATCCTTAGGGTGTTTCTTAAAATCAACCCTGGGCCATTCCCAGAATGTCCCCTGGTGTTAGGCTCGGAATTGATACCATGGGTGGATACCCTGGGCGATTCCTGGAATTGAACCTAGGAAATTCCCGGAATCAACTCTAGGAGATTCCCGAAATCAATCTTGGACAATTCCCATCATTGATACCCTCGACAATACCTGGAATCAACCATGGAAAATTCCGAGAAACAACCCTGGGTGGTTCCCGGAATCGACCCTAGGTAATTCCCAGATTCGACCAAGGGTGCTTGGGGCCACTTGGATATGGGGCTAGGCGGGGGTGCCTCACCCTCTTAGCCCCACAATGTAGGGGCCTTGGGCACCCAGGGTCGATTCTGGAAATCGACTCTAGGTAGCTTAGGCCCTTGGGTCGTAACCTTGGGCAGGGATGCCTTGCCCATCCCCATCGAGGCCTATGGCCAAGGGGACCTAATTGATTCCCAGAATTGACCCTAGCCTTGGGCACTAAGAGGTGCTTCCTAGAATTAATGCTAGAGCTAGGTGCCCAGGGGAAATTCCCAGAATCGACCTCAAGTGATTCTTAGAATTTACCCCAGGTGATCCACGGAATTGACCCTTGGTGATTCCCGGAATCGACCCTATGCGATTCCGGGAATCGCCTTCCCAAAATCAACCTTGGGAAATTCCGGGAAGCAACCCTAGCCTTGGGTACCTAGGGGCAATTCCTAGAATCAACCCTGGGTGATTGCCAAAATCGACCCTAGTCGATTCCTGGAATTGACCCTAGGTGATTCCTGGTATAATCCCTAGGTGCCCAGGGGCAATTACCAGAATCGATCCTAGCACTGGGTGGTCATGGGTGATTCCTGGAATTGACCTTGGGTGATGCCCAAAATCAACCCTAGCCTTGGGCTCCCAAGGACAATTCCCAAAATCAGCCCTAGGCACCGCAGACCCCTAGACCAAGGGCCTGAGGAGGGTCACCTCACCTGTCCCCGCCCATGCCTATGGCCTAAGTTCCCTTGTCACCTAGGACCTGGTTGCCATGGTCAATTCCTAGAATCAGCCCTAGGTGCCCATGGTCAATTGTGAGAATTGACCCCTGGAGTCGAGTGTCGATTCCAAGAGTTGACACTAGGTGCACAGGGTCGTTTGCAGTAATCTACCTTGGGTGCCTGGTTGGCCCCAGTATTGTAGCAATAATGCTGCAACTCCCAGGACCCCCTTCTTTAATTTTATCAACCCGGTAGTTCGTAACAAACTTGGAAGCGATGGTGCTGTATGCACAAGTACTAGCTCTTGCCACAGCTATCACTTGGTCAGCTGGCACAAGTCCGCTAGGGGCTTAACCCAACTTCTATGAGTTCTTAGAAGAAACTTTTTAACTGATGGATGAAAGCTAACTCAAAGGAAGTTAATCTACTTGCAGAAAGAAACCGAAAGCCAAAAAGTAACGCAAACCCTAGCGAACCCTAATTCTACCAGCTAGTCCTACTGATGCAAAGGAGAGAATGAAAACTACTGAAAGAGATGCCATTACTTCTATGAAGGTAAAATACATGTGTCTAGTCTACCTCTATCTGAAGAAAACATATTTTTGTATTTTTGATTAAGTTGTCAGTTTCATCATGCATATGCTTTCACTGTTCTTTGACTGTGCAGGGGTGGATCAAGGAGGAGAAATGCTTGGAAGAGGTCAGGAAGGTTCAAAGGGGGTCAAAGGAGTCCCTAACACCCTTCTAGAGAGTTTCACAGAGTTTGGCTATCAAGAAACCTCATTCGTGAGCTTCTACAGGAAGTCTGCAGGGGTTCTACAGGATGTTTCACGAATTTCTACAGGATGTTCAGAAATTTCTACAGGATGTTCTAAAATTGGATTTTGGAGGATGGGCGAGTGAGGGAAGATGCATGAATGGATATGGAGGTAGAATAGGGATCTGAAGTGGCCCAGGGACCGGTGGATGGAGTGATGAGAAGGTGTAGATAGCTAAGTTGGCTCAAAGAAGGCTTAAACAATGATGTACAAAAACTAGGGTTATGTGAGCAAATGTGGCAAATGTGAGGTAAGGATTCTAAGTAGAGGGTGGAGTGGATGGTGTTGATGGAGAATAAGCAGATGAAGGAGTGGTACAGGTGCTCTGCAAGTCGTTTTTCCAATCTGAACCAACAAAGACTTGTAAATTCAAAGACCTAGTTACGTTGACCTAATTTGCTAGCTGTCAGTAAAGAGAATGAACAGAAGTGTGACCTGCAATGAAACCATGTATTTTAACTCATGCAACTAAGCAAACGAAAGTCTGAACTTGTAACCAACTTCTACACATGAAGATCAAACACTAGTGATTGCATGGAAAAGCAAAATCAGTGTTTTTGTGGGCAACAAAGTCATCCTAGCACAGCTCTTGATCCCACTGAGGGAGAGGTGAAACCACAGAGATTTTTTGGCCCTTTTCTTGAAGCTCTTTCTGTTAACAACCTATCAACTAAATCTGAGCATGAAAAGCTATTTTACTCATCAAAAACAACCTAAATAATAAAACAAGGTTTAAATCTAAATAACAGATTTTATTCTAAGAATGCAGCAAAGACACATGAAAGTAAACAAAGGAGGTACTGGGCACTTGATATGGGCCCAACCCCAAGAGCAACAGCCTCCTAAGAGAGATTTAGAGATGGTGCAAAGCTGGATTCATCTTTATTGATCAAAAGAAATGTTACATTCCAAAAACTGTCCACAAGGAGAACTTGAAAATGTGCTGAAAGCAAAGCTAATCTATTGCCTAAAAA
The DNA here is from genome assembly GCA_031772625.1 of Pinus tabuliformis. Classification (NCBI taxonomy): domain Eukaryota; kingdom Viridiplantae; phylum Streptophyta; class Pinopsida; order Pinales; family Pinaceae; genus Pinus; species Pinus tabuliformis. The sequence continues at coordinate 705,686,153 of CM062806.1, read as the reverse complement.
TCGAACTACAAAATGAATACAAAAATGATTAACTACTGGCTAACCAAGATGAGGCCCTAAGCCTTCTTGTTTATACAAATTGAGGACCCCAATAGTCCTCCTAAAATTTAGGAACTCGGCTACCAAAACTTGTAGTTAACAACACTTTTACTAGCACTTGCTCGCTGCCCTTGTGATGATTGATTTGGTGGCCCTTGAACTTCGAGCTGATGGTGGAGAATTCGAGGTAAGGGCCCATAAATGAAGGGGACACCTTCCTACAAATCCTCTCCCTTGTTCTCCCACAAATTTGGCTACCAAGTGCTCATTAAAACCTTTGAGTTTGTCTCCAAATTGAACAAAAAGACTACACAAAGCACACATTAGACTTGTTGGCATAATGTCTAAACCAATTCACTCTATTAGCATAAATATAATAAAAAACATGCAATAAACTAATGAGAATGGTGGATTAAGTCAAATTAGGAGGTTGAATGAGCCCATATAATTATCCATTTTTGGGGCTCATCATCACCCCCCTACTGAAAGTGTTGCTCATCCTCTGAGCAACCAATCTATCTTCTCATCTTTGATGGCCTTGGTGGCCTCCCTGTCATGCTTAGCTTCTGAAGTGATGTCCTCTTCTCAGTCATTAAACCATGTTTTCCTCTCTGCTTCTTCCCACTGCCTACTCCTTTTCCTAGAGAATTCTCAGCTTTGGTATGATTGTGCAAGTATATTCAAACAGATGGTGGCAATGTTGGTGAAAGGAGATGAAACCAGTGTAGGATAGAAGAAAAGAGTGGTTGCATGCCTCTTCAATGGACTTCAAGCTTCAAATCCCTCTCCATAATCGATTCTGGCTTGCCCAAAGGCTCTACAAGATGTTTATGGTAGAAATACAGAACTTCTTGTAGAAAGTCCTGTAGCTTCCTGTAGAAGGTTGAACCATGACTAGATTGTGTTCGAACCCTGAAGAAATGAGTGTTCATGGAGGGGATGGATGTGAGGATGCTTGGGAACTTGGTAGGGACCCTTATGCTTGTGTTGGGAGGCCCCCTTTCCGCATTGTGTTCCTGCAACCTGCAACAACTTCCAGGGATTAAACTTGTTTTTTTTCTCTCTGTTTCTTCCTTCTTTTTCTTTCTTGCTTTTCCTGTGGCTTTTCCTGTGATGGTTTGCCCTAGGTTTTCTTTCCCTTAGCTTCCTTACCCTTAGTTTTCTTCTCTGCCTCAATATCTTGCTTCCTCACGCTATGTTTTGGCTTGTGCACTGATCAGAATGGGAATTCTGTATATGGTTCCCCCCCAGAACGTGGAGGATAGTATCCCTCAAGCGTTTGTTCTTTGCAAACCATTCAACCAGTCCTATCATGTTTTTCACTCTATTGAGTCTTGCCATAGAAAAGATAATGGGCTTTTTATGGTCATTCAAAATACACATGTGTTCAGCTGTCTGTTCAGGATTGAACAAGAGTTCCTCAATTGAACCATGTAAAGCAGTAAGACAATGCTGCTTCTCTGTATAAGGGAAATAAATCTTCATGTCTGCTCCAGGAGAAACAATGTTGAATTTGGGATCAAAAACATCAATTCTATGAACCACACGATAAAGACCAGGAAGGGTGAAAGCAGTGTGGCTCTCATACTATCCAACAGTATCCTTGCTTCCAGCAATCTCTTGATATGTGCTAGTGATAATAAAACCTCACTGAGAATTGCCACCCTCAACGTGAACAGTCCAAGCTTCTTCGTATGCTGGGTCTTCTGTAGTGCAGATTCCTGTAGAAATGCCTGTAGAGTGCCCCTGCGCCTCTGAGTGAGCCTCATACGTCGCAGAATCTTGAAGACAGGTAGAAAAACTTAGTGGAGGACGATAGGTTAACCGATTGTGCACGTTTCAGTTGAGGATGTGGAAAGTGCAGATGAACAGCAGTTCGTGAGTTTTAGCTAAGCCGTCTTTAATTGCTACATGATTTGTGGTGAGGCGGTAAAAGCATGTGCCCTGGCTTTTTTCGAACTGCAGTGATGTTATGAACTACATGTCTTCTTCTATTTGTTAATCATTTTATGTCCTGTGCGCTGGAGTTCAACACGTCTACCACTTCCTATGTTTTTCAACATCCACGTGAATGACTATACACGCAAGCTGCGTGATTTTTGCCTGGATGAGTGCAATCGAATATGGATAGCTTCCTGGTTGAATCCCCCCATCTCATTCGTTCATGCAATGCTTATATTAGATTCATGCAATAGAGGAACAAGTTTTAGTCACGTACCTGAAGTCAAATGGTTGCTGTGAGGTGCTTTTTGCTGCTGCATGCATATGTTTCGGTGGTTGCATGATGTCTCCTTTGTTCTATAAGCTCTTTTCTATCTGATGTGTGGTTATTTTTCTTGTGCAGGTATCCTCTAGCCGGATCTAAGCTGCAGGAGTTCATTTCCACGTTCAGATCTGCACCCTCAAGCTGCTGCTGCTGAATTTTCACAAGACCGAAACTTGTTTCCACCATTGCTCCTGAACGATAGATCGGATCGATCTGAAACTTGCTGAGCATGTTCCTATCATCATGATGCACCTCACATAGCAAAATTGCGATCAATGGATGCACAGATTTTGAGAAAAATGGAAAATTGCTGAAGATTTTAGAGATCAATTTCTCGGAAACCATGCATTGGAATTGGCTGAAACTGCTTGGGTAGGTTACTATCACCCATATGCATCTCCCCATGAAACAGGTTTTGAAACGGATGCACGGATATGGAGAAAATGCAAAAATGGCTGAAGGTGATGGAGGTTGATTTCTTAGAAACCGTGCATCGGAATTGGCTGAAACTGCTCAGGCATGTTGCCATCACCCTTGTACAATTCCTCATAAAACGGGTTTTCAAATGAATGCACGGTTTTCATGTTATGGAAAAAACAAATTCTGTTCTATGTATTTTTTCTTCAAAGCATTTTGCAAGTTTTTGCATGGTGAAAAAGAATGAGCTTGGGCTGTGATGCAGGCATGGAGATGATGGAAGAGGAGTTTTAAAATTGTAGGAGGACTTCTGAACCCTTGAGGAAGCTATCATGTTCTCCAAACTACTTTTTTCAATCCATTTTTAACTTCTTGTAGTTTCTACAGGAACTTCCTGTAGAAAACACAGTTTTGAGGAAAGAATCACAATGACATGGAAAAATTGATGGAGAAGGGTGAGGGATGGAAACATGGATGCTTACAAGCCTCATGGACATATTCCCAGCCTTCTGGTCCTCTTCGGAGATCAATTTCGCTTTTTTGTAAGCTTCCTGTAGAAGACATAGAACTTCCCGTAGAAAACACAGTTTTCATAAAAGAAGCACAATGAGGTGGAAAAATGATGGAAAAGGGTGAGGAATGGAAACATGGATGCTTGTAGGCATAACCAACAGATTCCAAGCTTTAGATTCCCTTCCAAAATCAAATTTGGCTCGCCTGAAGGTTCTACAGGATGTTTCCTATAGAAATACAGAACTTCCCGTAGAAGGCACAAAAACTCCTTTGTCTTTGTTTTGAGTGATCCTCCTGACCTGCAATGTCCTTCTTGCAACCTGCAATTACCCAATGGAAATTAGGTTTATTTTTATTTTTATTTTTCTCTTTTTTTTGAAAAACAACTAGGGCGCCTCATGGAGGTTTTCACCCTAATTGCCTGCCTTGGGCACCTCCAAGGGAGGATTTCACCCAGAGATCTTATTCTCTTTTCTCTTTTTTCCCAACCCATTGACCACCTCATGGAGGTTTTCAATCAATGAGCCAATCTAAGGCGCCTCCGAGGAGGTTTTCACCTTAGATTTTTATTTTCTTCTTATTTTCATTTTTTCTCTTTTTCTCTTTTCTTTCTACCCTACCCTACTTGCAAAACAAAATCATTTTCAGGTGTAAGAATACTTCCAATGGAGCCATGTGCACATCGAGATTAGTGACAAAATGATGTGAAGGCTCGAAATGCTTGCTTTGACAGCTATCTAGATTTCAGAGACAAAATGATTTGACTTTGAAGGGATCAAACATAGCTAGAGAGTACCGCTGCAACTTAGTGATGATCTGAAACCATATCTCAATATAGCTCTGATATCCTTGGTCCTTTTGCTGATCTGGATCATGTTTCATGTCACCTTCTATCATGACTTTCTCATCTCCCTCTGTTTGATGATATTTCTCTTGAATACATGGAAGATTTGATGGTAACCATGAGAGAGCTTTCTTGATCTCTGCTTCTAATGTCTTCTCTTCATCAAGTGCAGCCCAGGGTTCTTTGATCTCTTCTTTTGAATCTTCTTTTGCCTTTGGTCCTTCAATGTTGTCAACATAATCTCTGCTTTGCAACACTCTTCCTGAGCTATGGTGAAGATCATTGAGCTCAAGAGGAGTCATTTGGACATGTTGTGTCCCAGCATTGCAATTGTGTTGAGCTACTCCAATGGACAGGTTTGGAAATGGTGGTATGGGTAGCTGAGTGGGGGCGTAGATTTGAGATGGATGTGGATGGGGTTGTGGTTGGGCTTGTGGATGGGGTTGTGGTTGGCCTTGTGGTGGATCAGGAGGCTATGGTTGTGGACGAGCAGGTGGTGGAGGAAAAGAAGCGGGAGGAGTGTTGTATTGGGGCCTCCACCCCTGATGAGGTGCATTCCACTGAGGCTGTGGCTGAGCATAAGAGTGAAACGAATGAGCAGCTGGTTGGGCATAATATGCATCTATGAAGGAACAAGGAGGAGGTGTGAACCAGGAAGGATGAGTAGGGGGACCCCAAGAAGGCATGAAAGTGGATTGATAGGGGTCATAATATGTCTCAGATGTCCCTTGCAGTTCCTGCTGATAAGATCTAGGTTCATGTGGCCTCCTTTGGTTCATATAGTAGAGCAATTCAGTGGCTCCTTTTGCCCTCTGATATGCATCTTTGATTCCAGGCAAGGAAGGGCACTGATTCGTAGGATGGTATTCTTCACAGACGAAACACACTTCTAGGGAGTGCATTGGACATTCGTCCCTAGGATGCTTTCTAGTGCACTTGGGACAAAAGATGGAAAAAGCCCTCTTGGCTTCCTCTTGCTTCTTTTGGATCCACAGGGTATCCAATTGCATGGCAAGAAACTGCCTCATAGCACTCTTGAAATCTTCCATCTGATCTTCAAATTCGTCTTTGGACAAGGTGTTGCTCCCAACAATTCTGCTTGTAGCCATTTGCTCCAGAGGGATGGTTGCTTCTTCTTCTTCCCTTGAGGTTCTTCAAATATGTCTTGCTGTCCACCTAAGGGTTCTTTAATCATAGCCATCGAAGAAGAGAGAATGTTGGCTGTGTGAAGCAGTGGGGGCATTGTGCAATCATTTTTCTAACTTATCTCTACTCCTACAAGGCATGAAATGAAATCTTTTTGGTTGATTTTTGCTTTTTTTTTTTTTCTTCTTGTACCTGCAAAACTAAAATAGATTGAACTGCAACTAGCTATCTTGCTGAAATGAAAATGCGGAATTGAAGCGGAAGCAGGAAAGGACTAATCTATTCTGCACAAATGAGATTGTAGGAACGAAATGCTAGTCTACGCTTGCATAATTGAAATTGCGGAATTGAAGTGCTAATCTATGAAAGTAGGAAATGTCTAATCTACTTTTGCGGAAATGAAATTGCAGAATGGAAATGAAATAAACTACTTAGCAGAAGGTTGTAGTAGAAAATAGAAGAAAAGCAACAATCACCAATACTCTGACGCTTCCCCGACAACAGTGCCAAAAAGATGGTGGGCCCTAGTATTGCAGCAATAATGCTGCAACTCCCAGGAATCCCTTATTTAATTTTATCAACCTAGTAGTTTGTAACAAACTTGGAAGCGACGGTGTTGTATGCACAAGTACTAGCTCTTGCCGCAGCTGTCACTTGGTTAGCTTGCACAAGTCTGCTAGGGGCTTAAGCCAACTTCTATGAGTTCTTAGAAGAAGATTTTTAACTGATGGATGAAAGCTAACTCAAAGGAAGCTAATCTACTTGCGGAAAGAAACTGAAAGCCAAAAAGTAACGCAAACCCTAGCGAACCCTAATTCTACCAGCTAGTCCTACTGATGCAAAGGAGAGAATGAAAACTGCTGAAAGAGATGCCATTACTTCTATGAAGGTAAAATACATGTGTCTAGTCTACCTCTATCTGAAGAAAACAACTTTTTGTATTTTTGATTAAGTTGTCAGTTTCATCATGCATATGCTTTCACTGTTCTTTGATTGTGTAGGGGTGGATCAAGGAGGAAAAATTCTTGGAAGAGGTCGGGAAGGTTCAGAGGGGGTCAAAGGAGTCCCTAACACCCTTCCAGAGAGTTTCACAGAGTTTGGCTATCAATAAACCTCATTCGTGAGCTTCTACAGGAAGTCCGCAGGGGTTCTATAGGATGTTTCAGGAATTTCTACATGATGTTCAGAAATTTCTACAGGATGTTCTACAATTGGATTTTGGAGGATGGGAGAGTGAGGGAAGATGCATGAATGGATATGGAGGTAGGATAGGGGTCTGAAGTGGCCCAGGGACTGGTGGATGGAGTGGTGAGAAGGTGTAGATAGCTAAGTTGGCTTAAAGAAGGCTTAAACAATGATGTACAAAAACTAGGGTTATGTGAGCAAATGTGGCAAACGTGAGGTAAGGATTCTAAGTAGAGGGTGGAGTGGATGGTGCTGATGGAGAATAAGTAGATGAAGGAGTGGTACAGGTGCTCTGCAAGTCATTTTTACAATCTGAACCAACAAAGACTTGTAAATTCAAAGACCTAATTACGTTGACCTAATTTGCTAGTTGTCAGTAAAGAGAATGAACAGAAGTGTGACCTGCAATGAAACCATGTATTTTAATTCATGCAACTAAGCAAACGAAAGTCTGAACTTGTAACTAACTTCTACACATGAAGATCAAACACTAGTGATTGCATGGCAAAGCAAAATCAGCGTTTTTGTGGGCAACAAAGTCATCCTAGTCACAACTCCTGATCCCACTGGGGGAGAGGTGAAACCATAGATGTTTGTTGGCCCTTTTCTTGAAGCTTTTTCTGTTAACAACCTATCAACTAAATCTGATCTTGAAAAGCTATTTTACTCATCAAAAACAACCTAAATAATAAAACAAGGTTTAAATCTAAATAACAGATTTTATTCCAAGAATGCAACAAAGACACATGAAAGTAAACAAAGGAGGTACTGGGCACTTGAGATGGGCCCAATCCCAAGAGCCACAGCCTCCTAAGAGAGATTTAGAGCTGGTGCAAAGCTGGATTCATCTTTATTGATCAAAAGAAATGTTACATTCCAAAAACTGTCCACAAGGAGAACTTGAAAATGTGCTGAAAGCAAAGCTAATCTACTGCCTAAAAATCGAACAACAAAATGACTACAAAATGAATACAAAAATGACTAACTACTGGCTAACCAAAATGAGGCCCTAAGCCTTCTTATTTATACAAATTGAGGACCCCAACAGTCCTCCTAAACTTTAGAACTCGGCTGCCAAAACTTGTAGTTAACAACACTTTTACTAGTACTTGCTTGGCTGCCCTTGTGATGATTGATTTGGTGGCCCTTGAACTCCGAGCTGATGGTGGAGAATTCGAGGTAAGGGCCAATAAATGAAGGGGACACCTTCCTACAAATCCTCTCCCTTGTTCTCCCACGAATTTGGCTGCCAGGTGCTCATTAAAACCTTTGATTTTGTCTCCAAATTGACCAAAAAGACTACACAAAGCACATTAGACTTGTTGGCATAATGACTAACCCAATTCACTCTATTAGCATAAATATAATTAAAAGCATGGAATAAACTAATGAGAATGGTGGATTAAGTCAAATTAGGAGGTTGAATGAGCCCATATAATTATCCATTTTTGGGGCTCATTAGTGCCTAAGGCCCTTGGGCTATGGGCCAAGGTGCGGGGGCCTTGCCCAACTCCACTCAGGCCTGTGACCCAGGGACCTTGGGTGTCCAGGGTCAATTATGGGAATCAACCTTAGGAGCCCTAAGCCCCTTTGTGGGGGGGGGGGGGCGCCTTGCCTACTTGCTCCCCGACTAGCAACCCAAGGGCTCTGGGTTGCGGGCATGGACAAGGGTGCCTTGCCTACTTGCTCCCTGACGAACATACTAAGGGCTTGGGGCTACGGGCATGGACAAGGGCACCTCGACTTCCCTCACCCAAGGGATTTGGGCACCCAGGGTTGATTCCTGGAATTGTCTCTTGGGTTGCGAGCCTGGGTGGGGGTTGCCTTACCTGCCCATGCACCTGCCCATGCACATGGTGCCTAGGGTCGATTCCCAAAATCAACCCTGGGTGCCTAGGGTGTCTGGGCCACAGGTCTGGGCCAAGGCAAGTTACTCACCCACACCCAAGCAGGCGACTCTTGGGCCTTTGATAACCAATGTCAATTCGAAAATCGACCCTGGACACCTTGAGCCAACCCAGGGCCCTTGGGCCATGGGTCTGTGCTAGGGCGGGCGAGGCACCACTTGCCTAAGCCCATGACCCAGGAACCTTGGGTGCCTAGGGCTAATTCTAGGAATTGACTTTGGGCTCCCAAGGCCCTTGGGTTGTGGGTTTGTGTGGGGGAAGGTGAGATGCCCTCGCTCAGGTTCACGACCGAGGGGCCCTAGGAGCCCAAGGCCAATTCGGGGAATCAACCCTTGCGTCACGACCCTGGACCAAGGAGGGATAAGTTGTCTTAGGATAAGATTTGAAAAGATCTATATTTTTAGCCTTTAAAATAAAAATTACTCTTGGAATGATGACTCTTTCATTCAAGTGTTCATTTTTTAAGTTTTTTTAGTCATATCATTTTTTCATAATGTCATGGTCTAAATATTTTGAAAATTCATGGTTTTTTAATTCCATGATTGAAAAATTTTCAAACTTTTAAGGGTTTTATGAGTCATGATAGTTTATCTTTAATGCTAGGGTTGAAAACAATTAGAATTTTAGGGTTTTTTAGAGTCATGATATTTTATATTTAACGACATGGATGAAAATTGTTGGAATTTTAAGGTTTTTCGGGTCCCATTATTTTATCTTTAACACCATTTCTAAAAAATGTTGAAATTGTACCTCGGAAAAAAAGATGTTATTCTAGCACCAACATTTTTTGTTTTTAGTGTGTTTTTTTGTCTTTTTTTGCACAAAAAAATTGGTTTTTACTGCCATTTTTAAAAAATGTTGAAAATTTACCCTTAAAAAAACATCGTTATGGAATACACACTTTTCATTTTTGGGTTGTTTTTCATGTTTTTTGGGGTTTTTTTTGGCTAGAGTTCTCGTTTTGAGTTTACAGTTCCCGTTTGAAATTTTCCATTGTTCTAACCATTCAAGGTTTTTTGTTGATGTCTATCTAAACACTAGTTTTTGTTAGGGTTTGTTATATTAGGGATTATGAATAAACCCTTGTAATAGTCAATATACAATTCTAGAAATGGATCTTTTTGTATATTCATTTCCGTATAATTTAAACCCTAGCCTGATCAAAATTGTTGTCTATCTAATTTTGGAGTTTGATGTTTGTTATCTAGGGTTTATGATATAACCCTAGTATGAGAATGATGTAAGTCTATAGGAAATAATAATGGGACCATAGATATGAAATGATGGTATGCTAACTTGATTGTTGATATTCATGATTTTGTTTTCGAAATCTAGGGTTTGTAGCAAAACCCTAGTAGAGATTGATATTCTAGGGCATGATAATGAAACCCTAGAAGTATAATGATATTTATTTTTATAAGTTGTGTAGGTCCTTCTTCATTCATTCAATATAAATGTAGGTTACATCCATAAAAATAAGTTTGGTGGCCTCAACCTGCCTTATGGGAAACCAGGTCTGTTGACAACTGAAACACATTATATGCCACCCAAAATCTAAAAGTTTTGACTCTATCCAGGGAGGCCTTATAGGCCTGGATATATAGCCACCAATTTCAATTTAGATATCTACAAAATTCTATAGTAAACAACATATATAACAGTAAAAACAAACAAAAAGAAAACAAAGCTAAACATGGTAACACATATTAATCCAAGGACTCCATAGGGGCTGGGTCCTTTACACTTGAACCTGACAGTTCTGACTAGGGGAGACATAGAATGTGTTCCTCATGTGGCCAAGGCGCTTGTTCTATTGTTGAACATGGATATGGATCTGCTGTAATTCCTTTTGAATTTCCTGCAACCCCGGATCAGGCTCCCCTGCATTCATCTAAGGGGTCACAATGGGTTTGGCCACCAGACTCTTCATAACTCAATGTAAGTGATTAATATGATTTTACTGGATGGTACGCCCATGGGTATTTCCTGGGTCTGGGATAATATCCCTCCAATATTCCACCTGAACTTTCGTGACTGCTCGTCAGTTGAGTTTTGTCTCCCATTTTGTAATTAGTTGCATAACATCAACAGAAGTTCCAACATTAGAGGCCTGCACCACCTCTTTGATGATATGAGTATTGGTGCGTTGAATGCTCATATTCTAGGTTTGGGCAGATGATGATGCTCTGTCTACATTTTTCCTTTGGCAATGATCATTACCACAACCTCCAGAAATTGATGAACTTCTATCTTGAGCCATCACAAAAGGAACGCTTTCAAACTAAACACAGTTGGGCTAGTGAGGGTACACCGACACCAGCCTAAACCAAGAATTGCTCACGTAGTCATAGCAGACACATCAATTAGAAAAGAATACTACATTAACATTAGAGCATAGAAAAAGACAAATGAAGTCAAGATTGAGCCACTAAAACAGAAATAATTTTTTCCTAGGTGGACCATTCCACCATTTATATACTCAGTTAAACACTCGTTGCACAGAGAAACCAGAAAACCATCCCTTTTTGTTGCAATACCAAGCCATAAGATTGTTTACATTAAAGAGAACCTTGATAGACTAAGGCACCAAACAAAAAATTCCATAGAATTCATAGAACTAGAATGAACAATTGACAGACAAAACCTGGAGGAGAGCTAGCCGCACAAATAACCTACTGCCTTTTTCAGGCCACCAGAATCCTAACCTACCCCAACACCCTTGGACAAAGATAAACATTCCCATGCGGGAGAGGAGAGTGCCAAACATGACTAAGACCGGGATAGAAAGAACACACTGAATATAGAATTACTATTTGAGAGAAGTCACATACAAAAAACTTCTAAAGCAAACCATTCTAGGCCAGCCCACAACCCTTCCATTATCCAGACTATGACAGACATGCCACAAACATGAAGGTGAATTAAGAAGAAACATACCCTATAACACTTTCCATGCAACCAGACAACGAAAACAGAGCTGAAGAGCAACTCCTCCTCCTTAAGCTCTCCAACACTATGGAGAAACACCACCGCCATAGAACTAACCAGCTATACAACCTAGGAGATAAATTCTTGCCGACAGAGTCTCTTCCCACCAAAATACATGGGTGAAATGCCTCTTTCCTTGTGCTCCCTTTCCCTTCATCATCCACATGGATCAAGCCTTAACTGCTTTTCATTCCCGCATGCTCAAACTGACTGATGGCCGCCACCCAAACTTATATCTCGACAGTTCTTCCATCATTCGAATCCCAAGGTGGATTTCTTGGCCTAATCTCACCCCGATCGAGGGGAGAAGTATAATTCATTTTTTTATTGATATGATTTAGTTTTGATGATGAAATCTAGGGTTTGTGATGGATGAATTTCTTGATTGATAAAACCTAACTAGGTTTAGGTCTTGAATGTATAAAATTTGATTTATTATGATTCTATTATAATGACATGCTTCATGTTTTTGTACATATATATTTGTGTATGACCTGTTAACGGTTATAGGTACATAATCTTCAAGATGATGAAGAGGCTTACGTCATATTTGATGATAATTTGATGATGATGTGAAGCATGATGGTAAGAGGTATATGTGAAAACTTTGATGACATGACCATGTTACCATGTGAAATAATGATGAAGTTTTGGAAGGTATAAATTCTCCGATGAATTGTTGATGCAAAAAGGAAGAGCCTAGGTAACTGGGAGAATAAGATAATTGTTGAAATTGTCCTATAATTACTAGGATAAACGAAAGTGTATGTCTTCCTAGTTGAGAGGGAGCTCGAAGAGAAGTGAATGACTCAATGAAAGGGCCATAAGGATGTTTGAAATAAGAGAATAACTGAAGCAATATTGATGGTTATTTGTGATTGATAAATTTGTGAAAAAAACTTGGATGATTTTTAAAGAAGTGTTGAGGCTAAGTTGGGCGCTGCTGAAAAGTTGAAGAAGATAACTTCCAATAAAGTTGTGTTTGGAAAATATAACAACAACAATGTAAACTTTGAAACGGGAACTATAAACTCAAAACGGGAACTCTGGCCCAAAAACCCCAAAAAAACCACAAAAACAGTGCTCAAAACGAAAAAGTGTGTATACTGGAACGATGTTTTTTTTTTAGGTGTCAATTTTGCAACTGTTTTAAAAATGGCAGTGACTACGAAATTTTCTACGAAATTTTCCTGCAAAATATAGCTTCAGAACGAAAGTGTTGATACTGGAATAATGATTTTTTTTAGGTGTCAATTTTGCGGCTGTTTTAAAAATGGCAGTGACTACAAAATTTTCTATGAAATTTTCCTGCAAAATATAGCTTCAGAACGAAAGTGTTGATACTGGAATAATGATTTTTTTTTTAGGTGTCAATTTTGCGGCTGTTTTAAAAATGGCAGTGACTACGAAATTTTCTACGAAATTTTCTACGAAATTTTCTACAAAATTTTCCTGCAAAATATAGCTTCAGAACGAAAGTGTTGATACTGGAATAATGATTTTTTTTTTAGGGTCAATTTTCATACTTTTTAAAAAATGCTAATAAAACCAATTTTTTATGTCTCAAACAAAGTTAAATTTTAAGGAAAAAACACATTAATGTTTCTGGTAGAATATCATTTTGGGCCGCCCCCTCCCCCTGCGGCCCCTCGCCCGGACTGCCCCACCCCCTCCCTCTCCCTCCCCCCGCGGCCCCCCGCCTGGGCCGCCGCACCCCCCTCTCTCCCCCTCCCGGCCCACCCCGCCCTCCCTCGCCACCCCCGGGCCGCCCCGCCCCGCCCGACCCGGCGGCGGGTCGATTCCCGGAATCAAGATGCAAGTTTGTGTATCATGCAAGATGCAAGAGACATGCCCAAAGTATTTATCATATAACATGAACCAACGTCAAAACAATGGGTAGAGAAATAGGTCATTTGATAGAGAAATCTAGGTTGATAGGGATAGGTCATATGATAGAGAAGCCTACGTTGATAAATGTCGACCAAAAAGAAAGAAGAAGAAGAGGAGGATAGACACACTTAATTGGAACTTTACTTTGTTGATTGGATTTTTATAATTAAAGAAAGGTGAAAAGAAGTAAAAAATAGCAATGACATGTTGGTAGTGTGTGATTGTGGTTGGCTATTGTTGGTAGTTTGTGATTGTGGTTGGCTATTGTATTCTTACCCATTGTTCTACATTGGATTGAGGGATTAGAGAGCAAAGGTTTGAAGTGAACTCTTGATTTAGTAAAGAGGCACCAAATAAATTTTCAATTTGAATAAATACAATTTCATTGATTAATGTTGTTACAAACCTATTTTAAAATTAAATAATAAAATTAACAATTTATTCAAGTGTTATGTATAAATGGCAAAACACATTCATGAAATTACATTTATATCATAAAAACAAAAAGTAGTATCTTGTTTCCTTAGGCACCAAAACACTTATCTCATGATACATCTCACATCACCAAAATTATAAAAATTAACTATATTATAACTTTATTATTAATATTATTATTATTGTAACAATAATTAATATATGAGTTAAACATTAAAATTAGAAAAAGAAAACACGTAACAATCTATTCTTAAAAACAAATTTCATTACAATATCATATATTAATACAATGACTTACTAATACTACATATCTAAAAAATCATAGTTCATATTCATGCCCAAAAAATAATAATTCATATTCATACAACATATTTATATAACAATTTTTAATTAATTAATTTGATTAAAAATAAAGTATAAACATAAGTAAATTTCTACCTGCATTAATTAAAATTTTGACACCCTATCATAATTATATTAACATAAATGTGTTTTCAGAGATGCCATCCTCATCTTCTAACTCTCATATAAAAACTTGTGTAGCCATGCAAAAGTACATGAGAATGCTCCTTGCACAGTTTTAATGGTCATAAAGGGAAAACAAGTGAACACGCAAAAAATACACTCCGATTTCTCGTTCGTATCTATTCCGCAACCCATCGTCTTCAATATTTATAAAGCACCAATAGTTCGTTGATCACATCAACAATAAATTTTTTGGACACGTAGCTGTCCAATAAAACTCAATAAAACTCTGCAACAACAGACCATTATAACGTTATGCTCAAATAACCAACGCGCCACAACCTTGTGATGGGGGGTTCATAACTCTATCTCTAATGTTACGTCTATCAACAACGAGTGTTCTTCTGGTGAACTGGGAGGTAATGGTAATTAAATATGCAGCAGCATGAAAATAGGTTCATTTAGGGTGAGTGAGGTATCATTTTGTTCAACTTAATTGTGCTGCCTCACATTTATTACTTTACATGCAAATGCAGATTCTCAAATAATAAAGAAGAAGAGGAAAGTATGCCCACGTCTTGGGTACGTGTGTTACAGATGTCACATTCCAGGTATTCTATCTTGTTGTTCAAGCACTGTGTATTAAAAGTGTATTTAGAAATTTCTTCAATTCAATGTTGATTGTGGAAATTTTTTCATTGTATTTGTGAAGATATATATATACTTAAATAAAAAAATGCACATTCTTATGTGCTCAAAATAAATGTAATAGAAGATAGTAATAAATAAACGACTTATTTGCATATATGCAGCAACTGAGACCCACAACGCCACCCAGGGCCGCCCCGCCCCGCCCGACTGGCGGCCTGGGGGTAGCGCTGCGCGGATCTAGACTCGTAGCACCACCCTGGGCCGCCCCGCCTGTTGTGGGGAAAAGTATCCGACGCGGATGACCCTATCCCTACTCTAAAGGTGACAGTCTTTAGCAACAACTGAAAGTAAAGCTTTGATATTTTCCTTTATGAAAGTACAGAGAGAAGGAAGAAAAGATTAACCAACCTGGTGTCTTTCGCTTAGTCGATCCTCATCCTCTCTCTTTGTCTCTTGTTCCCAGCTCCTTGCTCTCTTTGCCGGTCCAGCTACGAACAGATCCTGCACAAAACAAGAGAGGAAACTACAAGATACATGTACTCATAACTGATGCATGGATTAGAGTGAATCAAATATACAAGTAAATACAATACGTCAATGCAATACAAGTATATAGGAGAACATGCAAAACTTTATTGATAGAAGTAACAGGGTTCTGAGAAGGTTACAACCATTGATGGCTCCAATCCAGCAGCACCTCCCCAGCAGCAAGAACTCTCCTCTTCACCTCTAGTAAAACAATCACCCAATAGCTCTATCTATAAACCAACAGCACCTCCTTGCTTTATACAAAATTCCCGCCTCCTTAGACCTCATAGAAGAGTTCTATATATAGGAGAGAAGAAGAGAGGATGAGTCAGCTTGAGACTGACATGAAGCTGCCTTGTGTCCTCTCCCTCTTCAGTTAATCTTCAGTTCTTGAGTCCACTTGGAGATCCTTGCTTACACATGGTGATCAAGTACCTCTTACTCATCACAGGGCGAATCTCATGAACCAAGTGTCAGTTTGGAAGCTTCCTGGGCAGTTGACACCTTGCAGAATGACTGTGCCACTTGGCCAATCTCGCCCAGCGCAGGTAGCCTTCATTAGATTTGACTTCCAGCGCAGGTACAAGGAGGAGCAGTTGCATTCCAGTGCAGAAGCTCAGTGGAGCAGCTGACATGATCCAAAAATAGCCTGTTTTGAAGTGTTTTCAGGTGGAGAACTGATTGGAAGTGCTGTTGTTTGATGACCTTGTTCTTTTAGGGGTAAGAACAACATGTTTAGGGACTGAGGATCCCTGTAATTATTGACATTTCATGCTCCATGTCGCGAGGCACAAAAATGTCTATAACAGTTGCCCCCTAAAGTATGAGGCCGTTTATCGGGTGAAATGCTTTATCTAGAGGGTCCGAAGTTCATTCCAGTGCTGAGGAGGCGCCCTGTAATACAATACAATACAATACATTATTTTTCATTCTATTTTCATGATCTAGCTGAGGCGGGCATTCCCACGCTCAGCTTTTATAAATACATTTTGGTACATATGACAGACGATCGTCTGAAGGTAGACTGATAATTTTCTGCTGAAAATATCATCCTTTGAATAGGATGATCATCTGCTGCAATGATGTACATGGCAAATGCTTTTATATTTCCTGAATATATATCGCAGCCCGGATGGATGAAACTAGATCCGGGGTCTTCAAACTCGTTCGATCTTCACTCTAAGTACAAGTCGATCCATGTGAGAATTTCGCTGAAGTCGAACATGGAAAGACATCGCTTGATTACCGGTCAATAATGAAAACCGTTAACAAGCGCGAGAGGAATCACCAATAATGACGATGACCCTCAAGGTACTGCAGTACAATTCACGTGGCGTGAATAGAGGACTTGGCGTCGAACACCACGCAAAATCTTCTGGTCGAAGGTCATTGATGTATACCTGTCGCCGGAAGTGAGAAACTTGCCATTGAGGCGTGCAAGCTTCAAAGTACTGATGGGGGTGTTCCTAGATCAACTTCTTGGATAATGAGCTGAAGTCGACAAGAAGCGATCCGTCAAAAGAGGGCCTTAATGAATTCCACATCAATGACACGGAACGGAGCTAATGATTTTAGTGGAGGTGAAAACAAACTGTGACATATGATTCAGGGTGGCGATCATGAATGGATGAAGGATAATGTATGGCAGTGGATGGGACACGGTTGACACTTTCAGAATGACCCCTCTTGAACATATAACGACACTGATGCGATAGATCGGTAGCATTACCCCAAATGTGGATGGTTTGGCGAGGACCATGGTGATGAGACCGGTGAATGAAACAACCCAACCCGATGTGGTACGGAGGAAAAGTGTCATGTTCAAGAGTGACTTGCTACCATTAAACTTTGATGTTCTCCCAATTTTTCCCCAGTCATTTCTGACCAATACCTCTTTATTTTTGTCAAGCTTCAGGAGGATAACATATGCTTGTTCTATAACTTGCCCTTCGGGCAAGCCCATCGCTATGATTTAACGAGCTTAGCGATAGGGAAACTCGTTCTCGTCTAAAGACAAGTTTGTCGCTATTTAATGAATTTAACGAGTCTAACAACAAGGATAACTCGGTCCTTTTCATTTTTAGAGATTCTGAAAAGGTACATAAAGTCAACTCCAGAATTCCTTTTTCGTCACCTAATCCCTTAAGTCCGAAAAAGTATAAAACAATACAGAAGGGATGATCAAGAGGATGAAAAGCTATCACAAAGAGTAAAGAGTCTTTTGTAGATAAGCTCTTCAAATCTTGAATTTGCTCAGCAAATGAGCAAGAGTAGCAGTCCCTCTACTTCGCTTTTGATATAGTCAAAAGCTTTTCGATTTGGTACTCTTTTCTTCAAGAAATGAATAGCAAAATACTACAAACACCAACAAGATACTAGGCTCCCCAGCGGAGTCGCCAGTTTGTTGTGGGGAAAAGTATCCGACGCGGATGACCCTATCCCTACTCTAAAGGTGACAGTCTTTAGCAACAACTGAAAGTAAAGCTTTGATATTTTCCTTTATGAAAGTACAGAGAGAAGGAAGAAAAGATTAACCAACCTGGTGTCTTTCGCTTAGTCGATCCTCATCCTCTCTCTTTGTCTCTTGTTCCCAGCTCCTTGCTCTCTTTGCCGGTCCAGCTACAAACAGATCCTGCACAAAACAAGAGAGGAAACTACAAGATACATGTACTCATAACTGATGCATGGATTAGAGTGAATCAAATATACAAGTAAATACAATACATCAATGCAATACAAGTATATAGGAGAACATGCAAAACTTTATTGATAGAAGTAACAGGGTTCTGAGAAGGTTACAACCATTGATGGCTCCAATCCAGCAGCACCTCCCCAGCAGCAAGAACTCTCCTCTTCACCTCTAGTAAAACAATCACCCAATAGCTCTATCTGTAAACCAACAACACCTCCTTGCTTTACACAAAATTCCCGCCTCCTTAGACCTCATAGAAGAGTTCTATATATAGGAGAGAAGAAGAGAGGATGAGTCAGCTTGAGACTGACATGAAGCTGCCTTGTGTCCTCTCCCTCTTCAGTTAATCTTCAGTTCTTGAGTCCACTTGGAGATCCTTGCTTACACATGGTGATCAAGTACCTCTTACTCATCACAGGGCGAATCTCATGAACCAAGTGTCAGTTTGGAAGCTTCCTGGGCAGTTGACACCTTGCAGAATGACTGTGCCACTTGGCCAATCTCGCCCAGCGCAGGTAGCCTTCATTAGATTTGACTTCCAGCGCAGGTACAAGGAGGAGCAGTTGCATTCCAGTGCAGAAGCTCAGTGGAGCAGCTGACATGATCCAAAAATAGCCTGTTTTGAAGTGTTTTCAGGTGGAGAACTGATTGGAAGTGCTGTTGTTTGATGACCTTGTTCTTTTAGGGGTAAGAACAACATGTTTAGGGACTGAGGATCCCTGTAATTATTGACATTTCATGCTCCATGTCGCGAGGCACAAAAATGTCTATAACACCGCCCCGCCCGACCGGCGGCGGGTCGATTCCCGGAATCGACCCGCCGCGGGTCGGGCGGGGCGGGGCGGCCCGGGGGTGCTGCTGCCGGGGGCATGTGATGTTCTTGCTAAACCACAGAGGTCACTGGCATATTTGCTTCAAACATATTGTGGAATATCTTCAAATAAAGTCTTTCAGCGTGCAGATTGGCGATTACGTCCTTTACCAGAGGCCATGGTCCAGTATGCACGTGCTGATGCACACTATCTACTTTATATTGCAGACTGCCTTTCTGCTGAGCTTAATGATAAATATGGGTCAAATTTGTTTGAGGAGACTGTCCGACGTTCTAATCTTATCACACTTCAATTGTATGAGAAGGAGGGGGCTTCTTCAGGGCAAGCTGCTGCTGCATCTATATTGTCACGCTATTATAGTAGTCAAGGAACAAGTTCTAGTAAATCTAGAGAGTCCATATTGAAAGATGGTAGATTTGGGCAGCTTGTGAGGAAGCTGTGCATGTGGAGAGATTCTGTGGCCCGGGCAGAAGATGAGAGTTTACGTTTTATACTTTCTGATCAAGCAATAATTTTTCTGGCAAAGGCAACACCTACTAGTCCAAAAAAGATTTATAGTACAATTTCTGCAGCTGATTCTATTGTGCAGTCCGTCACCGAGTCTTCTTTCATGACACCAGTTCCTTCACCATCTCCTGTGGTCTATATGCACATAAAAGATTTATGCAACCTCCTTAAAGAGGATGTTGTCAGCAAGAACGGTAATTTGCAAAAAGATATTGCATGTGTGGGAGTTAAACAGGGTAATTATTGTGGAAACATGCAAGTTGACAACTGGGAGGGGCATACAGCAGGAAAATCTTCTAGGTTCAATTCAAAGAGGTTAATGTTCTCTGAGGCAAACCGAGGCAGAGTGTCAAAACGAGGCAGTAAGGAAGCTTCACGTGCACAGTTTGTGCGGAAATTTTCGTGCAAGTCACCTGTTTATCACAATTGTAGAATCTATGCCAGTGATGGTCGCCTACTTTGTTATTGCGATCAGAGAAAGCTTGATTGGTATATTCGTCGGGATTTGGCAGAACTTATAGAGGATGACCCTCCAGCTGTAAAACTTCTTTTTGAGCCCAAAGGTCGCCCTGAAGATGAAAACAATGAATTCTACATTCAAAGCAAAAAGAACATGTGTGTTGGTTGCGGAGAGAGCAATCATTATTTACGGTACAAGATCATTCCATCTTGCTATAGGATGCATTTTCCAGAACATTTAAAGAGCCACTGGTCACATGATATTGTTTTTCTTTGTGTTGACTGTCATGAAATTGCACATTCTGCCGCTGAGAAGTATAAGAGATAAGTTGCTACTAAGTTTGGAATTCCTTTGTTTGCAAGAAAGGTAGTAGATTCTAGGAATAGTCAGGGAGGAGTCAATGGAGCTGAATTTGTTGCAGATGGTGGTGAAAGAGGTGTTTCTCCTTTGCAATTGAGAATTGCTGCAATGGCACTCTTGCGGCATGGATAAACAATGCCAAAGGAACGACGTGAAGAGCTTGAAATGGTAATCAAAAATTATTACGAAGGTACGGATATTACTCGGGAAGGCCTAGAGGCTGCCCTACTTGTTGGCATGGGTCCAAGGGAGAAAAGGCATTTAAGCAAGAAGAAAGGTTTGGATTTTAAGCAGCTTGGCATAAATTCTAGTTCTATGGACAGTAGTGGTTCTAAAGGCAACGAAGTTGATAGCTCTTCGTGGAGAAGTACTTTGAGCACAAAAGGAACGGATGGCTATTCAAGCTTTAAATGGCATTAAAAAAAAGCTAAATGCGTGAAGTATGTTTAAGAGAGTAGGGAGACGGAGAAGAGTATAGTTCTCACAATGACTCCCAACTATTCTACAACACTCTCAACGTTGCAAGAAAAGAAAGAATTCTATGCCGCAATTGAAAAAAATTCTTCTGCCATTGGTATCGAAGGTATGGGAGAAATTAAATCAAATCTAACCCCAATATATTTTGATGTTATTTATTTTGCTGCTTTTTTTCATATAATTCGAAGTTTGTTTTAACGAAAAATTAAAAAGAATTGCATCGAATTGATACAGAGATGAGCACATTTAGTACTGTACGAAATTGTCTACGAGGATTAAATTTCTAATATATTTGTGGATGGATATTGATATTTCTTTAAAAAATAAATTACATTCTAAAATCATCATCAGAATTTACGACAAAGTAAGAAATATTATTATTTTTTCTAGTTCTAGAAATTCTAGTTCTATGGACAGTAGTGGTTCTAAAGGCAACGAAGTTGATAGCTCTCCATGGAGAAGTACTTTGAGCACAAAAGGAACGGATGCAGAATTAATTTCATCCACTGTTGTGGAAGAGAATTTGCCAATATATTCATTGAATATTGAAGCCGACATGGTACGCTTAAGAAGAATACTTTGAAACCCCGGATACAACATGAATATTTGTAAAGATAAGTTTAAACGAAAGTATGGAAAATTAAGCTGCTGCATACAATGCAATGGAATCATGGAATCAAAGATATAGTTTATTATATTTTTACAGCAACATGATGGATATGCGTGAAGATATTTCTTTTGACATGAGAGATATTGGTTTTTAAAATAAGGAATATTGTTCGAGATAATTAACCGAAAAAGTTGCCCTTGTTTAATAAATTTATATATTAATAATATGTTTATATGTATTGATATAAGAGGTTTGATCTTGGATGGTTATTTTTTATGTCTCTTCACACATAACGCATAACAAATACATTTGGTTTAAATGATATGTCGGCTTGTAAAAGGTTACCTATTATGTTATGCATGTTGCTTGTACATCTTCTTTGGTGGTTGTTCATTTATCATTAGAAAAATAAAGAAAAACCTTTATGTTCTCATATCTAAATTTTGTTTCACCATTTTGGGTATTAAACACCTTGGAAGGAAACACATGTGAATGATAAATCCTATAATAGTATGCTTGACATATATTACTAATATTACTAATTTTAAATTAGTTTTTCTTTCAAATTTTCTTAGCTCTCATGTATTACTTTCTTCGACTCTGATATTTTTCTCATTACATTATATTAGTTATAGTTGATACTTTTCAAAAATAGCTTGAAAGCCTTCATTCATCATATTATGTTTATGTGTGTTAGATAGAAATATCTAGAACAATAAATTCACTTAGTATTAAAAACAATCTACACATTCATTTACACATTTTTTTATGTTTTCAAGAGTATTTATATGTGTGTGTGTATGTGTGTTTAGTCTGTGGATAATGCAGGCTTAACCTAGGGCTTGCAGCAATCTTCAAGCCTATTAATTAGCGTTTATGATTGTTCCCCTTTGGTTCAATGACTTATGGTTTGTTTATTAACCTCGATAACTAACCTAACCCAAAGAAATATTACATTCCTCTTTTGATTTCATAATTTTCAAATTACAAAACATTAATACATTGGAATAACCACAAGCATAAAAAATAAAGACAAAAATCAGAAAACAAAAATACATGTTTAACATTCATTCGCTTATATGAATAAATGACTTGGCCTACCGCAAAACCACAGTGAATAGAAAGATTCTCTACCCAACCAATGGGAACTGGTACCTGTACTCGAACTCCCCCTGAGCAAATTTTCTTTTTGTTTTGCTAAACTAAGAGTTGTACCTTCTATTTCATTAAAACGGAAAAAAAAATACATAAAATACAACAGTCCCCAAGGAACTTTGGGCTAAAGAAATATCAAACTGCTTAAAGCCATAGACCCACAAACAGAACAACAAAACCCTCAGAAAGGAAGAAATTGCATTGCAATTGAGAAAGATCCATTACAATGCAATTTCATTCAGCAAAGAATTAATGCTCTTCAATTTCTTCCAGATGCAATGCAAGAAATTGGGTTGAAGAAAGGGGACTTTAGTGAATCACGTGTGGCAAAAAAGGCAAAGGAACCCCAACCACCATTACATGGAATGTATGGAAAGACATATATTGGGAGATTTGCAGACATCAAAGACCCATTAGAAGAGGAAAATGAGCAAAATGAGCAAAATGAAACAGAAAATATTGTGGAAGAGGACAATGATGAAACTCTAGAGGACGAAGAGTTTGGATTACGTGACATTGTTGATTAAATTTAAGTTATGCTTGTAAATCAAGCTTTGCAATGTTTTGACTTTGACATTTTATGAGAAGAATAAACACTCAATTAAGGTTGTTATACGTTCAATATTGGTAATATGCGATTTTTGCATTGATTTTTAAGTTAATCATTATTTTTTGAAAAAAAAGTAGTTATTATTATCTTTTTGACATGAAATTCATAAAAAAAACTATTATTTGACCATTTTTAGTTAATATTTTTGTATAAAAATTGTGATTTTGACATGTTAATTCTAGCAAAAAATTATCAAAACGTTTAGTTTTTTTTGTTATATTTATGTTAAAAACGGTTATTTTTTATGTCCATTGTTAAAAAATGTTGTTTTTTAGAAACAATTATTTCATGTGGATTGAAAAATTAATTAAGGATGTCTAAATATGTAGATTATCTAAAATTCAAACTATCGACTTTCTAATTTAAAAACGCAAAACAATAAAAACCCCACTAAAAAAAAAAAAAAATTAAGATAGAGAACAAGAAAATATGAATACAATGACGACTTCAAAAACTATCAAATTTAGAAAATAATTTTTTACATTTCACACACTAGGTCTTTTAAAAAAACGGTCTTTCAAAAAATAGGTCTTTTAAAAAAAGGGTGTGATGCAGAATACTCACTTTTTAAAATCAGGATGAAAATCACTACCATTCACTACCATTCTAAAACTTAATGCACATGAAAAAAATTAAAGTTCCAAAAACCATGTTCTAAAAAAAAACATGTGTATTCTGCATCAACACTTTTGAAAATCGGGTCATTTTTTTGCCACCTCTACAAAACGGGTAACAGTATCAGTTCTTGTTTCAAAGTTTACATTGTTCAACATAGAGCATTTGAAAATCCTAAAGGTTTGTGTTAACTTTTATATATATTTGAAATTTTGTTTATGCTTGGTATTTTGTTTGTGTAGATATCTCCATAAGAAGGTTTAATGTTTGAAGCATGGTTGGATTGGTGGATATATCTGGTTTAGTTGATAAGGAGAGATGAAACATCTTGGGGAAACAAGATTCTTGGGAGGACATCTGGCCGACTTGTGATGATGTCTAGATCTCGAAGTAGGGAGGGTGGCATTGGTCTTAGAGCTCTGACCTTGGATACACACCTAGACCCATGGTTTGGTGTTAGAGCAGAATCCTAATGGTATCTATAGAGGCTGAATATTAGAACACACCTTAGTCCCACTTGGTTAGATACCCTGGTCAAGCATCTAACTTGTAGCACTATGTGTGCTATGACTCTTCATAGAGCATGTTAGTGTTAGTGTCTTCACACCGACATTAGTGATCAAAGTTCACTCTTTTGCATTCATATTAGGAGTCCCATTCTTAGTGAGTTGCATTCCATTAGGTCATCGATCAACTGATGGTATGCACATTTCAAATTTTTTTCCCTCATGACACATATCTGCTGACCATTTTACATGTGTGATTCAATCAATGGTTCAGGTCCAGTTTCCTTTTCAGTTTATTTCATCAAATATGTTTTAGGTCTTAGGGTTTCAGTTTCATTAGGTATTAGGGTTTCACCATGTCAAATTTTTAGTAACCATTTACCAATAAGGGTCAGCATACTCATGAGGATGAAAATAATCATCAGGAAACTTTTAATTTCATAATTTGTGAATTTAATAAGTTTTTCACCTCAAAACCAATTTGAGGTGAAAATAGAGCATTGTTTTTTTTATTTGTAATTTCATGTAATTTCATCATTTCTCATATGTAATTAAGAAGTCTCATGTTGCTCCTGGTCACCTGCTGATATCTCCAAGTACATGCCACTGTGAAAGCAGAGATCATCAAGCATTAGTTCACCTATTTTAAGCAAAAAGTTAAGCATCCAAAAAACAGAGCATTTGAAAAAGCTAAAAGACATTATAAAGTGGGTTTTGAAGAGTGAAAAATCAAAAGTGCCCAAAACATATAAAGGTCATTTCATTCTTAAGTCAATTCATTGTTTGAATTGAAGTTGATGAGCAAAATCGCAATTTTGAGGGATCATTGAGTAAAGGGAAGAAACTGTTGTGTTTTTGGAGGAAATTTCCCAGCACTACGCACCAAAACTTGGCGCTACACACCTGGGCATTTTCTCCTTTGTTTTTTTGAACTGGCGCTATACATAAGATAGGTGCTACACACTTGGGAAGTGCGCTATGCACCTGTCATTTGAGCTTAAAATTGCCAGCAAAATTCATCAAATTGCTTCAAAACACCCAAATTCCTCCATTTGCAAGTAAGTAATATCACTTTCCTTGCAGACATGGGTTGTTGCATAAATTTTTGGGATGTGTTGCCTCTTTAAACATTAAACCCTAATTGTTGTTGTCTATCAAATACAATCATTACTACTGCTGTCCCATATCATCTTCATTGTTTCCCCACAACTCATCCTCCTATACATAATCTCTCCATAAAATTTTTCCTAAAATACTCCCAAAACCTACCATTACTCCCAAACCCTATACTCATATACCACAAACCCTACCATACTCCCAAACTCTATCATTATTCCCAAACCCTATCATTACTCCCAAACCCTACACCATTCATTAACCTTACTTATTCCCCACATCCCTTTCCCATTCTTGTTCACCTTCACCTGCTTTCCTATTTAAAATCTCTTCATACTCATCATACCCTTACTCACCAATCCATCACTTCTCATTTACCATAAACACAAACAGTAGTACAATAATGGAGAGGGATAGTGAGTATGAAATGGAGGAAGAGAGACATAGTGACAGTTCTAGAGAGAGATACACTCAAGGCAAAAGACCTCATAAGGGAGGAAAACATATCAGAGAGTAGCCCACCAGTTTGAGAGAGCTACAAGCCTACCCATTTTCCCTTTCTTGTTTCAGACATCAATCATGTTTTACTTTTTGTGAAATGGTGGAAAGGGTAAAATCCCATCATGAATTAGCAAGGTTGTTTGTGACACATTTGGAGGACAAAAATGAGGTAAACCTTGCTGGAGTCACATTCACTTTGTCACCAGCTATCATTTCAGAGGCTACAGGTATTCCAAATGTGGGTGAAAAGTGGAACAAGGGTCAGTACATTGACAGGGAGTACTATGAGCCTTACATTAAGGCTAAATATCATAACAAACTCAGCAGAGTATTTCCCTTTAAATTCTTGGAGGACAGGTTTGCTCCATTAATGAAGATCATCATCAAGTACTTTACTTGTGAAGGTAGGTTCTCCAGACTATATGCCTACCACATTAGATTGTTGATGCATTTCACTAGGGTGAGAATGATGAATATCCCCTACTTCATATTCAGAAACATAGAGAAGATGGCATTCATTGTAAAGAAGAAATCATACCCCAGCAGTTAACCAACATCTACCACTTCTCTATGATTAAAATCATTGTCTTACATCAGCTGAACCTGCTTAACATACCATGTGAGACCTTCATTTCTCATGAAGTTTTCAAAATCCCTCAAGTATTTTCATCAGTGCCTCAAGAAGAAGGTGGACCTTCAGGACAACAAAAGGTCCAAGACACTGAAACTATGGGAGTGCCAGTGTTTGTGACCTATGAGAGAGGCACTAGGAAACGTTTTGCAACTGCCAGGTGAGTATTATCTCCACAACGAGTGGAAGGGGTCTGGCCTTCATCTCCAGGCCACAGGAAAATGATATCTCCACAAGGAGTGGAAGGGGCTTTGCCTTCATCTTTAGCTAAGAAAGTACAGGTTGGGCAGCACAACAAGGGAAAAGGTAAAGGCAAGGGAACAATGCATGAAAAGGATCCTAGTGATGGGCAAGAGGGGGATTTTGACTTGGTTGATCATGAGGAGACACAGGGAGTTGAAGTCATTGATTTGGAGACCCAAGGTACAAAGATAACTAAAGACATGATCATCAAAGAGTAAGAGGCTGATATACAAGCCTTGTCAGTCAATTTAGAGAGGGAAAAGTGGATCATCAATTATATAGACCAAGAAAACAAGCAATTGACTGAAAAGCAAGTCCTTATGGAGTTGCAAATAATCAAGGAGAACCAACAAAAGGCAAAGAAAGCAAAGGTCAAGATGACCTCCATTGAGTAAGAGATTGAGAATGACTAGGAAACTTGACTTGAAAGGGTCAACATACACATCGAAAAGCTACTTGAGAAGGCCAATAAAGAAGAGAAGATGCTTCATCACATGGCCTATCACAATATGACCCAGAACAAGATATGTAATATAAGGATGAGGAAACTTAAGGAAAGGTTGAGGAGAAAAAAGGAGCATGACAAGCTAAAAATCTTGGCTAAGGCCTCACTAGCTCTTCAATTCAATTAATGAGGAAACCTTGTGCCAAATCTGGGCAAGTCTTGGTGAAATTTTGTCATTTTGAAAATTTGAAATTTTCTAACACAGGAAATTGCATTAGGTGCGTAGTGCCACCGGCGCTATGCTTTTGACTAGGAGACTTTTTGGAGGAAGGACTTGCATATTTACATTCAGAATGATGAGAACATCAATCCCTGAAAGTTTCAGCAAATTTGGAGCAAATCTTGGTCACCTAAAGGTCAAAAAACCATCAAAAAATTCCCTCTCTGCCTCTTTTTGGACACACAGGAAGCAATATTGGGAGATTCCACTTTTTAGGGGGAAAATGACCTCCAAATGAACAAATTCAAGCTGTTCCAAAAACCAGATAGGAAGACCTTTCCAACAAGCTATCTTGGGCTCAATTTGGCTAAGGATAAGGCATCCAAAATCAGCTAAGAATTGGCGCTATGCACAGGACAGGTGGCGCTACACATAGAACCAATTTGCTCAAAAATCCAAATTTCGCCTAGTTTTTCTACAAGTTGACTTTTTCTTTCATCTTGGATGAATTTATGAATGTAAATGAAGCTATGATATATAAATATAATTGTAAAATGACTCTATAGGGTATATTCATCATTTTGAGGTGGTTTGGGGGTGAATGAATCAGTTTCCATGGTTTTAGAGGCAAGCTGTTCCATTGCCTATATTCCTGTTCTTATTTTAGATATGGTTGAAATTTCCCCTTTTATCATGGATTCGACCCCTGAAGGTCAGCATGAGTTGTTTGATGCCTATATTATGTACCCTCTTAGTCATTTGTCAAGGTTGGACTCTTTTGGATGCTCTGAGCTACATTGTACATCTCTACAACAGTTTGGCAAGGAAATAAACTAGGTTTTGCAGTTATTTTTGTGGAATTCTTGTGGTAATGTTTTTTTCATTGTTTCTCCTTCTGTCAATAGTTTTTCTCATGTGTTATGTGTGCCAAAATCTAAATCATTCTTCTAAACTAAATGAAATCAAGATAGATAGGTAGAATACATTGGTAGCAGTGCTCTGCCTTGGGAATACATTTAGTTTTTGATGTTTTCAGCTGTTTGAAGAGGATTACACAATCTTTGCATGCCTTCCTCAACTTCTCACTAGTCTTAATCATACCATCTCATTCAATTTCAAGTGTTGAAATACCTACCTACCTCGCCCCACAGAACACCCTACATTCCTGACTTGATTTCCCGGACCCAAGCTGCCTGGTCCATTTGATCTAGCAACAAAACCATCAAAATCAACCAAAAACCCTAGAGCTACTATACCTAGCCTAAAATACAAATTTAATTCAGTCATCTCAACTGAGATTGAAAAGGAGAGAGCCCTCTCCCAATCTGGTAGGGCTAGCTACCAGGTTAAGCATGGTTAATGGTTATCCTAGGATTGCCTCCCTTCATCCTGAGGTCGATTTAGGCTCTAACAGAGCACATCATTTTGAAATCTTCCATATACCTATCTATATATGTAACTATGAATACCTCCTTAGTTAAGAGGGAGTGTTGAAGAATATAACTAATGTTAGTCTAATTGTATTTGAGCCATGATATAATATATTTTTCAAAAGAAAGAAAAATAAAATTTATTATTAAAATAAATTAACTTATTAAAGCATGGGTTTCATTCTTGGGTCAATGATTAATAGGTTAAAGCCTCCATTGTAGGGTTCTAAGGTTTATGTCTTGAGTCCTAGTATTTGTGATCATGTAACAAACCCTTATTGGGCTTTATCTATCCAGCAATAAATTTATTTTGATGTAAATTAAGTCATTTAGGAATCCTCCACCAAGTTGGCCTCAACCTGGACAAGTCGATCTCATAAGGAGACAAAAACTACTATATAAAGACAACAATTCAACCTCATTTAAGGCACATTCTCAACAAGTTCGATTTGCAGTTGTTGGAGAAGAAAACAGGGTGCAAAATTATTGGAAGAAGGAGAAAAACCCTAGCAAAGAAGAGGAAACCCTATTGTAGAAGTTTGGAGACAATTTTCTCTCTCCTGTGATTCAAATGTGTGAAATTATGGAGTTGTAGGAGGGCCAAAGTTGTAGGGTTGCAGTAGGGTCGAAATTTTGAAGTTGGGAAGCCAAAGTTCTGGGTTGTTGCTAGGCTAAATCTGGTCGACAAGAATAGACTACTAAATTTTGCAGAATCATCTTGGAAGGTTGACTTGGTGGAGGAGGAAGGTCTCTTGGTCTGTTCTAAGGTCTTGGATTGTCTCAAGTTTGATTTAGCCTAGATTGTATCACTTTTTCCCTTTTTGTGGCAAAGAAGTTCTATAAAAATAAATGGAGTTGGAATGTTTACTCTTAAATTTACAAAATCATCAAAAACTAGGTGGTGGTAAAAGAAGACAAAACATGTCAATTTAAATTCAATTTCATGTCATATTTTTTCTAAAATTTAATATACAATTTTTATCTAATTTATTCATTTTCTTTAAAAGGTATCATTAATATTTTACATAAATTTTTAAGTAGTGACAAAACCGCGACCCCCCATTTCTCTATTGATTTATGTTTTCTAATTCCAATTTCTTTAAGAGATGTGTTGTAAACATTCTAAAGATTGCTAAACAAATTTAAAAATAAAAAGTAAGCATATTTTTTAATTATTATTAAAATACTAGTAAAAATGATCATATTTTCGAATATATAAAACCGCGACCCAAGGAACTACCCTTTCAAGTTTATAAAATCAATTTTTTTTAATAGAAATTTGAAAATAACATATAACACAATGTTAAAAATATTTTTTGAAAAATTATAAAATATATTTTTGATTTTTTATAATAAAATTCTTAATTATGATTATAATAACGTATTTTATATTATTCAAAATATAATATATAAAATTATTTGTTTAGAAATTCTACTTCTATTTTTATATATATTTTTAAATAGTTTTAGCATTTCATTTAACTTTACATAAAGTTATTTATATTTTGTGAGTGATTAACCATAGGTTTTACCAATATTTACTATCTGTTGACTTATTTGCAAATTTAGTATTTACTTTTTATAACATTATTTATATTTTGTAAACCCATTAAATAGGTTCACTATAGCTTTTACCAAAATTTATTGTGAGTTATATTTGTTACAAATTTAGCATTTATTTTTTATAATTAACAAGTATGAAACTCAACTCATTTAATTGATATTTTTATATTATCTTTTTTTTTATCTTTTTTCATTTGAGTACTTTTTTGCTTTTGCCATATAATGAGACACATTAACATGCTTTTACCATATACTAGTGGAAGAGTTTGAAAGTATTTTCCCCTATAGAGGGGTTTTAGCCCTGGATAAGTGCCTATATGTGGTGTCCTTGATATTCATGTTTCAATTTGATGATTTCTTGATGAAAATAAGATAAAAAGTAGAACTTAAAGAAAGCTAATAAGAATACAAGAATATCACAAGTCATTGTCAACACAATTTTTTTCCTCCTTTTTGATTTTCTAACACTTTCTTGTCTTCTCCTAAATATTTGTCTCTCCAATGCTTTCCGTAGCTTTAACTGTGACATTGTTGAATACCTGTAACTAGGTAGTCGAATTGGTTATAATATAACTAATCCCATTTCCATGCCATTCAACTTGTTGTTATAATCTCTTGTTGGAGTCTCAATGACCACGATTACATCTCAACCAATGTCTAATATCATCTTGAATTCATCCATGGAAGTTTGTAGTTCAAAATAAAACTTCCTTAATTAATTAACTTTAACTAGCCACTTTTCCTAAGTTAGACTCAGGAAAAAACTAAATTATGGTTTAATTAATTTAATTAAGGTTTTTTCTGAGTGATATCTCTCGAAACTATTGATGGGTTTTGGAGGTCTCATGTTCCTTAGCCTCTTAGACATCATATGAGACTAGAACACACGTTTTCTACTACCAAAATAAAAAACTAACACTCCCTCTTAGCAAGGAAAGTGTTTTCCACTAAGCCCATTTGTTCTTTGAACTAGATGAACTTGGCCGTACCTAGACCCTTCATGAATATATTAACCATCTAATGGTCTATGGGAACATGATGTATCTGAATTGATCCACACTGCTGGTGTTTGACATCTGTGAAGCCTCTTTCCTTCACATCTTCAAACTGATCTAACTCCTTGTCATTGGAAATCACAATGAAGAAATTATACCATATATCACTGTCCACCATGCTACTACACAAATATGTTCTTACAGTGATGATGCCTCTATGCTAAATTCATCGCTGCACCTATAGCGCTATTCCCTCTGAATCTAGACTCCCTCTGAAGCTAGACTCCCTCTAAGTCTCAAATTCTCATTGATCTACTGTGTCACTATAAATGGCTCTGCAATTGTCCCTTGAGTCTTTGACTGCTCCACCCTCACTTTGCACTGTATCTTAAGTATTTAAATACCACCAGGTGATTCTCAAAATCACCCCATCTGCTACGAAATGCCCCAAACAGTGCTTATTGGGCATCCAATACGATATTAAGCGGATTTCAGAAGGAATTTTGATGTTAATTAATTTTGGTAGGAACAAACAAAATAGTTTTTCAGTAAAATTTCAGTTTTGTTCTATTTTAATGAACTGAACATTTTAAAGAGTAGTACATAACATGTGCAGATGTCTACACCAAACAACTATCAGTACTCATATTTTCAAAATCATGATTTCATAGTTCTAATGTAGGTAAAAATAAATTAACAAAAGACCCAAATATTCTAGGAAAAAAAAGGTAGATTTGCCTCACATCTTGCTGTGAAGGAAAAATGTTCTCATAAATCAACGACTTTGTCAAAAATAGGCCTCTCATATCGAAACAAAACTAAAATATGAAACATCCATGAGTTTGTAGGCCAAGTAGTGACATCAACCTCATATGCTGTTGGGGTACATAAATACTCTCACTCTCCCTCTCATGGACTTTGGTGGCAAATTTGTTCTAAATTTTGCCCTAACAACACCACTGTTACCATGTGGCCTTGTTACTTTGCCCCAAATACACCTGTAATTAGTTCCCCCCTTCTTGGTTTTCGCCTTGTAAATATAGGCCATCCTTTTGCCCAGATACCAATCCACTTCCTCTGGTGTATTGACTCCTTCAATTTGAATCAGAGAAGTATTTGGGTACTGGTTTGATTTTGACCTTTTGTAGCCGAGGATGATCCCTCGAACATACAACCTGATACGCTCTCCTTGGTGTCCCTTCACCATGTTGATCAAAATGGCTCGGAACATCTATCTCGCAATGTGATGTGAATTGAGTTTTACTTATCAATATCAGCGCTTTCCCTTGAACAAGGGGTAGGCAATAATATTACATTTTGATAGGCACACTATGATTTAATAAATAATAGAGGTTGATGTATGTCGTTGAGCTTTTTTATAGGCATGCAACACAATGTTTTGTAGATGGATATCAAAATCTTTCTTTATCAAATTAAATAGGATAATTTTGAGCCATTATAAAGGTTGAAAATTGAATAATGTAAGTCAAGTCCAACATCGTATAGTGAAGATAAGAATGAAGTGTTCGTTATCTGCGAAAGGGAATTGCAAAGAGTAAATGGAATGGAGATATAAGTTTTAAACCAATTGGTAGGGTTATATGACTAATTGTACATGAAAATATGGTTTAAAGAGAAATTAATGTACGAAGTTTAAAAGATGTTTCTAAAGAAGTTATTGAGAAAGAAAACGTTAAAGGAGTTTCATGTAATAAAATTTATTACTTAGGGTGAATATTCATCTATTTTTATGTAATAAGGTGAACAGATGGACTGCTGTGCAAACTCTTCTTCTAGTTGCTATTGCTCCTCTTCCTCCACCTCGCCCCGGCACAACCAATGTTAAAATGCATGGAACAAACAAAATAGTTACTAATGCGTGGGTGCATGTATCAAATATGGCAGAAGAAAAAGTGAAGAATCCAACTCAGCCGTTTCTTCTCAATGAACATGTAGGTCCCTCTTTCTTTTTTTCTTTTGTTTTTTTGGAATAATTAACTCCGACTAAGATATAAATGAATAATCAATCCATAAATGTCTTTCTTTATTTCTTTTGTTTTTTGAATAATTAACTCTGACTAATATATAAATGAATAATCAATCCATAAACATTAATTAGATTACATTGTTTGATTATTTCTAACAATCTTCATGGTATTCCTTCTCAACAAAGACCATAGTATTCCTTCTCAACAAAAACCAGACTAAGGTTAACCAATAAGGTTTCATATCAAATTTGGTTTGATATGTGATCTATCCCCTCTCCTCAGAATTGTAACCTATCCAAATCTCTTATTCATGATGCATAGATTAGGCATATATGCTAGGTTTGCAAGCAATTATAAAAATCTGCAATATGTTTAGTATTTATGACTTTTCTTTTTCACCCATGGATCTACCACATCTATTTTTTTTCTTCCCATCCTTTTTTTCATTGGGTATGACATAATATTTTCCAATCATTGTGTATGACACAATATTTTCCAATCTTCCATTGTTAGATATTTTTTGATGCTAAATAATCTTGGCAAGCGAAAAAGAGTGGTTATTGGTGCGTATTTTGAAAGAAAAAGAGACAATCTAACATGATTTACCTCTTCTCCATGTTTTAGATGAACACATAGGTTTCTTTCTTTTTTCCAAAATAATGAACTCCGAATAAGATAGAAATGTAGGTGTCTTTTTCTTTTGCTAAAATAATTAACGTATGATGAGATAGAAATAAATAAAGAATTATGAATTGGGATCACAAAATTCAAGATTTGAGTATACTCAAATGTTCACTTTTACATTCTCTTGTATGTTTGTTTTGATTAGGTCTATTGAATCAAATTGGTTTTCAATAGGTTTGTTTTGAGTATGTGAGGTTTCTAGTGTCTTATTAATTCAAGTGGAAGAGATCTTTCTTACATATCATTAGATTATGAAGTGACATTGGACATAATTAAGCTTTGGGCCATATCCTTTTAGAAACAACAACCCAAACTAAATGATTAGTTATAAAGAATTAGAAATTTCACAAATATAGTAAACCAATATTAAGTGTGATTTATGGCCTTAAGTGAGTTTTGGAGGGTAAACTTTGAAATGCCACAGAATTGAAATTAGAGGTCAATAGAGTGTGTGAGGTCCAATTATTGGATAGTGTTCTTGAGAAAATGCTCCTATAACATTAGAGTTAAACATGAGGCATCTCAGGTCAAGTGCCTAATGGTTAAGAGCATGTGTTTCCTCCTAAGAGCTCATAGGTTCAAAAACCAGAAGGGGTTAGAGTAGGTATACCTTCATAGACAATAATAAAATCGTTGCGTGGAGGTGGGTCTCTTGT
This sequence comes from Pinus tabuliformis, assembly GCA_031772625.1. Lineage (NCBI taxonomy): Eukaryota > Viridiplantae > Streptophyta > Pinopsida > Pinales > Pinaceae > Pinus > Pinus tabuliformis. The sequence goes on along the minus strand of CM062806.1, from coordinate 705,651,582 downwards.
CCCACAAACAAGGGGGTTTCATACACCAATTTGGTGTCTGGCTTGGCTATGACCTTAAAATTGGATAATAATAATAATTAGGATATAGATTGTTAGAAATTCATAATCTGTAAGGGTGAAAGCATGACATTGGGTTACACTTTTTGGCAAGAGATGGCACATTTGGGTGGAAAAAATGATTGCTCAATTGAGCCCTTTTTAAGCGCTCGATCGAGCTGTTTGAGCACTTTAACAATGTAACCCAATGTTATTTAGGAGCTCGATTTAGCCATGTCTTTGCGGCAATTAAATGAAGGAGATTCGGTTTTGGATTTATTTTCTGGCTCAGCTAAGTTTTATTATATGGAATTGAATTTCAATATGTTATTTATTAATTTATATGTCATTGTACTAATTTATTTCATTATTTCTTTTGTGCTTAATAATTAGGTACAACACTAGCATGTTGCCTTCAAAAAGGAAGAAATTGCATTGCAATTGAAAAAGATCCAATACAATGCAATTTCATTCAACAAAGAATTAATGCTCTTCAATTTCTTCCAGATGCAATGCAAGAAATTGGGTTGAAGAAAGGGGACTTTAGTGAATCACGTGTGGTAAAAAAGGCAAAGGAACCCCAACCACCATTACATGGAATGTTTCGAAAGACATATATTGGGAGATTCACAGACATCAAAGATCCATTAAAAGAGGAAAATGAGCAAAAGGAAGCAGAAAATATTGTGGAAGAAGACAATGATAAAACCCTAGAGGATGAAGAGTTTGGATTACGTGACATTGTTGATTAAATTTAAGTTATGCTTGGAAATCAAGCTTTGCAATGTTTTGACTTTGACATTTTATGAGAAGAATAAACACTCAATTAAGGTTGTTATGCATTCAATATTTCTAAGATGTGATTTTCGCATTAATTTTTAAGTTAATCATTATTTTTTGAAAAAAAAAGTGATTATTATTATTTTTTTGACATGAAATTCATAAAAAAAAACTATTATTTAACCATTTTTAGTTAAAATTTTCATATAAAAATTGTGATTTTGACATGTCAATTCTAGAAAAAAATTATCAAAGCATGTATTTTTTTAGTTATATTCATGTTAAAAATGGTTATTTTTATGTCCATTGTTAAAAAATATTGTTTTTTAGAATCAATTATTTCATGTGGATTGAAAAATTAATTAAGGATGTATAAATATGTAGAATATCGGAAATCCAAAATATCGACCTTCTAATTTAAAAATGCAAAACAATAAAAACCTCACTACAAAAAAATTAAAATTAAAATAAAAAACAAGAAAATATGAAGAAAATGACCACTTAAAAAATTATTAAATTTACAAAATAATTATTTACATTTCATACATTAGAAAATTTAAAGTCAAAAAATAGGTCTTTTAAAAAAAGGGTCTGATGCAGAATACCCACTTTTTTAAATCAGCATGAAAATCACTACCATTCTAAAACATAATGTAAATAAAAGAAATTCAAGTGCGAAAAACTATGCTCTAAAAAAACATGTGTGTTCTGCATCACCCCTTTTCAAAATCAGGTCACTTTTTTGCTATCTCTACGAAACGGGTAATAGTATCAATTCTCGTTTCAAAGTTTACATTGTTACCAACAATTTAATTAGTGCAAAGTGGAACAAACTGGGAAAATATTTATTTCCCTTGGATTGAACCTTTTCTTCCAATTTTCTGAAGATTTTTAAGAGGTAATGAGGTAAGTTAAGGCTCCTTTTGCCAGTGAAATGCATGAGAAACCTGATATGGTATTGGTATACTCTGCTGAAACGACCTTCACAAGTGAAATATCTTTGTATTACTTTCAGGAGTTTGTTGTGGTGGTTCAATAGGTAACTTCTTGGAAATGTAGGCCCATATTTTCCTTTGTATTGAGGTTTCACAAAGTCTTTGTAGTGTGATGCATCAAGTTCCATGCCTTTAAACCAACTTTCACCTAGTAATGGTATCCCTATGGCTTGGGAGATGGTTTGCTCTAGAAGTATGTTATGAAACCAGCTCACAAAAAGATAAAAAATATGGATCAACGCCTTAGAATTCAGTCTCTTAGAGGGGTCAACCTCCTTTACATTACACAAATGAATGATTCTTTTATGATTCAAATGACAAAACCTCCTTTCTATATATAGGAGTCTAAGGATTCATAACCCAGCCGACCTAACAATAATAATATAAAGGCACAAAAATAACAATAGAGGGATTCTATGGGGCACAATAATAACAATATGGGGACAATAGGGGCACAACAATATTAATAAGGGATACAACTACAATAGTAATGGGGTAATCACTAGTATTTTAGGGATCTAACATGCCCCTCTCCTTCAAGAAAGTGTTGTCCTCAACACTTGAGTAGTTCTGGATGCTTTTGTATAAAATTCTCATCTTCCCATGTGGAATCTTCAGCGGATAATTTCTTCCACTTGATGAGATACTCCAAAATTGATCGATTTCGTAGCTATCGAGTTCTTGTTTCTGTGACTACTTCTGGTTCCAATATAATTTTTCCTTCCCTGGCAAGTTTTGGCAATATTGTTTGAATTGGGAGCTTGTCGTGTATAACCTTCTTTAAACATGAAACATGGAAAACTGGGTGCACTTGAGAAGCTGCAGGAAGCTCCAATTTGTATGCCATAGTACCAATCTTTTTGCAACACCTTGTACAGACCATAATACTTTGGTGATAATTTATTATCCTTCTTAGCTTGCTTGGGGGACATTTGTTTATATGGTTGTAGCCGTAGGAATACCCAATCACCTACATCAAAACTTCTTTCATTGTGATGTTGATCTGCCTATTGTTTCATTCTATTCTATGCCAATAAGAGGTTATCCTTTAAGAGTTGGAGGACTTGTTGTTGATGCTCGATGTGATGTTCCACCGCTTGAACCTTAGAATTTTCTCTTAAATATGATGTGATGGATGGTGGCTGATATCCATAAAGTGCCATAAATGGGGTCATTTTTGTTGCTGTATGGAAGAAAGTGTTATAACACCATTTAGCCAGAGCCAACCATTTGACCCATTGTGTCTGTTTATCAGATACAAAGCAACGAATATATCCTTCCAAACATTTGTTTACTATCTCAGTTTTCCCATCAAATTGAGGATGATAAGATGATCTATGAGCTAACTAAGTACCGAGACAAGAAAATAATTCTGTCCAAAAATTTCCAATGAAAATGGGATCTCTGTCACTTACAATAATCTTTGGGTTTCCATGTAGCTTTTGAATTGTTTCCATAAATGCAGTAGAAATTGTACTGGCTTTAAATGGATGTGATAATGCACAAAAGTGTGCATACTTGGTAAGTTTGTCAACTACCACCATGATGACACTCTTTCCCTCAGATTTGGGTAAACCTGTGATAAAATCCATTGAAACCTCCTCCCAACATTGCCTTGGAGTGGATAAAGGTTGTAATAGACCTGGGGTCTTAATTTTTTCAACTTTATTTTTTTGGCAAACCAAACATTCTGCCACAAACTTTTGAATATCCGATTTAAGGCCATCCCAAAAAATTCATTCTTAACCTTGTGGTAAGTTTTTAAAAATCCTGAGTGCCCTCCTAAGGGAGAAGTGTGCAATTCCATAAGAATCTTTTGTTTGAGTTGGGAATTCTTACAGAGGTATAAGCGATCTTTGTACCATAACAAATCATTTTGCTAGCTAAATGTATCAGATGTACTAGAATCTTGTTGTAACTTTTGAATAAGTGCCCACACTTCTTCATCATTCTTCCATTCCTCCCTTGCTTTGTTTATCCAATCTGGTTGTATGATAGAAATGGTGCACAAAAATGCTTCCACATCCTCATCCTTTCTTGAGAGTGCATCTGCCACCACATTTTGCTTCCCTTTTTTGTAGATGATTTCAAAGTCATAACCTGACATATTTGTGACCCACTTTTTTTGCTCTTCAGAAGATAATATTTGTTCTAAAAAGTATTTAAGGCTATCATGATCCATTTTTACCTTGAAGTGTCTTCCCATTAGGTAGGGTCACCATTTCTTAAGTGCATGTAATATTGCCAACGTTTCCTTCTCATAAATAGCTTTGTGTAAAAAGTTTCCCTTGATTGGATGAATTTCAAAAGCAATGGGTCTTTCATCTTGCATTGAAACAGCACCAATTCCATTTCCTGAAGCATCACATTCCACAATACAGGTTTTTGTGAAGTCCGATGTAGCTAAGATCGGTGCTTGGAACATTGCCTCTTTAAGATGTTTGAAGGCCTTTGTTGCTTCTGGAGTCCATGAAAATGCATCTTTCTTCAATAATGTTGTTAGAGTTGTTGCTATTCTTCCATAATTCTTAACAAACTTGTGATAATACCCTGTCAACCTGAGAAATCCTCACAGATGCTTTATGGATGTGGGGATTTTCTATTCCTTAATGGCTTTAATTTTGCTACGGTCTACCTTAACTCCTTCATGAGATACAATATGACCCAGATATTCCACCTCTTGTACTCCAAAGAAACATTTGGATCTTTTTGCATATAATTGTTTCTCCTCCAATAGTTGTAGCACCCTATCAACATGTTCACCATGATCCTTCCAAGACTTGCTGTAGATTAGTATGTCATCAAAATATACTAACACAAATTTTCTAAGGAAGGGTTTGAAAATGGAATTCATCAAACCTTGAAATGTAGAAGGTGCATTGGTAAGGCCAAAAGGTATGACCAAAAATTCATAATGACCCTCATGAGTTCTAAATGCTGTTTTCGGAATGTCTTCAGTCTTCATTCTGATTTGATGATATCCTGAATGAAGATCCAACTTGGTGAAGTAAATTGATCCATGCAATTCATCCAGTAATTCATCAATGACAGGAATGGAAAACATATCTTTAATAGTGAGCTTGTTGAGCTCCCTATAATCTGGACACATGCACCATGATCCATCCTTCTTGTGCACCAATACTACTGGTGCAAAGAAAGAAACTTGACTAGGTTGAATTATACCAGCCTCTATCATTTCTGCAAACATATGTTCAATTTCACCCTTTTGGGAATACGGATATCTGTACGACCTGATGTTTGGAGGAACACTTCCTGGAATCAGATGAATAGCATGATCATGATCACAAATAGATGGGAGACCTTTGGGAGTCTCAAATACCTTGGAATGATTGTCCAAGGCTTTTTGGAGATTTGGAGAAATAGATGATTTCGATGTGGAAACATCTAGCGAACATAATTGTGCAATTACACCTCGTTGTTCCTTTTTTAGAAGCTTTGTCATACTGTTAGAGCTGATTATCCTTCCCGCTTTCCCTGCAATACCCCTTAATTCAACTTCCTTTCCTTCCGCAGAAAAGTTCATGAAAAATTCTTGAAAATTAAAAGCTATTGTACCCAAGGATTGTAGCCATTGGACTCCTAGTACAACATTAGCACCTCCCATTGGAATGGAAAGCATTGGGCTAGTCAATACGTATTCTCCCATGGATAGCTTGATATTATGGCACTTTCAAGAGAAATTTATTGTTCCTCCATTTGCAACCATCACTTGACACTCTGGTGCTGGATATAGGAAACAATTCAATTCTTTTGCTACCTTACAATGAATAAAATTGTGGGTACTTTCTGAATCAATCAACACTATTACCTTTTTCTTCTTGATTTGTTCTTCTATCTTGATGGTTTGAGGAGTGGTATTGCCTACTAATGCATTACAAGATATGGTCAGATCTGTTTCTTCTTTATCTAGGATTTTTTCCTGGAGTATATCATCTTCTTTTGACCTTCCTTGCTCATTTTCTTCTTCCTCTTCACAATCTATGTAGAATAATTTCTTCTCAGCACACTTATGACTTTTAGTGTATTTGCTATCACAACTGTAACAAAGCCCTTTTGCTCCTTTTTCTTCCAATTGTTGTGGTGTCAACCTTATAGGTTGTGGAAGACTAGGGGAAACAACACTTCCATCTTTATAGTTGTGAGTGGTATGCTTCCTGTTTGCCATAATTTTTCTTTCCATTTTTCTTGCTAACCTGAATGCCTTGTCTAATGAATTAGGTTCCCAAAGGCGAACATCATGTTCGATATTATCCTTTAAAGTCTCTATGAACACATCAATCCTATGCTCCTCTGGAATATTTTTTACCCTTATGTTCAATTTTTGGAACTCCTCAATGTGCTCCATTATTGAACCCTTTTGTTTGAGACTTATCAATTGGCTAAAAAAAGTGTTGCTTTTTGTATCCTCATAATGTGTTGTCAATTCTTCCATAAAAATTGCCCAAGTGATAATTTGTTTACGAGAGAAAATCCATTGATACCATACCAACTAATTTGGTTCTAAATATAAAGTTGCAATGCATACCTTTTGTGTGTTTTGCACATTATTGAGACTGAAAAATTGCTCCATCTCTAATATCCATGTTGCGAAATCCTTGCCATCAAACTTCCTCATATCGATTTTTGGAATATGGTGGGTCTTCGATCCCACATTAGAGTCTGTGAAATCATGATTAACATTTCTTTTGTTCACATCATGAGTTTCCTTTACTACCCTTTCACCATTAGTAAGTATTTCTTGTAGAAAATTTGTCAAATCTGTCTTCAAATCTGCCATGTCTCTCTTCAAATCTATCTTCCAATCATCCATCTTAGCTTCCACGCCCTTTATATTAGATTCCACGCCATTTATCTTAGCTTATGTTAGCTTTTGTGAGTGTGAAATTTGTTGCACTTGGTCTTGTAATTTTGATATATCATGTAGCATTTCTTCCTCTTTTTCATGAGTCATGCTAGAGCTTTCAGGTTGCTTACTAGGTGTTTGCATTTTCTTTCCTTGGGGCATCAGTTAGAGATAATAATGCTCTACTATGCCCCTTGAATTCCTTCAAAATAATTTTTCAAACCAAGCTTAAGCAAAAATTTAAAAAAATCTACACACCTTTTTTCACTTTGTAGGAGCTCGATATTGCCTCCGATGTATCTCTGTAATTTCAGATCATCCCGTTTTGAAATTGATACCTACAGTAGCCCTCTGTGTCCTCTTTCCAATGCCACTAGTCTGATCCAAATTGGATTCTCCAAGGAAGAGTTATGCCAAATCTCCCACAGTGACCTGATTATAGACTAGTTCAGTAGAGTGAAATTGTACGAAATGCCACGTGTCCTTGTTTCTACCTTTGGCTTTGAAAAATATATACAGGAAACTAAAATCCGTCCTCTTTCTATACCTTCTTACGGAACTTCAACATGATGCAGAGAGAAAGTTATAACGATTTTCCCCAGGTCACCTGTTTGGAATGTAATTCAGGAGTCTGCAAAAAGACCAACTTCCTCAGATCATATCTCCGCAAATATAGTGCGAAAAGCTCTGAAATTAGGACCCACGGTTCAGTACGATTTCGTCTCAAATGGGTTTTTTTTTCGCTTCTGAGACACTGCAGAAAAAAAAGTTATAGTGAAAATTCCACAATGACCTATTTGGAGTAGAGAAACCCCAGAATCCAAAGCTTTGATACCAAATGTTATGAAACCAACTCGTAAAAAGATAGAAAAGATGGATCAACACCTTAGAATTCATCCTCTTCGAGGGGGAAACCTCCTTTACATTACACAAATGAATGATTCTCTTATGATTCAAATGACAAAACATCCTTTCTATATATAGGAGTCTAAGTAGTCACAATATAACCCAGCTGACCTAACAATAATAATATAAAGGCACAATAATAACAATAGAGGGATTCTATGGGGCACAATAATAACAATATGGGGACAATAGGGGCACACCAATATTAATAAGGGATACAACTACAATAGTAATGGGTTAATCACTAGTATTATAGGGACCTAACAAAGTATAAACTCTAAATCCCCAATCTTAACTTGCTTGCCTTTGAGTCCGAGGGAAAATATACTAGCCAATTGAAAGTGATAACCATGAAATTGAATTTTTTTCACAGAACACTATACAACCTATTTGTTCAAATGTTGCTCGAATAGATGGGTTAGCATTGATCATCTCCAAACTTTTGGGTTCAAATCGGACTACTTATGCTCCCTTGGTTTTCCTTCTGTTCCCAAGGTTTTCCATTTGCTTATGCAGATTACTGAACACCTTTCCAAATCCAATTTTGTATAAAACACAAATGTCTATGGATAGAGGATTAAGCAACATCGTGGTGCACAGGGAATAGCTGACAACACGATGAACCAAGTGAATGAAAACACAATGGAATGTGGTAATTTAGGCAATTGACATCAGTTTGAAAGAGGTGAAAATGACTTTGGGTTTTGGGAAATACAACACCAACAATGCTATATGCCATAATTACATCCCAGAACAATGATTATCATGTAAAATATGTGCTAGAAAAATGAAAAACCTTAGGTGAGAGGCTATGTCTCATTTCCACTAGTGTAAACAGAGTCTCAGGTTAAGTTTGAGTTCAAACACATTAAAAAAAACCCTCAGAGCTGTGAAATGGGTAGTTCAAGCAGTGACATACTTTGCGCAACGATCATGGAGAAAATATACACACAATCGGTGTTAACAATACCCAGTCTAATTTTTTAATGAAAACAACAGTTGGGGAGTGTTTCTCCTATTTCAGACACTAGGGAAAAATGAGGAATTGAGCGAATGAATTACTCATACCTTTGTGAAGACATTGAACCCTATGCACAACAGTTGGGTACCATGGCAGTTTTCACAATGGTTGGGTAGCATGATAGTTTTTGCAACGACCTCCTTTCTTCTGATTTCCAAACACTAGATTTTGACCCTTTGCAAGCTTTCAAAATTTTTCAGAGCACAGGTTGCAATAGAGTAGGAAAGAACACAATTTCATTTTCTTTTTTTTTACATTAATGCCTCCATATGCCTTGTTTCATGTCATGAGCGTGAATGATTGAATGGAGAAAGAGCGAAGTGGCATGAGAATATCTTCCAAATGATGATAAATGATATGAAGTAGAGACCACCAACCAAAACCATAACAATTCTAATTAACTGAATCTAACTAACATGACTTTGACTAATGATGGATGAACCCCATGAAATGACCCCTTGAACCCTTAATGATTTCCTTTTCCCTCCATGATTACACATTTGAAATTATGACTATGTAACCTTCTCATGGATTTTAGACTTTAGAATTTTTACAAAATTCAATTTTATGTTCAAAGACCCCTTTATGACATGAAACTTTACAATGGGGATGAAAATCTACGACACACACAAACACTTTTGTATAGAAACCTTTAGACTATGACACCTTGTGATTCATAGGCTAAAATTTACAAACATACCTAAAAAATGGAATAGTAAGATAAGAAAACACTATGATTCCTATACTATAGGGCCCTAACAGTTGACACCTAGATCCTCCTTCTACTTTACTCCTATGGGCTCCCATAGCAAAGTTATTGATCCATGTGAGGAATACACAAAAGCTATATATAATTTCTTAATCAAGCCTTCCATGGCTATATCTAGACCTCCTACTACTCTTCCCTCAGATCCCACCCGATCTGGCATACTAGAGCATCAAACTCCTCCATTTGAGGATAATGCTGCAAACATAGTGAACTCATCCTCCAATATGGCAGAAAATTCATCAATCTTTGGAAATCAAGCCTTCCATGGCTAGATCTAGACCTCCTACTACTCTTCCCTTAGATCCCACCCGATCTGGCATACTAGAGCATCAAACTCCTCCATTTGAGGATAATGTTGCAAACATAGTGAACTCATCCTCCAATATGGCAGAAAATTCATCAATCTTTTCCAAAGTTGCTTCCTCGTTCTCCTTATTGTCCTCCTTCCTTTTCACACACTAGGTGATTTAGTGACCAAACTCACCATATCCAAAGCACTTGACCTTCGAGAGGTCCTTTCCCTGCAATATCTACGTTCTCCTCCTCCTTCTATACCTTTGGTCCCTTGACACTATTGTTGGTGGTACCACCTATGAGACTAAGCCTTAGCTCCTCTTGAGTGAATTCACTCCATAGCAGTTCCCAACAAGGAAATGTATCTCACCTAGAGATTACTTCGACGAAAGTATGCCACTCCTTGGAAAACCCACTTATTGTTGTGTGCACCAGTTCACTATATGATGGTTTCTCTCTAACAACTGCAAGTCCATCTTTGACACCCTGAATCTTGGTAAAATAGGATGTAACATTCTTTCCCTTCTGAATCTTGAATGTTCTCATCTTCCCCTTGATAATCATTTTCTTATTCTCAAACAGATCATGGTACAACTTCACAATGCCATCCCATATACCCTTTACTGTTGTCTAATATGCAATATGCGGGACAATATGAACTCGAACTACGTCTAGGAACATCCTCTTGGCTTTGGACATCTCATTTTTGTAATCAAGGTATTGGATAGGGCTTGTTGGCTCAGATATAATTTTTGCCACAAAATCCTTCAGAACATGCTCATCTAATAGGAATTGCATCATAGCCTTCCATATTGTGGCAACCCCACCCATGGTTCTATTATAAAATGCATTGTAAATATTTTTACACATATACAAATTTAGAAAAGGGGATTCAGTCAAAGGGGCACAGATTCCAGAAATGAGGAGGAGAATCACTTGTTTGGGATGTTGAGGTTTTCTTGTGTAGAAAAAATGAATTATTTTTACAACCATTAAAGGATGCTTGGTGCATGATTTTAATGGAATCGTTCTTAAATTAAATGGGTTACAAAAGAAAGTACAAAAGCCCATGTTGTTAGGGATATCACTCACAAGGAAACAAGGACAAGGCAATAACTGCAAGGCCAACAAAGGAGGGAGGGCATTCACATTTAGGCAGGAGTCAGAGGGGAATACATTATGATGGGATTTGTTCATTCATGCAGGATGGAAAAATTGGAGTAAAATTTAGTAGAAAGAGCGACCCATAAAAGAGAAGTGAAGGGATTGGTGTTCTATTCCATAGAGGCTTTAGTTTAGGATACTAGTCTCTGGAGCCCTCTAATAACTTAAGGGATCCTGTGGAGGCTATGGGTTGAGATTGGAATCTCCGGAGCCCTATAACAACTTGGGTTTCCTAGAGATTGTGGCTTGAGATAGTGTTCTTGGAGCCCTATGAATCTTGGGAGGAGACTAGTCTTTGAGTTAACATATGCAATGTATTTTGGTCCTCCTAGGAAGGAGGTGAATCCGGAGAGTTCTTATTGAGGGTGGAGGTGGTGAAAATCTAGATTGCATGTGCATTGATCATTGCAATAGGAAGTTGGTGGGATTAAGGACATAGGTCCTCTGGAGTCACTATTCCAACTGGAATATTGGTGTTACAGTCTTGTAAGCAAGCCTACTCAGTCTTTGTAATTTGGCTTGGGGATGATAGTTGTATGTGATATTGGCTGCAACTATCTAAGGTTGGGAAGAGAGTCCTTGTCCTAGACTTGCTTGTCATTCAATTTAAAGATAAGTGTTTTTCTATTCCTGTTTATATGGTAATGAAATTATGATGCATTTTTGGTTGAAATGGCTTTGGGTTTTGGATTGTAACAATTCTATTAATTAATGAGTATGGGATTTCATCTCTTTGTGGAAATGTTACTTGAGTTTGTGTTGGAAAAATATGTGTGTATACATCCATAAATATATTACATATCTAAGATGACCAATGTTATAGCATGTATGTTTCCATAGATAGTAACATATTGTAGTTGAGAACTTCTGGAATCCTGTGTGCATTTTTTGAAGAGCCCAATGTTTTAGGTGAACATTTCACCCATCTTCAGGGGCAAGGAGAAAATTGATGACAATAAGAGTGCTTGACCAGAATATAAAGATAATGGAGTAAATAATTAGCCGTTAGAGATAGTAGGATTACATGCCCAATGTATGATAATTTTGACTAACCATAAAATTGAAAGATTTAAACTTATTTAATATAATTCCTTAATAAAGTCAAAATCAATGAAAATCTAAATAAATGGAAGGTTTGAGGTAAAGAAATTAAACTTTTTGATTGGTCAAAATTCAAAATGTTAATTGAAATTTATAATTAAATATTATATATTGATTAAAGGCCTAATTAAAATTAAATTAAATTTGAATGAAATAATCATAAGGTCAACTTTGGAAATTATAAGTGTGAATAAATTACCTTGAAGAGATTATAAAATTTATTATTAATTGGTCAAAAATTCTAAAAAGGGTGGAGGGGGATGGGGGGGCGCAGGGAACATGAAAATTAAGATTAAAAGATTAAAATATATTTATTTGATTTTATAAATTAGGCATGATTACTCATAATACTAAAGGAAAAATTATAATGAGAGGAAAATTTAATGGAACTAAATCAATTGGAATTACCATATATAAATGAAAAATGGAAAAAGGAAGAGATAAGAGAAACAAAAGGTTAACCATGGTTCAAAACATTTTAAAATTAAAATTATTAAATACCCTAACTTTGTAAATTATGTTAAAATGGGTAAATTGGTAGGGTAATTAATAATTAAATTAAATTAAATTGGTAAAAGACATATTAAATGGGGAAAGAACTAACAAAAAATGAGAAGAAAAAAAAACTAAGAATTTTCAAAGAGGATGGGGGGTGTAGGAAGGGGTTAAGAAGATAAGAAATGGATGGTAGATTTCCAATATTGGCTTAACTAGTATCCATCATCTCAGTTAAAATTATTAGGATACTTTTCAATTTCAAGGGCCTCCCTAATGACCCGCTCGAGTGATATGGGGCAGAAGCTAAGATTTTGGTTTTGTAAAAAAAATAAGGTGTTTGGTTGAATGGTAATCCTCAGTAATGTTGGATTTTGCAATGTTGTTGTGGAAGGTATCACTAATGTGCTCTTTCAACCGAGCTTTGAAGGATATACCAGTTTGACCCATGTAGGATTTTCCACAGGAGCACGAAATCTCATACATTCTGGGACCTAGCATAGCATAATTTGTATCCTTAGCTTATATGAAAAATTGATTGAGGGTTTTATGGGGTTTGAAGAAGTGTTTGATATTATTTTTAGAGAGGATATTGGATAAATGATTGGTGACCCCTCGAATGTAAGTAAGGGTTACTTTAGCCAAGGGAGGGGGACAAGGATGATTTTTGGTATGGGGATGGAAACCAGAGAAGAAGGCTCTGTTAATTTGGGTAGTGGAGTATCCATTGGATTTAAGAGCCTTGGAGAGATGGTATTTTTCTTTAGGAAAGGAATGGGAAGAATAAATGTGAATGACTTGAATGACAATGGTTTTGAGGGAAATTTTTTTTTGGGCCGGATGGTGGTGGGAATTGGCATGAAGGTATCTATTGGTATGAGTCTTCTTTCGATAGACTTGGTGAGTTAGGGAACCATCTGGGAGGTGAGAGACAAGGACATATAGAAAGGGAACGAAGTTGTTCTCTTCAAGGTCCTTAATGAATTGTATTTGAGGGGTGATGCTATTAAGATGAAAAAGAAAATGTTGGAGCGCAGGTAAACCATGGGACCAAATGACAAAGGTGTCATAAAAAAGTGCTTCCAACATTTAGGCTTAAGGTGGAAGGTTTCTAGGGCCTTGGCTTCAAAGTGTTCCATAAAAATATTAGCAACGACAGGGGAAAGGGAAGAGCCCATGGTTGTGCCTTATATTTGTTTGTAACAAACCCCATCATAGGTGAAAAAGGTTGTGGTAAGGAAAATATTAATAATACTGAGAGTTTCACGATCAGCAAGCTTGGAAATGAGATCTATGGCTTCGGGGATAGGAATTTTGGTAAATAAGGAAATGACATTGAAGTTAACCATGATGTCATTCTCATCAAGAGTACAGTTCTAGATTTGTTGGAAGAAATCATATGAATATTTAACGAAGGAAGAAGAATGGCCAGAATTGGGACAAAGCTTCTTGGCTAGTAATTTGGAAAGGGCATGGGTGGGGGCCCCGATGGCACTAACAATAGGTCTAAGGGGAATGTTTTGCTTTTGAATTTTAGGCTGACCATAAATTCTAGGGGTAATAGGGTTAAAGGGAATAAGAATCTTTTGGGTTGTAGGGTCAAGGGAAGAGGCTTTAATGGCTTTGGTGACCCTATTGGAAACATATTGGAGGGGGTTTTTAGATAGAGGTTTGTAAGAAGAGGAGGAAAGGAGATCAAGCATCTTATGATGGTAATCTGAGGAATTCATGATAACTAACACATTTCCTTTATCAACTTTAAGAACGAGGATGTTAGGGTTGGAATTGAGCTGACAGAGGGCTACAAATTCTTCCTTAGATAGGTTAGGTTTAGGGAGCTTAGAGCTACGAAGAATGCAACCACATTATTATCGAAGCACTTCCGCTGCATGGGAGGGAATGAAGTGTGAGATGGATTCAATGGAACAAATAATATCCTCAAAGGGAATGGAACGAGGAACTAGGGAAAAGTTAAAACTTTTCTCAAGAAGGCTTAATGAGGAGGCATCAAGCTCAATGGAGGAGAGGTTAACCACTTTGGAATTAAGGAAGGAATGAGGGGCAAGAGGGGGTTGAAAGTCACTATGGGGGGAAGGAGAAGAGGAAGAAATGTGATCGGAATTATTATCCCTTAAGATAAGTTTAGAAGAAGAAGAGGAGTTAGAGGGGAGCATAGAAGAAATCATATTAGAGTTAACAAAGGACTTGGGTATATCATGATTAAGAGAAGAGGAAATATTAAGATTTTAAAAATGATCTAGATTATAATAATTATTAATACTATAGAAAATTGGATTAAGGATTTGATTAAAATACAAATCAGATTTAAGGTTAGGTTGAAACTTAGAAAAAAGGCATGAATTAAAAGAAAACGAAGGTGGTGATTTAAGACTAGGGGAATATGAATGATTAATAATTTCTTTATTAGAATTATAATTATGGGTAGAGGAATTTTTATTGGAAGTAAGGTAGGTAAAGGAGAGAGAAGGGCATAGCGAATTAATAGATTCAGAAGCAGCGCTGTGTAGAGGAAGAGAAGGATGGGAATTGATGCAGAGCTGACAATCCAAACAGGAGATGCCAATGACAAGAGAAATGACGGCGGTAGGAGAAATCACGCAGGGAGAGGTTGGGATAGTCGAGGAAGAGGAATAAGCCAGGGACGCAAAGCAATGAGCCACCAGGTTGGATGGCGCTGAGGGAAGAGTGTTATGCGATGACCGGGGAGATAATATGGAAGACAACGTTGACGAAGAAGCTAGATCGTGAGTGCTGACTGTAGTTGAAGAAGGGAGTTCAGTACTGCAAGAGCGAGGGAGGGGATTCAGCGTTGATGCGTTCGCGCCAGGCATTGATAGCGACACGTGTGATAACGAGAGGGATCGAAAACTTAGATGCTAGTGTTGAAGGACGAGACAGACTGCGATGGCATGACGCATCATTAGTAGGAATACAAGTATTAGAGGAGTAGCGACGAGATTGTGGGTATGGAAAGGACTGGGGTGGCAAAAAATTAGGAAAAAATTTACCAAGGGTAATCGGGGAATTGGAATTATCAAGGGATAACACAGATCAATTAAATGAAGATGGCCAACATGTCTGCGTTCCGAATAACTATTGAAATTTTTGGATTTTCTTTCTATTGGTTGATTCTTGAAAACTGGAGGCTGAGATAGTAGATCTGCGATCTATAAATTTTATATTATAGAGACCAAAATTTATGATAGAGACCAATTTTAATTGCGATTTGTATAAATGAGATGATAAGGAGGATAAAAGTGACGTGATATATAAAAGTTTAGCCCTGAGAATAGCGAAACTAGTACTAGAAAGAATGCGATTGAGATCAGGCCTATGTGCTCGAGGAGGAAATCGAGTAAAGATTGGAAGAATTGAAGCATCTCGACACCTCTTCAAGAATGCTAGGTCAGCAACTCTTCTAGCAATTTTAAAAAGAAGCTTCTCAAAAGTTTTGGTATCAAAGAGACAATCCTCTCCATAAGGGAAATTAAATTATTATAGCACCTATGGAAACATAGGTAGTAACATATTGTAGTTGAGAATTTCTGGAATCCTGTGTGCATTGTCTAAAGAACCCAACTTTTCAGGTGAACACTTCACCAATCTTTAGGGGAAAGAAGCAAACTAATGATAGGAAGAGTACTTGACCAGAATAAATAAATAATGAAGTAAATAATTAGTTGTTAGAGACAGTAAGATTACAGGGCTAATGTATAATAATTTTGCCTAACCATAGATTTGAAAGATTTAAATTTATTTAATATAATTCCTTAATAAAGTGAAAATGAATGAACATACAAATAAATGAAAGGTTTCATGTAAAGCAATTAAACTTGAGTTTGGTTTTTGATTGGTCAAAATTCAAAAGGTTAACTAAAATTTATAATTAAATATTATATATTGATTAAAGGCCTAATTAAAAGTGAATTAAATTGAAATGAAATGGTCATAAAGTCGACTTTAGAAATTATAAATGTGAATAAATTACCTTGAAAAGATTATAAAATTTATTATTAATTGGTAAAAAAAAAGAGAGTTTAAAATATATTTATTTGATTTTATAAACTAGGCATGATTACTCATAGTATTAAAGGAAAAATTATAATGAGAGGAAAATTTTATGGAACTAAATCAATTGGAATTACAATAGATAAATGAAAAATGGGAAAAGAAAGAGACTTAATGTTGTTAAATAAGTCAAGCAAGTGTGTGCTTATGGAATGGAAATAATGTGTTGTGTTAAATTCATACTATTGTTGCTTGCAATATATAATAAGCATTATAACGTGTCTTTATTTACATGAAAACAAATACTATTCTATGACCATCAGATGAACAATAATATGTTTGAAATACTCACCTACATTGTTAACAACAAATGAAAATGATACAAATATATTATGAAATGTTATAGGTAGTAGATCCATAAGGATATGGCTTAAAAAACCTAGAAACATTGGACAGAAGTCCCTTTGCATTAATATGAAGAGATTACATAAGAGGATACTTACATAGCAGGGTATGAGTGTACAAATATAGATTTATTCGCCTAATTACAAGCCTACCAAGCCAACACTAAGGGATATTTTCCTCTTTTAAGCCTATGTGATCCCTATGATATTTATTTTAGTGGCTTCTCAACCATGTATTATCAATTATCTGCATTCTTGTTCTAGAGGCATTGTTGATGATGGGTAGATGTCACTGCTAGTAACTAAACGCTCTGGATGTCTTCCACTAGACTCATGGCATGGCTATCTAGGCCTTGGTAGTCTCTGCATAGTGCGATGGAGCTACTTGCAGGAATGATTTGGAGCCTAGAACCCTTGGCATGTAGCAAGAGAGGCGACATCCCTTCAGGAGTCCACCACGAACCTTTGATAGGGAGAGGATGGAGAAGCGCCTTTGCCAGCCTACCTATAATTCCCTGTTTAGATACAGGGAATGTTTATTAGCTAGGAACTCATTAGAGAGGCCTTAGCCCAAGCTCAAGAGGGGTAGCACCATAGGGTGCATTAGCAAGCCATCTTTTCCATTGTCACTACTGAGCGTTGACACCAATATCGATGTTTATAGAAAAATTGTGACAGGGCCTTGGTCTGTATAACTAACGAGAAGCGATCGTTGAGTAGCTAAAGCAGTCTCTCACAAAACCTAGGATGGGAAAGGTTTCCCTGTTCAGGCCATGCAGAGTTCAAATTTTAAGATTTTATACGACACAGGAAGGATTGAGCCTTGAACTTATAAGATAAATTAATGTAACCTTACCTATTCACTAGGTGGAACCCTACCCATGGAGACTTCCCATTGGCACAAACTGGTTCCCCTCTGCCATGACTGGATGAATTTATAATGGCGTGGATAGGAGGTGAAAACCTAGAAGGTAGACTCGAGAGGTTTGTTTTGCATGATGACAGGATCAACTAGGATGACATCAACTAGGATGAGTTGGCTGATACACTAGTCAAGTGGTCCTGCCATTTGTTGGAAGTGGAGACAATGGGACATTTAGGGTTGAAGCTTTGAGCCCGAAAGAATTAGTTTGTATCATAAAAGGGTTTGTGGTAAGATGCCATCCAGGATGAGTTGGATGACATGCCAAATCCCATTAGTCTCACCCAAGGACATTTGCAAGTGTGCAAGAAAAAGAGAGCGGGGTGAGGAGTGGGGGATGACATGGTGGAGAACCCATGTGCACCAATAAGAAGTAAGGATTGTTCCAGGGAGTGACCCCCTGTGGGTTAATAAAAATAAGCAGCAAACAGAGGCACCAAGATAGTGCGCTAGGATAATGTTGGTATGATGAAGTGTGCCCAAAAGTCATCCCATTGGTTTGGAAGGGTTTCCCAATTACTAGGTGGACGAGAAGATTTAGCCCAAAAGAAAAGAAGGATGTGCAAAAGAAAGTGTTGGGATTATAAGTGCAAGATGATGTCACACCAGAAGTTTCACGCTAGAAGAATTCTAGGTTGAGGAAGAAAATGTGACGGGAGGGACCCAACATGATGATGTGAGCTAGTTGTGGTGGCAAGACACATAATCCAAAATGCACTCTCATTAGGGTAAGGTGGATCCACAGTTAGGTAAACCTGCAAGTTATAGCTCGGAGTAGCAGGCAGAGGAATGTTGGGATGAATGAGGTGGGATGATGTGGCATAGTCTAGGACATCAGCCAATTGTGGAGCAGCGAACCAATAGGAGGAGGCCGTGTGAACCCACTTCACACGTAAGCCTGGAAGTGAGGCCTTGATGGTTAATAGGGTGCATTATCTGAACATCAATAGGAATTTTAGAGTTGGATGATATAAGGTGAGTGCTTAGTAGGGCCCACACTGATGGAGATAGCCATTGGTAGGAAGGAGGCCCTGCCTGATAGGTAAACTCACCACAGAGAGCCTGAGAATGCATAATGATGTAATAAGGAAAGAGAAGGGTGGGCAAGTGGAGAAGACCGAACCCTCAACTGCCGCACAGGCCAATGGAAGACTACAACATGGAAGCTAGATGATGTGCCAAGGCATAGTATTTAGGAGGCAATATCTCTCAATCTGGTGGTTGGATTGAGGAAAAATTTATATCATGAGATTTCTCGATGAGACAAATGTTATGCTAATGGTTACTATGAGTTTAGCAGAGTTGGAAAAATGCCAAAAATTTTATGCCCCAATTTCATAACACCACTTTGAAGGTTGGGTATGCATAGTGACCACCTCCTACTTTGTGCATTGGGTAAGGGGTGTTGTTACACAAATGCCAAAGTTGGAGGCCCCATCCAACATATCCTGATCTTTGAGTATTGCTGTGGTCATCTCTGCAAAAGTAAAATTATGGAGAAATAAACTGGGAAATCTCCTTCTCCTTTCAAAAAACTAACTTGTCCTTCTTCCTATACTATAACTCTTTTACGGAAATACACAAATATTCTCTTGTATAATTTGAACATTCCTTCAGTGTCCTTCCTAGAACTCACACTGCTTGCTACTCATCCACTAGGAAACTCGCTCTACCTCAGGAACCTATTTCGGTACTAGCACACATACTGCTAACCCTGAAGCATGAATTGGATGGAATGATAACCTTAAATTAGCAATTTTTTTTCCTGCTACAACCTTTACTTTTTTGAAATTACAACCTCCTTTCCTGCTACTAGAAATTTGGAAACCCTCCTAGAATTTTACTAGAAATTCCCTCTGTGTGCTTTCTCTTTTCTTGTGCTGATAAACTATTGTATAAATCTTGTTGTAAAATCACTACGCTAGATTTTCTTTTCCCAAATAACTGATATGCTCACCGAAAACCTTCTCTAACAATCCTACTACCTACTATTACTGCTCTAGAAGTAGATTGAACTTTTCCTCCAATCTCGACTAGAATTGAATTTCTTCCTCCATGCAATTCACACTACCTGGCTAGCTTCTGCATATATGGAATTTTTGCTTCAGATCTCCCTCTGAACTTGCAAAAATATCACTTCCTTTCTCCTAGAGCCTATATGATTTGATCTTCTCTGATACCTTGTGAAAATCCCTTTAATGCAATTAACTAGATATTTATCTTATAATTGTTAGTAGTTTATTTGTCTTCTAAATTATTATTTGACAAATAATGATAAATTCACAATTGCATTCCTCACAACAAAAAATGTTGTGGAAATGTAAAATATAGAATTGAGAAATATGTGCACACAAATAAAAAAATGACACTATTTTTTTTTGGACAATAGTCACTGGAAAAATCACGAAGGGAAACCTAAGTGCAACTAATGAGGTTTTTATTATTTCTTCAAAAAATTCAAGAGCATAATAATATTCCTACCAAACTGACAATACTTTGGTAATATTCTACAGGAAAAATAATTTGGAAGACACTATTGTATTCCTTTGCAATTGATTTGGCCCTCTCTAGAAAGCTTGCACTTCCTTTTGATAGTCACTCTGCTGTCCATAAATGTGCATTGCCTGTGTAGATAAATTTTTACAACCCTAGAATTGCCTCCAAGTAAGATGTATAGCCTCCCTCTTCCTCTGAAACTAGCTCGCTATACCTTCGGGACCCTAATCTGACAATTTGCAACTGAAACATGTCTCTTCTGGTAACTTGCACTGGGTGAATTAGCTATTCACACTGTTGTGCATGGCCTCCTCTACAAATGATTTAGCCTCCATCATTCCTGTCTCTTGGACACTGGAAATACTAAGGAAATATTCCTCTAGAATCTCTGTTGATCCCTCTCTTTGATTCTTTCTCTAGCTTCAACTACGCCCATGCTAAATACCTACAATTGGGTAGTCTCATAAGGGCTTCACTGGGGGAGAAATACTATACCATGTGGGTTCCTATTGAGGGATATATATTGAGGAAAAATGACATAATATATTGGGGGATGTATAGGGGGTAAAGGGTTTTTATATTGGTAGGTATAAAAAATGGAGCTCGGAGTTAATGAAAAAATATAAAGGGGTATAACAAATATAAATGAGAAAGGGATACCTACAATATCTAGTGAAAGTGGGGGATTTTAAATTGGGAAGGTGTATTGGTTTCATATCGGTAGGGGCTTAAATAATGTGATTTTTAGAGGTATTTTCCAATATATTTCCAAATTAGGGGTATTATTTAGTATGCTACAAACACACACGATATGTCATAGGTGAATTGAGTGAGGCCCTCGTGGGTAGTCTATGTGCTTAGAATACAAATGATTCCATCTCCAAACCCTTCAAATTGCTCTTATAATCTCTCATTGGAGTCTCAACAACCATGATTACATCTCAACCGAAAACTAATATCATCTTGACTTCATCCATGGAAATATCTAGAGAAAAATCAAACTTAATTAATTAATTTTAATTAGTCACTTTTACTAAGTTAGACTTAGGAAATAATTAAATTATGGCTAATTAATATAATTAAGGTGTTTTTGAGTGTTATAGCATAATTTTTTTTGGATATCACATGTTCCTTAACCTCTTATATATCATCTGAGACTAGAACACCTATTCATTGCTACAAACTAAAAAACTAACAAGTCGTTCATCATCAACACACATAAAGTCAAGAGGAAAATTTCGTTGGTAAGTGCCAATAAAGGCAATAAACTAATCAGTTCTAGTAAGAAGTTTGTTTTAATATTTTTAAGAGAGAATTAGTTTGTATAAGAGTTAGTAAGGTTAAAGGCATCACAAGAGTGGTGTAGTAAGAAACATAAACAACAATAGAAAGATTTGATAAAACTAGACAAGGATGTGTTCTAGGAGTTTAAAGGGTTACCACCCAAGAGGTAAGTGGAGGATGAGATCCAACTATTGTTAGACTCCTCATTGCCAAACATTGGGTTGTACAAATATTTTGTTATAGAAGCAAGTGAGTTGAATAAATAATTACAACAACTACTGGAATAGGGTGTCATTTGATCGAGTACATCACCATGTGGGTCACCCATAATCATAGTTCCATAAAAGGATGAGACTTGGTAGATGTTGATTGATTACAGGTAACTAAATGAAATTATTCTCAAGAATAGGTACCTCTTTCCCAAGATTTGTGAATTTCTAGATCAATTGTAGCAAGGGAAATACTTCACCAAGCTGGACTTAAAGTTTGGATATCACTAGGTTCGAGTTAGAGAAGAAGATACCTAAAAGATTGCCTTCAAGGCTAGGTAAGATTTGTATGAGTGGTTAGTCATGCCATTTGGCTTATGAAATGCACCAGCTACGCTTATGAGATTAATGAATGATGTGGTGCACCCTTTTATAGATTCATCAACTATTGTCTATTTGTATGACGTACTGATATAAAATACTATCTGGGAAGAGCACATATCACATTTGACACAAGTGATGGAGAAAATAAGGAAGCACCAATTGTTAGAAAATCATAGGAAATGTGGGTTTCCATAGTATTCTTTTGTATGTTTGAGGTATGTGATAGGTGGAGGAGAGCTAAAGATAGATCCTACCAAGATAGAGGCCATTATGAAATGGAAGGTGCCTACTAATGTTTGTGAGGTTAGGATTTTTTTTGGGGTGGCATAATACTTATGGAAATGCATACCCTCATTTTCAATGATAACAAAATTACTCTATGCCATAACAACAAGTGATAAGAGTTTCACATGGAGAAATCATTAACAAAGGGAATTTGAGGAGTTAATGAAGAAGATTAGTCAAACACCAGTTCTAACATTTCCAAACTTGCAACAACCCTTCTATGTGGACACGGATGCATGTAGATATGTTATGGGAGGGTTATTGATGCAGGGAGAAAGACATATATGCTACCATTTCAAAATATTCTATGGGGAAATTATTAACTACCCTACCTATAATAAGGAGCTTTATGGATTGGTGCAAGTTGTGGAGAAGTGGAATCACTATCTGGTGGGAAAGGATATAATAATCAACACAAATCGCTAGCCACTATAGTACCTGTAGGCCAAGAGTAAGCTACAACAAACCATACATTACACGTGGATGTGTTTTCTACAACAATTTCATTTAGTGATAAGATACAAAAAAGACATCATAAACAAGTTTATCGACATGCTTTCAAGGCCCCTCACATCAAAGATCATAACTTTGTGAACTCTAATGCACATGGAGTGATTTGCAAAGACATATTTAGAGGATGAGGACTTCAAGGAAGTGTTTTAGTAGTTGTAGATTTAGAGCCATGTGCACAATGGAAACAATACAGCTAACTACCATCTCCACGATGGGTTATTATGCAAGATAGATAAGTTATGTGTTCCTAAAGGTGGGCGATTACAACCGATTAGAGAGGCTAACACCTCCAAGGTTTCAAGGAACTTTGGTGGAGGAAAGATAGTGTTCAACTTGTAGAGGTATGTGTATTGGCTTAAGATACAAGAACATGGCTATAGCTAGCTTCATAAGAGGATGCATGCTTTTTTGTATCAACAATCCGAGTAACGGGAAACATGGTCTGTATGATCCCTTACATGAACTCAGTCATCCCTGGGAAAACATTTCCATGGAATTTTTGGGAGGTTTACCAACAACTAGGAAGGGAGATGACAACCTATTCGTGGTAGTTGAAAGGTTCAAAAAGATGTGTATTTTGATGCCATATATAAAAGCGTAAGTCGGAAACAAACAACGACATTGTTCTTTGGACAAGTTTGGGTGCACTTTGGGATACCAAGGAGCATGATTTCGGACAAGGACATGCGATTTCTCATGCATTTTGGACTACATTGTGGGAGAATATGGACAAAAAATTAAAGGGGTATACAAGATTCCATTATTAACAAAGTTATTGAGTTAACGAGAACTGTATCCTCAAAAAGAGAAATCTAACTAAAAAAAAAAGCTTATTTTTGCGTAAAAAAACATGAAAAAACACCCAGATAATGAAAAGTGTTGATTTTGCATCAACATTATTTTTCTTTTTTCTTTTTATTTATTATTATTATTATTTTCAGGTTAAAATTTCAATTTTTTTAGCAACGGAATTCAAAATCAAAATTTGTGTGCAATAAGCATGAAAAAACACTATGAAAATGAAAAGTGTTGATGCTACATCAACACTTATTTTGTATTCAGGTCAATATTATATTTTTTTATAATAATGGCATTAAAAACGATTTTATTGTGCAATAAACACAAAAAAAACCACCTAAAAATCGGAAATCGTTGATGTTGCATCAATATTTTTTTTCTTTTAAAATTCCATCATCTTTTAGTAATGACATTAAAAATAAAATATCATAAGTCTGAATAACCCTAAAATTCCAATAGTTTTCTATGGTAGTGTTAAAGATAAAATATCATGAATCCAAAAAACCTAAAAATTCCAACAAATTTCAACCATGGCATAAAAGATAAATATTATGACTCCAAAAAACCTTAAAATTTTGATATTTTTCAACCATGGCATTAAACATAAAAATCAACCATCTAATTAAAATCAATGTCACGACTAAAAAAATCCTAAAAAATGAATACATAAATCAAAGATTCATTATACCAAGAGTAATCTTTTCTAATGCTAAAAGTATAGCTTTGTAAAAAATCTTAACCTAAGACAACACGACACATTTCAACAAAAAATAAAAAATCCACTATCGAATTGACATGCGGTGGGGGTAGAATTGACCCATTACAATGCAGAATTAAAAATCAACCACGAAATTGACACATAGTGGGACATACTTGATCTATTGTAACAAGAACTTAAAATTCAACTAATAAATAGATACATAGTGGGGTCGGTTTGCTAGTCAAGCATTGACACAACTTAACAAAAAACAAGTAGAAAATTGAAGAAATAGATAAATAACTAAAAATGAAAAAACAAACATAACAAAATAAAGTAAATCATAAATAAACAAAATTATAAAAAATAACCAAAAAAAACATAAAAATGAGTTAAAATAATAATAATAATAATAATAATAATAATAATAATACACAGACACATATATCAACATAAAAAAAATTTAAAAAATTAAAATAAAGCATAAAAAAAATTCAAAAATATAAAATAAAAAATCACTCATAAAATAAAGAAAATAAAACATAAAAAAAATAACAAATTTTAAAAAAGACATTTAAAGAAAACAAAAAACAAAAAATATTTCACTAAGAAAATATATGAGAAAAATCAACTTAAAAAAATCTCAATAAAAGAAAGTATTAAAAAAAGAGTTAAAAATAATTAGAAAAATCATATTTATGTATATATATATATATATATATATATATATATACACACACACACATCAACTATTTTAAAAACAATTTAAAAAAAATGTTTTTTTGCCGCCCTTTGGGCGCTCGGGCAGGGTCCTTGTCAATTCTCGGAATCGACAACTACTCCACAACCCTACTAGTAGCCTTTGGGTGCCCTCATGTCAATTTTGAGAATTGACAAGTGACTAATGGGTGCATCCACTTTACGATTCTTGGAATAGATAAGAACTCCATTGGGTACTGAGGGCCGCGAGTAGGACTCTAGATGGGCATGTTTACTATCAAATTAGTGTTATTCCACTGAGCATAACTTGATTTCATATTTATTGTGCCTCTTGATGTGGATAGCGGGGCCCTTCTACATCTCCGTTACCTCTCTTTTTACAAAAATATAGGCATAATACTATAGTAAAAATACTCCTATGGAACCTGTGCTCGACATGTTGAACAATAAACATTGCCTAGATGGATAGTGGCAGAAAGTGTGTTGGAATTGATGTCAACAATCATGTTGGGAGATGTGTTGGGTAGTTGGCATTGTCTAACAGTAGGAAGGAGTGTTTGCATTAATTCAACTAAACTAGCATGGATGTTTGTGGCAGCAGATGTTGGCTTTGATGTCCACTAGCCTAGCTGTGATGGTAATTAGGCTAGCATTGATGTGCTTGATGTGTCAAGCTCAAGGGGATTCCCATGGTTGCTGCAGTATCTTGTAGAGTATCATCACAGGAGAATGTTTATTAAAGAATCCATAAAAATATGACTGTGATGGTTGGGAGTCCCAAAATTTAGAGGAGATTCTACCTCAAGAGATTAAATCATATAATTTTGGAGATGGCACAGTTGGATAATTCTAAGAAAAATCTTTCCAATGGTATGTGGAAGTCTGCAAATGGCCTCCTAGATGAGGAGTTATTTCCAGTCAAAGTTGACGTGCCCCAAAGTCAATGTGATAAAGCTATAAATGGTTGGAGGACCCCTTAGAGTGCGTTAATAAAGTGTTTCCAAAAATAAATAGTAACAAAGTTAGCAGGGCCACTAAAGGAGAATCGAACATATGTGTCAAGACACGCAGCAGTGAAGACAATTCTCATTGCCCAACGGAGGACCCATTGAACATGCAATACCGATGGAGTTTTCACAAAAGTTTTTACTGAGTGAAAAAAAGAGGAGGTTGGTATGGAAGTGTCGGGTAGAAATGGATCTAAGAGTATCGTTAAGTAGTTTTATTAGCTTAGGCATAGCCCAGCCAACAGAGTTATCCTGATAGATGTACCTTGATAATTTGTAAAGGGCACACAAGTTAAATCTCTAGGATGAAATTAAGTGGGCTAACCGGGAGCACTAACAGAGGAGCAGAAGAATTTTTTCATTGGTTGAAGGTGAAGTCAACTTGAAAGCCTAGCCCAGTGGGAGAAGCCTGGAGGTAATCACCCAACATGACTAAAAGGGGTGCACAAAGTTAAGCACTATGATGTAAGTTGTCGAGACATGGAGTAAAGAACAAGCCAATGGAAAATTCTTCGAGTCGACCCCATAGTACACATCATCCTAGAAAGGCTACCCTGGAAGGTTTAGAAAAGTGCATAGGTAGAGTCATCCGAAAAGAAGTGTGGGGAAAACATGGCAGCTGACTCAACCCGACTGTGTTTTTATTGGCTCTTGGATACAGTGGGTGGACACTACCAAACATATCATCCTGAAGGTTTGGATCCCACAAGTTTGATATGGATGTGCAAAGGGAATGCGTCAGGTAGTAAGCATTGGGACATGCCATTTAGACAAATCATCTAAGTGGGGCCTTTTATTGGTCAAAGATATCTCCGGGCAGACCCCATGAGACAGTTCAACCCACTAAGAGGATGATCCAGGTGGATGTTGGTGGCCACCCACCTATCCCATTTGGACCCCCACAACTGTCTCTTTCAGTCTTTTCAGTTTCCTAAATTGTAGCACAATTTACTATTTTTAGCAGTTTTTCGGGTCCTGAACTTCCGGAGCCATTTTGAGGCCCTAAACAAAGATTTTTTGGGAATCTGGGGCAACGTGGGTCCATGGACCCATGTTACCAATGTTGCCTCCCAAAGTTGTAGTGCTCGAATAGATCTTTCTAACGAGCTATTGTACACGTCAAACGGAGATCGTATGCCAAAGTTACGACCCTGGGAAATTGATGTACCAATTTACCCAAACGGGGCCCACAATTTGGCGTTTCATCTTCTAGGGTTAGATTTCGGAATGTTAAGGGTTTTCCATTATTTATCAACAATAAATAGGCCTTCGAGCCTCATTGTAACACAGTTGAGAACAGTTCAGAGGCATGTAGTCGCCACATCTCTTCTCAGAGATAAGCTACCATCGCCCTAACTGGTTTATTTCCATTTCTGGTTGTAAGCATATTTCAGTATTTTCCATTAATGAAATGAAGTATTATTTCTGCTGCATCTCTGTTTTTATGGTTATTTCATCTCTATATTTATGGTTATCTCTGTAATCTATTGCGTTCCTGTTTAAATCTGGATCAGTGGTATCAAAGCGGTCAACTTTTTCTCTGTTTTTCTTTGCATGTCCCCAACGAGGTTGGGATATAAGGAGTTAGGGCTTGAACTGGTCGAACCTTTATAAGACCAGCCTTGCAAATCCCGACGGCCTCCCATGGCGGATGAGAAAAAAGATGAGGGGGCAGGAGATCCTATCAAAATCTTGCTCGAAGAAGCGCTCGAGCGGCAAAGGAATGCGATGATGGATAGCTTTGCGTAGATCCTTCAGCGACTACCCCGAGGCGACGCATCGGCTTCCAACAGCTACTCTGGAAACGCCACACCATTTAAGGTACAAGTTAATTTTGAAATCCCCATCTTTGAGGGTCAAATAGACGCAGATGCCATAGATAAATGGTTAAATCTGCTAGATGGGTATTTTTCTGTTCATGATTTCAAGTCGGGAAAAGATTGTTTTCGCTCTTCTCAAAGCAGCCCCTCATGTCAAGGACTGGTGGGAAACCTACTACGAGTAGAAGGATGAAGGTACAGGCTCACTATTTTTAGCCATAACCACTTGGAATGACTTCCGGGATGCCATCAAGGAGAAGTACTACCCTGTCGGAAGCTATGAGGACAAATACATCAAATGGACCACACTGCGGCAGGGACGAGACCAAGATGTGTTGGAGTTCACAAACATTTTTCATACGCTTCGCACATAGTTGGGTATCAAAGATTCTAAGCTGCATCTCGTACTCAAATACTACGGCTGCCTACATAGATACATCCAGGAAGAGATGGGGTTCTTAAACATCTCCTCACTCGGCACAGCATACCGATACGCTGTCAAAATCGAGCAAAAGTTCAAACAAAAGAAGTGAGACTTTGGATCTGCAAATCCGAAGCCCAAAGGACAAAGCCAAGGCGGGCTGACCCAGGACAACCCGTCGAAGCCGCAAGAAAAGAACAACACCACGAAGCTGAAGAAGGACACAGGAAAGTGGTGTGAGTTCCACAAGAGTCCCACTCATAACACAAGTGAGTGTCGGACCAAGCAGTCGCTGGTGGCCAAGTTGAAGGCTTTCGAATCAGATGCATGTTCTGACCCTGAGCCAAAACCTGACAAGGGTAATGGCAAAGGGAAGCAGATCATTGATGCGGATCCCAGTGCCACTGTTGCCACTGCCAAGATCCAGAAGAATGAACCTACAGATCTAGAAGGGGGGGAGCGTCTTTTCCACTCACAGATGTGGGTGAAGGGTTCACCGCTACAATTCATTGTCGACAGTGGTAGCCAAAAGAACCTTATTTCAGCAGAGGTCGTGAAGCGGTTGGGCCTACCGACTACACCACACCCCCAGCCATATAGTATCGGATGGCTTCATGAAGGACGAGATCTCAAAGTTTGCCAGTAGTGTCGCCTTCCCTACAACATCAAGCCCTTCACAGACGAGGTATTGTGTGATGTTACACCTCTAGATGTTTGTGATGTATTACTAGGCCAACCATACTTGTGGAGGCGACATGCGGTGTATGAGTCAAGGCCTCGTGCTGTCATTATTTATTTGAATAATTCATTATACAGGATACCGGAGGTAGCCCCACCTATTGCCACATCTCTGATCACCACTAAAAAAGGCAGCAAGCTCATCTCCCAGACCAGGAAATTCATCTGTCTGGTTCACTCCCAAAGTAAGGAGAAGATCGTTGCTACATCCATGACCCCCGCAAAGGGTTCCTCCACGCAGCAGCAACAACAAAGGGATACAGTCATGATAGAACACAGGAACAACTTCTCCTCACCCACAAGGGTACCACACAAGTTTCAGGTGGGCGACAAAGTTTGGTTACATCTGCAGCAAGAACGCCTTACAAGAGCCCATCAGAAGCTCCGACCACTCCGACATGGTCCTTACACCAATACCAAGGCTACGAGAAACATTGCTTTGAAGCATAGCATTCCGCCATTCCTTCGCTTGCACCGAGTGTTCAATGTGGACCGTCATCGACCATGCTTCCCACCATTTCTGGACACATCAGAACAGCTGACCAGAGACCCAGATCAACAGAAGCTTCCTCATCTCAGGGATGCACTCAACGCAATGGGGACCGTTGCTTCCTAAGGGGGGAGGAATGATCCAGGTGGATGTTGGTGGCCACCCACCTATCCCATTTGGATCCCCACAACTGTCTCTTTCAATCTTTTCAGTTTCCTAAATTGTAGCACAATTTACTATTTTTAGCAGTTTTTCGGGTCCTGAACTTCCGGAGCCGTTTTGAGGCCCTAAACAACGTTTTTTTCGGAATCTGGGGCAACATGCGTCCATGGACCCATGTTTCCTCCCAAAGTTGTAGTGCTCGGATAGATCTTTCTAACGAGCTATTGTACGCATCAAACGGAGATCGTATGCCAAAGTTACGACCCCGGGAAATTGATGTACCAATTTACCCAAACGGGGCCCAAAATTTGGCGTTTCATCTTCTAGGGTTAGATTTCGGAATGTTAAGGGTTTTCCATTGTTTATCAACAATAAATAGGCCTTCGAGCCTCATTATAACACAGTTGAGAATAGTTCAGAGGCATGTAGTCACCACATCTCTTCTCAGAGATAAGCTACCATCGCCCTAGCTGGTTTATTTCCATTTCTGGTTGTAAGCATATTTCAGTATTTTCCATTAATGAAATGAAGTATTATTTCCGCTGCATCTCTGTATTTATGGTTATTGCATCTCTGTATTTATGGTTATCTATGTAATCTATTGCGTTCCTGTTTAAATCCGAATCAGAGGAACTCAAAAGAAGTTCTTGTAGAGTTTAAAGAAGTGTCAGGATAAAAGCATCGGGCTTGGGAGCTCCAGCCTTAGTCATTTCACATAGAAATGAGACCAATAACGATGAGCCATTAACAAAAGGAATTCATCCCGTGAAGGGCTTAGAGCGACTTAGTGCCCAAAGGCCTAGCTAACAGTCATGGAGACCTAGTCCTATGGTAGAAAAATAGTTTAAGGGCCTTAGTAGAAGAGGCTATAATAGAAAAGGGTTGCAAATTTATATTTGGTAGCGCTTTGGCACCTTGGGACCAAGCTTGGAACGTGTGTCATATTTGGAGGACCTCTATAGGTTGGTTAGCAATTATGTATGAGTTGGTAGCTAGTGAAGAGCTTAACACCTTTTAGCATGAAAACAAATTGGTAGCTAGAATTAAGAATTGAAGTCAAAAGGAATTGCCGAGAAAGTATTGGTGCAAGGAAGCAAGGACCGCGATTGCACAAATGTTGCAATGGTTTCAATTGACACTGTCAAAGGCAGGAGACTGAGACAAAGAGGACCATGATTTGTAGAGGTGGAAATTGACTCCATAACAACTATACTTGGTCTTCCTTGCATGTTTCATGGAATTGAATGAATATGAAACCAAATTTAGAGAAGCCATGTCTAAAGTACAATCTGAACTCTATGGAAACCAGAAGTGGAATGAAGAGCCATGCGATGTGTGGAGGCAAAGTTTAGTGGAAGAAATCCTTGATTCTGCAGTTTGACTGAGATTTAATTCTCAGTATGGGAGATCACTCAGAAGCCCATTACTTGAATTAATTAAGCTACAGTGGCCAAGTAATTTTGATGCAACAACATATGATATTGATTTTTAAGACGTTTCCAATGCAATATTGAAATACATGCATGGAGCACACACTTTGGCAGTGTGTATGACAAAAAATACAACATCAACTAGTGTGTAGCAGAGGAACAAAACTCAGGATTGTAATTGAGAAACTAGGGGAAATGTAGCATTGTTAAGTGGGATGAGTGGACAACTTTATGTGTGAGAGCACTATTGAGGAGAGGCCAAGTGTGCCCATTCTGTAAAAGAAGGTTGAAGAGGCCATGTGTGCTTAAGTAGAAGGAGGAGGCCAAGAACATAGTTCTCTTAGTGAGAGTGTAGGATGTTGTAGAGTGGACAAAGTGCTACGTGGGCTGAGTATGAGCAAAGGATGTTGATCATAATATATGGCCAAATGCAGTGTGTTGCTGCATAATAACCAAAGGACAGAGAAAGTTGTAGGAAATAATAGATAGCTGAATCAGGTAGAGTGGTTGCCAATTTTCGTGTGCAATAAGTTTTCTTTTGACTGTGGGTTGGAGCATGCATATAGGAAGTTGGAGCTTCCATCTTTAGTGGGTGTCTGAATAAATCTTGGGGGTTTGTGCCTCCTACAAGTTGGTGCTTTCATAAATCAAAGGATCTATAATTTAGTTCTTGCAACAAATTCTTGAAGTTGGTGCTTCACATGGTGCATCTGGTAAGATAATGAGGTGTCTACAAAATGAGGGAGTTGGTGCTTCCAGCTAGTGGGTGCTAACAAACAATCAAGGGGATTTGGTGCTTCCTGTGAGTGGTGGATCATTAACAGATTGATTTAATAGAGTAGGTTCTCTTATTTTTATATCAATAACAAAACAATCTTTCATAGTTTTTCTCCCAGAAGGGTTTCCACATTAAACCTCTATGTCCAATGTGTATGCTTCTCATGGTTCTTGTGTTCATGTGATGAATTATGTTGCTGCATGTGACATATTATTGATTTCTCACATGAATGGATGGAAAGTTTAAATAGTAAATATAAATTGGTAGAAAATTTTGAACTAGCCTTAATACTGATTCCCCTCCCCCCTCCTCTCAGTATTAACATTATTTCCAATATTTCGTATCAAAGCCAAGTTCCTTCAAGAAAAACTTGATCGCTCGAAATTACATCAAAGGGAAACAATGGCTAATGAAGTTTGGACAACATTAGAAGGAGTTCCATTTCTAAATGGATCATACTATGAGCTCTGGAGGATTAGAATGGAAGAATATTTGATGGTGATCAATGCAGATATTTAGTTTTCTATGATATATGGAGAAAGGAATGAGTTCAATAACGAGGCCAAGGAAATTATCATGAAAGGGATATCAAAGAAAAATATTGTTAAAATGAGGCATTGTGAATAAAAAAAGGAAACTTTGGACATATTGCAATGTCTGTATGAAGGAGATAGAAATGTGGGTCAAGAGAAGGACGAAGAAACTCACTGTTCAAGTAGTGAACCAGAACATGCAGATGCTGGTGTTGTAAATGATAAACACAAGAAGAGAAGGAAGAATATGAAAAAATCATCACAGAAAAGAGACGCTGAGAATATCGAAGATCTTCCTATTAATGCACAATTTTTTTTTCATCACTCTCAAGAGGATGATGAAGAACTATATGAGAAGCCTTGTTGCTTAGGAGGTATATTATTGCTTTGTGATAAGTGTAAAAAGGTAGGTCATTTATATTCTAGATGTTAATGTGAAGGTTATAAAGATAGAAATATATCTATAAGTGATGAAGAGAGACCTACTTTAGTAACAATAGAAAATGAGGGATATTCTGAGGAAGAAATGAGTATATTCCATGAAGAAGGAATACTCCTTAGAGCTATGGAATATTCCATGAACATAGAGATAAACTTAGATTTTTGTTGTAGTTCAGTTAGCACCTCTGATAGTGAAGGAAATGATCTAGATAAAAGGATCTATTTTATAAATAATTTGATCTAAGCTCTAAAAGAGACAAATGAGATATCAGAATAAAATATCGAGAAAAAGGAGCAATTACATGAGTATGTGCTTGAGAATGCAAAGTTGAGCAAAAAAATTGTTGATCTAAATGCTCAACAAGAAGAGGCTAGTAGATTGAATGGGAGGCTAACCATTCAATTAGATGAAAGAGAAGCTCATTGTGAGAGACTACAAGCTAAAGTAGTCTCATTGAGGCATGATCTAGAAAAGAAAAATAAACAATTGTCTCAACATCAAAATATCGGGGAGAGTAGGAAAGCCTTGGATGAGATTATTTCTAAGAAAAAAATCACCTCTCATCAAGGTTGGTTTGGTCTTCATATAAGGATTATGCTCCAAGAAATTAAAGGCTGAAGGGTTAACTGATGAGCCTCATCATTGGGTAACTATATGGACCTTAATACACCTCCAAGATTATTAAAATCAACTCTTCTCATAATTCCTTACAAATTTTAATTATATTTTGCTTGATGAAATGAGTAAAAGTAAGATGTTATGTCTAGTGGTCTAATGTGCATCGATTGGAGGTTTTCAGAGAAAATCATGACAATTTTGGCTAATTAAGGGTAGAAAATAGAATGGGACAAGGAGGAGAGATTATAGAGATATATCCTCCTCATTAAATCCCCACTCATTCGAATATTCCTCAATCAAATCACACTAGCTCGGAGTTGCAAGTAGCCGAGTCATGGAGATCATGGGCAACCAAGCCAGTGATAGTTAAGAGCCATTTCATCTTGAGTTTGGGAACCAAGCCTCCCTAGATTTAAGGAAGTTTTTGGAGACTTTAGTTGTATAAATAAGGAGGCCTAGAGCCTCATTAGGATTCAGATTATTTATGTAAGATCACTAAGCATTTTTGAGTTCAAGTATTGTGGAAAAACATTGTTATGTAATTTTTATGATATGATGATGAGAATGATGATTTCCTTGATCCAACACTAATTTGACTCAAAGGGATGAAAATCTTGGGTTAGGGCCCAACCCTAGCAGCAAAGACTCTTCTTCTTCTACTTGTATGCTTAGGTTATGTCATAGATTAATTGTTGAATTGGTTTTAGCATTGTTTCATTGCAAGTAGTTGTGAATTTGATTAGTTTGCTTCCATTTGTGCATAACTTAAGCACTAGCTTTAGAGAGATAAAGGAATACCAAAAATACTGATAGCCGATGGATTTTGCCTCACTCCTCTCTTTAGGGACCATGGTTTGAGGAAAGAACTCCTATTTAACCCCAAAAAGAAAGATATATGATTTCTTATGGAATTTAGGGTTTTCTGCTACTTAGGCCAACATCTTTTCAATTTCCAAGAATAGGCTTCAATTTTAATTTCTGATATCTTCAGCTTTGTATTATATCTCATGGTGTTTCACAATATTTTGCAATTATTTCCATGCATGAACTAGGCAACTAAATAATAAAATTATGTTTTCTTAAGTTGATCAGAAATATTTATTGTTTGACATGATTCATGGATAAATTCCAGTGGTGTATGTATTGCAGGATCTTCAATAGTGCAAGAAGATATCATGCGAGAAACCCCAGCCTAACTTCATCCATCCATGATCACCAAAAGCCACTAAGTCCCTCAACCAATTCATCATTCCAAAAGAACAACTTTCTAGGTTTGTTGAGCAAATCCAACCATCTTACAAACTATGTTTTGAGCTCTGGATAAGTCCTAGCCACTCCCTTGCCTTATTTATCCCATCATTCACCTTCCCTAAGCCCTATAACACCTTCCAAATCACTCCTATTTCTCTCAGCCGGATCGTGTAGGAATACAGGGGATCCTATAGGAGCATTATGACATCCTGTAGGAATCATTAGGACATCCTGTAGGATGACCTGTAGTGGCTCGTTTTGAGGTAGATTAGTGGAAAAAGCATCCAGTAAGATAGGAGAAGACCCCTACTTGCCTCCCAAGCCATCTGAACTTTCACCACCATCTCTAACCCACCTGCCACATCACCAAGAAGATTTAGCACTCACATTTGCACCCAAAAAAAGACAAAAAGAAAAAAAGAGTTATTGTGTTCATTCATATGCACAACAATAGAATGTTTGGTTATTTTAGATTGCACACCTAGGAAAGTTAGGATTACACACATGTTAGCTTAGAATCCTTTTGAAGTAAGATCTCTGAGCAATTAATTAGATGAGTGGTGTGTTTAAGGGATTGATTTCAGTCTTTTCTTACTGCAGTATACAATGTTTCAATTTTTCCCAATTAGTGCAAAATTCCCTTTCCTTCATTGGTAATCAAACTTCTTCTAAATCAATAGAAGGCTGGTTTGAAAAACCATAATGGTCTATCACCAGCTTAGTAGTGAAAAAGAGTGGACCCATCACAACTGCTTGTGTATACAACACTGTCACCTCCAAGTTTGTACGAACCCCAGGTTGCTAAAGTTAGTACCCCCAGGAGTTGTAGCATTCTTGCTGAAATACCGAGGCTCATCATTAACCACCCATGTAGGGAGAGTTGGAAACTCCATCGGCAACAAAGTAATGAAAAACGAATAAGATAATAAAAGACAACAACAAGAT
This sequence comes from Pinus tabuliformis, assembly GCA_031772625.1. Lineage (NCBI taxonomy): Eukaryota > Viridiplantae > Streptophyta > Pinopsida > Pinales > Pinaceae > Pinus > Pinus tabuliformis. The sequence goes on along the minus strand of CM062806.1, from coordinate 705,615,781 downwards.
GCTAAGAAATAGAAGCAAGGAGAGAAATAGAAGAGATACAAGCAACAACAAGAAATAGTGCAAGGGAACAATGCAAATTTCCATGGAAGGAAAATAAAAAAATCACCAAAAGTCCTTCCCCTTAAGGAAAAAGCCTTAAAAAAAATGTAACTTCTATCATCAAAAGCCTTTTCATGGTTATTGTTTTTCTTGCAATAATTTTGGACATAAAGCCATAGACTATAGATGGCATGCAAGAAAACAAGACATGTTGGGTAACAACGACCTAATAATGCACAAAGTGGCTAGGAGTAAGCATATTGGTAGTGATAGAAGTTTTGACAAGAATGTTGTCGAGAATAGTAACTCCTTTATCCCATTGTGGTGTTATGTCAAATGCTATAATCGTAGAAATATTTGGCACAAGAGAGAAAGATGCAAACATGAGAAGAAAAAACATACTTCTGAGCATATGCATACAAATATTGCAACTTGGTATTTGAAGAAAAATAGGAACAAAAGAGAAAAGGATTATGAGTTTGTATTCAATGTTGAGTATCAAAAGGGCTTGCTAAATAAAGGAGGAAGAAATCCTTCTATAATTGCAAGCTATAATGAGTGCAAGCTTCAGGTAAGGAAGGGGAGAAAAAATAACCCAATTACCATTCTCTTGCAAATAAATAAATTGGAATTGGGTGAAGAAAGAAGAGTTGAACGAGAAGTGCCAGCCATCCATACGTAGCCAAGAAAAGGCCCAAACATGGGAAATGAGAAGCTGGAAAGAAGCATTGTTGAAAGGATTCAACCTAAGAAGGTATGGATGAAGAAGGAGGATGATCTGCTCAAGGGGAGTGGATCCTATGTTTCTCTTCATTAAACGAAGAGAATGGCCTCAAGGGATCCTGAATAATTTATATGCAGGAAACAAAAGAAGAATAAACATAAGTGCATGTGAATGCTTAGAGGTATAATCGAGTCTCCTTGTAGATTACAATGATGAATTGGATTATTTCAAATTTATCAACATAGAAAGAGAAAGGAGAGAGTAGCCAACATTATTATAGGGGAGTACACAACATACTTTATGCTGTGGAAGAAGAGGTGTTGCAACAGCAGTGTGGAATGACAAAAATACCATAGACAAGTCAGGTCCATAGGATCTGTCTAAACACAAATGCAAGGAAGTAGATGCAGGAGATCAGAGAGCATTGGCTCAGGGGGACATGCTTTAGAAATAGTAGTGGGAAATGATCTGTTGTAGCGGCTACAACCACCATCCAAAATTTTTCTTTAGCTTCGTTTTGTAGCCTCCCTACCAACCATTGTAGCAGCATGTCTTCCACTCTCAAGTAAAAAGGATTCATCAGTTTTTCAATGGCTTGCTAGATTGTGCATGTCAGTTTGCTTCACTCCTTTCATAGGCTTCCATCCCAGACATAAGCTACTTACTAGTTGAGCATATCCCTCAGATAATTACGTAATTCTAGAGGGGAACCAACCATCCCTCTAGAAATTGCTCAAATCTATTGGTCAGCTTGTTGGGCTAAGAAATTACGCAATGTAGTGAGGCAAACTTCCTTCGAAAAATTGTGAAATCTAGCCTAGTACTACAGCTTAGCCCCAAAATTACGCAATTCTGGGCAACATGCACCTGCTCCTCCCAAAAATTGTGCAATCCCTCTGGGACAACCAACCCATCTCCTCCCAGAAGTTGCACAAAATTATCTCTAAGTCAAGCAGGCTGTCACATGTGCCTTCAGGTTGACTGGTTCAACCTGGGACCCAACCAACTTGATTTGCATGCATGGGCTTCTTTTTCCCGAAATAGCAAAAAGCAATATGCAAAAACAACCCTAGATTTTAGGGATCTATTTTTAGTAGCTGGAGGTTACATGCAAAGATCATTTTAGAAACTTTCTTCGAAGTGTCTCTTTTTCCTAAATTTGTGGCATGCACGTCATGAGCCTCAAACTTCTTTATTTGATGCTTCAGAGCTTATTCTTCACATCGATCTTGGAGCTCTGACATCCCACAACACATCTAGGAGTCTTTGGCACATCAAACTCAGCTATTTCTGGGTAAGTCTTCGTTATTTGTCTTTTGCAACATTTCTGTTGCTTTTTGTGTTTTGGCTTGTGTGAGTGTTGTCTACTTGATTTATGTGAATGCTTGTTGTCATTTGCATGCATGTTATCCTATACAAGCATTATTTCAATTTTCATTTACATCTCATTGTTGTCACATGCATGACACTATTTTGCATGGACGGTCGCCGATTTAGCGACCTGTTTCACATGCATGCATGTTTTTCCATTTTATGAATCTTGCATTCGTTGTTTGCATGCATGATCATTCACTCCTGCTTACACTCAGTTTCACCATGCATTTAGATCTTCATATGTTTTTAGTCGCCTATTAATGGGTCTAGGTGACCTTGGCCCATACTCTCTCCTTAGCTAGATAGCATTACACATTTTTGAGAGGGAAGGCTCTGTCTTCCTCCCATAAAATGTGAAAATATGGAAAACAAATGTCCTCCATATGCTCTTTTGTAATTCTAACATGCAGTGTCTGCTGGCCTAGAAAATTGTGCAATGAAGTCCTTGGGAATGCATGACTTTCCAGTTGAAATTGTGCATTGCGCAATATCAGCATCCAATAGGCTAGTCTAGATTGGGCATTGCACAATTCCAGTAGTCAACTAGCCTCTTGATAGTCCGAACTACCTTTTCCGCAATTCCGGCAATCAGTCTCTCGGCCTCCTAGTGAAAATTACACAATCCTTGCTAGCAGTCTCCCGAGTATGTTGCATGTCAGTCCTCAAATTTTTATTTGTCTTCAACTGAAAAATTTCTTTCCAGGCATGTCACAATGTCTCTAGATATAACAGGTGTTCACCCATTTCTCAGTAGTTTAGGATCAATGGCCTCCAAGAGAGTAGGGTCAAAGGACACCGACCAAAGTGCATCTGGAGATGCAATTAAGCGAGTGTCTATGAGTTTTCTGATTTACAAAGACACCAAGCTGATCATAGACAAGACATCAAGATGAAATGGTAGGAGATCAATGATACATTCTCAGGCAAATTTGGGGAAGACCTTGAAGACCGCAGGGTCTATGTGAACATTCACAAGATCAACTTGTACATGATTGCATGTAGGTATCCCGCATTCCCATGCACAAACATGATACATTGGATCGTCTCGCACACAGATCCAAAAACGATGATGTTAAGAAGTGTCAGAGGGATAGATATTTCTACCTTCAGGGCACAAGACTATCAGTAGATGTGCCACTTGCTGAAGCCATTGATCATGATGGAGACACCCTTCAACATACCTAGGAGTAATGCAAACTCCAGGGATATCTTGAAGAATTGGGTGAAGGAGCTAGCCAAGTTCAGGATGACACCCAACTGTATTTACAAGACAAAGATACTACGTAATGCATATCAATACTTGGTCATTTTTGCATGCCGCTTGTATGACCAAGAGAGCACAAAGACCTTCTTGCAGAGTTGGGTGGTCATGTTGGACCAACTGGCTAGTGAAGGTAAAGCATGTAACTGGTCCGAGATGTTGGCTGACAGGCTGAAGGAATAGGTAACAGGAGCTTGGAAACCACCCAAAGGTCAGCAAGAAGAAATCTACATATCTGCATATATCCTTGATGTAATCTGTGCCCGTTAGCAGTTCTCGGGCTTGAAGTGGGTGTAGATTTTAACCGCGTACATAAATTACCTGCGTACGAATTCTAAAACAAAAAAAATAAACAATGCGAGAGCGTAACACATAAAACACATATACACAGAGATTTTCCCCTCGATCCAAAAACCATGACTACCAACTTGATTTTTCATTATATTCCTTTCAATGTTAAAATACATATTTATACATGCCAAAGCATCCAATACCATGGACCGAAAACCATCGCATCCAAAACCATGGACCGAAAACCATCGCGTCCAAAACCATTTGTGAAAAATCATGCACAGAACCATAGGTAGGTCCGCCCAACCTAATATAGGGTCCAAAAACAAATTTTTCCAGGGCGCTGCCCCAAACCCCATAGAGTGGGGTTACCTGCACCCCCAAAATCTTCTGTGACTCCCCCCGCTACGCAATCAGTGCAATGAAGGGGGGCTACACCCCCCTTCTAACTCCTCGGTTAACTACGTGGGCTAGTCGTGGAAAGAATATAACACAACCCAACATTCTCCCACTTGTTGTTTCCTTTCCATAGGGGGCCACAAGAGAGCTTAGTAATTTATCCAGCCCTGCAATGCCCATTGTTTCTCTACACCAAGAGAACTTCTTAGAGCTCACAGATTTTGTCAATGCATCTGCAGTATTCTTCAAAGTGTCCACCTTTACTAGCAACGCCTTTTTGTCTTCTATCATATCACTCACAAAGTGATACTGAACATCAATGTGCTTTATATTTGAATGATATTCAGGGTTATTTGCCAAGAAAATTGCACTTGGTTGTCACAATCTATCCTTATAGCTCCCTGTACTAACCCCATACTCGAACACGATATCTACAACCAAACTACTTCCTTGCTTACATGAGTGGCTGCCATGTATTCTGCCTCTATAGTTGATAGTGCCACTACAGATTGTTTCTTACTCATCCAGCTGACTACACCTCCAAATAGGTTAAACACATACCCACTTGTAGATATTCTCTTATCTAGATCTCCGGCCCAGTATGCATTAACAAAGACACGAATATCCAACACTCTGTCCAATCCTGGTCTTCCTTGGTAACACAAACCATAATCACTAGTGCCACGCAAATATCTGAAAACTCACTTCATTGTTGTCCAGTGCTCCTTACCTGATTTTGACATAAACCTGCTCAATACTCCCACTACATGTGCAATGTCTAGTCTAGTATAGACCATCACATACATTAGGCTACCGACTGCACTTGCATATGGAACATGGGACATGTCCTCTTCCTCTTCTTGTGTCCTAGGACACTGTTCAACAGATAACTTTACACCTACAGGATATGAACCTTCACCGGTTTACTATCTTGCATATTAAACCTTTGCAATATTATCTCGACATACTTCCTATAGTTTAACTAGAGCTTCCTCTTTGTCCAATCTCTTTTAATTTCCATGCCCAAAATATAGTTTGCAGTACAAAGATCTTTCATGTTGAATTTGGAGGACAAATGGGTCTTCAAATCCTGGATAATTTCTTTGTCATTTCCAACCAGCAACATATCATCCACATACAAGACCAGATAATTAACACGGTCACCAATTAATTTAAAATAAACATAGTGATTTGCTTTGCTTCTGGTGAAGCCAAGTCCCCATATAAATGTATCAAATTTATGATACCACATCCTTGGTGACTGTTTTAACCCATACAAAGACTTTTTTAACTTGCATACCAGTTCTTTCTTACCCTTCACTACAAAGCCTTCAGGTTGCTTCATGTAGATCTCCTCTTCCAAATCCCTGTGAATAAATTTTGTCTTCACATCCATGTGTTCTACCTCAAAATCAAAAGCAACAACAATAGATAAAAGTAATCTAATAGAAGTTACCTTGGCAACAGGAGAAAAAATATCACCAAAATCAATTCCTAGCAACTAGGAATAACCTTTTGCTACCAACCAAGCTTTGTATTTCTCCACCTTTCCTTCTGCATATGTATTCTTCTTGAACACCCATTTTTTATCAATGGGTTTCCTTCCAGTCGGTAACTCCACTAGATCCCAAGCGTCATTTTTGTGCAAAGATGCCATTTCATCAATCATGGACTCTTTCTAGAGTTTTCCATCCTCTGAATCTACTGCTTCCTTTACAGTTTTGGGATCATCATCAGTAATAGATAAAGTAAACTTTGAACATAAAGCAGATGGACTATACCTTTTTGGTTGCCTTCTTTCTCGAACTGATCTTCTCACACCCGGATTTTGTGGCCCTTCATCTTCTGATTCCTCCTCTGCTGTAGAGTATAATTCTTCCTCCTTTAGCTCAAACTCTATCTTCTCAGGTTCCTTTGGTTGGAATTCATGTTTAATAACATCTTTCACCTCTCTGAACACCACATCTCAGCTGTACACAACCTTCCCTCTTACTGGGTTCCAAAGCTTATAACCCTTTAAACCATCCTTATACCCAATAAAGATGCACTTTTCATATTTACTATCCAACTTGGTTCGTTTCTCCTTTGGAACATGTACATATGCATCACATCCAAATACCCTCAGATGTGAAAGAGAGGGTTTATTACCAGTCCATACCTCTTGTGGAGTCTTATCCTCCAATGCCGATGAAGGTGATCTATTGACTAGGTAACATGCTGTCTCCACCGCCTCTGCCTAGAATTCCTATCCTAACCCGACACCATTGAGCATGCTACTTCCCCTTTCCATCAACGTCTTGTTCATTCTTTCTACAACCCCATTTTGCTGAGGTGCATATGGAGTAGTCTTCTGCCATGCTATACCACACTTCTTACAGGATTCTTCAAATTCGTTACTGCAAAACTCTTCACCGTTATCTGTCCTCAGCACCTTTATCTTCTTCTCTATCTGGTTTTCCACCAGAGCCTTAAATTCTTTAAACCTATTAAAGAATTCTGATTTCTTCTTAAGAAAATATATCCATGTATTCCTTGAGAATTCATCTATAAATGATACATATTACACAGACTTACCAGTGGTGGAACCTTCACAGGTCCAAACACATCACTGTGCACAAGCTTAACATCTGTTTCGCCCTCTTACCACCAGAGGGGAAACTCACCCGATTCTTCTCCCCATATACACAATTTTCACAGAAATCAAAATCTAGAGAGCTATTACTCATACCTTCTACCATACCTTAATGAATTATTCAAAGTCCCTTCTCTCTAATATGTCCAAGCCTTTGATGCCACAACATGGTCTTCTCTCCATAGACCACTATATTTTCTGCTCCACTTTCAGGAACCACGGAACTGTTGCACCCATCAACAATTGTGCTACCTTGCAACTTGTACAGAGTTCCAATTCGAACTCCCTGCATCAATACCAGTAACCCCAGGAACCATCTTGCAGGTATCCTTCTCGAACATTATTTTTACACCTGTGTCATCTAGCTTGCTTACAGAAATCAGATTTATGACCAATGAAGGAATATGCAGAACACTCGGAAGTGTTCTAACCGTTCCACCTTGCAACATCAAATTTACTTTTCCATGACCAACGATTCTGGAATTCCTATCATCCCCTAAGAAGACATCACCACCATCGTATTTCTCATGCTTGTAGAACCACTCTCTATTGGGAGTGAAGTGAAAGGATGCACCTGAGTCAATCAACCATGCCTCATGATCTACATGTGTACTTGAAGAAGCCAAGTACACATCCCCACCTTCATCTGAGGTGGTTTTTGCCTCTACAGAAGGAGGATCATCATATCCCTTTCCTTTGTCAGGAGTTTTAGATTTACAGTTCCTTTTGTAGTTCCTTTCCTTTTTGCATTTCCAGCACACCACCTTTACAGGTTTTCTTGGAGATTTAGATCTCCCTCTAGATTTAGATTTCCCACTTGATGACTTACTTTTGTTTCTGTTTTGGGACCGTCCTCGTATAGACAAGGCATCACCATTCTGGCCCTCCATATTTTTCCGTCTCATCACCTCCATCAGCAAGGATGAGACTATTTCATCAAACTACAAGGTAGTTGCATTGCTACCTATCACAATAACCATAGTATCCCACGAATCTGGTAGAGAACACAACAAACTGATGCACTTATCTTGACCTAAAATTTTAATATCAACAGATAATAACTAACTTACCACAATATTAAATCCATTCATATGTTCTATCACTGAGTCTCCATCTTTCATCCTCAGGTTATACAACTTTTTCTGTAGTAACAATTTATTCACCAGAGACTTAGATTGGTACAAAGTCCCTAACTTGTCCCACAAAGCCTTCATCGTAGCTTCCCCTAATACATTTAGCAATACTGAATCTGATACATATAATCATATTGTGCTCTTTGCCATCCAATACAACTTATTCCATTCTTCATTGGACACTCCCGTTGGTTTAGTACACTGATCTACCATGATCCACTGATCTTTATGCAACAACAGATCCTCCATCTTGAGTTTCCACAACTCAAAACTCTGACCATTAAATTTATCGATCTCTATCTTTCCACTACTCGCCATATTATTTTACCACTAGAATCGATCTCGTAGATCTCCCACTGAATAGGGTCTACCACAGGCCCGAGCAAAACCCCTCAGCAACAAAGGTGTCCCCTTGAAGCTAAAACTGCTTTGATACCAAATGTGGGTTTTAACCCCATACAGAAATTACCCACATACGAATTCTAAAACACAGAAAATAAACAATGCGAGAGCATAACACATAAAACACATATACATAGAGATTTTCCCCTGGATCCCAAAACCGAGACTACCAGCTTGATTCTTCATTATATTCCTTTCAATGTTACAATACATATTTATACATGCTGAAGCATCCAATACCATAGACCGAAAACCATCGCGTCCAAAACCATGTGAGAAAAATCACGAACAAAACCATAGGTAGTTCTGCCCAACCTAATATAGGGTCCAAAAACAAAATTTTCGAGGGCACTACCCCAGACCCCATAGAGTGGGGTTACCTGCACCCCCCTAACCCCCTGTGACTCCCCCCGCTGTGTAATTGGCCCAACTAAGGGGGGGCTTCGCCGCCCTTCTAACCCCTCGGTTAAATACGTGGTCTAGTCGTGGAAAGAATATAACACAACCCTACAGTGGGCATGGACATCAGAGGAAACCCCTGTTAACACTTATTGCAGACTATTTTCCGAGTGTAGCTTCTGAGGAGTCATCACATAATTGTGAGACCATTTTTTCACCTCGGTGTACAAGATGATATTTGAGTAGGATCCACCTTGAATGTCGAAGGAAGCAATAGAGGAATTGATTGACATAGCTGATTGGTATGCCTCACCTTTTGGAACCTTCATATGGATGTACAACATGGAGAAGCCTCCGCATGTTTTACCGAAGTTTTCCATGACAAGCTTGTCATGCAAGAAGTGTCATACCACATCTCAACAAGACTGTTAACTAGTCTGCATCAAAAGAAGAAGGCACCCTGGCCCACTCTTTCGTTTCATATTAGGTTGTACGAGATATGAAATCTCAAGCATGCGTATGCCGAGATAGAAGAGTTCAAGATTTACTTTTGGCACCAGAAGCTTCAATCTGTATGACCCTTATTTCTTTGTGAAGGATCACTGCGCTAGAGTGTAATTCCCTTGGATCCACAGGGCATGTCATTGGGCTGAGGAAGACACATGGAGATATTTTTACAGCCTCTCCAGGCCCAATTAACCAGTCAGCATCACTATGGAATGGTTAGTGAATCAACATGAAGCAACATCTAGGAGAGCACCAGCAACAAAGGGTAACATACCTGCACATGACAAAGGTGAGAGAAAGATTGTTGACAGTGCAAAGGTAGAACAAAGTTGTAAGTTTAGAGAAGAACCACTTGTGTAGAAAGAAAATTTGGAGATAGAGGTGAAGAGGCAACATCGTGACAAGAGGACCGTGCAAAGGTAGAGAGAAAAACATAGGATGGAGGAAACAGTGAAGGAGTTGCATGAATTGAAGGAGAAGCTTTAGAAAGAACAAGAGTTGTGTAAACAGGAGAAGGAAGTGCAATAGGGATGGATACAACAGGGGGTGCAACATGCATATATTGATGAAACTGTGCCTATATAGGTAGTAGATGTATCGGATTAGCTGGCACAAAGCAGATAGGGTGAGTAGTTGCAGTAGCATGACTTCGCTCAAGAGATTGAATGAGTACTTGAGCATATGGATATGGAGATGGGGAAGCCAGAGTTAGAATAAGACATCGACCTCATGCCTTACCACCAAGAGTTCGACCCACTGGCTTCACCAGATCTGGAAGTAGAGCAAATCTTGAGTGACCAAGGAGATACTAAGATCCTTGGAGACAATCTGGAAGAAGAGATGCACAACATATCATTTGACGAGTCACAACATAGAGTTATGAAATCACGTAGAGTGTCTAATCTGGATGTCCACACATATCCTACACAATTTGAGGAACAGGGGGTCGTATCAGATGTGCGCAAGCATCCAACAGCATTGGCCGATTCTACCAGAGCATATGCCGAAACCACAAGCTCGAGTGTTCGCTTTTTGATAGAGAATGACCAAATGGCTAAGGAGTTACAGACGACCAAGTAGGGAGGAGAAATGGTTACAACATCCACCCGAGAAGATTTGAAGAAGGAAATACTGGATGAAGTATCATCCCTTGAGACAGTCATGAATGCATTTCATTCCATATTTGGTACCGCGCATAAGGCAGTTGTCCATCTCAATGGTTGGCAGCAGCGCTGTGCTAGGAGAGAACATATCTTGTCAAACCTGCATACAGTTTTTGATCACATGCAAACATGGACAATGAGATACAAGGGAGCCCCATTACACTTGTCCAAGATGATGAAGCCCAAGGCGGTTGAGTTGAAGGCACGCATCCAGAGTCAGATCCATAACTATGAAGAACTCCCCCAGTTCATCACTAGTTTGTAGGTCTCCCATGCATGGGTGTTTAGGAGTATTGCTGTTATTGTGTGCATGCATGTGATCCCACCTATTGGGACACTCACCCAGGAAAAGAAAAACGGTCAAGTCCAATAGAAGCTAAACTCATACTTTGACGAGTTGATGTGCATAGCCACCAGCACAGACTTGGCAATTAGTGCAGACACCACACATCAGTTTGTCGCTAGTATGGCCACACTCAAGACAATGATGCACATGTTATGAGATGAGTTGGACAGAGGAGCCAAAGCAGTGTACCTGGATGCAACAAAGGCAAGAGTTCATTTCCAGAAAGATGTCACCATAGAGTACATAGACAACATTGCGGACTGCCAAGCTTTGCATCAGTTCACCATAGTTGACGATCATGAGGATGTCGAAGAGTTGGTTTTCCCACAGTTGTCCGGGAATAGTGATGTCTTGCATGGATTTCTCAAGCCTATTTTGTCTCACATGGGTACATTTGCAGATTGTATCTAACATCTTATCAAGTGGAAGTTCAAGTGTCGATAGTTGAATGTAATAGTCATAAAGTAGTTGAAGAGTCATGGGGGTAGATGAACAGTCACAAAGGGGAATGTCAAGGGTCACCCCACCCTTTGCTATATATATTAACTTATAACTCATTGTATGGCTTTTGGTCAACCAAGCTTCCAATAGGAGTATCTTAGAGAAATCTTGGGGAGTATTGTAACGAGCCTTGGCTTCTCCACAGTGCAGAGCTAGTACATCTCTTTGGAGGAGCAGGCGGTAGTGACTGTAACGTTCTGTTATCGGGACTAGTGGTTGGTGATGGTTGTACTGTATGATTCAAAATTTCACTTCTTAATATAATAGAGCCAACACATTTCATACATATGTTGTTATTGTATTTTAGTTAACTTGTTACTCCAATGATGTATGTTTCTGTTTGTTTATGAATGTATGTATATACTCTTTCTGTATATGTATGTATGAATCTTACTAAAATGTGTTATTGGTTTAACCATCTCTTTGGATTGTTGGTTCACCTTCCTTCTAGCCCGTGATGCATCTTTGCTCATGTGTTCCCTTCTAAGCTGCGTGTTTACACAAGTTTCCAAAGGGTGCACTTGTTCTACCTTCAATGTGTTAGAACTATTCATGCACCTTCCTTAGATTGTTATGCATGTCACACCCTTGCTACGAAAAGGGACATCTTGCCTCTATGTGCAACCCTCTTCAAGGCGATACCATACGACCAACTGCTAGGACTCCTACACAAACAGTCTAAGGTCTAGTTGGGACTTATTACTGGAGAGATCCCCTAACATTTTGGCAGGTCCAACATCATAAAAATTTCTGGTGCTAGAAGGAGGGCTAGATGACAAGTTGTGTCCTCTAATCTTGTTTTGAATCTTCACAAATATATCATGGATACTTTCATTCTCATCCCTTCGTGATGCTTTTCCCATGCTGAACCTCTCGACATCATTGGGGAGTTTTCTGATCTCTTGTTTGAATTCACATATGATGGTGAAGGAGAAGTGGTTTGGCTTATGTACTTACAAGACTTCTTTGCAATACTTGAAAAGGAAGATGAATGCTATGATGAAGAGGCCAGTTTACTGCTTGCATACACACTTTGCGAATCCCCACAATGGTGGTGCTGGAGTCTACCTCTAGGCAGCATGCACTCACTTGAGCAGTTTTTTGATCTCATTGAATCTACTTTTCATCATCTTGATCTAGAACCTCTTGACCAAAAACTGTTAGTACAATGGAAGACCCCACAAGAATCGCCTATGGATTTTTGGGACTGCTTCTGTGTGTTGCAGTTTCAAGCTCTGAAAAGCCAGATGAAATTCCATTATCTGATGGATAGATTTGAATATTTCCTTACCAAATATGTCAATCCTAAAAATTATTTGAAGCCGAAGCCCTGCTTAGCATACTACGATGATGGAGCTGCGGAATCATAGACGGACACAGTTGTAGTCACAAGTGACTATCCGCCATCCCCTTGTCAAACAACTCCACCATTGCAAAGTGATGTGGGAAAACATGCACACACATACATTCAACTGCCACATCCTCCCAAAATCACTTCTCTCAATTTTTGCATAGATTTAATTGCGAAGCCCATGGGTTGTCACATGCATGTCTTACCTTAGCCTTCGTCTCCGTGTTCTATTGATCCTTCAGATTGCACTATCTTGTGTTCTTCCATTACGGAATCTACAATTATTGTGAACAAGGATCAAGCTATCGATGGAGTTGGTGTTGCACAACTGACCTGTGCCATCATTCATGAAGAGTATGACAGGGAGCTTGAGCTTCAACCCTCAGTGAAGGATGACTCCCTTCCATCTAAGCCTCCTCCATTTTTTCCTAACATCTTTGGTGATTCTACCATCCTCGATTTAACCTGTATATCTCTATCTACGAATGCACCCATTGTTGATCATTCGCAAGACACACCGGATGTCAGTCCATCATCCATAAATGGAGAGGACAAATTATTTGTTGAAAATCCACTTGATTTGTCATTTACCTTTTCTGGAAACGCGGAGGGTGATTTTTTCCACTTTTCATCAACCCCTCTATTTGATTTATCAGATCATGAGGATGCTGATGAAATCAATGATTTTGTTGATCGTAGTTGTCATGATCTATTTACCCATGTATTCAATTACGATGATGATTCTGTCATTGTTTATTTTTGAAAGGTACCTATTTATGATGATCTATCTATCAGCGAAGTCGAATCCCCGTAGACTGTCGAGGCACTTCAGCTCGCGTTGATAGTTATGTCAGGTCCTCGATGTCCTAAGGTTGGTTTCTCTTCTAATCAAGAAATTGTTGAAAGACCCAAGGATCCTCATCACTCATCTCTATGCATTGAATATCAATCTCACACACATATCATGCTTCCTCCACTCGAGCTACATGATCCCATTGCTAATGCATTGGAGGAATATTACATAGCAAGCACACGTGCAAGACACAAGTTGTCTTTGTATCTTTCGTTTGCTTTCATGTCACAGTCAAGAGTATGCATATGCTCAATAGTTGCCCATAGTGTCACACAGAATCATGGTAAGTCCATGGATTGTATGTCATGCACTCAAACTCATGTTCTGTGGACGCATTCAAACTCGAAGTTTGTTTGTCTTCATTGTTATATCTTTCTTGTCTAATGGTTCACATAGTTATGTTGTTCGTGAACCATACCTTCACCAACATGGGTCAACCAATGTGCCCGTGGCTACATTGGAAGTATCACTTTATGTGAGTAGACCCATGCACCGTTAGCTTAGGAGTAAGAGTATTGCTTTCTTTTGGTTTATTTGTTTGCATGCATGTTTGCTTCTTCCCTGCATGTTTGTTTTTTTTCTTGCTTGTTTGCTTACTCACTTTGCTTAGGCATTTACTTTTTCTTTTGATTTGTTTTGTGTTTGTTTTCTTGCTTATGTCCATAGGTTAGTTTCACATGAAATTGTGTGCGACTCTTCAAACAAGATGGGTAAAGTACAAGAGGACTTATGCTCTTATCAATACTTAGTTATCTATCGTCCTGCCTCTGCATGAAGAACTTGTTGTCTTCATACAATGATACATCAATGGAAAATATGTATTGTTCAAAGTGAACCTTGGTGAAAACACAAAGCTTGTGCACTAACTAGTATCACCTACTATAATCGGTTGTTTTTGGATTAATCCTTGTTAGCTTAGTCAAGTAGAGTAAGGTGGGGGGAAAACCTTAACAAGAACACCAAAGTTATATATAAACTGCTTCTCTGAAGGAATAACCTCTTCTGCTCTCCATAAGTCGGGATCCCTCTTCCGCCTTTGAAATGAATAAGTATTATGCATAATTATGAAAATGAAAAATGAAAAACTGACTAAGGCAAAAGAATAGAAAGGCTTTCTACATAGAGAGGTGATGTGATTAACTTCAACGGGTACTGACCAAGCTCGTTGGCAATGGAGCGATGCTTGTGTTCCTGTGTGACTCTGCAAGGTACTGTCTAGGCCAGCTGGTAGCGAAGCAACAATAGAGACGAAACCAAAACTCTGATGACCATATGGCTTGTGCACCAATATACCCCTCAGTCCAATTGAAACAACTGTGTTGACTTGGCTTGGAATGTGTGCTGATTGACTAGGAGCTTGACAGATGCTACATCTTACAATCAAGCAAGTGTGGGAACCAAGATGAATAGAGAACTAAACAATACTTCTGGAGGTGCTAGACTTTCCTTTCATGAACAAGGTCCATTTAGAGATTTGGAGTTCTACTAGTGTGTCGCCAAATGTTGTAACGACTACAACCATCCTACAACATTTTGCCTTAGCTTCGTTTTGGAGCCTCCCTACCAACCATACTAGCAGCATGTCTTGCACTGTCAAGTACATAGGCTTCATCGGTTTTTCAGTGGCTTGCTAGCCTGTGAATGTTATTTTGCTTCACTCCTTTCATAGGCTACCATTTAAGACTTAAGCTAGTTACTAGCTAACCTTCCCTCTAGAAATTGTACAAATTTGCTGGGCTTAGAAATTGTGCAATGCAGTGAGACAAACTTCCTTGGGAAAATTGCACAATTTAGCCCAGAACTATAGCTCAGCCTAGAAATTGCGCAATTTTGGGCAGCAGTCACCTGCTCCTCCCAGAAATTGCACAATCCCTCTAGGACATCCAACCCATCTCCTCCCAAAAATTGCGCAAAATTCTCTCTAAGTCAAGCAGGTTGTTGCATGTGCCTTTAGGTTGACTGGTTCCACCCGAGACCTTGCCAACTTGATTTGCATGCATGGGATTCTTTTTACTGAAATAGAAAATAGGAGCATGCAAAAGCATCCCTAGATTTTAGGGACCTATTTTTAGCAGCTGGAGGTTACATGCAAAGATCGTTTTAGAAACTTTCTTCCAAGCTTCGCTTTTTCCTAGATTTATGGCATGCATGTCATGACCCTGAAACTTATTTATTCAATGCTTCAGAGCTCATTCTTCACATAAATCTTGGAGCTCTGACATCCCACAACACATCGAGGAGTCTTTAGCACATTCAACTCACCTATTTCTGGGTAAGTCTACTTTACTTGTCTTTTGCAACACTTCTATCGCTCTGTTTTGGCTTGTGTAAGTGTTGTCTGCCCGATTTTTGTGAACTCTTACTCTAATTTACATGTATGTTAGCATGTACAAGCACCGTTTCAGTTTTTATTTGGATCTCACTGCTGTCGCATGCATGACACTGTTTTGCACAGATGATCGTCGATTTGGCGACTCGTTTCACACACATGCATGCTTTTCCATTTTCTGAATCTTACATTTGTTATTTGAATCCATGATCATTCTCTCCTGCTTACACTTAGTTTCACCATGCATTCATATCTTCATATGTTTTTAGTCGTCCGTTGGCGGGTCTGGCTAAACTTGGCCAAGACTCTGCCTTGCCCGGACAACATTGCACATTTCTGAGAGGGAAGGCTCTGGCTTCCTCCCAAAAGATCCAAAAATCTGGCCAAAGAATGTCCTCCAAACTTTCTTTGCACAATTCTGATAGGCAGTATTTGATGGCCTAGAAAATTGTGGAATGTAGTCCCTAGGGTTGCATGACTTGCCAGTTGAAATTGCGCAATGCGCAATCTTAGCCCCCAGTAGGCCAGTCTAGATTGCACATTGCACAATTCCAATAGTCAACCAACCTCCTGATGGTACGAACTTCCTTTTGCACAGTTTCATCAGTCAGTCTCTCAGCCTCCCAGTGAAAATTGCGCAATCCTTGCCAGTAGTCTCCCGGGTATGTTGCATGTTAGCCCTCAAAATTTGCTTTGTTTTCAACTGACATATTTCTTGCCATGCATGTCACAATGTCTCTAGATATATTAGTTATTCATCCATCTCTCAGCAGTTCAGGATCAATGGCCGCCAAGAGAACAGGGTCAAAGGACATCGATGGAAGCGCAACTTGAGATGCAGTTGAGCGAGTGTCTATGAGTTTTCCGATTTATGAAGACACTAAGCTAACCGTAGACAAAGAAATCAAGATGAAATGGTAGGAGATCAATGATACATTCTTAGTAACATTTGGGGAATATCTTGAAGACCGAAGAGTCTATGTGAACATTCACATGTCCAGTTTGTACTAGATTGCATGCAGGTATCCCGCGTTCCCATGTGTGGACATGATACATTGGATCGTCTCGGACATTGATGTCGGGATGATGGTGTTAAGTAGTGGCAGTGGGCCAAATATTGCTACATTAAGGGCACATGACTATCAGTAGATGTATCACTTGCCGAAGCCAATGATCATGATGGAGACACCCTTCAAAATACACAACAACAATTCAAACTCTAGGGTGAAGGAGCTAGCCAAGTTCAGGATGACACCCAACCATATTTATAAGATGAAGATACTATGGAATGCATATCAATACTTGGTAATTTTTTCATGCCACTTGGACGACCAAGAGAGCACGAAGACCTTCCCACAAAGTTGGGTGATCATGTTGGACCAACATTCTAGTGAAGGAAAAACATGTAACTAGTCCAACATGTTGGCTCACAGGATGAAGGAACAGGTAACAGAATCTCGGTAGCCACCCAAAGGTCAACAAGAAAAAATATACATGTCTGCATAAATCTTGGATGCAATGTGTGCCCATCAGTAGTTCCCGAGCTTGAAGTGTGCATGGACATCAGCAGAAACCTTTCTGAACACTTATTGTAGATTGTTTTCCAAATGCATCTTCTGAGGAGTCATCACACAAGTGTCAGACCATTTTGTCACCCCGGTGTACAAGATGATATTTAAGCAGGATCCACCTTGCATGTCGAAGGCAACAAAGGAGGAACTGATTGACATAGTAGATTGGTATGTCTCACCTTTTGACAACTTCATATGGATGATTAGCATGAAAAAGCCTTCGCATGTTTTACCAAATTTTTCCATGGACAAGCTCGTCATTCAAGAAGTGTCATACCACATCTTAGCAGGACTGTTAGCTAGATTGCATCGGATGAAGAAATCACCCTATCCCACTCTTCCATTACAAATCAGGTTGTACGAGATACAAAATCTTAAGCATGCAGATGTCGAGACAAAAAGTTCAAAAGATTTACTTTCGACACCAGAAGCTTCAATCCGTATTACCCGCATTTCTTTGTGAAGGATCACAGCACGAGAGTGAAATTCCCTTGGATCCACGATGCATCTCATTAGGTTGAGGAAGACCCATGGGGATATTGTCACAACTTCTCTAGGCCCAATGAACCAGTTGGCATTATCGTGGAATGGTTAGCGAAGCAACATCTAGGAGAGCAGCAATAGTAGTAATAGCAGAGGGTAACATACCTGCACACGGTAAAGGTAAGAGAAATATTGTTGACAGCACAAAGGTAGAACAAATTTACAAGTTCAAAGTAGACCCACTTATGGAGAAAGAAGCTTTGGAGATAGAGGTAAATAGGCAACAACCCGACAAGGGGACTGCTGAAAGGCAGAGAGAAAAATAGAGGATGGAGGAAACAATGAAGGATTTGCATGAGTTGAAGGAGAAAATCCAAAAAGAACAAGAGCTACATAGACAAGGGTAGGAAGCGCAGTAGGGACATATACAATAGGGAGCGCAAAATGCACATATTGATGAAATTGCACCCATATAGGTAGTAGTATCATCCAAGCAGCTGGCACAAAGCAGACATGATGAGTAGTCACAAGAGCACGACTTCGATCAAGAGATTGAATGAGTACTTGAGTAGGTGGATACAGAGATGCGAAAATGAGAGTTAGGACAAGACATCAACCTCATGCCTTACCACCAAGATTTTCACCCACTAGCTTTACCAGATCCGAAAGTAAAGCAAGTCCTAAGTGACCAAGGAGATACTAAGATCCTTGGGGACAATCCAGAAGAAGAGATGCACAACATATCATTCAACGAGTCACAACATAGAGTTGTGAAATCATGAAGAGTGTCTACTCCAGATGTCCACACATCTCCTGTGTAGTTTGAGGAACGAGTGATCGTATCCAACGTGTGCAAGCATCCAGCATCATTGGCCGATGCTACCATAGCATATGCCAAAGCCACAAGCTCAAGTGTTCACTTATTGATAGCAGGGAGTGAATGGCTAAGGAGTTACAGATAGCCAAGTAGGGAGGAGAATTGGTTACAACATCCACCTAAGTAGATTTGAAGAAGGTGATAGTGGATGAAGCATCATCCCTCGAGACAATCATGTAAGCATTGTATTCTATATTTGGTACCATGCATAAGGAAGTTTTCCATCTCAACGGTTGTGTTGTAGCCAGCAACACCCCCCCTTATTCAATTAAGTATCAGCCATGATACTGGATGAATGGGGACCCTTGGTTAAATTTTTGTTTTGGAAAAACAAGAGCTTCTTTTTGAAATCACAATCATACGCTTGGATAAATCCTCTTAAAAACCTAAGTCTATGATAAAAGAGAAAACCTTAAGGTCGCATTTCAAAAAGTATGAAACACCTTCATTTCCATTTTTATGCGCAAGATCCTCATGTTAATAATGGCATCGCATCGCAAATTGGTAACGCTCAGGAAGAAAATTTAAAGATCCCCCGATCTGCGATAACGCCGATCGATAAATCGCATATCGCAGAAATGAGCCAGGTAAGATTTTGTGAATATCAAATTCCTGCGATCTACGATATTGTGATCGTTGCGATGCCACATCCATGCGATTTGCGATGATGCGATTAGCAATCGTGCGACATGCGAGGTTACGTCAGCAAATCATAAATCACTTCAGTACGAATCCTTCGGGCGCGCCATTCAAAGAAAAAGCCACTTTCTATAATCTGACCCGAAATCATGCGCTTTTAATGATAGTAAATGAATTATTTGTCAGTTATTATGTGGATTAAAGACGCGTGCCTTGGTAGAGATTTGTTTCATGTAAGGTGGCATATTTGATTTATCTCTTGAATATAAAACTCTCCCATCACCTTTCTGGATCAGTCATTTCCATTTCACTCGTAACCTGCAGGGACAAAACGCGAAGACGAATCAGACAGAAACGCAAAGAGAAATGGGAAAGAAGAACAAAGCTCAAAGCTCCGAAGCAAGGGAGAAGACCAAGGAGATGGCACCCCTGTACACATACACAGCCTGCAACAAAGACGCAGGGATATCAACATGGGATGGTATGTACAGGCTGCTAGAAGAAGAAAAGCCTAGAATAATGAAGGTGACTGCTGTCGCGGGTGCTCCACGCTCTTCTGAGTTGACCTTGGAGGACCTAGCATGTTCATTCCTCCACAGAATAGCTGCAAGACCCAAAATTCTACCATACATGGATATGATCAAATGGATATTGGATGATACAGAATTGAAGGGCAGACAATTCAAAGTTCATGGACATGGGCTTGTAGGATCATTTGCTACGCAAGATTTGAAACTTATGTATCATCTTCCTAAACCTCAAGCGACCTATAATGCGGAATTCGTTAGGAAGTTCGTGACGGAGATCCAGATCTATCAGACACCACTAAAGAATGGTCTAGAAGAGATGAGCCGCTAAAGAAGGATAAAAACGGTATGTACAGCACTGGTTCCTTCACCTCCCCATATTGTTTTGCTGCGTCTATGCTCTGTAGGTTATTTGGGGTGCCAGACATCAACAAGTTTTCATCTGAATGGCTGGAATTAGTTGATGCTGCCACTAATGCCGAAATCCTAGATTGAGCAAAAATCCTTTCTGATACTCTATACAGGGCCGTTGTCAGTTATCGGTCTAAGAGATCCTTTTCTCAAAGGGTCTATCCTCCTTTTTATTTGTCTGCCTATATTATGGATTCTGTTTGTCTTGTATCTAATTTTCTTGTTATGGGTTGGAAATGGACTACCCAAGACCCATTTCCCATCCATGTTTGTCACAAGATCTTATGGGATTCCCAGTTTTCCCCTCATTTTTACCAGATTTTCCATGGGGTTATTTTGCCCCTATATAGAATGATATATGATAAAGAAACCCCAAGGTGCTCCCCCGAGGCCCAAATTGACATCATCCCCGTCACAAGATGGTTTGGGGAAGAATGGTTTACCTACATTAGAGTTTTTGGAAGCACTGTACCTCCACATGTCCTACCCCTATATATCCCTGATAAACTTTTGGCCCGGGAAATCGCTTATCAAACCTGTTCTGAAGGTGGTTTAACCAAGGATCTAAAAGACAAGAAGAAGGCCATTTGGCCTCAATTTCTCGTCACTTGTGGGGCCTTCTTTTTGTTTGATGTAGGACACGCTTTTGGTGAGGTGGAGAATGTGACATGTCTTCAATTATTTAAGTTCCCAGCGAGGCCATTCGACCCAAATAATGTGGCCCAAGAATTCACAATGAACGTCAAGATAAGAGTGTTCTCTGGAAAGAAAGATTTGTTTGATGATCTATTTCAGAGTAAGAGCTCGCTCAAAGAAATTTTGCAGGAAGCTCAGTCGAGGTTGTCTTCAGGTGACCTCTAGAAATTCACGTTATGCAGAGAAAGAAGGCTAGCTAGTATTCCACTAGAGAGGCTGCGAATACCTACTAGAGAACTGACTCCGAGCATCAGCCTGAGTGAAAACACCAGCACTTCCAAGTCTAAGTCCAACACCGCACAAGAAGTATCTGAGCATCCTGAAGAGTCTGGTCACGAACAAGAAAAAAACGAAGAAACGACCAAAGACACAGCTCAGTCGAGTGCAATGTCTCAGCAGCAAGTTATCGCCTCACCACCATGAGATGTCCCCCCTCCTATCATCGAAGCACCCCTTGTCACAACAGAGCTAGATAAAGAGTGGGAAACCTTCAATGACTTAATTAATCTTGAAGGGCAAGTCCCGAAGACACCAGTGAGCAATACACAGGTGGTGCAGGAAGTCGTCTCAACCATGGTCAGTAGTGCCACAGAAGCTGAACACCTTCCTATCGCTCCAGCCTCAGAACTTCTACTTAACGTAGAAGAAATTCCCCCACTGGATGTATTCTATAGTCCACAGCACAAAGCAGTCGTGAGGAGACAGAGAAAGAAGAGAAAGCTTGAGAATACACTGTCTCAAAGTACTGAACATTTGGACGTCTTGTGGAAAGACCCAAATAATAATCCGACTGAAAATCTCACGAAGCTGTCTCAGATTGCAGGAGCGTATGCTTCTGCGACCATTGACAAAGCCTATGAAGTTCAGCAACTCTTAAAGGAACAAGAAAATCATATGCAAGTGCTACAACAACAGTTGCAACAAGCCAACGCGAAAACTGAAGCTTCCAGACAGCTAGAAAAGCTACAGGAAGACTTACAACAGATGCAGATAGGCTACTAGAAAAGTCTTGAAGAAAAAGAAAAACAACTGCAGACGGTGCAAGAAATGCATAAAGATGAGCCTAAAGTGGCAGAGTTTGTTACAAAGTCCATCGGCTTGAACGAGCAACTACTGCAGCAACAGGAAGAGTTGGGACATAAAATATCACAGTGGAGGCACTTTTGTGAGCTGAGCGATAAAATCACCAGTCAGGTGGTGGAATTGCGGAGCGACTATGATCAGAATGACAAGAAGGTGACAGAATATCTAAATTGGAAAGATGATGAGGAAGGGAAAAGAGTAGGAGCACCCAGGATTAATGAAAATCATAAGGAGCTGCTCTTTAATAAATGGGACAAACAAATCACGCAGGCGGAGAAAGCAGCATAGATAGCGGCGACACATGCGAGCATTCTTATCGACTGTGTAAATGAAAATTTACACAGGGCGAATTTAATTACAGAGACTACCCCGGGGTACCTACCAAGCAAGTTGCAACTGGAGACAGAATGGAGGCAGAAAGCGCAGGAAAAAGGGAAGGCAATCCAAGCATTGGCTAGGCTGAATTGGGAAGGTTAATGGACGTACTTGGTTAAACCACACAGCCAATGGATGACGGTGAAGTGCATTACGAAAACAACCGAGAAGGTAGTGCAAGCTCTCATAGATGCCATTTTCGCAGCCCAGCTCAGCGCAGAAATCAGCCAGCCGACTCTTCTCAAGCCCATGCTGGACACTTGCAACTTCAAAGACCAAGTTCACAAATGATTTCATTTAGAATGTTGTTTTTTCTCTTTTAACTAGATTAGAAAAAGGACGGTCATTTGAAAACCGTATCATAAAATTTTGTAATGATACTATTATTAGAATTAGGAATTAGTATTTTAACCCTTCTCATTGCATTGGAGAAGGGTCCAGAAACTTGTCAAAAAATTGTCCTCGGAACATGCACTTCTGCACCCTCAGAGGAGGTTTTGATGAATGGAAGGATCGAGATTTACTTATGGTTGCATTTTAATGTCTGCTACTGATGTTGCACTTCTGTACTCTTGGTAGATGATTAGAAGTAAGTAGAGGTAAATCGTTATTGCTTGAAGTTTGTGAGTGAAATCAGTCATAAATGGTACTTTTATCTCTTGATTAATTTCTACTCATATTCTTAGAGTGATATACAGCTGATTTGTTTATATGTTAATGTATGAATGTTTGGGTTACCATTTGGCACTTCTGTACTGTGGAATCATTTGTTTGTGCTTGACATATGAATGATTTATTATGCGATATGCTGTTCACAACTGTTCTGCCTAACTTCTTATGCAGAATGGTTTATCTTAAATGGTTCATATTCTTATGATAACTGAATGATCTTTATTACCAGTTATTGTTCGAAATGTTTTTAGATTGCATAATATAAGAGACATGTCTCGGGTTAGCGTAGATTAGATGTGTTGTTTTCATTATATTGCAATAGTATAGCATCTGTTTATTAGTTAGATTTGAGTCAGCTTTCAAATACTTTCAAAATCAGCATAATCAAAATCTACACACACACACACAACCATTAGATTGGGAAGCTGGTCCCATTATCCCCAGTCAGACCCGCTACACCAAACGGGCAAGGAGCCGCCAACCAGGTTCCGGACTGGTTGGGTATCCCCCTTGTTGTTGACCCGATCTTCGGGCCCTCAACATATTTGGCGCTAGAAGGAGGGCCTGAGCATAGTGTCCGTTGGAATGTTTTCCAAATTATAAATCTTGAAACAGGATGGCTACTTATAGAATTCCTATTTGGAGTTGCATCCATGTTCCTACCTCTTCCAACACTCCACCAGATGTGGTAAGGCTCTTGTCTCAGGTAAAATTTAACGGTAAGAATAATTCTTCTGCATTTAATCATGCCCTTCAGTTCATTCAAAAAGTTTCGAGTTCTGACATCCAGAGAATTGATGAAGGCGTTTTGTGCAGGATTTTTACTCTTACATTTACAGCGGAAGCTAGAAAATGGTGCAGAACCCTCCCAGTTGCATCAATCCACAGTTGGGACCAATTCGTTAGGACTTTCATCTTGGAATTTGATTGTTATGACTATGACCAGGTATATGATGAAATTTATTATCTACGGAAACAAGACGAACCCGTAAGGGATTTCAATATTCGATTTCATCTCAAATGTCTACAGTGTGATCTCGAGGATGAGCTCACAGATGAAGAATCTTCAGATTATGATGAGTATTTCCTACCTTCTTTATCTGACCAAGCAGAAATTAGCTCGACCTTTGTTTCATTTTCTTCTAATATAGATGAGCATTTCAAGTCAAATATACAGATCATCCATAATTTAGAAAATCTGCAAAGCCTAGGAGTCATGCATGCTCTAATACTAGGAAATAAAGACAAAAATGCTTAAAGGGAAACTACCTTGAAACCAGAAGATGACTTTGACATAAAGTCAAACAATATCATTTCAAATCAATGAATGCCTATGCCAAGGTTAGATCAACCAACTGTTTCTCTTTCAGAAAGTATCAGCGCACAAAGGTATGATCTAAAGCCCGATGTTTATGATGAATCTAATGAACAAAATTTTCTTCATGATGTTTTTAAATGCAGTATTCCAGATTCACATTTTTCTCTTTATCCCGATGTTTTTAGTGATGACAATGTTTCCCCTCTCAATATTAAGCATATCTCAAAAAACATAGAGGGTTATTCAAACGACTCATCATTAGGTTTTCAAGATAAAGAGACCGCTTTAGCACAACCTCTGATAAATGTCAAACAAGAGCTTCCTGACCTTCCTTGTCTGAAAACATATAATGAAAAAGAGGAGCCTAAGGAAATCTGTAGAGTCTTTTGCGATAGTTACTTTGACGATGATGATATTGTTGAGTTATCTCAAGTAACTCAACTAGGGTCAGATAATAAGGAACATCTTAAATCAGAAATCATATCGGCCGATCCTCATCTCAAAGTAAAAGCTCATTTGAATAATTTTACTATCCAAGACAATACCCCGATCTATGATTCATATCGTGAGGAAAGCTTCATCCTTGTTCACAATCATTACCTAGTTCTTGATCCACAAAACCTAGCCAGTTCTTGTGAGGAGCAAGATGTTACAAATAGATCCCAGTGGTGTTGTAACACTATTTCTGTAAATACCCAATCATTTCTTTCTCACTTACACTCATTTTGTACAAAATTGGATTTTTTTTTAAATTTTCAAACTTTTGATAGATTTTGTTTTAGCGATTTATATATGAGAACGTTCATTTCAAGTGAAATCGCTAAAAACTCAGCACTAACAAAAAACAAGTTACAAGTCGTTAAAACTGAAAAACCATTTTCGCAATATGACTTGTTATCCTTCCTATTAAGAGATCATCAATTCATAACAGAAATTCATCCTAATTTTTATGATCCAATAGGAATCCAGTTGAAAAAAGGCTTTCATGAGAAAGGAAAATCAGACAGAATTCCAATTGGGGTTGTATGTTTTTATTCCACAGCCAATATTCATGATCCAAGGAAAGTTTGGTTCTTTTTACTCATGCTTGGAAGATTCATACGGCTAGGAATAAAAATAAATACATGGTTCCATTGGAAATATCATTTGACATAGTTATTTCCTGTATATAGTTAGAATAGGAGTAGGAGTAATTTAGCTAGGTTATTAGGTTTGCTTTTAATAAATCGATAGGCAAAATTATTCATACTCTCTACATAACCCTAGGGAATGTTTGCCTCTCATAATAATGTTTTCTTTGGTTAACGGAATTTGGCATTTACTAAAGACACCTTTTTCTCTATTGAATTTTTTTTTAAACTTCTGCTTCTACGAACAACAAATCTTTTAGGAATTTGATCTTTATTATCAATAGAACTTTAACCCAGATATGATGATAGTTTCAACTGAAAAGAACTTTAAAGAAAGCTATCTCAGTGGAAAATCTGTTTTTAGGTCAGCACAATGAAAGGTATCAATATTAAAATAAAAATTCTCTGTGAAAGCAGCCATTACCAAAAACAACCCTATCATTGTCATCCAGAACTTTCTTAAGGAAAGAAGTTTGACTTCCTCCCTGTTAAAGGAAAACGCAGCATTCAGAGGAATAATGTAAAAAGACGCTATATCTCAAAGAATGAGAGGTCTCATCACGAGCCGGCTTATCATGATCACAGATATTATAACTTGCTGACTTTGCCAAAACTGTCTACCAAAACAGGGCAATGACTCAAGATTGTTGCAATCAAAAGGCAAGGGGTCTCATCACGAGCCAGCTTGTTCAACGAAAGTGTAAATCAAGTGAATGACTGTGTCATAATTTGGCCACCAAACCAAGACATTTTTCTTTAGAGAATAAAAAAAAAAGGAAAAAGTGTCAAAAAAGGATTTTTCTCTGAAAAAGTTGTAAATAACCTTAAGCAGGATAAAGGATCATTGTTGGGTAATAGGTAACCCTGTCGAGGCTATGGACGCCTACTAGCAGCAGAGGCTCTACCTGCGACAAAGGAGAATATTTGAGGAAAAAGAGCTGATACACAGAGAAGACTTTATTTTATGTTTTACAAGACCAAGTAATGACTGGTTTAAACGCAAAGACAAGCTGAAGACGCAAGTAATTGAAATAGAAACAGGTTGAAACGAAACATCATTGATAGTTTAAAGTATTATTTGTTTTATATTTTTATAATAAAGTTCAAGTTTTTCTTTAAGACATTTTTCTCAGGAAGTTTGAAAGCATAAAAGCAAAGATAACTGGTTCTCCCAAGTGAATCGCCAACTGTTGTAGCCAGCAACACCCCCCCTTATTCAATTAAGTATCAGCCATGATACTGGATGAATGGGGACCCTTAGTTAAATTTTTGTTTTGGAAAAACAAGAGTTTCTTTTTGAAATCACAATCATACGCTTGGAAAAATCCTCTTAAAAACCTAAGTCTATGATAAAAGAGAAAACCTTAAGGTCGCATTGCAAAAAGTATGAAACACCTTCATTTCCCTTTTTATGCGCAAGATCCTCATGTTAATAATGGCATCGCGTCGCAAATTGGTAACGCTCAGGAAGAAAATTTAAAGATCCCCCGATCTGCGATAACGCCGATCGCTAAATCGCATATCGCAGAAATGAGCCAGGCAAGATTTTGTGAATATCAAATTCCTGCGATCTGCGATATTGCGATCGCTGCGATGCCACATCCATGCGATTTGCGATGATGCGATTAGCGATCGCGCGACATGCGAGGTTACGTCAGCAAATCATAAATCACTTCAGTACGAATCCTTCGGGCGCGCCATTCAAAGAAAAAGCCACTTTCTATAATCTGACCCGAAATCATGCGCTTTTAATGATAGTAAATGAATTAGTTGTCAGTTCTTAAGTGGATTAAATATGCGTGCCTTGGTAGAGATTTGTTTCAAGTAAGGTGGTGTATTTTATTTATCTCTTGCATTTAAAACTCTCCCATCACCTTTCTAGATCAGTCATTTCCATTTCACTCGTAACCTGCAGGGACAAAACGCAAAGACGAATCAGACAAAAACGCAAAGCGAAATGGGAAAGAAGAACAAAGCTCAAAGCTCCGAAGCAAGGGAGAATACCAAGGAGATGGCACCCTTGTACATAGACACAGCCTGCAACAAAGATGCAGGGATATCAACATGGGATGGTATGTACAGGCTGCTAGAAGAAGAAAAGCCTAGAATAATGAAGGTGACTGCTGTCGCGGGCGCTCCACGCGCTTCTGAGTTGACGTTGGAGGACCTAGTATGTTCATTCCTCCACAAAATAGCTGCAAGACCCAAAATTCTACCATACACGGATATGATCAAATGGATATTGGATGATACAGAATTGAAGGGCAGACAATTCAAAGTTCATGGACATGGGCTTGTAGGATCATTTGCTGCACAAGATTTGAAACTTATGTATCATCTTCCTGAACCTCAAGCGACCTATAATGTGGAATTCGTTAGGAAGTTCGCGGCGGAGAATCCAGATCTATTAGACACCACTAAAGAATGGTCTAGAAGAGATGAGCCGCTAAAGAAGGATAAAAATGGTATGTACAGCACTAGTTCCCTCACCTCCCCATATTATTTTGCTGCGGCTATGCTCTGTAGGTTATTTGGGATGCCAGACATCAACAAGTTTTCATCTGAATGGCTGCCATTAATTGATGCTGCCACTAATGCCGAAATCCTAGATTGGGCCAAAATCCTTTCTAATACTCTATACACGGTCGTTGTCAGTTATCGGTCTAAGAGATTCCTTTCTCAAAGGGTCTATCCTCCTTTTTATCTGTCTGCCTATATTATGGATTCTGTTTGTCTTGTATCTAATTTTCCTATTATGGGTTGGAAATGGACTACCCAAGACCCATTGCCCATCCATGTTTATCACAAGATCTTATGGGATTCCCAGTTTGCCCCTCATTTTTACCAGATTTTCCATGGGGTTATTTTGCCCCTATATAGAATGATATACGATAAAGACCCCCCAAGGTGCTCCCCCGAGGCCCAAATTGACATCATCCCCGTCGCAAGATGGTTTTGGGAAGAATGGTTTACCTACATTAGAGTTTTTGGAAGCACTATACCTCCACATGTCCTACCCCTATATATCCCTGATAAACGTTTGGCACGGGAAATCGCTTATCAAACCTGTTCTGAAGGCGGTTTAACCAAGGATCTAAAAGACAAGAAGAAGGCCATTTGGCCTCAATTTCCCGTCACTTGTGGGGCCTTATCTTTGTTCGATGTAGGACATGCTTTTGGCGAGGTGGAGAATGTGACGTGTCTTCAATTATTTAAGTTTCCAGCGAGGCCATTCGACCCAAATAATGTGGCCCAAGAATTCACAACGAACATCAAGATAAGAGTGTTCTCTGGAAAGAAAGATCTGTTTGATGATCTCTTTCAGAGTAAGAGCTCGCTCAAAGAAATTTTGCAGGAAGCTCAGTCGAGGTTGTGTTCAGGTGACCTCCGGAAATTCACGTTATACAGAGAAAGAAGGTTGGCTAGTATTCCACTAGAGAGGCTGCGAATACCTACTAGAGAATCGACTCCGAGCATCAGCTTGAGTGAAAACACCAGCACTTCCAAGTCTAAGTCCAACGCCGCACAAGAAGTATCTGAGCATCCTGAAGAGTCTGGTCACGAACAAGAAAAAAACGAAGAAACGACCAAAGACACAGCTCAGTCGAGTGCAATGTCTCAGCAGCAAGTTATCGCCTCACCACCAAGAGATGTCCCCCCTCCTGTCATCGAAGCACCCCTTGTCACAACAGAGCTAGATAAAGAGTGGGAAACCTTCAATGACTTAATTAATCTTGAAGGGCAAGTCCCGAAGACACCTGTGAGCAATACACATGTGGTGCAGGAAGTCGTTTCAACCATGGTCAGTAGCGCCACAGAAGCTGAACACCTTCCTATCGCTCCAGTCTCAGAACTTCTACTTAACGTAGAAGAAATTCCCCCACTGGATGTATTCTATAGTCCCTAGCACAAAGCAGTCGTGAGGAGACAGAGAAAGAAGAGAAATCTTGAGAATACACTGTCTCAAAGTACTGAACATCTGGACGTCTTGTGGAAAGACCCAAATAATAATCCGACTGAAAATCTCACGAAGCTGTCTCAGATTGCAGGAGCGTATGCTTCCGCGACCATTGACAAAGCCTCTGAAGTTCAAAAACTCTTAAAGGAACAAGAAAATCATATACAACTGCTACAACAACAGTTGCAACAAGACAACGCGAACACTGAAGCTTCCAGACAGCTAGAAAAGCTACAGGAAGACTTACAACAGATGCATATAGGCTACCAGAAAAGTCTTGAAGAAAAATAAAAACAACTGTAGACGGTGAAAGAAATGCATGAAGATGAGCCTAAACTGGCAGAGTTTGTTTCAGAGTCCATCGGCTTGAACGAGCAACTACTGCAGCAACAGGAAGAGTTGGGACGTAAAATATCACAGTGGAGGCACTTTTGTGAGCTGAGCGATAAAATCACCAGTCAGGTGGTGGAATTGCGGAGCGACTATGATCAGAACGACAAGAAGGTGACAGAATATCTAAATTGGCAAGATGATGAGGAAGGGAAAAGAGTAGGAGCACCCAGGATTAATGAAAATCATAAGGAGCTGCTCTTTAATAAATGGGACAAACAAATCACATAGGCGGAGCAAGCAGTAGAGACAGCGGCGACACATGCGAGCATTCTTATCGACTGTGTAAATGAAAATTTACACAGGGCCAATTTAATTACAAAGACTACCCCGGGGTACCTACCAAGCAAGTTGCAACTGGAGACAGAATGGAGGCAGAAAGCACAGGCAAAAGGGAAGGCAATCCAAGCATTGGCTAGGGTGAATTGGGAAGGTTACTGGACGTACTTGGTTAAACCACACAGGCAATGGATGACGGTGAAGTGCATTACGAACGCAGCCGAGAAGATAGCGCCAGCTCTCATAGATGCCGTTTTCCCAGCCCAGCTCAGCGCAGAAATGAACCAGCTGACTCTTCTCAAGCCTATGCTGGACACTTGCAACTTCAAAGATCAAGTTCACAAATGATTTCATTTAGAATGTTGTTTTTTCTCTTTTAACTAGATTAGAAAAAGGACGGTCATTTGAAAACCGTATCCTAAAATTTTGTAATGATACTATTATTAGAATTAGGAATTAGTATTTTAACCCTTCTCATTGCATTGGAGAAGGGTCCAGAAATTTGTCAAAAAATTGTCCTTGGAACATGCACTTCTGCACCCTCAGAGGAGGTTTTGATGAATGGAAGGATCGAGATTTACTTATGGTTG
The DNA here is from genome assembly GCA_031772625.1 of Pinus tabuliformis. Lineage (NCBI taxonomy): Eukaryota > Viridiplantae > Streptophyta > Pinopsida > Pinales > Pinaceae > Pinus > Pinus tabuliformis. The sequence continues at coordinate 705,585,078 of CM062806.1, read as the reverse complement.
CATTTTAATGTCTGCTACTGATGTTGCACTTCTGTACTCTTGGTAGATGATTAGAAGTAAGTAGAGGTAAATCGTTATTGCTTGAAGTTTGTGAGTGAAATCAGTCATAAATGGTACTTTTATCTCTTGATTAATTTCTGCTCATATTCTTAGAGTGATATACAACTGATTTGTTTATATGTTAATGTATGAATGTTTGGGTTACCATTTGGCACTTATGTACGGTGGAATAATTTGTTTGTGCTTGACATATGAATGATTTATTATGCGATATGCTGTTCACAACTGTTCTGCCTAACTTCTTATGCAGAATGGTTTATATTAAATGGTTCATATTCTTATGATAACTGAATGATCTTTATTACCATTTATTGTTCGAAATCTTTTTAGATCGCATAATATAAGAGACATGTCTCGGGTTATCGTAGATTAGATGTGTTGTTTTCATTATATTGCAATAGTATAGCATCTGTTTATTAGTTAGATTTGAGTCAGCTTTCAAATACTTTCAAAATCAGCATAATCAAAATCTACACACACACACACATAACCTTTAGATTGGGAAGCTGGTCCCATTATCCCCAGTCGGACCCGCTACACCAAACGGGCAAGGAGCCACCAACCAGGTTCCGGACCGGGTGGGTATCCCCCTTGTTGTTGACCCGATCTTCGGGCCGTCAACAGGTTGGCAGAAACGCTGTGGTAGGAGAGCATGTATCTTGTCAAACCTACATATAGTGATCGACCACATGAAAACATGGACAATGAGATACAAGGGAGCCCCATTACACTTACCCAAGATGATGAAGCTTAGGGAAGTTGAGTTGAAGGCATGCATTCGGAGTCAGAACTAGAACTATGAAGAACTCCCGCAGATCATCACTAGTTTGCAAGCTTCCCATGCACGGGCGTTCAGGAGCATAGATGTTGTTGTATGTGTGCATGTGATCCCATCTATTATGAACCTCATTGAGGCAAAGACAAAGGGTCAAGTTAGAGAAGAGTTGGACTTGTACTTTGATTAGTTGATGCACATAGCCACTAGTGCAGACTTGGCGATCAGTGCAGACAACATGCGTCAATATGTCTCTTATCTAGCCACACTCAAGACAATGATGGACATGTTATTAGATGAGTTGGATAGAGGATCCAAAGCAGTCTACCCGGATGCAACATAGGAAATATTTCATTTCCAGAAAGATGTCACCATAGAGTACATGGGCACCATCGCGGATTACCAAGCTTGGCATCAGTTCGCCACCATCAACCATCATGAGGATGTTGAAGAGTTGGTATTCCCCCAGTTGTCTAAGTCATAGTGATGTCTTTCATGGCTTACTCAAGCCTCTTTTGTCTCACATGGGTACATTTGAAGATTGTATGTAACATCTTGTCAAGTGGAAGTTCAAGTGTCGATAGTTGAATGTAACGGTCATAAAGTAGTTGAAGAGTCATGAGGTTAGATGAACAGTCAAAAAGGGGAATGTGAAGGGTCACCCCACCCTTTTCCATATATAGTACCTCATAACGCATTGTATGGATTTTGGTCATCCAAGCTTCCAATAGGAGTATCTTAGAGAAATATTGGAGAGTATTGTAATGAACCTTAACTTCTCCACAGTGTAGAGCTAGTACATCTCTTTGGAGGAGCAGGCGGCAATGACTTTAATGTTCCATTGTTGGGACTAGTGGTTGGTCATGGTTGTACTGTATGATTGGAACTTTCACTTCTTAGTATAACAGAGTCAACACATTTCATGCATATGTTGTTATTGTATTTCAGTTAACTTGTTTACTCTAATGATATATGTATCTGTTTTCTTACGTGTGTATGTATAGACTATTTTTGTATGTGTATGTATGAATCTTACTCAAATGTGGTGTTGGTTTAACCATCTCTTTGGATTGTTGGTTCACCTTCCTTCTAGCCTGTGATGCATCTTTTCTCATGTGTTCCCTTCTAAGCTACATGTTTACACAGGTTTCCAAGGGGTGCACTCATTCCACCTTAAGTGTGCTAGAACCATTCATGCACCTTCCTTGGCTTGCTCTGCATGTCACACCCTTGCTTCCAATAGGGACATCTTACTTACCTCTACACGTAACCATGGTTAAGGTGATACCATAAGATCCACTGCTGGGACTCCTACACCAAACAGTTTGAGGCCTAGTTGGGAGTTCTAACTAGGGAGATCCTCTAATATGTTGGTAGGTATAGCACCATCAACACGGTCATTTTCAATCTCAGCAAGAAATATTGCTTAGAAAATGAAAGGTTTGCATCTTGGTTGAAATACCCTCATTTCATTAAAGAGAGCGAGATCAATGCATCATTAATGGCTAGTATTTTCATACAACAACAATACCATGAGAAATTTTAATTGGTATCAATTTCTTGTAACGGGTACAAAAGATGAATTGGCAGAGAGAGTACTCAACGAATGACCATAAGGTGTCCACAACTAGAGTTTTAATAAAAAGGGGGAAATAAATGTTTAGGAGGAGCATATCACAAATGTCTACTCTATAGATCAATAATATCTACATGGAAGAATTATAATGCCTCATTAGATATGTTATCACTCAGGTTGTTCCCTTTGACTCCCAAGGGAATACGGCCGAGGTAACCACAAACCAATCTTTGGACTATAGGTCCTAGCCTACCTGCAATCAGAGAGGGCTCTCTCTTTATAATTTAACTTTGTTGATGATGGTTTTAGGCTAGTTATTGAGTTCAAGGGGTTTTGTTTAAGTTTGGTGGGAAGGATGATGCTTTCAAGCAGAGAGGAAATGTATAGTATGATAAGTACAAACAATTGGGTGTGGAGTCATGGAATAGGACTGCTGGTGCGTTTTCTTGGTCACAAGAGGAATTGTTGGAATTATGAGATAAGTGTTGTCCTTGATGGCAAACCTCACTGATGACAAATCATAGTATAGAAGGTCAGCAGCAAGGAATTGATGATCAGACTATAAGAAGAAGAGAAAGTTCATACACGCAGGTTAGTTAAGCCCAAGTCGCGTGTACACGCAGGTTGGCTTCAGAAAAAGCGCGTGTATGTGGAAAAGTACCTTTGGTCCATGGCGGTTAGTCCTTGGAAGTTGTGCCTATTGGTTTCGGACCATTGTGTCTCGACGGGCGTGTCGATCCCTAGTTTTGAAGTTGATGGTATTGTGTTACTATAGTTTTGGCTCTTGGTATTGAGCAAGGCCTAAGGCTATATAAGGAGAAGGAAATCATTAGGCAAGGGCATCTGAAATGTCTTGAATATCTGATGAAGCATTAGATCCAGTATGCAGGTTATGGGTTGATGATGCATTGCTTGATCTGAGCTAAGGAGAGATCTCATCGGTTGATGGAGAACTAGATCTAAGGAGAGATCGGGATCAAATGGTTTGAAATGAACTATCTCTATGATGCTTATTCTAGATCTACATACTGATGCATGTATAGTTCTATAAGTGTTATGAGTATGACTGATGTCTGGTACAGCTGCAAGTTGATAGAAATTATTTTTAGATCTGTACGCGGGTTGGCTTTGATAAAAGCGCGTATACACGCGGGTTTGATTCATCGAAGTAGCGTATACATTGTAAATCTTAATATTTGAAGTTGCAGATGGATCTGATGGTTATTACAGAGTTCTGTGTCTGCTCTGTGTTCTGGTGACTGTTGTTAACAGGGTTTCAGTGATTCAGAGTTTGATGATTGTTTTGAGCTTCAATGATAGTTATGGGTCCAGTATGAAAATTGGATGAAAAGTGGCCTTACAGATTATGTGTTGTGCTTCAGTGTATCCAGTCTAAAAATTGATGAAACGTGGTACCTGGAGGTGAGAAGATTGTAGGCAAGCACCTACGTACTAGTATCTAAGCTAGTACAAAAGCTAAAGGAGATCTTTGGAGTATTGTAGCAGGTAGCAGCCTGCGTACTAGTAAATGGATCGGCTAGTACAAGAGCAAAGGGGGTTGTAGCTCCCGTACTGGTATAAGATTGCACCAGTACAAATATTGTAAAAGGATTTTCTTATTAAGAAGAAGATTGAGATGACTTGCAGCAGGTGGTTTTCACCCACATTGGGTTTCCACCTTATATCTTTGTGTTCGTGTGTGTGGCTCTTGTGTGATGTTCTGTTCTGTTATTCTGCACCTGTTTACTGTTAATATGCTTAATAATGATCTGATGCATTTATTGAAGATTAAGCTAACTGAATTATAAGATCTCTGGATATACGCGAGTTTCATTAGACACAGTAGCGTGTACACGCGGGTTCACTTAATTGAAGTAGCGTATATGTTTCTGAGTATGAAATTGAAAAGTTTGATTGATCTGATAATACTGATTCACCCCCCCTCTTAGTATTATTTCCAACAATTGGTATCAGAGCAGGTCCTTTGGTAGAAGCTTGATCGCTTGAAGGAGATCCGTGGAACAATGGGAAAGAAGCTTAAGAAGAAATCTCATAGGAAGAAGAAGACATCTCAGAAGATCTATGACAGTGGGAGAGTCGATTGGGGATTAGGTATAAGAAGTTCTTCAGATTCAGAATCAGATTCAGAATTAGATTCAAAATCATTATCAGGTATGAATGTGTTATCCTCTGATGTTCCTGCTATATTTCCTTGTGAAAGTGATGGAAGTGATAGTGAAACTACTGAACATGCTTTTATGGGTGAGCAAGAAAAGTATCAAATAGAGGCAGTATTTAGAAGGCTTATAGACAAAGTTAAAGATCAACAAGATCTATTGAACAAAAGGGAATGTGCTTTCAAAGAAGAAGTTACCAAACTAAAGGCCCAACTAGAAGAAGGAAACAAGGTAAGAAAGCTACTCAAGGACAAGGAAGACCAATGTCAAAAATTGCAGCATGAAGTGACATCATTAAGAAAAGAAGTCAATGAAAGAAGCACAACCATCAAGAAACTCAAAGATAGATCCAGCTACTATGAAAATCTTGAAGCTACAATCCTCTCACTAAAGGGAGATCTTGAAGAATCAATGAAGCAAAATGAAGATCTACATCAAGCAATTGAAAAACAAGAAAATGAAGTCATCAGCTTAAAATCGCAACTAGAATGTGCCTTCCGAGTTCGTCAAATGCAGCAGGATCTGAATGAAGAACAAGAAAAGGAGATTCTCAAACTAAGGGAACAAATGGAAGAAGGAAGGAAAGATGAAGAAGATTTGAAAAAGCAATCTCTTGAAAAGGAAGAACAGCTTCAGGTTGAGGTAAATATCTTGAAAGGTAAATTAGAAGAAAAGGATAAACTTTTGAGATTTCAAGATAGTACTAAAGCCTTGGATGATATTCTTAGTAGTCAAAGGTCTCCTGCAATCAAGACTGGTCTTGGTTTTCATGAATCTGTTGAAGGTGAATCTAGCTCACAAGGTGAGGCAAGGAACTCTAAAGAGAAAACTAAAATGATCAAAAGGGAGATGAAAGGTCAACCCCATCAACAATCAAGGAAAGAGACTCCTCAAAGAAAATCTTTTACTCCTCCTATGAATAACGTTGAATGTTATGTATGTCATAATCTTGAACATGTTGCAGCTAGATGTAGAAGAAGAAGGGTTCAAGACCATCATGCAGAAAGATCATCACACTCAAGGTACTTTAATGGATATTGCTTTGCTTGCAATATGTTTGGTCACAAAGCTGCTGATTGCTATAGGAGGAATATGAAACATGTAAGATGTTATGCATGTAACAAGCTTGGACATATAGCAAAGGAATGCAGGAACAAAGGATGGACATCACACCAAATGAAGAAAACCTCATCACACTTGAAGATATGGAGGAAGAAGGAAGTACAGTCAGCACAATGTACTGAGACACAGCACAGCACAGACATATCAGACTCAGAGGGAGCTGAAAGTGTAAAACATCAGTGTCCTGAATCTCATACGCAAGTTCCTTAAAGGGAAGTCGCGTATATACGCGAGTTAAACACTGCAAAGTCGCGTATATGTCAGTTTGAGGAAAAGCAGTGGGGACAGGATCAGAAAAAGGATCTGATATGATTCAGTCTATTATTTGCTCTATTGGTTACAGTCTGCTGAGGATGTGTGGAAATGTTTTGTTACTTGTATGATGTCTAGAAGTGTTTTGATCCTAACTTGAGGATGATGATGTTTTGATGCTTATGCATGATCAGATCTAACAGATGGCACTGGTTGAGGGGGAGCATATGCCTTTAGTAATTCATTGTTGTCATTATGGTTAATAATCCTTGGTGATGATTCTTATATGGCTAAATGATATATCTTGCTATGATGTGGTTGTGAGTTGTCTATGATAAAATCTCATATGATTCTTGGGGTTACATAGTTGATGTTCAGATCAGATTTATGGATGATTCTTTGATGATGCATATATGGTGCTTACATGGTGATCTTCATAAGGACAAGAAGAAGTACAAAGCTTGAATATACATCTTCCTCACTTAATGATGGGTCACTCATATACTGCTGTTGTCATATGCATAAAAATCATACAGTTATGATGCAGGCACTCTTGTGGATAAGGATTGTTGCTGTTGATGATATCAAGAAGTTTTGTCAAATGAGCTTGAGCTCAAGATACATAATGCTGATACATGGATGACTACTCAAAGTTGCTTTATTAGAGACATGGTGATGAGTTCTTATCTATATGATGATAGGTTTATACTTACATATGTTAATTGATGCAGATGTTCCCAAGTAAGGATACTTGGATCATGTAGAGCTTGATGAAATGGCTATGGTGGTTTCACACATGATACAATGTGAATGACTCTGAATTCTGTTCAAAGGGATGAATTGATGCAGACATACCTTGTTATAGGTTGATGAACTATTCTCTACAGGACATTTACAGGTTGCTGATATGGAAATTTGTGTACGCGTGTTGTTTAAAGGATATCCGCGTGCATACGCAGTTTTACAAGGGGATAGTCGCGTATATGGTGTACGCGTGTTGCGTAAGGGATATCTGCGTATATACGCTTGTTTATGTGTATACAGACGCGTATATGGAGTTTTGAAGGAAATCAGCAGGGACAGATGTTGGTTGCAGAAAGTCTGATATAGGTCTGACAGAGATCATCTGGCACAGGTTCAGGGGGAGCAGATAATCTTCCAATGATGCATTGTTGGCATTATCTTAAAGCTTTTGGTTCTAGTTCACATTTGGTGTTGACTTCAGGAGGAACAAAGGCGAAAGGAGAACAGAAGGATCTCTTGGTTGCTGATCTGAATGGTGATTATCAGATGCTGCTGGTGACTTTCATAAGTCTTGGTCTAGTTATTTCGTCTCTATGTCATATATCTCTTTTGTGGTATCTCTTTATTGGTGTCAAGGTCATGTAACGGCCTATTTTGGTTTCCCCACTATGCCTGGGATGATTGAAGCAATGTGATTGGTTGTCATATGTAAAATTTTGATGTATTCCCACTTGGTTGGGTGGATGAGTCAATTTTTGTATATCCTCACTTAGTTGAGAGATGGATGTATGTATGAGTCCTAAGTGATAGGAAGGTCCTTTATGATGTATAGAGTCATGTTCTTCTTGAAGAACATCTTTTGCAGATCTTGCCTACAGTCAGGAAGAGCATGAACAACACTCTTCAGCGGTACAGAGATTCAGCATGTACTCAGGGGGAGCATGAACAGATTGGTACACCTTGGCATATACAAAGGGGGAGACTATTCAGCGATTTCAGCAGGTACTCAGGGGGAGTATGGACAGTGGAATGATTCAGCAAAGGAAGAGAATATCTTGGTCCACCCTTTGCCCTTGATGTCAAAGGGGGAGAGTGATTTGGTGTTGTTGCCATCAAGTCCAAAGGGGGAGATTGTTGGCATTATGATGCATGTGTTGTACTTGATGGCAACCCTCTCATAGAAGAATATCTCACTTATGTACAACTCGGTGAATCTTCAGAAGAGATATCAGATGTGACTGATGGAGGACAGCTCAAAGGAATCAGATGATAGTTCTAAGTGTGACAAGTTAGCTTTGCCATCAAGTCCAAAGGGGGAGATTGTTGGCATTATGAGATAAGTGTTGTCCTTGATGGCAAACCTCACTGATGACAAATCATAGTACAGAAGGTCAGCAGCAAGGAATTGATGATCAGACTATAAGAAGAAGAGAAAGTTCATACACGCAGGTTAGTTAAGCCCAAGTCGCGTGTACACGCAGGTTAGTTAAGCCCAAGTCGCGTGTACACGCAGGTTGGCTTCAGAAAAAGCGCGTGTATGTGGAAAAGTACCTTTGGTCCATGGCGGTTAGTCCTTGGAAGTTGTGCCTATTGGTTTCAGACCATTGTGTCTTGACGGGCGTGTCGATCCCTAGTTTTGAAGTTGATGGTATTGTGTTACTATAGTTTTGGCTCTTGGTATTGAGCAAGGCCTAAGGCTATATAAGGAGAAGGAAATCATTAGGCAAGGGCATCTGAAATGTCTTGAATATCTGATGAAGCATTAGATCCAGTATGCAGGTTATGGGTTGATGATGCATTGCTTGATCTGAGCTAAGGAGAGATCTCATCGGTTGATGGAGAACTAGATCTAAGGAGAGATCGGGATCAAATGGTTTGAAATGAACTATCTTTATGATGCTTATTCTAGATCTACATACTGACGCATGTATAGTTCTATAAGTGTTATGAGTATGACTGATGTCTGGTACAGCTGCAAGTTGATAGAAATTATTTTTAGATCTGTACGCGGGTTGGCTTTGATAAAAGCGCGTATACACGCGGGTTTGATTCATCGAAGTAGCGTATACATTGTAAATCTTAATATTTGAAGTTGCAGATGGATCTGATGGTTATTACAGAGTTTTGTGTCTGCTCTGTGTTCTGGTGACTGTTGTTAACAGGGTTTCAGTGATTCAGAGTTTGATGATTGTTTTGAGCTTCAATGATAGTTATGGGTCCAGTATGAAAATTGGATGAAAAGTGGCCTTACAGATTATGTGTTGTGCTTCAGTGTATCCAGTCTGAAAATTGATGAAACGTGGTACCTGGAGGCGAGAAGATTGTAGGCAAGCACCTACGTACTAGTATCTAAGCTAGTACAAAAGCTAAAGGAGATCTTTGGAGTATTGTAGCAGGTAGCAGCCTGCGTACTAGTAAATGGATCGGCTAGTACAAGAGCAAAGGGGGTTGTAGCTCCCGTACTGGTATAAGACTGCACCAGTACAAATATTGTAAAAGGATTTTCTTATTAAGAAGAAGATTGAGATGACTTGCAGCAGGTGGTTTTCACCCACATTGGGTTTCCACCTTATATCTTTGTGTTCATGTGTGTGGCTCTTGTGTGATGTTCTGTTCTGTTATTCTGCACCTGTTTACTGTTAATATGCTTAATAATGATCTGATGCATTTATTGAAGATTAAGCTAACTGAATTATAAGATCTCTGGATATACGCGAGTTTCATTAGACACAGTAGCGTGTACACGTGGGTTCACTTAATTGAAGTAGCGTATATGTTTCTGAGTATGAAATTGAAAAGTTTGATTGATCTGATAATACTGATTCACCCCCCCTCTCAGTATTATTTCCAACAGGAATATGGAGCAAGACAGTTACACATGAAACAAATTTTAAGCTAAATGGAGATGGATTGAAGGCTAAGGAATGAGAGGCAGTTAAGAATCTCTCTTTCAGCTTAACAGAGGGAAGGTGAATGAGCTCTATCTAGGAGCAATAAAGAATCCCTAGATAACTGTCAAACATGAATGAAACAGAGCAAATACAAGCCATGAGGAATTCATATTTATGCCTGAATCAGAAGAAAACATATAGAAGTCACAGAAACTGAGCATAGAGTGCAGCCACGCAAATTCTAAACTATTCTTTCTTTTTGTAACTTAGATGGTGATATATGTATGATAAAACATATATGAATTTGAAATAGAGATAGGAAGCACTTATTGAGTCATGTTGCAGCACAAGAATTCCACATTCAATTCTTCAAAACATTAATACACATCACACAGTCCATTCTCCAAGCTTTCAACAGTCTTTGATTAAGTAAAACATATCAGGTATACAGAGCAAGTCTCTCTTGGAGCTATACAACCAACCAACCCCTTAAACCGTGAATTAGGGCGGCTTTATAAGTAAAATATCTACAAAAATCAGATCTCAGACAAATCTGTTGTAATAAGTGTCTTTAACCTAACATATGTCTGAAATAAATGCGAGAAAATATCTTCGAGCTGCGTTGGGGGCAGCTGTATCAAAATAGAGTTAATGTGTTGTCTTTATGGCTCTGTGCAGATCACTTAGCCATAAATGTGCTTTGGGTTTTGATCCATTGCTGTTCGGTGGCTTTAAATGCTTAGACTGTGATCGGAGAGCTTTGATGGGCTTTCACTGCTTTCTTTGACTTTGCTGGAGGCTATTCAATGTTCACCTGCTTTGGGAAATACAGATTTCCATTAAAAACATTTGACTGATACTCTTTGCCGCTTCCTTGATATGCTTTGGCATTGAATGTGCACCTTTTCTCACCTCTGATACTCTTTAAACTGTTCCATCGACCTTTCATGGCTGCTATTTGGCCCTCTGCTTGCTTTAGAATTGTCTTTACCTCTTTTCCGAATCCTGCGCGAAGAAATTCTTGTCATTTTGCGACTTTCGGGCCCTGCTGGTAGCCGTGCCATGTGGGGGCTTACATTTTGGCCTATTTCCCTTAGCGATGCACGATTAGCGTTAAGCGCTAATCACGCATCAAAAACTGCCTCGGTTCTTCATTCTGGGCATCCGTTGTGCAGATTTTGTGCTTCGCTCTTTTTTACGATGACGTTAGCATGAAATCAGTGGTGGGTCCCAGTACGGTGGTGACGTGGTAGGGTGATGTCAGCAGGGTGACGTTAGCAGTATGGCTGGTTGACGTGGTAGTACGGTGGCAGCGACGTGGCAAAGACGTGGCAAGGACATGGTGGCAGGAGGTCGACGCAAGATGATGATGTCATGATGATGTGGTGCTGATGTCACATAGGGGAAGCGGTTTGTGGTTTCATATCGCACCGCTTTAGCGTAGAAGCGGTTTCGGTGGAGGGGCCCCGACACAGCCGGGAGGGCGACGCGTGGCGGGAGTACGATGGGAAAACCGCCCATCTCCCGGACGCTAACCCTCGGCACATCGGGGCACAAAAAGACCCGCTCATTGTAGATCTTGGGCGCGCCAGATCTGACAGCCGACGTGATAGTTAACGCGGCGGATGATTATGGATGGGGCCCGCAGCGCTATTTTATTTGTTTATTCATACGGTGGGGGCGGGGGGGGGGGGGAACTTTAATAAAAATGGGTTTTATACAGCATGGATATGATTTGAACTGATTTATCACAAAATTTGAACGCGGATTGTCATAGAAAATGGTTGTTGAGGGGGGGGGACAAATGGCTATCAATTCAACCAGAGGTTTAACTGATTCCAAGGGGCAAATGCGGAAGGGTTAAATATAAGTCCCAGATGGACTTAGTATTTCCCCAAACTTTTGAAATATATGGCTATAGTGCCAAGGGGTGGGGATATTATTATTTTTGGGATTTTACATAGCTTTTTTGTAAAATAGGGGGTAGGGAAATGATCTAGGGAGATAGATAGTAGAGTTAGGAGTTAATATGAATTGGTGAGGTGAAGTGTAGGGGAAAGGCTACGTTTGTGAGCTGAATCTTAGACATAGGAAGTGAATGGACTGTGGAGACATGATTTTACACAAGAAATGTGGCTTCTCTTCACTGAAGAAAGTTAAAGCTTGACTTTTGCGCTTTACAAAAATGAAGTGATAACAGGACTGGTTGGGAAGATCCCAAGGTCCTCAATGGGATGTTAGTGAGTGATTTGGGGAATAAGAAGAAGGGGGAGTTAGACATGCCTCGCTTGAGCTCCTCCAAAGGGGAATTGCCTTGCACTTGTGATCTGAATATATATAACACTTGAAAAGATGAAATGGATCACACAACTTGATTCTACAAGCACAAAACTACTTACCCAGCCTACTTACGTAGCATTTTTTCTTCTTTTTTGCATGGGTGCACTTGGACTTGCAGACCCTGATTATCTTTTTTCTTTTTGCTGTCCTCCTATCTAAAGCTACACTTATTTCTTCCAAGGGCCCAGATTAAGCAGTTGGGCTCCTTTGTTTCTCTACTTATCTACAAATCTGCGAAGATTAAACTGTTTGGACAGATTTTCACTGTTTACATTCTAGAACAAGAAATTGAATCCTAGGGAAGCCAAGATTTAGCTGTTTGGCCTTCCCTTAACAGAAAATTCTTCAAAAAGGAATAACTTATCAAAATAGGAATAGAGCAGTAGCATTTAGACCAGCACACTTTCATGGCCTTTTCTTTGGCCTCTTTTGGAAATATGGAGCATTGCAGCATGCAAAGTATGACATATTTGGCACTTTCAACTATCAATCATGAAAGATGAACACATGTTGCAATAGGAGGCTAACAGTGGCTCCACTTGGGGATGGATTTTCCTTGTGAAAAGCCAAGAACAACAGGTCAGACTGCCTTGATCTTCTATGGTTGCTGTGGACTGAAACTTCCCTTGTGCTGGCTGTCAAATAATTGAAACTTTGAAACCTGAACACAACATTCTCATCAACTGAATTTTTATAGCATAGCAGCATCGCCTGCTTTCTTCTGCGTGCTCTATTATTACATGCACCTGTGCCTACGAACCTACCTCTGAAATAAACATAACATAGGGGAACAAAACTGGAGCACCTCCCTTGATCCTTTCTTGATAAAGGGTGCTAATGTAAACTGAAAATCTTCTTCTCTTTTAATACCATTGACTGCAAAACTGCCTACTCTTTTGCTGTGATTAATGTCATAACAGAGATCTGAATGGAGGGCGTACGTTGGTTCTGCCTTTAAAAACTTTGCTGCACTGTTCCATTATTTGGCCTGCTAAAAAAGACAAAGTGCTGAAAATACAAGTATTTATGTACAAATATAATACAGTTGCGTGGTGCTCAACAACAGGGATCATAATAATGCTTTAGCATTCAGCCATTGACAGGACCTTATTCAGTTATGTCGTCCTCTACAGATTTGAGGAAATATGTGTTGTTGCCTTGCACAGTGCTGATAAAAAATGGACCTTTCCATAAAAACTCAAATTTTGCATGTTTTCCTTTGTCTTCTCTTTGTGAGTCCCACCTTAGAACTTTGTTTCCAACACAAAAAACTTCACCCTTAACTCTCTTATCAAACATCTTTTTGAGCTTCTCTTGCAAAATGTGAGCTCTGTTATAGACCTGTTCTCTTGTTTGCTAAAGATGGTCTGGTTTATTCTTCTTTGAATATCATTTGGTTCTGCTTGGATCTCTTGTAATAGCTTGATGATAGGAGTGCCCAAGGAAGATGGAAATCTGGCCTCCATGCCATACACCAGCTCATAAGGGCTCATCCCAATGGATTTCTTTGTTGAAAGTCTATCTGCCCATAGGGCATTTGTGAGCTTTCTATGCCAGTTCTTTTTGTTTTCTTCTAAGATCTTCTTGATAATATTAATCAGGCTCTTGTTAGATGACTTGGCCAAGCCATTACCTTGAGGGTAATAGGCTATAGAATGCCCCAAGGTGATGTGAAATTTATGGCAAAAATTGATCATCTTTTTGGATTTGAAGGCAGCGGTGTTGTCAGTAATGATCTTCTCAGGGCAGCCAAATCTAGAAAGGATATTGCACTCAAGGAATTGGATAATGATGGAGTCATTGGTGTGTCTACATGGGATGGCTTCAATCCATTTAGTGAAATAGTCAGTGGCTGTTAGAATCCACTTATGCTGGCCTGAGGAAGAGGGGTGGATTTCTCCAATGAATTCAAGACCCCATTGTTGAAAGGGCTTCTCGGTTGAAATGGGCTTAAGAGGCAAGGGTAACAGCTTTCTTTTGCCCTCAAAGATTTGGCATTTACGACATGAGATAACAAACTTCTTTACATCTGCAAACAAAGAGGGCCAATAGAAACCAGACCTAAAAATTTTATCAGCAGTGGACTTCCAATATAGATGTCCTCCACAGTCCTCTGCATGGAATTCTTTCATGACATTGTTAGTTTCATTCATGGTTAAACAGTTAAGCAATATGCCTTCATGATTTTTCCAAAATAAAGCACCATCTATGACACAAAACTTTGAAGCCTTCATTTTGAAAAATCTTTTCTTGGTTCTGGACAATCCTGGGGGAGCAAATAGGTTTAACAATACAAAACATATATCAGCATACCATGGGGATTGCAAAAAGGTTTCACTGATCTGTGGAGTCGCCAGCTCTTGTTCATTGTCCAGTTGGTTAATGTCTAAAGCTTGAAAGTTTGTTTCGGACATCAATTTGGCTAAACCTTGTCCCTTTATGAGCTTGGTTGGTTTTATTTCTATGTCATACTCAAGGATGTTAGCAATCCACTTGCTTCTTTTTCCTTCTAGCCCCTCTTGGGTTAATATGTCTTTTACAACAGCATTTGGAACATAGAAAATCACATGTGAATATAAAATGAAAACTCGGAAAGCTTTGATTGCTTTAACTAGGGCATAGGCCTGCTTCTCCATGATTTGCTTCTCCATGATTTGGTACTTCAAAGGGGCATCTCTTAAGGCTCGGCTGAAAGAAGCAATTGACTTTTCAGCTCCTTGATCATCCTTTTGCAAAAGGACAGCAACTATGGTGTGATCAGATGCAAATGAGAATATGATAAAGTCCCTATCAAATTGTGGACTTGTGAGGACTGGAGCTTGGGTTAAGGCAGATTTGATACTCTCAAAATCTTGTTTGGTTTCAAGAGACCATTTTACCTTGGCATCCTTTTTTAAGATGTTGCTTAACAGTCTTATTAGCTTGGCTAGATTTGGGATAAATCTCATTAGGAAATTGATCTTTCCAAGGAATTCTTGCAACTCTTTTATGTTTCTTGGATATGGGATTTGGACGATGGCTTGGATCATTTCTAGATCTATTCTAATACCATCTTTTGAGATGATATGGCCAAGTAGTTTGCCTTCTTCAAGGCCAAAGAGAGACTTCTTGGGGTTCAAGGAAATGCCATATTTCCTACATGTCATGAATATTTGACTCAAATGTTTTAGGTGTTCTTGATCAGATTTGGAGAAAGGGGTTAAGTCATCAAGGTAGACAACTAGTGTTATAGACAATTTTGTGCCTTACAGCAACAAGCATGAATTGTCAATAATCCAAGGGATCCAAAGTTCCCTAAACATGATGTTCCTACCCCTAGAGGAACAAGGTCAGCAAACCAACAGCTCTCAGATCAGTTCTCCACCTGAAAACACTCAAAAACAAGCAATCCTGAAATCAAAGCAGGTGCTCCACTAGGTTTCTGCGCTGAAACACAACTGCTCCATGGTGTACCTGCGTTGCAAAGCAGGCAGAACAAAGCCCACCTGCGTTGGGCGAGTTTGGACATGTGGCACAGTGAGTCATTGCTTTGGAATCTTCCAAAATGACACTTGGGTGAGGTATTTCACCTTGTGATGAGTCAGAGGCTTTGTTTCTCCAAGTGGAAGCAAGGTTCACCAAGTGGACTCAAGAACTGAAGATCAACTAAAGATTAACTGAAGAGAGAGAGGACACAAGGCAGCTACACATCAGTTGCAAGCTGACTCATCCTTTCTCAATTCATCTATATATTGAGCTCTCTCCTATGAGCTCAGGAGGCTGGAATTTTGTGCAAAGTAATGATATGCTGTTGGTTTCATTCTTGAGTTATTGGGTGATTGTTTGAGAGAGGTGAAGAAGAGCAATTCTTTCTGCTGGGAGGTGTTGCTGGGTTGGAGCCTGCAATGGTTGTAATCCTCTCAGAACCTTTATTTCTTCATTAATAAAAGCTATTGAGGTTCTTCTATGTGCTCTTGTTTCAATTATGTATTGTGACGATTGCATGTTTGGTTTACACTAATCCATGAACCAGTTATGATTGCATGCCTCTTGTAGTTTCCTTCTTTGTTGTTTTGCAGGATCTCATTGCAACTGGGCGAGCAGAAGGACAAAGAGCTAGGAGCAAGTGGCCAAAGAGGAGAGTTGGGATTCGACATTAAGCGCAAGGCAACATTTAGTGCTTCCTCCATTCTCTTTTGCTTTCATAAAGAAGTAAACCTTCAGTAGTTTGTTTTACAGTTGTTGCTAAGGAACTGTCACCCTTAGAGTGGGTTAGGGTCATCCGAGTCGGATAATTTTCCCTACAACAAACTGGCGACTCCACTGGGGATCGTATCCGTTTGATTGTGTTTGTAGTATTTTTGCTATTCATTTCCTGAACAAAAGAGTACCAATCGAAAAGCTTTTGACTATATCAAAAGCGAAGTAGAGGGGCAGCTACTCTTGCTCATTTTCTGAGCAGATTCATGATTTGAAGAGCTGATCTACAAAGATCCTTGTAAGCTCTTAGTGATAGCTTTACACCTTCTAAATCATCCCTTTGAATGTGCTTGACTGAATGCTTCTGATTTGAGCAAAAATCGTGCATTTTTGAGAAAATTATGACCCGGAAACTGTGAAAACGCAACTCTCATTTTCCAAAGCAGGTGGTACACAGGCTACCTGCTTTGCAACGCAGGTCCCAAACTAGCTACCTGCACTGAGAGCCAGTTTGACTGTGCAGAGCCTGCGTTGACCCAAATTTTCTTAGTGCATTTGGGGTTTCCTCCTTTCTCTTGCCTGTTTTCACTTAGTTTTGCTGCTAGGTGTCAGTCTTGTGCCTGTTTTGAAACCAATATTACTTGCCATCATTCTGCCTCTGTTATATAACGAAATTGTACTTGTTCTTTGTATTTCTTACTCATTTACAATTTCCCATAACGAAAAGTAAACTAGTCATGTTTTTGGCCTCTTAGATCTGAACCTGTGTTAGGCGTTTTGCTGGTCTAAAGAGTTAGCTTGTTTGTTGTCCATAGCTGGTTAGTCATTTTACTTTCGTGCGTATGGTTTGATTTCATGTATTTCCAGTGATTAAGCAAGTGAATCTTAAGGTGTCTTTTGATTTTGGACAAGCTTGTTTACTTTCGCTTTAAATCGAAATCAAAGTTATATAACCACTTTCTTTTTGTATCCATCCACATTAAGAAAGGGAAAAGAAAATACATGCATTATGCATTTTGCATTTGAAAAAGTTTGCATGATGATTTAGGAGAAAGTGCATTAGTTTGTGCTGTATGAACTGTGTGAAAAGAATTTGCTTCTCTTCTCCCTCAGTAGTTAAGATTTTCATCAGTCAAAAAGATTTGAAAAAGCTTGCTTCTCATCTTAGGCTGCATTTAGGAATTTGTCATATACATCTCGTGGTGAACCTTGAAAGGAAAACTTTAAAAAGATCAACTTAAAATATACTGAATGAACCTAACAACGCATTTGAAACATAACGCAAACATCTAGAGGTCTAGGTAGAGACGTGTTCCGGCGTCGTTAAACATAGTGATTTTCGATCTCTACGAAGGTGGGTGATTCCTCCTGAGAGTCGGTGGCACTAATACGGACTTGTGCTCCCACGTACCGTCGAGTATATATTGGGAGACCCCTATAGGCAATTATCCTTTATCCATAGGAAGCCATGTCGGCCGCCCTACTGATCGCGATGCAGTGAACACAGCATTCACGAAGATCGACCACCCGTACCGTAAAACGTATTCTGTGGTTTCGCGAAAGGTTTGGCACACCCTCTGCCTAGATCTCCAGAGCAGTTTCTTTTGGCCCTTTTCAAACTCTATAACTGAAAAGGTCCAACCGAGCATTTGTCACTTCGGGCTCGTTAATACATCGAAGGCGACTAGAGTCAACTTTAGCTTTTTCTCGACTCTTAAAACGTGAAAAAGCAAAGTTATGTTTAAAAGCGTCTAATAAAATTCATTCAAATCGGAAACACAAATTTTCCCCTTCATATTTTAGTTGATCGAGTAATCCGCAATCGTGGAAGAAATTCAATTGAATATCCGTTGTTCTCGGAGGCTTGCGAGTCAACCGTCTTTGTCTCCGGAATCGAAAACAATCCGGACAAAGCGAGCTCGTCGAACCAGTTCAAAATCTCCTTTAAAAGTTAGAACAAGCGTTCCAACAACATCTGAGATTCTGGTCACTCCAAACATTTCCGGAAACCCTGCCTCTATAGAAGAAGTTCAATCGCCACAGAGGGACAGTAATACTGATCCTAGTCTGGGGGCAAATACTTGTATGACTGAACCAGTTCCATCTGTAACCGGTCCAGAGAGTTTTGTTCCTCAAACATTCGTCGCAGTCGATACAACCCCTTCTTCGGCACCGAAAATATTTTACGGACCTGACGGTCTTCCTCTTCCACCTGGTCTGATTGCGATAGAGGAAATTATAGAAGAACCGCAAGTATCCACTCCAAGTTAGTTTGGAGTAGGGGTCGCTCTATTTCCTGCTACAACAGAAGTTTGTCCATCACCAGTGGAAGTTCCTGTAGAATCACTAGGTGATCAATTGGATAGACTAAAAATGACTGAACAACCATCGACATCTAGGACTGTGTCGAATGACACGGCGACGGCAGAATTACCTGCTGCAAATCCAACAATGTTCGCCGGCATACCATCTGTCCCAACTAGCTCGCAGTCGCTAGAAGGAGTCCACCAAGAGACTATCTTGACGGTATGGTCTGTTCCTGTTTGTTCCGGAGTAATGTCTGGTAACTCTCATGGTGAGGCTCATCAAATTGACCCTTTTGGGAATCTAATTAGGCCATCCAGTCCTCCAAGACAGGCAGTTGCCTTGAGTTCTGGGTTGCTACCGTATGGGGGGTAGTACCCATACGGGAGCTCTCAACCTTATTCAAGTTATGGCGGAATTGCAACGAGTAGTTGGGTACCTGTGCTATCCCAGCCACCGAGAGTTGTATATTCTATGCAACAGTGTGTACCTGTGACAAACATCCCAACTACACCGGCTATTGTGACCGTGTCGCAAGTTCAAACAATGCCTGTTGTATGTCAACCTCAGATTTCTCAGGTTCTCATGCAACACCCCCTTGACCCTACGACCCAACCACAATCACCTACTGGTGGGACAACACAAGTACAGTTGGGTACAACTACCCCACATCTTGGTCCAATGGTTAGTGTAGCGCAACAACCCATGGTGTCGCAACCGTGGATAATGCAATACCAACAGCCGCAATTCCAACAAGTGTACCAAGGTTCTGAACAACAAATATTTGCGAATACTGGACAACCATATATTCAAAATGGTCAAAATCAACCACTTTATAGTGGTCAAGTCCATCAACCGTATTCATCATACCAACATCAACTCCATTATGTTGGTATGCAAAGACCGACTGTTCAGGCGATTCCATCGTATCCTAGTTACGCTGCACCTAACTTGAACCAGCAGTTACCATTCATGGCGACTTTAGAGTTGCCTGATTTACATCGGTTAACAAACGATCCAATTGCTTACGCCCCTTGGTGGCCAGTGATTCCGCACAAACTCCCATCCGACATTCCTAAATTTAATGGAAATCCAGGTGAAGACCCGTCGAATCATGTGATGACATTTCATCTATGGTGTTCATCGAACACTTTGAATGATGATTCGATAAGGCTTCACCTCTTTCAGAGGACATTGACAGGTCCAACGGCAAAATGGTATATAGAATTGCCTAGAGCTTCGTTCGACAATTTTGGCTCCCTTGCCACAACATTCTTGACCCACTTTCAATTACCAATAAGGTATGAAACAGGAACAGAGATATTGACTAACTTCAAACAGACAACCGCGACTCATATATCAGATCATAGACATGAGTGGCGACGTCGACGAAGAATGGTTAAAACATACGTTCCTGATCAGCTTTTAGCTGAGTGGTTTATAAAGTCATTACTTCCGGCTATAACAGAAGATGTAGCAAAGGGATGAGTCAGAGGATTTGTTTCTCCAAGTGGAAGCAAGGTTCACCAAGTGGACTCAAGAACTGAAGATCAACTAAAGATTAACTGAAGAGAGAGAGGACACAAGGCAGCTACACATCAGTTGCAAGCTGACTCATCCTTTCTCAATTCATCTATATATTGAGCTCTCTCCTACGAGCTCAGGAGGCTGGAATTTTGTGCAAAGTAATGATATGCTGTTGGTTTCATTCTTGAGTTATTGGGTGATTGTTTGAGAGAGGTGAAGAAGAGCAATTCTTTCTGCTGGGAGGTGTTGCTGGGTTGGAGCCTGCAATGGTTGTAATCCTCTCAGAACCTTTATTTCTTCATTAATAAAAGCTATTGAGGTTCTTCTATGTGCTCTTGTTTCAATTATGTATTGTGATGATTGCATGTTTGGTTTACACTAATCCATGAACCAGTTATGATTGCATGCCTCTTGTAGTTTCCTTCTTTGTTGTTTTGCAGGATCTCATTGCAACTGGGCGAGCAGAAGGAAAACTACAAGAGGCATTATATCCTCTTTAGGAAAACTACCATTCTGTCAGATTGCAACCCCATGACTTATATACTGTCGCGACAGTTGCTGGGGGGCAAATATTCCAAATGGATAGCGATCCTTCAAGAGTTTGATCTGGAATTTGTGAAATCCAAATCAAAGAAAGCTCTAGTATTCGTAGAGTTATTATGCGATCTCCCATCATCATCCAACGACGAAACTTCCAAAGAGTCAATAGTGGACGAGACTTTATTTCTGATATCTGCAAGCGATGAATGGTATGGAGATATAATTATTTATCTCCAAACCCAAAAGTTTCAGCCTGACACCTCTCACTCCGAACAGAAACGTATACGATACCAAGCAAAAGACTACATAATCGTTGGTGATACTCTTTACCGTCGGGGTATCGATACCGTTCTGAGGAGGTGTCTCACCCATGAAGAAGCCGAAAAATCCCTGAATGAGTGTCATTCAGGCGCGTGTGGGGGGCATCAATCAGGTTTCGCTACAGCCCAAAAGATATTAAGAGCAGGATATTTTTGGCCAACAATGTTCAAAGATTGCATAATCGCAGTCCGAAGTTGTCATTCCTGCCAAATCTTTGATAGCAAAACTAGAAGACCACCCGCACCGCTGCAACCAATAGTTGCAGTTGGGCCTTTCGCCAAATGGGGCATCGATTTCATGCAATGTAACCCCACCTCGACCGGGGGGCATGGGTATATTATAGTCGCAGTTGACTATTTTACCAAATGGGCCGAGGCGATGCCTACATTGGACAATACTGGTGAAACAGCTGCCCTTTTCTTTTTCAATCATGTAGTCGCCAGGTTCGGTGTACCCCAAGCTATAGTTACAGATCATGGATCGCACTTCCGCAATCACATGATGGTCGAATTAGCTGCCAAACTAGGGCTATCGCACGACAACTCTACTCCGTATTATCCACAAGCCAACGGACAAGTTGAAGCAATCAACAAGGTCCTGAAGCGTATGTTGCAGAGGATGATCGGAGTTCATAAAAGAAGATGGCACCTAATCCTGTATGCAGCCTTGTGGGCCTACCGAACCTTGGTAAGAAACGCGACCGGTTTCACACCTTTTCAATTGGTGTACGGTCTAGAAGCAGTCTTACCGATCCAGTGCGAAATTTCGTCGCTTAAACTCGCAATTGATCTCCTCCCCGGAACTTCGGAAGAAGAGGCTCGTTTCATGGAATTAATCCAATTGGATGAAACCCGTCGTGATGCCGCTTTGGCTAACGAAGCCCATAAGAAACGAGTCAAGGCTCAGTTCGACAAAAATGTCAAACCCCGTGTCTTCTCAGAAGGTGATTTGGTCTTGCTTTATGACCAAGAATCCGATAAATTAGGAGCAGGTAAATTCAATTCCTTATGGATGGGCCCCTATATTGTTAGAAGAGTATTAGCAAAAGGAGCCTACGAGTTAATAGATTACGACGGAATTGCACTGGCACAGCCCCGGAACGGGCTGTACCTCAAGCGTTACTATGCTTAAATAGTAACCTGCGTGCTTTTGTTATATTTTGTTTTCGCCAAAGTTCTTACTCTGGTTGAGTGATTCCTTTTTTGCATCCGTTGCAGATGTCAAACCTGATGGAGACATTTGTTGGATATGTCGACGGAGCAAGTCGTAGTTCGCAGAACCTATCCTCCGCAGCGTGGGCCATTTTTAATCCAAATGGCGAGTTAGTAAGTTTCAGAGGTGTATGTATTGGGCAATCAACGAATAACATCGCTGAATATAGCGCGTTGATAGAACTACTCTCTGATGCCATCGCACGAGGCATACGCCGACTAATTGTTAGGCTAGACTCACAGCTTGTAGTACTACAACTCAATGGTACATATTCTGTTCGTAATCCAGCTATTTATCGCATGTTCCTAAGAGTAAAGATCTTGGAAAGACGATTTGATTCAATTCAATATCAACATATTTCAAGAAATCTAAACACATTAACTGACTCATTGGCAAACTATGTGTTAGACAGACATTTGCAACATTTATAAAGGACACATCATAAAAGTGTACATATGAATCATCCAAAGCAACCAAAATAAGACTCGAAAATCAAAATATATATATAAGCTGTTCATAAAGTTCATATATGATGTTCTGTAATCAAGACAAAATTGGTCATATGACCTAAAAACTCAAAATGCTAGGGGGCACCCTAGCCTAGTGATACTCCTGATAGTAAGCCACAGTATGTGCGATCATGCGCAGAAGACGGGTCCATCGTCTAGGTACACCGATAGTATGCTGCTGCATCGGTAAAGTTAACTTGTCAATCTGTACATCCGGAAGACCACGGGTAAGGTTCTCAACCTGCCCCTGCACAGCTGTAAGGGTCTCCGTGTCGCTAAGATCACGGATAATAACTCTCCGAGCAGGTTCCTCTGCCGGAACAGTAACAGGTGGCCTCGGACGAACTGCCGGACGAACAGGGCCGACATCTGCAAGCGCACATGAGTTCAATTAAAGTCTTGAAAGAATGAAGCACAAGAACATTATGAATGAAAACAATGAACGGTAATATGGTTGAAGTTCTTACCAGTAGCATCCCACTGAGCACCGTCTGGCAGTACCATATCCGGATCACCCCGGAAATCCATACCAACATATGGGTACTCGGAAAAAGCCATCTCCTGGCGATCGAACCACCTGAAGAAAGCAGCATTGAAAGAAATCTGGGAT
Organism: Pinus tabuliformis; assembly: GCA_031772625.1. Classification (NCBI taxonomy): domain Eukaryota; kingdom Viridiplantae; phylum Streptophyta; class Pinopsida; order Pinales; family Pinaceae; genus Pinus; species Pinus tabuliformis. Next base: position 705,561,939 of record CM062806.1, on the reverse strand, counting down.
TGACCGGCATGCCTGGACATGTGATCAACCCATCGCTGCATACGTGGCTCGATAGGAGAAGGCACTCCGAGATCAATGTACTGAGGTTGCATCAGAGGGATCTTCTCCAAGGCGAAGGCAGTCAGGATTGAACCAAAACCAAAGTTCTTCAGCTTCCCGTCCTTCACCTTGTTCAATTGATTTTTCATCTGACTAAGCACTACATCACTCCAGTTGAAGATTTTCGGTTGGAGACATTCCAAGGCGTGCTGCATGTGAGACCTGTTGGCAACATGTAAAGATGCGCTACCGGCCATCCTACCAAGAGTATACAGAATGGACCTGAGAGGCCTGCTAGTAACATCACGGATAACCACATTGCCATCTCTGCTCGGCTGGGACCCCTCCCTGCAATACTGGCGAACATAATCTCTCACGGAATCATTCCCCCGAACTGTACCTGATAAAGAAATGGGGGCACCCCGCCTTGACAGGCCAGTCAAGAAGTAAATATCTGTCACAGTCAATGGAATAGGTTTGTTCCTGATCTAGAATACTTGGTTAACAGGATCCCAAGCATCAAGCAAATACTGCAGTAGTGAAATCTGTGCTCTCATGCTAGAGATACGGAAAAACTTCAGTAAACCACAGTCTCGCAATGCGCCCACCGTAACAGGATCATGAAGGGTAATCATATCTTCTTCTTCGTGTTCTCGTTCTCGCCATGTTAGGGCCATCTTGTTCAAGAATCCCTGCAAAACAAACAAGAGGATGAGTCAGCTCCTGAAATTGATGAAAAACTGGCGAAAATTTCATCAAAATCTGTGAAAAATTGTTGCTTTTATACCCCAAAGCAGGTGCCCAGTGTACTACCTGCGTTGGGGGACAAGCTACCCTCAAGCAGCTTGGATCCCAACGTAGGTTTCGAATGGGGTACCTGCGTTGATCAGAGGGCGCCCTGGCAAAACCCCAGAGGCCCAATAGAGCAGCAAAACAGGCATAAAACAGGAAAATGAAACCATGAAAATGAAGAGCTAAGGTTTAGCTCCTACCTGGTCCAAACGGCGCCGAAAATCGTTCGCAGAATCCTCCGGAATCAGCTGGTGAAAATCGAGGGGAAAGAGGCTCCTCCAAAGCTCCAACAAGCAAAATGCAAATGAAATGGTAAAATGAGAGGTAAAACCCTTTTTATTTGCTTTCTTACGTAATTCAAGGTAAATGTTGTAAGTTAATCTCATTTTCAAGTAAATATTACCCGTTTCTAACTAGTTTGTTGCAACGAATTGAAAATGCAGTGCTATCAATGAAAAAGAGAAGCTAATTATGGTAAAAATCAAAAAGTAAACCATATCACCGAGCAGTTTTAGCAGTGTTCTTGCTCGTTAAAAAATAAACACAAGAATCGAGCAGTTTTTGTGCAGAAGTTCATGCTCGTTAAAAAATAAACGTAAATTGTGAGCAATCTTTCCCTAGCAGTTCAAGCTCATCCAGAAAAAATGAACCGGTAAACAACCTCGAGAAATGTAACCTTTGAAAGCCATATTAAAAGCCCTTGGTCGTGTTTATATGCCATCACCTCCATCTGTTCATTTGGCCAATCGTTCACCTCCATATGTTTGTTTACCCATTTTGAGGAACAACTGCGAAGAGTGATTTCACTTAGCCATCCTTGTGACACCGCCGTGATTGGAGAATTCCAACCTGTACCTGGAATCTGCTGCTATCCTTGTTCATCACTCGTTCCTCAAAAGACGAGTCTTCTTTGAGCTCTTTTCACTGACTCGTAAAATATGAAAAGTTTGCCGAGTTTTGGCCTTCCAGCTCGTTAAAGCGACCGGAAAGCTATCCCTCCTCTAGATTTTAATCTTTTTGGACCTGAGGGATTATTGCACAAAAAGATCGAGCGCTTGTTTTGTTCGGCTCGTTAAAGCAACCGAAAATTCATCCCTTCTGTATTGTTTTATACTTTTTCGGACTTAAGGGATTAGATGACGAAAAAGGAATCTTGGAGTTAACTTTTAGTACCTTTTCAGACTCTCTAAAAATGAAAAGGACCGAGTTTTCCTTGTCGTTAGACTCGTTAAAATGATTAAATAGCGACAAACTTGTCTTTAGACGAGAACGAGTTTCCCTATCGCTAGGCTCGTTAAAACATAGCGATGGGCTTGCCCGAAGGGCAGGTTATAGAACAAGCATATGTTATCCTCCTCAAGCTTGACAAAAATAAAGAGGTACTGGTCAGCAATGACTGGGGAAAAATTGGGAGAACCTCACAGCATTAATGGTAGCAAGTCGCTCTTGAACATGACACTTTGTCCTCCGTAGCACATCGGGTTGGGTTGTTTCATTCACCGGTCGCAGAATCATGGTCCTCGCCACACCATCCACCATTGGGGTAATGCTACCAATCCATCACATCAGTGTCGTTATATGTTCAAGAGATGTGGTTCTGTAAAGAGTCAACCGTGTTCCACCCACTACCATACATTATCCTTCATCCACTTCATGACCGCCACCCTGAATCATACATCACAGTTTGTTTTCACCTCATCATAATCACTAGCTCCGTTCCGTGTCACTGATGTGGGATTCATTAAGGCCCTCCTTTGACGGATCGCTCCTTGTCGACATCAGCTCATTATCCAAGGAGTTGATCTAGGATCACCCCCCTCAGTACTTTGAAGCTTGCATGCCTCAATGGCAAGTTTCTCACTTCCGGCGACAGGTATACATCAATGACCTTCGACCAGAAGATTTTGCATGGTGGTCGACGCCAAGTCCTTTATTCCCACCATGTAGATTGTACTGCCGTACCTTGAGGGTCATCATCCCTATCGGTGATTCCTCTTGCGCTTGTTAACGGTTTACATTATTGACCGGTAATCAAGCGATGTCTTTCCATGTTCGACTTCAAGAAATTCTCACATGGATCGACTTGTACATCGAGTGAAGATCAGAAGAGATTGAAGACCCCGGATCTAGTTTCATCCATCCGGGCTGCAATACATATTCAGGACATAAAGACATTTGATATGTACATCATTGCAGCAGATGATCATCCTTTTCAAAGGATGGTAAATTCGGCAGAGAATTATCAGTCTAGCATCAGACGATCGTCTGTTCTATGTACCAAAATGTATTTATAAAGCTGAGCATGGGAATGCCCGCCTCAGCTAGATCATGAAAAATGTATGAAAAATAATGTATTGTATTGTATCTTATTACAGGACACTTCTCAGCAGATCGAATGAACTTCGGATCCTCTCAATAAAGCATTTCACCCGATAAACGACCTCATACTTTAGGGGGCATCTGTTATAGACAATTTTGTGCCTTACAACAACAAGCATGAATTGTCAATAATCCAAGGGATCCAAAGTTCCCTAAACATGATGTTCCTACCCCTAGAGGAACAAGGTCAGCAAACCAACAGCTCTCAGATCAGTTCTCCACCTGAAAACACTCAAAAACAAGCAATCCTGAAATCAAAGCAGGTGCTCCACTGGGTTTCTGCGCAGAAACAAAACTGCTCCATGGTGTACCTGCGTTGCAAAGCAGGCAGAACAAAGCCCACCCGCGTTGGGCGAGTTTGGACATGTGGCACAGTGAGTCATTGCTTTGGAATCTTCCAAAATGACACTTGGGTCAAGCATTTCGCCTTGTGATGAGTCAGAGGATTTGTTTCTCCAAGTGGAAGCAAGGTTCACCAAGTGGACTCAAGAACTGAAGATCAACTAAAGATTAACTGAAGAGAGAGAGGACACAAGGCAGCTACACATCAGTTGCAAGCTGACTCATCCTTTCTCAATTCATCTATATATTGAGCTCTCTCCTACGAGCTCAGGAGGCTGGAATTTTGTGCAAAGTAATGATATGCTGTTGGTTTCATTCTTGAGTTATTGGGTGATTGTTTGAGAGAGGTGAAGAAGAGCAATTCTTTCTGCTGGGAGGTGTTGCTGGGTTGGAGCCTGCAATGGTTGTAATCCTCTCAGAACCTTTATTTCTTCATTAATAAAAGCTATTGAGGTTCTTCTATGTGCTCTTGTTTCAATTATGTATTGTGATGATTGCATGTTTGGTTTACACTAATCCATGAACCAGTTATGATTGCATGCCTCTTGTAGTTTCCTTCTTTGTTGTTTTGCAGGATCTCATTGCAACTGGGCGAGCAGAAGGACAAAGAGCTAGGAGCAAGTGGCCAAAGAGGAGAGTTGGGATTCGACATTAAGTGCAAGGCAACGGTTAGTGCTTCCTCCATTCTCTTTTGCTTTCATAAAGAAGTAAACCTTCAATAGTTTCTTTTACAGTTGTTGCTAAGGAACTGTCACCCTTAGAGTGGGTTAGGGTCATCCGAGTCGGATACTTTTCCCTACAACAACTAGGAAATCATGTATTTCCTTGGAAAATGCAATATCCATTGCCCTTTGAAAGGTAGCACCAGCGTTTTTAAGTCCGAAAGGCATCTTCACATATTTAAATGTTCCCCACGGTGTGGTAAAGGCTGTCTTGTCTTGGTCATCCGGGTGAACCAGTATTTGATTGAAACCTGAAAAGCCATCTAGCAAAGATATTCTAGATGACCCCACTACTCTTTGTAGGATGTGGTCCATTTTTGGCAATGGGTAGTGGTCCTTTAGGGAGACTTGGTTTAAATTTCTTGGATCTACACATAGCCTAATCTCACCTGTCCTCTTTCTTGTGGGAACAAGGTTGGATACCCATTCAGAAAATCTGATGGGTGCTATGTTACCTACTTCAAAAATTCTTTTCACTTCCTTTTCAATCAATGGGAGAAGCACAAGATTGATTTGCCTTAGTTTCTGTTTGAAGGGATTTTGATTTGGTTTTAAGGGAATGGTGTGTTGGATCACTGAGGTGTCATAGGACTTCAATTCCTCATAACTCCAAGCATATACATCTTGGAATTCTTTGAACAAATCAACATATTTGGGCTTTTGATCATGTGGCAAAGATTGAGATAGTTTGATCATTTTGGGCTTCTATGTTGTCCCAATGTTGTGTTCTTCTATAGCAGCATTTAAGGGCTGCATTTTTGGCTTTTTGGGCACATCATTTGCATCAAACATATCTTCTAACAGAGTTAGGCCAGAAGGGAGAAAGTTATCTTTTAGATCAACGATCTCGGCCTCTGTTTCTGCGATTTCCTCCAAATTCATCTGTTTCAGCTCTTCTATGTTTGCATTGTCAAAAACAGTTGGGTTTAGCATTTGTTTGGCTGTTACAACGGTTACAGCCTGCTGATTTTCATTTGTTTGCTGTTGTTCATCCGTTATAGCATCCATGTCAATGTTAATATTTGAAAACTCATGCTCAAGAGTGAGGAAATTTTTAATCTGGGTATCATTTTCAAACACTTGCCAGTCTTTAACATTATTCGGGATAGTAGGCCTATGTTTTATCTCAGCAGTGAAATGGTGATTTGGCTCAAAGGGCAGCTTGCATGTACTAGCAAAAGTGGCTAGGCTGTGTGGATGAATGTTATGATCTCTTGAGATCTTGGAAAGCTTGTATTCAATGAATGCATTAAATATAGTAGTGGCAGCAGTCCTATAGGCCCTCATTTTATTATCATTAGTAACAAAGTTACCTCTCATTTGTTGTATGATTAAATCAGAGTCCCCTAAAATGGATACTTTCACAGCTCCTAGAGCTTTGAGCAGTATAAGGCCTAAAAGGAGAGCCTCATACTATGCCATGTTGTTGGTGCATTTGAAATTCAATCTGTAGGCATGGCCTTCTGCATGATTGTTATGAGTATTGTGAATCCATACACTTGCCCTTGCTCCTAAATTGTTGACAGAGCCATCAAACTCTAAATACCATGTGATTTCTTGGTTGTGGTTAGTATCAAGAGTTTCAGTCATTCTTGCAGTGGGCAGATTTGAATTTTCTATTAGGGGAGGTTCTTCTTGTATGCTGGTTGCCCTGATTGTTTCAATAGTTTCATCAATATGGGCAACCCATTCTTCATTGATGTTTGTGTCCAGTTCTAAAGCCAATGGCTTGTCATCAGTGGGAGGACTTGTTTCATCATTAAGTAAAATGAAAGAATCCATATCAGAATGGATTGAGTGAATAGGAAAATGTTGGGGCTTGTCCTCACTACTTACCACATACTTCATCAGTGTTTCTCTATATAGTATCTTTGGTTGCCCAAAGACAGATATAGTGGCATAAGAGAGGTATAATTGGAGGGATCCTTGGAGTTTTTCTCCCCAAGATCTTGACAATAGCATGACATACTTTGGTAGAATGTCAACAACCACCACATCCATGAGGATTGTCTTGTTGGGATATTGGACTAAGGAGACACACAAGTCTTTGATGAGGCATAAACACTTGACTTGACTTGAGTCAAAGGAAAATAGATCTTTGTAGGGTCTTGTAACATCAAGTTTTAGCTTCTCCATTATAGCTTTGGGCATAAGATTGTGTGAGGCACCTGAGTCAAACATAACATTGTGCAAGACTTTGTCATGTATATGTAAACTGACATAAAAGGGTAAAACATATCCATATGTTGATTTTTCATTAACTTCTAGACCGAACAATAGTTCAGGGGTATCATCTAGAACATTCACATCATCCTTGACTTCTGGCATTTGAAGTGATCTTTGAATTTGTTGCCTATACACATCATGTTTGGCAAGTTCCGAGAGGGGGACAAATATCTTCAATTTACCTATTTCTGCCTCTAAATCGAATGATTTTTCAGATTGGGTTTTAGTATTGTGAGAGGCAGGCTTCCCTTTTTCCATTGGAGTATCAACAATTTGGTCTTGTTTATCAGCGTTATGGGAAGTGACTGCTTGTGGTTTTTCAGTTTTAGGAGGTCTTTTTGGAATGCTGTTCAAATTCTCTTTTGAGGAAGAAGGTGGCAGAGGCTGATCATTAGAGGACTGCATGTGTGTGACATCCTCTATGGTGACATCCTTTGGATTAGGGACTGTTTTATCAGCAGTTTCTATGAGGGCAACCTTTTCTTTGATCTTCTTCGGCTCCTTGGTATCATTTGGTTTAACCTTTTCGGGCACATCTATGGTTCTTGTCCTCAACTTATATTGTTTGTGGACCTCATACGCACCAGTATCATAGCCTTGTTTAAAATCAAAAGACTCACCAGATTTAGTTTGAAATCGATTAAAGTCATGCTCATCTTGGTCTTGTTGAGTTAGGAAAATTTGTTGCTCAGCCTTCAAATCCACCAAATTCATGTGAGTGTCCTCTGTGGGCTTGCTAGATGTAGATGCTTCAGCATAATTTTCATGAAAAGGAGGCCTTACATCATGGTCTGGGCTAGACCTACTAGCATTTGTGTTCTGAGTTTTCTGGAAATTTGGGTTCCTTATGGTATTAGGTTGTTGTCCATCCCATGATGATTTCCTCTCAACACTCTCTACTCTGTCTCCCAGCCTGTGCATGCCACTGATAATAGCATCCAGCTTTTGATCTAAGGCTGAGGGTTCCTCTTTAAAGGTGGTTCTTCTCTCAGTTCTAGCTCTGTTTCTTTTGGCAATTAGATTTGCCTCTACGCTAACAACAACATTTTGCATGTCTGCAAGGGTTTGAGGGGCTCTTTCCCTTAACTGATAAGCCATGTCAATGTCAAAACCATCAGGGAATTTATACAAAGCAAGATCAGGTGGAGGTCTTAAGTTTTGTGGTATTGCATTATAAACATTATTGAACCTTGCACAATAGTCCAAGACAGACTCTTGAGGGCCTCTTTTGATGGTGTCATATTCAGATAATATATGCAAGGGGTCTTTCTTTTTCTCCCATCTGTTGATAAATGACTGGTATAAGGCTTCTGGGTCTACTATGGAATTGGCTGTGAGTGCTCTAAACCAAGTCTTGACATCACTTGTCAAACTTTGGACAAAAAATTTCATTCTCACGCTATCATCATCTATCTCGTAGTTCTCAAAATAGCCTTGCATCTTATTGATCTTATTGGTATGCTGGAGGGTTGTGAAAGAACCAGTTCCATCAAAATATGTGATTTTAGTTTGATAATCTTAAGGCATAGCCCCAGGATTTGCAGGTAATTGCAGGGGTGCATATCTATTGGCCATGTTCACAGGGATAAGTGGAACAACAGGGACAGCTGGAAAAATTGTAACAACAACGGTAATGGGAGTATGTGCAGTGAATGGAGGTGTGGAAGGAGTGCTTTGAGAGTTGGACGATGAACAAGGGGAAGTGGGGGTTGACCGAAATAAAACTTTGACAGGGGTTGGAACACAGCTTGGATGAACTGTTTCAGGGCTAAAATCAACACAATCTTCTCTCTGCTCTAGCTTCCTGAGGTTCCTTGGGATTAAATTCGAATTTTAAAAAGCAACTGGGGGGTTTGGGTCTGTATTTGACCTTGTATAATGTGAGTTCCTTTTGGGAGCCAGATTCTGAATTTGTTTTGGTATTTTATATGAATGTTTTTAGAATTATCAAGGAACTAATCAAATGTTGGAATGACTATATATAACTTAAAACTAGCATGAAGATTGACTAAAACAACATTTATTTACTCCTATAAATGCAAAGCAAGAACAGTTTCAAAGGCTCCCTGGATGACATTCAGGCTTCATATGTAGTTTTAAGGAATATAGAACAATTGGAAAATTCATTGTTCCCCAATGGAGTCGCCATTATGTTATCACTCAGGTTGTTCCCTTTGACTCCCAAGGGAATACGACCGAGGTAACCACAAACCAATCTTTGGACTGCAAGTCCTAGCCTACCTGCAATCAGAGAGGGCTCTCTCTTTATAATTTAACTTTTTTGATGATGGTTTTAGGCTAGTTATTGAGTTCAAGGGGTTTTGTTTAAGTTTGGTGGGAAGGATGATGCTTTCAAGTAGAGAGGAAATGTATAGTATGATAAGTACAAACCATTGGGCATGGAGTCATGGAATAGGACTGCTGGTGCGTTTTCTTGGTCACAAGAGGAATATGGAGCAAGACAGTTACACATGAAACAACTTTTAAGCTAAATGGATATGGATTGAAGGCTAAGGAATGAGAGGTAGTTAAGAATCTCTCTTTCAACTTAACAGAGGGAAGGTGAATGAGCTCTATCTAGGAGCAATAAAGAATCCCTAGATAACTGTCAAATATGAATGAAACAGAGCAAATACGAGCCATGAGGAATTCATATTTATGCCTGAATCAGAAGAAAGCATATAGAAGTCACAAAAACTAAGCATAGAGTGCAACCACGCAAATTCTAAACTATTCTTTCTTTTTGTAACTTAGATGGTGATATATGTATGATAAAACATATATGAATTTGAAACAGAGATAGGAAGCACTTATTGAGTCATGTTGCAGCACAAGAATTCCACATTCAATTCTTCAAAACATTAATACATAGCACACAGTCCATTCTCCAAGCTTTCAGCAGTCTTTGATTAAGTAAAACATATCAGATATACAGAGCGAGCCTCTCTTGGAGCTATACAACCAACCAACCCCTTAAACAATGAATTAGGGCGGTTTTATAAGTAAAATATCTACAAAAATCAGATCTCAGACAGATCTGTTGTAATAAGTGTTTTTAACCTAACATATGTCTGAAATAAATGCGAGAAAATATCTTCGAGCTGCGCTGGGGGCAACTGTATCAAAAAAGAGTTAATGTGTTGTCTTTATGGCTCTGTGCTGATCACTTAGCCATAACTATGCTTTGGGTTTTGATCCATTGCTGTTTGGTGGCTTTAAATGCTTCGACTGTGATTGGAGAGCTTTGATGGGCTTTCACCGCTTTCTTTGACTTTGTTGGAGGCCATTCAATGTTCACCTGCTTTGGGAAATAAAGATTTCCATTAAAAACATTTGACTGATACTCTTTGCCGCTTCCTTGATATGCTTTGGCACTGAATGTGCACCTTTTCTCACCTCTGATACTCTTTAAACTGTTCCATCGACCTTTCATGGCTGCTATTCGGCCCTCTGCTTGCTTTAGAACTGTCTTTGCCCCTTTTCCGAATCCTGCGCGAAGAAATTCTTGTCATTTTGCGACTTTCGGGCCCTGCTGGTAGCCGCGCCATGAGGGGGCTTCCATTTTGGCCTATTTCCCTTAGCGATGCACGATTAGCGCTAAGCGCTAATCGCGCATCAAAAACTGCCTCGGTTCTTCATTCCGGGCATCCGTTGTGCAGATTTTGTGCTTCGCTCTTTTTGACGATGACGTCAGCATGATGTCAGCGGTGGGTCCCAGTACGACGGTGATGTGGCAAGGTGACGTTAGCAGGGTGACATCAACAGTACTGCCGGGTGACGTGGCAGTACGGTGGCAGCGACATGGCAAAGACATGGCAAGGACATGGTGGCAGGAGGTCGACGCAGGATGATGACATCATGATGACGTGGTGCTGACGTCACATAGGGGAAGCGGTTTGTGGTTTCATATCGCACCACTTTAGCATAGAAGCGGTTTCGGTGGAGGGGTCCCGACACAACCAGGAGGGCGACGCGTGGCGGGAGTATGACGAGAAAACAGCCCATCTCCCGAACGCTAACCCTCAGCACATCGGGGCACAAAAAGATCTGCCCATCATAGATCTTGGGCGTGCCAGATTTGACGGCCGACGGGACAGTTAACACAGCGGATGGTTAGGGACGGGGCCCGCAACGCTATTTTATTTGTTTATTCATACGGCAGGGGGGGGAACTTCAATAAAAATGGGTTTTTATGGGTTTTATACAGCATGGATATGATTTGAACTGGTTTATCACAAAATTTGAATGTGGATTGTCATAGAAAATGGTTCTTGAGGGGGGGGGGAACAAATGGTTATCAATTCAACCAGAGATTTAACTGATTCCAAGGAGAAAACATGGAAGGGTTAAATATAAGTCCTAGATGGACTTAGTATTTCCCCAAACTTTTGAAATATATGGCTATAGTGCCAAGGGGTGGGGATATTATTATTTTTCGGATTTTACATAGCTTTTTTGTAAAATAGGGGGTAGGGAAATGATCTAGGGAGCTAGATAGTAGAGTTAGGAGTTAATATGAATTGGTGAGGTGAAGTGTAGGGGAAAGGCTAAGTTTGTGAGCTGAAATTTAGACATAGGAAGTGAATGGACTGTGGAGACATAATTTTACACAAGAAATGTGGCTTCTCTTCACTAAAGAAAGTCAAAGCTTGACTTTGGTGCTTTACAAAAATGAAGTGATAACAAGATTGGTTGGGTAGATCCCAAGGTCCTCAATCGGATGTTAGTGAGTGATTTGGGGAATAAGAAGAAGGGGGAGTTAGACATGCCTCACTTGAGCTCCTCCAAAGGGGAATTTCCTTGCACTTGTGATGTGAATAGATATAACACTTGAAAAGATGAAATGGATCACACAGCTTGATTTTGCAACCACAAAACTACTTACCCAGCCTACTTACCTAGCATTTTTTCTGTTTTTTTGCATGGGTGCACTTGGACTTGCAGACCCTGATTATCTTATTTCTTTTTGCTGTCCTCCTATCTAAATCTACACTTATTTCTTCCAAGGGCCCAAATTAAGCAGTTGGGCTCCTTTGTTTCTCTACCTATCTACAAATCTACCAAGATTAAACTGTTTGGACAGATTTTCATTCTCTACATTCTAGAACAAGAAATTGAAACCTAGGGAAGACAAGATTAAGCTGTTTGGCCTTCCCTTAACGGAAAATTATTCAAAAAGGAATAACTTATCAAAATAGGAATAGAGCAGTAGCATTTAGACCAGCACAATTTCGTGGCCTTTTCTTTGGCCTCTTTTCGAAATATTGAGCATTGCAACATGCAAAGTATGACATATTTGGCACTTTCAACTGTTAATCATGAAATATGAACACCTGTTGCAATAGGAGGCTAACAAGATATATCAACCATTGAGAAGAAAAGTTTGCAAAAGAAAAATGCACATCAACAAATAGACTCCCTATCATTTACAATCAGTGATTGAATTGGGGAGAAAAAGAAACATGCATTCCTTTGCCATTGAGGTCAAAGGGGTAAAAAAAATTATTAGAGAAGCTGTGATGGCCTATGTAGAGGAGAGAAAGCCATTGGTGGCTCATGCAATGAAAAGTGTGGAAGAAACATGAAGATTGGCCATGAATGTGGAGAAGTGAAGAGGTGTTTCCATCAATGCCAAAGGGGTAGATTGTTGGAAATTTGGAATTCCCTGGATAGCTAGTGGCAGAAAGTGTGTTGGAATTGATGTCAACAGTCATGCTGGGAGATGCATTAGGCAATTGGAATTTTCTGACAGTTGGCATTGATGTTAACTAGACTAGCATGGATGTTTGTGGCAACAAATTTTGGCTTTGATGTCCACTAGCCTAGCTATTATGGTAACTGGGATAACATTGATGTGCTTGCTATGTTAAGCTCAGGGGGAGTCCCACGGTTGCTGTAGTACCTTGAACAAAATCATCACAGTAGAAGGCTTATTAAATAAGCCATAAAAATATGATTGTCATGGTTGCAAGTCCCATACTTTTGAGGAGATTCTTCCTCAAGAGATCAACTCAAATACTTTCGAAGATGGCACAGTTGGATAGTTCTTAGAAAATCTTTCCAATAGTATATGGAAGTCTGCAACTGATGTCCTAGATCAGGAGTTATTCCAAGTAAAAGTTGAGGTGCCTAAAATTCAAAGTGGTAGATTTATAAATAGAGGAAAAGTTAGCAGTGTCACTAAAAGTGGACCAGGTGGATGTGGATAGACATAAAAAATGGAGAAAACTCTCATTGGTCAACAGAGGACCCATTAAACATGCATTCCCTGCAGAGTTTGTCTAGACATTTTTATTGAGCACAAAAAGGGGGAGGCCAAGATGGAAGCATTAGGCAGATGTGGATCTAGTAGCGGTGGGAAGCAGTTTATTGGTTTAGGTGGAGCCCACTTGGTAGAGTTACTTGACGAATGTACCTTGACAATTTGTAAAGGGCACATAAGTTAAAGTGATATGATTCAATTGAGTGCGCTGATGAGGAGCACCAATAGAGGAGAGAAAACATTTTTTCATTGACCGAAGGTGGAGTCCACTTGAAATCCTAACCTGGTGGGAGAACCCTAGAGGTAATCACATAACATGATTAAAAGGGGTGCACAAAGTTAACGGAAAAGATGTAAGTTGTCGGGCAACAAAGGAAAGCACGAGCCAATGGAAAATTTTACGGTCGGACCCCATAGTAAACATAATCATATAAGGGATACCCTAGAATGTTTAGAAAGGTGAAAATGTGGAGTCACCAAAAAAGAAGCATCAAGAGAAAGTGGTAGTTGACTCAGTTTGACTGTGTTTTTATTGGCTCCGAGATATAGTGTGTGAACCCTACCGAACATGTCATCCCAAAGGTTTGGTTCCTGGAAGTTTGATATGGACTTGCAAAGGCAATGTGTTGGGTAGTAAGTTCCAGGACAAGTCATTTAGATAGATCATCCTAATGGGGCCTTTGATTGGCTAGAGATAGCACCAAGTAGATACCACGGGATAGCTACGCTCGCTAAGAAGAACTGAAAATAAGTTCTTTTACATTTTAAAGAAGTTCTAGGATAAAAGCGTCACACTTGGGAGCTCCATCCTTAGCACTAGACCTTGGTCATTTCTTGTAGAAATGAGACGAATGTCATATATCGATTAACAAAGGAAATTTATCTCGTGAAATGTCTGAGTGACTTAGCACCCAAATACCTAGCCGATGGTCAAGGAGACCTAGTCCTATGGAGGAAAAATAATTAAAGGGCATGAGCAGAACGAGCTATAATAAAAAAGCGATGCAGAGTTATATTCAAAAATGATTTGGCACCTTGGGGCCAATCTTGTCACTTGTGTCATATTTGGATGAAGTCTACAAGTTGGTTAGAAGACATGGATGATTCGGCTATTGGTGAAGATCTTAGCGCCTCAAAGCATGAAAATGATTCGACAACTAGAATTCATAATTAAAGTCAAAATAAATTTCTGAGAAATTATTGGTGCAAGGAAGCAAGGATCACGATTGCACAGATGTGGCAATTGACTCTTGAACAACTATACTTGGTCCTCCTTGCACGCATTATGGAATTGAATGAATATTAGATCAAGCTTAGAGAAACCATTCCTCAAGTACAATCTAAACTATGTGGAAATCATAAGTGGAATGGAGAGCCATGCTATGTTTGTAGGCATATTTTAAGAACTCCTTGAGTTTGTAGTTTGATTGATATTTAATTCTCAGTATGGGATATCACTCAGAAGCCCATTCCTTAAAATAATTCAGCTATAGTGACCAAGTAATTTTGATGCAACAGTAGATGATATTGATCAGGAAGACCTATCCTATGCAATATGGGAATCCATGCATTGGGAACACTTGAGCAGTGTGGATGAAAACAAAGACAACATCAACTAGTGTGCAATAGAGGAAAAACTTAGGATTTCAATTGAGCCACCAGGGGGAATATAAAATTTTTGAGAGAGATGAGTGGAGAGTTTTGTGCGTGAGAGTGCTACTGAGGAGAGGCAAAGTGTGCCTACGCTGTAGAAGAAGGTTGAGAGAAGAAATTTGTGTGGTGTGCATTGTTGAGAAGAGGCCATGTGTCCTGAGATGAAGTGGAAGACCAAGAAAAACAAGCTCTGAGTGAGAGAGTAGGATGTTGTAGAGTGGATAAAGTGTTGCATGGGCTATATATGAGCAAAGACTATTAGGAAGAACAATGGACCAAATGTAGTGTGTTGCTACAAAATAAGCAAAGGATAAATAAATTTATAGAGAAGAACATAGAGATGAATCAGTTAGAGTGGCTTCCAATTATAGTGAGCAGTAAGTCTTCTTTTGTGTGGGTTGGAGTCCGAATACAGGAAGTTGGTTCTTCCATCTCTAGTGGGTGTCTGAAGAAAAATTGGGGGTTGGTGTCTCCTTGATGTTAGTGCTTGCATAAATCTAAGGAGAAGAAATTTGGTGCTTGCAAAAAATCTGTGAAGTTGGTGCTTCACATGGTGCTTCTGGTAAGCTGTTCAGGTGTCTACAGAAGGAGGAAGTTGGTGCTTCTTGCTAGTGGGTGCTAACAAATAATCAACGGGAGGTGGTGCTCCCTATGAGTGGTGGATCACAAATAGATTGATATAATAGAGTAGGTGCTCTTATTTTTACATCAAAAAAAAAAATTGTTGGTTTTTGTCCTAGAAGGGTTTCCACGTTAAGCCTTTATGCCCAATGTGTATGCTTCTCATGGTGCTTTTGTTCATGTGATGATTTATGTTGTTACACATGACACATTGTTGATTGCTCACATGAATGGATTCCAATTTTAAATTTTAAATATAATTGGTAGAAAATTTTGAATTAACCTTACTACTAATTCACTCCCCCTCACAATATTAACATTATTTCCAACACGAGAAACCCCGTCATGTCTCTACAATGAACTATGGAAAAATTGTCTTCATATTTAGGAGGGGCTCAAGAATCAATTTGAAATTCCCTCCCAAAGCTTATCCTTATCCCCATTTGTGCCATTATCTACTCCCTATTCTTCCAAAACTCACCCTTCTCCCTGATTGCCCCATTCCCCCACAAATCACCTACACAAAAATACCCAACTCACACAGAGTTTTCGTCAAAGATAGAGGACACTATTTTAGGGCTAGAGGAAGAAATTATAAATTATGAAAGTTGTGTCCATCACCTTTCTTCCCAATCATCCCATTCCCCTATAGATCACCCAGTTTGCACACAAAAATACCTAATCTTACACACGGTTTCCACTAGAGCTAGAGGAAGACATCCATAATTATGAAAGTTCTGTTTGATTTGGTAGGAGGATCGAACCAACCAAAAAGATACAATATTTTGGTATGCATTGTCTTTTAATTGTGGGTGTATTTTTCCTCATTCTTCTAAACTTGAGCTTGTATGTATTTTTCCTCAAGCTTGTATTTTTCTTCATTATGTAATCTACTTGATGATGATTTACAATGTTTTATAAATTATTATTTTAGGGATTAATTTTTCTAACATTGTTGGTGTATTTCTCAACTTTGAAGCCAACTAATTAATGTAAATCTAGAATATGATGATATTCTCACCATGGTCGTGGGTATAGCCATTATTCTAACGTTTGGTTGGATACCATTTTACAAGAACAAACGTTTTGCAGGAAGTCCCATCACTTGGATTTCTCACATTGTAATATGTATTAGAAGAAAAATATACATCCCCATGATTTTTAATATGAAGTTTCTTTACAAGAACCATGATATGGATTCCATTAAATAATACCAAACAATGCCATCACATAAAAATAATGTTCAGCAAATTCCAAATTTTTAAATAATTTTACAGGTTAAGACTTCTATTCCAAAAAAAGATCAAAGATAAAGAAGTATTAATAGATTCTCAGTCTTAAATAACTATCAACCCAAGCCCATTTGTGTATACACAATTAAAATTTGCATCTTGATATCTACTTTTGGTTGGAAATGTGTTGGTTTTTGGGAAAAGTAGAAACTATGGTGAAGGACACCTCAAAAGGGTATACTAATACACATGGAAATAAAAATTCAAATCCATAGACACTTATATTAAGAATGGTATCCATCTGGTTCTCTTACCCAATTTTTGAAATGCTTGCAGTAACACGTAGCAAATATTTGTTCATAAAGAAAGGTATCACCATGGATCGAAACATCGGTTCACATTTCCAGGTGTAGAATTCTTGCAGAAACTCTGATAGATATAGAATTCTAGTTAAATTAAGCACAAGTAATTTGCTGATATTCAAGAGAGGAGAGAAAGAATTTGCTCCATAAAATCAATGTATTAAATTAATGAACAATATTAATACATGAGAAACCAAACCTCTAATCCCAAAGGGAGGTGGTTATATAGAAATTTGTGAATCTAGAAAACTAGGAAAAAACTAGTAAAAAACTAGAAAAGGCTAAGAAAAGCTAAAGGGAGGCCTAAAATATCAATAATGACTCAAGAAAACCTATGCCAACTATCAGCCATGAGGAAAGCATGAGGAGGGGCGCATTTCCTAAGCAAGGCAACTTTAAAACATGCTAAAATGGTCCAGGGGACCAAATCCCTTGAACTAAGGGGGAATCTTCATATGGGGTGCCAATCCTCAAATAACTCAAGTGGATGGGGTTGTGGTTAGATGTGAACATGCATTTAGATGTCTAAATGGTTTAGGAAAGTGGTTGGACCAATATTTCCCTAATATTAAGCCTTTAAAGGAAAAAAACAAGGGAAAGATGGTCCACTGAGCTAGTTTACCAAAAACCAAGTGTGAACATGATTTTTAGTGCATGTCGCTAAGTCAAGGATACTTAGGCTAAAAAATAAATATATATTTTAGGATTATAGAGGAAAAAGGGATAAGTGCCTAGAAGGGCCTACTCAGCTGTCTCCACCACTCTAAGCATAGCACTCAGGTCTAAAAATTACTTGGTGAAGATGTCTGCAACCTACTGCTCAGTGGGGTAGTACTCTAGTGATATGACTCGGTCACGGATCAACTCGCGGATGTAATGCATGTGAATCTAAATGTGCTTGGTCCTGTACCTCTGAACTTGATCAATCAATATATAAATGGACCCCTGATTGTCACAAAATATGACAGTCGGAAGTGGATGCTGAATACCAAACTTGGAGAGAAGCCCCAACAACCAAACAACATGTGTAGCTACATTCACTGCACCTCTATACTCTGCCTCGACTTTACATAAAGAAATCATGGATTTCTTCTTGCTAGAGCAGCAAAAAATCACTGAACCAAAGCTGAAAACATAACCAAAGGTGGAGTTGCAGTCTGTACCATTGCCAGCCCAATAAGAATATGTGTACCCAATCAATGAAAGTGGGAAATCTACAACATAAAAGATACCAAAACTCGAAGTACCTTTCACATATATAAGGATTCTCTTTGCAGCTTTCCAATGAAGCTCATGGGGCTCCTACATATATTTGGAACAAAATCCTACTGCAAAGATGTATCAGGTCGGGTGTGAGGAAGATACAACAAACTCCCAACCAACTGTCGATAAAGTGTACTTTCCACCAAAGGTGTAGTACCTGCATCCTCAAATCTGATCCCTGAAAGAAAGGGAGACACTGCTGGCTTGCAATATATCATCTGAAAGTGGACAAGTAGATATGATGCATACTTACATTGTGCCATCTTGATCCCTGAAGTAGACTGAGAAACTTCAAGACCAAGAAAGTAGTGCAATAGTCCCAAAAATGTCATGGAAAATTGATCGTGTAATGTTGATTTTGTCGAATCAATAGCTGCAGTAAGGTTCCCTGTAATCAATAAATCGTCTACATAAAGTACTATCAAAAAAATGGAATCATCATGTTACAATAAATAAACATTCGAATCATATTTTCATCGAATGAATCCAATGGAAAGTAGAAAAGAATCCATGTTTGCATACCAGGCTCTGCGAACCTGTTTTTAGGCCATACAAAGATTTCTTTAATCTGAAAACAAGGGAAGAGTTCTGGATGTATCCTATGGATACTCCATATATATATATTCTCCTTGAGATCTCCATGAATAAATTCAATCTTCACATCCATGTGATGAACTTCCCATCTACGAGAAGCAGCAATGGCTAAAACTAGTCTAATGGAGTCCATTTTTGCAACAGGTGCAAATGTGTCTGTGTAGTCTATGCCATGTACCTGTGAGTATCCTTTTGCAATAAGTCAAGATTTATAATTTTTTATGTCACCATATTCAGCAATCTTTGTTCGATATATCCATCTGCATCGAACAAGCTTTATTCCTTTCGGAAGTGGAACCAAGTCCCATGTGTTGTTTTCCATGAGAGCAAAGTACTCTTCATCCATGGAAACCTCCCAAAGTGGGTTTCCCGCAGCCTCAAAGTGTGACTATGGATCTGAACCAAGTGTCATATAGCAATGTATGAGAAGCAATGGTTTGGTGGCAGCTAGGGCTTGAGGAGCCCCAAAAAACTGTGATCTAGTCCTTCTCGCATCCACAGGATCACCAACTAGTTCGCCAGCATCTTGCAAGGTTTTCTTTGCCCAAGTTGGAAACTGAGTTGGAGTAGCCATGAAATTATCCTCATCCTCTGAATTATACCCAATAGGCTTCTTTGATGGCTAGTCTGAAGTGCTCGAAGAAGTTTCAGACTCCTCCTCATTAGTGGCAACAAGCGGTTCCTCGATAGGGTCCGCTAAAAAATCATGTAGTGATTCTTCTTCAAACTTTAAACTTTGAGCTACAAGGAACTTTTCAGTGTGAGAGTCCAACAATCTATATCCTTTGACACTGTCAGGATATCCAAAAAATATACATTCAACACTTTGAGGCTCCAACGCCTTCCTCTTATCTGTCAGAATGTGAGCCCATGCTTGTGAACCAAAAATGTGAAAGTGCGACACTTTTGATTTCTTACCGGTCCATCATTCAAATGGAGTGGTGCCTTTGAGTGATTTGTGAGGAATGCTGTTTTGAATGTATGTTGCAAAATTAATAGCGTCAGCCCATAACTTAGGAGCTAATGATTTGGACTATAGCATACAATTGACCATCTCTTTTAATGACCGTTTTTTCCTCTCCACAACACCATTCCGTTGTGGTGTATATGGCATTGTATGTTGTAGCTGTATACCTACATCAATACCAAGTTGCTACACATCTTTGTTGATGTACTCCGCCCCATTATCAGTACGGAGTGTCTTAATCTTACACCCAAGCTCATTCTCAGCAAGTGATTTAAATTCTATAAGGCATTCAAATACCTCCAATTTTAATTTCAGAAGAAATACCCAAGTAAAGTGAGAGAAATCACCTATGAAGGTGAGTACATATTGAGCCTTAATGATTGAAGGCTATGGGAATGGTCCTGTGATGTCACTATGAATCATACCAAGAGGTGAAGAAGTTTTTTGTGCCTTCCCTTTGTCAAACTTTTGCTCCATATTCTTGCCAAGAATGCATCCTTGACATACATCGCTTGTGAATTTAATAGCGGGAAATCCTTCTACCATGTTTTCCTTACTGAGTTGATGCAAGTACTTATAGTTTAGATGGCCAAATATTTCATGCCATAACCTGCTGATATCATTAGATTGTGACAAAAATACAATGCTAATAGATTTAGGAACAAAGTCGGAGAAGAAATACAAATGAGAACTCTGATCTACAATTCCATGTGCAAGCTGTGAGCTCGTTGAAATGTTGGTAATCACTGCGGAGTCCAGAGTGAACTCCACCTTCCTTCCAGAGCCAGAATGAGTGATCTGATATATCAAGAGAATATTTGCAGACAATGAGGGAACATGAAGCACAATTGTGAAGTAGCCCCCTTCAAGGTCTATAGTTCCTTCTCAGCACACCTTTGCAGGTGTGGCATCTCCCAGGCAAATTGGGGATTTGGTGCTTTCTTCGATGGAGGAAAAATCATCTTTTGATGCAGCCATATGGTTAGATGCACCTGAATCAAGGATCCAAGATGATGGAGTGGATGTGACAGCCATCAAAGCATGAACATCTCATTCTCTCCCTCTCCCCTCTTCCGTTCTGTTATCATCCTTCTTCTTTGCATTCTTGGGCATAGTGAGATTGTGTTGTTGCAATTGCTTAGCCATCTCATCGATTGTTTTCCTCATGCAATTTTCTTTCGAATGAAAACCTTTGGAATAGTATCTTCAAAGTTCTCTTTCCTTATTCTTCTTACCCTTAGGCAAAGAAGAGCTCTATGAAGATTGTACGAGTCTCTCCTTCTTCGATTCATTAAATTTACCCTTCCCTTTTTGCTTGTCTCTTCCACTACTCTTTGGAGCATCAGTAGCCGCAAGTGCTTGGTTCTTTGAATGCTTGATGGCACCCATTTGGACTAACTTATCTTGCTCTTGAGTCTCATTCAATGGAGGCATTTTCCATTTTTCCTGAGTCAATTTAGATGCTTTAAAAGATGATACAAATACATAATATTTAGGGCCTAATTTTGAGAGAATCAAAAGGATGAGTTGATCTTCCTCTTTCTTGACTCCACATGCATAAAGTTCAAAGAGGAGGGATTTAAAATTGGTGAAGTATTCTTGCAGGTTGTTGAAATGAGTTGAATTGAGGGATATAAGTTCATTCTCCAATTGATGCACTCCCATTTCATCCTGCTTGCCGAATAATCCTTCCAATGTGGTCCAGACCGCATTGGGAGTAGTGGCTCCGCTGATATGAAAGAGGATTTATATGGAAATTGATAGGCATATCAGCCCAATTTCTTCATCTAATTTATTGAAATACTTGATATTATCTGTTTCATAAGTCGGTTCAGTCTTCGTTCCCATTGTTACCCTGTAAAGCCCTTTGCTTCGGAGGAGCAGAGTGATCTTTGTCTTCCATTCAAAGTAATTGAAAGGATTTAGAACGTGTTTTGTGGGCTAAGAGAGATGATCCATTTATGATTTCTGTGCCTCCTAATGATCTATACCTACAAATAAAACTGTGTAAAATCCACTAGATTCGAACTAGCTCTGATACCATGTAGAATTCCTGTAGAAACTTTGATACATCTAGAATTCTAATTAAATTAAACACAAGTAATTTGCAGATATTCAAGAGAGGAGAGAAAGAATTTGCTCTATAAAATCAATGTATTAAATTAATGAAAAATAGTAATACATGAGCAACCAAACCTATAATCCAAAAGGGAGGTGGTTATATAGAAATTGCCGAATCTAGAAAACTAGGAAAAAACTAGTAAAAAACTAGAAAAGGCTAAGAAAAGCTAAAGGGAGGCCTAAAATAGCAACAATGACTCAATAAAACCTACGCCAACTATCAGCCACGAAGAAATCATGAGGAGGGGCACATTTCCCAAGGAAGGCAACTTTAACACATGCTAAAATGGTCCGAGGGTCCAAATCCCTTGATTTAAGGGGGAATCTTCATGTGGGGCACCAATCCTCAAATAACTCAAGCGGATGAGGTGTGGTTAGATGTGAACATGCACTTAGATGTCTAAATGGTTTAGGAAAGTGGTTGGACCAATATTTTCATAATATTAAGCCTTTAAAGGAAAAAAACAAGGGAAAGTTGTTCCACCGAGCTAGTTTACCAAAAAGCAAGTGTGAAATGATTTTAAGTGCATGTGGCTAAGTCAAGGATACTTAGGCTAAAAAGTAAATGTAGATGTTAGGATTATGTTCCAACACCAGGTCCCCCAGTTTTCTCTTGTGGCCTTTTCCAAGCTTTATGGGATTTTTCTTGTAATTTCTTATGATCGTTTCCTTGTACCTTTGGCCAAAAGAACGATAGGAATGGAATAAGGAATAACTATTCTCCAAAAAAATGGTATTGGTATGCTCTTTTTTGTTCTAAGTATGTTGTCTACAATCTTAATGGAAAACAAGAGGATACATGTAGAAAAAACATAAAGCTTACTTGATACCATAAAGTTACAATCCATCTCAGTGGTTATTTGGTTAACTCCACAATTTTCTATCTTTGGAATAATAAAGGTATTTACTCTAGAATTATTGCAAGGATAGTTCTATGCTCAAGTCCTTGATAACATGACAACCATGGGTATGTCCTTCTATATAAGTATTCTATGAGTGGCTAGTTTTTTCGGTAGTGTCCTCATCTCCATAGTTGAGCAAGCCATCAAGGATGGTTGGGGAACAATTTAAATATGAGTAAATTGGATTATTTTATGCCCTTTTAGCCATATTTAGTTACATCAATATATGCTTTTAAGTTTGTATTGCATAGATATATGAATATAAGAAAATTAAACAATTTAGTTTTGATACAACAAATTATATGTAAGTTTGTCTTTAGTGCCTAAATATCTACACCTTTTATTTCAGAAACATACATACGGATTTTAGTCCCCCCAAATCTACATGTTTAGAAGTTTTTATGCATGTTTCATCCTAGAATCCTTTAGAGTCCACAAGGATATATTTGTTTAATCTTGAAGACTAAAAAGAAAAACAAAAGTGAAAAATTGCTTCATTCATTTTAATATTATTTTTATAATAAAATTAGGAACGCATTTTTGTTGTTGTTAACATGAGTTGTTTTTCATTATTGAACATTTCACAATTGTGGTAGATTGTAATCATGATTTCTAAGGAGGCCACACGTCTCAAGAATCTTCTAACTCAAACACACTTAATTATGGATTTTATCCACAATCAAGTCCACTTAGCTTGCTACCCATTTGCAAAACCTTAGCAAGTATTATGCCATAAGATCACTCATATCAATTTAGTTTACATTTTTTTATTAAACTAAACAAAAAATGTATCGATTTCCATATTTCACTTATATATTTGACTATTAATGTAAACAATATCCCAATTTGTAAATTTTATAAAATGATAGTTTCAATAAAAAATATGAAATTTCCACCCATCACTTATTCAATTGAATATGAACATAAACAATATTGTTCAAAAATATTATAAAATAATAATTTTGGTTTCTTTATAGATTAATACATCTATATTATAACATATTTGAAAATTCAATTACATTTAAGTATGGATCAGATTATAGTTTTATTTTACATTTAATTTTGGATTATATAATTGTAATGGTGAGCTCAATTTATTTAATTATTAATTAAATTGCAAAATATACAATATTTTAAATTATGATAAAAAGTTTTATTTATTTCTAGATAAGTATTTTTTTAAGTTATATATCATTTTTACATGTGGTATGTGGAAGGCGTATTTGATCTCAAGGGAAATCAAGAAACAACTTTGAATGGGCTCTCGGTAGGGAAGTTGAGGTAGTGGATTTTTCCAAAGATTGAAACTCCTCATTGCAATACATATCAAGAGTTTATTTGTTATTGTGATTCAAAAATAATAATTAGATTGATAGTTCCTCATTTCTAAATTATGGCAAACTTGTAGCGATTATAAGAACTTTAACTTTTCTTTCTTCTGAACTCTTTGAGTCATAGGTTAGTATGCTTTCATAAAATTCAAGTGGAATGAGTGATTAGTTCCTCCTCTTAGAAATATGGTACATTTTTGTAAGGGTTATAATGATTTCACTTTTTCCTATTTTTTAACTTTTATAGTCATATTTATGAGTATGAGTTGCATGAAATCCAAGTGACAATTCAAGTGGCGAGTAATAAGGGAATTCAACATTTAATGAGCATTACCCTAGTAGTAACTTAACACACTTATGATTTGATGTTGAAGTAGAGTAATTATTTAAGAAGCCACTTGAGTGCTCCAACACTTGGAAAAATGGGTTTTGAGGATTATCTTAGAATGCTTGTTAGGGAAGATCTATGGTTTCTTGCATTGTGGCAGATTTCTCTATTTCAAACCCATTTGCGCTGGTACTTTATTTCCAATGGCCTTGAAGGATCAACATGGCTATGTTTTTGGGATCTCAATTCACTTGGGAAGTTCATTTAATGGCTTGTTAAACCTTGTGTTTTTGTCCTTAAGGACTTGCTTGGGCATGTTGATTTCTCAGTTGCACCTTTTGAAGACCTTATAAGTCCCCTATTCTCACATGGAAAAATAGAAAGTTAGTGTCTAAATTTATGTGGACAAACTTTTTTCTTGAAGGTCTTTTACTCAATTGTCATTTCTTTTAAGGGATGTTGGTGTAGAGTTTTCTATAGATCCAGCTCTGATACCATGTGGAAATTCTGTAAATTCTCTACAAATCTACCTCTAAGATCATGTAGAAAATCTGACTATAGATTAACCCGATAATGCAATATACCAAAGAAAAATATTATAATCTACTTATACTATCAATTTTCTTTACGGAAGCTTAAAGATTTAGCTGAATTAGAGCTGAACACATATAACCATAAGAAGAAGAATCAATGCACATGAAACACAAAAAATACTTAGAGGAAAGCCTAAGCTAAAACCCCACTATCTGTATTATCATACAAGGCGGAAATACATCGGAATTATACAAAGCCTTAGCTCTCACAGCTAGCCAGCTCTAAGTACAATCCTCCTGCATGATCATAGGCAAACAAAGCTTCTCACAAGCCTTCTCCTCTACCCTCCAAGCTCCTATTTCCTTGCACAATTTCTCTTGGGTGATCCTGTTGTTACCAAGTGTAACACTGATCTCTCACACTGATCTCACACCCCATAAAACTATGAAATCCTCAAGGAACCTTAGTCCTTCTGCATGCATGAGTTTCCTTTATAGGAGAAAACATGCAACTGATAGTACAATTTCCTTGACATTTAGCTCAACTGGGTCTTTCTTAGAATAGACATGCATGAGTTTCTGATGAGGGAATCTTCATTTATCTGGAGTATACTAGTTGAGTGCATGCATGCATCAACTGACTAATAACTCATAATTAGTTCCTTAAACAATTTGGAACTAATTTAACTGGAATTAACTCAGTAAACAGAGTTAACTAATTACAACTCAAATATAACTCACCCTTATCTACTTAATTAAGGGATAATCTCCTTAATTTAAGGGATAACTATTGCATGACTTCAGAAAGACTTCTAACTTGAATTTATCCAACTAAATAATCCATAATGAATTAATTAATTATTTCCAAGCAGCTGGTGAGACTAAATTCGAATTTTAATTCACAATTTTAATTCAAGGACAAATTAAAATTGGAATATTATGGATTCTATTTTTATCATTTCTTGTTGCTATTTTCAACACTCCCTCTCAACAAGAAAGGAATTCAACTCGATCCCGATCGTGAACCTTTGGAATCTTATGCATGCAACACTTCTCTATAGTGTTGTTGCTCCAGCAACTCCATAAACAAAAAAAACATCCAACTTGAATCAGTATGATGCATTTTTCATCAAAGTCTCTGACTGCTATTGCATCTATCAACCGAAAACTTTGACTACATCAATCCCATTGATTCCTCCCGCTACTATGTAATTTTGGCTCACGTAGCAAGGTACGATCCATGAGATAGAACCGCTCAATGGACCCTGCCCAATTTTGGCCTTATTGGGACTATCACTTCACATTGCCTCACCTCACACCTAGAGGTATTGCTGCATGTGATCCCTCTACCCACTTATCCAATTGTGGCTCCTCCAAAATTGTCTAAGACTTCTTCTAGGACTACATGTTAAGAGGTAATTTACTCTCCCTCTCAACCACCAAGTCTCTAACATTTTCCTTGCTCCTCAAGGCTTTGCTTGCATATTGAACCTCAAGAGCATACAGGTTCTTAACTCGTGAGCCGATTTGTTTCACCTATATCGTGGTGATGTGTCTAAGGAATGCCTTTCCTTTACTGAAGATAACATCGTAGCCTTTTTCCTCCAACATCGCGACCGATACCAAGTTCTTCTTCATCCCAGGCACATACTTCACATATGTCAAGGTGATAGGAGCTCCATACTCCCTCTGAAAAGCAACTGTGCCCACTCCTGAAACACTATACCTTTCGTTGTCACCCATCCTTATGCGCATCATGAGGTCTTTCTTCTCCAAGGTACTGAATAAACTTTTATCACTGGTCATGTAGAATGAGGCTCCACTATCAAGATACCAAACACAACCCATCATTTATGACACCATCCATGCGATGAGGGTAAAGTCTATCACAAATTAAGAGGCTAATCCCTCACCTTCTGATCCTTCCGAGGATCCCTTCCTGGACTTCTTCGATGGGAAATTAGTCGCATAATGTCCTATCTTGTGACAATTAAATCATCTCACTTTAGACTTATCAACCTTCTTCCCTTGATGAGAAGAATTTGATTTAGAATGGGAATCCTTCCCCTTCCCTTTCCTTGCGTTAATCACTAAGGAAAAATTTTCTTCATCATCATCCTTAGATGAAGAACCATCTCAAGTGATCCTCTTGATCTCCTCCTGCATGAGATCCGACCACAGTTGTTCCCAATTCGACAGTTTCTCCCTTCCATTTACAGAGTCCTGGTAACTATTCTAGCCCTTTGGAAGGCCAAGGAGAGAGAGGCTCACCATATCATCATCGGTAGTAGTTATTCCCACACTGCTTTAAGCTCATCTCTACAAGTGGTGAGCTTGTTCAGATATGTGGAAATAGGATTGTCATTCTCCATCTTGATTCTTCAAAGCTTATCCTTGAGCGCCAATTTCCTCTGGTTGCTACTATTTTGGTAGAGGTCCTTCAATGTATTCCACATTGAAAATGGAGTATCCTTCCCATGGATACTCAAGAAAATATGGTCTTGAACTCCCTCAAGGATGATTCGTCTCACCCTCGCCACACACTTCTTCCACTCACCCAACTCTTGTGCATTAGTTGAACCTGGCTTTGGGATTTCTTGGTCAATGAAATACTTCAAGCAATTATCTTCTAATACAACCTCCATGCGATCTTTCCATGTTATGTAATTTGAGCTACTTTCCAAGGCATACTCGAGTCTCAAGCCATAGAACGCCATTGACCAACCTTGAAGTATGATAAGAATTCGATTTTCACCTGCAACCCGAACTTCAAACTTTGAATTCTCTTCTCTGTATACTATTCACTGCTCCAATAAACTCAACTCTAATACCATGTAGAATTTTTCTACAAATCTAGCTCTGATACCATGTCGAAATTATGCAAATTCTCTACAAATCTACCTCTAAGACCATGTAGAAAATTTGACTATAGATTAACCCGATAATGCAATATACCAAAGAAAAATACTATAATCTACTTCTACTATCAATTTTCTTTGCGGAAGCTTAAAGGTCTAGTGGAATCAGAGCTGAACATGTATAAAACCATAAGAAGAATAATCAATGCACATGAAACACAAAAAATACTCAGCGGAAAGCCTCAGCTAAAAACCCCATTATCTGTATTATCATACAAGGTGGAAATACATCAGAATTATACAAAGCCTTAGCTCTCACAACTAGCCAAGCCTCAGTAAAATCCTTCCGGATGCTCATAGGAAAACAAGGTTTCTCACAAGCCTTCTCCTCTGCTCCCCAAGCTCCCATTTCCTTGCGTAGTTTCTCTTGGGTGATCCTGTTATTACCAAGTGTAACACTGATCTCTCACACTGATCTCACTTCCTGTAAAACTACGCAATCCTCAAGGAACCTTAGTCCTTCTACATGCATGATTTTCCATTATAGGAGAAAACATGCAACTAATAGTACATTGTCCTTGAGATTTAGCTCAACTGGGTCTTTCTTAGAATAAACATGCATGAGTTTCTAATGAGGGAATCTTCAGTTATCCAAAGTACACTCGTTGAGTGCATGCATGAATCAACGGACTGATAACTCACAATTAGTTCCTCAAACAGTCTGGAACTAATTTAATTGGACTTAACACAGTAAATTGAGTTAACTAATTACAACTCAAATATAACTCAACCTTATCTCCTTAATTAAGGGATAATCTCCTTAATTTAAGGGATAAATGTTGCATGACTTCAGAAAGACTTCTAACTTGAATTTATCCAACTAATTAATCCATACTGAATTAATTAATTATTTCCAAGTAGCTGGTGAGACTAAATTCAAATTCTAATTCACAATTTTAATTCAAGGACAAATTAAAGTTGGAATATTCTGGATTCTATTTTTATCATTTCTTGTTGCTATTTTCAAGAGTTGGAAAATGGTTTAGTCATTTATTATGGTGTTGTACTCGTTAAGTGCATGCGATTTGGAATAGGGAATTTTTGGGTGTTATCTAATGATTTTAAAATGTAACATAATTCACATTATGAGACTATGTCAAGCCACTAATATCCTTAGAGTTGTGAGAAGACAGGAGAGTCTCATTGAAGAGAATAGGAATTCAATTTTCTAATTGAATGGTAGGATACACTGTCAAGAAGAAATTGGCGATAATGAATATGAATTTATTCATCATGGAAATTATGCATGGTTAGAAGAGGCAAATAGAACATTGTCAAGATAGGTGCACTGCTCTCTATCAAATGGTTGTGAATCTAGTGAAATTACTTGTTGAGGAAATTAAAAAAGAATAAATTTCCCAACAATAACGTGGTAATGAGTAACTGATGCTTATGGACTAGGAATTTCAGGCCAAATGAGTGAATAAAGAGGAAACAAACACCCAATATGCCTTTATCTATTGTTAATGTTTGAGAGCTTTCCAAATTTTATTGTTTCAAGTCTTTTAGAGAATTTGGAAACTTTATTTTTTGAAGCAAAACTCTATTTTTTTTATTATTTATCCATTGAAAATCACTTAGTATTTTACATTAAAATACAAAATTTTCAATCAATTTCTTTTTTAGTAAAATTTATTTTTTTAATTTATATATTACTTAAAATATAATTCCAAATTTAGTATTTTTCTCCATAAATCAATTAATATATAATTTCAAATTTAACTTTTAGGTTGTGCTCCAAAATTATCCTAATATTTCCAATACACAAGATTTTCAATTACTTGGATATATATATATATATATATATATATATATATATATATATATATATATATATATATATATATATATATATATATATATATATATATATTTATTTTAATATTTAATTTTACAATAAACAATTCAATTAATTTTCAATTAAATTAAATTATAATGTAGCATTTTACAACATAGAACTATTCCACCTACATTACAATATATAATCAAAATTTATGTATGTTCTTTGTTTTATTATATGTAACTATTTTTAATGACTAGAAGTTGCTCTCTTCAAGAATATGGAGAAAAAATAGAAGAATAGGGGAGATAATTGCAAAGTAGCTATTCCCTATTTTGATTAATGAGGTGAAATAATTAGCCAATGTGTAAATAATATATTGTGTTTATACCAAATTGGAGATGATTTTATTCCTTATTATTAAGTCTCCATCTCAAATATGTATGCAATGGTTCCAACTGCAATACCTACATTTTAGTAATCATATCGAAGGCAACCTTATTACTTTTTCAGCGGAAGTTGACTAGAAATGGTTTTATACCATAAGTGATCAATTTGTGATTTTTGATGTGCATAAAAAATTCAATAATTAACCAACCATTGTTTCCTTATATGCTTGATATGATTTTCTTGGTGTTGCTAAGTTTCTATCTCAAATATTTATGCAATGGTTCTCACTATGATAATACCCACCTTTGTCCAATTGCATCAAATCTATCCTTATCATCTTTAGAATGGAAGTTGACTAGAAATGGTTACAGGTCATAAACAAATATAGGACTTTTCATGTGAAAAATAGTGTGATGATTAACAAACCATTTTCCATCTTATGTGTCCTTAGTGGAATTCAATTATCCAATTTCTACGAAAATCCCTTACAATTTCTCTAAAGTTGTTGAATTTGAGCTTTCATAAAGATAAATAATACCCAAAGGTAACCAAAATAATCCAACTAGACACCCTACTTTTTTATTTCTAAATAATTAATCTCAATAATTTTTCTACATTACTTTCTAAAGTTAGATGGCTCCATTTTTTTACATGATATAACAATGCTAACCTAGCTCCATTTTTGTTTACATGATAGGGAAATGCTGCATGGACATAAGCGTTTGGTAACTTAACACAAGTATCTGCTTAATTCTCTTTGTGTGATAAAGTTGGAGACATTAAAGGTTGTAGAAATAAAAAAAGTGTGAAGGTGGTAGAAGCACTATGATTCACATATTGGGATTCTTCGATACTAGTTTGTTTGTCAGGTGAAGCACACTATTTTCATGACCACTAAAGAGATTTGGATTTATTAGTTTCAAAAGTATATTCAGATCACTGAAGAGGATGAGATTTCTATCAACACATAAATTTTATACTAAGACTCAAGGTTTCATTCATAGGGTTGATCATTCTTATAACGAGTTTGAATAATATTCCTTCTAATTTTTTAATTTGTGAACCTATGGAGTTTTCATTTCTGTTATCACCCAAATTGTATGAGAAATATGTATTCTAGGGAACTGTAAATTGGTAGTTACAAATAGCTATGACCCTGATGAGTTGTACATGTTTCCAAAATGTAATTCTAGAGGAGAATCTCCAAGTGTACAATGAGATCCAATGATGGACTATAAGATGCACACTAACGTCATTGACAAGGTACATTCTAAAACTAACCTTAAAGGTCTTGGGGATGCAATCAATTTATTTATAGTGAAGTTATATCCTCATGTAAAGGAATCAATAATTTAATTTATTTTTACTTTTTCATATAATTATAACTAATTTAAGTTTTGTTTGATAAGTTTTTATATGTGAACATGATAAGTTTTTATATGTGAACATGTTTGGAGAGTTTTCATTTCAATTTTCATAAAACATATACAAAAAGGGGAATTTTATTTTATTTGTATTAAGATTCATTATAAATACTTTTTATAACAATATTCACACACTACAATACCATATATTTGACATACTTAAATATTCAGTATTTTAAGGTGAATGCTTCAATTGATAAGAAAGCTCATAGAATTGCTTCAATGAGAATAGATGAAGTGCCTGTTGGAAAATGAGAGAGGGAGAGAGATAGAAATAGAGAGGGAAGAAGGGATAGACATGAAAATGTGAATGGAAATAGAGATATAAGTGTGTTGGGTATAAACTAGTCATAATGGTACAAACAACAATTCCATTGTATTGAATTCTACATTACTAGGGTTTTCAAATTCCATAAAGTAGGGTTTTTAAATTGCACAAAACTAGGGTCTTCAAATTTCACTTTAATATACATCAACAGACATTTCCAACTTGCAATACAAGGTCAATATGGTGTGTTTACTTACATTTCCTAATTATGCACTCAAATTTAAACTCACTATGTTGGAATTTCACATTTGAGATTACTAGGGCTTTTAATTTCCACAAAGATAGGGTTTTAATATTGCACAAAACTAGGGTTTTAAAATTTCATACTGAGATTTTCTAAGAATTCACACGTTCTTTTGATCCATGCCAAGTTGGCGACTGCGTTGGCATCGTGGTTAGTAGATCAGACCTTGTTGAGCCTAAACACCTAGGAACACATATGCATTCCTATGAACAAGCCCACATTCCTATGGGCATGTGTTGCTAATGGCCCCATTACCAATTTTGGGTCAATCATTTTCATGCAAGTTCCCTTAGTTAATTCATTATGCATAATCCTTCTCAAAGTCTCATTATAGAATTTCTTGCAGCATTCCTTCATGCAATTCATGTTAGGTGTTCACTTATTAGTCTAAATAGTTTACTTCCTTTGCCACACATGACTTATGTGATTCCACAACCACGTGCCACATGGTTATTCATTTATAATATATCTCTAGAGTGATAAGTTAAATTTCATCATGACTATTCCATAATTCAAAATCTTACATCACATTTTATTTGATTTCTTACACTTGTTTGAGAAACTTCAACATATCCAATTAATGTATCTATTTATTACTTTGTTCTGTTCATATCATGATTGTAGATTAGTTGTGGTTATGAGCACTTCAATAAGTTATCGTCATTCATTTCTTAAAAGAGTCATTTCATTATAATTATTTTTCTATCTTATCATAGGTTTATTATCATTTGAGTAGTAAATTTATTCGAATTTTGACTTCATCATATGTAATTTAGGGACTTGGAATATTATCTATCATTTATAATTTCTCCTAATCTAAATTGGATTATTATACCATTTATCATCTATCTCAATGTCTTAAGAGTGGAATAATTAGAGGAATTAATATGCAAGGCCATTTTTGTCAATGGATCCCAGTTTGGAAAATTGGGTCTAGAACCTTCCAGGACCATTTTAAGGAATTAAAGATTTTTTTTTTTCCAGGGTAAAATAAATCTTACTTATGTGAGAAACTTTGGTTGTCAAAGTTCTTATGCAAAATATATTCCTTCCTTAATTTCATCTATTATACTGACCACCATGGTACAAATGGATGTCACATAAGCCCCCGTTACTCATGCATATGGGGCTATCCATGTGTGGACTATAAAAAGGACTGCAGAAGGTCCAAAACTTTAACTCTAGTTGAGAATTGAGTGTCGGGTCCCTATAATACTAGTGATTAACCCATTACTATTGTAGTTGCATCCTTTATTAATATTGTTGTGCCCCTATTGTCCCCATATTATTATTACTGTGCCCCATAGAATCCCTCTATTGTTATTTTTATGGCTTTATATTATTATTGTTAGGTCGGCTGGGTTATATTGTGACTCCTTAGACTCCTATATAAAGGAGGTTTTCTCATTTTAATCATCCAAGAATTGTTCATTTGTGTAATGTAAAGGAGGTTTCCCCCTCGAAGAGGCTGAATTCTAAGGCGTTGATCTCTCTTTTCTATCTTTTTGTGAGCTGGTTTCATAACATTTGGTATCAGAGCTTTGGATTCTAGGGTTTCGTTGCTCCAAATAGGTCATCGTGGTATTTTCGCTATAATTTTTTTTTGCGATGTTTCGGAAGCTAAAAAAAAACCCATTTGAGAAGAAATTGCGCTGAACCTCGACTCCAAATTTCAGAACTTTTTACGCTATATTTGTGGAGATATGATCTGAGGAAGTTGATCCTTTTGCAGACTCCTGAATTACATTCCAAATAGGTGACCTGGGGAAAATCGTCATAACTTTCTCTCTATGCATCGGATTGAAATTTCGTAAGAAGGTACAGAAAGAGGACGGATTTTAATTTCTTGTATATATTTTTCAGAGCCAAAGGTCAAAACAGTGACTCGTGGCATGTCGTACAATTTCGCTCTACTGAACTAGTCTATAATCAGGTCATTGTGGGAGATTTCGAATAACTCTTCCTTGGAGAATCCAATTTGGATCAGACTGGTGGCATTGGAAAGAGGAAATAGAGGGCTACTGAAGATCGAAATTTTAGAACTAGATGATCTGAAAGTACAAAGATACATCAGAGGCAATATCGAGCTCCTACAAAGTGAAAAAAGGTGTGTAGATTCTTTTAAATTTTTGCTTAAGCTTGGTTTCAAAATTTATTTTGAAGGAATTCAAAGGGCATAGTAGAGCATTATTATTGGTAATTGATGCCCTGAGGAAAGAAAATGCAAACACCTAGTAAACAACCTGAAAGCTCTAGCATGACTCATGAAGAAGAGGAAGAAATGCTACATGATATATCAAAATTACAAAACCAAGTGCAACAAATGTAACTCTCACAAAAGCTAACAGAAGCTAAGATAAATGGCATGGAATCTAAGATAAAGGACGTGGAAGCCAAGATGGATGATTTGAAGATAGATTTGAAGACAGATTTGAAGAGAGACATGGAAGATTTGAAGACAAATTTGAAGACAAACATGGCAGATTTGAAGACAGATTTGACAACTTTTCTACAAGAAATACTTACTAATGGTGAAAAGGTAGTAAAGGAAACTCATGATGCGAACAAAAGAAATGTTAATCATGATTTTCTAGACTCTAATGTGGGATCAAAGACCCACCATATTCCAAAAATAGATATGAGGAAGTTTGATGGCAAGGATCCCGCAACATGGTTATTACAGATGGAGCAATTTTTCGATCTCAATAATGTGGAAAACAAACAAGAGGTACATATTGAAACTTTATATTTGGAACCAAATCAATTTCTATGGTATCAATGGCTTTTATCTCATAAAAAAATTATCGCTTGGGCAATTTTTACAGAAGAATTGACAACACATTATGAGGATACAAAAAGCAACACTTTTTTTAGCCAATTGATAAGTCTCAAACAAAAGGGTTCAATAATGGAGCACATTGAGGAGATCCAAAGATTGAAAATAAGGGTAAAAAATATTCCAAAGCAGCATAGGGTTGGTGTTTTCATAGGAACTTTAAAAGATAATATCCAAGATGATGTTCACCTTTGGGAACCTGATTCATTGGAGAAGGCATTCAGGATAGCAAGAAAAATGGAAAACAAAATTATGGCAACCAGGAAGCATACCACTCACAACTATAAAGATGGAAGTGTTGTTGCCCCTATTCTTCCACAACCTATAAGTTTGACACCACAACAATTGGAAGAAAAAAGAGCAAAAGGGCTTTGTTACAGTTGTGATAGCAAATACACTAAAGGTCATAAGTGTGCTGAGAAGAAATTATTCTACATAGATTGCGAAGATGAAGAAGAAAAGGAGCAATAAAGGTCAAAAGAAGAGGATATACTCCAGGAAAAAGCCTAGATAAAGAAGAAATAATCCGACCATATCTTGTAATGCATTGGCAGGAATTACTACTCCTCAAACCATCAAGATAGAAGGACAAATCAAGAAGAAAAAGGTAATAGTGTTGATTGATTCAGGAAGTACCCAAAATTTTATTCATTGTAAGGTAGCAAAAGAATTTAATTGCTTCTTATATCTAGCATCAGAGTGTCAAGTGATGGTTGCAAATGGAGGAACAATTAATTTCTCTGGAAAGTGCCATAATATCAAGCTATCAATGGGAGAATATGTATTGACTAGCCCAATGCTTTCCATTCCAATGGGAGGTGCTGATGTTGTACTAGGAGTCCAATGGCTACAATCCTTGGGTATAATAGGTTTTAATTTTTAAGAACTTTTCATGAAATTTTTTGCGGAAGGAAAGGAAGTTGAATTAAGGGGTATTGCAGGGAAACCGGGAAAGATAATTAGCTCTAACGGTATGAAAAAGTTTCTAAAAAAGGAACAAAGAGGTGTAATTGCACAATTATGTTCGCTAGATGTTTCCACATTGGAATCATCTATTTCTCTAGATCTCCAAAAAGTTTTGAACAATCATTCCAAGGCATTTGAGACTCCCAAAGGTCTCCCACCTATTCGTGATCATGATCATGCTATTCATCTGATTCCAGGAAGTGTTCCTCCAAACATCAGGCTGTACAGATATCCCTATGCCCAAAAGAGTGAAATTGAACGTATGGTTGCAGAAATGCTAGAGGCTGGTATAATTCAATAGAGTCAAAGTTCTTTCTCTGCTCCAGTAGTATTAGTGCACAAGAAGGATGGATCATGGCGCATGTGTCCGGATTATAGGGAGCTCAACAAGCTCACTATTAAAGATAAGTTTCCCATTCCTGTCATTGATGAATTACTCGATGAATTACATGGATAAATTTACTTCACCAAGTTGGATATTCATTCAGGATATCATCAAATCAGAATGAAGATTGAAGACATTCCAAAAACAACATTTAGAACTCGTGAGGGTCATTATGAATTTTTGGTCATGCCTTTTGGCCTTACCAATGCACCTTCAACATTTCAAGGTTTGATGAATTCCATTTTCAAACCATTCCTTAGAAAATTTGTGTTAGTATTTTTTGATGATATACTAATCTACAATAAGTCTTGAAAGGATCATGTTGAACATGTTGACAGGATGCTACAACTATTGGAGGAGAAACATTTATATGCAAAAAGATCCAAATGTTTCTTTGCAGTACAAGAGGTGGAATATCTGGGTCATATTTTATCTTATGAAGGAGTTAAGGTAGACCCTAGAAAAATTAAAGCCATTAAGGAATGGAAAATCTCCACATCCATAAAGCATCTGCGAGGATTTCTTGGGTCGACAGGGTATTATCGCAAGTTTGTTAAGAATTATGGGAGAATAACAACACCTCTAAAAAAAATATTTAAGAAAGAGGCATTTTCATGGACTACAGAAGCAACAAAGGCCTTTGAACAGCTTAAAGAGGCAATGTGCCAAGCACCGGTCTTAGCTACACCGGACTTCACAAAAACCTTTATTGTGGAATGTGATGCTTCCGGAAATGGAATTGGTTCCGTTTTAATGCAAGATGAAAGACCCATTGCTTTCAAAAATTGTCCAATCAAGGGAAAGTTTTTACACAAAGGTATTTATGAGAAGGAAATGTTGGCAATACTCCATGCACTTAAGAAATGGTGATCCTACCTAATGGGAAGACACTTCAAGGTAAAAACAGATCATGATAGCCTTAAATACATTTTAGAACAAAGATTATCCTATGAAGAGCAACAAAAGTGGGTCACAAAGATGTTGGGTTATGAATTTGAAATCATCTACAAAAAAGGGAAGCAAAATGTGGTGGCAGATGCACTCTCAAGAAAGGATGAGGATGTGGAAGCATTGTTGTGCGCCATTTCTATTATCCAACCAAATTGGATAAACGAAGCAAGGGAAGAATGGAAGAATGATGAAGAAGTGTAGACACTTATTCGAAAGTTACAACAAGATTCCAGTACGTCTGATACATTTAGCTAGAAAAGTGATTTGTTATGGTACAAAGATCGCTTATACCTCTATAAGAATTCCCAACTAAAACAAAAGATTCTTATGTAATTGCACACTTCTCCCTTAGGAGGGCACTCAGGACTTTTAAAAACTTACCACAAGGTTAAGAATGAATTTTTTTGGGATGGCCTTAAATCAAATATTCAAAAATTTGTGGCGGAATGTTTGGTATGTCAACAAAATAAATTTGAAACAATTAAAACACTGGGTCTATTACAACCTTTATCCATTCCAAGCCAACGTTGGGAGGAGGTTTCAATGGATTTTATCATAGGTTTACCTAATTCTGATGGAAAGAGTGTCATCATGGTGGTAGTTGACAGACTTGCCAAGTATGCACACTTTTGTGCATTATCACATCCATTTAAAGCCAGTACAGTTTCTACTGCATTTATGGAAACAATTCAAAAGTTACATGGAAACCCAAAGATTATTGTCAGTGACAGAGATCCCATTTTCACTAGAAATCATAGAAAATTTTAGGGGCAAATGTTTGCCCTTTGGCGAAATTAAGGGGTTTTAAATTTTTAGTGGGCGAATATTTTGTATCATAGTACATTTTTACAAATCACCTCAAATAGCCCACCTTATTTTAAGGGAGAGGGTAAAAAAGGTAAATTTAGCCCTTGAAATTAGGAGTTACAACCTTCCATTCGCGCATTTTCAAGAATAGATTTTATTTAAGTGAATCCATTCACCCATTTTCAAGAATAGGTTTTATTTAAGTGAATCCTATGGGCCAAAGACCATATTTATAAAAGAGGTATGGTAAATTAATAAAAATATAAATAAATGAGAGGTATGGTAAATAAATAAAACATTTTTTATATTTACTCCATCAGTCACCTTATATACATGCAAGGGTGTAAACAAATAAAAATATAAGTAAAGTAGAGGTATGGCAAATAAATAAAATGTCTTTTTATACTTAGTCAAAAGGTATGGTAAATAAATAAAAACATAAATAAACTAGAGGTATGGTAAATAAATAAAACCTCCTTTTACATTTAGTCCATAACCCTCATTCTATTTATGAAGGCTCAAGAAAGAGGTTTTATTTAAGTGAATCCTATGGGCCAAATACCATATTTGTAAAAGAGCTATGGTAAATTAATAAAAATATAAATAAACGAGAGGTATGGTAAACAAATAAAACATTTTTTTATATTTACTCCATAAGTCACCTTATATATACGAACACTCAAAAAATGAGTTATATTTAGGTGAAAGCTATGGGAAAAATACTATGGGACAAATACCATGGACTAGATTGTTATTAATACCATGAAAAAAACATTATTAACCCTAATATTACTATTAATAAAAATAAAAATGGCACATGGTATTGACCCATGGTATTCATTTGGAATGTAGCCTATTTAAATGGAGGAATTAAACCAGCATAGATCCATCTTTACCTCGATCTACTAACCCCCGAGAGGTATCAAATATCGTGATATGCAATGAAAAAATATTTGATCCCTCTTGGGGCTTGGTTGATCAACAGTAAAAATGGATGTTGTAATTTAATGTATGTTTTGAGTAAAATATTCGCCATGCCTGGTAAGAGATTCGCCAAAAAATTATATATAAATATTATATTATTGATAAAATTGCCTTCCATTTTTCCTATATACCATGGAGATTCGCCCATTTATTATACATATAAATTTAGGGGGGGTTCTTAAAATTTTACCTACTGGAAATTTTTGGACAAAATTACTTTCTTGTCTTGGTACTCAGTTAGCTCATAGCTCATCTTATCATCCTCAATCTGATGGGAAAACTGAGATAGTAAACAAATGTTTGGAAGGATATATTCATTGCTTTGTATCTGATAAATAGACACAATGGGTCAAATGGTTGCCTCTAGTTGAATGGTGGTATAACACTTCCTTCCATACAACAACAAAAGTGACCCCATTTATGGAACTTTATGGATATCAACCACCATCCATCACATCATATTTAAGAGAAAATTCTAAGGTTCAAGTAGTGGAACATCACATCAAACATCAACAACGAGTCCTCCAACTCTTAAAACATAACCTCGTGTTGGCACATAATAGAATGAAACACCAGGCAGATCAACATCGCAGCGAAAGAAGTTTTGATGTAGGTGATTGGGTATTCCTACGGCTACAACCATATAAGAAAATGTCCCTCAAGCAAGCTAAGAAGGATAATAAATTATCACCAAAGTATTATGGTCCGTACAAGGTGTTGCAAAAGATTGGTACTATGGCATACAAATTGGAGCTTCCTGTAGCTTCCCGATTGCACCTAGTTTTCCATGTTTCATGTTTAAATAAGGTTATAGGTGACAAGCTCCCAGTTCAAACAATATTGCCAGAACTTGACGAGGAAAGAAAAATTATATTGGAACTGGAAGCAGTCACAGGAATAAGAACTCGAAAGCTACAAAATCGGTCAATTTCAGAGTATCTTATCATGTGGAAGAACTTATCCACTGAAGATTCCACATGGGAGGATGAGAATTTTATATAGAAGCATCCAAAACTACTCAAGTGTTGAGGACAACACTTTTTTGAAGGAGAGGGGCATGTTGGGTCCCTATAATACTAGTGATTACCGCATTACTATTGTATTTACATCCCTTATTAATATTGTTGTGCCCCTATTGTCCCCATATTGTTATTACTGTGCCCCATAGAATCCCTCTATTGTTATTTTTGTGGCTTTATATTATTATTCTTAGGCCGGTTGGGTTATATTGTGACTACTTAGACTCCTATATATAGAAAGGAGGTTTTGTCATTTGAATCATCCAAAAATTGTTCATTTATGTAATGTAAAGGAGGTTGCCCCCTCGAAGAGGCTAAATTCTAAGGCGTCGATCTCTCTTTTATATCTTTTTGTGAGCTGGTTTCATAACATTGAGGGAGTTAATCCTTAGCTCTAGTTACCTATTGGTTTATGTTAAATACTAAGCTGGTAGGATACGAAAGGATTCCATTATATGCTATTGTATTTTTTTCCATATCTAAGCCAAGCAATTGCAAGTGGGAAGTTCGAGAGAAAAAGAAAGGGGGTTATGATTTTGTAGAAACTTTACAAGTCATATGTATTCGGTAACTCAATATAGAGCACCTTTTCTTTGTGTGTAGATGATTTTCCATACTAGAGAATAGAGAGCTAAATAACCTCATATTCTAGCTAGGTTTTCTCCCACAAGGGTTTCCCATTGAAAATTTTGTGCCTATTTTGGTTTTTGTGTGTATTTATTTTCGTTCTATATTGCTTGAATTTTAGCTAGTTTATTTGTAAGAATACAACAAATAAATAAATAATTTGAGATCTATAAGGAATTAAAGTCAAGGTAAATATTTCAATATTTTATGAGATCTACTTTGATTCAAGAATAGATTCAAGAATGTGATGTGCACAAATATCAAATTCCACATCAAATTGCGGTGCATACTTTGCAAAATATTATGCTCCAACTTTGTTGAGTATGCGTTAGAGTGCTTAAATAGCTACTGAGGCATTTGCATGGTTTCTTTAGTTTTCCTTACCAGATCTGATTGAGGATCTTTAGTGTCAATGTTAGGTTATTACTATTTAATGTTTTAGTCGTATAGTGAATAAGTAACATTTTTGACTAATTTGGGTGAGGGAGGCCCATGATCAAACCTAGTGGTTGCCACTATAACACCAAGAATATATCCAACAACTTGCAAGTCAAATATACCAAAAAAATATAACTTAGTAAACATTAAGTTATTACTACTGTGATAAAATTTCAAATTTTAAAGTAATTGTAACATTTTCATGATATTCAGACCCAAAATTAAACCTACTTCCCCATATAATACATTTTGTTTAAAATGAGTTTTCAAGAGATAATTAGTGCACCATCAATTTTCATTTATAGCGTAACTGAGCTCTCAGTTCAAAAATAATGTATTTTCGTACCAAGTAACACTCTTGAAAACCCCGATGTGTGCCATGGTGAAAACCTAATTTCAGATTATCACCTAAATCATAGTACCCTACAACCAAATCATGATCGCAAGTTGCTCCCATTCATCCCCATTACTAATGGAACAGAATCACCTTCACTAATCAAAAGCAAGTGATCCCGACTATCGATCAAAATAAATAAATAATCACTATAAAAGCTTCACACTTGCCTACTGTATGTCTAACATTGTGGCCCCCTTTCCACATTAATTCTATAATATATTCATGCTTGGGGCATCTTGAAGTGTGGTTTGACCACAGACATATTATATGT
This sequence comes from Pinus tabuliformis, assembly GCA_031772625.1. Classification (NCBI taxonomy): domain Eukaryota; kingdom Viridiplantae; phylum Streptophyta; class Pinopsida; order Pinales; family Pinaceae; genus Pinus; species Pinus tabuliformis. The sequence continues at coordinate 705,520,505 of CM062806.1, read as the reverse complement.
ATTGCAAGGGTTGGAAATTATTTAAGAGATGGTTATAATGTTTTTTAAAGAGAGTATATTTAGAATTATCCCTTATTCCTTGGCTTGGGGATAAATTTATGCTAAGCCGATACTTTATTAGGCCATAGGATTGCAACCGTGAAAAGGAAAATAATTTAGTTGAACTATATACATGGTTGAGCCTAGATTGGGTATTAAATTAAAAGTGGAATACCTTTACCTATAGGAATGTGTATCCGGGGGTGCAAGAATTTTTTTGATAAAATTAATTGAGTAGTAATACATTTTAGTTACCAAATTCTATTCCATGATTGTTTCAATAGTGAATAGAAAAAGAAGTTGTAACCTGTGGAATTAAGAAAATACTCATATAATCAAGTCACGAAACATGTTGTATGGATGAGTAAAGTAGAATTACCTATCTTACTTTGTTAAAAAATCAGTAGTAATGCATGGATATGCTTAGGAGATAAGTAGGAATGTTGCATATGAAATTATCTCTGAAAAGTCTGAAATTACATGCATGATGATTACTTGATAATTATTTTGGGTATATGACTTACAAGACTATTATGCATAGAGGACTTATATTATATATTTATTAATTTTTGTTGAGAGATAAACCCAATCGACATAATATATAATAAATTCTATAAAGAAGAATCTGAATTTTTAAGGTGTTTAATAGATAAAGGTAGAGGCTTTTTTTAGCCTATGTGGTAGTCTCTAGTTAGAGTTAAAGTTGAATAGCCATGGTGAGTAGAAGAGATGAACATGCTAAGATGGGAGAAGGTCCCCATTTTGGAGGTGTATAACCCAATATTCTTATACAAGAGACTTGATGTGTGGGTGCATGTGCACAAACATGAACATCTCATAGGTTATGTAATGGAGGTAAGAAAACATAAAAATGTACTTTTGGTGCTGAAATATATAATACTTAACTGTTACCCTTAGAGATAAGTTATGTATAGGATATAAGGATGTCTCTTTGCACATAAATTTCTTAGAAATACTCCCAAATGTTGGGTTTGATCAATAGAGATGCGGTAAAGAAATATCAAAGGAAATAATAGAGATGAGGGGAATACTAATTAGTGGCAAGATAAGAAATAATGACTTTATTAGAAGAGAAACATTGTATGCTCATGAGAAATTAACCAAAAATCACAGATCTTATGGAAATGTTATGAAAGATAGAGAGTTTCTACAAAATTTAAACATGAATGACATAACTGTTAGAAAGGAAAAGACATTGAGAATAGTTATGGAGATATAATGATTACTACAATTGCACATTTATAGACTCCAAAAAATAATTGGATAATATGTATTAAGAAGGTTTGGAGACCTTCACTAAGTAACTTGGTTTGGAATTTATGATTGAATCGAAGGAAACATAGAGAATATACACTTAAGAAAGTGTATATAAGAACTAAAATCAATATTAAATGGGGTTTATAACACTTTATATATATATATATATGAGTCAATTGGGGTTATCTTGGGTGGTTGGGAGGAAGTAACAGGGTCATCCCCACCCAAGTTCAATTCTAGCAAGTGACATGATGTATATTGATAGTATTAGCAACATACACAATATAGAATATATATTTTCATATCTATGAGATGATAATGATAATAATAATAATAATAATAATAAACCATTTATAAAAAACATAGCTCATGTATGCGTATCTCTAACACCTTCCTCCCACATCTACCCAAGTAATCAGCCAACCAGTGTAAACATGTGACGAGAGGCTACTATGATTGGATTCAACCTCCTATGTGACCTTAAGGAAATGGAATCGATCGAAACAAAATATACAGACCTTCTACATTAGCTACAGGATCCCTGAGAACCACAACAACACTTTAGGCATCTTGCCCCTCGGTCCCCACTCGACCTCTGGACACTCCAATGCTATGGGCATGCCAACGTCCAGGGAACTTTGGACACTCTCACAGACCTACAAACTAGCATCCGAGCACCATTTTGTCTATTTCTGTGCCAGCATCCTCAGGATTTGAGCCACTTTTTCAGGCCCAGAGCCCAAGTCACTGCCCAGAATGGAATGGCATCTTCAAAGCAGTAAAATAACAGAGAAACAATGATGAAAAATCAATTAGTTGAACAAGCCCTTAATCATACCCCTACTAGCCATGATAAACATTTTGTCAAACATATCACAAATATGTAATCTACTAGTGTAAACAATAGATTTAAGCATAGGGATCTCATATTTAACTAAGAATCACTAAGAACCATTGTTCCCTCACGTCATTTCATACATTATCATCTATTAGGTCATAGATACATTTTCCATTCGCTTACAAGTAAAAACATGATGAGAGCCATACATAGTTGTTGTCATAAACATATATATAACCAACATAGTAACAAAAGAAATACCATAAATACATTAGCCATAGAATCCACATACAAACAAATATATTTACACATGAAAACCAAGGGAATGAATTTATCATTAATGAATGTAGAAACCAACCAGGGATGGGACTACCATGTTCCACCCAACCATATATTGGATGATCCAAATCTCTCTTTAGTCAATCACCCCCATGCCATATTCCAAGCATGAATGTGGGACTCATAACCAACTGAAAATAACCAAAAAATAATGGATGCTACCAAATTTCCTCACCTACACCCTGAGGAATTTGAGTGCTTCCTAGTCTCTTAGGTTTTACTGTAATCCACAGTTTGATCCAAGGATCACTAGGCCCTACACTGAGACCCATTCGCCAGGCTTTACTGTACATTCCATCCTAAGACTACTAGATCCAATGGAGAGCAATCTAACTCTTTTCTTTACCATATATCCCTCTATTCACTAGAAAGGATTCCTAGGCCCATCGAGGCACACAATAGTAGCTTTACTGCAACCCATAGTTTGGCTCAGGGGTTACTAGGCTAGTGGCTTTACCGTGATCCACAGTCTGGTTCAGGGACCACTAGGCCATGTGTTTATAATTTCTGATATCCACCCTTCTCAGCTTCGAATCCATCTGACAATCCAACTCTACTGAATTATGATAACCAACCTCATCAATGCTATCAAGAAATTGCAAGGCTAGGCTAAAAAAATACTTTCACACCTGGAAAAACCCATGCCATGACATAAAAAATCCACATGCAACACCATGCATGCCAAATATAACAAGGAAATCACACATGCAAATTTATACTTGCAAAGAATCCTGCTATAGCTTCTTGATCCTTACTTCCTCTTACCCTCTTTTCCTTTCTTTCTCCAATTCCAAAGTGCTCCAAGGAAATTCTAAGTGTCCAAGAGAGAGAGAGAGAGATTGAGCTCCAAAACTAAACTAACAAAAGGTTACCAACTTATCCTCGGAAGCCGTTTTATGAATTAGGCCTCTATTTTCTTCATTTTCCATTATTTGACTTCATTTTTCTCCTCAAATGTAACCAGTGATGTTTCACTTCCCTTTTCTCCTAATTTCCATTATCTTCATAAATAAATGTGCCAAAAATGCCATTTTACCTTTGCAAAACTTGCCATTGCCTTTTCCAATTTCCTTAGCCATAATAAACCAAATGAACACCACCTAGAATGTCTTTCCAAACATCCAGCTTGGAATATGTGTCCCATCAACCGTGGTTATTCCTTTTTCCTTTATTAACTTTTATTACATGGAATTTTGACCAAGGCTGTTACGAAACCCTACCCCTTAGGGGACACCTTCCTCATGTTCAATCACACATATACCTCAAAAAAGCCGTTAGAAATAAAAGATGCTTCCCATGGATATTTATAACATAGCTCGATGCATTATTTACAATGATCACCATGCCAACCCACATGACAACATAACAACATAACAACATGATAACATAATAACATGATGACATATTAACATGAAAACATGGCACCCATACTACTTATTGGAGCTTTATAACATAGATCATTGTAGTATGTACATCCCTATACATATGTACACCAAAACATTATCAAAAGATGTACCAAAACATATACCAAAGACATGTACTAAAACACCATACCAAAACTGCTTTTCCTCAACCAGAAAACAAGGAAGGATACATAGCCTACATATGATAATACATCTCGCATGTGGCTTCATCAAGCCCAAAGTGCTTCCATTTCAATTTAACTTGCTCAATTTCTCGATTCTGGAGCATGGGCACCTTTTTTTGCACTATACACTGAGGTTCCGACCAGAATTCTCCATCTGGTTTCACTTACAATAGATACCAATCAATCACATGATCAACATATTTAACATACTTCTTAAGCAATGACACATGGAAAACATCATGGAATTTCATAGTCGGAGGAAATGCAAGTCGATATACAATTGGCACAATCCTCTCAACAATACTGAAGGGTCCATAAAATTGTGGTACCAACTTGGCACATGATCCAATTCGTAAGGAGATCTTCTTTGGTTTGATGCACAAGTACACATGTTCCTCAACCTGGAACTCCTTGAACAACTTGTTCCGATATGCATATCTCTTCTGCCTATCCTGTGCTTCCTTTATATTTTTCTTCATTACCTGCATTTCCTATTCCAAGTATGCCAACATATCTGGTCCAATATGTACCCTGTTCACTGGATCACTCCAGCTGATGTGAGTATTACAACTCCAACCATACAATTTCTTGAAAGGACTCACCCTCAATGACTCCTAATAACCATTGTTGTATGCGAAATCAACCAAGGGAAGATACTCCTACCACTTATGTTGTTGATGCATCACATACATCCTCAACATTTCCTCCAATATCCTGTTGACCCCCTCTATCTATCCATATGTCTGTGGGTTATAAGTTGTACTGAAAGCCAAATTTGTGCCCAAACTTGCAAACAACTCCTTCCAAAACATGGAATTGAACTTTTCATCCCTGTCTGACACAATATTCCTTGGAACACCATGCAATTTGACCACATCTCTAATGAATACCTATGGTACATCGCTAACTGAAAATTTAGACTTTACTAGAATGAAATGTGCAACCTTCGTCAACTTGTCCACGATAACCATGATGGAATCATGTTGTCTCACTGTCCTCAGCAACCTGTCATGAATTCTATGGAAATGACCTACCATTTCCACTCTGGAATCTGCAATCGATTATAACAGTCCACCTGAATGCTTACATTCTACCTTCACACATTGACAATCAAAACACCTAGCCACAAACTCTACTACATCCCTCTTCAAGTTTAGCTAATATAGAATCTCTTCACTATTGTCAGTTTCTTCTGATAACTTGGGTGCCCTGAATATGGATTTGCATGAAACTCTCTCAAGATCACCTTCTTGAGATCACTGCTATCTGGCACATATATCCTATCTCTAAATCTAACCAATCCATCTAATGTAGGAAAATAATACACATCTTATGCACCTAAACCTATGCCTATACATGTACCTGAACCTACACCTGTAACTATACATGTATTATTACCTATACCTGTACCTGCACCAATATTTTTCTGCAACCTCTGCACAATCTCCATATACCTAACATCCTACTGACCTACCTTCAAGATCCCATCCTTAGAGTCTGTCACATGGGAGCTCATAGCTACCAAGAGTTTTACCTGTACCCTCCTATTGAGAGCATCTGCCACCCTTTTCTCCTTTCCTTTGATGTACCTAATCTCGAAATCAAACTCACTGATCATGGCCAACCACCTAGCCTACCTGGCATTTAGATTTGGTTGGTCGAAAAAATACCTCAACCCAATATGATCACTCATCAATATAAACCTCCTGCTAAGAAGATAGTGCCTCCATAACTTCAATGCATGTATGATCATTGCTAACTCAAGACCATGCCTCGGGTAGCTTTTCCCATGCTCCTTTATCTTCCACGACTCATAATATACCACCAGTCCATCCTGCATAAGGACTCCACCAAGTCCTCTCTTGCAGGAATCTGTGCACACTACAAATTCTTTGTCTGGATTTTGGAATCTGCAGCACTAGTGCATGTGTCAACAACTACTTAAGTTTCACAAAATTGGCCTCACACTCCTTTGTCCATTCATTCTTCTTACCCTTCCTTTGCAAAGAAGTGATAGGATAAGAAATATGTGAGAAGTTCTTGATGAACCTCCTATAATATCCTGCCAACCCCACGAAGGATCTCACCTTATCCACATTCTTAGGAGCTAACCACTCCATAATGGCCCTTATCTTTTCTGGATCTACTACAATGCCTTCCTTGGAGACAATGTGTCCAAAGTAATGTACCTCAATCTAAAAGAAACTACACTTGTTGAGTTTAGCATACAACTGATTCTCTCTCAACAACCTCAACACTGATGTTAAATGCTCTACATGATCTTTCTCATTTTTAGAATATACCAATATGTCATCAATGAACAAAATAACAAACTTATCCAAATACAGATGCAACAAAATATTCATCAAGAACATAAATGTAACTAGAGCATTAGTTAATCCAAATGGAGCTACAACAAAATCATAATGCTCATACCTAGTTTGGAAAGTTGTCTTCTAATTTTATTCCTCTTTAATGCATACCAATGATATCCAGATGTCAAATCAATCTTCAAGAAGACTACCTTTCCCATCAACTAATTGAAAAAGTCATCAATCCTTGGTAATGGGTACATGTTCTTGATATTCATTTTGTTCAACTACCTATAGTCCATGCATAATCTAAGATTACCATCTTTCTTCTTCATAAAAAATACCGTGTGCCCCATGGTGATACACTTGGGTTGATGTATCCCTTATCCAACATTTCCTTCAACTGCAACTTCAACTCTACCAATTTAGGTGCGCTCATCCTTTAAGGTGATTTTGATGCTGGAGCTAACCCTCTCACTAAATCAATAGAAATGTTTATCTCCTTGTGTGGTGGAAACGTTGTAATGTCCTTAGGAAATACATCCTAAAACTGTTGTAGAAATGGGTACCTTCTCAACATATCTACATGCTCAACTTTCTTACCCTTGTCACCAGAAATGTGCACTGCAAATAACTAATGTGGATTTATTCCTTCCCTATAAGACTCTTAGTTCTCCATTTTCATAAACACACTCAATGGATTTGTCATAATAATCTACCTTGGTTCTATGAAGATACAACCAATCCATGCCCAACAAAATACTGTATGATCCCAATAGTAATACATTCAAATGTGGTATGGTAGGCATACCATTCAAATCAAATGCACAATCTCTTACCTAATGATGAACTCGCTTCTTTGTACCCGTAGCCAACTACACTAACCAAGTTTATGCATGCAATTCCTTACTCAAACCAAACTTATCCACTAAGTTAGGACTAACATAACTATAATTAGATCCAGGGTCAATCAAAATAGAAATAACTTGATCAAAAAGCTTACTGTCCATCTCAATGATATATGCCTAGTGCTCTGCCTATATGTTTTCCATGACTGCATAAATATGGGGAATACTCTTCCCCACATCCCCAATAGTCTGCACCTCCTATGCACTGTATATATTAGGCCTTCCACCCTAGTTTTATGGACAATCTCTCCTAAGGTGTTCCTCACCACATGTCCAACACTCCAACCGACTAGTTCCCTCACCTCTATGTCGCTGCTATGACCCATGTCTCTATTTAGTTGCATTAACCTTTTTTTGTGGTGCCATATTTTATTTCTCCCTTGAATTGTAAGGCCTTGTTCTTTTTGGCTTCCATTTACCTTTACCTTTATCCTTATCCTTCCCTTTCCATCCTTGTTGAGATTCATTCTTACGCTTTGACTATTCATAGCAATGATTTAGTTTCCCAATGACTTCCTCACGTGATTGAGGCTCATCATACTCAATCCAATCTCTAAATGTTAATGGCAAACCACTAGAAAATCACTAAAATTTAGCCTTCTCATCTGTAAGATATGGTACATACCTTAATAGCTCCAGAAACTTGGTCGTGTACTCTTCATCTATCACAGAACCCATATTTAGCTCATAGAATTCTTTGGCTTTCTGTTGTAATACCTTATTGAAAAGTATTCCTTCCTGAAAATCCTCTTGAACTCATGCCAACTTAACTCATTCATCCTAATGTCTTTGATCCACTTCACGTCTTCCCACCAAATGTATGCTTTACCTTTCAAGTTGATGATAACGATAACGATAGGGATAAAGAATTTTTTCATCCCAAGTATCCAAGCCTCTGCATCTTCTGACTTCTTCACATATTCATCAAAATTAGGTGGCCTTTCTTTCCTAAATTCATCTGGAAAGTATCCCCTATCACTCCTCCTGTAAGGATGATAGTGATGACAATCATGATTCCTGTCAGAACTAGAACTATAATAATACCTGTACTCTTTAGCCCTCCTATCTGGAGTGTCCAAAATCTTGCCATCTCTGAATGTGTCAACTCTATTTAACATGTGTCTACTAGGAGACCTACTACCATATGCTCCATTAGTTATGTCCTCCTATCGATGGTTGATCCAAAGTGGCCCTTGTGGCTGCAACTTTGGGAAAATTTGGAGTATTGCATTAACATCTTCTTGTTTCTCTTATGCCTATATGATCCTATCATTCTCTGCCTTACAACTCCTTATTTCTTCCTTCAATCTTCTCAATGTGTCTACCAAATAAGAAGAGTGCCCACCATGTTGCTCATTTGATTCATAGGGAGAGTCCTTGTAGTGTATGCTATTCATTTTGACCTTTTTCCAGCAACTTGGAAAAATATGTCAGATAAAACAAATAATAACAAACCAACGTACCTTAGTATAATTTTGGGAGGTTACCTCATCTGCAAGGTCATCCAAATAAATGTGATACATGTATAACATAATCATAAAACATATAAAAATATACAAATAAGTTCATCAACACATAAAAACCATTCTAGTTAGAGTCCAGTCATTAATGCATGACCATATTGACTACACATACCATGACCTCATGCATGACAAGAACAACCATTACACCACTATACACATGGCCACATGTAAACATGACAATGCATAAGAAATGCATGATCAACCACACATAGACATGAACACATGCAATGAAGCATACATGAACAATACTTGTAACCAAACCTACAAGAATAATATATGTAACCAAGCATATGATAATGTAACCAAACATACAAGAATGTAACCAAGCATGCAAAATGATACATGTAAGCGACATATAACAACATGTAACCAAACATAAACTCATGACGATGCATTCCATAATGACAACATCAACTTCCACATGATGACATCACTACAACCATGATCAACATCACAAAAATGCAACAAGCACATGGAATGCACGTGTAAAAGACACACATGCAACTGACATGCATGCATGACCAACACACAGCCAATCTAGTTTGAGGGTTGAACCATGCTCTGATACCACTCTATAATACCCTCCTCCCACATCTACCCAAGTAACCCGCCAACCGGGGTAAACATGTGATGAGAGACTACTATGATTGGATTCAATCTCCTATGTGACCTTAAGGAAATGGAAGTGATGGAAACAGAACATTCAGACCTTCCACATCAGCTACAGGACCCCTAAGAACCATGCCAACACTTTCGGATGCTTTCCCCTGGGTTCCACTGAAGTTTTTGATCACTTGACTTTTGGATGCTCTCATTCTATGGGCATGCCAGTGTCCAGGGACCATTTTGTCTAGTTCTATGCCAGTGTACTCGGGATTTGAGATACTTTTTCATCCATAGAGCCCAAGTCAATTCCCAGAATGAAATGAAATGTTTAAAGTAGTAAAGTAAAAAAGAAATAATGATGCAAAATAAATTAGTTGAACATGCCCATAACCAGACCCCTACTAGCCATGACAGGAATTTCATCAAAAATATCACAAATAGGTAATCTATAGGTGTAAAAAACACATTTAAGCATATGGATCTCATACTTATATGAGAATCACTAAGACCCATTGTCCCCTCATGTCATTTGCTGCATTACCATCTATGAGGGCATAGATACACTGTTCATTCATTTACAAGTAAAAACATGATGAGAGCCATACATAGTTGTTGTCATAAACATATACATAACCAACATAGTAACAACAGTAATACCATAAATACTTCAACCATAGAATCCACATATAAACCAGTACATTTACACATGAAAACCAAGGGAATGAATATCTCATTAATGAATGTAGACACCAACTGGGGATGGGACCACCACGTTCCACCCGACCGTATATTAGTTGAGCCATATCCCTCTTCAACCAATCACCCCCATGCCATTTTACAAGCATGAATTTGGGAGTCATAACCAACCAAAAATAACCAAACAAGCATGGATGCTACTAGAGTTCTCCACATACACCGTGAGGAATTTGAGTGCCTCCTAGTCTCTCAGTTTTTATCGTAATCCAAAGTCCGATCTAGGGATCACTAGGCCCTACACCAAGACCCACTCTCCAATATTTATCGTACATCCAATCTCGAGAATACTAGGCCCAACGGAGAGAAATCCATCTCTTGGCCTTACTGTATATCCCACCATTCACTAGCAAGGATTCCTAGGCCCACCAAGGCACACAATCCTAACTCTACCACCACCCATAGTTTAGCTTAGGAGTTACTAAGCAAGTGTATTTACCATGATCAACAGTCTGTTTCAGGGACCACTAGGCCATGTGTTTTTCATTTTGAAGATCCAACCCGCTTAGCTTTGAATCCATCTAGCAATCCAGCTCAACCAAAGTATGAGAACCCATCTCATCAAGGCTATCAAGAAATGGTAAGGCTAGGATGAAAAACCACTGTCACACCTGGAAAAACACATGCCATGATAGAAAACAACCACATGAAACACCATGAATGCAAGATCTAGCAAGGAAATCACACATGTAAATCAATACCTGCAAAAAATCCTACTATAGTTTCTTGATCCATGCTTCCTCTTGCCCTCTTTTCCTTTCTTTCTCCAATGCCAAAGTGCTCCAGGAAAACTCTAAGTTTCCAAGAGTGAGTGAGAGAGAGAGAGAATAATTGTTGGGTTGTGTTATATTCTTTCCACGACTAACCCACACAGTGAACTAGGGAGTTAGAGGGGGGACGGAGCCCCAACCTTCGTTGCGCTAATTGCACAGCGGGGGCAACAGCCCCCCCTGTCTGAGGGGTTTTAGGGGGGCAAGCAGCCCCCCTCTACGGGGTCCAGGTTAGAGCCCTGGGAAAAAAAATTTGCACCCTATCTTAGGTTGGGCGAACCTACCTATGGTTTTCGGTCCATGGTTTTGGATGTGATGGTTTTTCAGTCCATGGTTTTGGATGCTTCGACATGTATAAATATGTATTTTAACATTGAAAGGAATATAATGAAAAATCAAGTAGGTAGTCTCGGTTTTGGGACCAGGGGAAAATCTTTGTGTACATGTTTTTTATGTGTTATGCTCTCGCATTGTTTATTTTCTGTGTTTTAGAATTCGTATTCATGTAATTTCTGTACAGGGTCAAAACCTACATTTGGTATCAGAGCTGTTTTGGCTTCAAGGGGATGCCTTTGTTGCTGAGGGGTTTCGCTCAGGCCTGTGATAGACATTGTTCAGTGGGAGATATACGAGATCGATTCTGGTGGTGAAAGAAGATGGCGAGCAATGGAAAAATAGAGATCAAGAAATTTAATGGTCAGAGTTTTGAGTTGTGGAAACTCGAGATGGAGGATCTGTTGGTGGATAAATATCAATGGATTGCAGTAGATCCGGGTACTAAACCAACATGAGTGTCCGATGAAGAATGGAAGAAGTTGGATTGAAAGGCAAAGAGAAAAATACGATTGTGTGTCTCATATTCAGTATTGTTGAATATATCAGGGGAAGCTACGGTGAAGGCTTTGTGGGACAAGTTAGGGACTTTGTACCAATCTAAGCCTCTTGTGAATAAATTGTTCTTGCAAAAAAAGTTGTATAACCTGAGGATGAAAGATGGAGACTTGGTGACAGAGAATCTATATGCATTTAATAATGTGGTAAGTCAGTCAGCATCTATTGATATTAAAAGTTCAGATGAAGATAAGTGCATCAGTTTGTTGTGTTTTCTACCAGATTTGTGGGATAGTCTGGTTATTACAATAGGTAGCAATGCAACTGCCTTTCATTTTGATGAAATAGTCTCATCCTTGCTGACGAAGGAGATGAGATGAAAAAATATGGAGAGCCAGAATGGTGATGCCTTATCTGTATGAGGGCGGTCCCAAAACAGAAACAAAAATAAGTCATCGAGTGGGAGATCTAAATCTAGAGGCAGATCTAAATCTCCACGAAAACCTATAAAGGTGGTGTGCTGGAAATGCGGAAAGGAAGGGAATTTCAAAAGGGACTGTAAATCTAAAGCTCCTGATAAAGGAAAGGGATCTGATGATTCTCCTTACGTAGAGGTGAAAACCACCTCAGATGAAGGTGGGGATGTGTACTTGGCTTCTTCAAGTACACATGTAGATCACGAGGCATGGTTGATTGACTCAGGTGCATCCTTTCACTTCACTCCCCATAGAAAGTGGTTCTGCGAGTATGAGGAATACGATGGTGATGATGTCTTCTTGGGGGATGACAGGAAGGCTAGAATCGTTGGTCGCGGAAAAGTAAAGTTGAAGTTGCAAGGTGGAAGGGTTAGAACACTTTCGGGTGTTCTGCATATTCCTGTGTTGGCCCGAAATCTGATTTCTGTAAGCAAGTTGGATGATGTAGGTGTAAAAATAGTGTTCGAGAAGGATACCTGCAAGATGGTTCAGGAAGAACTGGTATTGATGCGGGGAGCTCGGATTGGAACTTTGTGCAAGCTACAAGGTAGTATTGTTGTTGATGGGTGCAACAGTTCTGTGGTTCCTGAAAGTGGAGCATAAACTTTAATGGTCTCTGGAGAAAGACCATGGTGTGGCATCAAAGGCTTGGACATATTGGAGAGAAGGGCCTTTGAATACTTCATGGTAAAGTTATGGTAGAAGGTATGAGTAATAGTTCTCTGGATTTTGATTTCTATGAAAATTGTGTATATGGGAAGCAGAATCGGGTGAGTTTCCCCTCTAATGGTAAGAGGGCGGAACAAATATTAGTTCTTGTGCACAGTGATGTGTTTGGACCTTTGAAGGTTCCATCAATGGGTAAGTCTGTGTACTATGTATCATTTATAGATGACTTGTCAAGGAATACATGGATATATTTCCTTAAGAAGAAATCTGAAGTCTTTGACAAGTTTAAAGAATTTAAGGCTCTGGTGGAAAACCAGACAGAGAAGAAGATAAAGGTGCTGAGGACAGATAACGGTGGAGGGTTTTGCAGTAAGGAATTTGAAGAATTCTGTAAGAAGTGTGGTATATCACAGTAGAAGACCACTCCATATATGCCTCAGCAAATTGGAGTTGCAGAAAGAATGAAAAAGACGTTGATGGAAAGGGAAAGAAGCATGCTCAGTGGTGCTGGGTTAGGACATGAATTCTGGGTAGAGGCGGTGGAGACAACATGTTACCTGGTAAACAGATCACCTTCATTAGCGTTGGAGGATAAGACTCCACAAGAGGTATGGATTGGTAAGAAATCCTCTCCTTCACATCTGAGGGTATTTGGATGTGATGCATATGTACATGTTCCAAAGGAGAAACGAACCAAGTTGGATAGTAAATTTGAAAAGTGCATCTTTATTGGGTATAAGGATGCTTTAAAGGGTTATAAGCTTTGGAACCCAGTAACAAGGAAGGTTGTGTATAGCTGAGATGTTGTGTTCAGAGAGGTGAAAGATGTTATTAAGCATGAAGTCCAACCAAAGGAACCTAAGAAGATAGAGTTTGAGCTAAAGGTGGAAGAATTAGACTCTACAGCAGAGGAGGAATTAGAAGATGAAGAGCCACAAACTCTAGGTGTAAGAAGATCACTTCAAATTTTGCTTTATCTATCATTGATGATGATCCCAGAACTGTGAAGGAAGTAGTAGATTTAGAGGATGGAAAACTCTAGAAAGAGGTCATGGTTGATGAAATGGCATCTTTGCACAAAAATGAGGCTTGGGATCTGGTGGAGTTGTCGGCTTTAAGGAAACCCATTGGCAACAAATGGGTGTTCAAGAAGAAGACAAATGCAGAAGGAAAGGTGGAGAAATACAAAGCTCGGTTGGTAGCAAAAGGTTATTCAAAGGTGTCGGGAATTGATTTTGGTGATATTTTTTCTCCTTTTGCCAAGGTAACTTCTATTAGAATACTTTTATCTGTTGCTGCTGATTTTGATTTTGAGGTAGAATAGATGGATGTGAAGACAACATTTCTTCATAGGGATTTGGAAGAGGAGATCTACATGAAGCAACCTGAAGGTTTTGCGGTGAAGGGTAAAAAAGAACTGGTATGCAAGTTAAAGAAGTCTCTGTATGGGTTAAAACAATCACCAAGGATGTGGTATCAGAAATTTGAAGCATTTATATGGGGACTTGGCTTCACCAGAAGCAAAGCAGATCACTATGTGTATTCTAAATTAATTGGTGACCATGTTATTTATCTGGTCTTGTATGTGGATGATATGTTGCTGGTTGGAAATGAAAAAGAAATTATCCAGGATTTGAAGACCCAATTGTCCTCCAAATTCGACATGAAAGATCTTGGTGTTGCAAACTATATTTTGGGCATGGAAATTAAAAGAGATTGGGCAAAGAGGAAGCTATGGTTAAACTAGAGGAATTATGTCAAGACAATACTGCAGAGGTTTAATATGTAGGATAGTAAACCGGTGAAGGTTCCTATTCCTGTAGGTGTAAAGTTATCTGTTGAACAGTGTCCCAAGACACAAGAAGAGGAAGAGGATATGTCCCGTGTTCCATATGCAAGTGCAGTCAATAGCCTGATGTATGCAATGGTCTATACTAGACTAGACATTGAACATGTAGTGGGAGTATTGAGTAGGTTTATGTCAAAACCAGGGAAGGAGCACTGGACATCAGTGAAGCAGGTTTTCGAGTATTTGCGTGGCACTAGTGATTATGGTTTGTACTACCAAGGAAGACTAAGATTGGATAGAGTGTTGGATATTCGTGGCTTTGTTGATGCAGACTGGGCTGGAGCCCTGGATCAGAGAAGATCTACAAGTGGGTATGTGTTTAACCTATTTGGAGGTGCAGTCAGCTGGATGAGTAAGAAACAATCTGTAGTGGCATTATCAACTATAGAGGAAAAATACATGGTAGCCACTCATGCAAGAAATGAAGCAGTTTGGTTACAGAGATTGTGTTCAAGTATGGGGTTAATACAGGGAGTTATAAGGATAGACTGTGATAGCTGACGTGAAATTTTCTTGGAAAAGAACCCTGCTTACCGTTCAAAGATAAAGCACATTAATGTTCAGTATCACTTTGTGAGGGATATGATAGAAGACAAAAAGGTGTTGGTGGTAAAGGCGGAAACTTTGAAGAATACTACAGATGCATTGAAAAAATCGGTGAGCTCTGAGAAGTTCTCTTGGTGTAGATAAATAATGGGTGCTTCACGGCTGGAAAAACGATTAAGCTCTCTTGTGGCCCCTTCTGGAAAGAAAACAACAAGTGGGAGAATTTTGGATTGTGTTATATTTTTTTGGAACCTATATTAGGTTGGGCGAACCTACCTATGGTTTTCGGTCCATGGTTTTGGACGCAATGGTTTTTCGGTCCATGGTATTGGATGCGTCAACATGTATAAATATGTATTGTAACATTGAAAGGAATATAATGAAAAATCACGCTGGTAGTCCTAGTTTTGGGATCCATGGGAAAATCTCTGTGTATATGTGTTTTATGTGTTATGCTCTTGCATTGTTTATTTTCTATGCTTTAGAATTTGTATAATTTTGTAGAATTTTTCTACAAATCAGCTAGCTCTGATACCATGTAGAAATTTTTCTACTTATCAGCTAGCTCTGATACCATGTACAATTTTCTCTACAAATAAGCTAGCTCACTGATATGATGTAGAAATTTCACCTGCAGATCAAACTGATATATGCAATGTGCTAAAGAATAATACTAGATCTACATCTACCATAAACTTTGTGGAAGCTAATCAACCATGAGAAAAATCAAGCATGAACACATATAACTGATAAGAAGAAATCAATCACACATAACACAAAATATATCACTGGGGAAAGCACCAACTTAAAACCCCAACACTGTATTATCAATCAAGTGGAAATCCTCAACAACATACAAAAAGAATTAGCTCAATAGCTATCCTGCTCTCTCTGTACTCTGATAATCTTTAATCAGAAGATGAAAATCATGGACTACCTAGGCCTCAATATATAGGCCACAAGCCCTCCAATCTCCTATAATAGATTATTCTCCATGCAAGGAATACTTACTAGAAATATCCAAGCATATGATAGTACACTGTCCCACATCTTATCTCAACTGGGTCTTTGAAAGAACTGACATGCAACAGTTATCCATGAGTGAATCCTCATTTATCTAAAATAATAGTTGTCATATGCATGCAAGCATTAATAAACTATATTTTATTATTTTAACAACTTGTTAAAATAATCTAACTGGACTTGACAAGTTAGAACTAAGTCAAATGATTCTCTTGTTATAGAACTCATACTTATTCCCTCAACCAGTGGAGGAAATTAAGGATAAATTCCTCAATCAGTGGGACAACTCATGTGCATGCTCACAAAGCCTTCAAGTTTAATTTTCCATAATTAATTAACTCGTGGAGATTAATTAATTAAGACTTTAAACTGTTGTTAAGACCAAATTCATCTTTACTTCCTATAGATAGACTAGGGATTGCTATAAATAGGAAGGGATCCAGAAATGCTATTTTTAGAACTTTCTATTTTTAGCAGTTTCACCTCTCCCCCAAGGTGCCAATGACCTTATTGGCCAAACTGCTATTTTTAGACATGCTATTTTTAGCAGGTCTATTTTTAGCACATTCTAAATTTAAAATTTCTTGTTACAGATTTTTCAACACTCCCTCTCAACAAGAAAGGCTTTCTTTCGAACCCGATCCTGTAACTCTGGAATGTTCTGCATGCAACACATCTACCCGGTCCACTTGCTCCAACAACACTTGCAACAAAAACACTCCCAACTGACCACTCCGTTGGGCTAGGAACATACTCTGATGATGAAGCTCTACCTGCTGCTGACAAGTGCTCCCTCTCTAACATCTGCACTACTACAACATATCCCTGCATCTCGCACCATTGCACACCTCTCTGTGCCACCTAGCACTGTGAAAAACACTTGTGCCTCTCGCATTGTTGCAGCCTACTAGCTATGCACTATCCTGGGAATCCCTGCACTGTCGCTCTCTCTGCTGCTCCATCCGCATCTATCTCTACCCAATTAGTCAGTTCCTGCTACTCCAAATCGGGGCTCCTGTAGCAAGGTCTCATCCAAGAGGTTGGGTACCTCAAGGATCCTTCCCCTCCTCCTTGGGACGATCACTCTGTATCACCCCACCTCGTACATGAAGGTATGGTTGCATGTGATCCCTCAACCCACCTAGCTTGAAGTTTCCCCCTACTGGAGGTCTATGCACGAGTAGATGTCTCTACTCGATCTCCACTCATCTTCCCTTGTTGTGGTTGCTTCACAACCTCCTGACGCTGTTGCGTCAATTGTGGCTCCTCCACAATCATCTGAGACTTCTTCTGGCTCTGCATGTTGAGAGGTAATATACCCTCCCTCTCAACCACCAAGTATCCATCAGTTTCCTTGCTACTCAAGGCTTTGCATGCATCTTGAACCTCAAGAGCATACAGGTTCTTGACCCATGAACTAATCTACTTCACCTATCTAGTGATGATGTGTCTATGGAAAACCTTTCCCTTACTAAATACTACATCATAGCCTCTGTCTTCTAGCATCGCGATCGACATCAAGTTTCTCTTCAGTCCTGAAACATACTTGACATCGGTCAAGGTAAGGCGAGCTCCATGCTCCCTCTGAAAAATAACTGTGCCTACATCTGAGACACTATACTTCTCACTATTACCCATCGCTATGAGTATTTGGAGATCTTTCTCCTCCAAAGTACTGAACAAACTCTTGTTTCCGGTCATGTGGAAAGAAGCTCCACTATCAAGAAACCAACCACTTCCCACCATGGATGAAACCATGAAAGAAAAGAGTGTGAAATCTAACTCAAACCGTGAAGCAAGTGCCTCACCTTCAGATCCTTCCCCGAATCCCTTCTTGGATTTCCTCTGTGGACAATTTGCAGCATCATGGCCCACCTCATGACAACGAAAGCATCACACTTTCAATTTTTCAACCTTCTTCCCATCATTGGAAGAACTGGATTCAGAAAGAGAAACCTTCTCCTTCCCCTTCTTTGCCTTACTCGCTAAGGCTAGGTTCTCCTCATCATGCATGGATGAAGAACTGCCTTTGGTGCTCTGTCTAATATCCTCCTGCATCAAATCTGAACATAGTCATTCCCAATCTGGAAGTTTCTCCCTTCCATTCACCAAGTCCTGGTAGCTATGCTAGCTCTTAGGAAGGCCAATGAGTGCTAGAATCACCATATCCTCATCCGATGTCACAACCCCTACACTTGCAAGATCATCCTTGCATGTGATGAGCTTGGTCAGATACATAGAGATCATCTCATCCCTTTCACACTTGATCTTTCGAAGTTTGTCCTTTAGTGCTAGCTTCCTCTGATCACTGCTATTCTAATATAAATCTTTCAATGTTTTCCACATTGCATGTGGAATCTCCTTCCTATGAAAGCTTGAGACAATGTGATCTCACACTCCCTCCAAGAGAATTCTCCTAGCTCTAGCCACACACTTCATCCATTCCACCTGCTCAGTGTTGTTAGTAGGCTTAGGGATTTCTTGATCAATGAAATCCTTGAGACCATTATCTTCCAAAACTGTCTCCATGGGATCTGTCCAAGCTATATAGTTTGAGCTGCCATCAAGGGCATGCTCAAGCCTCAAACCATAGAACACCATCGATGAAATAGTTGTGATAAGAACTTGAGATCTATATCGTGAATAATAAACTGTGAATTTCTCCTGCTAGTATATTGTTCTTTCTTGATCGCTTGTGCTCCGATACCATGTAGAATTTTGTAGAATTTTTCTACAAATCAGCTAGCTCTGATACCATGTAGAACTTTTTCTACTTATCAGCTAGCTCTGATACCATGTACAATTTTCTCTACAATTCAACTAGCTCACTGATATCATGTAATTTCACCTACAGATCAAACTGATATATGCAATTTTCTAAAGCATAATACTAGATCTACATCTACCATAAACTTTGCTAAAGCTAATCAACCATGAGCAACATCAAGCATGAACACATATAACTGATAAGAAGAAATCAATCACACATAACACAGAATATATCATTGGGGAAAGCATTAGCATAAAACCCCAACACTGTATTATCAATCAAGTGGAAATCCTCAACAACATACAAAAAGGATCAACTCAATAGCTATCCTGATCTCTCTGTACTCTGATGATCTTCAATCAGAAGACGGAAATCATGGACTACCTAGGTCTCAATATATAGGCCACAAGTCCTCCAATCTCCTATAATAGATCCTTCTCCATGTAAGGAATACTTACTAGAAATATCCAAGCATTTGATAGTACACTGTCCCACATCCGATCTCAACTGAGTTTCTGACAGAACTGACATGCAACAACTATCCATGAGTGAATCCTCAGTTATCTAAAATAATAGTTGTCACATGCATGCAAGCATTAACAAACTATATTTTATTATTTTAACAACTTGTTAAAATAATATAACTAGACTTGACTAGTAAGAACTAAGTCAACATATTCTCTCATTATAGAACTCATACTTATGCCCTCAATCAGTGGAGGAAATTAAGGATAAATTCCTCAATCAGTGGGACAACTCATGAGCATGCTCACAAAGACTTCAAGTTTAATTTTCCATAATTAATTAACTTGTGGAGATTAATTAATTAATATTTTAAATTGATGTTAAGACCAAATTCATTTTTACTTCCTATAGATAGACTTAGGACTTCTATAAATAGGAAGGGACCCAGAAATGCTATTTTTAGAACTTTCTATTTTTAGCAGTTTCACCTCTCACCCAAGTTGGCCAATGACCCCACTGGCCAAACTGCTATTTTTAGACATGTTATTTTTAGCAAGTCTATTTTTAGCACATTCTAAATTTAACATTTCTTGTTGCACATTTTTCAATACAATTCGTATGCAAGTAATTTCTGTACATTGTTAAAACCTACAATAATGAGAGAGTTCCAAAACTGAACTGACAAAAGGTTACCAACTAATCTTTAGAAGCCGTTTTAGGAATGAGGCCTCTATTTTCTTCAGTTTCCATTATGTTCCTCCTTACATGCAACCTGTGACCTTTCACTTTCGTTTTCTCCTAATTTCCATTATTTTCATAAATAAATGTGTCAAAAATACCATTTTGCCTTTCCAAAGCCTTATCCATTTCCTTTTCCAATTTACTTAGACATAATAAACCAAATGAACACCCCTTAGGATGTCTTTCCCAACATTCATCTTGGAGTAAGTGTCTATCAACTGTGGTTTTTATCTTTGCCTTTATTAACTTTTGTTACATGGAATTTTCACTAGGGCTATTATAGTATCTCAAATGTAGTAACATATGCCTGGCATGCTGTTATGAAACCAGCTCACAAAAAGATAGAAAAGAGAGATCCACGCCTTAGAATTCAGCCTCTTCGAGGGGGCAACCTCATTTACATTACATAAATGAACAATTCTTGGATGATACAAATGACAAAACCTCCTTTCTATATATAGGAGTCTAAGGAGTCACAATATAATCCAGCCGACCTAACAATAATAATATAAAGCCACAAAAATAACAATAGAGGGATTCTATGGGCACAGAAATAACAATATGGGGGTAATAGGGGCACAACAATATAAATAGGGGGTATAACTACAATAGTAATGGGGTAATCACTAGTATTATAGGGACCCAACATGCCCCTCTCCTTCAAAAAAGTGTTGTCCTCAACGCTTGAGCAGTTCTGGATACTTCTGCATAAAATTCTCATCCTCCCATGTGGAATCTTCAGCGGATAAGTTCTTCCACTTGATAAGATACTCTGAAATTGATCGATTTCGTAGCTGTCGAGTTCTTGTTTCTGTGATTGCTTCCGGTTCCAATATAATTTTTCCTTCCTCGTCAAGTTCTGGCAATATTGTTTGAATTGGGAGCTTGTCACCTATAACCTTCTTTAAACATGAAACATGGAAAACTGGGTGCAATCGAGAAGCTGCAGGAAGCTCCAATTTGTATGCCATAGTACCAATCTTTTCCAACACCTTGTACGGACCATAATACTTTGGTGATAATTTATTATCCTTCTTAGCTTGCTTTAGGGAAATTCGCTTATATGGTTGTAGCCGTAGGAATACCCAATCACCTACATCAAAACTTCTTTCACTATGATGTTGATCTACTTGTTGTTTCATTCTATTTTGTGCCAACACGAGGTTATCCTTTAAGAGTTGGAGGACTTGTTGTTGATGTTCGATGTGATGTTCCACTGCCTGAACCTTAGAATTTTCTCTTAAATATGATGTGATGGATGGTGGTTGATACCCATAAAGTGCCATAAATGGGGTCATTTTTGTTGTTGTATGGAAGGAAGTGTTATACCACCATTCAGCTAGAGGCAACCATTTGACCCATTGTGTCTGTTTATCAGATACAAAGCAACGAAGATATCCTTCCAAACATTTGTTTACTATCTCACTTTGCCATCAGATTGAGGATGATAAGATGAGCTATGAGCTAACTGAGTACCAAGACAAGAAAATAATTCTGTCCAAAAATTTCCAGTGAAAATGGGATCTCTGTCACTTACAATAATCTTTGGGTTTCCATGTAGCTTTTGAACTGTTTCCATAAATGCAGTAGAAACTGTACTGGCTTTAAATGGATGTGATAATGCACAAAAGTGTGCATACTTGGTAAGTCTGTCAACTACCACCATGATGACACTCTTTCCCTCAGACTTGGGTAAACCTGTGATAAAATCCATTGAAACCTCCTCCCAACGTTGGCTTGGAATGGATAAAGGTTGTAATAGACTTGGTGTCTTAATTGTTTCAACTTTATTTTGCTGGCAAACCAAACATTCCGCCACAAACTTTTGAATATCTGATTTAAGGCCATCCCAAAAAAATTCCTTCTTAACCCTGTGGTAAGTTTTTAAAAATCCTGAGTGCCCCCCTAAGGGAGAAGTGTGCAATTCCATAAGAATCTTTTGTTTTAGCTGGGAATTCTTACAGAGGTATAAGCGATCTTTGTACCATAACGAATCATTTTGCCAGCTAAATGTATGAGAAGTACTGGAATCTTGTTGTAGCTTTTGAATAAGTGCCCACACTTCTTCGTCGTTCTTCCATTCCTCCCTTGCTTCGTTTATCCAATTTGGTTGGATAATAGAAATGGCACACAACAATGCTTCCACATCCTCATCCTTTCTTGAGAGTGCATCTGCCACCACATTTTGCTTCCGTTTTTTGTAGATGATTTCAAATTCATAGCCCAACATCTTTGTGACCCACTTTTGTTGCTCTTCAGAGGATAATCTTTGTTCTAAAAAGTATTTAAGGCTATCATGATCCGTTTTTACCTTGAAGTGTCTTCCCATTAGGTAGGGTCACCATTTCTTAAGTGCATGGAGTATTGCCAACATTTCCTTCTCATAAATAGCTTTGTTTAAAAACTTTCCCTTGATTGGACGACTTTCAAAAGCAATGGGTCTTTCATCTTGCATTAGAACAGCACCAATTCCATTTCCTGAAGCATCACATTCCACAATAAATGTTTTTGTGAAGTCCAGCGTAGCTAAGACCGGTGCTTGGCGCATTGCTTCTTTAAGATGTTCAAAGGCCTTTGTTGCTTCCGAAGTCCATGAAAATGAATCTTTCTTCAATAATTTTGTTAGAGGTGCTGCTATTCTCCCATAATTCTTAACAAACTTGCGATAATACCCTATCAACCCAAGAAATCCTCACAGATGCTTTATGGATGTGGGGATTTTCCATTCCTTAATGGCTTTAATTTTGCTAGGGTCTACCTTAACTCCTTCATGAGATACAATATGACCCAAATATTCCACCTCCTGGACTCCAAAGAAACATTTGGATCTTTTTGCATATAATTGTTTCTCCTCCAATAGTTGTAACACCCTATCAACATGTTCAACATGATCCTTCCAAGACTTGTTGTAGATTAGTATATCATCAAAAAATACTAATACAAATTTTCTAAGGAATGGTTTGAAAATTGAATTCATAAAACCTTAAAATGTTGAAGGTGCATTGGTAAGGCCAAAAGGCATGACCAAAAATTCATAATGACCCTCATGAGTTCTAAATGCTGTTTTCAGAATGTCTTCAATCTTCATTCTAATTTGATGATATCCCGAACGACGATCCAACTTCGTGAAGTAAATTGATCCATGCAATTCATCCAGTAATTCATCAATAATAGGAATGGGGAACTTATCTTTAATAGTGAGCTTGTTGAGCTCCATATAATCTGGACACATGCACCATGATCCATCCTTCTTGTGCACCAGTACTACTGGAGCTGAGAAAGAACTTTGACTCAGTTGAATTATACCAGCCTCTAGCATTTCTGCAACCATACGTTCAGTTTCACTTTTTTGGACATATGGATATCTGTATGGCCTGATGTTTGGAGGAACACTTCCTGGAATCAGATGAATAGCATGATCATGATCACGCATAGGTGGGAGACCTTTGGGAGTCTCAAATACCTTGGAATAATTGTCCAGGACTTTTTGGAGATCTGGAGAAATAGATGATTCCAATGTGGAAACATCTAGCGAACATAATTGTGCAATTACACCTCTTTGCTC
Source organism: Pinus tabuliformis (assembly GCA_031772625.1). NCBI lineage: Eukaryota > Viridiplantae > Streptophyta > Pinopsida > Pinales > Pinaceae > Pinus > Pinus tabuliformis. Next base: position 705,496,616 of record CM062806.1, on the reverse strand, counting down.
CTTTTTTAGAAGCTTTGTCATGCCATTAGAGCTGATTATCTTTCCTGGTTTCCCTGCAATACCCCTTAATTCAACTTCCTTTCCTTCCACAGAAAATTTCCTGAAAATTTCTTGAAAATTAAAAGCTATTGTACCCAAGGATTGTAGCCATTGGACTCCTAGTACAACATCAGCACCTCCCATTGGAATGGAAAGCATTGGGCTAGTCAATACATATTCTCCCATGGATAGCTTGATATTATGGCACTTTCCAGAACAATTTGTTGTTCCTCCATCTGCAATCATCACTTGACACTCTGGTGCTGGATATAGGAAGTAATTCAATTCTTTTGCTACCCTACAATGAATAAAATTATGGGTGCTTCCTGAATCAATCAACACTATTACCTTTTTCTTCTTGATTTTTCCTTCTATCTTGATGGTTGGTGTTATGAAACCAGCTCACAAAAAGATAGAAAAGAGAGATCCACGCCTTATAATTCATCCTCTTCGAGGGGGCAACCTCCTTTACATTACATAAATGAACAATTATTGGATGATACAAATGAAAAACCTCCTTTCTATATATAGGAGTCTAAGGAGTCACAATATAATCAAAGCCGACCTAACAATAATAATATAAAGCACAAAAATAACAATAGAGGGATTCTATGGGGCACAATAATAACAATATGGGGGTAATAGGGGCACAACAATATTAATAAGGGGTATAACTACAATAGTAATGGGGTAATCACTAGTATTATAGGGACCCAACATGCCCCTCTCCTTCAAAAAAGTGTTGTCCTCAACGCTTGAGTAGTTCTGGATACTTCTGCATAAAATTCTCATCCTCCCATGTGGAATCTTCAGCGGATAAGTTCTTCCACTTGATAAGATACTCTGAAATTGATCGATTTCGTAGCTGTCGAGTTCTTGTTTCTGTGACTGCTTCCGGTTCCAATATAATTTTTCCTTCCTCGTCAAGTTCTGGCAATATTGTTTGAACTGGGAGCTTGTCGCCTATAACCTTCTTTAAACATGAAACATGGAAAACTGGGTGCAATCGAGAAGCTGCAGGAAGCTCCAATTTGTATGCCATAGTACCAATCTTTTGCAACACCTTGTACGGACCATAATACTTTGGTGATAATTTATTATCCTTCTTAGCTTGCTTGAGGGACATTTGCTTATATGGTTGTAGCCGTAGGAATACCCAATCACCTACATCAAAACTTCTTTCACTGCGATGTTGATCTGCCTGTTGTTTCATTCTATTTTGTGCCAACACGAGGTTATCCTTTAAGAGTTGGAGGACTTGTTGTTGATGTTCGATGTGATGTTCCACTGCCTGAACCTTAGAATTTTCTCTTAAATATGATGTGATGGATGGTGGTTGATACCCATAAAGTGCCATAAATGGGGTCATTTTTGTTGCTGTATGGAAGGAAGTGTTATACCACCATTCAGCCAGAGGCAACCATTTGACCCATTGTGTCTGTTTATCAGATACAAAGCAACGAAGATATCCTTCCAAACATTTGTTTACTATCTCAGTTTGCCCATCAGATTGAGGATGATAAGATGAGCTATGAGCTAACTGAGTACCAAGACAAGAAAATAATTCTGTCCAAAAATTTCCAGTGAAAATGGGATCTCTGTCACTTACAATAATCTTTGGGTTTCCATGTAGCTTTTGAATTGTTTCCATAAATGCAGTAGAAACTGTACTGGCTTTAAATGGATGTGATAATGCACAAAAGTGTGCATACTTGGTAAGTCTGTCAACTACCACCATGATGACACTCTTTCCCTCAGACTTGGGTAAACCTGTGATAAAATCCATTGAAACCTCCTCCCAACGTTGGCTTGGAATGGATAAAGGTTGTAATAGACCCGGTGTCTTAATTGTTTCAACTTTATTTTGTTGGCAAACCAAACATTCCGCCACAAACTTTTGAATATCTGATTTAAGGCCATCCCAAAAAAATTCCTTCTTAACCCTGTGGTAAGTTTTTAAAAATCCTGAGTGCCCTCCTAAGGGAGAAGTGTGCAATTCCATAAGAATCTTTTGTTTTAGCTGGGAATTCTTACAGAGGTATAAGCGATCTTTGTACCATAACGAATCATTTTTCCAGCTAAATGTATCAGACGTACTGGAATCTTGTTGTAGCTTTCGAATAAGTGCCCACACTTCTTCGTCATTCTTCCATTCCTCCCTTGCTTCGTTTATCCAATCTGGTTGGATAATAGAAATGGCGCACAACAATGCTTCCACATCCTCATCCTTTCTTGAGAGTGCATCTGCCACCACATTTTGCTTCCCTTTTTTGTAGATGATTTCAAAGTCATAACCCAACATCTTTGTGACCCACTTTTGTTGCTCTTCAGAGGATAATCTTTGTTCTAAAAAGTATTTAAGGCTATCATGATCCGTTTTTACCTTGAAGTGTCTTCCCATTAGGTAGGGTCGCCATTTCTTAAGTGCATGGAGTATTGCCAACATTTCCTTCTCATAAATAGCTTTGCTTAAAAACTTTCCCTTGATTGGACGACTTTCAAAAGCAATGGGTCTTTCATCTTGCATTAGAACAGCACCAATTCCATTTCCTGAAGCATCACATTCCACAATAAAGGTTTTTGTGAAGTCCGGTGTAGCTAAGACCGGTGCTTGGCACATTGCCTCTTTAAGATGTTCAAAGGCCTTTGTTGCTTCCGGAGTCCATGAAAATGCATCTTTCTTCAATAATGTTGTTAGAGGTGCTGCTATTCTCCCATAATTCTTAACAAACTTGCGATAATACCCTGTCAACCCAAGAAATCCTCGCAGATGCTTTATGGATGTGGGGATTTTCCATTCCTTAATGGCTTTAATTTTGCTAGGGTCTACCTTAACTCCTTCATGAGATACAATATGACCCAAATATTCCACCTCCTGGACTCCAAAGAAACATTTGGATCTTTTTGCATATAATTGTTTCTCCTCCAATAGTTGTAGCACCCTGTCAACATGTTCAACATGATCCTTCCAAGACTTGCTGTAGATTAGTATATCATCAAAAAATACTAACACAAATTTTCTAAGGAATGGTTTGAAAATTGAATTCATCAAACCTTGAAATGTTGAAGGTGCATTGGTAAGGCCAAAAGGCATGACCAAAAATTCATAATGACCCTCATGAGTTCTAAATGCCGTTTTCGGAATGTCTTCAATCTTCATTCTGATTTGATGATATCCTGAACGAAGATCCAACTTGGTGAAGTAAATTGATCCATGCAATTCATCCAGTAATTCATCAATGACAGGAATGGGGAACTTATCTTTAATAGTGAGCTTGTTGAGCTCCCTATAATCCGGACACATGCGCCATGATCCATCCTTCTTGTGCACCAATACTACTGGAGCAGAGAAAGAACTTTGACTCGGTTGAATTATACCAGCCTCTAGCATTTCTGCAACCATACGTTCAATTTCACTTTTTTGGACATAGGGATATCTGTACGGCCTGATGTTTGGAGGAACACTTCCTGGAATCAGATGAATAGCATGATCATGATCACGCATAGGTGGGAGACCTTTGGGAGTCTCAAATACCTTGGAATGATTGTCCAGGACTTTTTGGAGATCTGGAGAAATAGATGATTCCAATGTGGAAACATCTAGCGAACATAATTGTGCAATTACACCTCTTTGCTCCTTTTTTAGAAGCTTTGTCATACCATTAGAGCTGATTATCTTTCCTGGTTTCCCTGCAATACCCCTTAATTCAACTTCCTTTCCTTCCACAGAAAATTTCATGAAAAGTTCTTGAAAATTAAAAGCTATTGTACCCAAGGATTGTAGCCATTGGACTCCTAGTACAACATCAGCACCTCCCATTGGAATGGAAAGCATTGGGCTAGTCAATACATATTCTCCCATGGATAGCTTGATATTATGGCACTTTCCAGAGCAATTTATTGTTCCTCCATTTGCAATCATCACTTGACACTCTGGTGCTGGATATAGGAAGCAATTCAATTCTTTTGCTACCCTACAATGAATAAAATTGTGGGTGCTTCCTGAATCAATCAACACTATTACCTTTTTCTTCTTGATTTGTCCTTCTATCTTGATGGTTTGAGGAGTGGTAATTCCCGCCAATGCATTACAAGATATGGTCGGATTTATTTGTTCTTCATCTAGGCTTTGTTCCTGGAATATATCCTCTTCTTTTGACCTTTCTTGCTCCTTTTCTTCTTCCTCTTCACAATCTATGTAGAATAATTTCTTCTCAGCACACTTATGACCTTTTGTGTATTTGCTATCACAATTGTAACAAAGCCCTTTTGCTCTTTTTTCTTCCAATTGTTGTGGTGTCAACCTTGTAGGTTGTGGAAGACTATGGGCAACAACACTTCCGTCTTTATAGTTGTGAATGGTATGCTTCCTAGTTGCCATAATTTTGCTTTCCATTTTTCTTGCTAACCTGAATGCCTTCTCTAATGAATCAGGTTCCCAAAGGCGCACATCATGTTGGATATTATCCTTTAAAGACCCTATGAACACATCAATCCTATGCTCCTCTGGAATATCTTTTACCCTTATGTTCAATTTTTGGAACTCCTCAATGTGCTCCATTATTGAACCCTTTTGTTTGAGACTTATCAATTGGCTAAAAAAAGTGTTGCTTTTTGTATCCTCATAATGTGCTATCAATTCTTCCGTAAAAATTGCCCAAGTGATAAATTGTTTACGAGAACAAAGCCATTGATACCATACAAACTGATTTGGTTCCAAATATAAAGTTGCCATACGTACCTTTTGTGTGTTTTGCACATTATTGAGATCGAAGAATTGCTCCATCTGTAATATCCATGTGGCGGGATCCTTGCCATCAAACTTCCTCATATCGATTTTTGGAACATGGTGAGTCTTCGATCCAACATTAGAGTCTATGGAATCATGATTAACATTTCTTTTGTTCTCATCATGAGTTTCCTTTACTACCTTTTCACCATTAGTGACCCTTTCTTGTAGCAACTTCTTCAATTCATCCATCTTATCATCCATGCCATCAAATTTAGCGTCAATCTTAGCTTCCATGCCATCCATCTTAGCTTCCATTCCCTTTATCTTAGATTCCACGCCATTTACCTTAGATTCCACGCCACTTATCTTAGCTTCTGTTAGCTTTTGTGAGCGTGACATTTGTTGCACTTGTTCTTGTAATTTTGATATATCATGTAGCATTTCTTCCTCTTCTTCATGAGTCATGCTAGAGCTTTCAGGTTCCTTACTAGGTGTTTGCATTTTCTTTCCTCGGGGCATCAGTTACCGATAATAATGCTTTACTATGCCCTTTGAATTCCGTTAAACCAAGCTTACACAAAAATTAAAAAAAAAAACTACACACCTTTTTTCACTTTATAGAAGCCTGATATTGAATCTGATGTATCTCTGTAATTTCGGATCATCCAGTTCTGAAATTTCTACCTGTAGTAGCCTTCTGCGTCCTCTTTCCAATGCCACAAGTCTGAGCCAAATTGGATTCTCCAAGGAAGAGTTATGTGAAATCTCCCACAGTGACTTGCTTTTAGACTAGTTCAGTAGAGCGAACTTGTACGACGTGCCACGAGTCACTGTTTCAACCTTTGAATCTGAAACACACACAAAAGAAACTACAGTCCGTCCTCTTTCTGTACCTTTTTACGAAATTTCAATCCGATCCTCAGAGAGAAAGTTATGACGATTTTCCCCAGGTCACCTGTTTTGAATGTAATTCAGGAGTCTGCAAAAAGACCAACTTCCTCAGATCATATCTCCGAAAATATCGCGCGAAAAGCTCTGAAATTTGGACCCAAGGTTCAGCGCCAATTCTTCTCAAATGGGTTTTTTTTTGCGACTTCTGAAACGTCACAGAAAAAAAGTTATAGCGAAAATTCCACGATGACCTGTTTGGAGCAGCGAAACCCTAGAATCCAAAGCTCTGATACCAAATGTTATGAAACCAGCTCACAAAAAGATAGAAAAGAGAGATCCACGCCTTAGAATTCAGCCTCTTCGAGGGGGCAACCTCCTTTACATTACATAAATGAACAATTCTTGGATGATACAAATGAAAAAACCTCCTTTCTATATATAGGAGTCTAAGGAGTCACAATATAATCCAGCCGACCTAACAATAATATTATAAAGCACAAAAATAACAATAGAGGGATTCTATGGGGCACAATATAACAATATGGGGGTAATATGGGCACAACAATATAAATAAGGGGTATAACTACAATAGTAATGGGGTAATCACTAGTATTATAGGGACCCAACAGTTTGAGGAGTGGTAATTCCTGCCAATGCATTACAAGATATGGTCGGATTTATTTGTTCTTCATCTAGGCTTTGTTCCTGGAATATATCCTCTTCTTTTGACCTTTCTTGCTCCTTTTCTTCTTCCTCTTCACAATCTATGTAGAATAATTTCTTCTCAGCACACTTATGACCTTTTGTGTATTTGCTATCACAATTGTAACAAAACCCTTTTGCTATTTTTTCTTCCAATTTTTGTGGTGTCAACCTTGTAGGTTGTGGAAGACTATGGGCAACAACACTTCTGTATTTATAGTTGTGAACGATATGCTTCCTAGTTGCCATAATTTTGCTTTCGATTTTTCTTGCTAACCTGAATGCCTTCTCTAATGAATCAGGTTCCCAAAGGCGCACATCATGTTGGATATTATCCTTTAAAGACCCTATGAACACATCTATCCTATGCTCCTCTGGAATATCTTTTACCCTCATGTTCAATTTTTGGAACTCCTCAATGTGCTCCATTATTGAACCCTTTTGTTTGAGACTTATCAATTGGCTAAAAAAAGTGTTGCTTTTTGTATCCTCATAATGTGCTATCAATTCTTCCGTAAAAATTGCCCAAGAGATAAATTGTTTACGAGAACAAAGCCATTGATACCATACAAACTAATTTGGTTCCAAATATAAAGTTGCCATACGTACCTTTTGTGTGTTTTGCACATTATTGAGATCGAAGAATTGCTCCATCTGTAATATCCATGTGGCGGGATCCTTGCCATCAAACTTCCTCATATCGATTTTTGGAACATGGTGAGTCTTCGATCCAACATTAGAGTCTATGGAATCATGATTAACATTTCTTTTATTCTCATAATGAGTTTCCTTTACTACCTTTTCACCATTAGTGATCCTTTCTTGTAGCAACTTCTTCAATTCATCCATCTTATCATCCATGCCATCAATTTTAGCGTCCATGCCATTCACCTTAGCTTCCATGCCATCCATCTTAGCTTCCATGCCCTTTATCTTAGATTCCACACCATTTACCTTAGATTCCACGGCATTTATCTTAGATTCCACGCCACTTATCTTAGCTTCTGTTAGCTTTTGTGAGTGTGACATTTGTTGCACTTGTTCTTGTAATTTTGATATATCATGTAGCATTTCTTCCTCTTCTTCATGAGTCATGCTAGAGCTTTTAGGCTCCTTACTAGGTGTTTGCATTTTCTTTCCTCGAGGCATCAGTTACCGATAATAATGTTTTACTACGCCCTTTGAATTCCGTTAAACCAAGCTTACACAAAAATTTAAAAAAAACTACACACCTTTTTTCACTTTATAGAAGCCTGATATTGAATCTGATGTATCTCTGTAATTTCAGATCCTCCAATTCTGAAATTGCTACCTGTAGTAGCCTTCTGCGTTCTCTTTCCAATGCCACAAGTCTGAGCCAAATTGGATTCTCCAAGGAAGAGTTATGTGAAATCTCCCACAGTGACTTGCTTTTAGACTGGTTCAATAGAGCGAACTTGTACGACGTTCCACGAGTCCCTGTTTCAACCTTTGAATCTGAGACACACATACAAAATACTACAGCCCATCCTCTTTCTGTACCTTCTTACGAAATTTCAATCCAATCCCCAGAGAGAAAGTTATGACGATTTTCCCCAGGTCACCTGTTTTGAATGTAATTCAGGAGTTTGCAAAAAGACCAACTTCCTCAGATCATATCTCCGCAAATATCGTGTGAAAAGCTTTTAAAATTTGGACTCAAGGTTCAGCACAATTTACTCTCAAATGGGTTTTTTTTGCGACTTCTGAAATATCACAGAAAAAAAGTTATAGCGAAAATTCCATGATGACCTGTTTGGAGCTGCGAAACCCTAGAATCCAAAGCTCTGATACCAAATGTTATGAAACCAGCTCACAAAAAGATAGAAAAGAGAGATCCACGCCTTAGAATTCAGCCTCTTCGAGGGGGCAACCTCCTTTACATTACATAAATGAACAATTATTGGATGATACAAATGACAAAACCTCCTTTCTATATATAGGAGTCTAAGGAGTCACAATATAATCCAGCCGACCTAACAATAATAATATAAAGCCACAAAAATAACAATAGAGGGATTCTATGGGGCACAGAAATAACAATATGGGGGTAATAGGGGCACAACAATATAAATAGGGGGTATAACTACAATAGTAATGGGGTAATCACTAGTATTATAAGGACCCAACACATGCTTAGGCTCTAATTTTTATGACTAATCCACAATGGATCATTGTATTGTTTTCATACATCTTGATGCTTTTAGAGTGGAAAAACTAGAGGAATTAGCTCTTAGGACGATTTTTACTAGCAAGAACTAGTTTGGAAAATTTGGGTCTGAAACCTTTCGAGAGTGTTTTGAGGCATCATGTCATTTTTTGGGGATAAAATTTTATGCTTTATTGCAACACCTTATATTCATATTCAACACATAGATACCTTACCAATGGAACAAGATTCATGTCAATCAAATTTCGTATGAGAAAGTTATGCCACCTAGAAGTTGACCTCCCTATTTTCACCACCATAATTCGAGAGGATGTCATTTCGGCCCCCATTATTCATGAAAATGGAGCTATCTAATTGATTATGATTTATAACATTCGAGAATAGTGTATATTATAACTTTGGTTAGGAGTTGAGGTAGTCAAACCTAACCACTAGTAGGATATCAGGATATGTTAGAACTAAGCCACTATGAGGAAATGGGGTTTCATTTTTTCGAGTGCATTTGTTCCATAGTTAAGAAAAAATAGCCAAAAGGGATAGGAGGTAGAGCACACATTGAGGAATTTTGCACTATAGTAGCCCATAGGCAATATGACATACTTCTTTGTACTCACATACATTTTCTATTGAGACAAAGAGAGCATATCAAACTCACCTTCCAGCTGGGTTTTTCTCCCAAAAGGGTTTCACAGGCCATATCTTGTGTCAAATGTGTGAGTGAGATTTTATTTCACTATTATCTATTTTCTGTATAATTTTTAATTCATATGTATGCACTATTAGCAATATTCTACAAATCTAGAAATCTAAAAAGAAATAGAACTATAATAGTGTAGAATTTCATATTTTAAATATTATTTTATGAGATTTGCTATCACAAACTATCTAGTGGAATATCCATGGTAATTTGTAGATCATATTAGTACTAGAGCGAGTTTATTTAGGTATACTGTGGAATTCACAAGGGATGTAGATCTCTCGAGCTAAAAGTTGTAAAACCCTAATCATTGTCAATGAATTTGTGAATAACCCTCATGACCCTACATAGAGAGCTTTTCATACTTGGAAAAACAAGTCATGCATATAAATCATAATGCAAATCTCCTCATGGCGACCTTGAATAATACACTTGGGATATTCAAAGAAGAGGGGGGTTCAAAGAGGATGAGCAGGTTACAACGAGGATCCATGTCATAATAGCATGGGGTGGGGTGGAGGGGGCACTACAAAAGGAAAGAATGCCACAAGAATATTCTAGTTGAACCTAACAAAGACAAGGGGACTAGTGATGAATGAAGGCTAACTGTCAGATATGAAGAGCCAAAGAATAATTCATTAACAAATCCTAGAGGAGGGATGAGGGTGCGAGAAGGGAGGAAGAGAGAGGGAATGAGACAATTTTGATAATGAGAGGAAGAGGACCTAGCCAAAGGAGGCCTAGAGTCCAAGTCGGGCATGAAGAATATAGGGAACCAAGTACTATTGCAAAAAATATCCACAAAGAGTAGAAATCTTCAAGCCCAGTACCAACTTTTGATAAACCAACAAGAGAAATATGAATAGAAAAAGGGGAACAAAATAAAGTGGGGAGGAAAAATATTGTCCTGATTGCATTGTATATGGAGAAAAGTTTCAACAATTTCTAGGAAGTATTGAAATTACAATTGCAGATAGTGTTGTTTGCCTAACCATAGAACTAAAGTTTCAGGTAGAGACAAGCTACAAGATGAACTATTACTAGTCTCGACAATTTCCCAAAGCCACTTGCAAACCCCAACAAGCATAATAAAGATAGTAATGAATAAAAATACATACCAAATACCATAGATATATGCATCATTTTGTAGAAAACACCAATTAGCATATGAATGACCACTTAGGTGATTTGAGTTACATTGAGGGCTCAGTGCATGTTGTTTTGAGTCATGGCTAGCATGGTTTAGCTCAAGGTAATTAAAACTATTACGAGGGTGTTATTCCATGTCACCAAATTTTTTGGCTTGGTTGGATGGCAACAATCGCCCCCTAACCCCCTCCCCCCACCTTATCTCGATAAAACCCCACCCAGGGAAGCTTATAAAAACTTTAATAAAAAATAAAATTTTATATAAATTAAAAGTTACAATTTACTTTTATATGATTTTAATCTAGTGTAGGTTCATCTTATATATATATATATATATATATATATATATATATATATATATATATATATATATATATATATATATATATATATATATATAATGATTTGAAGCCAATCTAGCGTCATCTTAACTATGGATTTAGAGAGTACTAAGAGTAATCAAATTTCTAAAGGTGTCACTTTTTTTGGAATGAAAAACTTGAAAAAATGTTTTCACCTCAAGAAAGTTGATCATTTTCGACACTTGATATATCCATAGTTAAAATCTCTCTCTCTCTCTCTCTCTCTCTCTCTCTCTAGATATATATATATATATATATATATATATATATATATATATATATATTCACTGTTTAAATTCCATATTTGAATGCATAAATGGATTCAACACCTTGAAAAATACTTTTAGGCATTTGGATTGCGTAGGTTGCATAGTTTAAATTTGTAATTCTAGTGTGTCTTTGCTAGATTTCAAACAAAAATGACCAAAAATTATACCCAAAAAAGGGCCAAACTTTGTAATAGCTAGAATACTTGAAATGTTTTAGCCTAACATATTGAAATATTTTATTTATGTACTATAATGATTATTATTATTATTAATATTTTAAAATACGACATATTAATTTTATATTATGAATTAATTGAACTACACATCTCCTCATTAGGAAGTAATTGAATTCTTTTGGTTTCAATTATGATCAACATTAAAATAAATTTTCTTTTAACTTTCTCTCTTTCTATATACATATAAATGAAGTTGATATTGATGTACATTAATCCACATGGGTTAAACCTTATATTGAAATAAATTTAAAAAGTATAATAATTATACATATACATCTAAATATTTTATTTATCGCTCTGAGTGGTAGTGAAGTATTATGACTGCTTATCCTTTATATTTGGTTGTGATTTCAACAAAAAAGTAAGTATATATAGAGTGTAATATTAATGTTTTATAATGTTTTAAATTAAAACTCAAATATGTATATTCATTCTGTTTTAAATTATAATGGACATCATTTTCCTATTTAGAGAATATTTCATTTTTGTTTTAAAAGGGATATATTTCGATTTGAGGTTGAGCACAAACAGAATTGCGAAACTAGATTGGATCATTATAATTTTTTTTTCATTTATATCAATTCTTTTAGAGTGGAAAAAGTAGAGGAATAAGATCACAATACATTTCTAACTGTTGGGACCTAATTTGGTAAATTAGGGAATGAAACCTTCTGGGAAGATTTTGAGACATCAGACAATGTTTTTTGGAAATAAAACTTTTTCTCTCTAGTGTAGCACAATTTTTTTCATATTATGCACATAGACCCCTTTCTAATGCCACAAGAGTCGTCTCAATTAGACTCTATATGCAAAAGTTACACAACTCAGAAGTTAACCTTCCTATTTTTGACACTATAATTCGAGAGGATGGCACATCAGCCCGCATTATTCAAGGAAAAGGGGCTAGCCACATGATTTTAATGAAGATGACTCTAGAAAAGTTTATATTGTAAATTTGCTTAAGAGTTGAGGGAGTCAAACCTAACCACTAGTAGGTTATGGGGTTGTGGTATAACCAAACAACTAGGAGGAAAAATAATTCCATTTCTTTCCGAGTGCGTTTGTTCCATATATGAGAAAAATAGACAAGAGGGATAGGGGGTAGAGAACATAGAGAGGATTTTTGTACTTTAGCATCCCATGGGCCACAAACCTTACTTGTTTGTACTCACAACCATTTTATCTTCAGAGAATGAGAGTAGAGCAGCCTCACCTTCCTGTTGGGTTTACTCCCAAAAGGGTTTCCTAGGTTATGTCTTTGTGTCAAGTCACGGTTTGTGATTTTTTATTTCATTGTTCACTATTTTTTGCATAATTTTAATTTGCATGCATATGAAATTAATAAGAATCTATAGATCTAGAAATTTAAAGAGAAATAATACCCCAATATTGTAGATCTCATAACTTTTAATATAGTTATATCATATCTTTTGTCACGAACTATTTAGTGGAATATCCATGACATTTAACAATTATATTACACATTCCCTTATAATAGATTATAAAATGCACCAATTCTATGAAATATGGTGACATAAAGAATATTAAAATAAAAAAATATTTAATTAAATTAAATACATATATTCTTTAATTAATTTGAGTTTTGTTTGTAACATAATTTAAAAATTATATAAGTATTTTTTAAATTAATATATATGTGTGTGTTTATAAATAAAAAAATAAGGAAACAAATGTATTTATTTAAATAAATAAGTAATTGAATTAAATACATATATTCTTTTAATTAGTTTAAGATTTTAGGTAACATAGTTAAAATATTATATAAATAATTTTTAATTATTAGATTCACTTGTTTATGTGTTTGCATATATAGGTTTATAAATTAAAAAATAATGCAATTTTTTTTTTTTTTTTTTTTTTAAATTATGAGAACTTTGCTACATATCTCAAAACCTCAACCTAGCAAGGGGAGGCTGAGAAAATTCACTTTAGAAAGTCCTTATGACCATGTCAATTCAATGGAAAAAAAGAGAAGAGAGAGAGAAACATAACATAAAATAGAATTAGTTATGATGATTGAAACCAAATTCAAACTGTCATAAAATAAAATATTCAGGTTCGAGACTTAGCTTAAAATAATGGAAGATATGATACAAGAAATGAAAAGTAGAAATATTATCAATGATTGAAGAAAATTACAACTTGAGAAATGAGATTAAAGAGCTAAAATAAAATCTTCATAACAATATGGCCCTAAGTAGTATAACTAATGAATTAAGCATCAAATCTATCAAAGAGGAAAAGGACAAATTGATTGAGTTAAGTCATGAGTGCAATAAAAAGGCCTTGAATATTATAATTACTAGTATAAAAGAGCATAAAGATGAGGTGTAGCAACCACTGGCTTATTTTCTATGTAAATAAGATATAAGAATGAGGTCATGGGACACGTATTCCAAGTTGAATGTTGGGAAAAACGTAGCGATGGGTATCACTAGTGATTAAATAATGCATATGGAAATTGGCAAAGGCATTCGAAAATGAAAAATGACAATAATTGAAATTTATTTATGAAATAAAGGAATATATGAGAAAAAGGAAGGTGAAGAGATACATATTTACATGAGAGGGAAATTGAAGGAAAAATGGAGGAAAATGAAGACAATAGAGGTCTCATTAATAAAAAGGCTTTTGAGGATCAATTCACAAGTCTTGGTGGTTTAGATTTTGTCAGTTTAATTTTTGGAGCTCCCTTCTATTCACTCACTATCTCACATTCTTGCACACTTAGAGAAATCTTGGAGCACTTTGACATACATTTGATTTGGAGAAAGAAGGAAAAGGAAAGTGCAAGGGAACAAGTGGATCAACGAATATATATGGATTTCTTTGCAGGTAATAGGTTGCATGTGTGGTTCCTTGTTGATTTATAGATGCATGGCATATGAATGTGATTATCTAGTTATATGTTTTCATTAGCGTGAAGAATTTCTTGGATTGATAATGGTTTTAGACTTGTCTTTCCATTTCCTGGATAACCATGGTGTTGTGGGTTTTTCCACTTGATTATTTTCTGATTGGTGTTCATAATTCCATATGGTTGTGGGTTGGAATAAATGTTCTGGAAGCCTTGAAATAACTTGCGTTGAGTTACTAGTCCTGGAGCCTAGGTTGGGGAAAATACTCTAGAGTCCTTGGTGGGTTGAGTTACTAGTCACTGGATATGGGTTAGGCAAATGTTCTAGAGCCTTGGAAGGTTTTGGGTTGAGTTACTAGTTCCTAGAGCCCTGGACAACTTGTGTAGAGACCGATATACTTGGTTTTAGTGATGTCCAACCATGGAAGTGGAATTATTGTGGTTGGGGGTTGAGGTGGTTTGGCCTTTAGAAGCCCTGGTTTAGTTTTGTCCTGGTTTATTCCACGATATCCCACATTCATGCTTGTAATATGGTGCAAGGGTGATTGACTGAAAGAGAGATTTGGTTTAGCCCAATCTATCGTCGGATTGTATGTATAAGTCTCCGACTTGGTTGGTATTTTCCCTATGTTATTATGGGACATTTCCTTATTATTATCTATGAGAATTTGTATTGTTATATTGGTGATATTATGGCTAGGTTTCCATGGTTTCTATGTTAGATTTTGTTGAAAATAGCAGTAAGAAATTTCAAAAGTAGCATATAGAAATTCCAATTTAATTTGTCCTTGAATTAAATTGTAATTCTTTTCTCATAGAAACTTGTAATAGTTAACTAAGTTTAGTTGGATTAGTTAGCTTAGGAAATTTGAGTTGGAAGTCTATATAGAGTCATGTAAGTGTGATCCCTAAGTTTAAGGGGTCCAGATTGAGTTTATTGGAGTTGTAATTAGATAAATTAGTTCAATTGAGTTATAATCAGTTAAAGTAGTTCTAACTATCGGAGGAAATAGTAGAGGTCTAGTAGTGAGTTGGTGCACTACCGTATCCTTAGTGCTACTCCAGATAACTAAAGATTCACTCAAGAGAAACTCATTCATGTTAGTTCAGAGCAAGTCCCAGTTGAGATTAGAGTGTAGGGACAATGTAATATTAGTTGTAAAATTTTCTAAGTTGCAAATTTTTTTGAGTTGTAGTTACGGAAGAAGGATTTGATCCTAATTAATAGAGGCTAATTCCTTTAGGAATTACACTGAGAAGTAGAGGATTGGAAGGAAACTAAATAGGCTAAGTGTTGGCTTGAGATAGCTTGTAAGATGAGAGTTGAACATACTTGTGCGGGAATTATTCTAGTGAGAACAAGCTTTGTATTTTCTTCTCATATCTTCGATTAATGCAATATAGATAGTCGAGGTTTTGAGAAGTGGATTTCCCTAGAGAAATATTGTGTTATGTGCCATTGGTTATCTTCCTCTTGCTGATTATTGTGTTCATCGATCATTGGTTTCCGCTGCTGAGAGTAGAGTAGATTCTTGTCTTGCGTTTTAGGAAATTACATGAGTTGTTAAATCTATAGGGAAATCTACATGGTAGTGGAGCTAGATTTGTAGAAAATTTCTACATGGTATCAGAAATGAAGACAATATAGAAGAGAATAGTTCAAATTTTTCCTTGCATATTGATGGAGCTCTAGTTAAGGTAGAAGTCCTATGTGAAGATATGAAAATTATTGAACAATATTTATTTGGGCAGCGAGTTTGCTGAGAAGATATGAAAATGTTTGCTGAAAATTTTGAAAAAAAATAGCAGATATGGATTCCTTGTGAAAAAATACCCAAATTCAAAAAATCCATCATCCAAATCGAAGTTCGAATGAGGGAGATATCAGTGATTTAAAATCAACTATTTTTTGAGGAAAAATTGTGACGGTGGGACAAATGAAACAAATTAGTGTGCGAGCCAAGAACCTATATGCTCTTGAGGTGCAAGGTGCATGCAAAGCCTTAAGGAGCAAGGAAAATGTTAGAGACTTGGTGGTTGAGAGGGAGAGTGAATTACATCTCAACATGTAGCCCCAAAAGAAGACTCAGAAGTAGTCTCAGATAATTTTGGAGCAGCCACAATTGGAGAAGATGAGAGGATAAAGAGTGGAGACATCCTCTCAAGCAGAGAAGAAGGAGTCTTAGAAACAGTCTCAGACAATTGTGGAGAAGCCACAATTGGAGAAGCAAAGAGGAGATTGAGTGGAGGCATCCACTCATGTAGAGACCTCCAGTAGGGGGGGAGTTCGTGTTAGGTGGGCAGAGGGAGCACATGCAACCATCGTTCTAGGTGAGAGGTGGGGCGATGTGAACTGATAGTTCCAATTGGGTAGAAATTGGGTAGGATCCATTGAGAGGTTTTGTCTCATGGATCATACCTTGCTACGAGAGCCCAAAGTACATAGTAGAAGGAGGAAATTGTTGTGGTTGATGCAGTGAGAGATTAGAGTGACAAAGGCTAGAACAGTCAGATAATGAAGAGTGCAGAGAAGATTTGATAATAGTGCAAAAAGGAAGAGTCAATAGAAGCACATAGTTTCCAGTCCACAGAGGTTGTAGTAGTTAGAGACTTTTGTGACAGATGCATCATACTGATTCAGGTTGGATTTCTTTTTTTCAGTTTCAAGAGTTGTTGTAGCAACAACACTAGAGAGAAGCGTTGCATGTATAACATTACAAAGGTTCAGGACCTAGATAGAATTCAATTCCTTTCTTGTTGAGAGGAAGTGTTGAAAATAACAATAACAAATGTTAAAAATAACATCTAGAAATTCCAATTTAGTTTGTCCTTGAATCAAATTGTAATTCTTTTCTCATAGCAACTTGTAATAGTTAACTAAGTTAAGTTGACTTAGTTATCTTAGGAATTTTGAGTTAGAAGTCTATCTTGTATCATGTAAGTGTGTTCCCTAAGTTTTAGGGGTCCAAATTAAGTTTATTGGAGTTGTAATTAGATATCTTAGTTCAATTGAGTTATAGTCAGTTAAACTGGTTCTAACTACCGGAGGAACTAGTAGAGGTCTAGTAGTGAGTTGGTTCACTGGTGTATCCTCAGTGATGCTCCAACTAATTGAAGATTCACTCAAGAGAAACTCATGCATGTTAGTTCAGAGGAAGACCCAGTTGAGATTAGAGTGCAAGGACAATGTACTATTTGTTGTAAACTTTTCAAGTTGTACAGACGGTGCATGCAATTAGTTAAGAATCTCAGTTTGGATTGGGCACTTATGGAAGAAGGATTTGATCATAATTAAATAGAGACTTATTAATCTAGGAATTGTGCAAGGAATTAGGGGCTTGGAAGGCAGCTGAATATGTTAAGTGTTGGCTTGCGCTAGCTTGTGAGGAGATAATTGATCATACTTGTGTAGGAATTATTTTAGTGAGAACAAGATTTGTATTTTATTCTCATATCTTATGATTAATGCAATATAGATAGTCGAGGTTTTGAGTAGTGGCTTTTCCCAGAGAAAAATTGTGTTATGTACCATTGGTTATCTTCCTCTTGATGATTATTGTTTTCATCGATCATTGGTTTGGGCTGTTCAGAGTAGAGTAGATTATTTTCTTGTTTTTTAGGGAATTACAGGAGCTACTGAATCTACATGAAAATCTACATATTTATTCAAGATATATGATGTGTAACATCTATAACTCTTATAATTGGCTCTTATAGTGGATCATTTAGTTATGGGTTGATTGATTAATGGATGGCCTAATAAGTGTTATTGAAACTATGTGGAGAGGGAATAAAGCCTTCTTGGTGATTCTTAGATGAATCTCAGACTATTAAGATTAGATATGCATTCATGACCTGTAACTTCTATATTTTCCATGTGTTTGATGAAAAGTCTAGTGTGTTCTAGGCAGTTTAGGTCAAGTTTTTTATTTGATTTTAAATGTTTAGCTTGGTCCTCATGTCAATAATTATTTTGGAAAGTATTAAACAACTCTGGGGCAGTGTAGGAATTTAAAGGCTAAGTTCCTTAGATAGAACACCAAAGGGCACTGCTCACAAACAAATCACAGATCGGTACACCGATATTATTGATGTGGTTAAAACCCTCAAAGAGGGAAACAGTCCATGGCCTAAGCCAATGTGGGCACTTTAGGAAATTTATTAATGTAGAATAAAGAAAATTTACATAAGATTCTCACATGAATGATCACCTTACAAATGACTTTCTATGCTCTTTAAATAGAGATCATCGATCAATTGGGTGTTAAGCCACAAATCAAGTGTTGGTGATACCGAGGAGAGAATGAACCATCGGATCACTTCATGTCTAGAACATATCATGACCATCAGATTGTAAGTTACAAAAAGTACATAATAAAGAAATAAACTTTACCTAACTATACACTAGACCAAGTTATACTTAACTATTTCCTATATGTCAGAATATGCTAACATCCAACCTTAAGAAAAACTTGGGATAGGATTGAAGGATGTACAAAGATGACACAATAGGAGAAGGAAGGAGGCATTAGATCCTATCCCCCCTTAGTGACAACTTCCTGAACTCCAACCATAAATCAAAGTTTAGTAAACTTCACCTCTTTGAGATCCTTTGTAAAGATGTCTACAACTTGATCATCAGTTGAACAATATTGCACTTCAAGAACGTGGTCATGAATGAGCTTTCTGATGAAGTGCATGTGTAGTTTAATGTGTTTCCTGCATTGATGTTGGAATGGATATTTGCATAGTTTAATGACACTTTGATTATCACACCAAAGTGTAGTCGGATGCTGCTGTTGAAAACCAAACTCTGACAGGATCTGACGAAGACACAGGGCTTCCTTACTAGCTTGTACAACACCATGATACTCTGCTTCTGCTGAAGAAAGAGAAATGGAACTTTTTTTCTTGAAATCCCATGTAATAGGTTGAGAAACAAGAGTGAAGACATAACCTGTAGTATACTTCTGGTCATCATGGTCACCAGCCCAATCAGAATCAGTGAAACCAACCAGAAAAGGAGATGCTTATGCATTGTAATGAATCCCAAATTGAACTCTACCTCAAACATAATGAAGTATTCTTTTAGATAATTTCCAATGGCTTTCATGTGGGTTTTTCATAAATCGATCAATAATACCAACAACAAAGGAAAGTTCAGGATGTGTATGGGTAAGATACAAAATTTTTCCAACAAGCTGACGGTATAAGGTAGCATCAACTTTAGGGGAAATACAAGTGACTGAAAGTTTGGCTCCATACTAAAAGGCAAAATGGGTTGCCTTATATTCTTCCATGTGAAATTGGCATAGAAGATCACATGCATACTTCGACTTGGAAAGGGAAATACCTTCTTTAGATTGCAGGACTTGAAGACCAAGAAAATAATGAAAGTGTCCTTAGTCTGTCATTTCAAACTATCTTTTAAGGCAAGACTTCACATGGTTTATAAGGTTGAGATCACTACCAGTAAGGATAAGATTATCAACATAAAGAACAAAATTGATAAGAGACTTAGCCACTTTCTTGGTGTAGATAGTATTGTCATAATGACACCTAGAAAATCCAGTATCAGAAATAGTGCTATCCATTTTGGGATACCTAGCCCGAGGGGATTTCTTGAGACCATAAAGGGATTTATTAAGCCAACATACAAGGCTTGAGTCTGTTTGTATAAATCTAGGATGTTGTTCCATATAGATTTCTTCATGCAAGTCCCCATCCAAGAAGGTGGATTTAACATCCATCTGATGGACTTCCCATTTGATAGAGGAAACAAGGGAAAGAACAAGGCAAATCGATTTGATTTTGGAAACAGGGGAGAAGTTTTCAGTATAGTCAATGCCTTCAACTTGTGAAAAAACCTTAGGAACAAGATGAGCTTTATGTTTATCAACTTTTCCATCTAGTCCAAACTTGGTTCTGTAAATCCATTTGTATCTAACAAGTTTTCATCCCTTTGGAAGAGGAGCAAGGTCCCATGTATCATTTGCCAACAGTGAATGATATTCTCCATTCGTAGTTGCGTCCCAATTTGGATGGCCTGAAGATTCTCCAAAGGTGTTCGGATCATAATTCGCTGAAACTTAAGCTAGTAAAGAAGAGGCTCTATCGAGCTGAGAATGTATAAGCCAATGATCTGTAGGATCAATTGCAAGAGCACCTGCTGCATCCTGAGTAGCACAAACCAATTTTGGAAGTTGAGGAGCTGAAGGAGGATCCCAAGAAGGTGGGGGAGGATTGTCATCCTCACTGTCATCATGTGAAGAAGAAATATTTTCAGAAGTAGAAGGAATAGAGAGAGGTGGCATATTCGCCGAACTAGGCTTGTAGGCTAATACATTTTCAGAAAACTTTACATCTCTTCTAATGATAACATCTTTTTATTTAGGTTGAAGAAATCTATATCCTTTATCATCTTAAGAATATCCAACAAAAATAATTTTTTAACTCTTAGGTTCTAAGGCTTTCCATTTCTCATCTCAAATATGGGCGCATGCTTCACTTCCAAAAACGTGAATATGACTTACATATGATTTAATTGAGCTCCATGCTTTGTCTGGAGTGATATTCTTTAAAACCTTACTAGGAGTGCGATTTAATATGTAATTTGCATAGTTAGTTTCTTCTACCCAAAATTTAAGACCGACTCCTTTAGATTGAAGCATACAATTAGCCATTTTTTTAAGGTGTGATTCTTTCTTTCAGCTGCCCCATTTTGTTGTGGAGTATATGGAACAATATGTTTCAATGTAATTCCATGCTCAATGCAAAATTTGATGAATTTGTTGTTAACATATTCTCCACCATTATGAGATCTTACCTTAAGAATTTGATGTCCAGATTGTTTCTCGACAAAGGCCTTAAAGACTAAGAAAAAGTTAAATACTTCACTCTTGAGTTTTAAGAAGTATACCTAAGTACATCTAGAGAAATCATCAGTGAAAGTTAAGAAATAATTGTAGCCATAGAATGAAACAACTGGAAATGGACCACATAAATCAATATGCACAAGCTATAATGGGGTTGAGGCATGCCAAGAGGCATGTTTTTCAAAACTATCCTGATGGTGTCTTCCAAGTACACATCTGAAACAAACACCATCTTTGCAAGATAGCATAGGATGACCTCTCACCATATTTTCCTTACATAAATTTTGAAGTGATTGATAGATTAAGTGACCAAATAGATCATGCCAAAGTTTGCTCACTTCATCATTATGAGCAACAAATACCGAGGGAAGAGTTAATGACCCAAAGTTAGTAAACTTATAAAACTCTGTAGAATCATCATCAATGTTAGTAGCTAAAATCTGTCTAGGGTCTCTTAGGCCCTTAATTACAACATCATGAGGTGAAAATTCAACGATTTTACCTTCACCTGAATGAGTTATCTAATATGTAGATAGATGGTTGCCGGATAAGGTAGGAACACATAATACATCATTAAATTGACCATTATCTACATGAATAGTTCCAGTTCCTACATCAATAAGAGATCTATCATCACCAACGTATATATTTTTGGTGTTACAATCATTTAAAGAAGAAAACATGGCTTTGTTTTTGGCTATGTGATAAGAAGCTCCAGAATCAATGAGCCACTCATGAGAATGAGAAAAATAAGATACATTTAGTTCATAACCAAAATGAGATGCTTGACAACCACATGTAGAAAGCGTTATTCCTCGAGATGAAGTTGAAGTTGAAGAGTGCTCCAAATGGATGTTATGCTTCTTCATTACTACTTCCAAGGCTTCCATCTTCTTAAAGCATTTGGATTCTAAGTGGCCATCACGATTACAAAAGTTGCAATGTCTATCAGTCTTCTTCCCTTTGCTTTTATTTTCCTTATCATTTTGTTGAATTGATTTTTCGTTTTGAGACTAAAATTGCTTAGGACCCTTGTTTGGTTTAGGACCATCCTTTTAGGATGTTGCTTCTTAGGATTCTTTGATTTTGGTTGTTGTTGGGCTACTAAGGCTTTCTTAGAAGAGTTTTCAGTATTAAGAAGACCAAGATGTAAGAGTTTTTCTTGTTCTCTTATTAAAGAATCACAAAAGGCATTGAAAAAGGGGGACTTGTACGTTTGTCCTTGAGAAATAAATGCTTCTCTAATAGAATGGAAGATGGAAACAAACATAGAGTAGGCTGTTCCTAACTTAGTAATATTGGAATAGATAAGGTTGTATCTTATTTCTTAACCTTAACACCTTCCAAGAGAAGTTTAAGGGTCTTGAACTTGGAAAAAAATATTGAATGGAAGAAAAAATTTTGGGGTCCAATGTAAGCAACTCATGTTCGAGTTGATGGGATCTAATTTCATTTTTAACCCAAAACTTTATTGAGTTGTTTCATTGCTTCATCAGGGGTATCAAGTTGTGCGATATGGAATCTAAGGTATGGAGAAATAGACATCCCTATCAACCCACGTGCTTGATCTTGTTTATTTTCCCATTTGTATGCCTTATCTTCATATTTAGGTTTAGATTCTTGGCCCGAGTCTATTCTATGAATACCTTTACTTCTAAGTAAATCCACAATGTATGATAACCATTGGAAGTAGTTGATGCTGTCAAGAATAACTAGGCATGGAATTTCCATTTTATAAGAAACTGAAGCTGAATATGCGAAAACTAAGTGTTCCAATGGAAATATCTCTAAAAATTAGACTGATTTAAAAAAAAACATCTCTGAAAACAGCTTCTGGATGAAGAAGTTATGATTTCTTCAAGAAAAGTTGTTGAAGATGTTGACGAACTATGTGAATGTTTGGAAGTGAATGATAATGTATTTAAAAAGATCCCCTTCCTCTCCCCCCTCCAAACTTAATCTAATTAGCTCACTTTTAAAAAAAGATTACTTTATGTGTCCCACTTTTATAAACAAGTGAATGTCACTTTTGCAATGGTACTTTATGAACTACCCACTAAATTGTAACTTAAATAAAATAGAAAGTGAGTTCAGAATTATAAGTGACTCACTTTCTATAATGGGTGAGAACACTTTTACATAAAGTAACTTTAAAATATAAGTTACATGTGATTTTTGAAAAAGTAACTCAACAAAAAGAAAGACTTGAATCCAAGACCTCTATTCTCATAATGTAACTTTAGACCCAGTGAGCTAGTTTAAAAGGTTAGTAATTTTTGGAAAGGAGGAAGGGTTTTTTTTTTTTTTCACTGAAGCTTTGGAGTGCATGCTTACTTGAAAAACCTCTTTTTCCCTACAAAGCAAAAAATAACCACACAAAAAAAATGAACATGCAAAAGAAATCCAAGCCTTACGACTTAAAGTTAGATTTGCCCAAAAACTAAATATTTTCCTCAACATTTATGATTTTCCTAGATCACACTATGGCGCAATGGAAAATAGCATATGCATGAGAACAATCATTTCTTTCTTTTTTTGGTTTGCCCATATCGCACAGAGTCACGGGGAAAAGAGCATACACATAAATGAAAGGTATAGATCTAGTAATATTTTTCTTATAAAGGACTATAAACTGAAATAAATAGAGAGATAAATAACTGCAACTATAAATAAAGACTATATACCTCCATTTCTTAAAAATGACATAGGTAGGGCTACCAAAAACATTTTTGCGTGAAACAAGAGGGGTTCCTCACTAGAATAGATGCTCCTAACACAATAGAGAAGTTCTCTCAGCCCACAAGCAATCAGAAATAGTAGAGCTATGAAACAACAATCAGATACAGTTGTACCAGCTTCAAATTTGGATCACTAATGGATGCAGCCCTCAAATAGCTTTGATACAATGTAGTAATTTATAGGGTAAGTTCCTTAGATAGAACGCCAAAGGACACCGCTCACAAACAGATCACAAATTAGTACACCAATATTCTTGACGTGGTTAAAACCGTCAAAGAGGGAAATAGTCCACAGCCTGAGCCAACATGACCACTTCGTGAAATTTATTAATGTAAAAGAAATAAAATTTACATAAACTTATCTCATGAACGATTGCCTTACAAATGACCTTCTATGCGGTTTAAATAGAGATCATGGACCAATCAGGTGTTAAGCCACTGATCAAGTGTCAGTAATATTGAGGAGAGAATGAACCATCAGATCACTTCATGCCTAGAACATATCGTAACCGCCGGATGGTAAGTTACAATAAGTACATAGTAAAGAAACACACTTTGCCTAACTATACATTATACCAAGTTATACTTAACTATTTCCTGTGTCAGAATATCCTAACAGGTAGTGGTATGGAGGCTCGCCTGGAATTGTGACTTAGATCTTGAGACCACACTCTTTGAATTAGAAATTTTGGGTTATAACCACATGGAAGTTGTGTCATGCATGTGGTTGGATCCCTATAACCTCACCCTTGTAAGCTTGCATGCGCGGATGGGCTATAAAGCCAGAGAAAAGCAACCCGAGCTCATTTTTTGGTCACCTAGGGTCGTTCTTTGGCCTTGGAGTGTCATGTAAGCCTTGAGGAATGTTTGTGAGTTGTTAGTTTTCAGCCCCACTTTCATAACTAAATCTTGAAGGTCAGGTCTTGTCATAGTATCTTCGTCTCATGTTTACCCTGGCGGTTTTGTGAAACTGGGTAAATGTGGGATGGGGTGGTTACATATTAGTATAAGAGAAAGGTTGCAACACTAAACCTAGGGGTAGATGTGATTGTTGTGCATGCATGTTAGTTTTCTATGTGTTTGTTATGCATGCATTGTTATGGTCATTGTTATAGCCTTGTGTCGCTATGGTGATGTTGATTTTGAGACAATTAATATGTTGATTTGATTATATATACATATGTTGTGATAATCTGAATTCGTTATGGAGATGAGATATCTTACCTTGAACTCCACTGAGGTATGCTTGATTATGATTATATTTGGTTACCTGACATGGTATGTTTACAGGAAGAAGGTTAGAGGTGGCTAGAAAAATGGTGGATAATAGTTCACATGACTCTCCTTATAGATCATATGAGCAACAAAGAGATGATTATTCTCCTGACATAGAAAATATTTTGAGGAGTCTGAAGGTAGAGATTGGGATTTGCAAATAAGATAATGACAGAATCATTTAGTCATAGGAAATAATTTCCAAAGAATAATAAAAACAAGAAGATGTCAATATAATGATTCTTCAGAGTTTATCAGATTTGCAGAGACAAGGACAACCACATAATTGTTATGGATAGGAGTTAAGGACAAATGAGGCATACGATAGCAGGTCTCATGGAGGGCATAGGTCAGACATAAATGACACAGTTATAGGTGGCAGATGGATTGATACATTTTATAATAGAGGTAGTGGTTATGGGTTCTATTCTAGTTTTGGTTCAGATAGAAATCATAGTCATTATTGCTATCATCATTACAGGAAGAGTGAGAAGGGG
This sequence comes from Pinus tabuliformis, assembly GCA_031772625.1. Classification (NCBI taxonomy): domain Eukaryota; kingdom Viridiplantae; phylum Streptophyta; class Pinopsida; order Pinales; family Pinaceae; genus Pinus; species Pinus tabuliformis. Next base: position 705,471,088 of record CM062806.1, on the reverse strand, counting down.
TAATTTCCATATGAGTTCAAGAATGCCAAGCCTCCTAAATTTGATGGAGAGTTGAAGAAACTGGAAGATACAGAAGCATGGTTGCTTGGGATGATTATTTAGAGAATACGAAAATGAGGATAACCATTTTTAGTCTCATAAGGAAAGTAGACATCTTGTGGGAATATGTGAAGCATGTCAGAGGCATCAAGACAAAGGAGTTGAGTTGGAATGTGTTTAAAAAAAAATTTCATAAATCAGTACTTGTCAAAGATACTATGATGGAAAGGCCAAGGATTTCTATGAATTGAAGATGGGAACTATGAAGGATGAAGAGTATACGACTAAGTTTTTGGAGCATTGAGGTGTGTGCCATATATTAATGATAAGAAGATGAAGGTTCAAAGACTTGTTAATAGATTTCCTTATCATTTTAGGATCAATCCGAGTATGATGAGCCTTATAAATTGGACGAACTAATCAGAAACTTGAAGCATTGTTATGAGTAGTCTAAGCATAAGTCAGAGCCTATGCAGGGTTGGAAAGGTAGTGACAATACTGAGGGAAAGTGGAATAAGAAAAAAGGAAGACCTAAGGATGTAGGTAATGAGGAGAATGTAGTGCCATACAAGAAATCAAATGCAATTGATAGAGGATAGGGATTTCAATATGAGGAGTAGAACAAGGGTGATGGCAAGAAGACTTTGTAGTGTTAGAATTGTGGAAAGGATCATCATAAGACAAATTGTCCACAACATCAAGGTGGAAAAACTCAGATTTATAGTGCTCATGAGGCACATACAATTGGGGATGTTGGAAAAAGTATTCTTTGGATTTGTGAAACATTGGATAATAGGTAGGTTGATCATTGTCCATCTATTATTGAAATGGAAAAAAGTGCATGCAGATTCTTGGTTGGTGTAGTTGGCTATAGGTACCAAGAAAAGAGTTAACCAATGGGTGATATTTTGTGCATTTGAGTTGAACAATATGTATACATCAACACATCTACATGTGATTCCATTATGATAATATAGTATGTTGTTGGGTATGGATTGGTTGTAGAAGAATAAGGTAGATTTCTATGATAAGGCTATTAAGTTCTTGGATAATGATAGAGAGAGGATAATCTTACAGGGTGTTGGGTGAGTTAATTGTAAGTTCAATCCCTATCATTAACTATCAACCCAGGGTTCATAGAATTGATGAGATATAACTTTACTATATGTACTATGTGGTTACATATCAAAATAAATTAATCTAATGCAATTAAAACTAATTACAACATTAATTAAGTCAATCTAATCCAAATCAAACCAAACATAAAGAAATTGAAATCACACTTGCAGAATTGAAATCACATTTGCTGAAAGGAAAATCACAATTGCATAAAATGAAAACAAACTTGCTCAAAATAAATGAAATAAAACAACTACAGTATGTTACCAATACGTACAAAGATGTGCAAAATGTGGTTGATGAGGGCCCTCCATTCCTCAACAAGTACACTGAACAAATATCATCACATTGTGGAGATCAAAGTGGCAGAATGTATTTCATAAAATGAAGTTACAAGATATTACAAGAATTCTCTCTCCTCACTTTACAAATCAAATCTTGGATGGAACTTGAAACCTCCAACTAGCGACTAAAAACTAGATACCTCTAACCTCTAAACCACTAGATTGCATATAACAACCAACAATCCTTTGTATCAAGAGTACACTCCTATTTATACAAAAAGTGAGTATAACTATACAATAAATATAGATCCTTAGATATCTCCTAAATCCACATTTATCTCTTGTGGTTACAACCAATCTCCTAAAAATGTAAGATACAAATCCTCTCAAAATAATCTTATCCATGATTCTTCTCCTTCGGATGTGAATAGTTAATGATCCATATCTTCTACAATTATTCCACAAGTCCTCATGAGTTGGAATTTGAAATTCAAATTTGTGGTTGGATGGCCAAGTAGGACCCTTCTAGAATCTCCATGTAGGCCTACAATATCACAAAATTCGTAACACTTTTAGATATATATGAAAACATGTTAATTTCCTAATATTTAACCACAAATTCACTTATAATACTTAAAATCAATGACTTGGAAAATAATAATGATAAACCCATTTAATGATGAAAATGGTTACTTAATTTAAGGTTATGGGTCTATAGAGTTATGTAATTAGGGTAAAATGATGGAAATGAAGGTAAAAGTGGATGAAATTTTGGAGACTCAACACAGGGAAAGAAGAAGCCTATATCAATGAGAATGGTTACAACTATGCAGGAAAAGCACAGTAGTAGGAAAGGATGTGCCTTGTTTGCAGTTCATATTTCCAATGACAAAGGGAAGGATGTTGAGGATGTTTATGTCTTGAAGAGGTATCCAATTTTGCCGCAGTTTCAAGATGTATTCCCAGTAGAGATTTCAGAGTTACCATCTCACAAGAAAGTGGAATTTCTATTGAGTTGATGCTGGGAGAAACACCAACACCTAAGGCACCATACATTATGATCAATCCAAAGTTAGTAGAACTAAAGTTGCAACTTAAAGAAATGCTCGATAAGGGATAAATTAGGCCAAGTGTGTCACCTTGGGGTGCACCAGTATTGTTTTTGAAGAAGAAGGATGGTAATCTCAGGTTATGTATTGATTACATTCAATTGAACAAGGTGACAATCAAGAACAAGTATCCTTTGCTGCATATCGATGAATTGTTTGATCAATTGAAGGGAGAAACAATGTTCTCAAAGATTGATTTGAGATTAGGATATCATTAGGTACACATCAAAGAAGAGGACATCTCCAAAACAACATTCGAGACAAGGTATGGGCATTATGAGTTTGTAGTAGTTCCTTTTGGTTTGAATAATGATCCAACTACTTTCATGTGTTTGATCAATAGTGTGTTGTGTCCTTATCTAGAAAAGTTTGTGATAATGTTAATTGATGACATATTGATATATTCTAAGAATGAGGAAGATAATGAAAAACATATAGCAAGAGTGTTAAGATTGCTGAGAGAGCATTAGTTGTATGTTAAGCTTAGTAAGTGCATTTTCTTTCATATAGAAGTGTTTTACTTGGGACATATTGTTTCCAAGGAAAGCATAATAGTGGACTCAAAAAAGAATATACATATCATGGAGTAGGTATCTCCTAAGAATGTGGATGAGGTCATACCATTTATGGTATTAGGATGTTATTATAGGATGTTCTTCATGAAATTCTCATGGATTTCCTACCCTATAAATCAATGTAAAGAAAAGGAAAGAAGCATGAATCGAAAAAGGATTGTGTAGCTAGTTTTGAGCAATTGAAGTAGTTGCTTACAAATGCTCTAGTATTGAATATTGCAAACCTAGATAAAGTTTTTGTGGTATGCACAAATACTTCAGAAGAGTGGACATGGTGGAGTTCTAATGCAAGAAGGAGAGGTAGTATGCTATGAGTCAAGGAAGTTGAATGAGCATGAGAAAAAATGTGTGACTTACGATATTAAGTTGGAAACTATTATTCATGCCTTGAAGACGTGGATAAATTATCTTCTTGGCAGGAGATTTATTCTAGTGAGTGATCATAGTGGTCTGAGATATTTGTTCGACCAACCTAATCTAAATGCCAGAAAATATAGGTGGTTGGCTACACTTAGTGAGTTTGAATTCAAGATCAATTATCTTAAGGGTAAAGAGAATAGGGTTGCAGATGCTCTTAGCATAAGAGTGTAGGTAAATCACATTGCAATATGAGTTCATATGGGATAGGCATCCAAGAGCAAATCTTGCAGGTAGGGAAACAAGATGACAAGTACCAACAACTTAAGCATAGGTTACAACAATAGGGTATAGGTGAATAGAATGTGTATTATCATCTTACAACATATGGTTTGGTGAGATTTAGGGACAAGCTTTATGTACTAGATGAGAGTGATCTAAATAAGCTTATCTTGAGGTGATTTCATGCTAAACCATATTCATGTCACTCAGGATATCAAAAGACTCTAAAAATTATGAATAAGTTCTACTATTGGCAAAATCTGAAAAAAGAGGTGGATGAGTTTGTCACTAGGTGTTTGGATTGTCAACATGTAAAAGCAGAGTGTAAGCATCCAAGTGGTTTATTGCAGCCAATTTTGATTCTAGAATGGAAGTGGGAGGTCATTTCCATAGATTTCATTATAAGTTTTCCAAAGACATCTGGAAAACATGATTCCATTATGGTTGTTGTTGATGGGTTGACTAAGGTAGCTCACTTCATTCTAGTTTGCTAATTTATCTAGTGAGGTAGCTCCAGTCTTCATCAGGGAGATAGTGAGATTGCATGGTGTTCCCAAGAAGATTATATCTGAAAAAAGATGCCAAGTTCACTTCTAGGTTTTGGAAGGAATTGTTTGCAAGTTTAGGGACATAGTTGGCCTTTCGTACAACTTATCATCCATAAAAAGATGGACAGACAGAGAGGGTTAGCAAGATTCTTGTGGACATGTCGAGGGTGTATGTCATGCATACACAAAAGAAGTGGGAATATTATATTACACTGGTTGCGTTTGCATATAACAATGGGTATCAAAAGTCCTTGAAGATGAGTCCGTTTAAGGTGCTTTATTGGTGGAGTTATAATACTCCTATTAGATAGAGTGATCTCAGAAACAAGGTATTGATTGGATAAAATATGTTAGTAGAGATGGAATAGGAAATGTAGGTTATTAAGAGGAATTTAAAGGCAACACAAGATAGGCAGAAGAGTTATGCATATAAGCACAAGGTGGGAACATGTGTACTTGAACATCAAGCCTAATAGGATTTCCTTGAGGATTGGATCACATGCCAAGCAGTCACCTTGGTATTGCGGGCCTTTTGAGATCCTTGAGAGAATTGATCCAATGGCCTACCAACTTGCACTACCTCTGATAATGAAATTCCACAATGTTTTCCATGTTTCATTTCTTAAGAAGTATGTATGAGATGTTGATTATTAGATTGATTGGTTTGCATTGGAGGTGGAACTAGAGGGAGAATTCTAGCCAGAAACACAATTTTTATTGTAGAGGAAACAACTCATGCCTCAGAAACAGAGCAATTGAGCAGGTTAAAGTGCAGTGGAAGCACTTTGGGAATAATGAAGCTACATGGGAGATGGAAGATTAGATTCAAGCTATGTATCCTTCATTAGTTTTTGGTTCGAACAAATGTTTTTTTGGTATATGTATATGTATATATGGACATTGTTGTAGATACCAAAATGAGTTGTGTTATAAATCTCCAATGAGTGGTATGGTTTTCATGTTTTCTATGTTGGTCATGGTTTATAGTAATTATTCATTATAAATACTACATCAAGCTATGTTATAAATCTCCATGGGAAATATTTTTTCTTTTCAGTTGTTTGTTGGTCATAGGTGTCATTAAACACTGAGGACGGTGTTCCCCCAAGGGGGAGGGGTTTGTAAAAGCCCCTTGTTGATTTTTAATATAAATAAAATATAATACCAAGGTCATGGTAAACATACTCCAAGCTGAATGTCAGGAAAATCATAGTGATGGGCATCACTGGTAATTAATTAATGGATATGGAAATTAGCAAAGGCATTGGAAAAGACAAAGTAGAAATAATTAGCATTTATTTAGGAAATAAAGGAAAATAGTAGAAAAGGAAGGTGAAGAGACACAAATTTACATGAGAGGGAAATTGAAGGAAAAATGGAGGAAAATGAAGAAAACGGAGGCCTCAATGATAAAAAGGCTTTTGAGGATTAGTTCATAGCTTTTGCTGGTTTCTCTCTTGCCAGTTAAATTTTTGGAGCTCTCTTATATTCTCTCATTCTCCCACACTATTGCACACCTAGAGAAATCTTGGAGCATTCTTCAAGTACTTTGGAAAACATTGGATTTGGATAAAGAAGGAAAAGTAAAGTAGGAAAGTGCAAGGGAATCGGTGGGTCGATGGCTACAACTGGTTTGGTTTGCAGGTAATAGGTTGCATGCATGATTCCTTTCTGATTTATGGATGCATGGTATATGCATGAAATTATCTGGTTATGTGTTTCCATTGGCATGGAGGATTGCCTATATTGACAGTGGATTTAGCTTTCCCTTACCATTTCCTAGATGGCCATGGTGTTGTGGGTTTTTCCACTTGATTGTTTTCTAATTGGTGCTCATAATTCCTTATAGATGTGAGTCGGAACAAATGGTCTGGAAGCCCTGAAACGAGTTGGGTTGAGTTACCAATCCTAGAGCCTAGGTTGGGAAAATTTATTTGGAGCTCTTGGTGGGTTGACTTACTAGTCCCTAGAGTCAGGTTGAATAAATGCTCTGGTGTCATGAAAGGTTGTGGATTGAGTTACTAGTTCATGAAGTCTTGGAAAACTTGGGTAGAGACTGATCTGATTGGTGTTAGTGATGTTTGATCGTGTAGGTGGAATCACTATGGTTGAGGGTTGAGGTGGTTTGGCCTCTGGAATCCATGGTTTGGTTTTGTCTTGGTTTATTCAATGAGATACCACATTCAAGCTTGGAATATGGCACGAGGTTGATTGGTTGAAAAAGAGATTTGGTTCAGCCCAATCTATGGTCGGGTGGTACATGGACATCCCTGACTTGGTTGGTATTTTCCTATGTTAATATGAGACATTTCCTTATTATGATCTATGAGCATTTGTAGTGTTATATTGGTGATATTATCGCTAAGTTGCCATGGTTTCTATGTTGGTTATTTTCTGATTATATGATGTGTCTCATCTATGACTCTTGTCATGGATCATTTAGTTATGGATTGATTGATGAATGTATGGAATAATAAGTGTTTTTTCAGTTATGTGGAGAGGACATAAATACTTCTTGGTAATTCTCAAATGAATCTTAGACTATTGAGAGTAGATATGCCTTCCTGGCCTATAGCTTCTATGTTTTCCATGTGTTTGATGAGATGTCTAGTGTGTTCTAGGTAGTTTAGGTCAATATTTTGGTTTGAGTTTGAATGTTTATCTTATTCCTCATGTCAATAATGATTTTATAAAGTCTCAGAAACTTCTGGGTAGTGGTCTAGAGGTTGGCTTAGAAATGTGGCTCAGATCTCGGGACCGCACCCTCTGAACTAGAACCACATGGAAGAAATGTCATGTGTGCAGTTGGAGTCATATAATGGTACCCTTACAAGCTTGTGCATGCAGTTGGACTATTAATTCATATAAAATAAGTCACAACTCCTAAGGGCTTAGCCACCTAGGGGGGCTCTATGGCCCCTTACTATCCTGTAAGCCTTGAGGAATGTCTGGCAGTTATCCATTGTCAGTCCCTCTTTCATAACTAAAGCTTGGAGGTTGGGTCATGTCACAGTAACTCTTCATTTCATGTTTATCTTTGTGGGTTTGTGAAACTAGGTAAATATGGGAGGGGGTGGTTACGTTAGGACACTTTAGAAATAAAAAAAGAAGAACTAAAAAATAAGTCACAAAATGAAACAACGTACCTCGTTGAAGTGAGAAAGTTTGGAAATATAATTAAGCATAAAGATATATTTATCTATGTTAGGGTAAGTTTTAGTGACCATGAATTTTCCATACTTTGTAAATCACCAATCCTAAATTAGATAAGAATATTTAGAAGTGAGGACCTCATCCCAATGTATCAATTTAAATTAAGGAAGGAGGTTCGAATGGTAAAGGATGGAAAAAATGAAATCATTAGAAATAGGTGTAATGCCCCACTTAAATCTTATCTTGCAAATTTTATTAATGTTTACATTATCTGAAAATATTGAGAAATTTTTGTCTAATATAAAATTTATGATTTCTATTATTCAAATTCCCAACTTTCCTTCTCAAATTGAATCTTAGGTAGGATATGGTCCATTATTCAAATAATATATATATTCATCTCACATTCCCCAATGTACCCTCACATTTACTTGGGATAATACATGGTCCTCTCCAACTAATTATCAATATATATATATATATATATTCATCTCACATTCCCTAATGTACCCTCACATTTACTAGGGAGAAGACATGGTCCTCTCCATTTAATTACATCTCATTCCCAAACGTACTCTCACATTTACTTGGGAGAAGACATAGTCCTCTCCATTTAATAATCAATATATATATATATATATATATATATATATATATATATATATATATATATATATATATATATATATATATATATATATATATATATATATATATATATATCTCACATTCCCAAATGTACTTTTAGATTTACTTGGGAGAAGACATGGTCTTCTTTCATTAATTTCCCAATTTTATATTCATATCACATTTCCAAATGTACTCCTAGTTTTACTTGGGAGAAGAGAAGTCAACTGTAAGGATGGATGAGAAGTTAATGACATTAATGAGAGGTGGTTGAGATAGAGAAGAGAGGGAGGGTATAAAAAGGGAAGGGGAAAGGGAGAAAAGGGAGGTGGGGGGTCTTGTTGATTTTGGGATTGGCTGTGATTTGGGTTGCCTGTGATTTTAGGATTTGCTGTGATTTTTCGAGACCTTAGGAACCCATGGGGGTTTCTTTGGTTGTTGAGGGGAAGGAATTATTGTTCATCTTGGTCTAGATCAGACACACACACTACATCTGGTTGGACTTGGGCTTGGAGGCCTAGGGAACTTGTGGAAGTTTCCTGGGCTATGAATTATTTCCTAGTTGGCTAGGAGGTAAATCTGGTTGGGTCAGTCAGGAGGAGAATTTAGCAGGAGCAACATCTCAAAGGAATCTCCATCAACCACCAGTACAAGTATTCCTCTATAGATTACTCATGTAAATTTATAAAAATGAAATGTTCACCATAAGTTATAAGGATTAGAATGTAAATGGTAAAATTTTATTTGTTTAAAAGTCTTGTAAGAAAGTAAACTACTGCCCCTTATTGCATTTAAATTCATCAGAAATAGATCTGTTAGAAGACCCTAGGATAAGGCTCTTCCATGTGGTATCAGAGCTTTGGTTCAAAATCTGGACCTTGAAGGCTTAATGTCACAGCCAATGGCAAAACCCCTACAATTGTGGCGAAGTATCATGGATACAGGGCCTTGCCTTGCATATGCATGCTTTCTGCTAATAATTTTATAATGAATGTCCTACCTGCAAGGAATCGAGTAAACTAAGCCAAAAAGAGAACATTGACAACTTTGGTTGACGAGTGGGAGCCTCGCTGTATCTCAAGCCCCCGAACTGGATGGTTTCAAACAAATAGGAAAAGGCCTGTGATGCTACCCAAGAAGAAATAAGTAAGCAGCAGGAGATATCATTGTGGGCATAGATTTTTGAAGTAAAGCTTTTGCAGCATTCATATTAGCTCGAACATTTTACATGAACTCATGCTGATCCATCCCAAAAAAGTGAATTGATCTTCAAAGGCAGGGGATCTGATCCCCCTGACCTTTCTATTGTCTCAATTTTTGGACTTTGAACTACGAAGGCTAGAGGAATTCGTTATACGCACCATAGTTTAAGATATCAAACCTCTTCCCTGCCGACAGGCGCAAGATTTCACTTCAATGTCTGCTTTTAATTAGTTAGTAGTGCACTTCTACTTTGGTTCACTACGGAATATTTTATTGCAACATTCGTTTGCAAGTCATTTTATGAGTAGAAAACACATTGATTCTCAAAACCCATTAAGTTCGATCTCTACTAATCACTAATGATATAGTTCACCAAACAAGCAAATAAAAGATTAGTCAGAAATAGAAAAAACCTAAGTTATGATCGGGAGAATTTCTACAATCTCTAATAATCACAAATGATAGAGTTTGACCGAGTAGAAGCAATGAGATAGTTTGACGAAGTGGAAACAACTAAAAAGTAAATCTGAAATAGAGAAAAGTTATCATTAGGAGAATTAATCACATTAGTAATAGCAAAGCTTCATTCAAACAAAGGGTCATAACATATCCATGTGTCCAGGAAAATACATGGATTCTCCATTTTTATTTTTATTTTCTCTACATAAAATATAATATCCCAGGGAAACCTATCACATACTTCTCCTCATTCTGAGAATAGTATCCTGGGAAAATTGGATTCCTCATAACCTTGAGGCTTTGTCAAGTCAAGGCTCAAAGCCATTACAACAATATACTCATAAAAAGATCAAAATGTCACTTGTAGGAATTGAATCTCGATAGGGATGATAACACTCATTCTACTCAACCACCTGAACTAAACCGAATTGACTTATATATTCTCCTTTAATTAGTTACACTATCTATTATTGGAATCACACAGTAAGAAATTTGATAGGAAAAATATGGCAATGAGGAATTTTTTTGTTGGTTAGGTATTATAGAATTAAAATATTTCAATTATGTCCAAACTGTATGTATGCTCCTTGCTGGAACTTTTCCAAGGTAAACTGGAAGAAGCCTAGGGCTGATAGTCCTACAAAGGCTAGATTAAGAATTTTCAAAACATTAAAATGTAGGTTAATTTTTGAACTTTTTCAAAACCCCTCATATTTTCATGAAGAGGATACGAGTGTCTAAACGTAAAAATCCATATAAAGTAGAGTGTTGTAGGAAAAGGGAAACAATTTGTATTGAAATGCATTTCCCTTGCTAGTGAAGCACAGGTAGACAATCCGATTAAGTAATTTTCTTTTTAGTGAAATTAATGTAATGTATGGCACTTGGCATGATGCTATGCTTTTTATTCCTTTGCATTTATTTTGCTCTGAACTTTTTTTAAGCCTCATGAGGAAAATTTTGAAGTAGAGATGCTTAGGAACTTACTTTGAAAACCTCTTGAGTTAGCAAGGTTTGTTCTCACTTTACCTTACACCAAAAAAATGCACTTTATGGTGCAGAATCTTTGGAACCCATTTGGTTTCCAATGTACTGAACAACCCTTTAGATTATATTGTCTACAAGAAACAGTTTAAGTTTCAAGTTCTAATATACTATCGCTTTTCTTTACACAAGTGGAACAACACAAAAGAGGAGAAAGACATAGACAGAGTCCCCAGAAGTAACCAAAAACAAAGAAAGCATTTCCACAAGAATTTAATTATTCAACAAAATGTTAAAAGTGAGATCTTTATTATGATTCTGACTGGTTTTAATAATTAATCAGATTTTTAAGTGGCTACATCTTCCTTTTCCCTTTGTACTGAAGGTTTGCGTTTCATATTATGATGCCAAGGACATACGAAAATCTTGAAAACTATCTCATGGGTATTTTTTTTTATAATTGTAACGAGAACTTTGTATTAAAGGAAATTATGCATCTGGAGTGAAAGATTACATCAAAATAGGGTAGGAGCTAAATGCAGCTTGAAACTAAAATGAAATCTTCCCAGCTACCAGTACTCTAAAAAAGCCATACTACTTCTAAAGCATACCTATTATATCTAAAGGTGTATACTTTCTAAAAAATACCTAGAATTTCACAAAATCTAATGAACATACTCATTTAAGGGGTAGGGGAAGCATTAGGGGATAGGGCACATTGACTCTAGCCCATTGATCCAAATCCCTATTTCCAAACTAGCCCCTTTATTGGCCAATTTATCTGCTTCTTGATTACTTTGTCAGGGAACATGAAAGAATTTACAAGGTTCGAATTTGGGAAGAAGAGCTTTGTTTCTTTTAAAGATTTTTTTTTTTCAATTTACTATATTTTGGAAGAAATGCAACCTCTTCCAACCTCTAGATGGAAAAGGATGATCCTAGAGTTGTCGATAATTATCAGAGCATTTACATTATGAGTGTGAGCTAGAGATAATCCCTAAATAAATGTATATGCCTCTACCTGATTGTTTGATCCAGGTTCCCCAAAATTATCTTATGAATTTTATAGTTGAAAGTTTGAAACTTCAGAACTGTTGGCCTTGAATATCTTGGCCAAAATATTTCATTGAATTTTTCCTAAACCTTTTACAAGGTTAATTGGAGGCTAAAAAAAAGAGGGGTTTTGATTATGGCGTCCCCAATATAACATTCGTGTAGGGTGACCTCTCAAGTATTGTCGTCAGGACATGCTTGAATTGATTAGGGAGCTATTGGTGAGTAAGTTCATGTATTTCTATTATTGTTCTTTGCTAAGTTGAGTTGTTTTGGCCACTGATGCCGGTAGAAGAATAAATGATCTGTATTGCTAACCTCATTGGATTTCTTGTTGTGTAGAGCCTAGATAAGCTCCTTTTACAGTCGAGATGACCATTGCTACTGCTTGAGCAGAGATGAGTAATTTATGTGGCATTGGCCAACAGTGTTATTGAGACCCCAAATGAGTCCTATCAGAATCCCTTTTGACCATGGGCCCTGTTGAGAGCATAGATGGACCAAATTGGTAGCCATGTTAGGCAGTGGTGCTACTGTGTGCACAACTCAACCATTTTGGTAGCCATGCTTGTGCTTGGGTGAGAGAAAGATGGAAGTTGGCACACTTCAATTGTGGGGTTACAAGACTTTCTTGTTTGTATAGCCAAGGATGAATACATTACACATATCGAACACAGAAGCATAGATGTGTTGGTTCGGTGTTTTATGGAATTGAAGCAAAAGTCTCTTTCTTAACATATATGATGGGGTGGGAGCAAGAGGCAATTGGGTATCCCTCAGTTATTGGACTGATAATCCTAAGATTATGCTGCAATTACTAAACCCATATGACATCTAGGTCAATGGTGCTAAAGCAAAGGCGAGTTGCATAAGTCGTTGTGACTATGTTGGGATGGAAAGAAGATGGAAGTGGTAGTGATTCAGTTTTGGACACCTCGGATATGCACTTATATGTGTTAATGAACTCAAGATGTGTTGGCTACTGTAGAAATAAGATGGAACTTGGTTGATTTGATCCTACTTGAGGTATAGGACTTGTCATCAGATTAGATGTGGGTACAAACACTCCTTATTGCTTCAAATATGTGATTGTGAATTTGGAACCTAGATCTAGAGGCTGAAGTTCCTTTCCTTTGTGATCATTGTATTGAAAATCTATTGCGTTGGCAAGGGCATGAGAAAGAGGGCAAGTAAAATATCCAACTCGGTGTTATAGATGGTGACATTTTTTCAATTGGAAATTTGTTTTGTCGCTGCATAGATTTTTTTGAGAATATTACCTATGGTGAACTAGGAGGTATATGACTCATCCATGAGAGGTTGTTGGGCATTGGAAGGAGAAGGTGCTAAACATAAAGCATCCTGTTTGAGAGGATCTGGAGGTTCACAAAGAATTGTTAGACTAGATTTTGTTCTTCATTCTATAGTTGAGGTAGTGGTGTTTGTATCTCATATCTTTTCTATGTGGATAGTTAGTTGATTACTTCTACAAGCAATAATGAACTTAGAAAACCAAGCGAATGTTGGGGAGGTGCCCTGTCATTGTTTGGATTTAGAATTCCATGGTGCTCTTGAGGATTTATTTGAAATTTGTACCATTGGTATTTTGTTACCATTTGCTACACAAGGTCACGATTTGGATCAAAACTAGATCCTTTTCTCTATGGTTGTCTTCTAGATGAAAGTTTTGATGGATATTAACGGATCAATGAAGCTTTTAAAGACTACTTAGGGTTTGAGATGTGAACAGTTGAAAATGTTGGAGAAATTTAGACGAGATATAATCAACAAAGGGTGATAAATTCTTGTTGTTTTAAGGATTAAGTTTAGAATTAAGCTATGATGGCCGAATAGTTGAATTTGTAAATGTCTTGACTTTCCAAAGACAATGTCATAGTGTGGAATGACAATCCCAATAATGGGTGCATATGGATGCCATCAGCGTAACTGACAATGCCAGCCTATGTATTGCACTCTGCAAACGATTTCAAGACAAGAAGGTTCAATTCATTTTCATTAGCCTAGGTCTTACACATCCTTTTCATACCCTCCACTACTCAAGATAGAAGATTCACTCCCTGGAGCACTAGGAATTTGATAATTTTGCAAATTTTGCATCAATATTGAGGAGTTGATACCTTTATTGTGGACTAAAGGTAGAGCAAGATCAGAAAAGCTGAATAGATTTTCTAGTTGAGCTAAAGAAACCCAAAACTTGATCTTGGAACATGAAGATTATTAACTTCTCAATCAATTTTAGTTAATTGTGCAATGGAAGAAATTTTCCCTTGAGTAGAAAAGGTAGCTTTTGAATTTAGCTGCATCGTAGAAATTTAAATGAATATAGCTTCTCCTTATATAGAACAATAATTTTACACACACTCAATTACACATTAGAATTCACCATCGACTCTATTCATTCCCTAATCATAGGCATGATGTGTATAGGCATATGAATTTTACATGATACAAACACATATAAAGAAGATGTTAATTTTTTATAGTTAATTGTATTTAGTAATATGTATTACCTACTCATCATAAGGTCTAGTTTTAGCCATTGTTTCCATTCTCTCATAGTGAAGGAATTTCCCTTGAACCACGGATCATTTGGAATAACCTACCTATTTTGTTTAATGTCCTTCATTTTCTTGACTGAAGCCAATTGAAGACCCCCGTTAACATTTTTAGGCTTTTGGGATGATTCTTAAAATCTTACATTGAAAGTTTGTAGAACATGCATTTTCTTCTTGCCAAACATTGTTTAGCTCTATGGCAATGCCATGCAATGTTTTTAATTAGCCTATATGGAAAGCTTTGCTTTTTATCATGGTTGGAAAAAAAATGTGAAGTCAGGTAAGAGTTCCATTAGGTAATCCCCAACCTTTTCTAGGGGCTACAACATGAGGAAAATAAAATGAAGAATATACTTGTTTACAAGAGTGTCTTGCGTAGGTTTCATACCTAGCCCTAGTGGTGTGATTCCTATATGATGGATTGTACAATCCTACCTTACATTCCACATGTCAAGTTTAAGATGTGACCACATTCTTCATAGAATTCCTTTTTTGAAATTGTTTTAAGAAGCATGCCCCAATGTTAGTGTTGCATTGCATAACATAAACTTCCTTTAGCTTAGGTGATAGATTGAAGAGTTATCTATCAAAACTTTCCCAAAATTTCACCTGAACTAACCCCTTTTCCTCAACATGCACAACAAGAACCAGTAGCATCCATATATAGCTTTAAAATGGAGCTAGTAATTTATACCCAAAATGTGTCCTAATCTAAAGAATGTAGTCAGTTCTATTTTACATATGAGGGTGGCTTTTAATTCTGTTGATAGTAGATTATCATTATTCTTATTTAAAATACAGTAGATTTTCCATTTGGATAGTAGGATTATCTTTCAGATAGTATATTTTCCATTCTTCATGGAGGAAGTCATAATAACAAATCTCGAGTTTGAGAAGTAAATGACTATGAAGCATGAGAATTCAGATTAGGATGTGTTGAAATATCCTATATGTCATGTTAATGATTATTCTATGGGTGGGGGAATTTTCTAGTGACAGCATAGATTGAATAACATGGACTTGCGTAAGGCTTATTGTGATAGTTGTTTTAATGATATTAAATTAAATGAGAAGATTAAATCATAGAGAATTTGGGATTTTAGAATGGAAGCTTATTTAGTCAATAAAAGACCAGTGAAAATATTATAATACACTCTTACCCTTATTCTAGTGTTGAATAACAATGCCGTGAAAAATAATATGTCTCTAGTTTTGGATAAAAGGACCCTCATCTTTCTTCGCAACTTTTGTGGTCATTGGCCACTTGTGAAAGGAGTAGGCATATTTAGAGATACGGTGCCATTTAGAGGGGAAATACTAATAGTAGAATGGCAAAGGCAATTATTCCATTCGCTTATTTATTTCTCATTTGTCTAGTCATAATGTGAGCTGCAATATATATCATGAAATTGTTTTAGTACTTGTAAATGATTAAATATGTAATAACTTTGAGCCTTTGAAGTTTAGAGGACATTTCTCTCAATAAGTATGAAAATCATGCTAGAAACAGTTTCTGAAGTTTGGAGTCTTTTATTTTTAAGTTAACTAATTGGTTTGGAAGATGAAAAACCAGCAACTTGGAAGAGTGGGGCTTTTATATTCGCTGAAGTATTAAAGAAATTGTATCCTTGAAACTTGTACTAGCGCCTTCTAGTGGAATTGATAGTGCACTAATCCATTTCTTGCCAATATTTTGGTTTTGGTACCACCTTATAGCATATCCGGGTTCAAATGCTATTTTCCATGGTGGACAGTCGAATCTATTTCAACGCTAACTGTTATCAAGGGGTTTCACAAGGTTTTCACTGTTATAGACATATTTGGGCACTGCAACCCCAATCACATATGTACATAAACCAAGGGCTTCTAAACCCCTAAAAGTGTTGTTTCATACCCTAAAGGATCAAGGTCAGCTGATTACATCATTTCCCAGAAATTCTCCCTGAAAAACTACTCACAACTGGTCAAAACTGGACCATATAGACTGCTCCATACTAAGGGTGTGATGCATCTCACCTACTACACATGAAGGGTGTGATGCATCTTACCTACTACACATAGATGGTGCGATGCATACTGAAAAGCCCTTCTGTAGGGTGCGATGAGTGAGAGAGGACAAATGGTAGAGGTAGTTTGCTAGGTGGAAACCCAGAGAATCTTCTAGAAACTACTCATATGACACTTACCTCTCTGAATTCGCCCAGGGATGAGTAAGAGATCATGAAATCTCCAAGTGGAATGAATAACTATCAGTGAAATGACACTAATCAAAATCCCAGAAGCTGACTGATCCCCTTGCAAATATCTATATATGGATCCCTCATCCTAGAGATCCAGAGGCTGGAATTTTGTAATTTGTAAGGAAGTGCTATTGGTTTCTCTTTGGGACATTGTATTGTTGGGTGATATTTATTTTCATGAGGTGAAGAGGGCTTTCATGCTAGGAGGATGATGCTGGATTAGACAGTTGGGTTGTAATCCTCTCTTCTACTTCTACTATCAATAAAGCTATTTGGGTTTTCCTCCATATACTTGGGTACTTGTAAATCTTGTATTTGTGAATGAAATTGTATGGTTAATGTACATCTGATTCTACATTATTTATGGCATTATAGATCTCTATGATTTAATGGTATTTTGTTGCTTTACCTCTACAGGTGTTCTTTGAAGTGGGACAAGTGTGAAAGGAGTGGCGAAGCTCTATCAAAGGAGAGAGGAAACAAGCAAGGAGCCAAGGAAAAGACCGAGGTTGGTGCTCTCTACTCCTCTCTTATCTATCATCCATAAAGGAAAACACAAGTTGCTTTGAATTGTTTGTTTCTAAGATAGCTACCCGTCTTAGTGGGACTAGCAGATCAAATAGTGACACTAGTTTTCTCGGAAACAAAATGGCGACTCCACTGGGGATCGAATAGTTTGTTTGTTTGTTACTATTTGTTTGCTTTATAAACTACAGATGGAGCTTGAAATTAAGCTAGCTAGCTTTGGAACTGCACTTGCTATGCAAGTGTAAAGTAGATCAATGTTTCTTCAGTCAATCTACGAGTTGGTTTATGAACTGAACATTTGACTTGCAAACATCCTAAGTGCCCTGGTGGTAGCTCAATAACCTCATAAGATCATACCCCTATACTTTTTGTTTACTGTCTATCATAGCTTGACTGAAATAGCTGAACTTAGCTGCAAATTTTGAGCAAAAACCAAGCTCAGTTTCATTCTCTGGACCATTGCACTATCCCTTATTGGCAGTCTAGATGCATCAAACCTCCCGTGTGTTGTAGGTGAGATGCATCCTTTTTTCCCTTAAGGACAGGTGCGATGATTGAATGAGATCGTTTATCTTTGCAAAAATTGGTTTTTTCTTCATTGTTTTCAGCTCTATTCAGTAGCTTCCTATGATCAATATATCATTGAGAAAACCTTCTTTCTTTACTTTATTCAGCCTCCATTGATAAGGAATCGTGAATGTTTTTTATGTATTTTTCATCATTTACAAATCCTCCTTTGCAAATAGTCGCTTAGTCGAGCTGTCATCTTTTGATTCAAAAGTGTCACAACTGTCGTTTTGAGTCAAGAAAAAGAGTGTCATAAATTCTTCCTCTTTCAGATAGTTGATTGTACTTTTTCCATTGTATTTGATTTGAATTGTCAGTATTTGAAGTGTCGGAAGTAGTTTCCATTCGAAATTGAAAGTGTCGTCTTAGTCTTCCTTTCATTTTTGAAAAGAAATTGCTAAATTGTCGCTTTGAAGAAAAGTAGTTCATATCTATACTTAGTTTTCTTTTGGGCATTCTCACATTAAGGAAATGGAAAAAAAATGCATGCATGTGCATTTTCATTTAGAATGAATGCGGAAATTGACTTAGGAAAAGTGCATTTAGTGTGTGCTCCCTTCTCTCTGTTGAAAGAAATCTTACTCTTCTTTCCTTAGTAGCTAGGATTTTCATTGCTAAAAGAAAACAAGCGTTGTTTATCATTTTAGATTGCATATTTGGGAATTTTACATTTACATCACATGGTGAACCTTGAAAGGAAGATTTATTAAGAAAGATCAACTATAAAATAAACCTCAACGAACATAAAAACACTTTGGAACCTAACGCACAACATCTAGAAGTCTAGGCTAGAGACGTATTCCGGCGTTGTAAAGCCTGGTAACTATCGTTTTCATCATAGGTTGGGTGATTCCTCCTCTTTGATACGACAAGTGCTAGTACAGACTTGTGCTCCCACATACCGTCGAGTATATATTGGGAGACCACAATAGGTTGATATCCTTTATCCTTAGGAAGTCATGTCTGCCATCCTATCGATCGTAATGCATTGAACACAACATTTGGAAAGATTGACTGCCGTACGTAAAGTCCTTGGTAATTTCTCTTTAATTTACCACTGAGGTGTATATTGTAGTTTTGCAATTGGTTTGGTTATCCCTATGTCTAGATTTCCAGAGTAGTCACGTTCGTTCCTTTTCAACTCCTTAAAAGAAAAGGTCCATCTGAGCACTTGTCACTTCAGGCTCATTAAAAATGGAAGGTGACTAGAGTCACCTTTAGCTTTTTCTCGACTCTTAAAAATTGAAAAAGCAAGTTATATCAAAGCGTCATAAAATTCATTTAATTCAGAATAACATTTTCCCCTTTCAATTCTGAGTTGATCAAATAATCCGCAATCGTGGAAGAAAGTCAATCAAAACCCCATCATTCATGGAGACTAACGAGTCAACCTTCTTTGACTCCAGAAGAGAAACCATTTAGGGCGAAACAGTCTCGTTTAACTGGGTCGAAATCTCCTGGTTTATTTGAAACTTGTGTTTCAACATTAGCAGAGACTCTAGTTGCTCCAATTATTTCCGGTACATCTGCCTTTACAGAAGAAGTTCCGTGGTTACAATAGGACACTAGAACCAATCCTAGTGCAATGGTAGATAACTCAATTCCTAAAACAACTCCATCTAGAGATGCTCTAGAAACTCAAGTTTGTTCACCTGAACATCTGGGAGTTGAGTTCCAGAATTCAGGAGGCGTCACCCCTACAGTATCTGTCACTGTAGAAACTATACCTTCTTCGGCCCCAGAAATATTTTACGGACCTAACGGTCTACCTCTTCCACCAGGACTGATTGCTATAGAAGAAGTTGTATATGATCTTCTGTCCAGTACTCCATTGCATTTTGGAGCTGGGATCCACTTATACCCTTCTGTTCCTGAATTTAGCTCTTTCAATCATCCTTCGTTGCAAGTTCTTGTCGAATCGCTAGGAAGTCTTTTGGATAGACTGAATATGTCTGAACAACCATCAACATCTAGGACTGTGTCGTCCGATATAGCCGCAGAAGAACCACCTGCTACCACTCCTACGATGTTTGCTGATATACCATCCATCCCAGCTAGTTATCAATCACTAGATGGAGTCCACCCAGGGACTGTTTCGACGACATGGTCTGTTCCCATTAGTTCTTTCGGGACCCTATCTGGCATTTCTTATGTTGAAGCTCAACAAATTGATCCTGCATACCAGTTTCAATTTGGGTAGCCCAGTCTTCAGAGACCCATCTATCCTTTGAGCACTGGATTGCCACAATATGGGGGGCACTATGCTTTTTCATTGTTCCCTCTTGGAGAACAACCGTATGAGAGCTCACAACAAAATTCAGGTCAAACTGGAATTACATCCGGTGGTTGGATACGAATACCACCTCAACAACCAAGGGTTGTATATTCAATGCAACCAACCCAACCTGTGTCGAATATTACCACTACACCTACCATTGTGATAGTGTCGCAAGTACAAGCATAGCCTGTTGTATGTCAACCTCAAATTAATCAGGTTGCAACACAATAGGTTCTTGTCTTGACGACTCTGCCACAATCTCAAATTAGTGCTTCCTTAACCGGAATGAATCAGGCTCAAATAGGTGTTATGACTCTGCATCTTGGTCAATCATCCAATATTGGGCAATAGCAAATGGTTCAATAACCATGGCTGGTGCAATATCAACAACCCGAATTCCAGCAAGTTTACTGAGGACCTAAGCAACAAGGCACTTTAGGTAATGGACAACCATATTGTCAAAATGGTTATCAACAACCATTCCATACTGGCTATGTCCATCAACCTTATCAAAGTTATCAGCATCAAATACATTATGCTGGTATGTAGACCCACTGCTCAGGCGATCCCATCTTATCCTGGGTATGCTTTGCCAAACATGAATCAACAGTTGCCCTTAATAGCAACTCTGGGATTACCAGATTTGAACCGGTTAACCAATGATCCAATTGCCTACGCACCTTGGTGGCTGGCGATTCCTCATATACTTCCGTCAGATATTCCTAAATTCAATGGAAATCCGGGAGAAGATCCATTGAATCATGTAATGACCTTTCATTTGTGGTGTTCATCCAACACCCTCAATGATGATTCGATTAGGCTTCGCCTTTTTGAGCGTATGTTAACTAGTCCGACAGTGACATGGTACATCAAATTTCCTAGAGCATCATTTGATAACTTTAGCGCCCTTGCTGCTACCTTTTTAACCCACTTTCAATTACCCATAAGGTATGAAACAAGAACATAACTCCTTACCAATTTCAAGAAGACAACCTCCACTCACATATTTGATCATTTTCATGAGTGGCGACGACGACGTTGAATGGTAAAGACGTATGTTCCTGATCAGCTTCTAGCTGAGTGGTTTATTAAGTCGTTATTACCTTCTATCACAGAAGATGTAGCGAAAGGAGGAGTTGTCACTGAAAAGGAAGTCATTGCTCGTGCACAATATCTGGAGTTGATTTATACTCAGTCCGACACACTCTATAACAAAATTCCTGATGTTCCTAGACCAGAATTTTCCATTCCCCCCCCTCCTAAATCAAACAAGGACTCTCATGTTAGCAATGGCATGAATTACACATCAAGTACACAAATCGCAAAGGCTCAAACTAGTAAAGCCCTTGCAGTTTCTAGCAAAAAAGCAAATGAAAAACTTCTTGCCTCAAAGGTTAATGTCGTGTCATCTGACAAAGGGAAAGAACCAAAGAAACTAGGGGGCAAGAAGAAAAGGGAAAAGAAAAAGAAGAAACAGGATGATTCACCTCCTGCAAAATCTTCTAAAAACCCTACTAGGCAAAAGAAACCTAATCGGCCATGTCTCATATGCGATAAGGACCATTGGACAAGAGATTGTCCGCATAATGCTGAGATTAAGAAGTTCTTTAAGAGTTCAAATACCTCAGCGGTCTCGACTGAATCGTTTCCAAACCCAGAGACCAATCTGGTTGCTAGCAACAATGCTTCCCCATCCAAAGTGGTTATGTTTTCCATTTCGAAATAGCAAAATAATGCTTTGATATCGACAAGGAATAAATATTATGGGAATCCACAACTGTCAAACAACAAGGCTACTAATCAACCTAGTAGTTCAACAACAAATTTGACTGAAGTTGTGCCACCCATCATTCCTGAGCTAATGATAAAGCCACCAAAGGGAGTAGTACACAAATTGACATTTAATCCTCATGCTCAAGAAACACAAAATTATAATATAGTAGAGGATCTAGCCCAATCGCCGTCCACTATGTTAACACTTGAAGTACTGCAAAATTGCCTCTCCCAAAAGCAGTCTCTATTATCAGCAATAGGTGGGATTGACCCAACGGATTCCAATCTTGTGGCTTTTAATAATAAAGGATATGAACCTCGGTTACCAGCTCAACTCGCTTTCCTCGTACAAGTGAAAGTCCTCAACAAAACTCTTCATCAAACAATCATTGATGAGGGGGCATCTACCTGCATTATGTTAATGAGTTGCTGGAAAACTTTAGGCTCACCACCCTTCTCAAGATCATCAATGACATTAAAAGCATTCGATGGACGAACATACACCTTGTACGGGATTTTAAATAACTTGTAAGTTGAACTAGGGGGCAAGACAGTAGACATTGATGTTGAAGTTATCAATGGAAACGTTAATTACAACATCCTACTGGGAAGGCCCTGGATTTATGCTATGGCTATTGTTGTTTCAACATACTTCAGAAATATTTCATTTCCCTTCCAAGGATGAATTACAATTGTTGACCAACAAACCTTCCTCCCCAACAGTTCACAAGTTACGGGAAACATTCCAATGATGCATGGAAACTCTCAATCACTTCAAAATATCGGAGTAGGCCTCCTAAAAGACCCTACCTTAATGGGTACTTTTTCCCTACTTCCTCCAGATAATCTAGCAGAAGTGGCCATGGTGGAAACATGCAATATGATATCTTCCATATCTACAAGGATTCAGAAGATTTCTGAAAATTTTGTTAGCATAGATCATCACCAGGTATTGCCTCCAATCTTAATAGAAATATCGTAGCAATCCATTTTCTTGGCCTGGGGGGCAAACCCAAATCAACGCTCATCAAGTGTTTGGATAGATATGTCTAAGGAATATGGCACCTCTTCAGATCCTTGGTCATACGTACACTCTATAGATGAAGAAATCATTAAGTCAATGATGATAGGAGAGGCTCCATTGGAATATTACCACCATAGTTCCCATATTCAATATAATGACAAAGATTATTCCAACGACCTTCAACATCCTTCAGTTTTTGATTTTCTATCAAATACTATAAACACGGTGGATTCCAAGCGAAATATATCCAATATTGAAGAAACTATCAACATAAATATCTCGACCAAACCTGATGTTGTAGAGAATATTAATGTCGGAAAATCTTGCTCTTCTTTAGAACTGGAAATATACTCTGCTCTCTTTCATGAATTCAGAGATGCCTTTGCCTGGTCATATGAAGAAATGCCAGGCATTGACTCAAGCATCGTTGAACACGAAATCAAGATGTATCCAGATGTAAAACTAATACGACAATGGCTTCAACAGGTTCACCCGAATAAAACCACTACCATCAAAGCAGAAGTTGAAAATCTTTTACATGTTGGTTTCATTTACCCAGTTCCTCTAACTAATTGGGTATCGAATATTGTTCCTGTCATGAAAAACAAGGAATGATTAGAGTGTGTGTTGATTACAGGGATGTAAATCAAGCTTGTCCAAAGGGAAACTACCCTACATCCTTCATCGACCAGATAATTGAAGAATGCGCTGGATGTGAAATCTTTTCATTTATGGATGGATTTTCTGGATATAATCAAATAAACATCTGCCCACAGGACCAGTTGAAGACTGCATTTATATCTCTATAGGGTACATTCACGTACTGTAAACTACCTTTCAGTTTAAATAATGTAGGGGCGACTTTTCAGAGGGCAATGAACTACACCTTCCATGACATCAAACACATCGTTCAATCATATCTCAACGATATACCAGCTCATTCGCAAAAGCGGACTCATCATTCGCAACATTTGAGAGCTATATTTCTACGTTGTTGACACTACAAGATACGACTCAATCCACACAAGTATGTGTTTTGTGTCGGTTCTGGTCATTTACTTGGTTTCATAGTTTCTAAGGACGGGATTCGACCTGACTCATGTAAGGTTCAGGCAATCATCGACATGCCTCCAGCTTCAAATTTTCTTCAGATTCAAAAACTCTAAGGGAAAGCAAACTTTCTAAGGAGGTTCATTCCAAATTATGCCGAACTTGCTAAAGGTTATACACATCTTTTGAAAAAAGAAGTGCCCTTCAACTGGGATCAGGTTGCGCAAGCTTCCTTTGATGCTTTAAAGGATTCCCTCATAAAAGCATCATTAATGTATGCTCTTGATTATCAAAAAGACTTTAACTTGTATCTTGCGGTAGCAAATACGACCATCGTAATGGTGTTAGTACAATAAGGCGACGGAATTGGACATCGAGTCTATTATTTAAGTCAAAACTTAAATGATACAGAAAGCAAGTACTACTATGTTGAAAAGCTGGCTCTAGCAGCTGTTCAAATAGCACAGAAATTCCAAAACTATATCCTCTTTCGTAAAATGACCATTCTGTCAGATTGCAACCCTATGACCTACATTCTGTCACGTCAGTTACTAGGGAGCAAATATTAAAAATGGATAGAAATTTTGCAAGAGTTTGATCTGGAATTCACAAAATCCAAATCAAAGAAATCCCTAGTTTTCACGGAGTTACTACACGACCTCCCATCGTCCTCCAACGATTCAACATCTAAAGCGTCAATCATGGACTAATATTTGTTTCTGATATCGTCAAGTGATCCATGGTATGGAGATATATTAATCTATCTCCAAACCCAAACCTTTAGGTCTAATACCTCTCACTTTGAACAATGATGTACTTGATACCAAGCAAAGGACTACATGATCGTCGGTGATACCCTTTACCATCATGGTGTCGATATAGTTTTGCGAAGGTGCCTCACGCATGAGGAGGCCAAAAAGCTCCTGAATGATTCTCATTTAGGTGCATGTGTGGGGCATCAATCTGGTTATGCTACGACACAAAAGATCTTACGAGCAAGTTACTTCTGGCCTAATATATTCAAAGATTGCATAATTGTGGTCATAAGTTTCCATGCTTATCAAATCTTCGACCACAAAACCAGACTACCACCTGCACCTCTACATCCAGTATGCTATTTGGCCATTCACCAAATGGGGCATAGATTTCATGACATGTAACCCCACCTCGGCTGGGGGGCATGCGTATATCATAGTCGCAGTCGACTATTTTACAAAATGGGCCGAGGTGATGCATACATTAAACAACAACGGTGAAACGACTGCTCTTTTCTTTTTCAATCATGTAGTCTCTAGATTTGGTGATCCACAAGCTATAGTCACAGATCATGGATCCCATTTTCGCAATCACATGATGGTTGATTGGCTGCGAAATTAGGACTGTCCCACGACAGTTCTACTCTGTATTATCCACAAGCTAACGAACAAGTTGAGGTCATCAACAAAGTCCTGAAGCGCATGCTGCAAAGGATGATTGGAGTCCTCAAATGGAGTTGGCACTTAATCCTATACTCAGCCTTTTGGACATATAGAACATCGATGAGAAATGTAACCGGGCTCACACCCTTTCAGCTGGTGTATGGCCTGGAAGCGATCTTACCAATTCAGTGTGAAATTTCATCTCTCAAGCTTGTCGTCTACCTACTCCCCAGAACTTTGGAGGAAGAGGCTCGTTTCTTGGAATTAATACAATTAGATGAAACGCATCATGATGCTGCTTTGGCTAATGAAGCTCATAAGAAACGAGTCGAGGCGCAATTTGACAAAAATGTCAAACCCCGTGTCTTCTCAAAAGGTGACCTGGTCTTACTTTACGATCAGGAATCCGATAAATAGGGGGCAGGTAAGTTCCAACCATTATGGATGGGTCCCTAAATTTTTAAATGAGTATTAGCAAAAGGAACCTACGAGCTAGTAGATTACGATGGGATTCCACTGTCGCAACCTTGAAATGGGTTGTATCTTAAGTGTTACTATGCTAGTAATCTCTTTATATGCTTTTGTTACGTTTTTGTTTTCGTCAAGAGTGATCGTTTTGGTTAGGTAATCCACTTTTGCATTTGTTGCAGATGCCAGACCTATTGGAATCATTTGTTGGATACGCTGATGGAGCTAGTCGTAGTATGCAGAACCTATCTTCTACAGCCTGGGCCATTTTTTATCCAAGTGGCGAGTTAGTGAGTTTTAGAGGGATATGTATTGGTTGGTCAACGAACAACATCGTTGAGTATAGCGCATTGATAGAGATTCTCTCTAATGCCATCGCACATGGCATATGCCGACTTGTTGTCAGGTTGGACTCACAACTCATCATCCTATAGCTTACTGGCATCTACTCTGTTCAGAATCCAACTATCTATCATATGTTCCTAAGGGTCAAGATTTTGGAAAGGCAGTTTGATTCTATTAAATATCAACACATTTCTAGAAACTTAAACACATTAATAGATTCATTAGAAAAATATGTGTTAGATAGACATTTGCAGCATTTATAAAAGAAAAAGCATCAACATTTGCATCAGGATCATATAACTTAACCAAAATAAAGCTCCAAAAATAAAAAATATATATAACTATTTATAGTTTTTACAAAATGTTATGTGTCTAGGAAAAAATTGGTCATACGACCCAAAAACTCAAAAATGCAGGAAAGCACCCTAGACTAATGGTGCTGGTGATAACAAGTCACCGCTTGTGCGATCACACGTAAGAGCCTAGTCCATCGACTCGGCACGCCAGTAGTATGGCACTGTAATATCAGATGTAACTCGTCAGTCCTCACATCCGGAATACCGGGGGTGAGACCCTCGATCTGATCCTGCAATACTTCATGGGTCTCGGCTACGTCTAGATCGTGAAGGACAGCCCTCCCTGTAGCCTCTCCTACTAGAACGGCAATTGCTACCCTCGGGCGCACTGCTGGTCGCACTGGTCCAATATTTGCACGAATATATGGGTTTGATTAGTCTTGATAACATGTAAAAAATATAAGAACATTATAAAAGCAATAAACGGAGATACGTTCAGATATTTTTACCTATAACACCCCACTACTCGCTGGCCGGCAGCACCAAATCTGGGTCACCCTGGAAATCCATCCCAACATATGGATACTCGGCATAAACCATCTGTTGATGGTTGAACCACTCAAAGAAGGCATCAAAGAATGAAATATGCGACTGAACAACATGTTTGGCCATAAGATCGACCCATCTCTACATCAGTGGTTCCGTCAGTGCTGGCACTCAAAGTGAAATGTATTGTGGATGCATCAGAGGGATCCTCTCCAAGGTGAAAGTCATTAGAATAGAACCATAACCAAAGTTCTTAGATCTTCCATTCTTCACCTTGGGAAGCTATTCTTTTATCTCTGGAAGTACTGCATCACACCAGTTGAATAAAGGCATTCCAAGGCATACTACATATAGGACCTGTTGGCCAAGTGAAGAGCTGTGCTACTAGCCAATCTAGTGAAGGTGAATAAGATAGTCCTCAAGCACTGGTCAGTGACATCTAGAATATTGATCTTGCCATCCCTACTCGACTGAGATCCATCTCTACAGTATCGACGAATGTAATCCCTCACGGATTCACCCCCACAGGTGGATCCTGATAGTGAAAGAGGGGCACCACGCCTCGATAAACCAGTCAAGAAGTAGATATCCTCAACAGTCAAAGGGATGGATTTACCTCTAATTTGGAACACTTGGTTGGTAGGATCCCATGCATCGAGAAGATATTGCAACAAATTGATTTGTTGCCTCATGCTGGATATGCGAATGAACTTGAGCAAGCCATAGTTTCGCAATACAGTAACCGTACCCAGATCATGTAAAGCAATCATATCCTCTTCTTCATGCTCACATTCACGCCATGTAACGACCATCTTGATCTGATGAATCTCTAGAAATCAAACAAGAGAAGAATTAGGATCCTGATTTGGGCAAAAACAGATAAAATTTCCATGAAAAGATAATGGATTAACTTTCCTCCTTGCACCCATCACACCCTAGCTGTGTACTGGGTGGGATGCATACTGACTGGCCAATGGCCAGCTCAGTATGCATCACACCTTTCGATGTATACTAGGTGCGATGGGGAGAGAACAAAATGTTCAAACCCCCGAGGCCAAGAAAAGCAAGAAAAGATGCTCAAAATAAAAAAGGAAAGAATGCAATTGAAGAGCTCACGGTTAGCTCCTACCTGGTCCAGACGGCACCAAAAATGGTCCACCAAATCTCCTAGAATCAGCTGATGAAAATCAAGGGGGAAAACACCTCCAGAGCTCAAACAATCCCAAATTTGAATGAAATGGTAAAAATGAGAGGTAAAACTACTTTTATGTTACTGTTCACGTAATTCAAGTAAGATGTTGGTTTTTAACTCATTTTTCAAGCATGTATTTACATTTCTAATCAGTTTGATGGAGCAATTGAACAGGTAGTACGACCATCAAAAGAACATAGTGTTAATGGTGAATTGAATATCTCTGACTATTATCACGAGCATGTTTACGCGAAGTTCAAGCTCGTTAAAAAATAAACCTAGAAATGAGCATATGTTCCCCCAAAGTTCAAGCTCATTAAAAAATGAACCCACCTTCGGTAAATATCCTTTGTGATCGCATTCTATCAGCTTCTGAGCCTTGGTTTTGCTCTTACCATCACCTCCACTTTTTAGCCAATCATACGCCTCCACTTGATTATTTAACCTTTTGAGGAACAACTACAACAAGTGATTCTGTTAGCCATCTTCTTTACACTACCGTGATTGAAAAGTTCCAAAACCTTACCTCGAACCAGCTGCTACCCGAAAATATCACTCGTTCCTCAAAAACGAGTCTCTCTTAAGCTCCTTTTAGACTCGTAAAATATAAAAAGATTGTCGAGCAATTGGCCTCTCCAGCTCGTTAAAGTGATTGGAAGTGCCATCCCTCCTCTATATTTTAATATTTTTGGACCCGAGGGATCATTACACAACAAGATCGAGCACTTGTCTTTTTTGGCTCGCTAAAGTGATCGGAAAAGTAATCCCTTTTGTATTATTTTACACTTTTTCGGACTTAAGGGATTATACTATGAAAAAGAACTATTGGAGTTTCCTTTCTGTCTCTTTTCAGACTCTCTAAAATTGAAAAGAACTGAGTTATCTTTGTCGTTAAACTCGTTAAAACAATAGTGAAAAACTTGTCCATACGGACAAGAGCGAGTTTCATTTTCGCTAGGCTCGCTAAAACATAGCGACAGGTTTTCCCAAAGGGAAAATTATATAACAAGCATATGTTATCCTTATCAAGATTGACAAAATTAAAGAGGTATTGGTCAGAAATGACTGGGGAAAAATTGGGAAGAAAACTTGAAGAACTTCATTGGTAGTAGGTCGCTCTTTAACATGACACTTTCACTCGATCACCATTATTGAGTTGGGTTGGGTTATTCCGTTCACCAGTCATATCACCATTGGTCCTCTGTACCATCCATCTTTGGGGTTAATGCTACCAATCCATTTCAGTGACGCCGATATGTTCAAGAGAAGTCGCTCAGAGAATTCACCAACCCAGCTAATGCCTCATCCGCTGCAATACCTTCATGCTCCATTCTTTCATGACCGCCACCCTAAACCTTGTATCATCAAATCGTTTTCACCTCCACAAAATCATTTGCTCTGTTCTGTGTCATAGATGTGGGATTCATTAAGGCCCTCCTATGATAGGTCACTTCTTGTTGACATCAGCTCATTATCCAAGAAGTTGACTTAGGAACAATCCTTTCAGTACTTTGAAGCTTGCATGCCTCAATGGAAAGTTTCTCGCTTCCAGCGACAGGTTTATATCAATGGCCTTCGATCGAAAGATTTTGCGTGGTGTTTGACATTGACTCATGTATTCACACCACATGAATTGTACTATAGTACCTTGAGGGTCATTGTCATTATCGGTGATTCCTCTCGCGCCTGTTAATAGCTTACATCATTGGCTGGTAATCAGGCGATGTCTTTCCATGTTCGACGCCATAACATATTTTCACATGGATCGACTTGTACTTCGAGCAAAGATTGAACGAGTTTGAAGACCTCTGATCTAGTTTCATCCATTCAAGCTGCGATATATTCAGGAAAATAAAGACATCAAATGTACATCATAGCTGCACAGATAATCATCCAAGCTAAGGGACGATGGCTCTACCAGAATCATCAGTCTGCCACACAGACGATTGTCTATCCTATGTACATGAAAATGAATTTATAAACCTGGGTATGGGAATGCCCACCTCAGCTAGATCATGAAAATATTATGAAGATAATGTATTGTATTGTATCTTATTACAGCTCACCTTCCAGTTTGAAAAACCTTGGATCCTCATGATAAAGCATTTCACCCGACATCAGAAGATTTACGACCTCATGCGTTAGGGGGCAACTGTTATAGACATATTTGGATATTGCAACCCCAATCACATATGCCCATAAACCAAGGTCTTCTAAAACCCTAAAAGTGTTGTTTCATACCCTAAAGGATCGAGGTCATCTGATTACATCATTTCCCAGAAGTTCTCCCTGACAAACTGCTCAAAACTGGTCAAAACTGGACCATACAGACTGCTCCATGCTAAGGGTGCAATGCATGTCGCCTACTACACATAGAGGGTGTGATGCATACTGAAAATCCCTTCTATAGGGTGCGATGAGTGAGAGCAGACAAATGGGAGAGGAAGTTTGCTAGGTGGAAACCTAGAGAATATTCTAGAAACTGCTCATATGACACTTGCCTCTCTGAATTCACCCAGGGATGAGTAAGAGATCATGAAATCTCCAAGTGGAACCAAGAACTATCATTGAAATGAAACTAATCAAAATCCCAAAATATGACTCACCTCCCTGCAAATATCTATATATGGATCCCTCATCCTAGAGATCCAGAGGCTAGAATTTTGTAATTTGTAAGGAAGTGATGTTGGTTTCTCTTTGAGACATTGTATTGTTGGGTGATCTTTCTTTTCATGAGGTGAAGAGGGCTTTCATGCTGGGAGGATGATGTTGGATCAGGCAACTAGGTTGTAATCCTCTCTTCTACTTCTACTGTCAATAAAGCTATTTGAGTTTTCCTCCATATACTTGTGTACTTGTAAATCTTGTATTTGTGAATGCAATTGTATGGTTAATGTATATCTAATTCTACATTGTTTATGGCATTATAGATCTCTGATGGTATTTTTTTTCTTTGCCTCTATACGTGTTCTTTGAATTGGGACAAGTGAGAAAGGAGCAGCGAAGCTCTATTAAAGGAGAGAGGAAACAAGCGAGGAGCCAAGCAAAAGATTGAGGTTGGTTCTCTCTGCTCCTCTCTTATCTATCATCCATAAAGGAAAACACAAGTTTCTTTGAATTTTTTGTTTCTAAGATAGCTACCCGTCTTAGTGGGACTAGCAGATCAAATAGCGACACTAGTTTTCCCAGAAACAGTCACATGAGCATCTGTGATGCCCATTTTGACTTAGATATCTACCCATACTAAGGCTCTATTTTGCAGTTCCATGTTATTATTTATGAACATTATGTAATATTGATGCATTTGGTTGGACACGTGAAACTACTTAGGTTTGATTTTGATTATGAAAATGTTTGATGTATGACCTAATGTATGACGTACTTGGTGATGATTTATCTAGTGCATGACTTATTAGAGCTATAGTTACTTTATGTATGGCATAAGTGGATATGATTTATCTAATAAGTAACGTAATGAAATTATGATTTGTTTCCAATATGAACTACAAAATTGACAAATTGATACTAGACTTAATTATGTGATGATTATACATCTTATTGTTATATAAATGCATGAATGAGAGCTAACCCATGGGTGGGGAAGAACTATATGATAGTTGAGATCTACTCTTCCATTGAGGGAAGGTCGAGACATCCCATGGGGAAGGTATAATGTACATTATTCTACTACGTTTTGTATCTACATGATATGCACTCTTATGACATGAGTAAAATGCAAATGACAGGTGGCAAGATGACTTGACTAGATTATTCGCTAACAAGTCCAACCAGCTCTGTAGTGTGGTCCATATTAGGGTGTTGACCCTAGTTCTGAAGGAGGGGTGGAGGCATTTCCCGCCATGTATACTCCAAAACCTGGAATTGTGGGAGGGAAGTGATGGATATGCTCCCCTAGACGTGTGATGACAATTGCCAGTTGCCTGCTGGGGAAGTTAGGTCGATATAGTTGATGCTTCCACCATGTCAGTTTTATCAGTGGTTAGTATGGTCGTTGCCACTAATAAAGCAGCAGAGGACGGATAGGGAGGGAACGGAAGTAGGTCAAGATGGATCAGAGGATATATATCAGTTGGAGATTCTTGATGGGAAGTAATGTCATTGTCTGACTTATCAGATTTTACTACTATAACTCTCTCTGGTTTGCTATGCTTTCGAACTCCTTGTATCCTTTCATTCTAACTTCAGGACGAAGATTTCTGAAGGAGGGGTGTATGTAATGCCCCACTTAAATCTTATCCTGCAAATTTTATTAATGTTTACATTATCTAAAAATATTTAGAAATATTGATTTAATATGAAATTTATGATTTCTATTATTCAAATTCCCAACTTGCCTTCTCAAATTGAATCTTAGGTAGGATATGGTCTCCTTCCATTATTTCAAATAATATATATATTCATCTCACATTCCCCAATGTACCCTCACATTTACTTGGGAGAAGACATGGTCCTCTCCAACTAATTATCAATATATATATTCATCTCACATTCCCCAATGTACCCTCACATTTACTAGGGAGAAGACATGGTCCTCTCCATTTAATTACATCTCATTCCCAAATGTACTCTCACATTTACTTGGGAGAAGACATAGTCCTCTCCACACACACATATATATATATATATATATATATATATATATATATATATATATATATAGATATATATATATCTGTGTGTGTGTGTGTGTGTGTGTGGGTGTGTGTGTGTGTGCGTGTGTGTGTGTATATATATATATATATATATATATATATATATATATATATATATATATATATATATATATATATATATATATATATATATATCTCACATTCCCAAATGTACTTTCAGATTTACTTGGGAGAAGACATGGTCCTCTCCCATTAATTTCCCAATTTTATATTCATATCACATTTCCAAATGTACTCCCAGCTTTACTTGGGAGAAGAGAAGTCAGCCGTAAGGATGGATTAGAAGTTAATGACATTAATGATAGGTGGTTGAGGTGGAGGAGAGAGGCAGGATATAGAAATGGATGGAGGAAGGGAGAAAATGGAGGTGGGGGGGTCTTGCTTGATTTTGGGATTGGCTATGATTTGGGTTGGCTGTGATTTCAGGATTTGCTGTGATTTTTCGAGACCTTAGGAACCTGTGGAGGTTTCTTGGGTTGTTGAGAGGAGGGAATTATTGTTCATCTTGGTATGGATCAGACAAACACTCTACATCTGGTTGGACTTGGGCTCGGAGGGCTAGGGAACCTGTCGAGGTTTCCTAGGCTATGAATTATTTCCTAATTGGCTGGGAGGTAAATCTGGTTGGGTCAATCAAGAGGAGCATTCAGCAAGAGTAGAAGCTCAAAGGCATATGCATCAGCCACTGGTATAGGAATTCCTCTATAGATTACTCATGTAAATTTATCAAAATGAAATGTTCACCATAAGATATAAGGATTAGAATGTAAATGGTAAAATTTCATTTGTTTAAAAATCTTGCAAGAAAGTAAACTATTGCCTCCTGTGTTGGAAATAATACTGAGGGGGGGGGGGGGGGGGGGGGGTGAATCGGTATTAGCAAGTCAATAATATTTCATTTCCATATTATGATTCATATACGCTACTTCAGTTAATGAAACTTGCATGTGTACACAACTATATATAAGGAAACTAGTGTATACCCAACAAACTTATAATTTAGTTAATTCTTCATATGTTGATCTTTAATCTGTGCATCAAAACCATATAAACAGTAACCAAGAGCAGTAAAAACAAAATAGACAGTCACACACATGAACACAAGATATAAGGTGGAAACCCAATGTGGGTGAAAACCACCTGTTGCAATCGTCTCTATCTTCATTCTAATAAGAAACTTATTTTTACAATATTTTGTACTGGTGCAGTCTTATACCAGTACGTAGGCTTCTACCTGCAAAAGGCTACAACCTTCTCTCATTCTCCATTTTCTCCTGGAAGGGAGCTACAACCCCCTAGCTCTTGTACTCGCTGATGTACTAGTACGTAGGTGCTGACCTACAGAAGGCTACAACCTTCTCTTTTCTTCCAGGGACCACGTTTCATAAATTTTCAAACTCGATCCATCAATAACTTCAATCAAAATTCAAATATATCTGCATCAACCAATCTCCTTTGCACCAACCAAAACTGAATCAAATAATCACTTCTCTAAATGTTGTAACCAGAATACAGTAACAGTAACCAGAACCATGCCAGAACCCAGAACACTGCAACAGCAATCAGAAGTAGCTAAAGCATATTTTATGAGGTGTACTCTACTTCAATGTGATGAACATGCACACATATGCACTTGTGTCAAGGAAAACATGCGTATACGCACTTTTGAAATGCCGAACGAGTGTGCATACATGCCTTTGCTATAATGAACCTGTGTACAAATCTGTAAATGATGATTTAACTTTTACAATTATCCAGACACTAGTTATACCTAGATCATCATATTTATAGATTACGACATGCAAAAATTATTAAGATAAAAGATAAAAACCACACAAAGATACTTCTCTTCAAGCCTTAAGATCTTGACCCATCAATAGAACTTATCCTTCATGAAGCACTTAGGTTCATCCTTGATTCAGATCTAGTTGTGCACCATAACCCAATAACCTATAATCTAGACCTTGCTCTTCATTAGATATTCAATTCATGAGTGCCTTTGACTAATGATCTTCTCCTCCTTTTATAGTCTTAGGCCTTGATTAAAACCATGGTCCAAAACCACTTAGAATCAATACCTTGGACCAAATACCTGGGGTCAACACGTCGGACAAGATATCTTGGACCAATACCATGGACCAAATACAATTTTTCCAACATTTGCGTGCCTTTCCTTTCATGAAAGTGCATGTGTATGCCAACAATCTCCCCCTTTGGACTTGATGGCCACCCCATGTCACTCTCCCCCTTTGTCATCAAGGGCAAAGGGTTATGCTCCCCTTGAGTACATGCTAAATTCTATGATATGCTGAAGTGTGCTATCCATGCTCCCTCCGACTGCAAGCAAGGTCTGCAAAAAGATGTTATACAAAAAGAACATGACTCTATACATCATAAATGACCTTCCTATAACCAAAGACTCATCCATACATCCATCTCCCAACCAAGTGGGGATATACCAAGATTGACTCATCCACCCAACCAAGTGGGGATATACCAAATGTTTATACATGAAAAAAGAAGAACATTACATCATCCATCCCATGCATAGTGGGGAAACAAAATAGGTAGTTACATGACCTTGATGATAAAATATATACAAGAAATAGAGACCAAATATCTAAAACAAGACCATGATAGTCATAAGCAACTATCATTAGCAGCATCTGTCAATCACCATCTAGACTAGCAACCATGATCTCCCTTTGCACCTGTTCCAGCTGAATAAAAAACAATTGTGAATTTGTACCAAGATATTATAAGATAATGCATTATTAGAAGTATATGCTCCCCCTGAACCTGTGCCAGATGATCACTATCAGACCCATATCAGACTCTTTTCATCCTGAGGCTAGCCCACTATTTTTCTTCAAACCAACATATATGCGACTATATCCATAGCAACTAGCGTATGTACGTGGATACGGTTTAAGCAACACAAGTACAACCAATTTTATTTGAAACAAATAAGTTTTAATAGCAATATGATGCATCAACTACTCCCAGATTTTGTCTGAGATATTCAAATGTCTCTCTGGGTAGTGGTTTGGTAAATAGATCAACAACCTATTCTTTGGAGGGAACATACTCTAATTTGACCTTTTGTTCAAGCACTTGTTCATGAAGAAAATGATATTTGATAGGTATGTGCTTGGTCTTGGAATGAATGACTGGATTCTTTGAAATATTGATTGCACTTTTATTATCACATAGAATGGAAATGGGTGGGGTACAGGTAATCTGAATGTCTCACAATGTTTGCATCATCCAAAGGAGTTGTGTGCAGCAAGATGCAACAGCCACATATTCTGCTTCAACTGTAGATAATGCAATTGAACTTTGTTTCTTGTTAAACCAAGACACTAATCTAGAACCCATATAGAATGCACCACCACTAGTGCTTTTCTATCATCCACGCTTCCTGCTCAATCTGCATCTGTATATCCATGAAGTGTAAGATTTGTATCTCTAGGATACCATAAACCAAATTTTTGTGTTCCTTGAAGATATTTGAAAATCCTTTTGACTACCTAAATGTGTGATTCATTTGGATTCACTTGGAATCTTCCAACTATTCCTACAACATGCATGATGTCTGGTCGGGTAACTGTTAGATAAAGTAGACTACCAATCATGGATCTGTAGGTTGGTTGATTTACTGCTATTGATTCATCATTTGAACTGATAATGCATCCTGTTACCATAGGGGTACATACTGGTTTAGACTCTTTCATGCCATATTTTTCCAAGATCTGCTTGAGATACTTGGTTTGTGATAGAAAAAATGAACTTGTAAACCAAGAAAATATGTGACCTCACCAAATAGGGACATTTCAAATTCTTTTTTCATTACCAAAGCAAAGTTTTGACTCATGACTTCTTCATTGCTTCCAAAAATGATATCATCAACATACACAACAAGTATTAGCAATTTATCATTGTCAATCTTTGTATATAGATTGCTATCAACTGATCCTTTTGAAAACCTTGTTTATGAGGGTATCTGTCAAGACAATAATACCAGGCCCTTGGAGCTTGTTTTAGACGATAGAGAGCCTTTCTGAGTCTGCATACAAGTTTTGGATCATTTTCAAGGATCAATCCATTTGGTTTCTCAATATATAATTCTTCTTCTAAGTCTCCATTAAGAAGGACAAATTTTACATCCATTTGGTATACTTTGAAGTTCTGAAAGCTAGAAAGAGCAAGGAACAATCTCATGGCTTCAAGTCTAGCAACAGGTGCAAAGGTTTCTTCAAAATCTATACCTTCTTGTTGAGCATATCTTTTACAAACAAGTCTAGCCTTGTTTCTAATAACTTATCCATTTTCATTTAGCTTATTTTTGAATATCCATTTGGTTCCTATGATATTCTTATGATGAGGTCTAGGGACTGATTCCCAAGTATTATTCTTTTCAATTTTCTCAAGCCCTTCATTCATGGCTTTGACCCAACATTCATATTTGCGTGCTTCATATACATTTTGAGGCTCAATGGTGGAAAGAAATGCTAGATAGCTTGAAGCTTCTGTAATAGTTCTTCTTGTTTGCATACCTACCTCTTTCTCTCCCAAAATTTGAGCCTCTGGAAGATTTTTCTGAACATACCTAGATGGAGTCTTTTCTTCTACTGTTATCTGTTCTTCTGGAGCTTCATTGGTTTCTTCTTCAGAATTAGTTTGATTTGATGTGGAAGGATAATCATCATGTTCTTCATAATATTCAGTTTTTACCTGCTTTAGATTTTGGCCTGCTTCATCAACCACAACATCAATACTTTCAACAATCTTCCCTATTCTTTTATTATAACACTTATGTCCTTTACTTTGGGAAGAGTAACCAAGGAGAATGCCTTCATCTTCTCTAGGCTCAAACTTGCAAAGTTTTTCATCAGTCCTTTTGATGTAACATTTTCTTCCAAAAACTTTGAAGTATTTTACAGTAGGAGTCTTACCATACCAAAGTTCATGTTGAGTTTGAGTGATGTTTACCTGAACATTTGTTTTGTTGAGAATAGTGATGGCAGCAAATGCAGCTTCACCCCAGAAGCTTGCAGGAGTTCCAGACTCATCTAGCATGGCACAAGCCATTTGTTGAATAGTTCTATTCATCCTTTCTACCACTCAATTTTGCTGAGAAGTCCTTGTGGTAGAGAATTACCTTTTTATTCCATGTTCTTCACAAATGTCGAAGAATTCGTCTGAGGTAAATTCCCCTCCTCGATCAGACCTGAGGCATTTGATTTTGCGATCTGATTCATTTTCAACCAACGCTTTGAAGGCTTTGATTTTTTCAAATGCTTCATCTTTATGATTTATAAGTCCTATCCAACACATTCTGGAAAAGTCATCAATGAACAATATAAAGTATTCTTCTCCACAAGGTGACCTTTTCCTTGATGGACCACACAAATAAGTATGAACAATTTCAAGAGGCTTAGTAGTTAATACTTCCTTCTCATGGAAATGAGCTTTGGTTTTCTTACCAAATTGACATGATTTTCATAACCTTGACAAATTCTGATTGAGATAGACACTACAATAATGTATTGATGGCCTTGGCATTGGTTTCATATTGCTTTTTACCTACGTATTTGTAGGAATTGCTGATGGAAATGTATATCCTCCTTCCACAATTTCGCAAACATCTTTTCCAAGAGGTTGAAGATAGGTTGTTGTTATTACCTTCCAATAAACAAAGTTTCTCCCATCAAATATTGGTGGTCTAATGGATTCCTCTCTTTTGTAGTTACTCATGATGATAGATCTTCCTTCAAGCGATCAAGCTTCTTTGGAAGGACCTACTTTAATACCAATTGTTGGAAATAATACTAAGAGGGGGGGGGGGGTGAATCAATATTAGCAAGTCAATAATATTTCATTTCCATATTCTGATCCATATACACTACTTCAGTTAATGAAAGTTACATGTGTACGCAACTGTATATAAGGCAACTAGCGTGTACCCAACAAACTTATAATTTAGTTAATTCTTCATATGTTGATCTTTAATTTGTGCATCAGAACCATATAACAGTAACCAAGAGTAGTAAAAAAAAAATAGACAATCACACACATGAACACAAGATATAAGGTGGAAACCTAATGTGGGTGAAAACCACCTACTGCAATCGTCTCTATCTTCCTTTTAATAAGAAACTTCTTTTTACAATATTTTTTACTAGTGCAGTCTTATACCAGTACACAGGCTTCTACCTGTAGAAGGCTACAACCTTCTCTCATTCTCTAGCTTCTCCTAGAAGGGAGCTACAACCCCCTATCTCTTGTACTAGCTGATGTACTAGTACATAGGTGCTGACCTATAGAAGGCTACAACCTTCTCTTTTCTTCCAGGGACCACGTTTCATAAATTTTCAGACTAGATCCATCAATAACTTCAATCAAACGTCAAATATATCTGCATCAACCAATCTCCTTTGCACCAACCAAAACAAAATCAAACAATCACTTCTCTAAATGTTGTAACCAAAATATAGTCACATTAACTCGAACCAAAATAGAACCCAGAACACTGCAACAATAATTAGAAGTAGCTAAAGAATATTTTATGAGGTGTACACTACTTCAATGTGATGAACCTGCGTGCATACGCATTTTTGTCAAGGAAAACCTGCGTATACGCAATTTTTAAATGTCGAACCAGCGTGTATACATGCCTTTGCTATAATGAACCTACGCACAGATCTGTAAATGATGATTTAACCTTTACAACTATTCAAACACCAGTTATACCCAGATCATCATATTTACATATTACGACATGTGCCAATTATTAAGATAAAAAATCAAAACGACACAAAGATACTTCTCTTCAAGCCTTAAGATCTTGACCCATCAATAGAACTTATCCTTCATCAAGAACTCAGGTTCATCCTTGATTCAGATCCAATTGTGTACCATAACCCAATAACCTGTAATCTAGATCTTTCTCTTAATTAGATATTCAATTCATGAGTGCCTATGCCTAATGATCTTCTCCTCCTTTTATAGTTTTAGGCCTTGCTTAATACCATGGTCCAAAACCACTTAGAATCAATACCTTGGACCAAACACCTAGGGTCAACACATCGGACAAGATACCTTGGACCAATACAAGGGATCACAATACCATGGACCAAATACAAGTTTTCCAACATGTACGTGCCTTTCCTTTCATGAAAGTTCGTTTGTACGCCATATGTGCCTTTTGGTCTGCAAACCCACGTGTACACGTGGCTTGGTCAATGGGAACTTGCGTATATCTCTCTTTCTTCATTCTATGAGCATGAACTGTGATCTGTCATTTGTGAGAGTTTCCATCAAGGACAAAACCTGTTTCATAGTGCCAAATATGTGTCATAATGCCAACATCTTATTGCATTTAAATTCATTAGAAATAGATCTATTAGAAGACCCTAGGATAGGGATCTTACAATAGGAAAGTTATTATTAGGGGTAAAGATAAAAAGGAGAGTAGTAAATAGGAATTGAGAACACTTTGAATCCTATTTTGGAGCTACTGTGAATTTACATGGCTTAAAGGTCATATTTTAAGTTGAAACTTGGGAGCATCATGAGTCTAAGGTCCCTCACATAGATGGATTCATTTTTTTTTCAAGATGGAACAAGAAATCCTATCACGAGGGAATTAAAGGAATAACCTATTATATAACAAAGAGTATGCCTCCACACACCCAACTTCATAACATAGATCCCCTCAACTGGTACATTTCATTTGAAATCTTTGACTTTAACACCAAGATGATTTATTCACAATTTTTTGTTTTGAACCTATCAACTCTAGCTTTATAGGAAAAAAATCTAGATAATAATTTCAGATAAATATTTTAGAGAAATATGTTCATACTCTAAGAAATGAAGGTAATATCCTCTTTTTAGGAGACTTTAATTCTCGAACTACATCTAACCAAAAAACTTCCACAGAAGCTTGAAATCTAACATACATCTAACCAAATTATTCTTCTAAGTAATGATTCAAACCCTAACACTCTCTAGCTAGATGAGGACCCTGATTTAGTTACTAGATTCAAGAGTAACTCTTAGTACCTAACTAAGAATTTGTTTGGTACTGAGCTAGTCAAAATTTTTATTTCTCAAGAACTTATAATTTTCAAAGGTGTAATCAAGTGGCCAAACTCCAACCAGATGGCTTGTATCTATGGACTTGGAAGTAATGTTGTTGATTATGTGATATGTGATATCTTTGTTCTCAATCAAACTCTAAATTTTAACCTATTAAATGACCATGGGCCTGAATATGATCATATGCCTTTAGCCTTACCTATAAACTTTGCCATGCAAAAAAAGAACATGCATAAGAAAGGCGAGAGTCAAAGCCACTTTCTTTTTTACAAGAGTAAAATAGTTCTCTTGTTAAAAGATATAAATAGAGATTTACAACTCTTAATCTACAAGGATAAGATTGAAAAATTTTATCATAATTTTACTACAACTCTCCCTATTACCATTATCAAGTTCTCTACCAAGGTTTCATATTAAAAGAATAATAGAACTATCAACCCTTGGTATGACAATGATTGCAAAATTTCTAGAAAAGAAATTAGGGATGCTCCCAATGAAACATTAAATATTTATAAGATGAATATGTGCAATCATATTATTAAAATAAATAAAGTATATTATATACGTAGAAAGAAGTAGCAGTTACTACATGTCTCTAAGTTTGGACTTGAAAATTTTGGAGGAAAATTACGATTTGTAAGGCTAAATAAAATCATTTGATTCCCCCAAAAAACTGGAATATTTACTTTAAAAATATCTATGAATCCCCTAATACCAAGGAATCCATTTTGAATTCCCCTATAGAGGATGATATATTTTCTTTGGAAGATATTGAGTTTGGGATTAAGAAGCTTGCTATGAGAAAAATGAGGACGTTGAAGGATACCAAGCTCAAAATTTTAAAATAGTAGAATATGTCCTCATCCTGCATATACACAAGTTCTTTAATTTAGCAATGAAGAAAGAGTTCCCTAATCCTTGGACACAGATCCTTGTTGTGCCTGTCTTTAAAAGTGGGGTTAAAATCAATCCTTCTAATTATAGG
Source organism: Pinus tabuliformis (assembly GCA_031772625.1). NCBI lineage: Eukaryota > Viridiplantae > Streptophyta > Pinopsida > Pinales > Pinaceae > Pinus > Pinus tabuliformis. The sequence continues at coordinate 705,429,213 of CM062806.1, read as the reverse complement.
ACCATTACGATTAGCCACATTTTGACCAAGTTATACAACTTATTTTGGAAAACAAGATTAGCCTTTGGCTTGAAACCCATGGTAAAACAAATAAATATCTTACTCTTAGGTTTATTATAGAATAATGTTGCAATAATGAAATTGATCTGATTCAATTGTTTTGTTGACTTTCACAACACTTTGGCACCATTCAGAGACCAAACCTATGGATGAGGCTAGAAGAGATAACATTTCCTATCGAGTTGAGGATTGTTGTGACATGGCTATACAAGAATGTTATTTCCATGTTTTATACCATTGAGGGCTAGTCAAAGAAAATTAAATGAAATATTGGAGTCAAGCAAGGGTGTCCCTAATCCAATTCCCTTTTTGGCATATAAATTGATAAGCTAGAATAGCATTTGGAAGATGCAGGTTGTGATGGCCCCACACTCATTTGTATGGTCATAACTATTCTCCTTTATGTTGACGATATTGTTCTTTTAGAAAGGAACAATTACAATATTGGAAATAAGATCATAATCATGTTATATTTCTTCTCCAATATGGATATGACTCCAAATACTAAGAAAACTAAAATCATTATAATTAAATCCAAAAATATCACCGATGATACTTTCATTTATGACAATAATTTCTTCGATAAAGTTACTTCATACAAATATATGAGAATTGAAATCCATCATAAGCTCAATTTCAATTATAGCATTGTGAAAAGGATAAATGGAGGTTGGAAATCTTACTATGGCCTTGAAAATGATTGTAGGTCAAAAAATCTTTAAATTTGGGATAAAAAGGGATCTCCTCTTTGAGACTCTTGTAATTATGATTATTTTATGTGGATGTGAGCTTTGTGGTTTCAGTATATCTAGAGAGTTATGGAAGAATATTGAATAAATCCAAAAGAAGTTTATAACGTGCAACCTTAATAGTAAAGGAAATACTCCCCAACCTATCCTCTTGATTTAGAAAAGTGTTTTCCCTATTGAAAACATGGATATGACTATGTATCTTATGTATAAGTAAAATGTTGGAAATAATACTAAGAAGGGGGTGAATCAATATTACCAGATCAATAATTTTTCGAGAGATTTTTCGGCGTAAATCATAATATATTTCATTTGTCGACGTGTTTCGAACCAGCTAGTGTGGTTCATCGTCAGACCACACTAGCTAGTTTGAAACACGTCAACAAATGAAATATATTGTGATTTACGTCAAAAAATATCTCATAAACTTAATATGGATCACAGAAGCCTCAATTCAACAATAATTTTTCATTTCCCAAACATATTTATATATGTTATGTCTATGAAGTGAACTAGTGTGTACACATTACTGTGATTAGTGAAACCAGTGTATACCCAGAGAACTTGTGATTTAGTTAATTTATCATGTAATTATCTATAACCATTGCATCAGTAACTTTTTAAACAGTGCAGTAAAAGAAGAATAAGCCATCACACGTAAGCAACACACATGAACGCCAAGATTCAAGGTGGAAACCCAATGTGGGTGAAACCCACCTACTATTGTTGTCTCTTCTTGTAATAATTAGAAAATGTGTTTACAATATTATACTAATGCAGACTCATACCAGTACGCAGGCACCCACCAGCAGAAAGCTACAAACTTCTCTCATTTTCCAGCTTCTACTGGAAGGGAGTTACAACCCCCTAGCTCTTGTAATAGCTAATGTGTTTACTAGTATGTAGGTGCCAGCCTACATAATTTTACGACCCTCTCTCTTCCTCTAGGGACCACGTTTCATAAATTTTCAGACTGGATACTCCTGGTACACAACAATACACATGAAGGCCTCGTTTCATCAAATCTTCATATTGTACCCATCAAAAACTTTGAAACTCAAACTACATTAACCAACAATTAGTTAATATGAACAATCAAATCACTGTCACTAGAACACTGTGCTAAACCTAGAAACCTGTATCATCATTCAGAACTAGCTACAAACTCAAAAATCATGCATCAGAATGTATATGTTACTTTACTGAATCCAACCTGCGTGTATACGTTACTTCCTTTAATCAAAATTGTGTATACCTTCAAAACTACTGGAACATAAAAATTATGAATCAAGTATGTACCAACTAGAAATATACTGAACATATACTGTCAATTTATAGATCTTTACATAGGCAGTAGTAGTGATCACCCTTCTCACTTATACAATAAATCAATCGAATATCAAACTACTTATGCATTCAGTTTTACATTCAGATCTAAGAAGACTTCATTGACAAACAACAGTAAAACATCAGTACTGATCAAATAGATCAATGATCTCTGAACAACATACTTTTCTTTTGCATATGCTACTTGGAAGAACTGAACTGGCGTGTATATGCAACTTCACCAAAGTGAACCAGTGTACAAATCTGCAAATATTAACTCATAACTTTGTTTCTATTCCAAAGTTAAAAAAAAACCAGATCATGACATTCAAAGAATAAAACAAGTGTACACAATTATATATGGCCCAACCAATATCAGATAATTCAATGATAAGTCATTTCAGGTCTCACGATCCTGATCCAACATTGAATTCAAGGTGTAGAAAATATTTCAGATCAAATCACCAACATAGCCCTTGCAACATAAAATATACTTTGGATAGAAGTATTCCTTAGAAACCCTTTTTACTTGCACACTTTGGCCTTATGATCTTCTCCTCCTTATATAGATTTAGGCCTTTCTCAATACCTCAGACCAAAATGACGTCGGACCCGTAGTATTCTTGGGTGGGATCAAATAGTCATTACTCCACTCAATATTGTGGGCTAATACCTTGGTATTGACCCCTGGTATTCTCTACTCTTGAAATTCCTTGTTCCAACCTGAACACGCTTTTCCTCTTGTGGGAGTTCATGTATACGTATACATGCTTTTTGTTGTGTGGACCTGCCTGTATACGCTGTTTTGACTAAGTGCACTTACGTATACATCTTAAACTTCTTTTCACCATCCTTTGCCTTCAAATTCTTCATTCTGATTAGTAGACTTTAGTTCCATCTTTGTATTCTTCTGTATCAATGCCCTGTTACATAAGAATGGATCTATTACACTGTGGGTTGCCTTTCATCAAAACTTACCTATGAGTGAGTTGTCATCAAGGACAACACTTGTATAATATTGCCAACATAAATGTTATACGACATGGATTCCAAGAGGTTTCCTAAAATTTCTCTTAACTCTGCCCAAAACCCCACCTTTGACTCAAGAAAAGGTGACATAAGGATGCCCAATCTTGGCTAGACCAATAAATATTACTTTAAACTTATCGTATTGTAGAATTCAAATAATATTACTTTAAACTTAAGGAGAAATTGTTGGGAAATAAAGAGATTGGGAGAAAACGGAAACTATGATATTATAAGGAGGTAATCAACCCCAATGTAAAAAACCAAAATTATCCCTATCTCATTACTAGTATTAAGAATAAAATGAACATTGACAAGATTTTAACTAATTCTCATGAGCTTCATAGTGAAACTAGGAATTGTTCAATTATGAAAACACCATGGGATGAAAGAGTTTTCACCAATGCAATCCTAGAAGCGTTGAAAATGAAAATCACTTTCTCTTATGTTGTCCATCTCATACTCACATTCGCTCTAATTCCAAAAATATCTATCACACTACCAATATCTTTGGCCTTTTAACTCACTAAAATATGGTGACATGGGAGTGCTTCTTTCACTTCCTTTTGAGAATAAAAATAGAATTTGAAATAATTCTAACTAATCTCTTACCTTGGCCCGATAATCCATATAGGTATTAATCATCTTCATTATTGTAAATATCTTATATATAACTTGTGAAAAACCTAAAGTTCATTTTATCATCATTGTATTTTAAAGATACTACATGTAGTTATAGAATTTTTAGAATTTTGTAATTGGTAAATATTATTTTATCTCCTTATTTTATGAGTGTAAATATTATTACTATTATTATTTATTATTCTAGAGAAAAAAATTGTATTTCATTAATGAAATGATTGAAATTTACATTATTCATATTCACAAGTTCTCTACAAGTTACATTCTTCATATAAATAAGTTCTCTACCATTATCAAGCTCTCTACCAAGGTGTCATATTAAAATAATAATAGAACTACCAAACCTTGGTATGATAATGATTGCAAAATTACCAGAAAAGCAATTAGGGATGCTATTGATGAAACTTTAAATATTTATAATATAAATATGTGCAAATATATTATTAAAATAAATAAGATATACTATATATGTAGAAAGTAGTAGTTAAAAACTCTCTTAGTTTTTCCCTAAGAAGCTTTGGACGAAAATTTTGATTCGTAAGGCTAAATAAAATCATTCGATTCCGTCAAAGAATTCAAATAATTACCTTAAAAATATCTATGAATCCCCTAACACCATGGAATCCATTTTGAATGCCCCTATAGAGCATGATATATTTTCTTTGGAAGATATTGAGTTTGGGGTTAAGAAGTGTTGAAAAATGGCAACAAGAAATGTTAAAAATAGAAGTGCTAAAAATATCACGCTAAAAATAGTAGTTTGGGTACTAGCGTTGGATTGAGCAACAGGGAATGAAAAATGGAAGTGCTAAAAATAGCATTCTATTTTTAGTAGTTCGGGATGGGTTCCTATTTTTAGTCAGTCCTTGGACTAAAATAGGAAGTAAAATTCGAATTTCAACTTAACAACTATTTGAAAATAAATTAATTAATTCACCATGAATTAATTAGTTGTGAAAAATCAAACATGAAGTCTATGTGAGGACATGCAACAGTTTATCTATTAATTGAGGAATTTATCCATCAATTAAAGAGATAAGGATGAGTTCTAATTTGAGTAGTAATTAGTTGGCCCAGTTAACTGAGTCAAGTTGAGTTATAATTGATTTAAATATTTTGTTTAAATTAAGTAAGTTAAGTTAGTTAATGCATGCTTGCATATAGCTGTTGCACTTCAGATAACTAAATATTCTCTCATGAATAACTCATGCATGTCAGTTCAGAGAAAGAACCAGTTGAGATCAGAGGAGGAACAATGTACTATCACTTGGATGGATTTTTCCTATAAAGGAAAATCATCCAAGTAGAAGGATTAAGGTTCCTTGAGGATTACGTAGTTTTACAGGGTGTGAGATAAGTGTTACACTTGGTAATAGGAGGATCACCCAGGAAAAAATATGCAAGGAAATAGGAGGCTTGGAGGGTAGAGGAGAAGGCTTAGGAGAAGTCTTGATTACTTGTGAGCATCCAGGAAGACTGCACTGAGAGCTGGCTAGCTGTGAGAGCTAAGGCTTTGTGTAATCCTGATGTATTTCCACCTTCATCTGTGAGGATTGTACTGAGAGCTGGCTAGCTGTGTGAGAGCTAAGGCTTTGTATAAATCCTATGTATGATAATACAGAGCTGGGGTTTTAGGCTGAGGCTTTCCCTAGGTAAATTCTTTTGTGTTATGTGTGATTGATTTCTCCATATCAGTTATATGTGTTCTTATTGATGCTGCTCATGTTCGATTAATCTTCCGCTAAATTGTTTGTAGAAGTAGATCAAGTGTTTTTCTTTAGTACATTGCATTACCAGGTGATCTACAGGTGGGAAGTTCTACATGGTATCAAAGGTAGAGGTTTTGTAGAAAAAGTTCTACATGGTATCAGAGCAAAGGCGATCAAAGGAGAGAATAGTATAGTGAGAGGGGATTTCATAGTTTTAAGTTTTGGGTCGAGAGTTTGCAGAGAAGATATGAAAATTTTTGTGCAAAATTTTAAGAAACAAATAGTAGATTTGGATTGCTTGCAGAAAAAGACCCAAATTCAAAAAAAAAAATCGGCTGAATTGAAGTTTGGATGAGGGAGATATCACTGATTTAAAATCAACTCTTTTTCTAGAAAATTTCGTGGCGGCGTGAAAGATGAAATAGGTTGGTGTACTAGCCAAGAACCTTTATGCTCTTGAGGTTAAAGATGCATGAAAATCCTTGAGGAGCAAAGAAAATATTAGATACTTGGTGGTTTAGAGGGAGAGTAAATTACCTCTAAGCATGCAGCGCTAGAAGGTCTTAGACAATTATGGAGGAGCCACAATTGATGAGGCAACTTCAGGAGGTTGTGGAGCAGCCACAACTGGAGAAGTCGAGAGAAGACCAAGTGGAGGCACCCACTCATGGAGAGACCTCCAGTAGGGGGAAATTTCAAGCCAAGTTGGTAGAGGGATCACATGCACCCATACCTCTAGATAGGAGGTGGGGTGATGTGGTGTGATCGTCCCAAGAAGGCTGGAATAGGGGTAGGATCCTTGAGGCACCCAACCTCTTTGATCTGAATTTGCTACAGGAGCCTCGATAAGGAGTAGTAGGACTGGTGGATTGGGTAGAGACAGATGAAGATGGAGCAGTAGAGAGTGCTACAATGTAGGAGTCCCAGGATTGTGTAGAGATAGGAGGTTGCAATGATGTGAGAGGCATAGGAGTGTTGCACCAGTGCAAGATGGCACAGAGAGGTGTACAATGGTGCGATATGCATGGAGTGTTGCAGCAGCTCAAAGTTCAGAGAGGGAGCACTTTTCAGTAGTAGGTAGAGCTTCAACATCAGAGTATGGTTCTAGCCCAATAGAGAGGTCAGTGGGGAGTTTTTTTTTTTTTGCTTCGAGAGTTGTTGGAGCAGCCACACTTGGTAGAAGTGTTGTATGCAGAAAATTCCAGAGTTACAGGATCGGTTTCAAGTTGAAGCCTTTCTTGTTGAGAGGTAGTGTTGAAAAATGGCAACAACAAATGTTAAAAATAGAAGTGTTAAAAATAGCACTGCTAAAAAGAGAAGTTTGGGTACTAGTGTTGGATTGAGAAATAGGTAATGAAAAATGGAAGTGCTAAAAATAGCATTGTATTTTTAGAAATTCAGGATGGGTTCCTATTTTTAGTCAGTCCCTGGACTAAAATAGGAAGTAAAATTCGAATTTGAACTTAACAACTATTTGAAAATAAATTAATTAATTCACCATGAGTTAATTAGTTGTGAAAAATCAAACATGAAGTCTTTGTGAGGACATGCAACAATTTATCTAGTAATTGAGGAATTTATCTATCAATTAAAGAGATAAGGGTGAGTTCTAATTTGAGTAGTAATCAGTTAGCCCAATTAACTAGTCAAGTCCAGTTATAATTGACTTAAATATTTTGTTTAAATTAAGTAAGTTCAATTAGTTAATACATGCTTGCATATAACTGATGCACTTCATATAACTGAAGATTCTCTCATGAATAACTCATGCCTGTTAATTCAGAGAAAGACCTAGTTGAGATCAGAGGAGGGATAGTGTACTATCAGTTGGATGGATTTTTCCTATAAAGGAAAATCATCCAAGCAGAAGGATTAAGGTTCCTTGAGGATTGTGCAGTTTTACAGGGTGTGAGATCAGTGTGAGAGATCAGTGTTACACTTGGTAACAAGAGGATCACCCAGGAAAAATTGCGCAAGTAAATAGGAGGTCTGGAGGGCAAAGGAGAAGGCTTAGGAGAAGCCTTGTTTGCCTGTGAGCATCCAGGAGGATTTCACTGAGAGTTGGCTAGCTGTGAGAGCTAAGGCTTTGTGTAACCTCCGATGTATTTCCACCTTCATCTGTGAGGATTATACTAAGAGCTGGCTAGATGTGTGAGAGCTAAGGCTTTGTTTGAATCCTGTGTATGATAATACAGAGCTGCGGTTTTAGGCTGAGGCTCTCCCCGGGTAAATTATTCTATGTTATGTGTGATTGATTTCTCCATATCAGTTTATGTGTTTTTATTGATGTTGCTCATGTTCGATTAAGCTTCCGCTAAATTGTTTGTAGAAGCAGATCAAGTGTTTTTATTTAGTACATTACATTACCAGGTGATCTACAGGTGGCAATTTCTACAAGAAGCTTGCTATGAGAAAATTTAGGACATTGATGGATACCAAGTTGAAAATTTTAAATGGGATAATCTATCCTCATCCTGAATACACACAAGTTATTTAATTTAGCAATGAAGATAGGATTCCCTAATCCTTGGTCACAAATCTTTGTTGTGCATATATTTAAAAGTGGGGATAAAATCATTCCTTCTAATTATAGGACCATTATGATTAGCCACATTTCGGCCAAGTTGTATAGGATTATTTTGGAAAACAAGATTAGCCATTGGCTTGAAACCCATTGTAAAAGAGCTAAAGAACAACCTGGGTTTAAGAGATATAATTCAACCATGGATCATATTTTTACTCTTAGAATTATTATAGAGGAATGATGCAATAATAAAATTGATCTCTTCTATTGTTTTGTTGACTTTAGAAACACTTTTGACACTAGTCCTAAACCAAATCTATGGAAGAGGCTAGAAGAGATAATGTTTCCTACCGAGTTGATGGTTGTTGTGACAAGGACATAAAATAATTTTATTTCCAAACTTAATGCCATTGGGGGTTGGTCAGAGAAATTTAAATGCAATATTGGATTCATGCAAGGGTGTCCCTTATCCAATACCCTTTTTGGCATATATATTGAAAAGCTAGAAGAGTATTTGGAAGATGCAGGTTGTGATGGACCCACATTGATTGGTATGGTCATAAGTCTTCTCATTTATGTTAATGATATTGTTTCTTTATAAAGGAAAAATTATGATATTTGAAATAATATTGGAATTCTGTAAGATTTATTCTCCAACATGGATATGACTGCAAATACTAAAAAAACTAACATCATTATAACTAAATAAAAAAATATCACCTATGATACTTTTATTTATGACAATAATTATTCGGGAAAGTTACTTCATACAAATATATGAGAATTGACATCCATTATAAGCTTAATTGGAATTATAACATTATGAAAAGGAAAAATGGAGGTTGGAAAACTTATTATGGTCTTGAAAATGATTGTAAGTCAAAAAGTATTTAAATTTTGGATAAAAGGGGATATCCTATTTAAGACTATTCTTATTCACATTATTTTATATGGATGTGAGGTTTGGGTTTTCCGTATATACAAAGATTCATGCAAGAATATTGAACAAATCCAAAAGAATTTTATAACTTACAACCTCAATATTAAAGGAAATACTCCCTACCTTATTCTATTGATTTTGGGAAGTGTTTTCCCCATTGAAAACATGGATATGACTAGGTGTCTTATGTATAAGTAAAATTTATACAACATGGATGCTAAGAGGTTTCCTAAAATTTCTTCTAACTCTAGCCAAAATCCCACCTTCAACTCAAGAGAATGTGGTATAAGGATGCCCAATATTGGCTAGACCATTGAGGAATTAGGGAGGAGACCATCTTGTAGAATTCAAATAATATTAAAAATAGTATTACTTTTAAACTTAAGGAGAAATTGTGGGGAAATAAAAAGCTCGAGAGAAAAAGGAAACTACAATATTATGAGGAGGTGGTCAGCACCAATCTCAAAAACCAAAATTATCTCTCTCATGACAAGTATTAAGAAGAAAATGAACATTTCCAAGATTATAACTAATTCTCACGAGCTTCATAGTAACAATAGGCATTGGTCAATTCTTAAAACACCATGGGTTGAAATAGTTGTCATGAGTGCAATACTAGAGGGGTTGAAAATGAAAAGAACTTTCTCTTAGATTGTCCATCTTATACTCACATTTTATATAATTTTAAAAATATCTATCACATTATCAACATCTTTGGCCTTTTAACTCACTAAAAATATGGTGATATGGGAGTGTTTCTTTCACTTCTTTTTGAGAATAGAAGTAAAATGTTAAATAATTCTAATTAATCTCTTACCTTGGTCCAGTAATCCATATAGGTATTATTGGGTATTAATCATCATCATCATCATCATCATTATTGTAAAGATCTTACATCTACCTTGTGATAAACCAAAAGTTAATTTTGTGATCATTGTATTTTAAATATCCTACATTTTGTTATAGAATGCTTTGAATTTTGTAATGGGTAAATATTAGTTTATCTCTTTATTTTATGAGTGGAAGTATTATTATTAAATTTTTTATTTTTTCTTGAGAAAAAAACTATATTTCTTTCATGAAATGATTGAAAGTTACATTCTTCATATACACAACCTATGTGTATTCTTTGTCAAAAATATATAAGTCAGTTGTGATAACAAATGGCAGGAGAAAATGCCTATGTTTAGTTTCCCATACATTTTACGACACATTGAAAAGCAAACTAAAATGAGGATAGCTAATTACACCCATAATGGGGGCCAAATAGTTTTTCCAAACAAGAGAGGAAATACTATCAATGCACTTGGATATAGAATGAAAAATCAAAATATGTATCATTAATTTGATGCTTGTAGGTTATGTTGCTACTATTTTGAGTTGATTTTCCTTGTATGGCTTGTGATAGAACTCATAAACTTCCCCATTGTTCTACTATTTTAAATCCCACATGCCTTGATCGATATCTAGGTCGTCTTTTGAAATGTATTTTTCAACCCTCCTCCTCTCGCTATATATATTAGATCAAATAAACAAATATAAAGAGATTATAAGTCTCATAGTTTTCTCTAGGAAAGTAAAGAGAATAATGTTCCTGCATACTTGAGTTTTTTTGAGCCAATTAATTAGGAGCATGGAATCCCCAAATACATGAAACTGTGTGCACCCCTTCTCTAAAGTGGACAACAACAAATGTTTACAAGCCGAAACCTCTAGCTAGTTGTTAGTCCCTTCGCTAAAACCTATTTTGACCTAGTTAAATGTGCTTCAAAGAGAAATAGGATGAAACTCCCGCCACTCTAATGATCATTATTAATAGAGGCTCCATCAAAGAAGATCCATGACCTAGTTTGATCAATACATTTTGGTATGATCACTCTAGGGGAGCCAAAACATTTCCTATAGGAAATTACTTAGGATAGCAATAAATTAAATTACTACAATAACATCAGGAACTAAGGGTTTTTCTAGAGAAGTGGCCCAATTCCAATCCAACCACACCCCGAAACATATGATTAGGGGTAGTGATTTAATATAATGACAGCTGGGGTTTGAGTGCCAAGTACCCTATACTTCCTCCATATCTACATTTTCCCATGGCCCTGAGTGCCCCAGGGAAATCTTGCATTCATTCCAAACTTGTTGGTAGAAAGTGCATGAAAAAACAAATTTTGATCATTGTCATCATTTTTTTTCATAAGGAACACCAACTCAGCCCATTCATAAATCTTCTTTGTAGGAAGTCCTAGGTGGGATTCTTCTTCACCATTAAACACCAAAATAACTTTTTTGACTTCACAGGTCATTTGGCTTTCCAGACCACTTTCCACCACCATATGCTTTTAGCTACAACTCTTTTAACCATCAGGGAGATATAGCACAACTTTGGAGTGTAAATTCCATAATAGGACATGCTCTAGATTAATTCCTCATCTCTGTCTATTAGTCTTATTTTGCCATCAAAGGGTGCTTGTAGGCATATTTTCCAATCATCATGATACTCCTCATCTAAGCCAAACTCTTCAACTGATAGCCATCCTTGTCTCCAGATTGATGAATTTTCTAGGCTACAAATATGAAATATTTTAGAGTAGCCTCTATTACTTAGAATTTTTATTAGATGAGGGGATAGAAAATGACTTTAGTCACTGCCAGGTCATGCATCGAGACCGAATATCACTCTGTCACCTCTGCCTTCCTACCATGCCAACCCTTTACTTATGATGTCAAAATAATTAAAGAAAATGATTTGTATTAGATAATTATATTTTTTTTCATCCATCTCGATGAATTTTGAGTGGAAAAAGTGGAGGAATCAACTCATGAGACCGTTTTTAACGACGAGACCCAGTTTGGTGAAACAATGTATGAAAAATTCCAAGGGAATTTTTAGGCATCAAATGAAATTTTTTAGGGGTAAAATTTTCTTCTTTGGCATAGCATCATTTTATGCTATTCTACACATAAAGACATTTCCAACGATGCAAGAAGCACACCAATCAGAGTTTGTATGCAAAAGTTATGCCACATAGAAGTTGACCTTCCTGTTTTCACACCTATAGTTTGGGAGGATGTCGCATCAACCCTCATTATTTATGGAAAAGGGACTAATCACATGTTTTTGATTTAAAATACTCTAGAAAAGTCTATATTTTTGTTATAATTAAGAATTATGTGTTGTCCTTGATGGAAATCTACCTGATGAGTTGTCCTTGATGACAACCAACTTGATGAGTTGTCCAACCTACTTGATGAAGATGTAAATAGGATGTGGCAAAGTGTTTTGACAAAGGAACCATAGTTTAGAGGTAGAGGAATGATAAAGTTGAAAGTTCAAGAAGTATACACAGGTTCTGTGAAGCAAAGCTGTGTAGACACGCGAATATGAAGAAGCAAAGGCACATACAATTTTTGCACCCATGGTATTCTAAATACCAAGGGTAGTTACCATGGTATTTCCATGTGGTATTGAGCCCAGTAAAATATTCTTTGATCTTGTATTACAATACCATCGACTGGAGTATGGTGTTGACCTATGGTATTGGATTACATCTAAGCTATATAAGGGGATGAAGATAAAAGTGGTAGGTGGTGTGCAAGTGACGAAAATCTTATGAATAGTTAGATCTAAAGAAAATATGCATGTAATGGGCTATTAATGTTTTTCTTGATCTAAAACTAAGTATGCACATGCCAATTTGATGATGGATCAGATCCAATAGATCTAAGATGACAATCTTGATTATGATGGGATTTGATTTGTGTTGATAGCATCTTAACGCATGATTTTCTGTGTATGCCAATATCTGGGTATGTCTGAAGTTCTATGTTGCAACGAAGGTTTAATTATGAAATTGTAGATCTCTACGTGGGTTTTATAACCTACAAGGCACGTACACATGTGCGTGTGATACTGGTAAGTCGCATGTATTTCTTGATCTATATGCGGGTTTGTTTTAAGGAAAGCACATACAAAATCTAGGGTTTTGATGAAAAGAATGTGTGATCAATTTAATCAGTCTTGTTGTGCTTCTATTATTTGTCATTGAAGTATCCTTAATGACTGGGCTTAAACAATGATGTTTTGATTATCAAATGATTGATTGAATAATGTTGAAGATACATGTTGGTTGTGTTTGAAGTTTAGTGAAGGTTTTGTGGTTTTTTTAGAATGATGAAGTGGATCTGAGTGTGATTTAGTATTTATTTCAGAGTCACAGTGGTTCAGTTTTTAGAATGCTATGGTTCAATATCTGTATGCGAGTATGCTTCATGAAAAGTGCCTACACACATGGGTTTTCTACTGTAACGTAGCGTATATATTTTGAAATATGGTTGATCATGGTTTGCAGTGATTGAATATGGTTTTTTTGATGTGCAATATGTTGCTTGGTATTATGATTACAATGATATGACTATTCTGGTTGTTTAAGTTTATTTATTTGGGTTTTAGTTAATTCAATGATTGGGTTGTAGTGATTGGTTGATTCAATTAGGTCAAAGATTTATGATTGAGTTAGGGTGATAAGTTTTAGTTTTGATGATTGGTTTTCATCTTAACAGTTAGTAGTTGGTCCAGTCTAAAAATTTGATGAAGCATCGCCTAGAAGTTGTGATGTTGTGTAGTAGGTGGATCCATCATAAAAATTTATGAAACATGGTCCCTGAAGGTGTTGAAGGTTGGAGCCTGCAATGACGGAGTTGAAGCTTCCTTCTAGTGGTATCTGGTAAATAAGATCACAGGGTTGGAACTCCCTTCTAGTAGGAGTTGCAGAATGAGCGAAGGTTGTAGCCTTCTGTAGGAGGGTGCCTACGTACTGGTATGAGTTTATGAAAGTACGAGATTCAGGGGGTTGGAGCACCCTTCTAGTTTGTAGCCTTCTGTAGGTTGGTGCCTACGCACTCATATGAATATGTCCTAGGATAAGATTGTAAAAGGTTTTCTTTATATTAAAAAGAAGACATAGATGACAAGAATAGGTGGTTTTTTCCCACATTGGGTTTCCAACTTAAATCCTAGTGTTCATGTGTGTTGCTTATATGTGATGATTTATTTTGTTCTTACTGCACACAATTACTTCCTATTTAATGTTTAATGAAGTAATGATGCACTAGCTCAAGGTAAAAAAATATGAGTTAACTGAAAACTAATTTTACTAGATATACACTAGTTGTCTTAATAATGATCACGTACACACACAGGTTCCCTTCAGTAAAGTTGTGTAGATAAATTAGGGTATGAAACTGTAAAGTTTAATTATTTGAAAACATTTATTCACCCCCCTCTCTCTTAGTATTTTTCCCAACAATTTTAACGTTAGTTAAGAGTTGATGTAGTCAAAATTAACCACTTGTAGACAATGAGACTGTGTTAGAACTAAGCCACTACAAGGAAGAGGCATTCCATTCTTTCGAGAGAATTTTGTTCCATAGTTGAGAAAAGAGAACTAGAAGAGATAGGAGGTCGAGCACACAAAGAGGATATGTGCATTATTATAGTAGCACATGGGCCACAGACATTACGTCTTTGTACCTACAACCATATTTCTAGATAGAGAAAGAGAGTGAAGTGACCTCACCTTCTAGCTATTTTTTCCCAATAGGGATTCCCAGAGAGCATATACTGTATCGTGTGTGTGTGTGTGTGTGCTTATTTGTCATCTATTTTTCTACATGATTTCCATTTGCATGCATGCACTAATTAGAATTAAATCCACAAGTCTTAAAGTTTAATAAACTGTAATAGTGTAGGATTTTCAGAGTTTTAATATAATATTATGAGATCTATTGTGACGAAATTTCCAATGGAATATCCATGGTATTTTATGGATCATTTGGTATCAAAGTAGGTTTATTTTGGTATTTGTGGATATTTGCAGGAGATTTAGGTCGACAAGGTTGAAAATCATAAAACCTGATCATGGATGACAAATCTATAAAAAAACCTTGTGATATTGCATAGGTGAAGTTTTCGTAGCTTAGAGAACAAGTCACAGATATAAACTGCAATGTAAATCTCCTCGTGGTGGCCCTATGAAATAAGATGGGGATATTTGGAGAAGATGGGGGTTCAAATGCAAAGGAAAAAATAGAAGGGGGATCAAGAGTTCACAAAGACATAGAGAACCAACCAAAGAAATAACCCAGAAAAGATCAACCTAGTTCGGATGACGTGAATCAATCCCTGTTCAAAATGGAAGCAAAATTCGATATGAAGACATACCGTGGTGAGATCGATGCTCTGAAGCTGAACCACTTGTTTTAAAAATTAGAAGTTTATTTTAGCATCCATCAGATCAATAAAGGGAAAAAGATCTCATTCACGTGACTCAAATTAGATGGTCATGCATTGACTTGGTGGGAGAGATACGCATAATCCCCAAGTTTGGACAAAGAACCTCCAGTGACTAAGTGGGAATATTTCAAAACCCTCATTAAGTCACAATTTTATCCCATTGGGTACATGGAGGACCAGTGGATATGGTGGCATTACTTTAGGGAAACATTGGGCCAAAGCATGTAGGAGTACACCATAGAATTAAAAATGATGGCTATCATGTTGTGCATTTCTCCAAATAAACCATATGTACTCATTTATTTTGTGGGTTTGCATTGCCATCTTCATGATCAAGTGATGTTGTTCAAGCCCAAATCAATGGACGAGGCTTGTGTATAGGCACAATACCTAGAGAACATATCCCTAAAATGGTCGTAATCAAGTGGATCGAAGTAGAAGGAGCACGATGAAGCTTCTAAGGAGGGGACAAAGAAGTAAAAAGGGGGAAAAGATAAAAGGATGGCAGCCACAACACACTAGTGCAAATATCCTAGCAACCACTGCAACATTGATGACGATAAAGATGAGAAGTCTTGGAAGTTACATCCAAAGCTAAATCTGAAGAACAAGAAGAAAGATAATAAGAGGAAGAATGTCATGGCCACTAATTTGAGCAACTAAGTTGAAAGTAGCTTGGACGTGGATGAGAAGATTGTTTGTACATCAGTGCAGAAGGAGGTGAATCTGGGTAGCCTTTAGCAACAGCAAGACAAAGAAATGACTAAACTCTTCCATATAAAGATGTAGGTGAAGAAGACAAAGATTGATGCTTTGTTTGACTCAAGATCGTAGGTGAATCTCATTGCACTAGAGCTGGTTAAGAAGTTAGGGCTAGAAGTTCGTGATCATATGTAACTACGTTGGTGAAAATTCCATGTAAAAACATATAAATACCACAAATGATGGGACACTTATTCCAAGCTGAATGGTGGGCAGGACATCCTAGTGGGTGTTCATTTGGTTGTTTATGGTTAAGGAAATTGGAAAAGGCAATGGATAAGGCATTAAAGAGGCAAAAATGTATTTTAGCACATTTATTTATGAAAATAACGAAAAATAGGAGAAAAAGGAGGTGAAAGGTGGCAGGTTGCATGTGAGGAAGAAAATGATGGAAAATGAAGAAAATAGAGGTCTCACTAATAAAAAGGATTCTAAGGATCAGTTGGCAAGCTTCTTCCTTTCAGAGTGAACCTTTTTTTCAATTCAGTTTTGGAGCTTTCTCATTACTCTCTCTCTCTCTCATATTATTGGACACTTAAAGTTTTCTTAGAGCAATCTTGGTGGGTGTGGCACACTTGGATTCTTGGAACAAGAAGGCAAAGGAATAGTAGGAAAACGTAAGAAGGCACTGATATCAGCAGCTACATCAGATTTTCTTACAGGTATCGAGTTGCATGTATAATTTCTTCACTGTTTTGGTATGCAAAGCACATGCATGTGGTTCTTTGGTTGTGATCTGTCATTGGCATGGAGGATTATCTAGATCAACAGTGGATTGCATATCCTTGACATTTCTTGGATAGCCATGGTGATTGTGGGTTTACTTTGATTGTTTTGTTTTGGTTGGTTCTCATGTTTTCTGAGCTTGCGCTGAGTTATTAGTCCTAGAAGCCCTTGTTGAACAAATGCTCTAGAAGCCCTGTAACAACTTGGGTTGAGTTACTAGTCCTAGAATCCCTAGTTGGAAAACACTTTGGAAGCCCTTGGTGGGTTGAGTTACTAGTCCTAGAAGCCTTGGTTAGAAAAATGCTATGGAATCCCTGTATAAGATGTGGGTTGAGTTACTAGTTCTGGAAGCCTTGTTTGGACAAATGTTCTGGAAGGCCCGAAAGGCTTGGATGGAGACCAACCTGATGATGGTTTTTTTTTTGTGATGTTTGACCATTAGGTGGAATCACTGTTTGATGGGTTGAGGTGGATGGCCTCTGGAAGCCCTGGATGAGTTTTGATTGATGTGTTATATGAGATCCCACATCCATGATTGGAATATGGCAATGGGTGAATGGTTGAAGAGAGATTTGGCTCAACCATTCTATGGTCGGGTGGAACATGGTAGTCCCATCTCCGGTTGGGGCATTTCCTTCATTAATGAGAAATCTGTTCCCTTGATTTTCATGTGTAATGATACTGATGTATTTATGGATTTGATGGCTGATATGTTTATTGTATTCCTATTCTTATTATGTTGGTTATATGCACATTTTATGATAGCAACTATGTATGGATCTTAACATGTTTTTACTTGTATGTGAATGGATAATGTGTCTATGAATTAATGCATGATAATGTGGAAAATGGCATGAGGGAATAATGGTTCATAAAGATTCTCATATAGGTATGAGATCCCTACACTTAATTATGTTATTTACACCTATAGATTATGTATCGATGATATGTTTGGTGAAATGCCTGTCATGGCTAATGGGGCTCTGGTTATGACCTTGTTCAATTTATTGCTCTTTCGATTCCATTTCCTTAAACTCACCAAGGAGTTTGAATCTTATCCATAGTGGTCTCTCATCGCATGTTTACTCCAGTTGGCTAGTTTCTATGGTAGATATGGGAGGAGAGTATTACAAAGTGGTGTTAGATATTCCAATTTCAAACACTAGGATTGGACAGGATCTATCATAGGTGAAATGAAGAAAATAGGTTTAAATTTTAGACCTTTCTTTCATATTTGTTATAAATTTTCTTCTGGGCACTCTCAGGAGCTGAAATGTTTTCCATGATGAGGGGAGTTCCCACTGATATTTTGATAAAAAATTTAGACATTTATTCTCTATATTTTAGGAGATATGACCATTGGAAGTCGAGCTTTCTCGATACTCCTACAATTGTGCACCAAATAGGATTGTGTTAGTATATTTGTTATAACTTTTCATCTATGAGATATCAGAAGTTGAAACTTGAAGCCTAGTGAGGGAAAATACCACTGATCATATGGTTTAGCTTCCATCACCTGTACTACTACATTTTAGGATATATGAATTGAATCATTCTCTATATTAGTTTCCATGCAAAGTGTTTGATGAAATGCTTAAATGGTTCCATGATTAATTGCATACAAATTGTTTGATAAAATGCCCCAATGAGTATGTTGTTTGTGGTTGGGGATAGTATTGATGTGTAATAGTATTTCTGTAGTTGATATATACTTACTTGTATGCAAATAGTTTGTTATATTAGTTTGCATGTAAATTGTTTGAAAAAATGCTTACATGCAAATGTAATAGTATAGTAGTTGTTTGAAGAAAATATAGAAGTATGGTAATTGTTTGAAAAAAATGTTTTTTTTTTGGATAGGATAGTATTATAGTATGATAATATGGATGTAGATGATCAATGCCTATTTGGAAGAAAATAATTTGAAGAGTTGCATGTAAGGAATTTGAAACGTTGCATGCAAGGAATTTGAAAATTTGCATTTAAGCAAATGGAAAAGTGGTATGTTTTCATTTATTATGTTACAAGTGGCATAAGTGAAATGTTTTGAATTAATCTCATACAAAATATATGTGAAATGAAAATAAATTTCTTTTTAAGTGTGGATAAATTTAGTAGAGCTTTGGAGATCCCATTTCCATAATTGGATATTGGAGATCGGGCCATTATAGTAGCTTCCTCCCTGTATTTTAGTGTGGACCATGGATATTAAGGGGTTATTTTTATAGGTTGTTTGAAGGCTTGATTAAGTTCATGATATTTATTTGTGCTTATAAAATTGTATGAATGGATACTCTTGTTTGAATACGATTGTACTAACACAATATGTGTTGAGACAACTGATATGCTTTTGCGTGCAAGTGGGTGCTAGTTTTAGTGTTATGACTATGATTGTGAGTTGATTTCCAACTATGACATAGTTGTTAGTATTGGTGAAGGCTAATTTCAAATTAATAGACACGATGTCTTGATTTTTGGAACATGTGACTGACATGTGTGAGTAGTTTCAGGGCAATGTGTTTGGTATTATCTTGACAAGGTAATAGTTGATTTATTTCTATAACTAACATCTTGGTGAATGTGATAGCACATAATAAGAGTCAATTGCAGCAAGGTAAAGATGTAAAATAAAGGAATTTGGTTAGAATTCCTTTGGCTATGTTTGGAAACCGCAATTCCAAATGAACGAGTGCTTTGCATGAATACAAAAAGATTTCTTAACCTTAATTTTGACTGACATTATGTGGATATGTGTTATATTCATCAGTATGTATTTGATAGGGTGTTATCTTGAGGTTGATATTTGCGATAAGAGGCTGAGTTATAATATTGTAAAGGCATGAAAAAAATCATGATTGAATATTGAATGATGTAGGGAGTCAAATGACAAAAGATATTGTCCTAGATCTTGAAGAAGGCTCGAGCTGAGCTTTCACACATGAATGATTGGAAGTATTCGAAAATCATGGGGATTGAGTAATGGTTTTTTTTGGAGGTATTGTTCTTTTAGTGTTTTATGATCTGTTTATGCTTTATTTGCGGTTTTGATTATGTATGGTTCATGGCCATGCCACTTTTTTTTTGGTGTTGTATTATTGTTGGCTTTCCATGATCTTCTTCTTGTTTTTTTCTTGACATTCCTTTTATTGTTCTGAGTCTTAGGAATTGGTTTGGAAATAGGAAAGTTAATGGAGCTTGGGGAGAGCTATGTGGTACCCGATAGGTAATGCAAGTAATGCAAGACCTGGATGAAGCTCAGTGTATGAGTAAGCGCAACGGAAGGTAAGACTATGACAATTGGATTAGATTGGTTCAGTCCATTGGTGTAAATGGAAAGTGGCAGTATAGTCATGAGAAAGGTAACCAAAAAGGGTAAAGTAAATGGATTTGAGGCATCATATGCCTTAGATATGTTGGGAATTATTCTTCTCAATATCGTGCATGTTTTGCATAAATAAAGGAAGTTCTCTTAACCTTGACCTTGATATCTAGTAATTATTTTATGATCATGATTATGTTTTTGTTTATATATGTATACATGTATGTATGTATGTCATATTTGACAGGGTGATCATGAATCATGATTATTTTATGTTAATGTTTATATGTACATATGTATCTATGTATGACATTGACTGATGAGATCATTATTATTTTATGGTGTATGTATGTGTACATGTATCTATGTCACTATCTGACAGGGTCATCAGGAATCATTCTTATGGAGGAATGATTGCTTATACAGGCGAATGGCATGAAGAGGTTCCTGGTCTCGCGAGGAATCAAGTGGAAGAGTAGTCATGAAAAATATATGAGGTTAGTGTCATATGAATATGAATTTATATGCTTGTATTATGCCTATGTTGACATGCTAAGCCAAGCATGGATAAGACATGAGAAGCAAGGTTTATTAGTAAGGACAATGTGGTTTTGGATGTGTGGTACTACTATTGTGCATATACTATATATGTTGTACATGTTTCATATATGATGTGTGTACATGCGGTGTTGTGTATATATAGTGTGTGTACATGTTTTTTAAAGTGTTATGTACAAAATGGTATATATAGCATTGTATGAATGTTACATATTCAATACGGGTATATATGGTGCTATGTACATGTTGGATATGCAGTATTGTGTACATATTGTACTATGTGCATGATGGATATGTGGTGTTGTGTGCATATGGTGCTATGTGCATGTTGGATATGCAGTGCTATGTACAGATGATGCTATGTACGTGTTGGATATGCAGTGCTATGTACAAGTGGTGTTGCGTGCATCTGGTACATTGGTACTATGAACATATGGTGTGGTGTTCATGATTGTACAAGTGGTTCCGTTTGTGTGTGGTATTGTCTACATGTTGTACAAGTGGCATTGTGTGGATGTGTTACTATGTACATGTCATTCATGTGGCACTATGTACATGTGGTGTCACATACATGTTGTGTGTGGTACTATGTACATGTGGTATTGTGTACACATTGTACAGTGGTGTAGTGTACATGTGGTGCTGTGTACACGTTGTGTAGGTTGTGCCGTGTACATGTGATGTTGTGCACATGTTGTGTAGGTGGTACAGTGTACATGTGGTACCGTGTACATGTTGTACATATGGTATTGGTGCACATGTGGTATTGTATGCATGTTATACATGATGTTTTGAGGGCATGTGGTACTATTTATGTGCATTGTGTAGGTGCATGTATTGTTTTATGCACTGGGTGTAGGAGTGTTGATAAGGTTAATCCTATCTATAGGAAAATACGATCCCTCTAGCCCAATGAGTGGGTCTAGCAACTGAAGTGACAATCAACTAGACATCTTCCCAGATTATACTTGAAAATTAGAATGAGAGAGATGACCTACCTCACTCTAATGCTATTCCGATTTCCTTTGTTGATATCCTTGAACCACTTATGTCATAGACTTTTTCCTGCTTCTTTCAGTGCTTATGTACCTATACAAGTGATCAACAGACAACAAATCGTGCCAAAAACAATAGAAAATCCAACAATAACCTACATAGTTGATCAAGGAATACCAACTTAATACATACATGAACATATATATTTTGGGAACACGAACAAGAAATTTTATATTATTTAAAGAAAAAGGGAAGCTTACAATCATAACCTTCATGTTTAAAGGCTCTCTTTGAGTTGTAATCCAATTCTAAGCCAAGAAACTCTCCAAACACTCCTTCTCCAAGTCTAATTAATAGCCTCTAAACACAAACTTAACATAGGGGTGCAAATGGACATAGACCAACCATTTGGGAATGGGAGAAGAGGAATTTATAGGCTGGGAGAGGGAGTTAGGAATCCTCAAAAGATAGGATTAGGCCCACATCTCAAGGTGGTAAAACATAGGGATGAGACCAAGAGGTCAAATTAGGAGGAATCAACCTCATCTATGCGAAACCACCTCCATCTTGTCGCTTTGGAAGCTTCTAGATCACGAAGCTTCTCATCATCTTTTGGAGAACTTCCTTTTCGAGACCATCACGGGTATGCAAGGGAACAAAATGATGCCATCACTAGCCTAACATGGTGCAACAAGAGATCATCACGGTTTTGAGCTTCATAAGGGTGATGACCCTCATTTAAGGGTTTTAAGAGCTATTTCTTCAGGGAAAGCTCCAAATATTTTCCAAGAAAAGTTAAATGAGGGATTTGAAATGTATACATGGATGAGTATACTATATAATGATCATGTTTTAGGCACTTTAGGGTATGTCATAGGGAAGTGTAGGAGGCGTGAAAAAATACTATGTAACAGATGCCCCCCAAAGCATGAAGGTAGAATCAGGAGTGATGGTTGAGATTCTTTACAAGATTTTGGCAGGGATGAGGACACACACTATTAGGAGACATGCAAATCTAGGACGCATATACATATACATATCTGATATCAAGACATGAATCCACAACATGGACACAACCATCTGGATGATGAAGACTATATGAAAAGATTCATAGTATGGGTGCAACCATCCAGATAACAAGGATCATCATAAATATAAAGTCTCACAGTATGGTCACAGCCATCCATATAGTAGAAACATGAGTATTATCATGAATGAAATATAACTCCATGTAGCCTAAGTCATAATAGATAAGACTTAGGGTCTTGCGCTCCATCCCAACCCGATCAATGTACGAATCCTAACATGCGAATAAATGTGTTGAAGTCAAACATGCTAGAAAACCACCTGATTACCAGCTAATGATGTGGACTCTTAATAGGTATGAGAGAAACCACCAATAATGACAATGGCTCTCAGGGTACAATAGTACTGTCCGTGAATGCAATAATGAAGCCGAGGTCAAACACTCATGGAATCAACCGATCGAAAGCCAATAATGAAGACCTGTCATCGAATGCAAAGAACTAACCATTAGGGCATGCCAACTCTAAGGTACTGAAATGGAGTTCCTAAGTCATCTTCCTGATAATGAGCTGAAGTCGACAGTAAGTGACCTGTCGAAGGAGGGAAATGATGAAACCCCCATCATCGACATGAAGCAAGCAATAAAGTGGAATACTATTTAGGACTGTAAAAATGAATCAAATAATGTATAGGTAAATAACTGCAGAATGGATTTATCTTGAAAATATTGGCGACATGACTCTGGAGTGTGGCAACATCTAACTCAACATAGGACTAAAGGTCATGATGACAATGTGGAATAGTCAAATGAGAGGAAAAATGGATCACCCAACCCATGAGGACAAGTGACTGAGTGAGGATATCCCAAACCCAACATGAGAGAAGAAGAGTGTCATGTTCAAGAGCGACATGCTGCCTATACAAAGGATGTCTCATCTTCATTTTTACCTGTTATTTCTAGCAAGTACCCCAATTATTTTTATCACTAGCTTGAAGGGGATAGCATATGCTTGTCATGTAAGTTCATTCTTCAAATGTATCCATCCTAGTAAATTTTACGAGTCTTAGGAAGGAGAATCTGAGTCTCATCATGGTGACAAGTCTTTTGTCGTATAGTTTTAACAAGCTCAATGTAAGAATAACTCGGTATATTTTTCACATTTAGAGAGTTTGAAAAAGAAATGGAAAAGAAAAATCCAACATGTCCCATTTTGTAATTTGTCCCTCGAACCTGAAAAGATAGAAAATAATATCTGAGGGAAACTCTTGACCATGTTCGACTAAGGTGTTCCTTTTTCATACAATATTCTATCTCAGTTTGGAAAAGGGTTAAACTTGTACTGAGTAGACTTCAATTCATTTACTTTAACGAGTTCGAAATGACAAGTACTCGAAAATATTTTCATATTTTTGGGTTCTGAAAAGAGCTGAAAGAGGACTCCACCTGGAGGAACGAGTGGTATGAAAGGATAGCAACTGGTTCCGACAATGATGGAACTACTCAAAACATGTAATAGTCAAGAGGTTGGCTAATAAAGACCACTCATTGTAGATGTTCCTCAAGCAAGGGTAAAAAATCCAAGTGAAATCATATGATTATCCAAAGATATGTTGACGATGGAAATGAAAAAAGCAAGGCTCATCTGGAAAAAATCAGCTGATAAAAATGGAAATCACGAGATGTAAAGTGGGAATGGCTTCATTTTTACATAAGCTTGGACATGAGAAAAAAACTGCTTGGATTTGGTTTGATTTTTACCCAAGATTGAAATGGAAACAAACTATGCTTGGAATAAGTTTGCATGCCATTGGCATAATGACCCAATTCGAGGTACATGGCCCCCAAGCTTCATTTCATTCACCTAAGTGGATGGAATGAAGGTTCACTTATGAGATCAAGTGAAATACTCGACTGGGATTTTATGATATCCAATCAAAGACTCAAATTGGAAGGGGATTTGTTTCATTTTTTAATGAGCTTGACACAGGAAAAGACCCATGCTCATAACACCTTATTTCATTTTTTACTAATCTTGACTCAGGTAAAAGAACTCTGCTCACGTAGACCTTATTCATTTTTTAACAAGATTGACATAGCAAAAGAACTATCCTCATGGTCCTTGTTTCATTTTTTAATGAGCTTGACACAAGACAAGGAACTCTGATCTATGGTCCTTGTTTCATTTTTTAAGGAGCTTGACACAAGACAAGGAACTCTACTCCAACCCTTGTTTCATTTTTTAAGGAGCTTGACAAAAGACAAGGAACTCTGCTTTGTGGTCCTTCATCACAGACCAAAAGAGGCCGTGGCTTCCAAGAGGTTCTCATAAGATGGGAGAACAACACTCTGGAAGGGATACATGTCCAGGGAGCCAAATGAAAAATTAGGGTTTAATTCCCCTAGTACATGGTGTACTACATCATTTATTAGATCATCAATAGATGTGGGCATGGAACAGGTGGCCACATAATTAACCTTCACCGAGGGTGATATTGCTTGCATATGAGAACCATTTAGGGATGATGGTTTCCTGGGAGCTAATTTAGGACCCGTGAATGTAAGCTGATCAATGATCACAATTTTTCCTTCATGTGGGAAACACATCACTCAAAAGAGAGAAGAAACAATAGCTCCCATGACGTAAACATAGTCACGACCTAGGAGTAGATTAAAATCCAATGGGCCTTGGAAAACCATCACATCTATATCGATAATATTTCCTCCCAAAGAAATAGGGAACTTAGGAAGGATCCCTAATGGTTGACTGGTTCCTCTATTAAAAGTTAACAGATTCTCAATGATGGGGACAAGCTAAGGAGAACCTAAATCTTGTCAAGCAGTTAAGGATAGGATGCTAACAAATGTGCATTGTCTATGACTGTGTTAGGTACGAGCATATGGCAAGCTTGCACTATAATTAGGAAAGGCACATAAGATGAAAGGTGATATCTCTCCATTCAAATCCAATCAAAAGATGTGACTAAAATACTCAGAGGGGGTGTCGTAGAAAGTGAGAGCTGCCCTCTTTCTCGATGGGAATAGGAGAAATACTCTCATGCACCTCGGGAACTTAAGGATTTACCTCCAGTTCATTCAAAATTGAAGAAAATAGGATAATCTAAGCCGTATGAGGTTCACCCTCTATTGAAAAGGTGCGGTTAACTAAATATGGAGTCATGTCTACTATTTTCTCAACCAATGGTTGGTCGAGAACAGACTCATGAGAATCATTTTCAGTGAGAGTGGGGTTGACCTTCGCATAGCCCTAACCCATGTGTCAAGTACTTTTGTGAAACTATGACAATGTATTGTATAGGTTCCCAAGTTATCTCAAGTGTTTTACTTATCTTACTAATCAATCACAGTTAGCGCCGCATAAAATGATATCCTTACTTGCGTTCGAGTAACCGATACAATCACATATATTTATGCATCAAATAAACATTGTAAATTAAACCCAAAATGTAATATAATCAGATGCATTAACAGGAACTAAACACATAGTAATTGTAGAATACTTCTATTTATTGATATCTTCCAGTTTAATACAGACTCTATCTGCCCTATGCACACGGCTGTAGGGGTCCACGGACTCAGCTACAAACTTATACCGTAGGCCTCTGTGCACTCATCTGTAGAGCCTCTACCTATGCTAAGACCCCAGAACACTTAGATTTCTCCACTCTACTTTGCTACTTTCTTCCTTTCTTCTTAACTCTTAGAGCTTACTTACTTAGATCCTTTTTATACAATCCCATGGTCCATGGACCATGGGTGGATCATTACAGTCGACTTGACACTTTACAAAATAAGGGCAGACAACCCTTTATGACTCTTGACACCTTCATGCTCTGCGACCACAAAATGCACAGGCTTTACAACTTTAGTACAACATTATCCCAAAACTAGTCTTGGGGGAACCCGTTCCCAATAGGCCCCCAAAAGAAACATGGTGACTCACCCTCAAGTCACTCTGTGGGCATGGAGATCTTGGCGCGAAGACCTCCTAGCTCGACCTGTATGTCTGTCATTTCAGCGGTGCACTACATGGTAGAAGACCAACTACTCTATTGTTGGTCCTAAACTATTAGCCTAAAGCTTCTGCTGAATCGCTTGTAGATTAACAAGCTCACCTTCAATGGAGATTGTGACTGAATAACTTTTGTCCAACCGGGGCTTCAAGCGTGCCTTCAGCACTGCCTCTTTCATTGGGGTAGGCTTAAGTCTAGGCGCTCGTGGTGACTTGGGGACTTCAACTAGTACCTCTACAACCTCTAGAGTAGCTCCTTCTGGCTCCATAACAACCTCCGGCATAGCCCCCTCGGTTGTTAGTGATTCGGCATACATAACTTTGGATCCTAGGATAAATCACAGACGAAATTACGGTTGGAATCTGGCAATCAATCAAACACTAGGAATTCAAGCAATTATTCGAAGAATACACGGATCATGCTCATCTGAGAGCTCACCAACTTAATGTTCAAAATGCCAAGTGTTTTTGATTAGGCCTCCACTTGTAATTTATAGGCCATATTGAATTCAAACATGATGGTTTCCCCCACATTCAGTTCATTAATGTTGGATCGGTGGCAAGTTTCCAAGGATCTTACCCATAAATGTTGTCATAAATGTTGACCACCCACTCCATTTGGCTGCATTCTCGTCGTCAAATCATGAACAGTGACTTTAACGGTCACTTTCCAGCTAACCTGTGTTATTTTTCCCTAGGTAGTGCAACTCTCTTCGCGCTATCGTGAAACCTGACATTGCCTCGTTCCGCACAATCCTCTAATCGCGCAGTTCCCCAACCTGGGCAATGTAGTTTATAGAACTCCACCTTCTTTCAGCTGCCTTAAGGGCTAAGACTATGTTACCTTCATATAGTCATCTAGCCAGATCACTGGTGTATGGCTTCAATCGACTGCCATTCACCTTTTCTGGGAAGGGATCTCCATTTAATTTAACCAACTGAGCTGCTCCACCATTGCTAATATCCTTAATGACATAGGGCCCTAGCTAGTGCCATCTGAATTTCCTTGGAAATTTATCAAACTCGTTGTCATATAACAAAACTAGATCATTTACCTTAAAGATGCGTAGTTTAATGTGCCAATCATGCCATGATTTTTCGCGCTACTTTTGGAACTGTTGGTGAAATCCAGCAAGAAATATTTCTTCCTCAAGCTCATTAAGTTGCATGAGCCTCTCTTCCAGGGCTCCATGATCTGTCATACCCATGAGTGTTTCTATGCGTAGACTAGGCACAATGTATGCCATGGGTATCACCACTTCAACACCATATACAAGCCTAAAGGGTGTTTGCCCAGTCAACTTTCTACATGTCGTTCAATAGGCCCATAGTACTGTGGGTATGCGCACGTCCTAATCACTTCACTGAGCATTTGAAACCTTGGTCAGTGCGTCCTCCAACACCTTATTGAATTCTTCCACCATCCCATTAGCCTGTGGGTGATAAGGCTTTATTTTTTGGTGATACACCTGAAATTCCTCCGTTAGCGCGCTGATTGTATCGTTCAGAAAGTGTGTACCATGATCACTCATCAAAAGCTTTGGACACCCAAATCGCGTCAGTACATACTCAAAGAGAAAATTCACAGCATTCGTGCTTGTGTAGTCCTTCACAAGTTGTGCCTCTGCCCATGAAGTCAAATACTCAGT
The DNA here is from genome assembly GCA_031772625.1 of Pinus tabuliformis. NCBI lineage: Eukaryota > Viridiplantae > Streptophyta > Pinopsida > Pinales > Pinaceae > Pinus > Pinus tabuliformis. Next base: position 705,400,875 of record CM062806.1, on the reverse strand, counting down.
CATGGTGATAATGTACCATGTTCCCGTCTTCTTTCCTTGAGGCTGAATGGGCCCCACAAAATTTATGGCCCATTTCTCAAAAGGTTGTTACCTCATTTGTGGGTTCAAGGGTAGCTCATCTCTTCGCAATGGCCTGCTAGTCCTTTGACACATGTTGCACACCCTGCAGTAGGCTTTGGAATCCTAATGGAGGGTTGGCCACCACAATCCTGCACATAGAATCTTCTACATGGTCGCTCTTCATGCATAATGGCCTCTCGTGGAACCCCCATGAGCCTCCACGAGGATATTGATTCTTTCAAACTCTGGTACATATCATCACAATACTTCATCAAACCCCATTTTATACAGATGTACGACAATGACATAAAAGTTTGCTGTAACTCCTTTTTCTGTAGGATGGTGTAGCCTTCCAGGGTAGTTCCTGTCATTAAGAAGTGTATGATGTATTCAAAGTGACCATCTGCAATGTCCACTACAAAGAGCTGCATGTCAGGCAATCCCTCCTCAAAATTAGTGGGCTCTTCCCTTGTTTTTATGCACAACAAATGGTCTGGTCCTACCTTCAGTCATTTAGGCTTCACAATAACTTCAAAATCATACTCCTGGAACAATAATAACCACCTACAGATTCTCCCCCAACACAGGCTTATTGGCTAGGTATTTCAATGCAGAATGATCAATATAAATTTGAAAATGTCCACCTGATCTAGGTGTCTCCAGACACATGCAGATGTCCAAGAGGATTTAGGAATGGTCAAAAATCAAAGTGTTTGGATTGTGCCTGAACTAGGTTCATGTTGAATATCTTGTCATCGTGATCGCAGTGGCGCAAATGGTTCATTAAACTGAGTCTATATGCAAAAGTTAAGAGTAGACAAAGTTCAGGGTTGACTTGGGTGACTCGACAGACTTAAGGAGGCAATAATTTGGACAAAATAAGGCCACCGGATTCTAGCCAACTTGGGCCAGATTCCGGGCAAATTTGTGTCTTACTTTAATTGACTCCTTCTGTCAATGTTGGAGAATTTTCAAAATCTCATTGTTATATATAAAAACAATATATATATATATATATATATATATATATATATATATATATATATATATATATAGATATATAGATAGATATACGAGGTGGTGGGCCACAACACCCACCACCCCACACCTCTCCATATAAACCATACGTATTAAAATGACACCGTATTAAATAGACCATATGCCATATTTAATCATGTGCTGGGTAATGTAACAGTTCCACCCATGTTAAGTGCGCACCTGTACACGGTTATTAAAACCGACATATAAAAATAAACCTCTGGATATGTAATGTATTAAAATGGGAAGGGCGGGATTTGATCCCCCGTCCCCTCCTCAACCATTGTCTGAAATTACCAACACGCCAAACTGTCTCATTGGTTTATCCGCCGACGATATAATATTTAATCCTCATTTCTTCAGTGCGGGGAGAAGGGAGGTAGGAAGAGGCATGCTTTTCGAGACATGTATTTTTTATTATTTTTCAGGCAGAACCATGATTCTGGAAAAACACAGGTAGAACCATGATTGAGAAAAATTCTCAGCAGGGTGAAATTTTGCCATTTTCCAAATTGAACAAACTTTACGTTGATATTACACCTCTCAGTGACATGAACCTGATGGCAAAGTCAAAATTTTGATCTGAGAAATAAATTTTGAGACGACCCAAAGGAGGGAATCTTTGAGGAATCTAGGGGGAATCTAAAAGATTCTTTAAGAACCAGATTTTCACATTCTCGGAATTCAAAAATTTGACAGTAAATTTTGCATTATTCGGCGCCACAAATATGATGGTGCATTCAGATTTTCCATTTGATCATTTCATTTTTCGGCCACTTTTCAAAGTGGAGTGCATGTGTCAACATTCATGCACGAGCAGTCATTTCCATGCGATTCAATGCCGCGAGATTGATGGCACAGCCAGCTTCAGCAGTTTGATGTTATTTTCTTCAGATGGCTCTAGGATGTGAGGTATATGCAGTATGTTCATGTACTTCTTTTCTGTATGAGATGCATTGTGCTGCATATATCCCTATTTGTTGTTTGATGTGGGATCTTGTTTTCTTTCCTGTTTCATGATTCTTGCTTGATGTGACGTGGAATCATTTGGGGGATGTACTTATTGTCATGATTCATAGTGTTTTGTTTGAGATCCCTTTGTTGTTATGTTGATGGGATACTCATGTGTCGCCATGTATGTTTGCATTGAGATCCCTTTTATGCCATGTTGGAAGGATGCTTATTATCATCATGCATGAGTTTAGCTCATACTGATTGGAGTCCTTTTTGAATGAGAGTTCCGACAGAAAAACATCTCTTTGAACCACTCCTGCGTGAGGTCATTTTCCTTGTATGATAGCGATGTCACCACCTATGTACAACATCACTATTGACAACACTTAATGCAGCGGCCTACACCATCTTGACACCGGGGCTCGGAGACGGAGTCCCTCCTAAACGAACTCCGTTATCAATGTTTTGTTATTTTATGTTGATGATGATTGTAATGTTTCTTCTTGTGTACAACATGCATATCTGTTCCTTTATGATATTTTAAATGCAATTATAATCATACCATGAAAGAAAAAGATCTTGGTTAAATCTGGGAGTTGAGTCAACTTGGATCACCACCCAGGAAATAGTGTCTAAACTTCTGGAGTGTGTATACCATGGCTAATCCTTCATGCTTAGTGGCGGAATAGTTCTTCTCAACCTTGGATAACCTCCTACTTGTGAATGCTATAGGATGTTCCAAGTCTCCTCCATTGGCCTGTGTTAGTACTGCTCCTAGTGCTATACATGACATGTCTACATTTACATGAAACTCCTTCTTCCAATCCGGGAAGACTAAATTTGGCACAGTGACCATTTTTCTTTTTAGCACATACAAGCTTTTCTGGTAGTCCTCATTCTAATAGAATGTGACATCCCTTTCCAATAGCTTCTCCATAGGCGTGGTGATCTGGGCAAAGCCCTTGATAAACTTCATATAGTACCTAGTATGTCCCAAGGTTGTGTGCAATTGTTTCACACTCCTCAGTGCCTCCAACTTAAGTATCACTGTGATCTTCATGAGATCTACCATCAATCCCTATCTACAATCCACATGACCCACCAGAGTCCCAAAAGGAACACAAAACAGATATTTCTTCAGATTGAGCGCAATTTGGTACCTTTGACAAGTATCTAGCATTAAGTGCAAACTGGCCAAATGGCCTTTTACCAACCCAAACACAGTCTAGTCATGAAAGTACACCTCCAGAAACTTATGAATGAAGTGTTTGAATGCAATAATAACTACACGCGAAAAAATCACAGGCACATTCTTCAATTTGAATGGCATTACAGTGTGCTAAAAACATCCCCATTCAGTCGCAAAGGTCGTCTTGCTTCTATCTTCAGGTGTGATTTTGATCTGATGGTACCCAGAAAACCCATCAATGAAGGAGTATGCTTCTTAGCCACCTACATTATCTAATAACTCATCAGTCAATGGATTCGGGAAAGGATCATGTATGCAAGTGTTATTCAACTTCTTGAGATCTACGCATATCCTTATTTCATCCTCCTGCTTCTTTTCCTATACCACCATTGGGATCACCCAATCAGATTCTCTATAGGCTCAATGATGCATGCCACAAGCATCTTATCTAACTCTAAGTGGAACTTCTCCTTATACTTCGGATTGAGACAGTAAGGTCTTTGCTTAAGCAGCTTCACATCAGGTTTTAATATGATCTTCATAACACCCAGGTCTCCTATTATCCCCTTTAACTCCGTAAAATTGGTAGGGAACAAATCCTAGTATTCGCGGAGAAATTCAACGACCTTATCTACCATTGCGTCATCATAGTAATATCCAATATTCACGAATTTGGGCTCTGCCTCCGTACCAATATTTACCTGTTTTGTTTTCAGTGGTGCAGTTACATCATGATTCTCGATCTGCAGTCCCTCGACCTCGCGGTGACCCTCGATTTCAGTGATATCAATCTTTCAAGGGTACTCTTCTTCTTCTTTGACTGTCATGTTATAACATTCCATCGCGTGGCTCAACTGAGTAGTCCAATTGGGTTGAATCAAATCCAAAGGATCCTGCAGTATCCTAAAGATTTCTACTTTAAATTCTTGTAGCGCTTCATCAATACAGTCAAACCCATCTTCGAAGCTGGACGTCATTATGAACCCTTTGAGCAGAATATCCCATTTGCCTATGCCATGGCAGAGCTTTATTTCCAAGTACTATTTCATCGTGATGACATCCAATGTGTAACAAAACAAGTGCACCCATTCAGGTTGGGGCTTCACGCCATAGGCCTTAGCAAATTTGGCCAAGTATGCATGCATATCATCCTTCCTATCATACTTGTCTGTCACTCATACCTTTGGCTTCCCAAAGCATGTTCTCATCATCCTCCCACACTCGCGCCAGTCGTCAAAACTACCCTTGTGTGTACCCCACCATCTCGTGGGCACAGCATGCAGTGCATAGTCCAAAGCCTAGAAGCGTTTCTTCTTTGGTACTTCCCTCTCAAATGCATCCAAAAACACATCCACATCATTCAAGCCATCATAAGTGGACAAACTTCGTACTTATGACAACACACAACACAACGATCAGGTGATCATGTTACAGCTCAGCGTAGTTACTTCATGTAGCCGATTATGCTAGCACTCTAATTATTCATTCGATTTTGAGGTGTAGGTACTCTCACGATCCCATGTAATTCATCCATCCACTGTCAAATTCACCCAATCTTGGTCTCACGCTATTATTTTATATATGCATTCCAAATCGTCATCGCTTTTATAATTATGTACTAGTTTAGTATAGCGTGATCCTTCAGCAGGATCTAGGGGTACTATTACATAAAGCAATTTCTTCTCAAATATCATATTTTGCTTCTTTAGGTTGATTACCCCATTCATGTCAGTAGCCCAATCAATGCCAAGGAGGGCAGTATAGGGGTTGCTTTCATCCATAATTTCTATCACTTCAAAGTTAGCCAATACACTCGTGCCTTCAATATCTACAACTACTCCTTGCAGCCGTCCCATGGGGATGATTTTTTTTTAATTTTCCATCCTTAACTAAATAGAAGACCACTGTAGCGCGAGTCTCCCCATCCGCTCCCAAGTCCGCTTCAGAAAAACATTCATGTCTAACCCGATATCTAGAATAACCTGATCCATTTCATATTCTCTTATCTGCATGGTGAGTCTCATCTCATGACTTGTCCTTGCCTTTTGCTTACCAATCTTCTGTACCACACGTGGTTCACCCAGAGCATTTTTTATGCATCTATTTATTAGTTCCCTTAACCCTTTCACATCCTTAATCGCACAACAACTTCTTGTAGGTATTTAGAAAGGTCGTAAGCATAGAAGGGTCCATTTCCTGAACAGGATTATCTCAGCTCCCTGAGGTAGAGGCCTCAGCAAAGCTCTTTTCTGCTTCCATGAATGTTTCATGTGCACGCTCCAAATCAAATTCAACCTCCTTCATTGGAGCTTTGCAAACCCATGCATTGTCTTTTGGTTATTTCCCCTTATCGTCACCCGTTGCAATTCCACTTTCAAGCACTATATTCACATTCGGATCCTCTTCGCGATTCTCATCCCTCATCATCAGTAGGTTTTGAGTCAGATGCAGTGGTAGCACCCCTCTGTCGCGTATCCTCGCTATCAGTGTAGGACAATCCTCTATCTAATGATCAAATTGAGTACAATATTTTCATGAAAGACGCGTTGGCTTAGTGCATTCATGGGCATAGTGTCCTGGTCCTCCATAATTGTAACAGATCAGCTACCCCAACATCTATCACGTCCTCCTCCGCCTCGACCTCACCCACGCCCTTGAAATCCTATTCGCACCATCCCATGCTCTGGTTAAGGGACCACATTTCTGCTTGAACTCTATAGGCAGGTATTCTATCCATCATCAATTCATAACTTTGGTAGTTGCGCTTATCATTCCCTACCGAACTGCAGAAGTTGTAGAATAGTTGCTGCGGTGTTTTTACAAACTTCTATAGCAAGTGACAATTCTCACTCATTTGTTTCCCTGTTAGCTGACATATAGTGCACCACAACACAAACCCCGCACTTGGTCTTGCTTGGGCTTTTGGCCTTAAATGCATCGGTCCTCCTCCTGCAATATAGTTTGCAAAGACTGGGCAGTGGTGTTTGTCATGCCCCTAACCGTTACATTTCAGACACCATATCTCTTCACTCACCTATGGTCAAATTGTTATGTCCTTCTTCAAGATTCGCATTTCGAGGCAAAGATTTTGCAACTGTGCATTGATCTGCTGAACCCCTAGATTCAGATCTTGCATCGGTATTTCATGTAGTCTTATTGCAATCTCCAAGTCCTCTGCCTACATCGTAATCTTATGTTGTGACAATTCAACCCTTAGGTGAGGCAGGAGCGAAGCCATGAACCACTCGCGATGTTTTCCATCTGTTAAGTTCATATTAGCTTCGTGGATTTTACACTTCAATCTCGGATCCTATTCCCAAGGTGTCTCACTTGGTTTCATCGTGATTTCCTTGAACTCCACAATCGACTATGCCTCAGATTTAGGCCTACTAAACTCTTTGTTCAGCATGATCTAGATCTCTGCCAACCCAATGTTTGGTTATCATTAGAGTGCTTGATGTACCATGTTAGCACGCGATCCTGTAAAACACTAACCAATGTTTCCTTCTTCATGTGATCATCTGTGACACCCTGAGCTTCACATACTGCTTTTACAACGAACCAGAACTAGTCCGAGTCCTCATTTCCCAAGCCCTTAAACAAAGGCAGCTTCACTGAATTCTCCATGTTGAACTGTGGTGGAGGTAGTGGTGGTGTGGGCGAAGTCACAGGTGACGGTGGTGAAGTTGGAGGTGGTGTAGGTGGATGTGGCAATCGCGGGAATCCCTGATTTATCAACTGAACTGCACTTCGCGAAGAAGCCTGCGCTACTCCCTCTTTGTTACTTAAAGGAGGTGAAATCAGTGGGCTATATTCATGGCCCTTTCTTCCTTCATTCCTGTAAGCCTTTCCCCTTCGCGTAGCTTTGAACATCAAAATAGCTGCATAACTTTTTTTTGCACAATAACATCTTAATCCAAGTATTTAAATACTTCAAGTACTTACCTCGCAGACCTTAGAAAAATCATCGCTCTGCCTCGTTGTAACTGACGGAGGTATCGACCGCGAATTCAGTCACAAATACTCCTATGATATGATCGAGCCAATTATTGACTGCGCATGTGATCTTATCCTCAGAAGATTCTAGTCTCTGTACTAGCTCTGAGGTCCAGACAATAGGACCGTGAAGGCTACACCTTCCTTGGCTATCCTCTAGCTTCGTGATCCACTCGTATAACTCAACTGGAAAGGAACAAAAAAGGATCTCATGGATTTTGTATAGAGGTTCCTGTCTAGCCACTGTTCCTTTGTCATCCACGGGTTTCTGTTCTCCTGCGCAGTGAATTTGTGGATCTTTCTATCCAACCAGTCTTTGATCTCTTTCTCAATTAGATTCTAGTGATACGACATCACACATCTCTCATGTAGATTCCAGTCCCAGGAACGGAACCATTTGTTGGCTTTGTGGGCCATAACACGTTAGTTAGCCAAATAAATCTCTACACTACTGGCCCTTTTGGCATCAGCCTACAAAGTGCAGACCAAAGTCTCACCCGAAGCAGTATGGGGGAATGCTAGAACCAAGTTTCTGTACCTTTAGATGGTCGTGATGTTGGTTTATACCCTTTGCCCCTACTTTTGAAGAGGTTTCTAAACCTTAGGGCTTTGTCAGTCTACCCTTTATTCTGCCCTTCAGTGCCTAATGTGTATGATTTAGCTTCACTTAGTCCTAACTCATGGTCCAGGTACTTTCGTACAACTATGAAAATGTATTGTATAGGTTCCCAAGTTATCTCAAGTTTTTTTTACTTATCTTACTAATCAATCACAGTTAGCACCGCGTAAACTGATATCCTTACTTGTGTTCAATTAACTGATACAATCACATATATTCGTACATCAAATAAACATTGCAAAATAAACCCAAAACACAATATAATCAGATGCATTAACAGGGACTAAATACACAGTAATTTCAGAATAATTCTTTTTATTGATATCTTCCAATTCAATATAGACTCTATCTCACTCAGCTATGGAATTCCGCCCTAGGCCTCTGTGCACTCAGCTATAGAGCCTCTACCTATGCTAAGACTTGAGAACACTTAGACTCCCCCACTCTACATTGCTACTTTCTTTCTTTCTTCTTAACTCTTAGAGCTTACTTACTTAGCTCCCTTTTATACAATCCCATGGTTCGTGGACCATGGTTGGATCGTTACAGTTGAATTGAAACTTTACAAAATATGGGCAGACAACCCTTTATGAATCTTGACACCTTCACACTCTACGACCACAAAATGCAGAGACTTTACAAATTTATTACGAAATTATCCCAAAACATGGGATTTTGGCCCTAAAACTTCTCTTGGGGGAACCTGTTCGCAACAACCATATAGGGAGCACTAGTATTTCCGAAAGAAGGAAAAGGATTAGGATTCATGTCAAAGGGGATTCCTTGACTAGTAGACTCAGGAAATGTTGCCATTGGTATCAACCTAAGATCTACTAACGATTACTTCCACAGGAAGTATGTTATTCCGTGGATAATTAATTTTAAAATTTGAAACAAAAACTTTGCCTTTTCATTTTTTAAGAGTCAATAAAAGGATGAAAAGGTGACTCTAGTCACTTCTGTAGGTTTAGCGAGCTTGAAAGGATAATTTGATCGATGATCTTACCAAATTTAAAGAGTCATAAAATATTGAAATGACTGCTCAGGTGAATATAGGTAAAAGGAATACCAAGTAACCGTGAATTGAAATATACACTTGATCTGAAAATGAGATCTTAGACTAATATTAAGGTATTACAGATTCATGTGCATGGATTTTCCTATATCACTTAGTGCAACGGATCGAAAATATTGTGAATAATATAGACAATGAGCAGTTAGAGGAACATAATAGACATACACACATAACATAGCAAAATAATCAAGGAGTTCACCCAAATCTCCTGGGATATGTCTCCTCGTCCAATCTTCAGTGGTGAACTCTCTATTGTGTCTTCGAGAGTAGAGTTTTTACAAAATTTAGTTCAATTTGAGTCTCAACACAATAGATACAAAACAACAGGAGTTTACTTGAATCCCCCAAGTCTCTCTGAGTACACAAACTCTCCCTCTCACTCTTTGTCCCTGTTTTCTCTTTGTCTCAACACTGCTTGCCTCTATCTCTATCATTCTATGGCTTTTAAGCCAGTCGGCATTGGTTTGTTCATTTTCCCTTTCGGGCTCTCTAGCTTCTGGCCTCTATCTTCTCAAATCCCCTCTGAGTGTTAAATAATCACTGTTAAACATCCTTGGGTATGGTGGCCACCTGTTTTGTAATGGAAGGGACCATTAGTGCCTTTGAAATACCCAAAATAGTTGTTCTCTATTTACACAAAGAAATACACAAAAACACGGGAAAGTCTGCCAAACTGTCGTTTATCTAACCTGAAATATCATTAATTCTGCCCTATAATCCTTTTGGAACCATCTTTAGGTGCTACCATAAGTGATCATTGATCCAACAATTTCTATTGATTTCAGGTGGCTTATGTGCATGGGGATTACCCACCCAAAAAGGTGGTTTTCTCTCTCCAGCGCCGAGCCACATGGTGGCTAGTGTATGGGCTCGGGTGGAGCCCATCCAATACCACTTACTGCCTGAGGCCTGCCCAAAATCCCACTCATTACAAAACTCAAAATATATATTGCTGCATGTGTAAACCATTTCGGGTCCATTTTATCGCTCCATTCACATTTCCTTTGATTTTCATTTATTTAACAAAAATGTGAATTTACATAGGAAAACCGCCTTTTATGGAACTCAAAATATATATATTTCTACGCATAATACCCGTCAGGTTTGGCTTTATCGCAAGTCACATATGTATTGGCCCTGCTCCTTTGCATTGTCGCGATGTGATTTTGTGATGCAATATATCGCAATCGCATATCACAAAGTCCTCGGGCCATAGTAATCCTTCTTTGTGTGTATTGGCCATGCGATCACGCGAGTTGATCTACACCGTTGTTCTACACACATGGATCAATGGCTCTCATTTAATTGCACCAATCGCTATTGTGATTTCCCATAAGGGTGCTTCCAGTGGACTCCGCTTGCCACCGCCGACTGCGCTATGCTAATTAGATCTGGACCGTTGATCGGCTAGATCCAGTGGCTCCTGTGTGAAGTTACTTAAGCCTCTGATAGACTCTTTTTCACCATTTCTTCTTGCTTTTCCTTCCCGATAGTGTTTTCCACCATTTTTAAAGGTTTTTCTCATGCGATAGTTTTTTTTATTTTTGAAGACTTAGAGGGTTTTTAGGATCCTTTTTGGATCACACCTTCACACTGAAAAGGCTTTTGGACCACCAAAAGTTGGTGTTTAAGAATTGATCAAGTGAGGATACAACTTCCTCACTTTTCCAATTTCTATCCATCTTGCACTGCTTACTTTTGAACCTTTGAGTCCGATTCTCAGGTACTCAACATCCCCTTTGTGTGTAGTTCTCACCTTCTTGTTCGGACTGTGTCTTCTCGCAACTCATTGAGATATTCAGGCAACAGATCATCAACAGAAGGCAAATGAGTTTTCTCTTCGAGATCTTCAATCAATGAAGTTTCATATAGTCTCAAGTTCTCTATAATAATGACTGAATAGATATGTATATAAGCTGTCAAATCAAGGCAAAAATCGTTTTCATCAATTTTGACAAGTATCTTTAAAGACCCATACCTTATTTGTTTCAGCTTCTTACCTTCACTGTGCATTCTATCTTTGCTGACGTACAGCCAGACTTGATCACGAACTTGGAAGCTATGCTCAATTCAATGCTTGTCATGCTTTGCCTTGTACTTGGCTTGGCTTCTTTCCAACTGTTCCTGCACTGCCTAGTGAATTTCTTGGATTTGTTCAATGAAATTCATTGCTTTGTCCACATCACTATATCCATCAACTGCTATGTCTTTACTAAAGACAAAATCCAAAGGAGACTTTGGTGTAAAACCAAAACAAGTCTCAAAAGGAGATCTCTATGTAGAAGAGTGCTTGGCATGGTTGTAAGCATGTTGAACATAACATAAATATTCATACCAAAGCTTAGGATGGTTATTGCAATAGCCCCTAAGCAACTGGATCATTGTCCTATTGACGACCTCTGTTTGACCATCTGTTTATCAATGAAATGTTGTGCTCTTCTTCATTCTGGTGTCCATCAACTCCCATAGACTTGACCAAAACATCCCAACAAATTGGGAATCTCGATCAGATACAATAGAAGTGGGTAACCCAAAATGAACCCATACATGCTAAAAGAACAACTTTGCTATTTTTTCAGATTAATCTTCTTGTTAAAAGGTATTAAAATACACATTTTGCTAAACCTATCCACAATAACATATAAATAATCATGGCCTTTTCTAGATTTTGGAAATCCCCCAACAAAGTCCATGGAAACACTTTCCTAAGGACGAGAAGGAACTGGAAGTTGAGTGTACAAGCCTAATCTTCTATTACTAGGCTTGGTTGTAGCACACATGGTACACCCATTAATATATCTAGAAATTGTTTCATGCATCCTTGGCCAATAGCAGAACCTTTGCAGCTGTTTTACTTACACCAAAATGACCTGATATTAGAGAAGTATGTGCTTCTTGGATTATGTTAACTCTTTCAATTGAGGAATGCATAACTTTGCCAAATGATATAAGAGTTGGTCCTTAACATGATAATCCAATTCTTCTACTTGTTTTCCATGTCTTAAAGTTGCATATACATCTTTAAAATCTACATCTTGAGCATATTGTTCAATGTAGCTTTCATGCAATAGTAAGTTATGCTTAAGTATAATAGATGCATTTATGATTGGTCTTGATAGCATATCTGCAACCTTATTGCGTATTCCCTTCTTATATATGATGACAAGATGAAGCTAATGTAGAAAACCCATCCATCTATAGTGTCTTGATTACTGCAACGTAGTTTGTGAGTGTAAATATTCAAGTGGTTGATGATCTATATGTATAATTGTTTCTTTTCCCACTAGGTAATGTTTCCACTTTTTCACACTCTGTACTAATGCATACAATTCTTTATCATATGTCAGATAATTAACTACTGCAGAAGTAAATGTCTCAGAATGATAACATATGGGTTTACTTTGTTGCATCAACGCTGCTCCCATGGCATAGTCACTGGCATATGTTTCAATCTCAAATGGTCGTTGAATATCTGGCAGTGCTAGTACTGGTGTTGTAATATTTTTTTCTTTTAAGGTGTTGAAGGCTTTCTATTGTTTGCCTCCCCACTAAAACACCCTATTCAATCCTGTTAAAGCATGTAAGGGAGCTGCAATCAAGGAAAAGTTCACAATAAAATTTCTCCAATATTATGCTGCTCCTAGGAAACTCCTAACTTCTGTAGTAGATTTGGGTTTAGGCTAATTCATAATGACTTCAACCTTAGAGGGATCTATATTCAGTTCACCACCCCCTACAATATGACCCAAATAATTTAAATATGTTTTGCCAAATTCACATTCTGATAACTTCACATAGATATTTTCTCTTTTCAAAACATCTAAAGTCTATTTTACATGCTTCAAATGTTCTTCCCATGTTTTATTGAAAACAAGAATGTCATCTAAATATACAATTACAAAATCATCAATAAAAGGTTGGAGTACATCATTCATAACTCTCATGAAAGTGGCAGGAGCATAATTTAAGCCAAAAGGCATAACCAACCATTCATATAGCCCTTGCTTTGTTTTGAAAGCAGTCTTCTATGCATCTTCCTCTGTGACTCTGACCTGATGATAGCCACTATGCAAGTCCAACTTGGAAAAGTAAACTGCTTCTTTCAGTTGATCTAATTGATCATCAATGTGAGGCAAAGGATAACGATTCTTGATCGTTATTTTATTCAGTGGTCTGTAATCAATGCACATCCTCCACGAACCATCTTTCTTTCTCACTAGTACGATTGGAGATCCACATGGTGATGTGCTTGGTCTTATAAACCATTTATCGAGTAGCTCCTATACCTACTTCTTGATCTCTGCATTCTCTAAAGCAGATAACCTATACATTCTGATGTTAGGCAATGGAGCATCTTGCTGCAAATGAATATCATGTACTATTCCCCTTTTGGGTGGCAGACCTTTAGGTTCTTGAAATAGGATATCACATTCTGAAAAAACTTTATCGAAATCAACTTTCTGTTTAGCATCACAAACTTCAAATACATTGGTCTTATCAGGGTTCTTTTCCTTTACAACCATTAGTAAAAATTGTGTGCATGAATTTACAAGTATTTTTGAGTAGCAGTTGTAGTCTTCTTCTTATTACCACCGAAATTCTTAGGTTTCACCTCCATATGCAAAGACCAGTAGTTTTCATCATTGTGTCCATCCTTCTTGCAATGAGTGCATGAAGGTCTGTCTTTCTATACAACATTTGTCTTCCTCTCCTTCCATTTCTGCATCTTCTTTTCCTTGTTCTTACTTGTAGAGGGTTTTGATGATCCCCCAATCTTTGGGTTTGCATTCTTGCCTCTAGCCTCTAGATGTGTAGCCTAAACTGATACATCATCTAGGCTAGTGGGATTAAAAATGAGAATGGCATGCCTCAAATAGCTATGCAGACCACCTATATAATTCAACAAAGTTTCAGGTGAGTCTAGTGAAATGCCTAGAGTTAAAACTCTTTTTCTGAATTCCTGGGTATAACTTTGTACACTTTGGCCCTTTAATTGGTGAAGAGTTTGCCAACTCATCATGGCTTGCTACATATAAGCTAGTGGATAGAATTGTTTTCTAATGGTAGAAACAAATCCATTCCAGGTAGAAAGAATTTTACCATGCTTCTTCAAAACAGCTTGTATCTTGCCTTCCCACCACACTAGTGCAGTTCCTCCAACAGGAAGGCTAGCCAGCTGAATCTTTCTCCTCTCTGAATCAATGTTTTGCACCTTGCAATATACATCAATCTATCTAATCTAGAATCTAGCTTTTCTTTATTTAATTCTCCATCATAGAGTGGCAAATCAAATTTCACATCTAATTTAATCAAAGATGTTTTCTTCTTATTCTTTTCAGGGCTACGAGATGGGGATGATGGAGGTGATGGTGGAAGAGATGATGGAGGAGGCTTTTCCCCTTTCACTTTTCCCTCTAGGGGGGCATCTAGAGAAGGTTCCTCTGCTCCTTTGTCTTGTTTGGGTGTCGAAGTACTTTCACCTTGACCCTTCTTGAATTCTCGATACATCTCTTCCACCATGGATCGCATGGCCATAAAAATGTCCATGAATTGAGATTCTGATTCCAATGGGACTTCTCCAACCATTCTCCTCTGAGAATAGACTCTTCCAATCTTTGGGTTAGTCTCAACAAGTTCTCCTTCTCCTAGTTTGAGTTTTGACCTAGTTAGCATTCAAGAATCCAACACAAGATTGTCTAACATTAGCAAACCTAAAGCTCTAATACCACTTGATTTGAAAATGAGATCTTAGACTAATATTAAGGTATTACAGACTCATGTGCATGAATTTTCCTATATCACTTAGTGCAACGGATCAAAAAGATTGTGAATAATATAGACAATGAGCAGTTAGAGAAACATAATAGACATACACACATAACATAGCAAAATAATCAAGGAGTTCACCAAAAACTCCTAGGCTACGTCTTCTGGTCCAGCCTTTAGTGGTGACCTCTCTATTATGTCTTCAAGATTTGAATTTTTACAAAAGTGAGCTCAATTTGAGTCTCAACACAACAGATACAAAACAACATGAGTTTACTTGAATCCCTCAAGTCTCTCTGAGTACACAGACTCTCCCTCTCACTCTCTGTCCCTGTTTTCTCTCTGTCTCTACATTTCTTGCCTCTCTCTCTATCATGTTGTGGCTTTTAAGCCAATCGGTGCTAATCTGTTCATTTTCCCTTTCAGGCTCTCTGGCTTCCGACCTCTGTCTGCTCAAATCCCCTCTGAGCGTTAAACAATCACTGTTAAAAATCTTTGGGTATGGTGGCCACCTGTTTTGTAACAGAAGGGACCATCGACACC
This sequence comes from Pinus tabuliformis, assembly GCA_031772625.1. Lineage (NCBI taxonomy): Eukaryota > Viridiplantae > Streptophyta > Pinopsida > Pinales > Pinaceae > Pinus > Pinus tabuliformis. The sequence goes on along the minus strand of CM062806.1, from coordinate 705,385,635 downwards.
TTTGAAATCCCAAAAATAGTCGTTCTTTGCTTACATAGAAAAATACACAAAAACACAGGAAAATCCCCCAAACTACCATTTATCGGACCTAAAATATCATTAATTCTGCCCTATAATCCTTTCAGATCCGTCTTCAGGTGCTATCGTAAGTGATTGTTGATCCAATGGTTTCTATTGATTTCGGGTGGCTTATGTACATGGGGATTACCCGCCCAAAAAGGTGATTTTCTCTCTCTAGTGCTGAGCCACGTGGCGGCCAGTGTATGGGCTCAGACAGAGCCCATCCAATACCGCTTACTGCCTGAGGCCTGCTCGAAATCCCGTTCGTTACGAAACTCAAAATATATATTGCTTCATGTATAAACCCTTTCGGGTCCGTTTTGTTGCTCCATTTGCACATGTCCTTTGATTTTTTATTTAACAAAAATGCGAATTTACATAGGAAAAAACCATTTTACAGAACTCAAAAGATATATATTTCTACCCATAAGACCCGTCGAGCCTGGCTTGATCACAAGTCACATATGTATTGGCCCGCATTCCTCTGTATTGTCGTGATGCGATATATCACAATTGCATATCACATAGTCCACGGGCCCCGGTAGTCCTTCTATGCGTGTATTGGTGATGCGATGGCACGAGTAGATCTGAACCATTGATTTGTGCATATAGATCAACGTCTCTCGTTTAATCACGCTAATTGCTATCACAATTTCCCATAAGGCTACTTCTGATGGACTTCGCTTGCCACCGCTAACTGCTATATTCCAATTAGATCTAAACCATTGATGGGCCAGATCCGACGTCTCTAGCGCAAAGTTGCTTAAGCCACCAATAGACTCAGTTTTCACCATTTCTTCTTGTTTTTCTATCCGATAGCGTTTTCCACAATTTTTAAAGGTTTTTCTCATGTGATAGCTTTTTAATTTTGAAGACTTAAAGGGTTTTTAGGATCCATTTTGGATCAACACCTCAGCAAATAACTTTATCACGGACTTGATGGATGTGCACGCAATCTCCCCGAATGTTGTGTTCAATGTATCACGTTTATAGGGTGGAAGACTTAGTTTCCTACGGATAAAGGTTTGCAACCTATGGGGGTATCCCTTTATATGCACGATGACATGGGGAGCACAAGTCCATTATAGCACTCTCTAATGTCAAATCAAATGACAACTGCTAAGTTTTAAAGAATATGAACATTAATGTTTCAAATGATTTTTATATTAATTGATAGATTTTAAATTTGATATTGAAATTATGTTTTGATTTCAAGGCCTTAACGATATTACCTAAACACCTAAGATGTAGCTATATGAGAAAATAAAAACTTTCGTTTCAATGAAATCTAGACTAATCAAGGGAAGTAATTTCAATCAATAATGCATCAAACAAAATGCATCATGCAAAATGTTTTCCAGTGAATTTCACTTTCATCTTCCAAATGAAAAATGTGAAAATAGAATCTAATCTTTCATTTCACTAAATGAAATGCCAAAAGTAAAAAATATTTTCACTTTTCACTATCCTAAATGCAACTTTTCGAAAGAAAAATGATTTTGACTTTACTAAGATGAATTTATATGAATTTTTCCTTTCTTTTTGTTTTGAATGATTTGATGCACCTAAAATAGTTTTTTAGCTTTCAATCATTTAAAATGTGATCTATTTTCAATGATGAATCTCAAAAAATAACTTTTCAATGCAACTAATCTAATGCATTTTCATGAAAAGAAAATTTCGATACAAGCTAAAACAAATGCAAAATGATGTTTTCAATGATTTCCACATAAAACAGACTGAATCAATCATCAAAATAAGAATCTCAATGACACCAACATGGCGTAAGCAATGACCAATGACTAGAAACCCTAAAACTCAGTTAGATTTCACTTCGAAGCGAATGAGACAATTTTGCAAATTAATCAAGGCAATGAATCAAAACATTGACAAATCTAAGCATATGGGTTAGGAAAACACCTTAGGGGCCAAGACACACTGGATTCTTAGGAAGAAACCTAAAAATTCTCTTATTCAAGGATCATCGTTACTTTACATATCCAAACACGTGATTATCGCTACTTTGCATAGGCAAACTCGTGATGGCATCACTACTTTGTATAGAAAAAGTATTGATGATTTCAGCATGATCAAAAACTGAAGAATTTTTTTTGCATCGTGACTATAAAGGTAAAAACTGCAATCATCGCAATTGTAAAGGTAAAAACCATGACACCATCATGATTATAAATGGTAAACCCGTAGTGGGCGAGGAATATGGGAAAAAACTAAAAATATTCCAAGAAACAATCTAGACTTAACACTCTAAGGCAATAACCAGTGATGGTATAAGCCCAGACTGATACAGACAAGCCGAAAAAGAAACGGTTGGTCAAACTAGTCAAAAGATCAGGGTGAAAGATTGGATGGAAAGGGTCGTAGGCTCCCCAATGGAGTCACCATTTTGTTGACAAGGTTAATCCTCTTTGTGGATAGAGACGATCTATCTATCCCAATGAGTGGGTCTAGTAACTGAAGTGACAATAAACTAGACATCTTCCTAGATTATAATTGAAAAGAAAAACGAGAGAGATGACCTACCTCACTCTGATGCTATTCCGATTTTCTTTGTTAATATCCTTGAACCACTTGTGTCACAGACTTGTTCCTACTTCTTTCAGCACTTATGTACCTTCATAAGTGATCAAGAGACAACAAACCATGCCGAATCTAATAGCAATTCCAATAATAACCTACTTAGCTTATCAAGGAATGACAAGCTAATACATCCATGAACATATATATTTTGGGAAGATGAACCAACAGTGCATATTATTTAAAGAATAAAGGGAAGCTTACAACCATAGCCTTGATGTTGAAAGGATCTCTTTTAGTGGTAATTCATGTCCAAGCCAAGAAACTCTCTAAACACTCCTCCAAATCTAATGAATAGCCTCTAAGCACAAACTCAGCATAGGGGTGCAAATGGACATAGTCCAACCATTTTGGAATGGGAGAGGAGGAATTTATAGGTTGGGAGAGGGAGTTAGGACTCCTCCAAAGATATTGTTAGGCCCACATCTCAATTAGGTATCTCATAGGTATGATACCAAGAGGACAAATTAGGAGGATTCGACGTCATCTATGTGAAACCACCTCCATATCGCCGCTCTAGGAGCTTCTAGATCATGAAGTTGCTCATCTTGTTTGAGAAAACTTAATTTTTGAGACCATCATGGGTATGCAAGAGAACATAGTGATGTCATCGTTGGCCTAACACAGTGCAAGAGGCGATCCTCGCAGTTTTGAGCTTCATAAGGGCGATGACCCTCATTTTAGGGTTTTAAGAGCTATTTATTTAGGGAAAGATCCAAAGATTTTCCAAGAAAATTTAAATGAGGGTCCTGAGCTGTATACATGGATGAGTATACTATATAATGATCATGTTTTGAGAAATTCAAAGTATGTCACAGGGAAGTGCAGGAGGTGTGACAAAATATTTTGTAACAAGGAGTATGAGTTTCATTGTACATCAGGTATAGGTGTACGAGTTTTGTTGTATACTAGGTGTATGTGTATGCATTTTGTGTTTTCACACATTGTGTGTGGATGTATGTCTTACGATGTACATTGTGCACATATAAGTACACTGGGTGTAGGTGTATGTGTTGTATGTTAGGTATAGGTGCATGTGTTGCATGGTGTTGTATGGTACGTGTGGTTGTATGTGGGTGATACACACTATGCATATGTGCACCTGGTGGAGGAGAAGGCACTGGGTGTTTTTTGCATGTGGAAACTAATCTGATGTGTGTACAGAAAGATCCAAGGCAGATGTAAGGATTGATGAAGGATGAGTATCGGTATGGTATTTCAATTTTAGTATGAATGTGATTTATGATTATGGTCTATGATGATTACATGTGATCTATGCTTTTGATTTATGATGGTTACATGTCATTTATGATTTTGATGGTTATATTTTGAGCTAACCTCATGTGAAATTTTTATATATGTTGATTTGGTCATTTATATTAGTTTGACTTGTTGTGACAGGAAGTGAACATGATTGCAAATGTACCTTATTGACGAGCTACCAATGAGGTATGTTGTGAATTTATTTCAATTCATTTCAAAAATAATGGAAGTTATGTGTTTGGTATATGAATGCATGAAATTCTTAGTTGGGTGATTAAAATTGACTACAAGAATTGGCAGCAACAACAAAAGAAATTGGAACATACAACAACATGTTGGTAAAGTATTCAGGAGTAGGGCCATTGTGGGACACTGGTACCCATGAGAATGCTATGACTGGTATAATAGTTTTAAGGTAGGGATATGCCTTGGTTGTTGTATCTTATGATGCGAGGAAGCCTTGCCAAGGGATGGAATACCTAGGATTAGGGTGCCAACAGAACTTGGAAGGTGAGGGACTACACAGAAGGGGTGATAAAATTCACGAGGGACTGTGTAACAGAGAAGGGAAGGTCCCAGGTGGATTTTTTTTTGGTCATTAGCATTGCTAGATGGAATTAGATGCACATTGGGAGTGCGCCCTAGAACAATGAGTCAATAATTGTTTGCTGAAAGGACAAGTGGTGTAGGGTTATAGCACTGGACGTTGGATGTAGATTTGACATTGCAGTGGATTCTGGACTTCTTGGGAAGGAGGTGAATCCTAGTATTACTTTGAGGATGGAGGTGTGAGCCTCTCAATTCCATTTTTTATTGATACAAACATAGTATCCTTTATTTGTTGGTTAAGAAAATTTGTATATGTGTATATGTCTATATAATTATAAATATTGTAATGGGTTGTGTTATAAAGCTTCAATATGCAGTATAGTTTTTAGCTGGTCATGTTGTCATCATATTTTGTTTTTCAGCTGGTCATTCATTGTAAATACTGCAACAAGCTATGTTATAAGGCTCCATGGGCATTATGTTTTATTTTGAGCAGTCATGTTGGTTATAAGTGTCATTGAACACCGAGGATGGTGTTCCCCCAAGGGGGAGGGTTATGTAACAACCTTGGTGAAAATTCCATGTAAAAATATATAAATACCACAAATGATGGGACACATATTCCAAGATGCATGGTGTGTCGAATATCACAGTGGGTGTTCATTTGGTTGTTTATGGTTAAGGAAATTGGCAAAGGTAATGGCTAGGGAATTAAAGAGGAAAAAATGTATTTTGGCACATTTATTTATGAAAATCATAGGAGAAACTGAGGTGAAAGGTCATAGGTTGCATGTGAGGAGGAAAATGAAGGAAAATAATGGAAAATGAAGAAAATAGAGGCCTCATTAATAAAAAGGCTTATGAGGATCAGTTGACAAGCTTGTTCCTTTCAGAGTGAACTTTTTGTCAGTTCAGTTTTGGAGCTCTCTCATTATTCTGTCTCTCTCTCATATTATTGGAGACTTAGAGTTTTCTTGGATCACTTGTGGTGGTTGTGGCATACTTGGATTCTTGGAGCAAGAAGGAAAAGGAAGAGAAGGAAAGGGAAATAAGGCATCGACATCAGCAACTACATCACATTTTCTTGTAGGTACCAATTTGTATGTATGTTTCTTCACTATTTTGGCATGCATGGCACATGCATGTGGCTCCTTCGTTATGATCTGTCATTGGCATGGAGGATTGTCTGGATCGATAGTGGATTGTGTAGCCTTTCCATTTCCTGTATAGCCATGGTGATTGTGGGTTTACTTTCATTATGTTGTTTTGGTTGGTTCTCATTTTTCCTTAGCTTGAGTTGAGTTATTAGTCTTGGAAGCCCTGGTTGAACAAATGCTCTGGAAGCCCTGTAACAACTTGGGTTGAGTTACTAGTCCTGGAAGCCCTACTTGAAAAAACACTCTTGAAGCCCTTAGTGGGTTGAGTTACTAGTCTTGGAGGCCTTGGTTGGACAAATACTCTGGAAGCCATGAATAAGCTATGGGTTGTGTTACTAGTTCTCGAAGCCTTGGTTGGACAAACGCTTTGGAAGCCATGGAAGGGTTTGATGGAGACCAATCTAATGATCGTTATTGTTTGGTGATGTTTGACCATGAGCTGGAATCATTGTTTTATGGGTTGAGGTGGATGGCTTTTAAAAGCCCTGGATGAGTTTTGATTGATGTGTTCTATGAGATCCCACATTTATGCTTGGAATATGACATGGGGGTGAATAGATGAAGAGATACTTGGCTCAACCATTCTACGATTGGGTGGAACGTGGTAGTCGCATCGTCGGTTGGTCCATTGCATTCATTAATGAGAAATCCATTTCCTTCGTTTACATGTGTAAAAGTATTTATGTATTTATGGATTTGATGGCTGATATGTTTATTATATTCCTGTTCCGATTATGCTGGTTATATGAAAATTTTATGATAGCAAGTATGTATAGCTCTTACCATGTTTTTACTTGTATGTGAATGGATAATGTGTCTATGAATTAATGGAGGACAATGAAGAAAATGGCATCAGGGAAAAATGGTTCATAATGATTCTCGGATAAGTATGAGATCCCTACACTTAATTATGTTATTTACACCTGTAGATTACACATCGATGATATATTTGACGAAATGCCTGTCATGGCTAATGGGGTTCTAATTATGATCATGTTCAATTTATTTCTTTTTCAAGTCCATTTCCTTAAAGTCACCAAGGAGGTGGAATCTTATCCATAGTGGCATCTCATTGCATGTTTACCCCGGCTAGCCAGTTGCTTGGGTAGATATGGGAGGAGGTTGTTACATCATCCAAACCCATATCCATTAGGATCAATAAATAAGGATGCACAACTAAAAGTAATAAAACAGTGAAAAATTAGATTTGCTATTAGTGCTGATTTTATTGATCAAGTAGATCTGGATGTTGTTTCGATTAATGTTTATGGAGTCATGTTTGGGAGTCCATATATGTACATGCATGATGCAATATTCATGAGGAGAGATAACCAATACCCACTCATCAAGGATGGAAGATCATTGATCATCAACGTGCACAAAGGCATGTAAAAAATTTCATTGGTAAAAAGTGTCAACCAAGTCAAAAAACTAATCCCTGGAAGGGTTTTATAAGAAACAAAAAAAATGATTGGAGGAGTTTTTATAAGAATGCAAGGATGTGTTCTAAGAGTCTAAAGGGTTACCACCTAAGAGAGAAGTGAAGCAAAAGATCCAGGTATTTCTAGACTCCCCATTGCTAAGTATTGGGTTGTACAAGCAGTCCTTTATAGAAGCAAGTGAGGTGAAGAAACAATTGTAAAAACAATTGGAATAGGGTGTCATTCGACCGAGTACATCACCAAGTGTGTCACCCATCATCATTTTTCCAAAGAAAGATGGGACTTGGCATAACTATATAGATTACAAGGTGTTGAATAAAATCACACTCAAGAACAGATACCCCTTGCCCAAGATAGATGATCTCCTATATTAGTTGCAGCAAGAAAAGTACTTCACCAAGCTGAACTTGAAGTCTAGATATCACCAGGTTCGAGTCAAAGAAGAAGATACATGTAAGACTGCCTTGAAAACTAAACAAGGTTTGTATGAGTGGTTAGATATGCCATTTTTCCTATGTAATGCATTAGCTACATTTATGACATTAATGAATGCTATACTGCACAATTTTATAGATTCATTTGTAATTGTCTATCTAGATGATACACTAGTATATAGTGCTACCTGGTAGTAGCATATTTCACATTTGACACAGGTGTTGGAAACCTTAAAGATGCACCAACTACTAGAAAATCTCAAGAAGTGTGATTTTGCGCAACAGTCTTTGGTGCATCACGGGTATGTGATTGGTGGAAGAGACATGACGATAAGTCCTTCCAAGATGGAGGCCATCATGAAATTCTCAGTGCCTACTAATGTTTCTTAGGTCAAGAGTTTCATTAGAGTAGCACACTACCTGAGGAAATTCATAGCCTCGTTTTCAATAGTAGTAGCACCACTCTGTGCCATAACAAAAAGTGGCAAGAGTTTTCAGTGGGGAAAAGGTCAGCAAAGGTATTTCAAGGATTTAAAGTAGAAGATCATTCAAGCACCAATTATGGAATTACCAAACTTGCAGTGACCTTTCTAAGTGGAGACAAAGTCAAGTGGGTATGCTATGGGAGTTGTCTTGATGTAGGGAGGAAGGCATGTATGCTACCATTCTGAAGTATTTCATGGGGTAATTCTTAACTACCCTACCTATGATAAGGAGCTTTATTCCATGGTGCAAGTTGTGAAGAAGTGAAAGTAATATCTGATGAAAGGGAGACAATAATCCACAAAGATCACCAATCATTACTGTACCTGTAGGCCTAGAGTAAGATACAATAGACCATGCATTACAAGTGGATGGGGGTTTTACAACAATTTCATTTGGTGATAAAGTATCAGAAGGGAAACACAAATAAGTTTTCCAATATTATTTAAATTCCACTCACATCAAAGATTATAACTTCGGGGACTCTTATGCACATGGATCCATTCACTCATGATGCATACAGAGAGGCATATTCAGAGGATGAGGACTTCAAGGAGGTGTATCAATAGTTACAAAGTCGAGGTGATGTACACGATGGTGGAAACACCATTGACTACCATCTCCAGGATGGGTTACTCTATAGGCTAGATAAGCTATATGTTCCTAAAAGTGAGCATTTGTAGCCAATTAGAGAGGCTCATAACTCTAAGATTGCAGGGAACTTTAGTGTAGGGAAGATTTTGGCTAACTTGAAAAGGTATGTGTATTGGCCCAAGATGCAAGAACATGTATGTAGGTTCATAAGAGGGTTCATGCTTTGTTGTACCAACAAGACTAACAACATGAAACATGTTCTATATCATCCCTTACCTGTACCTACTCATCCTTGGGAAAGCATTTCCATGGACTTTGTGGGAGGTTTACTGACAACCAGGAAGGGACATGAATACTTGATCATGGTAGTGGACAGGTTCAACAAGAAATGTTTTATGATGCCCTATAAAAAGACCATCAATAAACAAGAATTAGTGAACTTGTTCTTTGGACGGGTCTGGGTGCACTTTGGGATACCAAGGAGCATCATTTTAGACCGAGAAACAAGATTTCTCAGTGCATTTTGGACTACATTGTGGGAGAAGATGGAAACAAAGTTGAAGAGATCTGCAACATTACACCCACAGTCAGATGGGTAGACTGAAGTAGTCAACAGGGATTTCGTGCAGCTGCTAAGGGGATATAACCAGAAGCATCCAAATACCTGGGATGGAAATTTGGTATATATGTAACATTATTATAATAGAGGAGCCCAAACTTCTATAGGAAAGTCCCCATTTGAGATATATTTTTGATATTTTCCACTTTAGCTTTATATATTACATATGGGCAACAAGGAGGAGTGACGAAAGATCTTACAGGAGATGATTTGAGGGATGAAACATTATAGAGAAGATTAGGTAGAACCATCTATAGGTACATGAAACACTACAAAATTCGCAGGAGAAGTATAAGGCTAGGCATGATCAACATAGAACAAAGAAATCATTGAAGGTGGGAGACATAGTATGGCTATAGTTGAACAAGTTGAGGCTGTAGGGGCCTAATAAAAAAATCAAGGCTCTAAGTTATGGTCCCTTTGAGATACTGGAAAAGGTGGGTGATAATTCCTATCGAATTAGTTTACCACCATATATGATAATTTATTCAGTTGTGAATGTAGATAATTTGAAACTCTATTAGCCTTCCTTAATAGATCACGAAGAGGAACAAGTCTTACCTTCCATGGAGGATTTGGCACGAGATGCTCAAGCTAAGTTGACAGAAGAAGCAGTTTTACAGAACAGGTTCAGAACTATAAGACAGGGTTAGCATGACCTTTGGCTGATTGGATTGAAGGGAAAACTTGTAGGAAAAGGAAAATGGTACACTAGAGAGAAGGTGGAGGAAAAATCTCGTCACCTCATTCAGTAAAAGCTTTTGGGGACATAAATCCTCCCAAAATGGGGAGGTATGATCTGGATTGGATCATTATATTGTTTTTCATCCATTTCAATGTATCTGTAGTGGAAAAAGTGGAGGAATCAACTCACGAGACTGTTTTTACCAGCGGAACCCAGTTTGGTGAAACAAGGTCTAAAACATTCTAAGAGTGTTTTGAGGCATCAAAAAAAGTCTTTTGGGGGTAAAAGTTTTCCACTTTAGCATTGTATCTTTTCATGTTATTCTACACACAAAGGCATTTCCAACAACGCAAGAAGTGCATCAATGAGAGTCATATGCGAAAGTTATGCCACTGAGAAGTTGACCTTCCCGATTTCACACCAATAGTTCGGGAGGATGTTGTGTCAACCCCCATTATTTATGGAAAAGGGGCTAGGCATGTGTTTTTGAGGTAAAATAATCTAGAAGAGACTATATTGTAATTTTAGTTAAGAGTTGATGTAGTCAAAATTAACCACTAATAGGCTATCCAACTGTGTTATAACTGGGAAACTATGAGGAAGAGGAATTCCATTCTTTCGAGAGAATTTTGTTTCATAGATGAGAAAATATAGCTAGGAGAAATAGGAGTTAGGGAACCATAGCATGAGCCAAAGGCATTACAAAGGAAAATTTTAGGGGCTAATATTCGTAGGTGGGCTAATTTTCCATGATTTTTGAAGAAAAAGGATTTTCAGATTTAAATTTTTTTCTAAAATTATTCGCTAAAATTTTAGATTACACCATTATTTAACCTTAAAAATTGCGAAAATATTATATCATCTAATATAAAATCATTGGAAGTCTAAATATTTCTACAAAAATATCAACAAAATTTTTACAATTTGCAAATTAGCGACTAGTTAGACTCGCCAAGGTTTATAAGCGTCCATCCTTAAAATTTTCCATGGGCATTACTTATTTGTAACTGTAACCATATTTATAGATAGAGAAAGAGAGTGAGGGAACCTCTCCTTCCAGCTAGGTTTTCTCCCGAAAGGGTTTCCTAGAGAGCATATCTTGTGTCTCGTGTGTGTGGTTATTTTGTCATTCTCTATTTTTTTGCATAATTTCCATTCACATGCATGCACTAATTACAGTTAAATCCACAGATAGTAAAGTTTAATAAACTATAATAGTGTAGAATTTTCAGAGTTTTATATAATATTATTAGATCTGTTATGAAAAACTACCTAATGCAATATCCAAGACAATTTACGGATAAGAAAGCCCTCCATATTACAGAGATATTGGCTCTTGGCTTATGAAAACTTCTTATCCAATCTTCCATTGAGCTTGGACAAATGTAGTTTTGAGAAACTAATGATGTCCATAAGATATGCAATGAGATCAAACTCCATCCACATTTGGTAGCTAGGGAATTTTCTAATAAGAAAATTTTCTTTAGGCCCCATCCACATAGAAATTTGGGTATGGAAATCTTGTCCCATTTGACCCAAGGAAACACCCCTAGTTCTTGCTTCCTTTCCCAAATAAAGTTTGAGCAAAGCATTTTGATTTTTTCCAATACACATTTAGGGATTAATGCTAGAGATGTATTTATCATTTTTTTTATTCATAGAAAATTATGAAATTAAAATATATTACTTTTAAATTTCATTTTCATTAACATTTTAATTATCATTGCTTAGAGACACGTTTTATAGTGTATTATGAAGAAGATGTATTCAATCTTTAGTTGACATGTGTCCCTTTTAATATGAAAATAAGATATTTTCTAAATAAAAGAACAATGTTTGACTATTAAAAAGTATACAAATAAATATATACATATTTGGTTATTTTTAATTAAGAAATTAAATGGTTGGAAAATGTCCATAGGCTTAGAAACACTCAACTCATAATGCTTCTCATCTTGCCAAGATTAAAAATAATAATAAAAATTAATTAAAATGTAATAATAAGAATAATAAATATAAAAATTAATATATGAGTTATCTCTCTCTCTTTAAAAGAAATACAAATAAAGATAAACATATTTGATTATTTTTAATTAAGAAATTAAATGGCTGGAAAATGCCCATAGGCTTAAAAAAAACTATAATGCTTCTCATCTTGCCAAGATTAAAAATAATAATAAAAGTAAACTAAAATGTAATAATAAGAATAATAAAAATAAAAATTAACATATGAGTTATATATCTATATAACAAAATTTTTAACCTCTATGGAAGTACCATGACTTACTAATAACACATATTAAAAAACCATAACTCATGTTCATATAACATTTTCTATGAATAATTATAGTCTAGCTAGTTCTTAATATTATACTCCAATATGAAGGAGACGTGGTAAACACATTTCATACTTACTCTCAACCATACAATAAAGTATTTTGATGTAACATTATCCATAACTCATGTTCATATAATATTTTATATGAATAATTATACTCTAGCTAGTTCTTGATATTAGAGTCCAAGATGAAGGAGATGTGGTAAAAATATTTCACTCTTACTCTCAACCATATAATAAAGTATTTTGATGTAACATTATTGCACCTAGAGGGCCAGTATAGGGGATATGTGCCAATATGAATGAGATGTGGTAAAAATATTCCACTCTTACTCTTAACCATATAATAAAGTAATTTGATATAACATAATTGCAACAAGAGGGCTAATATAGGGGAGAATAGGAGAGATGTGTACGGGTTAGATGTTAGACACATGTAAACAATTCTTAACCATGAATATTCACCCCCATATTACATGGATATTATTAATTTCTAAATATGCTTTGTTACAATACCATGGGCTAATACAATGGAATATCAATAAAAATGCCCAAAAACCATAACTCATTTAAAAAAAAAGTTTATTTAATTTGATAACATTTAAAAAGTTAAAACTTAATACTTACAATAAACTTATAATATAACAAGATTCTTAACCATGTATATTCACCCCCATTTTACCATGGATATTATCAATGTTAAATAGAGTTTGTGACAATACCATGGTAGAGTACCATGCTTATTAATACCACATTATGGAAAACCATAACTCATTTCAAAATGAAAATAATTTATAAATACTTTATTTTATAACATCTTTTAAATCAAATTTAAAAGATAAATTTATGAAGAGATGTTGTAGTGGTGTAAATGTTGGTTAACATTTCAATAAAAAAAAACCAATGTATATCCATCTTAACTATGGATCCACCAAGTGCTCAAATATATTTTCACTCTAAAAGAGATTTAAATCTCAAGAGATTTGGTCCCTCTTGGTAGATCCAGAATTAATATGGATCTAGGTTGGTTTAATTTATTCCTTTAAATAGGCTATATTCCACCAGAATACCATAGGTCAATGCTATGTGTTCTCATAAACTTGAAGCTCAAAAGCTCAAATACATTTTCACTCTAAAAGAGATCTAAATCTCAAGAGACATGATTCATCTTGGTAGAAGATGGATGTCGGTTGGCTTAATTTCTTCCTTTAAATAGGTTATATTCCACATGAATACCATAGGTGAATACTATGAGTTATCATAAACCTGAAGCTCGAAAACCACAGTAACTTGACAAATTCAAGTTTACCTTATTATTTTAGTTTAAAGTTAATTTTGTTTTAATGAGTTATATTTATTTTTTTCTCTATTTTATTTTTCACCGAGTAAAATTTTTAACATAGTGTTATTTTTATTTTTATGGTATTTGACCAAGTAAAATGTTTACATAACATAACATGATAGGACAAAATATCTTCAACGCCTGTTGGCACAATAATAAATTGTTAAAAGTAATTACTGGTTAAAAGTAGTTTCTTGTAGAGACACTCTCTTATGTAGTATGTAGAGATGTTTTAATATCCTGTAAAATTTTTGACTTAGTCCAAAAAGAATACAATTATAATAAATAATAATCTCCCTAGATTTTCTTTTGAACCTTCGTTCTTTAGCCTTTTGGAGAAAGGTTTAAATTTTTCCCTTGTTCCTAGAAAAATCCATATGGATGATATCAATTTTGACATTGAATATGGAATTAGAGACTTACCGAATTTCACTAAATATATCATCGGACAAGACAATATTGTGATGTTGTCCTCAGAAGCCTTTGAAGAACACACCCTCAGAAGACTTTGAAGAACACATCCCCAAACCTGAGTTTGATGATCTCAAGGCATTGAACAATAACAATGATGTTGTGGTTCTTAAAGCCATCAAGGGTGGTGCGATATTATTGATAGATAATATTACCTTAGTAAGATGTAGGAATTTACAGGGTAAGTTCCTTAGAAAGAACACCAAAAGGACACCGCTCACAACCAGATCTCAAATCAATACACCAATATTTTTGACGTGGTTAAAACCCTCAAAGTGCAAGGAGGGAAACAGTCCATGGCTTGTCCCAACGTGGGTACTACAGGAAATTTATTAATCAAAGAATGAAAATTTACATAAGCTTCTCTCATGCACGGATTGCCCGAACAATGACCCTCCATGCGCTTTAAATAGAACTCATGGACCAATCGGGTGTCAAGCCACGGATCAAGTGTCGGTAATACCGAGGTGAGAGTGAACCGTCGGATCAATACATATCGTGACCGTCGGATTGTAAGTTACAAAATGTACAACGGTAAAGAAACACACTTTACCTAACTCTAACCTAACTCTATACTAGACCAAGTTGAACTTAACTATATCCTATGTGTCGGAATATCCTAACATCCCCCCTTAAGAACAACTTGGGATAGGATTGAAGGATTTACAAATATGACACAATAGGAGAAGGAAGGAGGCACTAGAGCCTATCCCCCCTTAGTGACAACTTCCTGAACTCCAAGCATATATCGAAGTTTAGTGAACTTCGCCTCTGTGAGAGCCTTTGTGAAGATGTCTGCAACCTGATCATCTGTTGGACAATATTGCACTTCAAGAACATGGTCATGAATGAGCTTTCTGATGAAGTGCATGTGTAGTTCAATGTGTTTGCTGCGCTGATGCTGGACTGGATCTTTGCATAGCTGAATGGCACTTTGATTATCACACCAAAGTGTGGTTGGATGCTGCTGCTCAAAGCCAAACTCTGATAGGATCTGACGAAGCCACAAGGCTTCCTTACTAGCTTCCACGGCACCACGATACTCTGCTTCTGCTGACGAAAGAGAAATTGCAGCCTGTTTCTTACAAGCCCATGTAATAGGTCCTGAACCAAGAGTGAAGACATAACCGACAGTAGACTTCCGATCATCAGGGTCACCAGCCCAATCAGAATCAGTGAAACCAACTAATAGAGGAGCTGCTTTGGCACTGTAATGAATCCCAAACTGTACTGTACCTCGAACATAACGAAGTATTCTTTTAGCTGCTTTCCAATGACTTTCACGGGGGTTTTGCATAAAACGAGCAACAAGGCCAACAACAAAGGAAAGATCAGGACGAGTATGGGTTAAATACAAGAGTTTTCCGACAAGTTGACGGTATAAGGTAGCATCAACTTCAGGAGAAGTACAAGAGACTGAAAGTTTGACTCCAGACTGAAAGGGAGAAGGGGCTGGCTTACAGTCTTCCATGTGAAAATGACGAAGAATATCACAAGCATACTTGGACTGGGAAAGGAAAATACCCTCCTGGGATTGCAAGACTTGAAGACCGAGAAAATAGTGTAAGTGTCCTAAGTCTGTCATTTCAAATTTCTTTTTAAGGCTAGACTTCACATGGTTTATAAGGTTGGGATCACTACCAGTAAGAATAAGATCATCAACATAAAGAACAAGGATGATAAGAGAGTTGCCCACTTTCTTGGTGTAGACAGTATTGTCAGAATGACACCTAGAAAAGCCAGATTCTAAAAGAAAGCTATCCATTTTGGCATACCAAGCTCGAGGAGCTTGCTTGAGGCCATAAAGGGATTTCTTAAGTCGACAAACAAGGCTGGAGTCTGTTTGTATGAAGCCAATGGGTTGTTCCATATAGATTTCTTCCTGCAAGTCCCCATGCAAGAAGGCAGATTTAACATCCATCTGATGGACTTCCCATTTTAAAGAGGCAGCAAGGGAAAGAACAAGGCGGATAGAGTTCATTTTGGCAACAGGGGAGAAGGTTTCAGTGTAGTCAATGCCTTCAACCTGTGAAAAGCCCTTAGCAACGAGACGAGCTTTATGTTTATCAACTTTCCCATCTGGTCCATACTTGGTTCTGTAAACCCATTTACATCTAACAAGTTTGCGTCCCTTTGGTAGAGGAACAAGATCCCATGTATCATTTGTCATCAATGAATGATATTCTTCATTCATAGCTGCTTCCCAATGTGGATGGCCTGAAGCTTCTGCAAAAGTGTCAGGATCATGATTTACTGGAGCTTGAGCCAGTAAAGAAGAGGCTCTTTCAAACTGAGAACGTGTACGTCGCTGATCTGTAGGATCACCGGCAAGATCACCTGCTGCATCCCGAGTAGCACGGACCCATCGTGGAAGTTGAGGATCCTGAGAAGGTGGGGGAGGATTATCATCCTCGCTTTTTTTCATCTGAAGCAGAAATGTTTTCAAAAGTAGAAGAGATAGGAAGAGGTGGCACATCTGCCGGACTAGGCTCGCAGGCCGATTTATTTTCATCAAACTTTACATCTCTTCTAATGATAACATTTTTGGACTTAAATGGAATAAGTCTATATCCTTTTACATCTTCAGAATATCCAACAAAAGTACATTTCTCACTCTTAGGTTCTAAAGCTTTATGCTTTTCATCTGGAATATGGGCCCATGCTTCACTTCCAAACACACGAAAGTGACTTACATCTGGTTTAATGGAACTCCAAGCTTCTTCTGGAGTGATATTCTCTAGAACCTTAGTAGGAGTGCGATTGATTATATAATTTGCACAATTAATTGCTTCGGCCCAAAAACTAAGACTGAGTCCTTTAGATTGCAGCATACAATTAGCCATTTCCTTTAAGGTGCGATTTTTCCTTTCAGCTACACCATTTTGTTGTGGAGTGTATGGAACAGTATGTTGCATTTGAATTCCATTTTCGGTGCAAAAGTTGATGAATGTGTTTTTAACATATTCTCCACCATTATCAGTTCTTAGCTTAAGAATTTGATGTCCAGATTGTTTTTCAACAAAGGCTTTGAAGGCCAAAAAGGTGTTAAATACTTCGCTCTTGAGTTTTAAGAAGTATACCCAAGTGCGTCTGGAGAAATCATCAATGAAAGTTAAGAAGTACTTGCAGCCAGAGAATGAAGCAACAGGAAGAGGACCACATAAATCACTGTGCACAAGCTGTAAAGGGGATGAGGCGTGCCAAGAGGCACGTTTGTCAAAACTGTCCCGATGATGTTTTCCGAGTACACATCCGGAACAAACACCATCTCTGCAAGATACCATAGGAAGACCTGTCACCATATTTTCTTTACATAGATGCTGAAGGGAGCGATAGTTTAAGTGACCAAATCGCTCATGCCAAAGTTTGCTCACTTCATCATTATGAGCAACAAATACTGAGGGAAGATTTGATGACCCAAAGTTGTGAAACTTATACAACCTTTTGGAATCATCAGCAAGACCAGTAGCTAGAATCTGTTTAGGATCTTTTAGATCCTTGATTACAACATCATGAGGTGAAAATTCAACAATTTTACCTTCACCTGAATGAGTTATCTGATAGACAGATAGAAGGTTGCAGGATAAGGTTGGAACACATAATACATCATTAAACTGACCATTGTCTAGATGAACAGTTCCAGTCCCTACAACATTAAGAGATCTATCATCACCAACATATATATTTTTGGTGTTACAATCATTTAAAGAAGAAAACATGGCTTGGTTTTTGGCCATGTGACAAGAGGCTCCAGAATCAATGAGCCACTCATGAGAATGAGAAGAAGAAGAAGATACATTTAATGCATAACCAGACTGAGATGATTGACAATGACATGCAGAAAGTGCCATTCCGGAAGTTGAAGTTGAAGTAGGCTCCACATGGATGTTATGTTTCTTCATTGCGGCTTCCAAGGCTTCCATCTTCTTAAAGCATTTAGATTCTAAGTGGCCATCTCGATTACAAAAGTTACAATGTCTATCAGTCTTCTTCCATTTGTTTTTATTGGTCTTATCATTTTGCTGAAATGATCTTTCATTTTGAGGCTGAGATGGTTTAGGACCATTCTTTCGAGGATATGACTTCTTAGGATTCTTTGAATTTGGTTGCTGCTGGGCGGCTAACGCTTTCGTGGAAGAGTTTCCAAGATTAAGAAGACCAAGGTGTAAGAGTTTTTCTTGTTCTCTTATTAAGGAATCACAAAAGGAGTCAAAGGAAGGGGCCTTGTAGTCTTTTCCTTGACAAATGAAAGCTTCCCTTGTAGAATGGAAAGTGGAAACAAATACAGAGTAGGCTGGTCCCAACTTAGTAAGGATGGAATAAATAAGGTTACCATCTTCTTTCTTAACTTTAACACCTTCCAAGAGATATCTAAGGGTCTTGAATTTGGACAAGAAATCTTCAATGCAAGAAAAATTATTAGGATCCAAAGTAAGCAGCTCATTTTCAAGTTGATGGGCTCTAATTTCATTTTTAATCCCAAAAACTTTAGCGAGTTTTTCTAATGCTTCATGAGGAGTCTCAAGGTCTGCAATGTGGAATCTAAGATCAGGAGAAATAGACATCCCTATCAAACCACGTGCTTGATCTTGTCTATTTTCCCATTTTGCAACCTTGTCTTCATCTTTTGGTTTCTTCTCTTGGTCTGTGGCTATTCTGAAGAGACCTTTACTTCTAAGTAAATCTTCCATGTAGGCTACCCATTGGAAGTAGTTAGTGCTGTCAAGAATGACTTGGCATGGACTTTCCATTTTAAAAAAAAACTCAAGCTGAAGATGTTGAAAGTAAGTGTTCCAATGGATAGATCTCGAAAAAATAGGCGGTTTTAAAAAAAACGGCTCTAAAAAAGGCTTCCGGATGAAGAAGTTATGGCTTTTTGAAAAAAAATTGTTGAAGTTGTCGGCAAAGTGCGCGAATGTGCGGGAATGAAAAAATCCGCCCCCACAAAATGGAGACTTGAACCCAAGACCTCTACTCTCTTAAAATAGCTTTGAACCAATTGATCTATATAAAAAATTTGAGAGAGAGAGAGAGAGAGAGAGAGAGAGAGGGGGGGGGGGGGGCGGCCTTGGTTTGCGTGCTTGCCTTGAGAAAGCTCTTTTTCCCTACAAAACACAAAACACAAAACCCAACACGAATATGCAAAGAAAAACGAACCTTGCGGCTCAAAGTTAGCTTTAGCCAAAAAACTAGAAATTTTAAAAAAAATCTCAAAGTTAGCTTTACCCGGAAAACTAAATATTTTTCTCAATGTTTCTGATTTTCCGAGATCACACTAAGGTGCAGGGAAAAGAGCATACGCATAAGAAAAATCCTTCCTTTCTGTTTCTGATTTGCCCAGATCACACAGAGTCGCAGGGCAAAGAGCATACGCAGAAATGAAAGGTATAGATTCGGTTAAAAAAAAGGGCTAAATAAACCGAAACCGAAATAAGCAGAGAGAAAATAACAGTAAACTGCAAAAAAACACTTTATACCTCCCGATATGAAAAATGACGCAGCTAGGGCTACCGGAAACCTTTTCGCGTGAAACGAAAGGGGTTCCTCACTGGAACAGATGCTCCAAACGCAACAGAGCAGTCCTCTCAGCCCGAAAGTAGTCAGAAACAGCAGATCTAGGAAACGACAGCCGCATGCAGTTCTACCGGCTTCAGATTTGGATCACCAACAGACGCGGCCCTCAAATAGCTCCGATACCATGTAGGAATTTACAGGGTAAGTTCCTCAGAAAGAACACCAAAAGGACACCGCTCACAACCAGACCTCAAATCAATACACCGGTATTTTTGACGTGGTTAAAACCCTCAAAGTGCAAGGAGGGAAACAGTCCACGACCTGTCCCAACATGGGTACTACAGGCAATTTATTAATCAAAGAATGAAAATTTACATAAGCTTCTCTCATGCATGGATTGCCCGAACAATGACCCTCCATGCGCTTTAAATAGAACTCATGGACCAATCGCGTGTCAACCCATGGATCAAGTGTCGGTAATACCGAGGTGAGAGTGAACTGTCGGATCACTACATATCGTGACCGTCAGATTGTAAGTTACAAAATGTACAACGGTAAAGAAACACACTTTACCTAACTCTAACCTAACTCTATACTAGACCAAGTTGAACTTAACTATATCCTATGTGTCGGAATATCCTAACATAAGATGTTGGACCACCTCTGTAATACCAGGGGCTACATAAAAATTAATAAGGATCCTTTGAAAAAGATTTCCAAAAGTGTGGCTCTTGTTATAAAATCCAGTAGCTCGATTAGCTCATTCAATCATAATCTTATTAAGAGTAGCCCACTTACCCCCATAATCTATGACCTTCTAAAGATTCATAAGGACATGGCTCCTCTGAGACCCATTGTCAACACAATAGGAGGGCCGACCTACCTTATTGCTAAATGTTTAACCCTAAAGCTTAAGCCTCTTGTTGGCCAAACAAAATCCTTTATCAAGGACTCTACTACATTTTTCAATGAGTTAAAGGCTTTAAGCTTGATCCCAATGACATGCTTATGAGTTTCGATGTGGTCTCCCTCTACAATAATATACGTATCAATGAGGCCATTGAAGTCATCAAGCATATTATGGATCCTGATATGGTTAGATTACTTAATATATGTTTCACCTCTACTTCCTTCTCTTTTGATGGAGAATTCTATGAGCAAACTTGTCGTGCCGCCATGGGTCCCCCCCTCCTGTGGTAGCTAATCTATTCATGGAGGATTTTGAATCAAAATCCTTAAGCTCTTCTCATCTTCTTCCTAAGTTGTGGAAGAGGTTTATGGATGGAACTTGTGTCATCTCGTCCCATGGTAAGGAAGAGTTGGACCATTTCGTCCTTTATCTTAACAACCAGTCTAGTTCAATAAAGTTCACCATGTAATATGAAAGCAATTGTAGTCTGCCCTTTCTTGACATCCTCCTTTCAACGAAGGATGATGACTCTTTTTCTCGTCAAGTATATTGGAAGAAAAATCACACAAAGCGATATCTTCATGCTAAATCTCACCCTTTCCCAACTCAAAAGCTCGATGTTCTCAACACTTTAGCAACTAGATCTTTCATAATTTCTGATGACAACCATCTCAATGATGAGAAAGCACACCTCCTGAAGGTTTTCTTTAATAATCGGTACAATAGACATCAATACACTAAGGATTTTCTCAAAGATGAAAAAGGTCCTAGAGCTAAGAAAGAACCCAAGGATTGATTTTTTGGAGTACATCTCCCTTTTATCCAAGGGACCACTGACAAGATTGCAAAGATCTTAAGGAATCATAAGGTTCCTTCAACTTTTAGGCCTCTAAATACCATTCAGAGTTCCCTAAGATTTGTCAAAGACCCGATGGACCCTAAAAATATGAAATGTGTTTACGTTATTCCTTGCTCTTGTGGGACTCCCTACATAGGTGAGACTGATCGCTCGATTAGTCAAATGATTCATGCACACCACTGACATCAAGCATGGTAGAACCCACTCCTAGTCTTTGGAAGAACATGCAGATAAATCTAAGCATCACATCTACATTGAGGATGCCCAAGTAATTTCCAGAATTAGCCATTTCCATCATCAAAAAGTAATGGAGGCACTAGAAATCAAAAGAAGGCCCAATAACGGGATGATGGTTGGAATATTAGCAGAAGTTAGGTCCCTGCCTTGTCTTCTTAATTATTTAATAAAACAAATTAATTTTTAAAGATTTTCTTTGTTTTTCTTTGTATGTTTCTTATTTATATCATTTGATTTTTACCTATTTTCCATGTTTTCCTTTATTAAGTTTTTATGATTGGTTTTTCATTAATTAAGTTTTTATCATCTTGGTCATTCTTAGCTTTGGAAGTATTTTTTTCATCTTATCTTTCTTTGCTCCTCTAATCTTTTATTTAACCTTGTTTATTTTTATTAATTCCTTGAATTATTTGTAGGGCCTTCACCCCCTCATTTTATGGTTGTCCTTGATTTTTGAGTTCTTTTAATATTATTTTTGGTTTGAAATTTATTAATTTATATTTTGTTTCTAAAAAAAAAATTTTGTTTATTAATAGTGTCTTTGACTCCATTATTTATTAATAGGGTTCTCACTCTTTTTGTTATTATTTTTTTGACTTCCTCTTTTTTTGAAGTTTGACTTTGAAAGATGGATTTTTTTCTAAATTTATTTAATTTATTTTAGATTAGTTTGATCCTAAGGATTAATGTTAAAAATAAAAATTATTATTTATAAACTAGCCGTTTATTATAGAAATTATAAAATATATTATTTATAAACTAGTGGTTTATTATAGCCATTAATTGAACCAAGGGTCCGTACATTTCTTTATATTTAAACTTTTTCTATGATATTCCTCTTCATCTTTAAGCTTTTGCTATGATTTTCCTCTTCATCTTGTCTTGAAGAGGAACCACACTAGATGATTCAAAATGACTCGCAAAATATTCTACTCTTGTGATTCACTAGATGATTCAAAAAGTGTCCCAAAATATTATACTCTTTGATTTCTACACAAATGATTTCTACACAAAATATTCTACTATGTGATTTCTACATGAAAGTTTTTTACTTAATTCATTATGGATTACAGAAGCCTAAAGTCAGAAAATAATGATAATTATGATTAAAGTAATTTGACTTGGTCAAATATAAAATAAAATATAAAATTATTAATTATATTTATAGTTGTTATTATTATTATTATTATTATTATTATTATTATTATTATTATTATTATTATTATTTATAATTAATAATAAACCCGTCTAGATCCATCTTAACTTTGTATTACAGAGGTCCATCTTAACTTTGTATTACAGAGGTCCATCTTAACTTTGTATTATAGAGGTCAGGAGGGATCAAATCTTTTGAGATGCCAACCCGTTTTAGAATGAGAAGATATTTTTAGATCTAGAGTTAAGATAGATCTAAGCTAATTTTATAAGAGATAAAGTAATTAAAAATAAAAAAGTCTTATATGTAAGCAACTTTTATAAGAGATAAATTAATTAAAAATAAAAAATCTTATATTTTCAATTTTGATTGTGGGAAACAAATTCTTATATTTTTAAAAACATTTCAATACAACACTTATTTGAATATTCATGTTAACTAATCTATTTTAATATCAACTTCATATATTTGTGTATAGATGGAAAGAGTGAAAAAAATTATTTTAATGTTGAGCACATTAAAATGAAAATAAAAAATTCAGTGATTTCCTATTGAAAATAATAATAAGGCAATGTGTAATTCATTCAACACATAATACTATATATATATATATATATATATATAATTTAAAAATAAACATAATAAAAAATTCACCTTGAATCATAAATAGAAGTACAATAATAAATAATATTAATATACATTTAAAATTATATTAATATGTTGACAATGTAGTCCATAAATAAAATATTAATGTATTTGAAATAGCTTATTTAATTATATTTGTTTTAAGGAAGAAAAAAACTATGTATATAATATATAAAGCAATTGAAAAATAAATTTTTTTATGGTTAAAATTTTTTAAATATTTTTATTATTCTACATTTTAACTATTTTTCCTGTAATTTTTTTGATAATTTTGTCTAAAATCTAATAAAAATTGATTAGAATGGAAAATTTAACAGATATACTTTATTCAATTCATGTTTCAAAAAATATTTTTCAAAAATTAAATCTATTTATGCATTCAAAATTAACATCAATACACCTTAAAAAAAAAAAAACTATTTACTCTCCTAACTCTACTTAGCATAGGTATGAGAGAAACATGATGCATTTTTACAGAAATACATACTACCCGCAGATATATAAATATGTTCACGAGTACAATATATGGTTACATGTGTTAACATCCCGAGGTTATATCAATTCATAAGGGCACAAGCCTCTAAAATATGTTTAATGCTTTGATTATATTTGATGTGATCACCCATAGCGGAAATGAGTGCCAACCGTTCTACACACCTGGCTACAGTCGGTAATAGGGTTTTCAAATCACGAGCCGAAACAATTGTAACAAGATCCACCGTTGATGTGTTCATTGTTTACAAAATCCCTAGATGAGGCATCTGTGGCATGACCCGCCGTCGCTATTTTTACCAGGTTCTTTTATTCTGGAATGTGTTTATTGTTCAAATTCGAGTTTTGGCTCTGTGAACTTAGACTAGTTTGCCTGGAACTAAACTGGTTCTTGCTCTGTTTATCTTATGGCTATTTCTCACTCGAGGTTCACCCAGTTCTTGCAAAGTTTATCTAGTAGTTTTAAGAACTTAATTAATTTGCTTGTTTTCATAATACAAATTGTTATTTTTCAAGGCTAGAGCTAATCAGCTATATATTGGTTATTTAATGCATGCAGAGCAGCCCACAACTTAGTCTAATAACATGGCAGCGGCAAATATTATTTAATGCCGAATTTACCCGCTCCCGCTCGTGTTATGGCGTTAAGTCGCGTGCTGATCTGACGGCATTAAATACCCAATATATGACTGGTTAGCTCTTACCATTTTTCAGCATTTTTATTGAGAATCTTTTTGTTTATATCTACTCAGTACCGTACCAAAATTTTTCTTTATTATTTTCCTTACAGTTAATTAAAATGATTAAAATCATAGTATTTTAAAGAATTGACACACATTACAAAGTCATCCATCGCATGTACCGAAATACAATAACATAATTATATTACAACAATCTTTTCCTTATCGGATAATTACCTTACAGTAAGAAAACTCTCAAGTATTTCTATTAAAAGAATAACTACAACTCACTAATAAATCAACTAGCCTATTCTTTCAGAAATTGTAACCTGTAGTTCCTAATAATTACTGTAATTTTCTTGTAGGGTTACTTCTAACTTTCAACAATTTGGAAATTTATTTCAAAATACCACACCTCCCAACCTCGAGACTCGCAATTACCTCTTGTCCCCTGAGCCTTTTTCCTCACCTAACAGTTTGAAGAAATAAATTCCAAATTGAGGTAACCTGTATCTGTCACGACGAAAATTCCAAATTGAGGTAACCTGTATCTGGACCTCAGGACGACAACTCCAGTCCAGTATTGTCCGCAAAGGTCCTGGGGACGACAACACCAATCCCGTATTGTACTCACACGAATGAATGAATCAGTTTGAGGGTTCCACTGACTTCCAAGTTTAGCTCAGCGATACCTCTATGAAGCAGAATACTACTCTGTGACAAGTTCTGGTTTTTCTTTCTTTACTACTACTATGACAAGTTCTGTTTTTTCTTTCTTTACTACTACTATAACAAGCTCTGGCTTTTCTTTCTTTCTCCATATGCTCCAGCTTTCTCTTTTCTTGACATCCGAGGATTGCTCTGGCTTTTCTTTCTTTCTCCACATTCTCCAGTTTTCTCTTTTCTTGACATCCCCTGATTTCCACCGAGATAAGCTTTTTAGGGTTTTTTTCTATCTCTAGGAGAGGAGAAGAAAAACCAATAATTGATTCTAACTATTTTCTGGACATCCCAAGATTTCTACCGAGATAGGGTTTTTTCCATGTCTAGGAAAGGAGAAGAAAAATCAATAACTGATTCTAACTTTTTAGGGTTTTTTTCTATCTCTAGGAGAGGAGAAGAAAAACCAATAATTGATTCTAACTATTTTCTTGGCATCCCAAGGTTTCTACCGAGATAGGGGTTTTTTCCATCTCTAGGAAAGGAGAAGAAAAATCAATAACTGATTCTAACTGTTTGAGAAAAATAAAAATACGTTTTCTTAAATTCTTCTTTATTTTTATTTAGTATTCTTTGTTGCAAGTCATAATATCATTTTCTTCATTCTTGATTTTCATACATTTATCTTAATGCAAAGTTTTTCCTTACCACATTTTTAGCAACAAATCATAAATTACTAAGTTATACAAAGTAGAAGTAATTAGTTCTTAATACGATTAGGGTATTACAAAAATAAATGCAATTTAAATAATAAAACATTATATATATATATATATATATATATATATATATATATAACCATAGATTTATTAAGTGTCTAGAGGATGTTGGAAGTTTGACAACGAATTATGTAAAATTGTGTAAAAATGTAACTAGTTAGTTCTCTACCGAAATAGCAGTTATTTGGTATAAAAATTTGGTATAAAACTAGTGAATGCTCGAGAAATGTAATCGTGGAGAATCATTGTTGAATTAATAGAGATCTTGTTAGGGTTCAAGAGAAATAAATATAACAATCAAAAAATACACATTCAAACGATGTAAACCATGATTATTGGGGGAAAAATCAACCAACAATAGATATGTTATTGTCCTTGGCTAAAACACAGCCAAGCCAGTGGAGAATCATTGTTGAATTAATAGAGATCTTGTTAGGGTTCAAGAGAAATAAATATAACAATCAAAAAATACACATTCAAACGATGTAAACCATGATTATTGGGGGAAAAATCAACCAACAATAGATATGTTATTGTCCTTGGCTAAAACACAGCCAAGCCAGCCAACAACCCGAGCTTTCACCACTCAACCATGGCTACCTACAATGGAGAATATACAAGCCTTTTAAGGGCTTCAACTATATGTAATACCATGGGCTCAATACCATGAGTCACCAATACTAGGTGCCCAAAACCACAATTGTTAACCATAAGTGTTGACATAACCTCAACTCCACCATAAGGTCAATTTTATGTAATAATCCCCCCTTTAAACTTAACTTTGGGTTTTCCTTGGCCAAATCTAGCCAAATCTGCCAAGTGAGCCAACCACCACTCACCTTCAGGCCCTACCCAATCAATGTTAGGATATTTGATAATCTCACAAGTTGTCCTAGTTTAGCATGCTTTATCATACCACCACATGCATCCCCATATCACCTAAGTGGACATTAAGACTTTACCAGTGATTTACTGGGGTACGCAGTTTTACAGTCATACACCCATTTATTTTTATTTTGTTGCTATCTTGACCGACACACAACTTGAACCACTACAAGTTTAATCATGCATTTCACCCTATAAGACTCCTATCCCACTATTTAACCCTTCTCTTATAACTGAATTTTTATTTAAGATTTCTGTTACTATTTCAGAATAGAAATTTTTCTTTAACCATAAAAGCTCTACAACTAGTTTCTTAAAAAAAAAGAATTACCCGACTTTCTTGATTTTTTAAATTTCCAAAAAATATTCCGAGGGCTTGCATTTTCTTCTTGCTCCTCATCGAACGAGGTCTTGGCAAAGCCTTCAGACTTCATTTTATTCTTGCTCCTTATTGAACCATCACTCAATGGACATTGCTGGTTGTGCAACGAGCTATTGCTTCAACCAGCACCACCACTTCGTCGATGGGAACATTTCAAACAACTATCGAAGGCCCTTGACAACCAGAGCTCTGATACCACTCGTTAGGGTTCAAGAGAAATAAATATAACAATCAAGAAATACACATTCAAACCATGTACACCATGATTATCTGGAAAACTTCAATTGGGGGAAAAACCATCCAACAATATATCTATTATTGTCCTTGGCTAAAACACAACCAAGCCGGCCAACAACCTGAGCTTTCACCGCTCAACCATGGCTACCTACAATGGAGAATACACAAGCCTTTTAAGGGCTTCAACTACATGTAATACCATGGACTCAATACCATGAGTCACCAATAATGGGTTCCCAAAACCACAACTGTTAACCATAACTGTTGACATAACCTCAAATCCACCATATGGTCAAGTTTATCTAACTTAATGGTATCACAGTGTGTATTTTGTGCTGCGTGAAGGTTTTTCTATGAGGAGAGTCTGTTGAAGAGTCAATGTCTGCATTGAGGAGGCTTGGTGTGAAGGACAAAGTCTGCATATAGAGATAAAGGGGGCAATGTGTGTGGAAAATCGTGAGAGGGCGCTGCGAAACCAGCGTGAGAAGCGTGGAGCAGTTGCAAAAGCATGGAGCAATCCAAACCCTCTGCATGCTATCCCCTCTATGTGTTGGCTATGTGAGAAGCATGGAGCAGTTGCGTGCAACATAAAACCCTGCTTGTTTTTCTCCTGCTGCTAGAGCTTGAAGATTGCCACCCTCTGCGTGTGAAGACCAGAGCAATCTGCTCTCTGCGTGGACCAGAGCACTTTGCGTTGGACTAGAGGTGAAGACCAGAGCGTTGCGTTGCTGCAAGAAGCCCATTTGTTTGCGTGCTGCCTGCATGATTTTTATGCCTTCTACCTGCTAGAACCAAGCAGAGTCTGCATAAGGAGGACTCCACATGTAAGAAAGGAAGGGAGGTCATGAAAACTAGAGCCAGAAACCCTCTGCGTATCAGTGGAAGTGCATTGAACTGGGCGTTGGAGTGCCCGCCGCTGTGTGTGCTAGCGGAGAGAGGAAGACCAAACCCGACATGGTAGAGCAGAGAGGGAGCAGAGAGGGAGTTGTTGCCAGAGCCATCTGCTATCTGAATCCTAGTATTTTTTGAAAGAAATTTTATCTAAGAAATTTTTTTTCAGAAAGTTGTGAAAATAAAGATTTATGTAAATTGAAGAAATTCTGAAGATAAAGGGGTGTATGTGTGAAATTGAAGAAATAAAAGACAGTTATTTTTTTTTTCTATTTAAAAGGAAAGGAGAAAAAGTTTTTTTCAAAAGGGTTTTCTCTATTTAAATTGATTTTTTTTTTATTTTTTTGGAGAAATAAGGAAACATACAACCTAGTTGAAGAAAAAAAACTTTCATTGGAAAAATAAGGAAATATAAACCCTAGCTGAAAAGACTGAAACCCTAAGAGAAGAACAAAATGGCCAAGATGTCGAATGCGAAATTCAAGGTGGAGAAATCCACTGGAAAGAGCAATTTTACTCTTTGGAAACTGAAGGTTAGGGATCTGCTTGTGCAACAAGGGTTGCACAAGGCATTAGATGGGGCAACTAAGAAATCTGCAACCATGACTACTTCAGAATGGGAGGACTTGGATGCCTGAGCTCTTACTACCATCCGATTATGCCTGGCGGATGAAATTCTCTTCAATATTGTTGAAGAGACTACAAATTCAAGATTGTGGGGAAAACTGGAAAAACTCTATATGGCAAAGTGATTAACCAACATAATTTATCTGAAAAGACAATTATATAGTCTTCGAATGAAAGAAGATTTGAACGTTGTAGAACATTTGAATGTTTTTAATACACTTATATGTCAATTAACAAATATGGAAGTTAAAATTCAGGAAGAAGATAAAGCCATAACCTTGATGTGTTCTCTGCCCGAATCATGGGATCACTTTGTAACTTCAATTAGCTTCAGCACTGCTGATTCTTTGAAGTTTGAATCAGTCATGGGAGCTCTCCTTTTTGAAGAAGTACAAAGGAAAACTAGTACTGAAACAACTGCATCAGAAGCCATGGTAGCTAGCGGACACTCAAAGGAAAGAGGAGAAAAACCAAGGGGTCCTTCGAGATCGAAATCAAAGGGAAAGAATTGTAAGGAAAAATGTTGGCACTACAATAAAATTGGACACTTGAAGAAAGACTGTTGGAAACGAAAGGAATCCGATAACCCGAAGAAGGAGTCGAATTAGGTCGATTCAGATATGATAGAAGAAGTTTTATCTGCTGAAGAATTATGTATGATAGATGAAACTTCACCTGAATGTAATGTCTCTCAGGGTTTAGATAGCTGGCTATTAGACTCTGGTGCTCCTCATCACATGTGCCCACATAGAAATTGGTTTACTTCGTATGAAAATGTAAATAGTAGTTCTGTGTTTATGGGTAATAATGTGTCATGTCAGAATGTTAGGATGGGAAATACTAGGATTAAGATGTATGATAACATAGTTAGAACATTAACTAGTGTTAGACATGTACCTAATCTGAAAAAAATAAAAAAAATTGATTTCTTTGGGAGTGCTGGATTCAGATAGTTATAAGTTTAGAGGTGAGGATGGCGTCTTGAAGGTCTCTAAAGGAGCCCTAGTGGTTATGAAAGCAGAAAAGGTCAGAAATATTTATAGGTGAAAAGGAAGTACTCAGGTCAATGAAGTAGTGGTTGCGTCAGAAAAGGAAGAAGCAGGTACTTGTCTATGGCATCAGCGATTTGGTCATATGAGCGAGAAAGGTCTTCAGATACTGATGAAACATAAATCTCTTCCCGATTTGAAATCCTTGAAGTTAGATTTCTATAAACATTGTGAGTATGGAAAACAATGTAAACAGAGATTTAAAGTTGGAAATCATAATAGTAAAGATATTTTAGACTATATTCATTCTAATATGTGGGGACCATCCCCTGTTCTGTCATATGGAGGTGCTCTATATTTTTTAACATTTATTGATGATTTCTACCGTAAAGTTTGCGTCTTTATCCTAAAAAAGAAAGCTGATGTATTTAGTGTCTTTAAACAATTTAAAGCAATGGTAGAGAAAAGAATAGGCAAATCTATTAAATGTTTAAGAACTGACAGTGGTGGTGAGTTCACTTCAATTGAATTTGAACAATACTGTAAGGATGAGGGAATTATTAGACACAAAACTGCTGTTTATACTCCTCAAAAAAATGGTGTCACTGAGCGTACGAATCAGACTCTTATGGAAAGATCTAGAAGCATGTTCAGTGATGCTAACTTGCAAAAGGAGTTGTGGGAAGAAGCAATATCTACTACTTGTTATTTAGTTAACAGATCACCTTCGGTAGCAATTAATTGTAAAATTCCTGAAGAAGTTTGGACAGGTCAGTCTTGTGATTATTCACATTTGAGGATATTTGGTTGTGATGCTTATTCTCTTATTTCAAAAAATAAGCGTTCAAAATTAGATCCAAAGTTGAAATGTTATGTCTTTTTTGGGTATGACTATGCAGTGAAAGGATATAGGTTGTGGGATCCTACATTGCGGAAGATAGTCCTTAGTAGAGATGTAACATTTGATGAATCTTCTCTTTTAAAATCAAATGTTGAAAGAATTGAACAGGAACAGGTATCGCCAAATCAACGAGTTCAGTTGGAGGCTAGACCTTTCAGTGATAGTCGAAAGGAAGGAGAGACTTCTGGAGAAAAAGGTGTTGAAGACACAAAGGAAGCCGTTGAAGTTTCTGAACCAGTTCAAGTTTCTAAACCAGTTTAGCAACCAGTTGCTCTAAGAAGGTCTACAAGGGAAAGAAAAACTCCCAAAAGGTATGAAGATTCTACTTTATCTTTTGCTTTGATTACTGAAGATGGGGAACCTTCTTGTTATCAAGAAGCAGTAGACGATACAGATAGCGAAAAATGGAAAATAGCTATGGAAGAAGAAATGGATTCCTTAGCCAAGAATAATACCTGGGATCTTGTAGAGCTTCCTGAAGGGAGAAGTGTTGTTGGATGGAAGTGGGTCTTCAAACTGAAAAAGAAAGTTGATGGAAGTATCAAAAGGTATAAGGCAAGACTGGTAGCAAAAGGATATTCTCAGGTTGAAGGTATAGACTTTCATGAGATTTTTTCTTCAGTTGTAAGACTTATTTCTATTTGTACTGTGTTGGCACTAACTGCGTTACTTAATCTTGAGTTAGAACAGTTAGATGTTAAAACAACTTTTCTACATGGTGATTTCAATGAAGAGATATATGGAACAACCAGAAGGTTTTGTACAAGGTCGCAGCAGAAGATTAGCTTGCAAGCTTAGGAAATCATTGTATGGTCTGAGGCAGTCTCACAGACAATGATACAAGAAGTTTGATTCCTTCATGGTGAGCCAGAAATTTATAAGAAGTGAGTATGATCATTGTGTATACTTCAAAAGTTTTAATGGGATATTCATTATCTTAGCTTTATATGTTGATGATATGCTTATTGCAAGCAAAAGCATGGAAGAGATCAACAGGTTAAAGGCTCAACTCTCTAGGACGTTTGGTATGAAGGATCTTGGAGCAGCAAAACATATCTTGGGCATGGAGGTACATAGAGATAGGAGAAATGGTAAGCTTTGGTTATCACAGCAGAATTATGTGGAGAAATTACTTGAAAAGTTCTCTATGAACAATGTGAAACCTGTTAATGTTCCACTAGCTTCCCATTTTAAGCTTTCTTCGGTTTTGAGTCCTAGAGCTCATGAAGAAAAGGAGTATATGTCTCATGTACCAAATGAAAATGCTGTAGGAAAATTAATGTATGCGATGGTATCTACAAGACCTGACATTTCACATGCAGTTGGAGTTGTCAGCAAGTTCATGGCAAACCCAGGTAAAGAAAATTGGCAAGCAGTGAAATGGGTGCTTCGATATCTAAGAGGCACAAGTGACCATTGCATCGTCTTTAATGGTAGTGAAGGATCAGTCTGCGGATATGTAGATGCTGACTATGCATGTGATTTGGACAAAAGAAGATCTACTACAGGTTATGTCTTTACTCTTGCAGGTGGAGAAATTAGTTGGATGTCAAAGCTTCAAGAAACAGCTGCGTTGTCCACTATCGAAGCTGAATATATAGCTGCCTCAGATGCCAGTAAAGAAGCAATCTCGTTAAAGGGTCTGCTTGATGAGATTGGAAGGACGCAGGAGAAAGTGAATGTACTTTGTGATAGTCAAAGTGCTATTCACTTGGCTACAAATCCTACTTATCACAGCAGAACCAAGCACATTGATGTAAGGTATCATTTTCTGAGACATGTGATCGATGGCGGAAAAGTAGCTCTTCAAAAGGTCCATACACGAGAGAATTGTGCAGACATATTCACAAAGCCAGTTACAGTAGAGAAGCTGCGATGGTGTTTAGCTTCTCTTGGCTTATAGAAAAGATGATGAATGGGCATGGGCAAGGGATTAGGAAAATTGTTATCAAGGTGGAGTTTGTTGGAAGTTTGACAGCAAATTATGTAAAATTGTGTAAAAATGTAACTAGTTAGTTCTATACCGAAATAGTAGTTATGTAACGGAGGAGGCTGGTATAAAACTGGTGAATGCTCGAGAAATGTAATCGTGGAGAATCATTATTGAATCAATAGAGATTCCAATCCCTTGCCCCGTGGATGTTTCCTTGACACCCTGTCAAGGTTTTACCATGTAAATCCCGTGCGTTTATGCGTGTGTTTGAATTCAGTTTTTCAAATTTGTTATATGCTTTTCTTAGTCAATTTTATAACTAAATGTGTGTAGTTTCCTTCTTCATTATTTCCCCTATTCAAACAACTATGTTTGGTGCTATGTGAAGGTTTTTCTTTGAGGAGAGGCTGTTGAAGAGCCAACGTCTGCATTGAGGAGGCTCTATGTGAAGGACAAAGCCTACGTATAGAGATAAAGGGGGAAATCTGTGTGGAAAATCGTGATAGGACGCTACCAAACCAACGTGAGGCCACGTGTGTGAGTGTGTTTCCTGCGTGGAAGATTTGCCAAACGCTCTGCCGCGTATTGTCTTTGCGTGTTGGCTATGGGAGAAGCATGGAGCAGTTGCAGAAGCATGGGGCAATCCAAACCCTCTGCGTGTTGGCTGTGTGAGAAGTGTGGAGCCGTTGCGTGCCGCATAAAACCCTGCGTGTTTTTCTCCTACCGCCGGAGCTTGAAGATTGCCGCCCTCTGCATATGAAGACCAGAGAAATGTGCTCTCTGCGTGGACCAGAGCACTTTGCGTTGGACCAGAGGTGAAGACCAAAGCTTTTTGTGGTTGTAAGAAGCCCATTTTTCTGCGTGTTGCCTGCATGATTTGCCTGCATGCTGCCTGCTAGAACCAGGCAGAGTTTGCGTAAGGTGGACTGCACGTGTAAGAAAGGAAGGGAGGCCATGAAGACTAGAGGCAGAAACCCTCTGTGTATCAGTGGAAGTGCGTTGAACTAGGTGCTGGAGTGCCTGCCACTGTGTGTGTTGGAGCAGAGAGAAGGACCAGACCCTGCGTGGTAGAGAAGAGAGGGAGTTGCTGCCAGAGCCATCCGCTATCTGAATCCTAGTATTTTTTGAAAGAAATTTTGTCTCAGAATTTTTTTATTCAAAAAGTTGTGAAAATAAAGATTTATGTAAATTGAAGAAATTCTGAAGATAAAGGGGTGGATGTGTGAAATTGAAGGAAAAAAGACAATTTTTTTTCTATTTAAAAGGAAAGGGGAAAAAGTTTTTTTTCAAAGGGCTTTTTCTATTTAAATAGATTTTTTTATTCTTATTTTGGAGAAATAAGGAAATATACACCCTAGTTGAAGGAAAAAAAAACTTTCATTGGAAAAAATAAGGAAATATAAACCCTAGCTGAAAGGATTGAAACCCTAGGAGAATAACAAAATGGCCAAGATGTCGAATGCGAAATTCGAGGTGGAGAAATTCATCGGAAAGAGCAATTTTGGTCTTTGGAAACTGAAGGTTAGGGATCTTCTTGTGCAACAAAGGTTGCATAAGCCATTGGATGGGGCAAATAAGAAACCTACAACCATGACTATTTCAGACTGGGAGGACTTGGATGCTCGAGCTCTTAGTTCCATCTGGTTATGCCTGGCGGTTGAAGTTCTCTTCAATATTGTTGAAGAGACTACAGCTTCAAGATTATGGGGAAAAATGGATAAACTCTATATGACAAAGTCATTAACCAACATAATTTATCAGAAAAGACAGTTATACAGTCTTCAAATGAAATAAGGTTCAAACGTTGCAGAACATTTGAATG
Organism: Pinus tabuliformis; assembly: GCA_031772625.1. Lineage (NCBI taxonomy): Eukaryota > Viridiplantae > Streptophyta > Pinopsida > Pinales > Pinaceae > Pinus > Pinus tabuliformis. The sequence continues at coordinate 705,351,004 of CM062806.1, read as the reverse complement.
TTTTTAATACACTTATATGTTAATTAACATATATGGAAGTTGAAATTCAGGAAAAAGATAAAGCCATAACCTTGTTGTGTTCTCTGTCCGAATCATGGGATCACTTCGTAATTTCAATAAGCTTGAGCACTGCTGATTCTTTGAAGTTTGAATCAGTCGTGGGAGCTCTCCTGTCTGAAGAAGTACGAAGGAAATCTAGTACTGAAATGGCTGCATCAGAAGCCATGGTAGCTAGAGGACGCTCAAAGGAAAGAGGAGAAAAACGAAGGGGGGTCTTCTAGATCGAAATCGAAGGGAAAGAAGTGTAAAACAAAATGTTGGCACTGCAATAAAATTGGACACTTGAAGAAAGACTGTTGGAAACGAAAGGAATCCGATAACCTAAAGAAGGAAGCGAATCAGGTAGATTCAGGTATGCTAGACGAAGTTTTATCTGCAGAAGAATTATGTATGATAGATGAAACTTCACCTGAATGTAATGTCTCTCAGGGTTTAGATAGCTGGCTGTTAGACTCCAGTGCTTCTCATCACATGTGCTCACATATAAATTGGTTTACCTCGTATGAAAATGTAAACAATATTTCTATGTTTATGGGTAATAATGTGTCATGTCAAACTGTAGGGATGGGAAATATCAAGATTAAGATGTATGATAACACAGTTAGAACATTAACTAGTGTTAGACATGTACTTGATCTGAAGAAAAATTTGATTTTTTTGAGAGTGTTGTATTCAAATGGTTAGAAGTTTACAGGTCAGGATGGTGTCTTGAAGGTATCTAAAGGAACCTTAGTGGTTATGAAAGCAGAAAAGGTCGGAAATCTTTACAGGTTAAAAGGAAGTACTCAGGTCAGTGAAGCAGCGGTTGCATTAGAAAAGGAAGAAGCAAGTACTCGTCTATGGCATCAACGATTAGGTCATATGAGCGAGAAAGGTCTTCGGATACTGACGAAATGTAAATCTCTTCCCAATCTAAAACCCTTGAAGTTAGATTTCTGTAAACGTTGTGTGTATGGAAAACAATGTAAACAGAGATTTAAAGATGGAAATCATAATAGTAAAGATATTTTAGACTATATTCATTCTGATCTATGGGTACCATCCCCTGTTGTGTCATATGGAGGTGCTCTATATTTTTTAACGTTTATTGATGATTTCTCCTGTAAAGTTTGGGTCTTTATGCTAAAAAAGAAAGCTAATGTATTCAATGTCTTTAAACAATTTAAAGCAATGGTAGAGAAAAGCACAGGCAAATCTTTTAAATGTTTAAGAACTGACAATGGTGGTGAGTTCACTTCAATTGAATTTGAACAATACTAGAAGGATGAGGGAATTATTAAACACAAAACTGCTGTTTATGCTCCTCAGAAAAATGGTGTTGCTGAGCGTATGAATCAGACTCTTATGGAAAGAGCCAGAAGCATGATCAGCAATGCTAACTTGCTAAAGGAGTTGGGGGTAGAAGCAGTATCTACTGCTTGTTATTTAGTTAACAGATCACCTTCAGTAGCAATTAATTGTAAAATTCCTGAAGAAGTTTGGACACGTCAGTCTTGTGATTATTCACATTTGAGGATATTTGGCTGTGATGCTTATACTCTTATTCCAAAAAATTAGCGTTCAAAATTAGATCCAAAGTCGAAATGTTATGTCTTTGTTGGGTATGACTAATGCAGTGAAAGGATATAGGTTGTGGGATCCTAAATTGCAAAAGATAGTCGTTAGTATAGATGTAACATTTGATGAATCTTCTCTTTTAAAATCAAATGTTGAAAGAATTGAATAAGAACACGTATTGCCAGATCAACGAGTTTAGTTGGAGGCTAGACCTTTCAGTGATAGTCAAAAGGAAGGAGAGACTTCTGGAGAAAAAGGTGTTGAAGACAAAAAAGGAAGCTGTTGAAGTTTATGAACTAGTTCAACAACGAGTCGCTCTAAGAAGGTCTACAAGGGAAAGAAAAACTCCCAAAAGGTATGAAGATTCTGCTTCATCTTTTGCTTTGATTACTGAAGATGGGGAACCTTCTTGTTATCGGGAAGCAGTAGATGATACAAATAGCGAAAAATGGAAAATGACTATGGAAGAAGAAATGGATTCCTTAGCCAAGAACAATATCTGGGATCTTGTAGAGCTTGTTTAAGGGAGAAGTGTTGTTGGATGCAAGTGGGTCTTCAAACTGAAATGGAAAGTTGATAGAAGTATCGAAAGGTATAAAGCGAGACTGGTAGCAAAAGGATATTCTCAGGTTGAAGGTACAGACTTTCATGAGATTTTTTCTCCAGTTGTAAAACTTGTTTCTATTCGTATTGTGTTGGCACTAATTGCGTTACTTAATCTTGAGTTAGAATAGTTAGATGTTAAAACAACTTTTCTACATGGTGATTTGAATGAAGAGATATATATGGAACAACCACAAGGTTTTGTACAAGGTCGCAGCAGAATATTAGTTTGCAAGCTCAAGAAATCATTGTATGGTCTGAGGTAGTCTTCTAGACAATGGTACAAGAAGTTTGATTCCTTCATAGTGAGCCAGAACTTTATAAGAAGTGAGTATGATCATTGTGTATACTTCAAAAGTTTCAATGGCATATTCATTATCTTAGCTTTGTATGTTGTAAATATGCTTATTGCAAGCAAAAGCATGGAAGAGATCAACAGGTTAAAGGCTCAACTCTCTAGGACGTTTGGTATGAAGGATCTTGAAGTAGCAAAACATATCTTGGGCATGGAGATACATAGAGACAGGAAAAATGGTAAGCTTTGGTTATCACAATAGAAGTATGTGGAGAAAGTACTTGAAAAGTTCTCTATGAACAATGTGAAACCTGTTAATGTTCCACTAGCTTCCCATTTTAAGATTTCTTCGGTTTTGAGTCCTAGAGTTGATGAAGAAAAGCAGTATATCTCTCATGTACCATATGCAAATGCTGCAGGCAACTTAATGTATGCGATGGTATCTACAAGACCTGACATTTCACATGCAGTTGGAGTTGTCAGTAGGTTCATGGAAAATCTAGGTAAAGAACATTGACAAGCACTGAAATGGGTGCTCCGATATCTAAGAGGCACAAGTGACCATTGCATCGTCTTTAATGGTAGTGAAGGATTAGTCTGCGGATATGTAGATGCTGACTATGCTGGTGATTTGGACAAAAGAAGATCTACTACAGGTTATGTCTTTACTCTTGCAGGTGGAGCAATTAGTTGGATGTCAAAGCTTCAAGAAACAGTTGTGTTGTCCACTACCAAAGCTGAATATATAGCTGCTTCAGATGCCAGTAAAGAAGCAATCTTGTTAAAGGGTCTGCTCGATGAGATTGGAAGGACACAGAAGAAAGTGAATGTACTTTGTGACAGTGAAAGTGCTATTAACTTGGCTAGAAATCCTGCTTATCATAGCAGAACCAAGCACATTGATGTAAGCCATCATTTTTTGAGACATGTGATTGATGGCGGAAAAGTAGCTCTTCAAAAGGTCTATACGTGAGAGAATTGTGCAGACATATTCACAAATCCAAGTTACAGTAGAGAAGCTGTGATGGTTTTTAACTTCTCTTGGCTTACAGAAAAGATGATGAATGGGCATGGGCAAGGGATTAGGAAAATTGTTGTCAAGGTAGAGTTTGTTGGAAGTTTGACAACAAATTATGTAAAATTGTGTAAACATGTAACTAGTTAGTTCTATATCGAAATAGCAGTTATGTAACGGAGGAGGTTGGTATAAAACTAGTGAATGCCCAAGAAATGTAATCGTGGAGAATCATTGTGACACTCTGTCAAGGTTTTACCACGTAAATCCTGTGCGTTTATGCGTTTGTTTGAATTTAGTTTTTCAAATTATATGCTTTTCTTGGTCAATTTTTTAACTGAATGTATGTAGTTTCTTTCTTCATTATTTCCCCTATTCAAACAACATAGGATTGAAAATTTTAAGTTGTAATTTCCCTTTTTTTCATTATTAAATAAATGATTTAACAAATTATGTTTAATATTGAATCTATATCGAATATAAAAATAAAATCACAACCTAGATTATATATATATATATATATATATATATATATATATATATATATATATATAATTATAGAAAATAACTTTTAAAGTGTTTAGATAATCTTCGGCAAAATCACATAACCAATCTTTTGTCGACGCGTTTCGAACCAACCAGTGTGGTTCATGTCAGGACAAGTTGACAATGCTCACGATGAACCACACTGGTTAGTTCGAAACGCGTCGACAAAAGATTGGTTATGTGATTTTGCCGAAGATTATCTAAACTTTTAAAGTTTTTAAATTTACAGCCATCTACACATTTATATTTTTTCCATCTTTCTCGAAAAATACATATATTTTCAACAATTTTAAAAAATCATATAAAAATAGTAAACAAAATTCAAATAAAATCATTTTAATTGTAATATATAAAATTATAATTAACAACGTCGTTATGAAATTTCAACTTCAACATTTTTATTATATATACATATATCCTCTGGATCAAATTAACTGCTATTATAACTTAGCCACTTCCAAAATAAAATGGTCTGGAATTCGAGTTTTGAAGTGCATATCGTTCTCTCACCACCTTCCGGATTTCCCAAAGACAATTTTTATTTAAATAATAAAGTATCATAAACACGTTTTTTATTTTATATAAATTTGAAAAATAACATCAAATTGAATATTCCCATCAACAATTTTTTCTTTCCCTAAGAAGTGGAACCATAAGGGTGGGGACCGTCTGAAGCAATATACTTGACAACACCGCGATTGAAAAACCAATCACCAACAGCTTCTGCAATGGTCTGTCACAAAACAAAAACATACACACATCTATATCAACTTGAACTGTGAACATAACTTGTTTAGAACATTTATCTAGAAAAAGTCAAATAACGATGTACCTTCGAATTCAATTTTGGAGAATTCGCTGAGTGCCACAAATCTTGTACTTTTGTTTGACAATGTGAATAACATGAATCGATAAACAACCCTCCGTCGCATGAGTCAAACATGGGTGTTAATGCACTGATCGTCTTGTCCCTGTATCCTGTGATTGCTAACAGTATGTTAGCGCACTGATTATAACATTCCTTAGTCCTGTGACTGATAACAGTATCCAAAAATATATGAATAATCCCTTCACAAAGTTGGGTTCTTGAAAGAAAAAATGGGTAGTGTTACTGGAAAGAAAAGCCGTAGGTTTAGGTTTCGGTCATGATGGATAGCCTAGTTGGTTAAAGCCATATGGGTTTGGGCCGGGTAGACCAGTTAATTGAAACCCACAAAATCATTGGCCCTTTATGAAACTCTCAATGATTAATTCATTAGAATCAAACTCTCAATGATAAAGCTGGCTAGGCGGGTGTCATTACACCCGTAAGTGTTTCAATAGAGGAAAAGAAAAACTCTGGGTATTTATGCAGAAAGTAACCTTTCATTGTTTTCAATTGCCAGGGAGCGCAGGCCGTGATATTCGCCTTGCACTTGTCCCAAATACCATGGGGATCTGCTGAAACAGGCACCCAAATATTTGCAACCTGTAGAAAACAAATTGACAGCCATAGAATATACGAAATCGCATTCGATTGTTCTATGATGTATAATAAACAGTGAAAAACTTTCCAACTATTTTATCTACCTGTGCCGGATCATATGCAGAGTTTACAACAAAAAGTGGTGGTTTGATGAACGGTAAAAGATATTGGGGAAACCGACACTGCCAATATGTATAATCACGGTTAGTAACAACTCTTATAGGTAATTTCTATTCTAACTTAATTTAGAATGGAAATAATTGGTATTATGTTTATTGCAGATTTGTAGAATATTTAAGAATCTGATTATCAAAACAAAAGTGAATTGATTAACTTCTTCTAATAGTCATATTCCAAAATATTTGGGCAATTATCACAATTGTTATACTGAATAGAAAATAACTATTAAACATCAGAGTACCAGACTTCCAGGATGCATTTTCGATGTGCAGGCAGCTGGCAAGTGTTTTAAAGAACCCTGAAATACAATATCATATTCAATAAAACCATGACAATGAAAAATATATATCATGGAAGCAAACATGAGAAATAGAGATGAGGAAAACCAAGAAAACAATTCAATTAGCTTAGAATATCAATATATGTAGAAAAAATGGAAATGAAAACATTCAATTAGCTTAGAATATATACGTAGAAAATAGTCGAGGTATATACCTGAAATCTGACTTCTTCATTAGTGTCAAGTCTAAATAGATTTCGACCTGCTACGTCCTCTCTGCAATGCAACAGACGTATGTAATCGAATTATCAAAATATGCATTAAACTATGGAATACAGACAAAATATCCGTGTACATAAAATATATTTTAAAATATTAGAAGATATGCAGGTAGGTTGTAGATTAAGGCATAGATCCAGTTTACAATACTAAACTTGTGTAATTTTCAATTATAAATCCCACGGTTCCTTTTATAAAAAGATAAATAATTCCTTTCAAATAAATGATAAACAGAAATCATTTTAACATATTCTAAGTAATTGTCAGTGAACATACAAATCCATGAAAAATCCAGCATCGGCCATGCATTTGACATGAACACTCTTTGGAAGAAGATCACGAAATTCATTGCAGTGAATAAATGTTGCGACCCGGCCTGCTGAGCAGCCAGTGAGTAGGACCTGCCCTATAAAATTTTATTACATTTTCTCATTTCAACCATGTTAATTTAATATTAAAATCCCCAATAGACCCACATAATGAATTTAATATACCAACTGTAAATGTTTAAGAATATTATACTAGAAGTACAAACAAAATGAGCACATAAAAATAAAACACTATTTGCTGACAATGAAGAACCGTGATATTGCATCCCTTGAGAGGCTTGTGTTCATAGAAAGTCCTTGACCCAATCAATTAATCATAATGTAACTCAATGTAAAGTTTCTTCATTTATACTACCCCAAACATAGGATTGCATTTACTACAGAAATTGCATTGAATAACTAAAATAAATCAAGGAATCCAAGCAATGATCATAAGAAATGCCTGACATTTTCCTCTTCTTTATATGAGAAGGAAAGAAAAATTGTTGGGCAGTGGATCCGCCCACGCCATGTTTTTGGGGGTTAAAGCCTTAGTTTTGATCAATATAATGTCTAGGATGAATTATAAGGTTGTCCATCCTAAGAATTATAAAATGATGTAAAGTTGTATCGGCCTACCCTTGGTTTGAAGACCATGGGATTGTATAAATAGAGTGAGGCTCTAAGTGTAAATATAGTTTTTTGGGAAAATAAGAAATAAATAGATGCGAAGGCATGGTTAGAGGATAGGAGTGGATCTCAAGTGTATTAGGTTGTAGTAGTCGGAAATGTTGAAAATATAATTTCAATTGTGCAACAGTTGACCCATGCGGCAACATGAGGACAATAAACCATGCCTATCACCAAGGATGGGGAGAAAAATCGCTTCAAAAATAAATTTGCAGGCTTAAAGATCCGCTTTAACCTCAGCCGTCAGATCTAACTTATCAACGGTCTAGATCATATCGGCGTATCGGCAAGTCGGCATATCGGCGGGATCGGAGGCACGTAGCGGAACCGATATGAAATATCGCCGATGAGTGATCGCGGCGAAGTTGCAGCGGAGGAATTACAAAATGGTTTTGTTATTGTGCGATGATCGATCGCCGATATCGCATCGGCACATCGCTATTGGCAATGTCATAGGGTCGGGGCTTTTAACATGAGTAATGTTGCGATGCGATGGAGCGGACCCGACAACATTACAAATAGTCTTTGATAAACTTACAAGTCTACGCTCAGAGCATTTTCAATGTATTTTATGTATGTTTTCAAATATATGGAGAAACAGAGAATTGGTGCGGAGGCAGTTAAAGTGAGCATGGAACAGTACAACATAGCAGGTAAAAGCTTTCAATTTACAACATGGTTGAGAAGGAAGCAGGTTGCGTTCAAGCTCCTGCACATTGAATTTCCAGCGACCACAGTCAATGCTCAATTCAGCCGAGGATGAGAAGGACAACCTCGAGCAGTTCCCAGTATGGGACTCCATTTTTGTTCATTAAAACTATTCTGATTTTGTATGTAAGTTAGGTGTGTGCATTGTAGTTTTTAGTTGTAATAGTGTGTGACACACGTGTAGCGCAACAGCGCAAGTGAATGTTTTACGCAGCAGGACTGTAATGTAGGGTGTGTGTTTTTCTTTTGGTGAATTCCTCTGAGCAGAAGAGGAAGAATATTGTATCAGGCTTTTCATTTTTTTATGAATACAGATCCCTGTTTATGCATGTTATACTCTGTTCTCAGAAACAATCTTTAAAAAAAAAAAACTTCTTCCGCTGTGTTAAAGATCCTGTGTGTGAAGAACAGAGCATTGTTCTCTCTTCTGTGATTTTATATTGTGTTTTTGGGATTTTGACAGAAAAATCCCCAACAGTGGTATCGGAGCTAATCTAGGCTCTTTGAAGGGTTCAAAGAAGCTGAAGGAAGGATTCTTATTGCAACAACTTCTCCAACAGTGTCAAGGCTTAGGCAAAAGAATCCAAGTAAAGTATTTGAAGCATAGTCAAGTAGTGCAAGAATGGCTAGCACGAGCACCAGCAATAGCATGGGTATGAAGATCCCATTATTTGATGGTAAAAATTACAACTATTGGGCAATAACAATGAAAGCCTTGTTTGCTTCCCAAGACTTATGGGAAATAGTTGAGGATGGTTTTGAACAACCAGCAGATGAAAATGAGTTTAATGCATTAACTCAGGGAGAGAAGGATCTGTTAAAGATCCACAAGAAGAAGGACTCAAAAGTCCTCTTCTTCCTGTATCAGGCAGTGCATGGAAGCGTGTTTCCAAGGTTAGCAGCAGCTAAGACATCCAAAGAAGCATGGCAGACTCTCAAGACAGCCTATCAAGGCATGGAGAAAGTGAAGACAGCAAAACTACAGTTGCTGAGGAAAGATTTTGAGAATCTGTGCATGAAGGAGTCAGACAATATTGACTTATTCTTCACTCATGTAATTAGCCTGGTCACACAAATAAGATCTCATGGAGAGATACTTGAAGAAAGGAGGATTGTGGAGAAACTATTGAGGTGCCTACCCTCAAGGTTCCATGTGATTGTCACCACCATAGAAGAGACAAAGGATCTCTCAAACTTTTCAGTTGATGAGCTTCATGCATCACTGATCACACATGAGCAGAAGTTGAGTAGAAATGAAAACTCATCTCTAGAGCAAGCCTTTAAGACCCAGATGTCCTTTGGAAGAGGAAGAGGTCAAGGCAGAGGAAACAAGAGAGGAAGAGGTGGAAGGAACAGTCCAGCAAATGCTCAAGGAAGAGGCAGCAATCCAAATCAGAACCAAGGCCAAGGCAGCAGCCAGCAAGGAGGACAACATCATGCTCAAGGACAAAGGTATGAAAAATCCAATGTCCAATGTTATTATTGTAAAAAATATGGGAATTATGCCAGTGAATGTAGAAAGAAGTAGCATGATGTGAGTAATAGCTCTAGTGCAAATATTACTAGAGAAAATGTCAGCCAAGATAATGTGTTGTTAGCTTGTAACATGGCTGAAACAAATAGTGAATATATATGGTTTCTAGACTCCGGTTGCAGCAACCATATGACAGGAAACATAGCTTTGCTTTCTGCTTTAGATCAAAGTGTGAAGTCACAAGTCACACTTGGGACTGATAGCAAAATTTCTTTTATGGGTAAAGGAGAAGTTAAAATATTTACAAAGCAAGGTGAAAAGAAAACCATAACATATGTCTATTATGTTCCTGGAATGAGATGTAACCTCTTAAGTACTGGACAGCTTGTACAAAAGGGTTACAATGTTTTCTTTGAGAATGATGTATGCACCATCATGGATATTCCACCTAGTAAGCGATGCATTGTTGAAGTGAGGATGACGAGGAACAGAATGTTCCCTCTCAGAATAAGGGCAGATTTGAAAAACAAATATGCAATGGCAGCAGTTACCCAAGAGGCTCTCCAAAGTGTGCCAAAGGATGAAAATTGTTTGTGGCACTTGAGATTTGGACATCTCAACTTTGGAGGTCTTAACTTGTTGAGCAGAAAAGGAATGGTAAGAGGATTACCATTGATAGAAAAACCGGACAGCCTTTGTGAAGGCTGCATATTAGGAAAACAACACAGAGAAAGTTTTCCAAGCGGGAAAAGCATAAGGGCAAAAGCACCCTTAGAGATTGTCCACTCAGAGTTATATGGGCCGATGCAAAGTTCATCTTTAGCAGGCAACCCGCATTTCCTAACATTTATTGATGATTTTACAAGGAAGACTTGGGTTTATTTCTTGAAGAACAAATCGGAAGTGTTTGAAAAATTCTGAAATTTCAAAGCACTTGTGGAAAATCAAAGTCGGCTGCGTATTAAAGTTTTGAGAACAGACAGAGGAGGTGAGTATATCTCCAAAGAATTTTTATGTTTTTGCAGAGAAAATGGAATACATAAGCAGTTTACAGCAAGGTACACCCCACAGCAAAATGGAGTTGCTGAAAGGAAGAACATAACCATTATGGATATGGCGAGGAGCATGTTGAAGGCAAAGCATTTGCCAAATGATTATTGGGCTGAAGCCGTAAATTGTGTTGTATATATTTTGAATAGGTGTCCTACAAAAGCTGTGATGAACAAAGTGCCGGAAGAAACATGGAGTGGGAGAAAGCAAGGAGTCACCCACATGAAAGTTTTTGGATGTGTGGCCTATGCACACATTCCCGATCAGCTAAGGAGGAAGTTGGACAGCAAAGGGGAGAAATGTATCTTCATTGGATACAGTGAAGAATCCAAGGCTTACAGGTTGTATATCCCATCCACCAAGAAATTCTTTGTGAGCAGAGATGTTCAGTTTATTGAGGAGGAAGCTTGGGATGGAAGCATAGAGAAAACAGTTAATGTTAAAAACTGTTTGTCTCATGATGAAGATGATGAGGAAATGGTAGAAATACATCCCCAAACAGCAGCGCCAACACAAGGACAACAAGGAACACCCTTGAGGAGAAATGAGAGTGCTTCTCCAAGCACACCACAAGGAGGAAATTCAAGTGCATCTTCAAGCACTTGCACACCAAGTGAAAGAGGTAAGAAATTCAGAAACTTGAGTGACATTTATAATGAAGGAATGAATTCCTTATTTGCCTTGTATTGTCATGTTGATCATCCTATTCATTTTGAAGATGCAATTAAAGATAAGAAATGGATAGAAGCTATGGATGAGGAGATGAATGCCATAGAAAGGAACAAGACATGGGATTTGGCTGAGCTACCAAAAGGTAAAGAAGTCATTGGAGTCAAAGGGGTTTACAAGACTAAGAGCAATGCTGAAGGTAAAATAGAAAGACACAAGGTAAGGTTGGTTGTCAAAGGGTACAAGCAGCAGTATGGAAGAGATTATGAGGAGACTTTCGCACCGGTTGCAAGAATGGAAACCGTGAGAGAAGTGTTGTCCATAGCAGCACAAAACAAATGGAAAGTCTACCAAATGGATGTGAAGTCGGCATTCCTAAATGGAGTGTTAAAGGAAGAGGTCTACATTGAGCAGCCTCTAGGCTATGAGAAGAAAGGCCAAGAACACAAGGTTTGCAAATTGAAGAAAGCTCTTTATGGGCTGAAGCAAGCGCCAAGAGCGTGGTACAGCAGGATAGATTCTTATCTATTGGATAATGAATTTGACAAGTGTGAAGGAGAACCCATCGTCTACATCAAAGAAAAGGATGGTAAAATTTTAATTGTTGTCTTGTATGTTGATGATGTAATTTTTACAGGTAATGATGACTACCTCATTGAAAACTTCAAATCAATCATGAAAGAGGAATTTGAGATGACTGACATGGGTTTCTTGAGATACTTCTTAGGCATAGAAGTAGATCAAAATGAAAAAGGAATCTTTATCTCACAAGCTAGATATGTAAATCAAGTATTAAGCAGATTTAACATGCAAGAGTGCAAGGCAGCAATCACTCCCACAGTAATGGGATTAAAACTCAGCAGAGAGGACAGCAACAAGGATTTTGATCCTAGTTTGTAAAAGAGCATAGTTGGCAGCCTTATGTATTTAACTGCAACTAGGCCTGACATAATGTTTGTTGTTAGTTTGATTTCCAGATTCATGGAGAAGCCAAAAGAGGCACATTTGCAAGCAGCAAAAAGAATTCTGAGGTATGTCAAAGGTACAAAAAGATTTGGCATTTTCTATACTTTTTCAAAAAGCTCAGAGTTAGTTGGCTACATCGATAGCGATTGGGTTGGAAGTGTGGATGATCGGAAAAGCACATCCGGTTATGTCTTTCACATGGGTTCAGGAGCAATTTCATGGTCTTCCAAGAAACAACCCATTGTGGCGTTGTCTACAGCAGAAGCAGAGTACGTGGCAGCTACAGCAGCAGCATGTCAAGCAGTGTGGATGAGAAGAATGTTGAGGAGCTTAGGCCAAGAGCAGGCAACAACAACAATGATTTTCTGCGACAATAGCTCAGCTATTGCATTGTCCAAGAATTCTGTGTTTCACAAGCGAACAAAACACATTGATACAAGGTTCCATTACATCAGAGAATTGGTAAGCAATGGAGAAATTAATTTGCAACATTGCAGGACTCAGGAACAGGTAGCAGATATTTTGACAAAGCCTTTGGATCAGAAAAGCTTCGAATTTTTGAGGAAGTGTTTGGGTAAGATTGAATGCCCAACAATTTAAATTAAAGGGGAGTGTTGAAAATATAATTTCAATTGTGCAACAGTTGAGCCATGCGGCAGCATGAGGACAATAAACCATGCGTATCACCAAGGATCGGGAGAAAAATCGCTTCAAAAATAAATTTGCAGGCTTAAAGATCCGCTTTAACCTCAGCCGTCAGATCTAACTGATCAACGGTTTAGATCGTATCGGCGTATCGGCAAGTCGGCATATCGGCAGGTTGGAGCATCGGAGGCAGGCAGCGGCAGCGATATGAAATATCGCTGATGAGCGATCGCCGATATCACATCGGCGAAGTCGCAGCGGAGGACTTACAAAGTGGTTTTGTTATTGTGCGATGAGCGATCACCGATATCGCATCGGCACATCGCTATCGGCAATGTCATAGGGTCGGGGCTTTTAACATGAGTAATGTTGCGATGCGATGGAGCGGACCCGACAACATTACAAATAGTCTTTGATAAACTTACAAGTCTGCGCTCAGAGCATTTTCAATGTACTTTATGTATGTTTTCAAATATATGGAGAAACAGAGAATTGGCGCGGAGGCAGTTAAAGTGAGCATGGAACAGTACATCATAGCAGGCAGAAGCTTTCAATTTACAACATGGCTGAGAAGGAAGCAGGTTGCGTTCAAGCTCCTGCACATTGAATTTCCAGCGACCACAGTTAATGCTCAATTCAGCCGAGGACGAGAAGGACAACCTCGAGCAGTTCCTAGTACGGGACTCCAATTTTGTTCATTAAAACTATTCAGATTTTGTATGTAAGTTAGGTTTGTGCATTGTAGTTTTTAGTTGTAATAGTGTGTGACACAGGTGTAGCGCAACAGCGCAAGTGAATGTTTTACGCAGCAGCGTAGACTGTAATGTAGGGTGTGTGTTTTTCTTTTGGTGAATCCCTCTGAGCAGAAGAGGAAGAATATTGTATCAGGCTTTTCATTTTTTTATGAATACAGATCCCTGTTTATGCATGTTATACTCTTTTCTCAGAAACAATCTTTTAAAAAAAAAAACTTCCGCTGTGTTAAAGATCTTGCGTGTGAAGAACAGAGCATTGTTCTCTGTTCTGTGATTTTATATTGTGTTTTTTGGATTTTGACAAAAAAATCGCCAACAGGAAAAGGCTCTGCAGTTGAGTGCACAGATGCCTAGTAGAGTCTGCAGTTGAGTGTGCGGACCCCTATAGTTGAGTGTGCAGGACGGAGTCGGGTCTATAATTAAAATAAACTTGAAAAGGTTTATTAATAAAGATAAGTTTGATTTGGAATATTGTGCATCTACGGTTTTGTTTATCTCTATGCGTTTATATTGTTTTTGATTATGCACATTTACTTGAAAGTTGAATAAGCAATAAGAGTATTGGGCCCACACAAACTAAGTCAAAGAACTAATATAATAGCATAGTAAGGATTGAGATCAAGATAGTACTATATTCATGCCCACACGCTGCGCAGAATAGTGCAAGCACCCAAGTTCAGATTGCGAACCTCAAGAACCTTTATCAAGACATGCCTAGGGTGTGGAAACATGGTTACAACACCCTCCCATACTACTTTGGGTGAGATCTCAGTCCACGCTTCACGGACTGTTACTGAAAAAGGCCAGTAGTACCAGGATTTTCTTGGCTAAATCACTTATGAGCCTGGGTGAGGCCCCACGTAACCAACAAATGGTTCCATTGCAGGGACCAAGATCTGCCTAAGGGATGTCAGATGTCGTGCCACTGGAACCCAATAAAGAATGAAATTTAAGAGTGGTTGGAAAAAAAGATTCACGAGTTCGCGACACAAGAAAACAGAACTCCACAAGTCTTTGAGAAAAAGTGGCTGGATTGCTATGTGTATATGGAAATCCATAATATTTTCTTTGCATCCTTTCCTTCTGAACTGTATGAGTGGATCGCAAGGTTAGCTGACAACCAGGGAAGGTGTAGGCTTGACCAACCGATAGTGTTGACTCTGGAATTAGTGTGCAGACTAGAGGCATCCGAAGATAAGCTCGTGTGAGCAGTGGACCATTGGCTCTACTAATAGGGTGATTTATCACTGAGTTTGCAACAGCCACAACAGTGAGCTACAGTGAAGCAGAACGACGCTTTCTCAAACGACCTTGGGGTAAGTATATTAAGTCTTTGAATACTTGGATTAAGATGCTATTGTGTGAAAAAGGGGTCATGGGAATACATTAATGTTTGTGACAACGCAGAGCAGGAAGATCTATGAAAATAGTGAAGAATTAGAAAACAATCCCTTAATTTCACCTTCGCGAGAGAGAAAGGAAGAGCTCGCTAAGGTCTCTCCGAGAATCGTGGTTAGTTTGATAAGGCAGCGCATTCCGCGGCTACCACCCCCACCCACACCACTACCCGCTTCACCTCCCTCACCTCCATCTCCACCCACTCCACCTCCACCACCTCCACAGTTCAGTATGGCGAGCGCGATCAAACTACCAGTATTCATAGGAGTAGGGAATGAAGAATTAGACCAATTTTGGTTCATGGTAAGAGAAGTATGGGAAGTGCAAGGTGTCACGGACGACAATATTAAGAAGGCTACGTTGGTGAGTGCACTGCAGGATCATGCGTTGACATGGTATATCAAGCACTCTAACAACCACCCAAATGCAGTGATAGCAGAGATCCAAAATGTGTTGAACAGAGAACTTAGCAGGCCGAAATCAGAGACACAGTTAATCATCGAGTTTAAAGAGATCACCATGCTCCTAGGTGAGACTCCCTGGGATCTAGATCAACGAATGAAGAGTATGATCTGCGAAGCCAATATGACGCTGACAGATGGACAACATCGTGCATGGTTTATGGCATCTCTAACACCACACTTGATGACGGCGTTGTCACAACAGAAGCTTTCCACCAAGGTCGAAGCATTGGAAATGGCGATGAGGTTTCATGAGATCCTGATACAAGAACCTGGGTTGGGATTTTGACAAATCCATGTGCAACTATAGAATCTATGCCTAGAAATGCAAAGTTTGAAGTAAGATAGGGCACTATGGCCAGAGGCATGTGAGAAAGTATGGTGCATAAAATTCAAAGGTCAGGGCCATGACAAGGATCACTGTCTAGTGTTCGCGAACTACTTAGCAGGAGGGGGCCAATTCTGTTGAGACCAGAGGCACAGGCACGGCCGAGTACAACACCCACGTTATGGTGTGTGATCTGTCAGATAGGAGGAAAACACACGACGGATAATTTCCATTTGTTATAGAAGTACACACAAAATCCTAGTAGTTGTTTTGTAATTTTTGCAGGTCAGTAGGTCACGACTAGAACATGTGTCACGGCTACGAGCTAATGATGCATCAGACCCTAACATAAAGGATGCAGACATAAACATGAGCCATCGACCTAGCTACAGAGCTGGCGCATGTTGGATTTCAGGGGCGAGGTCGAGGACGAGGAGGAATGGGACCAGGAAGGAGCCGCAACAGTTAATTTGCTACAATTACGGAGGACCAAGGCACTATGCCTACAATTGTACCAACCTAACGAGGATATCCTATTCGTATTGTGATCAGTTTGATCATGAAACAATAAATTGTCCTACATTGATCACACAAATGCACGAAAAAGGGGTATTCCAGCTTCCTCCAACTCAATATACAAATGATGACGTCTGAACTGTGCGAAGAAGACCAATTGTGAACGTGATGCTCAGAAGTGGTGCGACCATGGGAGAGGATAAGGGGAAGCAACCAAAGGAAGATAGCTGGGTTCACAAGGCTCCTGCAAAGGAACCTGATTTTGACTTAGAACACGCAAAGGAGATGTTCATGGATGCTAAGAAGAGCTTCACAGAGGCCTCCACTTTAGGTAGTAAGGATCAACTAGATCCAAGAATGGATCCTTCAATGCTTACTACCTTTTTGGAGACATGCATGAAACTACTGCATGATAACAAGGTGGTTAAAGGACTACAAGAACTGATCACTAGGTGCACGGGGTAACGGAAACTGCACGTCATCCAAAAGTTGGGGAAGCATGCATTGCGTACTAGAAGAGAAATGAGGTTGAATGCACAGATTGAGAATATGAAATGAATCAGGTAATCCTAGATTTGGGTTCAGATGCAAATGTATTACCAAATAAAACATGGGAATGTATGGGTAGGAAAATGTTATAGTGGTCCCCTATTCAATTACAAATAGCAAACCAACATAAAATTTTGCTCATGGGAAGGTTGCAAGGAGTAACAGTTGATATTGAAGGCGCGATCACTTAGACGGATTTTGAAGTGACAGAGATTGTCAATGACAAAAATCCATATCCCACATTGTTAGGAATAGACTGAGGCACCGATATGAATGCAGTCATGAACCTAAAGAAGCGAAAGATGATATTTGAGAAAAAATCACTACGCGTAGTAGTCCCACTAGACCCAGCCGAAGGAGCATGCTACACTGAACTAGTGCGTGATGATGAGCTGGATTGTATTTACAAGATAACTGCACGAGACCAGGATTGGGTGAGTCTGACTGCAGATGGGAGAATCTCGTGGGAGCGCGAAAGCTCCTGCACTTCGAATTCAGATGAAGAAGTAGAGCATTGGTAGAATCAGTTGCACAAAGTGACAATGCTGAATTACAACATGATGATAAGATCACTGTGTTGCGTGACAATAAAGGTTGATAGTGGTGGATGAATTCTTGAGAAAATTTGAAAGCACAGTACCGGAATAGCAGTCGTTTGATGCATTAAAGTGGGCACTGCGCGTAACACCCGCACAATGGTGGGGTACACATCAGGAAAACATTAAACACTGGTGTGGATATAGAAGGATGATGCACCTACAGTTTGGAAGCCCCTAGCTTCGAATGAAAGTCAAGCAGCCAGGATGAATCAGCCTGCACGCCCACCTATGTTGATGGGTACAAATGTGTGTTGTGCATTCCACACAAACACACCCAAAACTACGGATAAAAAATTGGAACAGGACGCAGCAACAGGAAAAGTGACACGCACCACAAACATTCCATGTAGAAGCATTCAAGAAGATATTCAGAATCCATAACAGGGTTCACCAGGCGATACGAACTAATTGAGACCTACACGTACCAGTGGTCTGATGGGCCTATAGGGCCATGTGCAAAGCCCTGAGCTAGGAGATGATTCTAAAGCTAAATTTCAAAGAGGAGACCATAATTTTGGAGGAAAGGAACCCTTACGCATTATCCCCCACAAATGGGATAGCACGCGAGGACTAGGACGAAGGAATTATGTAGTTACAGGAAGCCATTCGATGAGGGAACCTTAAACTTCACGAAATCAAAAAAGATCAGGTACAGTTCAGGAAGAAAAGCATGTTAATGGCCACAAAAATCCACAAACTGGGAACCGACATCGCACAAGCATGTTGTGTTGAGAAAATAAGAATGAAAAGACAAGATATGGGCAGCCATACTACTACATTAGAAGATGGCCACCGAGAATTTGTGGCTCTGCTACCGTGGCTGTGACTGCACCTCACTAGGCAAAGTAACCAGGGGAGCACAACACATAAGGAAGAATTCTAGGCACTAACTGTCGTGAGGGTAATTGAGGAGTACCTGTGGACCAGGCTGGAAAGTGAATTGGAGCCTCGCACAGGTAGTGCAACCAATTGCCTATCTGTACGAAGCACAGTCTCAACGCTCCAAGAAGTTGAAAGAGAGAGTGAGACTATAAAAGAGTATGTATGGGAGCTTCACAATAAGGAGGTTGCATTAGTATGTCACAGGGGTTGTGCCTATGAATAGAGAGCTGCTGTACTTTGTGGGTAGGCTAGGAGGTGACTGTTGGTGTCACTGTTCATGACAAGATGTCCAATTTAAGGCAAAAAGGAGTAGGTGGTGGGCAATTAAGACACGAATTAAGAGCTAGATTTGGGATGATGTGCCACCTAGAAGGAATTAATGGCTCAGAAGTGGAGAAAATGGTCGAATTCAAATTCAAACGATACTAAAAAATCCCTAGGGTTAACATCAAGGTAACACTTGGTTGTGTGAGAATTGAGTAGTTACAGAGCAGTGAGAACCACGTACTCTTACCAACTTTGACTATAGACATGATGACTGCTACTAGAAAAAGAGTGTGATTCGCCGAAGATAGTACGGAGCCCCATATGACCCATGAGGAGCTTGGAGAGCCATCTGTTGCACCAGAATTTCCAAAACCACCACGAACGCCATGACCGCAGAAAGATAATCAGACTATGGGGCCAGTCCATGTATCCCGAAGAAACCCATGGTTTGGCAAATTGTCAATGACAGAAAAGGGAAAAGCTGTCACCGTTGAATCAAAGGAGGAGGAGGAAGACTTTCTAGCTCTAATTGCTCAAATTGATGAGCAAGACGATGAGGAAGAGGATGTATCACCAATGCCTTCCACAACAAAGATACCTCTGTACATCCCCCCATGGAAAGGGAAAGCAGAGATAGCGAAAGACCTGGAGGCCACGAAAAGTACGATCTGGAGCCCGCTCCTCCCCAATGGTATAATGTTTGAAGGTCCACCTTTAGGACGAAAACAGACCATGATGTTTGAGGATTGGGACCTCATAGACAGCGTGAAGTTCCCACACCTGGCCACAGAAAGGTTAATGAAGTAGAAATGGTTGCGCGGTGTGGAGAAGGTTGGGTTACTTCATCTACGATGGATACCCCACTACCACCACATGCCCATCACCATTTTCATCATCAAGCAGCTGCTATGCATGGTGCATGATGAGTATCTCTAGCTGGAGGAGCCTATTCCCATCACAACCAACCTAATCCATAGAATTTCTCGACTGCCCTTCAAAGGACATGACCGTAGGGCCATAACAGGAAAAAGCAGCGACTTGGCCCTTGCAGAAGCCATGAAGGCCAAGTATAAACTAGAGAAGAAAAAGCAGGGGTACGTAATAGCAAGCATTAAGGACAAAGGGGTGCGCATAGCCACCCAGCTGCTAGCCAGGAAGATAATGAGGAAACATTGCGCCGATGAAGTACCAATGTCTGTGATTACGTTGGAAGAGCAGTGTGCAGATGGGGTACAGTTCACCTGGGCGTAGTTCCTCTGCGAGGAGTTTCTGATGAACTACAAGGAGGCCTAAGACAGGGTAAGACTTTTGACTACGTGTGGTTTCTCATATCCATCTTACTAGTTGCAGGGGAATTGTCAGAGGATAACTAGTTTCCCAATATTGCGGGTGATCTGCCTGAAGCCGCGAGGTGCACCTCGCTTTGGGCTACAAAAGACGCGAAGATGATTCGCAAGACGAAGGTGTCAAGGGTGTTCATGGAGGAGAGCATCAGAATGTGGATCAATTGAAGGCCATGCCTGTCTCCTATGGTTCATAACAACTTGTAGAGCATGGAAGAGTTCAAGGCGGATACGCATAACCTATATATCTAGGCGCACAAGGATCCAGCACAGAAATGGGTGAAGCTTCCGTTCATCGTAATGGATGATGCGATCTTCGCAGTAATGGAGGCATGGTCTTTGGAGTGGCGCACCCTGGACTTGGCAGAAATAGAGAAGGCCGCAACCCAGCAAAGAAAAAAGGACACTAAGTTGCACATCACACAACTAGCTGAAAAGAGGCGCAAGGGACATGAAGTAGCCATATAGTAGAAGACGACTGATGCAGCAACAATGGCATAGATGGTAGAAACCACAACAACACCAACAAGAGAGCCTGATGAAGGCCAGGAGATGCCCACAGGGCAGTAGACTGGGGAAGTGGATAGGACAGAAGAACACATAGACCCTGGTTCAGCATCCACCCAACTCAGGTGGCCATGCAGCCTTGAGAAAACAGCTCCCACGAAGAAGGTAAAAAAGACAAAGATGTTTGTCAAGCCGATCACACTCACAGAAGGTGATCTGTTTGACATTGGTGAAACGATTCGCGAGGTCATGAAGGACACACTCCAGGAACTGTGGATGGAGAAAAACATTGTGTTGAGGGCACTCAGTGCACAGCTACAAGGCATACAGGTACAATGTTGCCAAATAGGCACAATGGCTTTGTACGTCACATTAGGAACCGCGGATGCTGAAAAGACGTTGTGTACCCATAAGGACAACCCTTTCGTGTTGCTCGAAGGCGCCCTAGTAGTAGCAAGCAAGGTTGATCAGGCTACGATGAGCAGCATGTGAGGTGTTGGCTTAAGCTTGGCAGCCCTATCGCTTGAAACCCTATACCAGTTACAGGATGGGGTTATCGCCGAGCTCCGCGCTAGGGAAGGCCGTGCAATCCAAGTCTTGAACAAGCAAAAACTAAACATGGATCATCTCAACCTCTATCACGATGAGCTGGTTGCGCAGGCTCATGGACTGGAGCAGGCAGTAGAGGATGCATGTAGGAGCATCCCAAAGTTGTCTGTGCCAGCATAACTAGCAGCAGCAGAGCAGGTCCATAGATTGGCGGCCAGAGTTTGTGAGGCTAGGGAGGAAATGAGAAAGGTTCAGTTGGAATTGAACCTGCAGATCGCCAAGCTACGACTGAAGGCACGACCCTCCACGCCCCCAGAAGTTAGAGAGCAACGTTCCCATGCTATCTAGATGGGGCTGGAGAAAATTGGCCAGGCGACACAGGATTGTACCAGGATGCTAGAGTAAGAACTAACCATGCTTACGCACCTGTAGGAAGACCCAAACCTATAGCGCCTAGAGACAGAGGCGCACGAGTTGTAATAGGAGTATGATAGTGTCCGAGCCACCATGCAAATGGCTGTCCTTACTCAACAACTCGCCAGACTACAACAGGCAAGGGCACTGAAGGACCAATTAGACGTCGTGTGCTAAAACGAACCCCTGCTTGAAGCACGCATCCAACCATGGATCGATGAAGCTTTCACAATTACAGCTACCATTGAAGGGAAGCTGGAACAAATGCAGGAGCTTTATGCAGTTAGATAGGAATGTGACCCCACTCACGAAGGTTAAGAGATACGTGTGCAACAAGTACGACAGACATTGGAATAGTGTGTTGCAGACACCCAAGCTCTGCGAGACTTGCTAGATGGACTTCACACAAAGATTGCCACACCAGCAGAGTGACTCAGGATGAGTCACAATGAATGTGTTGGGGGGCTGTTGGGTAGTAGATCCCCCCAAAGCATGTTTTTGAGGCTTATAGCCCAATTTTTGGTCAATGCAATGTAAAGACTCTATGAAGTACGGGCGTGGAGTATGGAAGTTTAGGATGAGTCATAGGGTTGTCCACCCTAAGAATTTTAAAATAATGTAAAGTTGTGTCAGCCTACCCATGGTCCGCGAGCCATGGGATTGTATAAATAGAGCGAGGATCTAAGTGTAAAGACAGCTTTTTGGGAAAAGAAGAAATAGATAGATGCAAAGGTAAGGTTAGAGGATAGGAGTGGGTATGAAGTGTATTAGGTTGTAGTAGTCAGAAGAGGCTCTACAACTAAGTGCGTAGAGGCTTAGTAGAGTCCGCAGCTGAGTGCGCGGACCTCTACAGCTAAGTGCGCAGGGCAGAGTCAGCTCTGTAATTGAACTGAAATTGAAAAGTATTATTAATAGAGATAACTTTGATTCAGAATATTGTGCATCTATGGTTCTGCTTATCTTTATGCATTTATATTGTTTTTTATTATGTACACTTACCTGAAAGTTGAATAAATAATAAGAATATTAGGCCCACACAAGCTAAGTCAAAGCACTAATATAATAGCGTAGTAAGGATTGAGATTAGGATAGTATTGTATTCGTGCCCCTTACAGAGGTGCGCACAGGCTGATGCGCAGAACAATGCAAGCGCGTAGGTTCGGACCGCGAACCTCTAGAACCTTCATTACGACATCCCTACGGTGCATAAACCTAGTTCCAACACCCTCCCATACTACTTCGGGTGAGACCTCAGTCCTTGCTTCGCAGACTGTTGCTGAAAAGGGCTAGTAATACAAAGATTTTCTTGGCTAAATCACTTATGAACCTAGGTCAGGCCCCACGTAGTGAACAAAAACCAAGATTCACTTTATTAGGAGCTAGGGAAAATATGACACCTTTAAGTAGGATTAAAACAATCACATGGATAATAAATGCATGAATGTAATGTACTAAAAAAATTAGTGGTTCTTAATGGAATTGGTAATAAAACCACTCTAAAATAGACTATCAACAAATCACCACCTCTCTAGATTAATATGGTACTTTCTCTTGTACGAGGAGCTATCGAACTAGGTGGTGATGCATGAGTGTTTTGTATCCAATGGGAAAAGATAGGTTGTAGTTGTATAATATGAGAACATATCTTTAGGAGGTCCCAGAGAACTCATAGTCTCATTATGAATATACTAACCAAAACCATGGAAGCCTAGAAATAAAAGTATCAGTTGAGGTGTGAAACAATTTCATCACAATGTTTAAGAATGAGATCTAATAAATTGTTGTATTGAGTAATTGTGTCTCTTGCCATAAAAATCATTGCATGTGTAAGGATGCCAACTATGATAAACCCACCAATCCACATATGATGGGTGAACAAAGAAAGTTGGGTACCATAGTCAATAACTACTTATGGATGGGGGGGCATTAAATGCATGTGGTGATCTATGATGATGTAGGAGCATGAGGCTTGAAGGAAAAAGGCTTCGAATTTATTCCAAAAACACAAAAAGAAGGTTACAAGCAAAAGAGTGGGATCCTTTAGCTATCACTCTACAAAGCTTTCTAGGTTTGAGCTAGAATTAAGAGATTTGAGTTATCTTGTAATTAATTCAAGTAGTTAGGATTAGTTGAGATTCTTGAGGATAATATCATGCAGAGTAGATATTATCTAGGATTAAGCAGATTCGATCCATTGATTGAGGATCTGATTATTGTATGTAATGGTATCTACGTAAGTTTTGAATTAGTGTAATGGGATTTGGTTGGATTTTACTGAGGAGTATTTGACTGTAAAAATTGAAATATCTGTGTGTCTCTGTGTATTATGTGTATGAATGGTCAATCGCAGAGGTTTTAATGTCCATCGAAATATTTTGAGTTGTTGATTTCCAGTTTGGCCCTTAGAATTATAATTTTGTATAATCTTGTGTTATCACGTTTAAATATTCATTCCCTGTGTATTCCAATAATTTGAATGTATTTCGAACCGACAAAGTTTAGTTAGCGATATCCTCAATATAACACAGAGATGGACAAAAATTCGCAGAAGGGAAAATACTTGGCGGAATGGAGGAAACCCCGAAAAAAGTTGTAAGAAGTCGAGGAGAAGATCTAAACCATTTGATCGACACGCAACATATCTAACGGTGATTGCATGATAATAAGCGCAGACGATAATTCCAAAAACAGACGCGATATATTATAAATCTGAGTTATCACTTAGTTAATCATGACCGTCCACTTGAAGGGTTTAGATCCAACGGTAAACGAGTGGATAAAAAGCACGGGGTTTAATCCAGGAAATAGACATGATGGTTTATGGAATGTGATTTAGTCTAGCTGAGTTCCGGGTCGATCATAGATATTTGCTATGAGGTGACGAAGTTCGACGGATATCACGTCAAAAGGTGCAAAGGTTTTATTATAAATTTTGGACCGAGAAGTTTATGAACTGCAGTGTTATTTCCTTTGATTTCCGTGGTAAGTGAAGTTCTACCATATTTTGAGTAAAATAAATAGCTCTGCTATTTTATCAGAATTTCCAAAACTAGAGGTTGATGACTGATAATCCAAAGGAAATACGAGAAGAGGTGCCACCCACGCTTGAAGAGATTGTTTTTGGTTTTGAACAATTATCCCTTACACCTGCAACTAGCCACCATTAGTGGTATCAGATCAGCCTACTGACACTGAATAGGATCTCAAAGATTAGAAGACAAATCCAACATGGATTTCAGAGTTGGAAGATGACGTGGTAGAAGAGGAGAACTGGTTGCAAATGTTGAAGTGTTGGAAGCTATGCAACAGATGTAAGCTAGATTAGAAGCAGTGGAAATGGGAAGAGATGCAGATGTTGGAGATGTCAGTGAGACTGAAATTGAAGCTGTAGAAGAAGAGAAACCTGCAGATGTTATTCCTGAAATGAGATTCTTTAAATCAGTGTTGAGATCCACATCTAAACCCAGACTTGAGCTTTTAGTTTATATAGGGGGTTTAAACCCTGAGGAGTTGATAGACAAGATTAATGACATGGAAAAAATATTTGATTATGAATAAATAGAAGAAGGAAAGAGAGTGAAATTTGATGTCACAAAATTGAAAGGACATGCAACACTTTGGTGGGATGGAGTGTAGGTAGAAAGAAGGAGAATTGGTAAGTAGCCAATTAAAAATTGGAACAGGATGGTGGAAAAGTTGATAGGTAAGTTTTTTCCAAGTGATTATCAATAGACATTATTTAGAAAGATCTATAATCTTAGACATAGGTCTTTGATAGTGAAAGAATACATAGAGGAATTCTACAAAGTGAGCATAAGCGCTTGACAAATTCAAGATACATATGACAAGGTTGCAAGATATGTAAATGGTCTCAGAATGGAGATTCAAGATGAGATAAGTGTGATGTCTCCTAAAACAGTAGAAGAGGGTTATGAAATGGTATTGAAGGCTGAAGAAAAACTCATGAGGAAGAAATCTACCAGAAATAGAGGTACTTTCTAAGGAAGAGGAAGTCAAGGTGGTAGAGGAAGAACTACAACACCTAGAGATGGAGCTAGCAATAACTCGAGTCAACATACACCCACAGGAGGTGATGAAAGTGGCAGAGGGAGCTCTTTTAGAGGAAGAGGAGGTAGAGGTAGAGGAAGAGAAATTAGATGTTACAGATGTAACAAGCTGGGACATAGAGCCTATGAGTGCCCAAAAAACATAGGGACAAATCAAAGAAATGTGATTATTGCTTAGACTGAAGAGGAAGTAGCAAAGGTGACAAAAGAAGAAAATGTACCAAAGAAAGGGGAATCTTTGGTAGTTAACAAATTTTTGATAAAGCCAACAAAGGAAGTTGTTGAACCAGCACCAAGAAAGACTTTTCAGGACTGTGTGCAAGGTTCAAGGAAAATGTTGTCAAATGATAATTGATAGTTGCAACAATCATAATTTGGTCTCTACTGAAGTGGTGGAGAAGTTGAAATTGAAGACAAAAAAAACATCCAACACCTTGTAAGGTGTCATGGATTCAAAAAGGACATCAATTGTTAGTGAATGAAAAGTGTGAAGTGGAGTTGCAAATGGGTAGATACAAAGACAAAATTCTATGTGATGTGATGCTTACGGATGTGTGTCACATATTGCAGGGAAGACCTTGGCAGTAAGAGAAGTTATGCATGATGGGAAAAAGAACACATATAACTTTGGTAAAGATGGTGTTAATCAGACATTGCTGCCAATGGAAGAAGAGGATGCATCAAGGAAGTCTGATCCAAAGACTCTATTACTGAGTCGAAAAGAATACTTGCATCAGATTAGAGAGGATGAGGTAAATTTTGCAATGATTTGCAAACCCAAGGTAATAATTACTTCCACTAAAATTTCTGGTTTTCCAACTGAAATTCAAGAGATGCTGGAAAATTATTGTAATATCATGTAGATGATTTTCCTAATGAGTTACCACCCATTAGAAAAATGAATCATCATATAGGTTTGATTCCAGGGAAAAATATGCAAAATAAAGTAGATTATAGGATGGATCCCATAGAGAATGAAGATATTAGAAAATGGATTCAGGAATTGTTAGATAAAGGATTGATTATAGAGAGTTTGATTCCTTGTGCAATGCCAACAATGTTGAGTTGAAAGAAAGATGGAGGCTAGAGAATGTGCACCGATTCAAGAGAAACAAACAAAATAACAATGAGGTATATATTTCCTTTACCTAGAATTGAAGATTTGATGGATATTTTAAGTGGATCAAGATATTTTACAAAACTAGATTTAAAAAGTGGTTATCATCAAATAAGGATTAGAGAAGGAGATGAATGGAAAACTACTTTTAAAATAAATGAAGGACTATATGAATGGATGGTAATGCCTTTTGGGTTATCAAATGCTCCTAGTACATTTATGAGGCTTATGAATGAAGTTCTAAAATAATTTATTGGTAAATCTGTAATATCATATTTGGATGATATATTAGTTTACAACAGATCTAAAGAGGAACATATGAGACACCTGAATTATGTCTTACAGAAGCTACAACAAGAAAAGTTACTGTTAAATTTAAAGAAATGTTCATTTATGAAGGAAGAACTAGTATATTTGGGATTTGTTGTTTCTGCTGATAGATTAAATATGGATCCAGAGAAGATAAAGAAAATCATAGAGTGGTCTTCACCAAAAAGTGTTTTTGAGCTAAGAAGTTTTCATGGTCTTGCTAGTTTTTATAGGAAATTCATAAGGAATTTTAGTAATATCAATGCTTCTATTATTGACACTATAAAGAAGGATAAGTAGCTATTTAAATGGACTATTGAAGTAGAAAAGAACTTCCAGCTGTTGAAAAGAAAGATCAATAAAAAACCTATTTTAATTTTTCTTAATTTTAATAAAAATTTTCAAGTGAAATGTGATGCCAGTGGAGAAGTTACTAGCATTGTTTAAGTCAGGAGGAAAAACCTGTAGCTTATTTCAGTGAAAAACTGAATGAATCAAAGAAGAAATATTCTTCTTAAGGTTAGGAATTTTATGCAGTGGTGCAGTCATTGAAAAAGTGGAGACATTACTTGATGTCTAAGGAGTTTATACTTTATTCAGACAATCATGAATTGCAATACATTAGGCAACAACCAAAGCTTAGTTAGAACCATGTAAAATGGGTAGAATATCTTCAAGGTTTTAATTTTGTATTGAAGCATATAACTGGCCAATCAAAGAAGGTGGCAGATGCCTTAAGTAGGAAAAGCATTTTAGTTCAAGAAAGTCAAATTCAAGTGTTGGGTTTTGATTTTCTCAAGGAATTATATGATGAAAATTTAGATTTTAAAGACGCATTTGAAGCTTGTAAAAATCTTGTTTTTTAGATAGAAGTAAGTGGTTGGACTTTTTCTTGCAAGAAGGCTTGTTGCTTAAAAGAAATCAACTATGCATACCAAATTGCTCTATGAGGGAAAATTTGACGGAGGAGAAACATAGTGGTGGACTTGGAGGAAATTTTGGTGTAGACAAGGCTTATGAGCAGTTGAACCGGTTTTATTTCTGGCCAAATATGGGATCTGAAGTGGAGAAGTAAGTGAAAAAATGTAAAGTTTGTCAATATGCAAAGGGAAGGAGCCAAAGCATAGGTTTGTATGTTCTATTACCTATTCTAGATAGTCCTTGGGATATGGTAAGTATGGATTTTGTTTTGGGTTTACCAAAAACACAAAGAGGAAATGATCCAATTTATGTTGTGGTTGACAGATTTTCTAAAATGGCACATTTTATTCCATGTTATAAAACTAGTGATGCTACTCATATTGCTAATATGTTTTTTAAAGAGATTGTAAGGTTACATGGGTTACCTAAGAGCGTTGTTTCAGATGGAGATGCCAGATTTGTTGGTCATTTCTGGAGGACCTTGTGGAAGAAACTTGGTACTAAACAGAGTTTCAGTTTAGCTTATCATCATGAGACTGGTGGACAGACTGAAGTTGTAAACAAAAGCTTGGGTAATCTTCATAGAAGTGTTGCAGGTGAAAATCCAAAACAATGGGATCAAATTTTGGAACAAGATGAATATGCTTATAATGATTCTCTTAACAGGAGTACAGGAAAAAGTCCATTCCATATAGTTTATGGGATGCACCCGAGAGGAGTTTCTGAATTAAGGGACTTGGGAAAAGATAAAATGAGAAGTGATAAAGGAGAATATTTTGCTTCAAATATTCGAGCAATACATGAAAAGGTAAAACACCTGTTACAACATAGCAACATAAAGTACAAGAGCAACGCAGATTTGAAGAAGGGAGAAGTTAACTTTGAGGTTTTAGATTTGGTTTTAGCACACCTGAGGAAGGAAATAATTCCAAAAAGTGAGTATAACAAGTTACTTTAATAAAATTGGACCATGCAGAGCCTTGAGCAAATTTTCTGCAAATGCACATGAAATTGAATTACCCCCTGATATTGGAATATCTCCAATTTTCAATGTTGCTGATTTGTATAGGTATGAAAGTGGAAATGCAAAGGATAAAAAAAAAGCTAAATAAGAACAAGAGGTTGATTGGGTAAAACAGTTACATACAGGAAAGGCATTGCAGCCAGAAAGGATTTTAGACAAGAGATTGTTTAAAAAGACAAGGGGACAGGAGTATTTTCAGTATTTGGTCAAGTGGAAGGATCAACCAATTGCTGATGCTACCTGGATGATATATGCCATGCTACAGAAGTTGGGAATTTTTGTAGAAGATCTCGTGCACAGGATCCCATGAAGAATTTTGTCCTCATGAGTTTGATGCAAGAGCATGAGGCTTGAAGGAAAAAGGCTTCGAATTTATTCCAAAAATACAAAAAAAAGTTACAAGAAAAGGAGTGGGATCCTTTAGCTGTCACTTTGAAAAGCTTTCTAGATAGAGTTTGAGCTAGAATTCAGAGATTTGAGTTATCTTGTAATCAAGTCAGTTAGTTAGGCTTAGTTGAGATCCTTGAGGAGAATATCATGCAGAGTAGATATTGTCCAGGATTAGTCAGATTCGATCCATTGATTGAGGATCTGATTTTTGTAAGTAAAGGTATTTATGTAAGTTTTGAATTAGTGTAATGGGATTTGGCTAGATTTGGCTGAGGAGGATTTTACTGTAAAAAATGAAATATCTTTGTGTCTCTGCGTATTATGTGTATGAATGATCAATCCTAGAGGTTTTAATGTCCTTCAAAATATTCTGAGTTGTCAATTTCTAGGTTGGCCCTTAGAATTAGAGTTTTGTATAATCCTATGTTACCACGTTGAAATATTCATTCCCTGTGTATTTAAATAATTTGAATGTATTTCGAACCCACAAAGTTTAGTTAGAAATATCCTGAATATAATGCAGAGAAGGACTAAACTTGGCAGAAGGGCAAATACTTTGTGGAACATAGGATACCCCAACAAAATTCATAAGAAGCCCAGGAGAAGATCTGAGCTGTCTGATCGACAGGAAACAAATATAAGGATGATCTTGTGCTAATAAGTGTGGACAATAATTACAAAAACAGACGCGATATATTATAAAACTGAGTTAATTGCTCAGTTAATCGTGACCATCTGCTTAAAGGGTTTAGATTTGACAGTAATCACATGGTTAAAAAGCACAAGTTTTAATCCAGGAAACATACACGATGGTTTATGGAATGTGATTTAGTCCAATTGAGTTCCCGGTCGATCATAGCCATTCACTATGAATTGACGAGATCTGATGGATATCGCGTCAAAAGGTGCATAGGTTTTATTATTTATTTTAGACCCAAGAAGTTTATGAGCTGCCGTGTTATTTCCTTTCGATTCCATGGTAAGTGAAGTTCTACCATATTTCAGGTAAAATAAATAGTTCTTCTATTTTAGTAGAATTTCCAAAAATGGACGTTGATGATTGATAATCTAAGGGAAATCCAAGAAGACGTCCCACCCGCACCTGAAGAGATCATTTCTGGTTTGGAACAATTATCCCTTACACTTGCAACCAACCACCATATGATAATAGTTAAATATCCTAATATAACTAGGTTAATAGCTGATTAAGCTTGTCATGAGGTAGTTACTATCTAATAAAGGCCTTTATGCCCCTCCCCATAAATTGACCTTTATAAGCTTCTAAAATTCCCTTGAGGTTATAACCAATGATCTAGCTGGTCTTATACATATGAATGAATATAAGAAAAGATCTACAATAGCCAAATGATGAAGAACTGCAATAGTGAAATGATGATGAGTAGTCTTGATCAACCATATTAGATGTAATCATCCACTAAAGGTCAAGAAGTATGAGTATTCTAACCAATTTAGGGTGAAAAATATGCTCAATCCCTCAACAAAACGGGTATAAACTTGAGCGAAAACATTCTGAATCAAAATAAATTCAAAAGGAAGTGGTGTATCTTTAGGATCCACTCCAGCTTGTATAAGTTGGTTAATGGGTAGAAGGACATGTGCCTGATGTGTTACCCAAGATAGAGACACAAGTCCTAGTAACCCTAGTAAATGATGGTTCAACATGGATTCTACATCCTAAAACCAAGCCAATTTTGGGGTAGCCTTCTCTTAATGGAAATAACTAGAAAGAAACACTAAATTTGTAAATATCAATACACCAATTACAGTTTAGTAAAGTTATAATTCACTAGTTATTCCAAATGCTATCCAAATGTGGAATAACCTAGAGGTTATTTATATCCCTTGAAAACCTCTACCTACATCCCCATTCGATATTTATTGGCCTACTATTGTAAAAAATACTTAGGCATTGGGCTTGATGTGAGTGGGATCAACCAACCATGCTTCATAATTAAACAAACAAGTGTTGTGAAAGTACATTGAACCGAGCCATATAAATATGATGTCTAGATGACCAAAATGATTGCTACATAATTTGTGAGACATATTTTCCAAATCATTAGTATTACTATAAAAACTGTGAGCATGAACATGTAAATTCTAGATCCAAGTGGAAGTATTATGGCCTCTAGCTAGAATCTTTAAGAAATGCCTAGGTTTGGCTTATTTCTAAAAAATATTTTTATAGAATCTCTCTCTATTGTGATCTTTACTTTTGAATTCTACACTTTCAAGAAAGGGCATTAATAAGAACAAAACCTTCGAAAAATAATTACATAACTTCCTAGAGATATATCAAAACTTGTTTCCCCCCTTATTTTCCATTTTATGACAAGAGTGACTATGATACTAGACCTAATGCAAGGCAGGTGTTCAATTTTGTTATCACATATCCCCTAGGTGCTCAATGGACTGTGGACTATTAACAATTAGAAAAAAAGTATTTCTAAATGTGATGGAAAACACATTTTCAATTATTATTATACCACACACACACACACACACACACACATATATAAGGAGGAAGAGAGAGAGAGAGAGAGAGATCCATCTATTCATACTCCTCTATATGTCCCATATCAAAGGCCATTCATTATAAATCATTATTCGTACACCATTAATGAAAGGTATATTTGGACGGATTTTACCCCTATTAAGAAGATCCATTAACAATCAAGATGTTAAGTAAACTTGACTCAGGATAGAGTCAAAGTTGACCAGGTTAAACAGTGATGGTTTTAGGGCACATGGTATTGTGCACCCATAGTATTCTACCCGTGGTATTATATGTAATGGAGCTTATAAAAGGCTGGAAGGACTTAATTGTAATGTAATACCTGGAGGTGAGTGGTGAAGGCTCACTTGGTCGGATTGGCCAGGGTTTTGGCCAAGGATAATGAAATTTCATTATGGTTGGGTTTTTCCCCGGATTTGGGGTTTTCCGAGATAAACATTTGTGTTTATGTCTTTATGGTTGTTGCTGGTTATTTTCTTATATATATTCCTCCCGGTAATTATTTGTGTTCTCGAGTAAATTTCTTAAAAAATGGTATCAGAGCTAGATATTGGCTTCAAAGGGATTCTTTGATGCCAGGGGTTTATAGTGCCTGATGAGATCAATGCAGCCTTTCTTTTACAGATTTGGGTCTAAAAATAATGGTGGAACAATCTTACGTAGAAGAACCTCAAGGAGAATGTGCGCAAGATAGTGCCGGCTAGGGATCGCAGTGCATTTGCGATATTTACTGGTGCTGGAATCTACGAGGGCTCGCAGTTGGAACAATTTGATAGAAGTTTCTGAGAAAATCAAATTGAGAGAGGATGGATCAGAATTGCAGCAGCAATAAACAAAAAATAATTAATGAAGTCAAAATTATTGCATGTAAATGGGCATACTACTGTAAGACCTGGTAAGGTATGTGTACCTCTGGGTGATCACTGGTAAAGTCTGGATTAGACCTAGGTGATAGGGGGGATGTTGGGTTAACAATAGCCCAAGTAAAAACTCTGAAGGGGCTAAGAGCTAGAGTGAGTGGGATTGTCTCACTTAGCAGGTTTGGCTGGAGTTAGTCAAGGAACCCCAAGTCAAGTTTAAGGGGGGAATTGTTAGGTAAACTTGACTCAGGATAGAGTCAAAGTTGACTAGGTTAAACAATCATGGTTTTATGGCACATGGTATTGTGCACCCATAGTATTCTGCCTGTGGTATTATATGTAATGGAGCTTATAAAAGGCTGGAAGGACTTCATTGTAATGTAAGACTTGGAGGTAAGCGATGAAGGCTCACTTGGTCGGATTGGCCAGGGTTTTGGCCAAGGATAATGAAATTTCATTATGGTTTGGTTTTTCCCCGGATTTGGGGTTTTCCTAGATAAACATTTGTGTTTATGTCTTTATGGTTGTTGCAGGTTATATTCTTATATATATTCCTCTCGGTAATTATTTGTGTTCTCGAGTAAATTTCTTAACACTAGAATCATAAAATATATTATTTTCTATATTTTCAATATATTCCTATTAGATGTCGATAGAATAGAATTTAAATTTGGGGAATATTAAAGAATAATTCCATTGATTATGAGAAAAATAGATATTCAATAATTAAAATGATTTCCCCATAACATAAATTTTCATTCTCCAAGCATGCTATAACATTTATCCAAAATTGTGCTTCAATGTAATTTATTGTAGCAAGTGCTATCTCTTTTTCCCAATACTCAACAATTTGATTAAACTAAGCCTCTTTACTTTCAAGATCTTCCTGTAGAATGATATGTTCTCCTCGGTCATGATAGGTCAACTTGGAAATGTTTTCATTCCCTCATAAACTTACTTGAGTGTTTCCCACTTAATGTGGCTCAAACAACTATTCTTTAGTTCTCTACCAAAATTTCCAAAATATTCCTGAATTAGAGATGATTCACGAGGGGTTTAGATTAACCAAAGGGCCAAAAATGTTCAATGACATGAGTTTCTGATTTCACTTCTAATAAATTCAATGATTAGGTTCTATTTTTTATCCGACCCTAAAAAAGATGAAGTATAAAAGAGATATACTTCAAATTGATTGTCCAAATGAAAGTAATTTTGAAAGATAATTAACTCATTTCTATAAAGAATTTTTGGTGAGTACTTACTAGTTGGAGTGCCTCACACCTTTAGGATCTAACGATGCACTTCTGCTCAATAGCTTAGTAGATCAACTCTATTACAAAAGTTGCTTTATATTTTGGTTAATGAGAGAATTTGATCATGTCCGAACCTTTCTTCAATAATTTATCTTTATGGTTCTTTCGTAATCAATTATATTTCTTATCCATGGAATATTTAGGCTCTATCTATTCATATTCAATGTCCTATGAGAGATGTTTTTCTTTTTGTTCACTCTTGCTGATAAAACCATTATTTGGGATGATGGATACGTAGAAATAATTTTCTTTTTTCCTTACTTGTATTAGTTCTTAACTATGTTATTCTATGATACAGATAGTTGCACTTAATGATAGATCAATACCATATTATTAAGACCTTGTGGTAATGATGGGTTTCTTTCTAATTCATCAAAGTAATAGTCCAAAGCCTTGGTATCTTCCCCATTACTTGTATGCACAAGACCTATATTATACAACATATAACTTTGATCATAATGGTTAGCTTTTAGTCACATAAATTCATAATAATTTTTTAAATCTTCCACATATTTCCCTTCCAATTCAGTTGAAAGCCATTATGGGTGTTCATTCCACTGAAATGATTTTTTCTTAAAAAATAGACATGATACTACCAACTGACAGTGCTTCTCTTTTCTTTATATTAGATAATAGGAGAATGATTTGTGGAGAAGAAAAAAAAAATTATGACCCAATATTATGCATTAATAGAGCCTATTGTATTTCCAGTGAATCTCTAGCTATCCTTCTTGCAAAGATTCTTTTCTCAATACAAGGATCTTAGTACTAGGAATGGAACCTCTAACAATTTCCTTGTCCTTAATGCTTGTTGGTAAAATTATTTGTTTGTTAAAATCAATTCATTCACTCTAACATAAAATTTCAACCAAGGTTTTCATAACCTTCGAGACGCTACACTATATGTGCAGAGTTCAAGGCAATGAAAAGCTTTTAAATCCTATTCCTATATTATTACTATAGAATGGAAACCAAAGTAGGAAACTCATAGCTATCAAAAGGAATTAATGTGGAAAGTAAATGAGCCATGTGCTAATTAAATCACTCAACAATCAAAAATTTCATTAAAGATAAATCCTCAACAATGCATATCTAGTAGCTCCAGTGATCAACAATCTCTTCATTATAGAGAGGTGAATGATCTAGCAATCCTAGTTACTCTGTCTACATTTGGAAACATCCCTATTACTCTACTACAACCTTTTTCTTTAACTAAATTACTAAATAACTATTCTCCTATACTTTTACCATTTGCTTTTTACAATGAAGCAAGGGGCAAATTAGAACCGACTCCCCTAAATTTGGTTTGTCAAAGCTATGGACATATTACAAAATGTTGTATTTACTTGTTTTTGGTAGATCTCAGTGAGAGAAAAACTCAATATATGATAACATACTATCCATATAACATAAAATCAACTAATAATAGGTTTGATTCAATTCATTTTCTAACTAGTCAGACTGTGTGGATTGTAGTTTGCCAACAACCACAACAAGAAATATCTACATGAAATAAAAACGAAGTTCTCTCAAATAACATATTATTTGGAGAACTAGTCACATGTCACTTATTTAGGTATGTTCTAAAAAAACTCATGTTGTGGAATTTTCATATTCATAATTTTTTCTAGAAATCACGCTTGACTTTAGCTACCGAGTTGTTCCTAGCACGAGTTATTTGAACTGTATGTCATGCATTGGAGTCTTACGGAGTCTACCTGGGTATGAATTAAGTAACATAAAATGATGTCAAAGTCCCTAGAAACAGAACTCATGTTATTAAATTTATCTTAGATATTTGTAGATATGTCGACGATGGAGGCTGGTTACAGTAACTGCCTAGGAGCCACAAGAACAACACTAGGAAAACCATCATTAGTCAAACCAACAATAATCATTTATAATTCATCAATAATACATTTAAATAAAAATAATTACCTACTTTAACATTCGTAATATTATTGTGGCACATTCGTGAAGAAACAAAGAAAGACATTTAATAGATGGCCAAATTATTGTAATAAAATGACTAAAATTAGGTGTTTAGAATTGTGAAAAAGGTGATAATTCGATGACTCAACAACTCTCCATGACTAAAAATTTTCATTTCCTCATAAGAAAAAGATAGATTTGACAATAGATAACTAACTAAATTTTCAAAATTTTCAAATGCGCCTAACTTGCACGGTTATACCAGACATCTCACTCAATGCAAGTGCAGTGGAATGCAATTTTCTATCTTACTCTATTTTGGTTAGTTTCATAAACACCATCTGCCATGGAACTCTCACCATTTTTCATTCTACCCCTAGAAGAGATTTTTGTTCAAGTTTCTTTAGGACTACTAGCTAGGAATGCATCAAACTTTCCTATTTATTGCAAAGATTGCCACTTTGATGCAACCCAATACCTATACCAATACTTTCCCTTTACCTTAAATGACTTTCTTGTTTTTTTTGCACTATCCTTCCAAAAAATATTCCATCGAAATAATTCTAATGACCATTTATCATTTCTCTTATGCTCACAATACGTTCTCGTGGAGCAACTTTCACTTTCATATCCAATGTCGGTTCTTGTGTGGCAACATTGATTCATTTTGTGCTATGTTCAACAATATTTCTTGTGTGGTAGTGTTGATGTTGCCTTGGGAATCAACTACATTTGTTGGGTATACATACATGCTATTATAATTGCATTCTTGTGTTGATCTATAATTTCCCTCATAAGATACAATGTGTTGAGCACAAAGGTTAAGAATGGTTGATGTTTACACTTTTTAATGCATAACAACCAATGCCACTTGTTAACACCTTTATTCTTACTTTAATAATAAAAAAGAAATTTTGCGTAATAACACCTTGAAACTTTTTTGAACAATGGTTATCCCATTTTTTCAAAATTGTATTTCTCATAAAAAGGCATTCTTACAACACAACCTTCATTATCCAAACATGAATTAAAGCAAGTGATTTAACTTACGATATTTAAATCCATAGTTACCTAGATCAACCTATCAGTCTTATGTTCAATTCCCACTACCATCATGCCTCTAAAAGTAGCCTTTGAACAATTCTAGTGGGGTTATAAATCTGAATGGTAGCAATTTGTGCATGGAGTTGCAACAGATTCAAAAAAATTGACATTTCATGGAAACAACACTTCAAATTGAGGTGATTTTTGTGGGAATGTTTAACCATTTAATGTCCATATATACAAAAAATTACAACAAAGCTTTTCATAGATCTTGATATATAAAAAATAAGTTTCTGTAAGAATTATAACCAATTGTTATAGGTGTAGCAACAAATTCTTATAGATGTCGCAACAAACCTTGTTAACCAATTTCTCACAAAGTACAAACTAGATTTCGTTGAAATTTTGTGAGAAGTTTTATACTATTTTAATGCGTCTCCACACAAAAAATTAGATCCATCCAATCCATATATATGTAAATATAACAAATAAGGTGCTACCATTGTTGTAGCAAACTGCTACAAGTATAGCAACAAACTTTGTTAACCAATTTCTCATAGAGTACGAAGTGGATTTCGATGATTTTTTTTTTGTGGTTTTTTAATATTTTGATTCTTATCCAAAACAAAAATTAGAGCCATCTGATGCACATATATCAAGATATAAGAAAAATGATTGTACATTATGATGCTCAATTTCTAAAAAATTATAAAGCAATTTTTCTTGAAATTTTGCAAATTTTTTGATCTTACCTTCATGCTCCCTCATCCAAATTTTGTGGCCATCTCACACATGGTTTGGAAGATATCTTCAAGTCAATTTTTTCATAATGTGAAAT
Source organism: Pinus tabuliformis (assembly GCA_031772625.1). NCBI lineage: Eukaryota > Viridiplantae > Streptophyta > Pinopsida > Pinales > Pinaceae > Pinus > Pinus tabuliformis. Next base: position 705,313,295 of record CM062806.1, on the reverse strand, counting down.
TACCAAAATTATTTTTCTTTTCCTTGAGAACTTGATCTAGAACTCTAACTTTCTCTTAACCTTCTTCATCTTAGATTTGTTTTCAGCATACCAAGCTAGAGTAGGAGCATACTCTATATTTTGCAAGCATTCTCACCCATGCCTATACTTTTAAATGTCCTCATCCATACAATGTGGAGTTGTCAACATGAGAGTTGACTAACCTACACACCCCTATTCCATCGTCCATGCCTAACACATGCTTAGATTGCCATCATTACCAATCCTCCATGTAGAGGTGTACCCACAAATGCTAAAAGCCTTGTACAAGTCAGAATGTTGCCACCAAAGTTTACCTAAGTACTAGCTTCAATTTCCTTCCCATGTATTTTTATCATTATGGCATAAACGTTTGTTGTAGTAGCTAACAAGTGACCATTCAACAACTACTATAAAATTATGAGTTGCTACTCAAAGTTTTTTTGTTGTAACTGTTGTCAATTTTCACACATGGCCCTCTGCATAAGTCAAACTGTGAAAAATCATTGTACATATATATTTCTGATAGTGGTTAATTTTTTATATCTTCATACATCTTTCTTTAAAAAGAACCAATTGTTATTAACACCAATAATTGTAGCCTCAAAGGTATTAATCAGTCCCTAAAACATAGTAAGGGAATAAAATCTTTCCTAGCTCCTTGGCACAGATTTTTGTGCCTTCAACTATAACATTTCTCAATAACGCTTACTCCACTAATAATCACTTCATGTCGATCAATTACATTGCCAAAAAAATTTGAATGAGTGATGCATACCAATAGGTTAAGGAAATGGTAGGAGATGAGGGTTGAAATAGATTTGAAAGGGAGAGACAAGATGAAAAAAATATAATGCCAAGATTAAAGTAGTATATTATCACTATTCCCTAAAGTTTCAACAAATCAAAAAGTTCGAAGGTAGTTTTACCTTAAGTTTTACCCCTTGAAGTTACTAGGCATGTTGTTGAGGAGAATTGTTTCTAAGACTTATGTTCTATTAAATTGATCCAAAATAGAGTGATGATTTATTTCAAATGTTGTTTTGAGATTCCAGTGACTATTGACTATTGACTCCTAACTGTTGAGTTGGATTTGAGACAAAAATGACGAAGAATACTAATAAATATTATTTTGTGGGGTATATTTGAATAAGTGCATTGTTGATAAACCTACAATAGCACTTGGAAACGATGAAGTAACAACACATGCGGAGTAACAACACATGAAGAGTAACAACAATTGAGGACTAACAATATTTGAAGAGTAACAACACCTGCAAAGTAACAACATCTATAAATGGTTATTGAAACTTTTGCGAACATGAAGGCTAAACTTGCTACTTCCTTGGGTGTTCATCCATCAACCTACCTTTATTATTTAAAAATTAAAGGGTCACAACTATTGTTGAGTTATTTTAGAGGACCAAAAACATAATACAAATATTATTGATAATTTTGTCAACCAATAACCTGGTTTTCAAGAAGAGTCCTTGTCTAACTATGCTAGTGTCCTAGTTTTCACCGTTAGGCTTTTTTTTACTTTTACTATTTTTATTATTTATTTATTTAATTATTTATACCATTTATTTAGACTTATTTTTATATTTCCAATGAAGCCATGTGCACAACAAAGTTAAAAATATACTCGTACCAAATTTGGAAGATATGCTTTGATGAATACCAAAATAAGAGGATATGGCTACTTTGGATGATATGATCCTAGGGGATGATGGATGATGGAGGAATTTTGTGTTCTATGAATCATTTAGAACCAATATTCAATGTAATTTATCTATCCTTGACTATCTGCTTCACTAGCAATTGTTGGCATGTCCTCCTTTATCATGCTAAGAATATCTTCTGAGGCTTGTTTATTCCCATTTTAAATGCATAGAGGATCTAGTGATATGCATGAAATAAATTTGTCGATATTAGGTTCCATTATATGCCCTACCTTGATGGTTTCTTATGACCCTTTGGTTTCTTCCATAGTCTGGCAAGGACGATCAAGGAAAATTCATAAATATTCTCCTTGATATTTCATGAACTTCAAGATTTTATTCTTGTTGTTGTTCATGAACTCCTTGCTCTACTCTTCCTCCCTGAGATAAAAATATATTTCCAATCACAACCAGCACTTGTTCCACCTAAGAAGCGGGTAGGTATTTGATTGCAGTTACAATTTGCTCCACTTGAGATATAGGTAGGTATATACTTGTTGCCAAGACTTAAGATACTTCTTGGAGTGCCATTTCTTCCTTTGACCAATAAAATCCTTCTACTAGCTAGTAGGATCTATTATCATATAGATTAATGCATGCGGGAATAAAAACTTTTCTACTTTGAACAGAATTTTCTAGAGCAAAAACTATCAAAAACCTTATCTATTTAAACACCTCCTTGACATTGACGCAAAAATGTTGGGAAAATTAATTGTCTATTAAAAATAATTCATTCACTTTAACATAAATTGCTAACCACGGTGTTTGTAAACTTTGCAATGCTACATTATACATGTGGAATTCAAGTAATTGATAGTATTCCTATCCTATTACTACATAATGGAAACCCAAGTAGGAAACACATAGTTTTCTAAGGAAACTCATGTAGAAAGTAAATCACTCATGCATAAATTAGATGCACACCAATCCAAGTAAAAGGTAGGGGAAAGGGATAGGAGCTTAAATCTATTCACACAAAACCATAAAATTGTAAGCATTGAAAGGAAATTAAACTAAACTATTCTACATTTTGAGAAGGACAATAAAATGCATCGTTCCACCCATGACTTGTAAATAACAACAATCAATAATTTCATTATATATAAATCTTCAGCAATACATACCTAAGAGCTGGAATGGTCAACAATCTCTTCATTGGAGAGAGATGAATGCTCCAACAATATTAGATACTCTCTCTAAAATATTTGTAAACGTCTCTGCTAGTCTACTCTAACCCTTCCCTCTATTGACTTACCAACTACTCTCCTCTATTCTTCCCATTCATTTTACACAAATAAATAAGGGGTGAATTTGAACCAATTGTCCAATATATTATAAAATATTGTATTTACTTATTTTTGGTAGATCTAGGTCAGAGAAAAAATCAAGATCTAATTACATGTAATCCATCTAACATACAATCAACTAAGAATATATTTGACTCAGTTTATTTCTAACTTATCAATACGTTTGGATTGTAGTTTGATAACAATCACAACAAGAAATACATATATATGAAAGGAACCTCCAGGAGCTCTCAAATCATGCACTTTTTGGAGAAACCATTTATAGATTATATGGAAAATACCCATGTCATGGATTTTCTAGGTTCTTCTTCTTTTTATCCAGAAATAATACCCAAATTTCAGTACCTAATTCTGACTGGCACAAGTTTTCCAAATTGTATATCATGAGTTGGAGACTCATAGAGTCAACCTAGGTATGAATTAGGTAACATAATTCCATGTCAACATTTTTAAATCTTCTAATACCAACCCAAATTTATTTCCTCATGATAATTATTTATTCGCAACAATTTATTTAATTAACCAAATAAATTTTGAATTAAGGAAAAATAAAATCATTGGTAGTTTAACTTCTAAAAATATATGCAGTAGAAAATAAAATTTTGGAGAGGTACATCACACATTACAACAAATAAATACCCATAACAATGCTTCATCATTCATTAACATGAAAAATTAGGGTTTTCAACCCATAAAGTATTATAAGAAAAAGTACAATTGTTGGAACTTATAACTTGGCCCCCACTGCATGAATTTGGCCGAAGGAAATTCAACCTCCTTGATACGCACTCAAATCCTTTTATAATATTTCTCCTTTGCACTTTAGTATTTTTAACCATTTGGACTAAAGAAATTTTCTTTCTCTTGTTGTGTCTCCTCTCTTGTGTCTTCACCTCTTCCTTAGGTTTCTTTTTATAATATTCATTAAGCCCAAATTCCTAACCCTAATCTCCTTTTTAGAATATTTTTGAGATCAATGGTTGACATAATTCCTAAGTCACTTAAATAATTAGATTATTTATCCTTAGAAAATTATTTAACAGTCCACAATAACTAACTGACTTTAATTATTGTACTTTTCATAAGTTATATTTAGAAAAGAGGACATACATCACCTACTCCACCAAACATACACCTAAAGCAGAAATAATTCATCTTCCACATGCTAAGACAGGAAGCCTATGCATAAGACCTTTTGAATCTACTATAAGCTTCATCACTCCCTCATATGAAAGAAGGGATTCTCCACAACCCGTAAGTTATCTCAGTACTTGAAAGCCTCCCTTTCATTAGAGGCTTAGTGAGAATATCTAGCACCTTCTCCTCTGTCGAAATGTACTGCAATCTCACAGCACCTCTTTGGACCTTGTCTTTGATGAAGTTATATCTAATCTCAATATGCTTGGACCTGTCATGAAACAAATGATTCTCAGAGAGATTAATGCAACATTGATTATCACAGTGAATCACTTATGACCCCATCTCAAGATAAAATACTCCTAAAAGAATATTATGAATCCATACTACCTCAAAACTTACCATACTTGCTACCATATACTCTACCTTTTTTGAGCTAAGTGCCATTGATTGTTACTTTCTACTATACCATGAGATCATGGTTGATCCCAAGCTGAAACAACATCCAAATGTCAATTTTCTATCCATAAAATTCCCATCCCAATCATAATTTGTGTACCCATACAATTTGAATCCATCAAATCTGACATATCTCAATCCAAAGTCCATCATAACTAGTAGGTACCATCATACTTGTGTACCATGCATGTGGAGCCTGTTTCAACCCATAAATGGCCTTCTTCAATCTACATACATGAGATTCTCTCCCATGCACTTCAAAGCCCTGAGGATGCTCAATATACAGCTCTTCCTCAATCACCCCATTGAGGAAAGCAATATTTACATCCATATAATGTATCCTCCACCTCATCTTGGAAGCAACATATATAACTACTCTAATGGATGCATATTTAATTATAGGTGTGAATGTCTCCTCTTATTTCACTCCCTCCTGCTAAGAGAACCCTCTCACCATGAATCTCTCTTTGTACTTCTTGACACTAAAATAAATTGCATGTTTGATCTTGTAGATCCATCAAGAAGTGATCATTGAATTTCCCTTCAGCTTCAATACTATGCCAACTACATCATTCCTAATGATGGAGCTATACTACTCCACCATGGCATCCCTCTAGACCTACTCATCTTCAACCTCCTCATAAGTCGAAGGCTTAGAATCACTGATGTTATTCTCCTCAATGTCCTTAAAGGTATGCTTAGCCTAACTTGGCCTTCTCTTTGCAGATCTCAAAGGAATATCTCACTCCTCCTCGAGATCTATAGGTTGTTTTCCTACTACTAGTGTTGCTAGTCCCTACCTAGCCTTAGGAGCCTCTCACTCCTAATCGTCTACCCCTGTTGGATCTTTACCATGATCCTCCTAAAGGTCCTACACTCATTGAGCTTAGCATATCGACTAACTATTGTTTTCCTCGATCATGGAATGTAGACTTAGTAGGCCTTTGAGACCTCACAGTAACCCAAAAATACACTCCTTTCTAAAAATGGATCCAGTTTATTCCTCTTCTTAGTGGGAACATGGAAATATATTTGACTATCAAAGATGTGCAAATGTATCACATCTAGTTTCAATCTTGTAAACATCTCCTCGGGAGTCACATCCTCCAATATCCTCTGGGGACTCCTGTTTTGCACATTTAATAATGTATTACAAGTCTCTTCCCACAAAAACATAGGAAATTCTAGATTTTATGTAATTTCCCTTGATGGCTCCATTATGATCTTATTATTCCCCTTAGAAATTCCATTCTGTTGAGGATAGTAAGGTATTGTGAGCTTCTTATTGATCCATACTAGTCTACAAAAATATTGGAACTCATTAGAGGTATATTGAACCCCATTATCTGATATCAACACCTTAATCTTCTTCCTAGTCTAGTTCTCTACAAGAGCTTTGAACTTTTGAAACCAACCAAAGACCTCACCCTTTGTCTTTAGGAAGTAGACCCAAGTCTTCCAGGAAAAATCATCTATGAATGTAACAAAGTACAGAGAAACTGTAATCAACTCCACAAACATAGAACCACAAATATATGAGTACACCAAGTGAAGAACTCACTTAGACCTAGTCTCATTGTGAGGAAATGTATCCTTGTCTAGATTTCCAAGCACACACCCTTTACATATTCCATCCTTCTCCCCCCTTACCTCCAAAAAATATTTAACCATTCTTTGTAACATAGGAAGAGCCCTATAGTGTAGCTGTCCCATCATCCTATACTATACCTCACTCTAGCTATCACTGTCATGTATGAGAGCCTTCACTAGTTTTCCTCTTAATAGATATATATTTTTCTCCCTTCTCCCAAATTCTAATTACTCACGTCTTGCTAGGATTAATTACTTTTGGCCTAACAAATGTGTAACCTCCTATGAAGGTAACTTCTATTCCTCTATCTTATATGGTAGAAAATAAAAGAATATTCTTCACTAAACCAAGCACAAATAACACTCCATTCACCTCTATAATACCACCCGAGTCCATATAAAACTCAATGCCACCAATTCCTTCTACTTCATACTTGGAATTATCACCAAGCTCTACATGTATATCCCTAGGCTCGATGGTCATGCTAGTGAAAATGTCAGAAGATCTCATCATGTGGTAAGATGCTTCATTGTCCACAAACTAGACACCTCACATGACAATTCTTTAAAATCATAAGTTATTCTCAAAATTTTCAACCATCTCATCTATCTATGCAATGGTTGTTATGGATATATTTCCCTTTCCTTCGTTCCTATTTAGACTCTGAATAGAAAAATTGCTTAAGTTGTGACATGAAAAACACTTCACATTGCTCATGTCCTTCTCCTTTTTACTTTGTGAAGGTCCACCTCCACTTTGGTTCTTCTTGGCCTTCACTTTTCCCTTTATTTCTTGTGTAACATGACCAGATAATTTTCCTCCTCACTCTCTTTTCATTATCCTTCGGTCAATGAGTTCTCCCATATATCCTTCTAGATAAAGTCATCCCACAAATGACCCCAATTACGAATATATTCCTATCAAGTATCCCATCCACAAAGGTGGTCTAATGTTTAACACATCCTTTAGAGAAACCTTCACAAGCTCTAAATAAATCACAGTTCCCCCAATAGTTGCAAGCTCATCAATAGCATGTTGGATCCTTGTAAGATAAGATGTTATGTTATCAAATATGTTAATCCTAATGTTGTTTAATTTCTCTTGGATCACCATATTCCTATTTAAATGTTTGATCTAATAAATATCAGTTAGGACTACCCACATATGATTTCTTGTGTCCCTCCTTGATATGTGCGGAATTATGGGATCCCTCACACCATCCAAAATTATACACCTCACTTTCATATTCTTGAGATTATGATCTACTACAAGGTATGGATTTAAAGGAATTTGAATGTATCTATTCAAAAGTTCCCATAAATCATACATTTTTATAATCATAGTACTTTTCTTATTCCAGGGACTAAAGTTAATGGCTCCATCCAAATTGTCTTCATATCACAAACTACTCAGTGATGCCATCTTCAAAAATCAACCTTAGCCATAAAGCCCTGGTTGTAAAATTAGAAATAATTTTGTTGTCGTAAAAGAAGAAACTCATTGTTGCAAACCCTAGCAATCTCTCCCTCTCAGATTTATCTAAAATGTTATGATACCATCTTAAATATCCTAATGCCAACATATATTTATTTTTTCATGATAACTATTTATTCTAAACAATTTATTTAACTAACCAAATAAATTTTGATTTACCGAAAAATAAAATCACTTGTATTTTAACTCCTAGAAATATATGTAGCAAAAAATTATCCAGAGAGATCAATCACACATTACAATAAATAAATACCCACAACAATTCTCTTTCATTCATTAATGTGGAAAATCAAGGTTTTCGACCCACAAAGTATTACAATGAAGAATACAATTGTTGTAGCATGTAACTCGGCCCCCACTAGATGAATTCAACCTGCTAGATACACACTTGAATCCTCATATAGTCTTCCTTCTCTATGCTTCAATATTATAAGCCACTAGCACTAAATTGTTTTCTCTTATTGTGTCTCCTCTGTTATGTCTTCACCTCTTCTAATCCAAAATTAAACAAAAACGAAACAAATTATAGATATAACAATAAATACAAAGATGGACCAGAAATTACACTTCATATCATTAATATAAAATACTAAAATATTCTTACAAACAGAATGGAAATAAACTAGCTTGAGCGATGGTAGCTTATCTCTGAGAAGAGATGTGGTGGCTACATGTCTCTGAACCATGTTACAATGAGGATCGAAGGTATATTTATTATTGAGAAATAATGGAAAACCATAAACATCAAAAAACCTAACCCTAGGAGATGAAGCACCAAAATTATGGGCCCCGTTTGGGTAATTTGGCACATCAACTTCCATGGGTCGTAACTTTGGCATACGATCTCTATTTGACGTGCACAATACCTCGTTAGAAAGATCAATCTAATGAATAAAAATTTCTAATGAAAACATATATCATAGCCTCATATTTTCCCATTTTTTCACAAAAAAAAAATCGTTTAGGGCCTCAAAATAGCTCTGGAAGTTCAAGACCCGAAAAACTGCCAAAAATAGCAAACTATGCTACAATTAAGGAAACTGAAACCCTGAAAGAGACAATGGTTGGGGTCCAAGTGGAATAGGTGGGTGGAAAAAATATCCATATGGATTAGTCCTCTCCCCTTAGAAGGCAATGGTCCCCATTGCATTGAGTGTCTCCATGAGATGGGGAAACTTATGTTGAACTTGGTCCCCAATGAGCCACTTGCCTTGGTGTAGGAGTTAGCCACCTTTGACAATCTGACATAGTTGGATCTTTTGATGAAGAGTGTTATTGATTTGTGTGTCCATGATCCAATCAGTTGTGGCATGTTCCATGCAGTTTGGGTTTAACTCTATTAGTGTCACATGTTCTGCAATGTCTGATGTGTCCAATAATGGTGGAAAGTATGGCCGAAGGCGGTCTACATTGAAAAATGGGTGCAAACCAAGGAAAGGTAGAATTTTTAGCTCAAAGGAATTCTCCCCTAGAACCTTGATGATGGTTTATAGCCCATAAAGGAGCATGAGATGATTTTGGTGGGGTTCAACGAGACAATCCTACAAATTTATCCAAACTTTGTCACCCACCTGGAACTTGTGTGGAAACTCATGTTGATCATGGAATTTCTTGTACTTAGCATTGGTTTTGTCCAATATATCATAGACCTACTAGCATATGTGTTGAATGCTCTCAATGAAGTTGTTATCCCTATCAACTTTGAACTAGACGCGGGACAAATATTCATGAGTAGCTGCAAATAGTATGGCCACATCAATGGGATATAATGGCTGAAATTCCATCCCTACTTGAAAGAGGCTATGGCCCATTAAGCTATGGATAACTCTGTTGTAGTTGTGCTAGACATAGGTGAGGCTTTCATCCCAAGTGTGTGGATTCTTCGCATTGTACATGCACAGAATGTGTACGATCATGTTGTTCACAACCTATGATTCGCCATCAATTTGGGGGTAGAAATTCATGGACTTAGTATGTTTGGTATCCATCATCGACCACAGACTTGACCAAAATGCACTTAGGAATTTGTTGTCTTGATCAGAGACAATAAAGTGTGGGATCCAAAAGTGTACCCACACTCTCTCAAAGAAGAGCCTAGCAGTGGCCTCTACTATGATACTCTTCTTGTAGGTCACCATAATGGCCATCTTAGAGAATTTTTCGATGACCAAAAAAACACAGTCATTGTTCTTCTTAGTAGAAGGAAGGACCGAAATGTAATCCATGGAGATGGATTACCTAGGTTGACTAGGAGTAGACAAAGGAGTATATAGTCCTTACTTCTTGATGGTTGGTTTGAGAATGGCGTGGGGAGTGCAGGATCTAATTTACTTCCCAACATCTTGACGAAGCTTCAACCAATAAAAATACTTCTCCAATACTGTCACTTTTTTCTCTACTCCAAAATGTCCAATGGCTCAACTATAGTGCGCCTCCCAAATCATCTTGGCATGCTTGCTTGAAGGAACATAGATGTGTCCTAGGTGGCATAAAAATGCATCTTGAGGGTGAAAATTTGGAACCTACTTACCTTCCAAGAGTGTCTAGTATGTGCTCTCGAATTCTAGATCGCTGTTGTAAATATGTCACCACCTTGACGTCTCGTTCCCATAAGAGTCGATCATAGTGATCGGCGCCATGACTCGTGGTTGCAGGTCTCGTAATGTGACCATTGGTACAGAACAGAGTTGATGCTTCAACTCATCAAATTCCTTCTATTTGGTTTCAAACCATTTTTTTTTTTCAGTCTGACCTTGGTGATTTGACTTAAAGGCCAAGTGATGTGAGAGAACCCCCACACGAACCTGTGGCAGAAATTGGCAGGACCTAGAAAGATGCAAAGCTTTATTAGAGTGGTTGGGGCTAAACAATCCTGAATGACTTGTATCTTGATTGGGTCCACATGCAAACCCTTGTCATCAATGATGCACCCCATATTTTGAACCAGGGTCATGCCAAAAGTGAATTTCTCAAAATTGGCACACAACTTGTATTGTCGCTGGGTTTAGAGAACTTGTCAAATATGGTGGAGGTTCTCTTCCCAACTCTGACTAAAGATAAATAATTCATCTAAATAAACCACCATAGATGCATTGGTGAAGGGTTGCAAGATTTCTTTCATCAATATCATGAAGGTTGTGGGGGCATTCGTCAACCCAAAATGCATGACCAACCATTCGAAAAGGACTTCCTTGGATTTGAATGCAGTCTTCCACAGATCATAAGGTTTGATAGGAACCTAGTGATAACTGGACTTCAAGTCAATCTTACTAAAATATCTTTCCCCTTGAGCTGGTCCAGAAGGTCATTAATCAATGGGATTGGGTATCTATTCCAGACAGTGATCTTGTTCAGCACCTGATAGCTAATACAAAGTCTCCAGGTCCCACCCTAGTTCTGTATGAATACAATCGAGCTCTCGTAGAGTGATGAGCTTGGCATGATGTGCCCTTTCTGCGACAAATCCTCAATCTGCCTCTTAATCTCATCATTCTCCCAAACAAAGAATCGATATATCAGTCCATAGGGTAGGAGTGCACATGGAGCGAGATCGATGGAGTTATTGAACTAATGGTCAATAGGTAACCCCATAGGTGAGGTGAAAATGTCCCTGTACACCTCCACAACCTTCTCCATTTGCTACTGTTCTATGGAGGATCCTTATCTATAAGTTGTGGCCACAATCTTCTTCTTTCTCTTAGGGCGAATCATAATGAAAATAAATTTCCTAGTCTGTGAAATGATCCTATTGCATTTCTTTGAAGAGATCAAAGAGATGGCAGTGAGCGGGGCTACCTATGGTAATCTATACAACTTAGTTCCTAAAGTAATAATCGTAGAGTGGGGTTTAGACTCGTTTACAACGTGCCACTTCCACAAGTATGGTTGTTATAATAATACATTACAAACTTCAAGAGGAGCAACATCAAACAATACCTCATCTGTGAAGGGCTTCATGTTGTAGGGAAGGAAACATTGTTGGCTAACGTGGAGATTCCGTCCTTGGTGAAGCCACCTAATGGTGTATGGATGCAGATGCATTGTATCTGGTAGGCTCATTTGCTTCACGACCTCTACTAAAATGAGGTTCTTTCGGCTCCCACTGTCGGCACTGAACTACAACAGAGAACCCTTCACCCATATCTATGAGTGGGAGAGTTGCCCCCCCTCATCTAGATCTTCAGGCTCACTAGGCTCCACATCAATGATCTTTTTCCCTTTTTCATTTCCCTTGTTGGGTTCTGATTCAAAGTCGGAGCATGCATCTGATTTGGAAGCCTTCAACTCGGTGACTAGTGAGTACTTAGCATGACACTCAATTGCGTTGTGAGTGGAGCTCTTATGGAACTCACAACATTTTCCCGTGTCGTTCTTTATCTTCTTGGTGTCTTTCTTTGCTTGTGGCTTTCATGGGTTGTCCTAGGTTACTCCGCCTTGCCTTTTTCCATTACTCTATAGTTTTTGGGCACCTTTCCGTTTCTTTGGATTCATAGATGTGAAGTCTCGCTTCTTCTATTTAGAGTTTTGCTCAATGTTGGCAGTAAATTGATACATCGTGTAGAGGGAGGAGATGTCCAGGAATTCCATCTCGTCCTAGGTGTACCTATGTAAACAACCATGGTACTAGAGTACCAAAAGTCGCTTATAATCCTTAATACCTAAGTTCATGTGAAGGGTATGAAAAACATTGGTAAACTCTAACATGTTTGATCCCTTCCCTGCTGCAGCATGGGCCACTTTGTGTATTTATCCTCGTAGATTCCTACAGGGTAGTACTACTCCTTCACGGCATCCCAGAGTGAATTCCAAGTGGGTTTTTTTTTCCTAAAAATAGTTAGGGTGTACTTTCATCGTTCTTCTCATAGTAGGTTTCCCACATGTCCTTGAAGTGGGGGCGCCTTTGAGAAGTGAAAAGGTAATATTTTCCCAGCTCGAAAAATCATGAGCCAAAAAATATCCTTCTAGTAGATTTAACCATATATCTATGGCGTTCACATCTATCTGAACTTCAAATATGGGGATGTAAAAGTTAACCTGTACCTTAAAGGGTGTGGCACTTCCAAAGTGGCTGTTGGAAGGATATGCGTCACCTTTGGGCAGCCACTGAAGGACCTAGGCTAATTTGTCCATCATCGTGTTCCACTATCACTTGAAGGCTTCTTTGAGCAATATTTATAAAGGAGCTCCTACACCCTCGTCTTTCTTCTCTTCTGCCATGGGAGGTCGTTGGGATTTGTGAGGCTATTCTTGCAAAGTTTTGACTAGTTTGCGCCCTAACTCCTTATATCCCAACCTTGTTGGGTAGATGCAAAGAAAAACAAAGAAAGAGCATACCAATCTGATACCATTGATCCAAACTTAAATATAAATGAAAAAAATTATAGATATAACCATAAATACAGATATGCAGTTGAAATAACACTTCATTTAATTAATATCAAATATCGAGATATGCTTACAAACAAAAAGGAAATAAATGAGCTCAGGCAGTTGTAGCTTATCTCAAAGAAGAGATGCACACACAATACCTAGTTATAAATATCTCTATGATTACTACAATTTCAAATTCAAACTTTAAACAAAGGCTTATGTTTTCATGTTTTTCCCAAAATACGTCATTTAGGGCCTCAAAACTGCTTCGGAAGTTCACGGCCCGAAAAACTGCCAAAAATAGTAAATTGTGCTACAATTAAGGAAACTGAAAAACTAAAAGAGATAATGTTTGGTGTCCAAGTGGAATAGGTGGGTGGCCACTAATATCTACCTAGGTCATCTTCCTTAAAATTCTATTTATAATCTTCATGCAGCCGAAATCCCTAACGCTAATCCCCCTTCTATAAGATCTTGGAGATCAATGTTCGATATTTATGATTACTTAAATAGTTAAATTATTTATTGTTATAAATGACTTAATATTCCACAATATTTAACTCTCTTTAATTATTGTACTTTTCATGAATTAGATTTAGGAAAGAAGACACCAAAACCTACTCTAGCAAGAAAGCACCTAATGCTGAAATAAGTCATCTTCCACATGATAAGACACCAAGGCTATGCAAAAAATATTTTGAAGCTACTATAAACTTCAACAAACATCCTTAGGAACAAAACCCATGTTCTATAATTTGTCTTCGATCTACGCATATTTTCCAACCATGGAGGCTAGTTACACTAACTAAATAAGAGCCACACGAACAACACTAGGTGGACCATCATTAGTAAACCAAAAAAATAGTTCTTTCTAACTCATAAAGAGTAAGAGAAAATAAGGATAATTAAATACTTTAACATTCATAATCTTATTTTTGAACCTTCATGAAGAAACACCACAATATGGGTAAAAGATAGACAAACAATTGTGACAAATGACTGAAAATGGGTGTTTAAATTGGTGAACAATGTGGAAATTTGGTGACTTAACAACACATTGTATTTTTCAATGACCTATCACTTCAAAATTGTTCAATGGTTTCTTGATAGGGATAGTCAAAGTACACACGAGATGGATGTTGGTTGTCCCAACCATTCTCAGTAGTCTTCAAAAAAGGGTAATGCATATGGGATATAATGAAGCTTTTGTGTTGTTGATTTCCATATGTAGTGCTTTCTCCCCTCATGCATGCCTACCAAATAGGTTCAACCACTTAAGAAAAACCTAATGCATAGGTATAACTTTTGGCTCGGTACTAAAACCCTCCTGAGATGAGACCATTTAAGGGTGCATTGACTAGGGTTACATGCGTGAGGGAATTGTTTTATCTCTACAACTCACCTTCACTGAGTGTAAGTTCTATTTTACCTAATTTGTATTCCCAATTACATTTTTTTCCCAAAAAATATATACGAAAGGATTATCAAATCACACCATCTATGTAATAGGTAAACACTTCTTTCTCGCTCAAAACATTGGGATTATTCACAATTTCTGCTGAAATTGTGAAGGTATTATCAATAAAATTGTCATTTCTCTAAGATCTAAGCATAGTAGATTACATATTTGATAATTCCATTCATTCCATTATGAAAATGGTTCCATGAATGAATTTTTTTTGGTGCACAATACCATAAAATGGATTTCCTTACAGTCATATAATATGTTCTCATTCTATCAATTTCAAAAGATTCTTTAAAATGGGAATATATAAGGAATTTTTCGAATAGTTTTTTATTATTAATATAATTAAAAATGGAAAAAAGATTATATTAAAAGTATACTATATTAGGTACACTCAAGATATCCATTTTGATCACGATTTAGACAAAGAAATAGTTAAACAATCAAGTATTACATAATGAAAATGAGATTGCCACCCAACAATTATGTGCTTTATCCATATAGATAAAGGAATATTAGGAAAAGTATAGTTATCATCACATAAGATCATTTTCCAAAGAATTACTTCTTATATAATTGACAAGATGATCAATACATATCCATATGTGATCATAATATGGAATGCATCAATTAGTCTAGCTTAAATTATCGATTACGAGATTTTAATACATATGATAAACGTGGATTATTGAGGATTTCATAAAATGAGAGGAAGTTGGAGAAAAGGTCATTTTGTCCTTCCTAGGGGTATTGAATCATTACCTTATTTAATATCTATTTGTTTCTAAAATATTGAATTTTTCGTGCCCGAACAAAAGGAATTTGTTAGGAAGTTTGTACTGAGTAATTTGGTTAATTAGAACTAAGAGATATCATAAAAAAGATGGCCAAGCAGTTCAAGGCATAACATTGGAATTGCTATGTATGATTCCTCTTACTAAGCCTTCAAAGACCTCTCTTTCTATATCTCCGCACTACTATATTTTTCTCATCCATTATTTTTCAAATCTATTTAATCCCAATATGACAAGTTCCTAATTTGGAATCAATCTCCCTCTATTTGTCATAGATAAACTAGAATGAACATTGGTTTGTAGTATGTGAAGGGAAAGACTAATTTAAGAAGTAATAAAAGAAAAGTATCATAGATAACAAGTAATGCATAAAAGGATTATAAAATGTCCCTTTTTGGGAGGGGAAAAGGAAGGGAGAAGAAAACAATTTCCAGATGCCTAACAACCAACACCTCTTTTTCGTTCATTCTTAATTCAAGATTGATGGGAATAATACTCTATGATCATCAATTATTTAATATACAAATTGATCCATCTAGTAAAGCTATTATTTGATTGATGAATCCTTTATATTGTAAATAATGAAGAGTCAAATGATTTATCCCTCCGAAACACACACACACACACACACATATATTCTTCTTAATAATTTCTCTCAATCTTTATTGATCTCTTATAGTAATCACACCTTGATATTTTCAAGGGTAACTTGGTATATCTGCCATATGGTCATTGACTCAAATATGTCCATGATTAACTAATTGTCTAGCTCTAGAAATGGTGGGAGCCATACCCAATCAAAAAAGAATATTATTCAAATATATTTAAAGTAATTTCAACCAAACATGGTCATTAATCCTTTAATGACTCTTCTATCAATGAGAACAAATTTCAGTAATTGTCACTCTGTTAGTACATAGTGAGAACATAATTCTATTTTTCTTCTAGTTGGATACAATATTTAGAGATTTTCTTGGAATAATATTGGTTCATATAATCCTTTTTGTTTTTGGGTGTTCTACTAAGGAGCTGTGGTAAAATTTTCGAATGACATACTATTTTTAAATAAGGCCCCAATAACGAGACATAGAAACTCCTTATTCAATTAAAAAAACTCATTGAAAAGAAGAAAGAATAACATAACCCATATGAGTAATACTAGAATCTTTTATGTAGATAACTAAGATCTTTCTCCAGAATTTGTTATAGATCTTAATAGCTCCAATCATTTCAGTCATTCCATTTGTAGTTGGTAGTAAGTGATGATGGCATGAAAAACGTGACAAATAATCATAAAAGTATTCCCCATTCCATCTTGATCCTAACAAAAATGTGTGGATTATTGAAATGACAGGAATGGAAGAGAACAGGCTATCAAGATTAAATCGATGGCCATTGCATTACAACTATGATGCTCTAACCTCTAAGCTAAGTAGGCTAGATGGAATATAACTCCTCATTCATTGGTGTGAGATCCATAGATTATTTTGGAATCTCAATGATCATAGTGCATATTAGATTTAATGACATAATCTAGATTACAATTACAAGGGAACATTTCGTGAATTTAGGTTCCTTCAAGGGAAAGAAAAGGGAAGTAAGGGTCAATTGATATGGACCATTCTACTTAGCCTTCCAAATAAAATAGGGGAGGATAAAAACAGTTTTTTTCAAATGGAGAAATAAGATAATGATTCCCCTTAATATTCTATTGGGATAGATATAATCATGACGAGAGAAGGGGAGTAAGCGGGATATTTCTCCCACCTAATGGTGAACAATTATCTAATCAATGACGTTAATGGATATGACATAATAGGATTAGATCAAGGTATGATATCATTCTTTGAGAATGGTATATTGTGGAATTGGTGGATGCTACACACTTGATCAAATTGAGCCTAGGTACGGAAACCTACAGAGCTATAACTTACGAATCGAGGGAATCTTAGGATAATTTTAATGGTTATTGTTTAGCCAAATCTGGTTCATGGAGACAACATTTCTTCTCCTAAGATATAAATGGGACATGTGTAGAGACTCAATGGAAACAATTCTAAGTAATGAATCTCATTTGGTCCATGTTGTATTTATAGAGCACTTTGTTTACTCCTCAAAAGTTGGAAAGTTATATAATATATGAAACTAGTGATCAAAACTTCAATTGTTCCAAGAATTTTATTCATAAGATAGATCCAAGATTTGAGAAAAAATTGATTTGACATTAAGTAATACAATTATGAACTTGATTACTCTAGATAGATAATTGAATTAGTTTTTGAAATAAATGGTTGAATGAGGATAAAGATAGAGTGCAATTTTAGGTGTTTAGCTCAATAAAAATGAAAATTACAATAGGAAAAAAATCCATTGGATTTGTAAACCATGAGGGTTAAGTACCTTTATCCCTATGGATGTTCATTCCTAAAGGGGCTCATTTATTTTCTCTAATGCCATCATTTTTAGTCCATTCTCATTTTCCAAGTCTTTTACCTAGCTATTTTTTTATGAAGAAAAGAAATTAGAATATGAATCTTTTGACCCATATAGTGACAAATTGAGTTGATTAGTTAATCATTTGATCATATGATTAATTCATTTTCTGATATATGATCTACATAGATTAGATCATTTGGAAATTATTAGATTGGAATCCATTTTTTCTCATATTAATGACTTCGAGATAAAAAATAATAAAGATCTTTTTGAAAACTAGAGAAAATCTCTTTTTTCCTTATTTTTAGTTAACACAAGTTAAAAACATGTACCAAGATGATCCACAAAGAAGAGCTAGGATAACTTATTTGGTAGAGAATAGGATTGAAAATCCTTATGCCACCAATTCAAATAAGAGCTAGAATAACTCATTTTGTGGAGCTAGGATAACTCATTTGGTAGATAAGAATAGGATTGAAAGTCCTTATGTCACCAATTCAAATAAGAGCTAGAATAACTCATTTGGTGGAGCTAGGATAACTCATTTGGTAGAGAATAAGGCTGAGAACAACTCATTCCGTAGAGCTAGGATAACTCGTTTGGTAGAGAATAAGAGTGAAAATCCTTATGCTACCAGTTCAAATATGGCTCTCGAAAGATGCCAATATTCATGTCTCCATATCCATCTATCTAAATCTTCATCTATATAAATCTATTTGATCTAGATAAATATAGATACATGAATATATACATATACCTATATATATATAAGGACACCCTAATGAAATAGATAAATCAACTTATCTATTCCCCCTCTTCATGTAAAAAAAACAACAAATAGCAAATAAAATTAAATAATAAATTAAAATACTCTAATTAAATAATATATAATTTTTTTTAACAAACAAAGAAACAAAGCAAACTTTTATAACCTTTTTTAAATACTAAATATTCTATTCGAATTACACTTCTTAACCAATTTACCAATATACTTTACATGGTAAGTCAGATATCCAAAATGGCAGGGCATTTAAATATATACTTCAAGAAAAAAGTGAATTTGGAAAACGTACATGTTCTGCTTTATCCATTTCCTGAGACAAAAGATCTTCCATTACAGCTTCCCATATCCTTTGTCCTCTCGAATAAAGTTTTTTACCCTGAAATACTGTTCATTAGATACAAGAGTTTCCGTTGGTATAGGATTATGAGAATTATAATTCCTTTTACCTGTGTATTGAAATTAACATACCGGCTCTAGTACTTCCACATCTCCGGTGAATGAAGACCCATCACAGTATCGAACCATAACGCGGTTCCAACTATAAAAATCTGTTCAATCAGTTTTCTCTAGTTTCAATAAATCCTTGGAAAAGCCTATTTATCATCACATTGCTTTAGAATATAAACTTGAAATACCCGGATTTTGTGATTCAACATCACTTAAAATGCCTGTAAATGCTATTGATTTCCCCATGTACAGAGATGAACTTAGAGCAGGATGGTATGTCGATACACCTTCCTCCACCCTGCATAATAATTTGCACTGTAAGACAGATGGGTTGTAAACCAGAAGTTAAGGTATATAATTGCCTTACTAATCAAGTTACTAATCAAATTGCAGACAAATATGTTATAGTATCAAATTACAGAAAAACATGCTCTAGCATGAAATTTTAATCAAGGAAGACAATAAATTACAAATATATTATAAGATTAAATTACAGACAAACGTGTTATGGCATGAAATTCCAATCATAGTGAAGAGGAAGAGAACAAATTATCCCCACAACACAACCTACACTAGCTTGACTAACAGAAAATATCAATGTTAATGTGACAATAACAACCTCAATAAATAAATAAATAAATATAAAAAGAACGCGAGCTTACCTCCATGAAAACAAGGCAGTTGTTTCCTCCAGATCCAAATCCTCGGTCTAAATGGTAAGCTGGGGGGCTTCCATCTAAACAGACTGCAATAAGCAATGACCGTTTTTATTAGTTCTTTTCAGAAATCAACTTAAAATTTTGAGACAAACAAATACACTTACCAGCTCCTTTGGCTACAGCATTCTCCAACACAGTGATGTTTACAAAGGGCGTCAAATTGGACGAATCGGCAAGTGACAACTCTTCTTTTGTCACAAATTCCCCACCATGGAGTTTGTCTGCATCCATTCTTGGTGCCATTGCCATGACAAATACTGCAAGAAAAAACTTTGGATTTTTGATAGATCCCTCATTTGCAGGCCGTCTGTTAACCATCTTGGATAGCGAAATATGTTACAGTAAGCCAAATATGATCATATAGCGCTGTGGGAAAGTTCAGTGGATGCTTCTTAAAAGCTTAAACCAACACGAATTTTGTTGTTATTGTTGTTTTTTTTTTAAATCTTGGACGTGCACAATCATTTCATCATGGACGTGCACAATCATAAACATTTTCCTCCATGCCTAATATGTTATTGGTTCCCAATCACGACTTAGTCGCTGTATTAGTTTTTTGATATCAACGTGTTCTTCTCCTAGAATAATAATGCAACATGTTCGAATTTTCAAATTTGTCGCAGCTGTGGAGTTTACCTTCCATGAAGGTTATTCATTTTTTGAGTCCATCATTTAGATTCATGAGTGTTGAAATTATTTCTTCCAAGCGACATCTCATATTCAGTTATATTGCTTGGGGATTTGCCATGAATTTCTGATAATTAAAAATTTCCAATTTGAAATCCTGCAATTAGGAAAACTGTGGTGTGAGGAGCAAATTAAATATAGATTGACATGTAAAAATGGAATATAAAGAATTAATTAAATACAGTTTAAAATTTATGTTTAAAAAATCTAGATTGATATCTGAAAGTGTTAGATGTGAGATTAAATTGAAATATATAATATTTTAATTTTTCAATGTCATTTAAATGTTTTGGAAGCAGTTAAAATTTTAGGTTATTTTGGATAGAGGGTGTTCATAATTCATGGTTAGTTATTATAATTGTGACAAAGCCAATTTATAAGTTAAGAATGATCTATAAAAAAAAATGATTGTGTGTACCATGAAAGTGAGTGGATGTATGTATTTTGGTTTGTTCATTTATTATCTTAAATTTTATTTTTACTTCATATTTATTTTTGATTTTATTTTTTAATTTTATTTAGTCTTATTTTTCCAAGTGTTAGGTTTTCCATGTAAATCTATTTTATTGTGATAAATTTTATATTTACTTCTTATTTATTTTTAAGCTTATTTATATCATTTGATGTTTTGTTATTAACAACAATATGAGAGCTTTGTGAAGCAATATGAAGACCACTATAGGGACTTCAAAAAATATTATTTTACTTACTATTTTAGTAGAAGAAGTATTTTCATATATTGGTTACTTGGTTAGATGTGAGACTAAATCAAATTAAATATGTGTTGCATTATGATAGCTACAGCCTTATTCATTTAGGCAAAAAAAACCATCATATCATTTTAAGAAAATAATATTGATGTGAGATAACATTGGATTCATGAAGTCTTAGATAATTGACTACTATAGTTTGAGAAAATACACAGTAAAGATCATCTGAATGATATGTTAACAAATATTTTACTACAGGTAAAGGAGTTTTGCAAAACTTTGGTTGGGTAATGTAAATGTGATGAAAGACATCTTGAGAAATGATTAGTAGAAGGAAATAGAAGCAATAGTAAAAATATTCAATCAAGCTTTTGTTTGGTATCAAGTAGATTGTGAGATATGAGACACAATCAAATCAAATTGAAGTATATAATATTTTAACTTTTTCATGCTTCTAGAATGTCATACAATAAGTAAAATATAATAAGTAAAATGAATTACCATTATTTTGGGCACATAATGTTGATAATCCATAGTATTAGCTCATGATATTGTAACAAAACCTATTTACTGACTAGGAATCATTTAAGGTAAAATAGGTGTGTGTGAGCCATAAGTGAGTGGATGTATGTATTTTCATCTGTAGATTAAATAAAGTTCTAATCCTTTCCTTGTGATTTTTCTATTACTAGCCCATGGATTTCTCTTTGCGAAGTTTTCCATATGAATGTGTATTGTGGTAGATTTTAATTTTTACTATTTATTTATTTTTAAATTTATTTTTCTCATTTATTATTGAAAAAAAGATTTGTCATTATTATTCAAGAGATGTTTCTCCATTTTCTTGGTAGCAGTTGATGAACAAATCCTACGAATAGAAGAAGTCGCCAAGAAGATAGTAGGCCATCCTCATGGACAACTCATTGCTATCCCGAGAAAAAATTCTTAGCTAATGTGAGGAGAGAAGAGTTGTTTGGTCATTTTTTTATTATTATACATACAACTAGATACTTAATGAACTACCATTAATAGATGGGAATTATCTTTGTTTCTTTCAAACGTTAGCTTTTTTTGGCGATGCAAATTCAATTCAAGCCTCATGTCAAACCTATTAGAATTAATCAATGGTAAAGAGCTAACTCTTGCTTCCTCTATTCACAGTGAATGAATGGCTCTCAACTGAATTCAATTCCAGCCTCATGTCAAACCTGGTTAAGAGTTAGTCAATGGTAAAGGGTTAACTCTTGCTTCCTCTATTCATAGTGAACGAATGGCTCTCAACTGAATCGATGGTAAACTCACAACTTTGAAAAAAAGTGGGCTGCTCATTGCTATCCCGAGAAAAATTTCTTAGCTAATGTCAGGAGAGGAGAGTTGTTTGGTCATTTTTTTATTATTATACATACAACTAGATACTTAATGAACTACCATTAATAGATGGGAATTATCATGTTTCTTTCGAACTTTAGGTTTCTTTGGCGATGCAAATTCAATTCAAGCCTCATGTCAAACCTATTAGAATTAATCAGTGGTAAAGAGCTAACTCTCGCTTCCTCTATTCACAGTGAACGAATGGCTCTCAACTGAATCGATGGTAAATTCACAACTTTGAAAAGAGGTGGGCTGATTTCTCAACGACTATCATACTTTCCTTTTTGCTCATTCACAATTTTCATCAAAAAAGTGAGATAATTACTCAACCACTGTGGTACCTTGCTTTTTGCTCATTCTATCTGAGACAATTAATCCATTAAGTCATAGCAATGATGATGTAGAATAGTGAATGTCTAAATTGTAAGAGTTGAGTCATAAAAAAAAAGAAAGGAGGAAATGACTTATGGTAAAAGTGAGAGGAGATTTTTTTTATACGAACTTACAAGTACATTATCGATGAATTCAATTCAACCTACCTACTCACAACGAACCATTAAAATTTACAGCAATTAATTTAAATATGTACAAATCCAATTTATAACATAGATTTTCGTTTACCGGCTGGATTGCAACCCTCAATACCAACATAATAATGAAACATATAATTAACAAAACAAAGTACATTTTATTAATAATAATACCGCATCACAACCTCCTAAATAAATGTAAAAAAACACATCATATCGTGCTGAATAGATATAGGAAAACAGATCACCTCCTGCTGATAAACAATTAGAAATTCAATTAATATTAGTCTAGAACTGCATTAATCTCGTGTTTGTTATGGATAAATATAAGACACGGCATCATGTCGTGCATAACATGCTTTCATAAAATACAAAGCAGAAAATTTAGAAAATTTCGCAATGCGTTGTTCTTAGCGACCTGTCGAGAAGTTAAATGGAATTGTTGGTCTTACTTTAATATCTGAGTATTGGAATCGTTTAAATCTTCATTATTTATCATAAATTTTAATGCATTATGAAAATTTTAATGTTTTTCTATGAGTCCCAATGAAGTAAGTGGGCAAACTTTGCTGTCGTGCCTTCTCCCATAAATTTTAATGCATTTTGAAATTTTTTAGTATTTTTCTACGAGTCCCAATGAAGACATGCGTTTTCACTTACAAGTAATCAGACATAATACGACCTTTGGGATAATACCGTGTTTTAGGTCGTTGCAGTTTCAATACTTTTAAAGTTTATTTTTATTTCGAAAGCTTTATTTAGAAAGTGAAGTGGTGGGGATATTTTCTGTCCTGCCTTCTCACATTAAAAAAAAATCATGCAAAATATGACTTTTGTGATAATATGAATGTGATTTCATGTTTGTTAATCCTTCCGAGTTTTATTTTCAATGGGGAGATTTTATGATAAGAAAGTGGAAGCTGTAATCTAGATAATACTAAGTATTATGTAAGGTTTGGATGAGAAAATGTATAGATTGTGCATTAGAATTTGACCATTGAGGGGTATTTTTTTTAAATAGTTATTACTAACAGAAATTTGGCGGATTTTATTGGTGTATATGTTTAGGTTATTAAATTGAATTTTGTTGTTTGGCTATTTAAACAATGAGTCAATTTTAGATGTATTTTTAAATTAAGCTTAGAGTTAAGCGCAACGATAAATATGAAATAAGTCTAAATGATACTAATAGTGATTTACTCAAAATTTCACCATTCATGAATGGATTGGGCTAGATGTACTTTTGAGTTAAGTCCAGAGTTAAGCAAAAAAATAAGTATGAAATAAGTCTAAGAAAAATTTCTCACTAGAGGAGAGCCACCAATAGTGGTCTAGCCAAAATTTTACCATTCACTATTGAATTGGGCATATTCATGAATTAATATAGCATATGGAAAGAACCTCATCATTCAAAGACTATGTGTATGTTAGTGTAGCATTCAATGCACATTGAGTAGCATCATGGAGGGTGTCTTGCAATTGTTTTGTTGAAGTGTCTCCTTATCTCATTCATTTTCTATTGAGCCCAAAAGTGGAGCATTCTCTCCACCTTGAAGTGGGTTGACCCTAACCCATTAAATACTCATAAGTTGTTTATCATTCAACTTAGTGTGGTTTCTTATTTGGACAGACTCCATTTGGTGCTAACTTTTGCATTTCCTAGAGCATTTCCAATTGGTGAAAGCTCACTCCCTCACTCTTGGGTTGATTTGAAGATCAAAAATAGGCTCAGAAACAAAAGTACTTGGAATCTCCCAAACCAATGTCAAATCATAGTGTTCATCATCTTGATTCCAACGTTTCTTGAATCACCTCAATTTGGCATCGTATGAATAAGTTATGACGTTGTGAAGTTTTGGCCAAACATAAAAAAAGTCAACCTGTAGGGTTGACTAGAATGTTGATTGGGTAGATCGTACAACTGACGTCATCAGTTGACTGTACAAGGTGCAGATGATGGTAGACCAATCTGGGCTTCACATGTGGCCCAGTTATACAAGTGTAGGTGGCGTGATTTGGTTGGTTGAAGGGTTTGAAGTGGCCTAATGAGAGGGTTCCACGTGGTCCTCTATAATTAGATTAAAAATTTATAAGCAACCCAAGGACCTTGATGGGGTTTGACCCCTCGACCTCTAGTAGACCAACCTCCAACCTTATTTCTATGCCACCACATTAGTTCTTAACTAATATGGGACCCCGATTCTATTTAAATTTCAAAAGGTTTCAGCATTGAGGGTAGGGGCAGGCGCTTGGCCCCAACCCCCGATTTTTGTTGCCACCATATGACCCCTCGTAGAAAGCAGAGGCGCTACGATAGAGAGGGTGGGGCACTTGGCCCTAGCCCTAGTCACTTGGCTCACAATACGATCCGCAACGAAAGGGAGTGGGTGGGGTGGATAAGAACCAACCCCCAATTCTCGGTGATAATTGTGACCATGGCAAAGATTCCGACGGAGGGGGTGGGAAGTTGGCCTCGGTCCTCAATCCTAGTAATTGCCACATGACCATTCTGAATGTTATAAAGGACTAAACATGTGGGGGCATGTAGTTAGCTCTGACCCCTTGCCACATGGTGCACTGCGTGATCCTCACTTGGAGCTTAGGGATTATGACACATTTTGATGAGGCGAAAATTTACCCTTTTTGTGTTGGGAATCTTGTCGACAGCAAGAAAATTTGTCGCTTTCTGAACTTTTGTAAAGCGAAAATTCATTGCACAGTTAGCAAGTTTTGCCAATTTTTAGGACAAATAACACAACCTGGTTCCAAGAGGCACATCTTGCTCAATTTTTAACCTTTTCGAGCTGAAGAAGAGCCCAAATAGGGGTTTTTGAGTGTCTAAAATCAATGACAACTTCAAATTTCTGATTTGAGCATTATATGATGTAATTTTTGCAGATTCAAGTCCTTTAGTGCTAAAGACAAAGAGAGTTTTTAGACTCTAGCCTTCCAGTTTCATTTGCAGTAGTTTTTACTTCAGTAGAGAAACTATTTTCAGTATTTTCTCAGTGTGCTTATGAGATAAGCCCTTTTCAACACTTCACTGTGAAGTAGTTATATGTTTATGCTTCTTGATTTCAGGTGGAGTATAAGGACCTGTTGTGAGAGAGTGCTTTTTTTGTTGGAAGTAATGACTTGCTGTAGGGAGACATATTTTTTAGTGAGAATTATTTGTAGCAGAATGTTTCTTTGTAGGAGAAATAAGCCACTCCAGAGTCGACAAGTTGTAATGTTCTTATTTTCTATTGAAAACAATAAAGAAACCAAGCCTTTGGAGCAGGGCCTAGAGATGTAACCAGGAGGGGTGAACTTCGTTATCACTTGTTTGTTTCTTCTCTTCATGTTTATCATATTGAGTTTCATATGAATTATTTCAATTTTAAGTTCATGTGAAAACTTAAGTCATCATCTTTGAAGAGGTTATGAAATCGATTTTATATTTAAATACCTAACATTAACAAGATTGCAAAGTGTCAGAGGACGATCAAAGTTTTTTTTCCATTTCCATATCATGGGTAATCCTCTATTGGGTAAGACAATCTTTTGTTTTAGCCTTCCATTTGACTTAATAATAAAATAACGATCTATGGTATAGAATCATTTGCTATGAACAACCAATGGACTTTGTGAGATGGATCTTCTCATCCCCTATCAAAAAAATGAAGGTAAGGTGAAACCATGGAGGATTTGATTGTATTGTTTTCAATTTTCTTCAAGTTTTTATTCATTATTATTGTGAGATAATGAAATTGTATTTGACAATTGGATGTAGTCTGTAGCATGCCATGTTTATTAAAAATTAAAATGTATGTTTATAACCAAATTAAAGATAAAGAATGACAATATATAGAAGTTTATATATAATTTCTTTGTTATGGTGTCGTCATTCTATTTAGCTCCCAATTCATTAGATTACCTTATTGAGATGGGGTTATCAAACTTCCTTTTCTTTTAATCACCTTAAAATTCCTTTATGAGATCACCATCGTCTTGTGCTCATCAAGAGATTTATAATTATATAAATGTTTCTTTGGACATACGGTCATGGTCCTCAAAAGCTTTCACATCCTAAGCCATGTTAGCATATGATTCCATTGACACATGAAAGCTTGGTCCACTTGTTACCACAACATACTATGATATATGTAAGCTTGACACCTCAATGTGCCATGTCATATTTGGATTCAATTCTTTTTCCTTGTGACATTTTCTATTTTTTTTTTCGAATTCATTTGGATCCAAATAAGGTGTTCAATCAATGAATCAACCTTATGAAAATATTGATCTCCAAATATATGGAAAATATTGAAAGTCCATTTCATTAGAAGAGCTAGACTTAGATATCTATATTTCTAAGTATCTAAAACTTTCTCTTATTGAACTTTCATAAAATACTATTTAAATAAAATAATAGACTTCCAAACTCCTAGATTCCATGTCACCTCTTGCATGGCATGCACCACAATTGTGGCTATGTCATCTCTTTTGCGCACATGTTCCATGTTATCATGCCACATTATTAGTGACACATCGAAAACCACATCAATTGCCATATAACATGCCACCTCACACTCCATGTTACATGCGGTTCATCCAACATGGATCCTTGTATCCACCACTTATTCTATCCTGGTAGAATCCACATCCAAGAATTTTCCAAAAGAGATGGTTTAAAAAGGTTCCAAATTCTCAGGCTTTTGGATTTGAATAATCAAAGATTTGTTGGATCCTCTAGATGTCTTAATTCTATCAAAGGACAAGAAGAATCTTGACCATTCACGAAAAGGTAAATTCTTGAATTATAGATCTTCCAAATATCTATATTTTGTCATATGATTGGGAAATTATCAGCAATCGATGGAAAAGTAACTATCAAAATTTCAAAGGACCTATATGTCTAGATACCTAGATACTCTAAGTATCCATGACATATACACATTGTGTCCTCCCTTTATTCCCTTTCAACTAATCCTATGGCCACAACCCCCCTGTAGGCACTCATGTTTGCTAAATTCAGTTATCATCATTTTATTAACTGCAAAAGTAGAAGAACTTAAAATGCTTACAACACTATGGTATATCTACCTCATGGTGACTAGCATAACAGAAAATAAAAATATCCATTTATAGTTTTAGACAAATTTAGTTACAAATTTTCCAAGGGGATAAATTAGGATGTTACATAATCCCATGTTGCTTCCATTGCTATCGTGGTAGGGACTCCATGGAGTGTTTTCTCAAGAAAATGTGAGGAGACTATGTATTATGGTGAAGAAATCATATGAAATCCTACAACACTATGAAGCTTTTTTCAACAGATTCAACTCCTCATGGAAATTTATTTGACACTTTTCTTCATGCCCATTTTTTTGCATTCAAGTTTAAAAAACTATGGGTTTTTAAAGTTGGGGTTTTCTTTCATGCTATTACTTGAGGTCATGCCTCTCTCCAATCTAAATCAACCAAAATAAAATCTAGGGATTTCAATTGTAATTTTCATTCATGGTTGAACTATCATTTAGGTTTGGTTGTGATGATGCCTCTATCTAGTCCTAAAGTACCTAAATCAATATCCACTGTGAAGCTTGCATTTTTCCTTTCACGTATATTCTAAAATTACTCATTTTACTATCTCATAATACTCCTAATAAATGTGATGAGGAGGCTATGCAATTGAAACAATGATGGTACAAAGTGCTCTCAAATGGAGGAAGTAGATGGAAAGGTCTTTTTCCATTAATAGTAATCAGTTTTTTCCTCTCAATTAATTGGGACCTATTATGTCAAAATCTATGAGAAAATGTGATTTAGGATTATATATAGGTCCAAGGTCAAAAATATCCCAAGAATTAGATATCCCCTCTTGAAATATTATAGATGGTGAAAAATATGGAGGTAGAGATGTTGGAAACTAGTGATATTTGTTATGCAATTTTGATTTTTTTTGGAGTATTTTAATTTGGGTTTTGTTTTTTGTGCTCATTTTATATCAACCTTAAAAAAACTCAATATGAGAATTTCTATTACTCTAAAAAACCTCAATTAGATAAAAGGAAATGTGTTTAATTCAATGGTGACATTTTTTATATGTTTTCCATAATTTACAGATGGTTTGCCTAATGCTACAACTTCCATATTCGCTTAGGCTGCTTCATCATCTAATTAAGTAGCACTAACATTCTCACCGTTGTAACTTAATGGATATAAGTTTCTTTAAGGGGGACTAAACATGTTCATCATAGAATATATATCTTCCTCACTATGCGTCTCAAAAGATTGGCTACAATCCATATCACTGATAAGGGAATCATAATGTTGTCGCTAGATTTGAGTTTTCTTAAATCCAACCCTGATATGTGAGGGTGAGAGCCTTTCAAAAAGTTGTATTGTAATTTTTTTCTAATTCAAACCTTTTAATCTCTATCCATGTCTTCTTTACCACCTGTAATTCTCTCCTATACATAAAATCATTCTTAAATGGTGCACACACACTCACATCTAAGGGTTGCAACCTATGAATAGTGTGTGTAGAAAAAGTCAACAAGTCCTTCCCATTTTGTTTTCCTCATGTATGGTTTTTGAATTTATGCACCTTCCATGGCGATAAAAAATCAACAAGTGTTTGTTCATGGGTGAGGCACCAACAAGTACAGGTATAACAAAATGATGAATCCAATTCATAAAAAAATCATTAGTCATCCAAGCATTAGAATGAGTATCCATGCATGCTCATAGCTCCTAATTTATATTATAATTCATGAGATGAATACTTCACTTCGTAAATATAATGAAGGGACTGATAGGCCACTTGCATTTTCACAACGCAATATAGTTATCCACTCCCTCCTCTTGGGAAACACTTAGCATATTCTAATTTCCTCTCATGGAAATTACCTACATACCATAACTTGCCATCTTCTAAAATAGTCTCATCACAATGTTATATATGTTATGGATTATAGAAAAAAAAAATATATTCATTGGATAGAGTGTCATAAAATTTGGTCACAACCACTAGGCATAAGTTCCAAGCTCTATCTCTATCTAGGAGCTTCAATTTTTATAATAAAAAATTTGGATTTTTTTTATTAAATCCTACCCACTATGATTTCCTAAATGAGGCATCTTTGAATGGGCTTGATATCCACAAATAGATTTGGACAACATTGGCATTCATTTGTATCAACTCTAGTCCATGGCATATTTTAGTCATTTATTTACACCAACCAACTACTTATTGATCCTCTTATTCAATTATCACTCTAAGGAGCCCTGTCTTCTTTGTATGTGTACTGATACCACTCAGAAATAATGCTATCGTGTTTGTGCAATTGCATTTTTTTCTTGTACTATCTCTTACTGATTATCCATCAAATTCAAAATCATGAATTTTCTACAACATATCCTATTTTATCTATCCTCTAGTGGCATTGATCCTTTTGGTTGAACTTGCAACTTGCAATATAGTTGATGGTGAAGTAGTTTCTTTAACCTTTATGTCATAATGCTCTTCAACATTTTCATTTATATTATCTTCATCAACAACTTGGTTTACATCGTCATTTGAGGCATGTTATTCCTATTCTTGGGTACGGGCTATATTCTTTGATGAATACCCCCATATGAAATGTGTTGCATCAAGCCACAATAGGGTGGATATGAAAGGGTCGCATCAAGTATTTTTTTCCCCATGCATGAGGGTTTAGGTGAAATGTTCCCGAAAAAAAGTATCTTCATTTCTTTTTCATTTAGTTTTAGCATTTTTTAACACATATTTTTTTCTTTTCGGGGTTCCATGGTCCATGGTGGTTAGTCCCATGGTTTTCTTATCCAGGTTTAGAAGCTACAATTGTATTCTAATCCAAGGTAAATGGATTAGTATTCAATGGATGCCACTAAATATAAATATTGTATTGTAATACTACAAACAAAATATATACTGAAAAATATTTCTGGTTTTCTCAGTTTGGGTTTCCATTGGTAAAATATGTATGTTAATGTGTCTATTTGTGCCAATTCATGTTTTCTATTTTCATTAACAATTCCTTTGTAGAAATTAACAATACAATGTTAAAACCTACATTTGGTATCACGTAAATTTTGAGTTCAAGAGGATGTTTTTATGCCTAAGAATTTTTTTGGGGGTTGTGGTATGCCCTATTATTGTGGGATGTCTGCAAAATCAACTCTTGTGGTGACAGGAAATGACGAGCAGTTCGGGTTTAGAGATTGGGAAATTAATGGGTAGAGTTTTGAATTGTGGAAGTTCAAAATGGAAGATATGTTAGTGGATAAAGATCAATGGATTGTTTTGGACTTAGGTTTTACATCGATTGAACTATATTGGATCATTATTTTAATTTTCATCTATATTGATGCTTTTAGATTAGAAAAATTGGAGGAATAAGGTCACAAGATTGGTTTTACTAGTGGGTCCCATTTTAGCAAATTGGGGTCTCAAACCTTCTTGAAGCATTTTGAGGCATTAAATGGATTCTTTTGGGGGTAAATTTTTTCTTTCTAAGTACTCCATCCATTAGTGCACTTATACACATAAATACCTTCCTAGTAACATAAGAAACACCTCAAATAAAGTTCATATGCAAAAGTTATGCCATTCGAATGTTGACCCTCTTGGTTTGAACACCATGATTCTAGAGGATGCCATGTCAGTCCCATTACTCATGAAAAATGGGCTAATCACATTACCATGAGGAATAAAAATCTAGAAGGGTCAATATTGTAACTCCAGTTAAGAGTTGTAGGAGTTTGAATTAACCACTAGTTGACTATCAATTTGTGTTATAATTGGGACACTAAGAGGAAAAGGAGTTCCATTTTATTGGAGTGTATTTTTTTCATAGATGAGAGTGGATAAAGAGAGAGAAAATTGAGAGGGTTGTCTATTTTAGTATCCCATGGGCCACAGGTCTCACTCTTTTGTACTTGCATCCATTTCCATTTAGAGAAAGAGAGGGCAAATCAACCTCACCTTCAAACTAGGTTTTCTCTCAAAAGGATTTCCCAAAGAATATACTGTGTCATTAAAGTTTTTGAGTGCTTATTTGCATTGTTCAATGTTTTCCATATTTCATATATTGCATGCATAAGAAGAAAAATAATTTAATTAATCCATGAACTTAAGGAACATTAACTGTCATAATATACAATTCAAATTTCATGTATATCTATCAAAGCTATTTTGACAAAATATCTAGTGGATATCCATGGAATTTAATGGATCATATTGGTATCATAGAAAGTGCCTTTGGAAAATCTGTGAAATTTTTCAAGGGATCCAAATCCTTCTAAGAAGAAACTCATGTAACCCTAGAAATGGCTCACAAATCTATTAATAACCCTCGATACTTGATAGAGGCGAGATTCTCAAGGTTAGAAAAGAAAGTAACATATATAATATGTGATATGAACCTCCTTATGATCTGTCTGGTGAATAAGCTTGTAATTGAAGAAGAAGGAGGTTCGAACTTAGAGGTCATATTAGTGGGAAAATTGTGTAGATTCAAAACTGCTCATGAAATTTTCTAAATCACAAGACTAGAAGCTACTCTACTGATCTGTGGAGGTAAATTAATGATAGAAAACACAAAATATTAACATGCATCAATATTCAACACATAGACACAGAGATTTATCTAGGGGAAAGAAACTGTTCAAAACCACTTACTATTTGTATTACATTAATCAATGAATATGGATGAATATAATATGCTTTGCTCAATATTGAGCTCAACCTATTCATGTATCTTCTATCCTTTGCTTGACTGAATGGACTTGGCCAATACTTAACCAATTTTCAATCCCTCCAAGCTCCTAATTCTTTGCATTGTTCCTATGGGAATTAGGTTCCTATTAATTAGGAAACTCCCTCATCTAGATTGCACAATTATTCTAGGTCCTTCCTCTAACTACATCCACCATCTATACACATCAGAATATGCTACAACTGATAGTACACAGCCTCAGAATCTCCATCTCAACTTGGTAAATCAAATTCTCTCTATGGATGAGCTAATTTAGGTTGATTTATTAGTTATCTGGTTGATCGCTGAGTGTGGTTGAATTCCACTTCCACAACTTGACCTTCCACTAGTTCCTCTAACAGTTATAACTAGTTTAACTGGCCATAACTCAATTTAACCGAGTTTAATTGTTATAAATAAAATTAACTCAACCTATGCTCCTAAAATTTAGGAACCCACTACACAAAATTGAAATTCATGCCCCTAACTCAAATTAACTAAGCTAAATGAGTGATAAAAACCATCTCACCTCAGTTAAATCATCCAAACTATTTGTTGATATGGAATTTCAAAATTCCTCAATTTAATTAAGGAAGAAATCAAATTGAGATTTTTTTTATTGCATTTTCAACACTCCCTCTCGGCAAGAAAGGGATTTGTAGCTACCCTGATATAGAACCTTTGAAATGTACTTCATGCAACAACTCTCATTATTTTTGCTTCTCCTACAACACTTGCAACTAAGAAGCATCCAAAAGAAATAAACCCAATCAACTATGTGTGTAATTGTCTATTAGAAAAAATGTGTTACTACTGATTATGCTACTGAGCCTCCTACTTTGTTATCAACACTCCTCTTCACTCCTCAGTTTATGACTGACACAAGTCCTTCTGCTATTGAATACTATGGGCACATGTAGTAAGGTAATTATCCATGAGGAGAACATCTCAATGGACCATGCCCAAATTTCTACAACTCTTCAACTAGGGATCTACATTGATCCACCTTGCTCCTGGAGGTGTAGTTACATGAATGGTGAAATATGATATACTCATATTGTTGTTGTTTTGTTTCTTCTACACTGTTGTTGTAACCACTACAATGATGAGTCTGATCTCCCCTTAGTTTGAATTCTGACACTGACTTCTACATTGAATGGTCCTATATGGTGTTATTATCATTGATCTAGATCATGAAGATAGGAACATATCGTTGTGCTAACTATTATCCACTTGCCCATATGTCTTATTCCTCAGCTAGAGTTTTGGAACCTGTCAAACCTTTGAATTTGTTGCAAAATCAATCATTAGCTGTA
This sequence comes from Pinus tabuliformis, assembly GCA_031772625.1. NCBI lineage: Eukaryota > Viridiplantae > Streptophyta > Pinopsida > Pinales > Pinaceae > Pinus > Pinus tabuliformis. Next base: position 705,279,175 of record CM062806.1, on the reverse strand, counting down.
GAATTGGTGCAATTCAGTAGGTCATGCAAATATTAAGTTAAATAATAAAGAAAAATGAAACTTATGAAAAAAAAATATGTTTAAGTACCTGCTATTTCCATGAACATTGTAGACTGATGCTCAATTAGAGTTATTGGAGTCAAAAAGTAGGATGGAGTGTAAGAAGGTGGTGAAAAAGCGACAATTTTTGGCTTCAACTTTCCCACACATAGAAGACATTGGATGTCCTCATGCACACAATTTCAAAATTTTTAATATTTCTTTGTCACTGAGCATCTTCAGAAATTTGAAAAAGAACATCTAAGTTAGTCTTTCTTTCTTTCCTGACACTGACTACTGCCATACTTGGTTTCTTCATCAATATTATGTTTTGCATACTTGTGACCTTTTCTTAAGAAATTGTTTTTTAGCTTTTATTTTCTTATTTTTATCATACCATAAACCAATATGTAACAATATGTTATCATTTTGAGCTCTCTAGATTTCATTTTGGGCCTTTACGGTTTCATGTTGTTGCGCCAAATGTCTATTTAGCACCTCCAATTCATATATTTCCTACTTTATAGTGTTTACAACTTGGGTTTCTTCCGTAGGATCAAAACGAATAATTTCTTCCTGGTTTGAAGATGGTTCAACAATTTTTCCCGTAGCTCTTTGTTCCAAAGACTCTATTTAGTCGTATATTTCTTGCTAGACAGGATCAATTTCTGGAGTTCTCCTAGTTGAACCTGCAATTGGTGATGAAACTCTTGGTTCCTCTTCTTCTTCTATATTGACAAATTCTCTAGATTGTTGAGACTATGCATGTATTGGTTTATTAAGCCTTTCACTTCTTCTTACAGTTGATTGTGCATTTTTAGTAGTACGAGCACACTTTTCAACTTCTTCTTGTTATGTTTCTCCTTTTGATGTACTTTCCCTTTTATTGATGGCTATCTTTCCTCTAACATTTTTCTTCTTAAGGGTTTCCAACACATTTATAAGTGTTTTTTCATCATTAGAATACTGATCTTGTTGTGTTTCTTGTGCAGGTAAGTTTTCCTTGAGGTTTGAGGGAAATTTTCTTCTACTATTTCTAGTCTTATCACTAGGCTCTTCTTGTTTAACTTCTTTAAAATGATTTCTATTCAGAAAATCCTCCTAGTCATCCCCTTTTCTTTTCAGATGGGCTTCAACTAAAATTTTCACTAACCCACGATGGTATAAGTAATTATCTACAGATTGTATCTTCTTTTGAATATTTCCAGCCATTTTTCTTGAACTATTAAGCAGGAAGTAGGGTAGGTTGATTTCATTATCATCAAGAAAATTCATCATAATGCAAGCATGGTAAAAGGAAATGTTTCCAAACCTACCTTCACAAGTTATGATTTTTTGAATAATCAACAAAAAATTCCTTCATTTATTCTTTAAGGCTATGACTCAATTCTCTTCCTAAAAATAGAGATATCCATGCCTAGGATTTTAAGGAAGACTTCCCACTCTTTCTCCTTAATCTTTTAGTTTTTGAACCAACTTTCCTTAATTATTGGTAATCTGGTAGCTTTTGATACAAATGAATTTGTTAAAACCAATCTAATGTCTGCAATCTATGCTTATATACCATCATATTCCTTAGAGAATTATGTTGTCACTTCTTTCTCATGCCCATCAAATTTTTCCACAAACACTAACCACTGCACTTGCTATAGTTGTTATTTCACCTTTCGGTATCCTTCAAGGAATTTAGCCCCATTCAGCTCTCAATGTACAATGACTCCCATGTTGAAGAATTATTAGCCCTTAATTCCTCTCTTTGATAGGGTTATGGAAGGAATTTGGTTATGGAGGATGAAATTTGGGTAATATGTGAGGTGTTTTCAGCAACGAAATAGGGTCCTATGGAATATATATGATTCAAGAAACTATGATGATATGCGAAGGAAGTGGAATGTTATACGGAAGGAAGGGAGCGACTTTAAATGATATCAAGTTTTCGTAGCAGAGCTCAACCTTTTGAAAAGATAGTTTCAGTAGAACTAAAGTTATATCGTAATGAAATTAATCATTACTCAAAATGGCAGTAGAAAAAGGCATACATTTGTTTAATTTCATAATTCAATGCTTTTTCCATTTGTTTTTTAATTAATATTTACATACATTTTGTTTTTCCTTACTGATTTTGGATTTGTCCTTTTGCAGGTTGTACTCATGTTTCTTTAGCTGTAATCTCCATCCAATTTGTTTTTTCCATGATCTTCATTTTCCTAGGTTGCAATCTATCAAGTCAGTTGCAGAATTCCATAAGAGATGCAGATTATTGAAAATTTTGTAGTTGTCTTATTTTAGAAAAGACGAAAAAAGAAATGGGACAAGAATAGGGAATTCAAAAGAAAATCCATGATGCCAATGGTTCTTGGTTTTCATCTTAGATTTTTTGTATAAACATGCTAACAATGTTGGTTTTCATGTTTATACAAAACTTTATTTTCATTTTGTTATTATTATTATTATTATTATTGAAAGAGAAAGTAGAAGGCTAATTTGGAGCGGAAGAAGAATCTTCCTTGACCAACTTCAAATCAGGATTATCTTGCATATTTATTATGAACTCTTCCTTTGTTAATGGTTTATGATATATTCGTAATCTATGACCATTTGCAAGGAAAGTTACTTTTTCTTCATCAATGGTTTTGATTCTAACCACTCTATTATCAAAGGTAGTTTCAATCTTATAAGGAATAAGCCAATGATTTTGAATTTTTCCTTGAAAATCTTTAAAATTTGAATAAAAAAACAATGCCCAATCACCAGGCTGGAATTGTCTTTCTTTGATAAACTTATCATGCCACCTGGATCTTTATTGTTGGACTATATCGGTTCTATGAATATCATGTTTTTGTATCTCATAAAACTCGTTCAATTGCCTCATTCTTTGTGTTTTGGCTTTTGATAGATCAAGACCCAATTTGGATGTTGTTTTAAATGTCGTTATCTAGAACTCAATAGGAAATAGGAATTGCTTTCCATAAACAAATTCGTAAGGAGCGTGTCATGTTGTGTTTCTCCATGTGATATGATATGCCCATAAATATCCTAGAAGATTTTCTACCAAATCCCTTCTATGAAAATGCACATTCTTGGTAAGAATTGCTTCAACTACTTTATTGGTAGATTCAACTTGTCCATTGGCTTGTTGATGATATGGAGTAGACTTCTGATGTTTGATTTTGTACTCCTCCATTATCTTTTGTACCAACTTGGATGTAAATTGAGTACCTTGATGTGTCATAATTTCTCTTGGGAAACCAAAACTAGTAAAAATATCCTCAAAAAGAAATGAAACTACAACATTTTCAGTAGCAAAAGGAAGTGCTTTAGCTTCTACCCATTTTGTGACATAATTTGTACAAACAAGAATCTACCTTTTTTGTCTTGACGGTGGTTGTTTGGACCAACAAAATCCAAAGACCATTTCTCAAAAGGTTCAATAAGTACCTGAGGTTGTAGAGGAATTTCTTATCAAGGAACATGTTTCCCCATTCTTTGACAATTGTCGCATCTCTTAACATATTCCTTGGCATCCTTAAAAATAGAAGGCCAATAATATCCTAAGAGAAGGACTTTATAGGAAGTTTTTTTATCAGCAAACTGTCCTCCACAAGGTTCATCATGACAAGCTTTTAATATCTTTGATACTTCATTTTATATAACACACCTTCGAATGATTAAGTCAGGTCATGTCTTTCACAATTCTTCATTTATCCATGAATAAGATGCACTAGTTTGAAAAATCTTCATTTTCTCTCGAGGAGACAAGTATGATGATAACTTCCTTGTAGCAAAATAATTAGAAATACCTGAAAACCAAGGAGATTTAATAGATACTACAAAAAAATATTCATCAGCAAAATTATCTTCTACAAGAGCATCATTATTATCATTTTAGATTCAAGACAAAAAATCAGCAATTGTGTTTTTCTTCCTAGGTCTATCCAAAATAGTAATATTGAATTCTTGTAATAACAATAGACATCTTGTAATTCTTCCATTATTAATTGATTTACTCATTAAATATCTAATTCCGAAATGATCTGTGTGAATGAAGGTTTCATAACCAATGGTATAATGTCTAAATTTATTGATGCAATGCATAAGAGCTAAAAACTCCTTTTCTGTTATTGTGTAATTTAACTTTGCAGGGGTCAAATTTTGTTTGTGTAATAAATGACATAAGGATTTAAATATTTCTATCTTAATATAGCTCCTAAATTTGTATTTGAGGCATCAGTCAAAATGTGAAAAGGTAGTTTCCTGTTGGTCCTCTTAAAATGGGTGCTTTAAAAATATTTTCTTTCAATGTTTCAAAATTTTTTTGGCAGTCAAAATTCCAGATGAATTCACAATATTTTGTAAGAAATTTGAGAAGTGGAGAGGTTATCTTTGTAAAGTTTTCTATAAATCTTCTGTAATAGCCAACAAAGGCAAGAAAAATTCTAACATCTCTTTGACAAGTTGGAACTGAAAGTTTAGAAATGACTTCTACCTTAGATGCATCCACTTTAATTCCATTTTCTAAAATATGGTAGTCTAAAATAATTCCCTCAGTGAACATCATAAAAAAATTTCATGGCTTAATGAGATATTTTCTTCCTTACACCTAATGAGAATTTTTTCCAAATTTTTTAGAGCTTCTTTAAAATATTTTCAATAGACAAAAAAATCATCCATGTAAACTTCCACACAATCATGAATTAGATCAGAAAAAATGCCTAAAATTTCCCTTTTGGAATGTTGTAGGTGCATTACATAATCCAAAAGGAAGTACTCAATAAGTATAATTTCCCCATGGAAAGGTAAATGTTATTTTATCTTGATCTTCTGAAGCTACTTGGATTTGGTTATATACATTAAAACTATCCAGGAATGAAAAATACTTTTTCCCAGCCAATGTATCAAGGACTTGATCTATAAAAGGAAATGGAAAATGATATTTTAAAGAAGTTTTATTCAATTCCATATAATCAATACATACTCTCCATTTTCCATTTTTTTTGGAACAATTACCAATGGTGAAACCCGCTGGTTGTGTTGGGTCTTGAAATTGTCATTCATTTCCATTACACTTTCATTATCATGTCCATTATATCACCTCCATTTCACCTTCATTTCACTAACATGTCACTACATTCATCTCACTTTCATCATTATTGGGTCACATTTATGTTTTTCCAAACTTTATTGATTCTTAGCATTTTTAAGTGAATTTGTGGTTAAAAATTAGAAAATAATGTGCATATGCTTATACCTAACAAGTGGGATGAGATTGTTGACATGTGTTGGTCAAAAGGAAGCTTCTAGAAGACCTTTATGTGGCATCTTAAGGCCAAATTCGAATTTGAGTGGAGAGGATCATGGGATCATGAGGATATGTGTTACATTTCCTATTTGTATTGAAACTCCAAGAAAACATGTGTCTTATCGTCTCCTATTTTGATTATAACTCTAGAGGTATAGGTAGAGATTCATGGACTCTCGCTAATGAGATGACTTCTCATCTTTTTTGTATAAATAGGAGATCTCTCTCCTTCATTTGAAAGCTTGGTAAACTTTGTTAGCTCATCTTGTCATTTATTTGTACTTTGTAATTTTGAAGAATTTGATTAAAGCTTTGAAGTTCCCAACATGGAAGGATATGTGAAGTGGATGCCATGGAGCATATTAGAATGCAAGATAGAGTATATTTTCTTTTGTAGTTTTGCTTTGATTTCATTCAAGTATGTCTTTTGATTGTTTTCAAGTTTAATAGTTTAGATTTTCCATTCATGCAAGTTTAATTCATGCAGGTGTGTTCAACCAGTTGATTGTAGATCTATCTAACTATGTAAGCTATGCTTAGAAAAATAGTCCAAGAAAGTATTTTCCAATTGGTGCTTGGAGCATTAGAGCACACAGTAGATTAGTTTTCCTTTACATGTTTTATATTTTCTTTCCATTTCAAATTAGCATAACTTATTGTGTCTTTCTTTGCATTTTTTTATGTTTTCCTTTTCTTAGAACAATGAAGTATTGGATCTCTCCAAATGCTATCACAAGGAGGTAGTTCTCCCAAAATTGTGTAGCAAAGTGATAAAACACTTCATTTAGCTGTTATAGTAGATTAGATACAATTTCACGTTTATTCTTAGTCTTTCATTTAAAACTCATTTTTAGTTTTAGAATAATGAAGTATTGAGTCTCTCAAGTCTCTCAAAATGCTATCACAAGGAGGTAGTTCTCCCAAAATTGTGTAGAAAAGTGATAAAACACTTCATTTAGCTGTTATAGTAGATTAAATGCAATTTCACATTCAGTCTTAGTATTTCATTTAAACCTGATTTTCAATTTTAGAACAATGAAGTATGGAGTCTCTCAAGTCTCTCAAAATGCTATCACAAGGAGGTAGTTCTCCCAAAATTGTGTATCAACGTGATAAAACACTTCATTTAGATGTTATCATTTTTTCTTTTATTTCATAGACATTTTGCCGACTTAGATTAATCTAACTATTCACAGTTTTGATTTGTTTGTATCTAATGTTCATTTCCTTTTCTCCCTTCTTTATAAATTAGATTTTAACATTAAAAGTCATTAGATTTAGTTGACCATTAATATTTAGAGATTTTCTTTCTTAGATTAATTCACTTAAGCATAAGAAACAAAACCCCAAAAAACAACATAAACTATAAAACAAAGAAGTAAGAAAAAGGTTAACTAAGCACATAGTGCACCACACTTCATCAGTTTACAATACCCGGATTGATAATTTATGTAGAGAAATTTAGAACACTAAATTGACTAGACATTTTGGCACCGTTGCCAGAGAAGTGTAATTAGGAGACCTTATTTCTTACATCTAAAAAAATTAATAATTTCTCAAGTATGCTCTCCTCCTGCACTTTCTGTGATCTAGAGGATTAGAAAAAAGAATTTTTTATGTTAAAAAAAAAAAAAAAATCGTTATTTCATTTGATTGAATGAAAAAAAAAAAAACAAAAAAAAATCCAACTTCTTTGATAGTTTCAGCTATCCAGATTGACTGGTTATGGTTTGAAGTGACCCTCAAAACACTATGTCATGTTTAATAAGATTTTACAAATTAACTATGAAACGCAGTCCTGTTCTGCAGCTAACTATGTGTTCCATAACTATTTCCAAGGTTTAGTAGGTTACAGGTGCCAAATGAAGAAACCGACCACATAGGCATATCTAGAATCGTCTCGACATGAATTCTATCGTAGTCACCAAACCCAGATTGATAAAAAAATCAGCTTAAGACCATAGTCAAAGTCTTGTTTTTAGGGTGTAGAACATTCATTTTGAAGCCTTAGTTGCCTAAAATTAAGAACCAGTAATCATTTCTATAAAAATTCACAATCTAAAAAAAAAACCAACGGCTATCTCCAATCCTAGTTTCTACTGCAGCCTTAATAGAAAACCTGCATTCCTATTTCCACTTTGGCCTTGAAGAAAACCTAAAAATAAAACATATATCGATGAGATTTCAGGCTTGGCTCACTGATATTTTCGATTTTCCAGTCAATATTGTGCCAAGGGATGATTTGAAGGAGGATCAGTTTATCAATCTTGGAACCCCTACAACCTCTCTCTCAGTTGGAAGTAGCAGTTCTAATGCTGGTAGTCTTAATTCTTTCCCTTTTTATTATCTACCCAACCAGCATTCTGTACCCCATGGATTCATTGTTCAGAAACCTATGGATCCCGCTATTTATATGCAAAATCCACGGTCTCCTGTGGCCCATATGCGCAATATGTTGCAGCGGGGATACATGCACATAGACAAATCAAAATCACCCAACTCTGGATCATGATTTGGTTGAGGGTTGCATCTTCATTTTATCTTCCTTTTGGCCTTTCTCTTCTCTGTATGTCTTCAATATTACCATGGATTTTAGAACACACCACTGGCTGGTTCATGTCTGTGTTGTAATTACATCTGATGTTAAATTCGAAATTGATTTTACAGAAGACACATTTTCCAGAAAAACCCAGAACTGAAAAAATGTCAAATTGTAAATGCACATTTCGACCAAATTAAAATGAATTAGGAAAACAAAAAACATGGGTTTTTTCGGGGACAGGGTCAATTAGATAACCCAGAAATGGTTTGGATAATTTCGTAATGGTTTGGGAGATTTTTTTGGTTCTCTGAAGCTCCATTTAGCATGTTTCGTGAGAAAAAACAAATTTTATTAAATGAACAGAGTGTTGTTTGAACATGGCACGCTTCAGGAAAAATGTTTGAACATGGCACGTTTGAGGAAGAAAAATTTGGTTTGAAAACTAAGCATGCTATGGCATTCAATTTAAAGAGTCCAATTCGATTCAGACTGATTATGCTATGCCTCCCATATTTAATGCCAAACGGTCTCATGATGAATGATGAATATCTGTTTTTGACTCAACCGAACTTCTCCAACACACCTATCAAACAATTTCCCTTGCATACACTCTGTTACCTCATACTAACACTCATTCTGTTTTCATAATCTTGTGTATAACAGTTACTCTGTTTTCCACATATTTTACGCGTACAACCATTCCTTATACACCCTAAAATACACTCTCTTTCCATGAATTTGATGCATATATCTACTCCATTTTTTTTATATACCTTAAATGTACAACCACTCTGTCTCATAGTCATTTTACTTCCATTTCACAGTCATTTTTGTTTCTATTGCTGTATACACAATTGTCTTTATCTCAGACAATGAAGAAATTTTTTAAAATTAGCAGAGAACAGAGGCTCATGAATGATTGATCTAAGTGCACCATCTATGGTCTTGGACTTTCTTCCTAGCACTTGGTTGCATAAAATTTCTTTTCCAATAACTTATATTAAAAAACTGATGGCTTGGTTGTCTTTTAACTACGGAATGCAGCCTTGTTCCGCAACTAAATCCACACTCTTGCAAGTTCCACGTGTCAAGAGAGGAAAAGGACTACATGGGTAGCTTGGAAAACATTAGGGCACGGATCATATCCTATTCATCTGGCTTAGATCGATGAAGAAGACCCTGGTTAAGAGAAAGTCAAACAAAGAAACCTATGGCAAACAGGACTCTGTTCTGCACATGTTTCTCAGAGATAGGGATCCGAAAAGGTTTCCTGAGGGCACAAATTTTATCTGCCACCTACACAAATATAATCCAACAGACACTACTATAAGATTTATGTTTCCAAGCAACCGAGGACAAGAAAAAAAGAAAAAAAATAATAATTAAAAAAATGAATCAATGAAATGAGTAGATTATTTGCTCACTTTTTTGGAAGGTATTGATTAATTTTTTACTCATGATGAAAAATAAATAGCTAACTTTCTATTCAAGATTTTTAGCTACAGAAACTATCAAGAATGTAGAAATTTTCCAAAAGATATAACAATTAACTTGAGGCACTAATTCCGAAGTAGGTATAAATTATTTTGGGTTTCGTTTGTAAACTTGTTTCATTAATACAAATTCTTAGTTTCGTGTGTAAATATCATAACTAGAGAGATTGCTCACCTCTCCCTTTTGATAGTCTTACATTCCATTGCAGAAGAAGTATTAGTTTTTTTCAGGTTCCAGGAGGAAGGACAAATGACTACAAGTGAATAGTGTCTCTCTAAGAGACCAACTTGTTGCATAAGAGGATGATCAGCAACAAAGAAGAAACATGCTAATGCAAAATCAGATCCAAACACTTGCAAAACTTTCAGATACTACTATCTCCATTACATCCATACTTCATAATAAACCATTCACGTCGTTTCCCTTAATATTTTCCATTTACATTCACATACACTTTCCATTTACTTTTTGTCCACTCCTAACCCACAAATAAAAGCAAGAGGCTCAGTCAAATGCTTATTTCCCATTGCCATTACTAATTTCCATTGCCATCTTCCATTTTCATTTTCCCTTTCCTATCATTTTGATTTCGCAAATAAACCCTGCTTCAATGCAAATTATTGAGTCCATATTTATTTGGGTCTAAATTCCTTGGAAAAACACCTTGAGGCTTGCATGCCTTAATGGCAAGTCCTCATGCTGATGAACAATGGGAAACATTAATGTCCCTTGTTCATTCGATCTTCTGGGTGACTCGACATCATCAAATTTATTCATACCTAGCAATATGTGTTTGGGCATCTTGGCTCTCATTGTCATCAATGGTGAGAGTTCTTGTGCTGACTAGTGGCATCCATTAATGGCCACTAAATCAACAATTTCCTGCTATGTTTGACATCGGAATATCTATTCACATAGTAGGAATTGTGCCAATGAGTTTTTGAGACATGAAGACTATTATTTTCAGCATTTTGGAGTAGATTCAACAAGTTTTAGTAGAAGCAATAAAAAGTCATCTTGACTCTTTTATCCATGACTCTTTTTGTCCAACCACTCGAAGAATATTATGATTAGAATTTTGTAGCCACCACACATACAACTCATCCATTTCTAAAGGGTAAATTAAGGTACATCATTTTTTAACTTTTTACCATAGAATTCCGTAAAAATCTAGAATGATAATTGTTCGAAAAACATTTCTCTTCCTCATTTCATAAAATTGCCAATACCATCAGTTTGGGGGGGGGGATACATTCATATTCATATCTTTCCATGTTCATATCATATTCAGAACCCCGCATACTTCCAAAATATACTAACTATTACATTATTATTATGAGCATACAATGGCTTTTCAAAAGTGTTTAAAGGATATAATTGAATAAAAACACAATCATGGTTGTCACACAAGAACCAACCATGATGCAATTCAATAAAGATATATTTTGCAACAATAATAAAATTATCATTATGCAAAGCTCAAAGATCAAAATATAATGCAACAACAAAATATGGTTGTAACAAAAAAACCAACCATGTTTCAATTCAAGTAAAACACTTTGCAGAAGTATGAAGTTATCAAATGATATCATGCAAAGTTAAGCCAAAGCTCAAGGATCAAAAGAATTCGTGTAATATATATTGCATGAGGACATGCAATGGCTTCAGTTGGGGGGTATGTTGGGTCTTGAAATTGTCATTCACTTCCATTACACTTTCACTATCATGTCCATTATATCATCTCCATTTCACCTTCATTTCACTACCATGTCACTACATTCATCTCACTTTCATCATTATTGGGTCACATTTATGTTTTTCCAAGCTTTATTAATTCTTAGCATTTTTAAGTGAATTTGTGGTTAATAATTAGGAAATAATATTCATATGCTTATACCTAACAAGTGGGATGAGATTGTTGACATGTGTAGGTCAAAAGGAAGCTTTTAGAAGACCTTTATGTGGCATCCTAAGGCCAAATTCGAATTTAAGTGGAGAGGATCATGTGATCATGAGGATATGTGTCACATTTCCTATTTGTATTGAAACTCTAAGAAGACATGTGTCTTATCATCTCCTATTTTGATTATAACTCTAGATGTATAGGGAGAGATTCATGGACTCTCATTAATGAGATGACTTCTCATCTTTTTTGTATAAATAGGAGATCTCTCTCCTTCAATTGGAAGATTGGTAAACTTTGTTAGCTCATCTTTTCATTTCATTGTACTTTGTAATTTTGAAGAATTTGAATAAATCTTTGAGGTTCTCAACATGGAAGGAGATGTGAAGTAGATGTCATGGAGCATATTAGAATTTAAGATAGAGTAGATTTTATTTTCTAGTTTTGCTTTGATTTCATTCATGTCATTTATTGTTTTCAAATTTTCAAGTTTAGATTTTCCATTCATTCATGTTTAATTCATGCAAGTGTGTTCAATTGGTTGATTGTAGATCTATCTAATTGTGTAATCTATGCTTAGCAAAATATTCCAAGAAAGTACTTTCCAATTGGTGCTTAGAGCATTAGAGCACATAGTAGATTAGTTTTCCTTTACATGTTTTGTATTTGCTTTCCATTTCAAATTAGAATAACTTATTGTGTCTTTCTCTGCATTTTTTTATGTTTACATTCTCTTAGAACAAGAAGCATGGGATCTCTCCAAATGTTATCACAAGAAGGTAGCTCTCCCAAAATTGTGTAGCAAAGTGATAAAACACTTCATTTAGCTGTTATAGTAGATTAGTTGCAATTTCACTTGTAGTCTTAGTCTTTCACTTAAATCTAATTTTCAGTTTTAGAAAAATGAAGTATGGAGTCTCTCAAAATACTATCACAAGGAGGTAGTTCTCCTAAAATTGTGTAGAAAAGTGATAAAACACTTCATTTAGCTGTTATCATTTTTTCTTTCATTTCATAGACATCTTGTCGGCTTAGATTAATCTAACTGTTCAAAGTTTTGATTTGTTTTTATCTAATGTTCATTTCCTTTTCTCCCTTCTTTAGAAATTAGATTTTAACATTAAAAGTCATTAGATTTAGTTGACTAGTAACATTTAGAGAATTTCGTCTAGAAGCATATTTTTTCTTCCTTAGATTAATTTCCTTAAGCATAAGAAACAAAACCCCCCCAAAAAACATAAACTATAAGAGAACGAAGTACGAAAAAGGTTAACTAAGCACATATAGTGCACCACACTTCATTAGTTTACGATACCCAGATTCATAATTTATGTAGAGCAATTATAACACTAAATTGACTAGACAGGTTGTCTGATATTGGATAAATGAAATTCACATTTAACAATTTTTGTAATTCCTTATTAAAAATTTCCCGTAGATTTGGATTCATCCTTCTCTAGGGTTGTCGAATTGGTCTAGAATTTTCTTCAATATAGATATGATGCATACAAGTGTTAGGATCAATTCCTTTCATATTGGTATATTTCCATGCATAAACATAGGAATGTTCTTGTAACATCTTCGCTAAGTTTTTATTTTCATATTCTTCCAAATTATCATTAATATTTAACGTTTTCCCTCGAAAAAATTCTATTAAAGAATTTCCAAATTTATCCATAGTATATAAAGCCATTTGACGAGATGATAGATATTCAATATTAAATTGTTCTTGAAAATTTTGATATTTTTCACAATATGAGGAAGATTCATTATTTTCCATTAAATTCAAAATATGATCTTCTTCATCTATTTTTGAAGTAGAAAAATTGATCGTATATCAAAGTTTTCATTGTCATCATCTATCCATGCTTCAATTTCTACTTCTATCATTTTTTTTGCAGGAGGATATAATGTGAATTTATTTGTTGAACTTCCATCAGATAAAAACATATCACCAGATCTACAACTTATAAAAGAATAAGCTCTAGCTAAACATGATCTACCTAAAATCAATGGGTGTCCTCCTAGATTATTTTCGGGTGTTAACATCATGAAGTCAACAGGATATTCCCAATAATATAAGGATACAAATACATCTTCTAACACACCATCAGGTTTAATAACATATCTATCTTCTAATTTCAATAGTGTAGGTGTATATTGAAGATTATGAAGTTTCAATTGATTCATAGTTTGTTTACTCATGATATTTATGGTTGCTCATAAATCAATCAGTGTATTTCGAATCTCAACAACATTAATGTGTTCTTTCACAATGGGACTTTCTGGATCTAGATATTTTTGAATTGTTGTTTTTCCCATCATGATATCTGCAATTTTCCCAACTAACTTGATTCTTTTAACTTCTTTCCTTTTTCCTCCCATGTTTTTAATAATTAAATCCCTGGTTGCCTTTGCAAATATTGGTATTTATTTAATAGATTGTAACAAAGGAATTTTTATACAAACTTTCTTCAATTCATCTATCATGTCATAATCAGGAAACACAATCTAATTTTCTACCCTTTTGTAAATTTTCAATATTTCAGGAAAAGGTGGATTTTGAACTGAAATTAAAGGCTTCTCTATAATGGGAGTTGATTTTATTGGAGTATAATCAAAATGTACATGGGTGGTTTGTTTTTTAGGATTTTACTCTTGATGAAGAGATGTCTCTTTCTCAGAGAGGTCATCCTTTCCAAACTCCTAGATAAAAATGGATGGTGACTTATTTTCCAATACTCTACGAGATCTAAGTTGGCCATTGTTTAGATCTAATGGATTTATCATGTAAGTTTGGAAATTATGCCCTTCCATGTTGTAAACAAGCTGTGATTTTTTATTATTGGGATTTGGAAGTGGCTAAGAAGGAAGTTGATTTGGCTTTTGTGGAAATGGTAGTGAAAGTTGTGGGTTTGGATTTTGAGGTTGAGAGGGTTGAATAGGCTGAGGGAAATATTGTGCTGGAAAAACATGTAAAGATTGTTGAAATTAAGGATATTGAGGATACTTTCGATAAGGATTTTTCCATTCTTGTGCCCAAGGTTGAGGCCAAGGTTGCCAAGGCATGGGTGCATTAAAATTACTTTGTGATGGTTGTCAATATGCTTGAGTGTTGAAACCTTGAGTCGTATTCGATTGTGGATCTTTCCATTGTCTCTTGCTAATAAAACAAACAGGTTCTACTTGATTTTGCATTAGTTTCTCTTGATGGACAACTTTAAGACCTGGTATTTAAGGAAATTCCTTTGAATCATTATTTTCTACACATATAACATAGGCTTCTACACCTTTTAAGTCAAGAGGGCATTCTCTCAAGGCATGCTTCGGTCTACATTTTGGACAAAAGATAGATAATGCATCATTTTCAACCTTTTTCTTACTTTTTACTTTAACGATATCTATTTGTTCACTATGACTCCCCAAAATATATTTTTTAAATTTATCAAGAAAAATTCCTATTTCAGCCCTACTTACTGTCCCAACTGTAGATTTATTAATCCTAGACATAGCAGGATCTCTTGGATTTTTCCCAGTTCTTGCCTTTCCTCTTGAAATGTGTATGCATAAATCACAAATATCTCCAAATGGTAGCTGATAAATATCTCCTTTACCATAAAATTGAGAATATCTATCCACTCTCTAATAGATTTCAGTAAGATATATTTCAAAGTTTCTTCATCTAGATTATGCATTTTAGCCCTTTTCACATTATAAACAAATATTTCAGTGAAATCTTCAAGATTTTCATCCTATTTTTGCATCATTTTAAGTAATTCATATTTAAGGTTATTGGGCATACAATAATCCTTATATTTTTCTAAGAATGTAGTTTTCATTTGTTCCCACGTTCTTATAGAATGTACTCCTAAGCCCGTAAACCATTTTATTGTTGCATCCTTAATAGTGGCTGGAAACGATTTCAACTTCTGAGTATCAAGCAAGTAGTCACAGTATCTACACAAGACTTCAAACACAAAGATAAATGTTTCTATATCCTCATTTCTTATTTGATGGAAATTAGGTAGGATAGAGGGTGAGATATTTTTCATTGTGGATGTGGTATCTTCATCAAAGATGGGAAATCCAGAAGGCTTTGGATCTCCATTACCACGTCCTCTTCCTCTTCCTCCACGTCTTCCGCCTCCTCTATTTCTTCCTCTTCAATTTCCAATCCTAGGTTATTCACCATTCACATTATGTAGTTCTCCTTCACCTTCTCCTACCATTGTACATTCCTCAGAGCTAATGTAAGGTTTCGAAATTGGGTTTTCTAGTTCCTCCTCTAGCTCATCTAGTTCTTCTATCAATGGAATATTAAAATAGGTTTCTTCTTATTCCTCTTCATTGGGATCTCCATTTCTTGTCCTAGAAGTTGTTCTCTAATTGAAGAAAGAAAAATACTCCTTTTGTTGGGGATGTAGGATCTTCCATTAGGGGACTTTTGAGGTCTAAAATGGGCCTCCTAAGAAAAGTGTACAACCAAAATAAAATTTATAAGAAACAATAGGATTCAAGATGATGACGTCAATCGTGGGGAATGATTCACCATTTTTTGAGTGAAAAAGTAAAAATATTAAAAAAATAATAAAATATTAAAACTAGTTTTTCAACTCTTATTTTTAACTTATCTCCCTATGGTTTTGCCCAAACTTTGAGCAGGAGTACTCGCTGGATGAAAAATTTAATTCCTCATCCAAAGAGTTCCCATGTTGCATACTTTTGATAGACCCCGCTACATGAAAAATGAGAAATACATGAAACAACGTGATTGCAATCACGTTTTTCATTTATTTCTCATTTTTCGTGTAGTAGTGATCCAAAATGGATCTTAAAACCCTCTAAGTCTAATTCCTCATATATATAATACTATTGGAAAACACTATTGCAGAAGAAAAACCACAAAGAACGGTGGAAAACAGAATAAAGTGAAGGTTGATGTATCATTGAATCAGATCCGTTGGATCGGACCGATCAACAGTCCAGATCAAATTGGCGATATTGCATCGGTGGGATATATTAGAGGCGGCCCTATGGAAATTGCGATAGTGATCAACGTGATTTAACGAGGACCGCTGATTGAGTGTGTAGATCGACAGTCCAGATTAACTCGCAATATCATATTGCTATAACACAAAGGAAGGACTTACTGTTATGCGATCGCCAATCACGATATCGCATCGGAGCAATACAAAGGATTGGGGCCTTTACGATATGCGACATGCGATAAAGCCGGACCCAGAAGGTTTATAGATGCGACACTATATAATTTGAGTTCTGATAAAGTGTTTTTGTTAGATTTTTCAGTGTATTCTATGTATTTCTTGAATTTCTGTTATAAGCTGAAATACAAAGGAAACCACGGCATATGGGCATTTCCGATTTGCGATAGTGATATAACAATGGACCTGATATGATTATAGGTCAGACTTGATATCTTTTGAAGTCCGGCTTGGTCATATTTTCCTATGTTTTAGTGTTTTCTTGGTATTTCTCTATGTAAACAAAGAAGAGTGTTTTCTGGGATTTTCACCCACGCCTGGTCCTTTCCGTTTGAAAACAGGTGGCCACCATACTTCAGAGCATTTTACAATGAGTGTGTAACATTCAAAAGGGAAACGAACGGACAGGACAAGAACCAGAGAGCCTGAAGAGGGAGACGAACAGACGAGCATTGATAGGGCTTAAAATCCATCCCATATCAGAACAAATGAGGTAGTTGCTAAGACAAAGAGAGAGCAAGAGAAGGAAAAAGACAGAGAGCAAGAGGGAGAGTCTATGTACTCTTGTAGACTTGAGGATTTCAAGTAATTCCCTATTTTTTTCATCACTTTTGTGTTGAGACTCGGTTTGAGCTCACACTTGTAATAATCTGCTCTTGAAGACATAATATAGAGGTCAACACTGAAATCTAAACCAGGAGACGTAACCAAGAAGTCTGGTGAACTCCTTGATTATTTTTTGTGTTGATATGTGTGTTTATTATGTTTTATAACTGTTCATTGTCTATATTATTTGCAATCTTTTCAATCTGTTGCACTAAACAATATAGGCATTCCTGCACATGAGCCTGTAATACCTTAATATTGATTTAAGGTCTCATTATCAGATCAAGTAGGGTCCATCAAAAGTATGCAACATGGGTAATCCTTGGATGAGGAATCAAAATTTTCATCCAGCGAGTGTTTCCACTCGAAATTTGAGTAAACCCATAGGGGGATAAGTTGAAAATACAAGTTAAAAAAAATAGTTTTTTTCCTTTTTCCCTCTAAAATTTGATGATGTAATGTAATATTATTTTATTATTTCCACTATTATTTTATAATTTCCTTAGGAGGCCCATTTTAGACCTCAAAATTCCCCTAATTTTATTATATTACCACTTCAATAGAGGAATTTGGTGAATCTTTAGCTTGGATTTCAGATCTAAGTACCTCAGGAAGTCTATTTCTACCTCCAATTGATGGAACATGAGTTTCGATGGATGGTGTGGCACTACGAGGTCATGATGGGGTGATTGATGATGTTGGAATAAAAACTCCTACCTCTACTTATAAATCTACCTCTAGAATCTCTTTCCCTATGCATATCATTTTTATTTTTTATTTTTAATGAAAAGAAAAAGAAAATGACTCCTATATACACCTCCCCAAAAATGACACAAAAATGTTTGGTAATTTAATTGATGTTAAATTACTACATAGATTATCCACCAGGGCTAGTATACTGATGAAGTGTATATGTATTCTATGTGCTAGAAGCCTTGATTATTCAATAAATTCCTAGATTAAATTGAGATATCGAGATGCAAATGTTTTCATCATTCTTACATGAAATTAAATACATCACTTTGTTGATGGTGCTGGACCCACCATGTCAAGGGATCTCCCCGATAAGAAGTCCCAAATAGACCTCAGACCATTTGGAATAGGAGTCCCAGCAGTGGGTAGTACAGTAGTGCCTTGATTGCGGTAGCGAGTAGAGGTAAGTAAGATAACATTTTCATAAGCAAGTGTGTGACCTTGCAGCAAGTCAAGAGAGATTCATGGGGTTTATAACACATAGAGGGGAAAAGGAAGTGTGTCCCTTCTAATCCTATAATAGTACATAGCCTAAAAGGAACACATGAGTAGAATCACATCATGGGCTGGAAGTGGAGTAGTCCATAATCCAAGGTGATCGGTTAAACCAACAACACGTCTCAAACAATATTCATAAAATCATATACAAAATAGTTCATACATGAATGTGCAAGTTAAATAACATACATTGCTAAAGCAACTAGAATAGTCCAACTATAATAACAACATATGCATGAAAATGTCTTGACTATGTTATATTATATAAAGTAAAAGTTCCATCCATACATACACAATGACATCCATTAGCCCCAATAGTGGAACATTACAGTCAACACCACATGCTCCTCCAAAGAGATGTACTTGCTCTGCACTATGGAGAAGCCACGGTTCATCACAATACTCTCCAAGCCCTCTCTTTGATCCTAATTGGATCCTTAAACTCTCTTAAAGCTACCCGAACTCTATAAAAACTCATACCGAAGTTTAAAGTCTTGTGGATGTTGAAGCCTATCAGAAATAACCTCTGAACAACGAAAATTTTTGGTCAGCATGGAGCAACGAGGACCCTCGGTCAAAGTGTGCAAACCGTTGGCCCATGGAGACTGCGCAGTGGCGCAAACTAGCAATTGGGAAGCTCAGATCATAAAATAGAGGTCATTTCTGATGCGTGATTATTGGGAAAAACCCTCGAGAAGGAAAAGCCCTGAGCACTCGGTCAAAAGGGAAGGCAAGAAACCATGGGAAAAAGACTAAAGTGACAGGTGGGTCCCGCGCTCCAAAACCGGCAGAATATTGGAGGTGTTTCAAGCGATAAGCGGATTTGTCAGGAGAACGAGTGATTCCATACGTTGAATGACATGTGTCTGATGAATGAGAGAGAAAACCACTCTCATCATAGGCTAATGTTCTAGAAAGTCAACCGCACGATAAGAGTGATAACCATAGGATTTGGAGGCCCCACATCTAACGGCGGAGATTGCGCTTGATGGGAAACCGGATTTGGAGGGAGAATTAGGCTATGGCATATAAAGACTTGAATTCTGACATGACTGTTGACCTGGCGGATCAATCATTTTGCGAAATAACTGAAAATAACGAACCATCGAGGAAACTTGGTGCTTAGTTTGTGAGGAGACAAGTGGCCACCTCTCTGTGAAGCGTTACAGTGATGATGATGCAAAGCAGGGGATTCCAACGGATAGAGGCAGGAGATCCAGAGAGCTGGGAAATGGAAATGAACAGTTAGGGAGTGGATTAGCTTTAAGCTACAAAAAGATAGAGAGCAAAAGAGCTACTACGCAGGGCTGCTAAATTGTTGATGGTGGCCAAGTTGCTAAGGCGTAGAAGCCAAGGAGGAAGTGTTGAGACAGCATAGAAGAAAAAGAGCAGCTGAGGAAGCCTTTGGGGTAACTTGAAGTTCAAGTGAAAATCCAGAGAGTTAAAGGTTGCAGAAGGCAGAAAGAAGCTAGAGCAGAGAGCCAGAGAGCTAGAGTCAGGGCCAAGAGCCCAAACCAGAGCCAAAGAGCCAGAGTCAAAGCTAAGACCTGGAACCAAGAGCCCAAGAGCCAAAAGCTAGAGCTTCAAGAGGCAAGGGGATTAAATGGTGTTCGAACCCACTGTTTTATGTAGAATATCAGTAGTTCAGCCAAAGAGCTTGTAAAAATACTTACACCATAATCCCAGAGAGCCTAGTTGAATTAAATAGAGCTCACGGAGATGTAGCCCAGGAGTTGTGGGTGAAATCCAAATTAATATTGTTGTTTCTGTGTGTGCTTTATTGTTACATTATCTTTGCTGCTTTATTTACTGTTATATGCATTTATATATCAGTTTTAGCACATTAATTTACATCACATAGTCAGTTTAAAACAAATACAATCATACACCTATGTTTTCAAGCTTTTCTTAATTCTGCATTGGTTAATCATTAAAGAATTGGGAATATTCAAGCTTTGGAAGTGGGCGAGGTTCTTGTAAGCTAGACAAGAAGCCTAAGAGCCCCATTTTCAGATCAGGTGGTATCGGAGCTTAAGATTGATTAACCCCACCTTCAAAGAAGGTTGTATGAGAATGCTTGATTGACAGGGAAAAGATTGCTTGTCTAAAAGGTGTTTGGACAGTCAAGGATTGATTCCCTCATCAATTGTATGCTTGGTTGCAGATTGACTATTGTTTGAGTTTGCAGAGGTGAAGGGAAAGCTACCAATAGCTCAGTCCAGGAAGGACAAGAAGGAAGAGGAGCTGAAGGCATTCTTCTATCCCAATGGACCTCAGGGCAATCCTCAAAGCACAAAAGATTGTTGTAATAGGTTACTAGATAAGCTCTTTAATAATCTTGTTTGAAGTTCTTTTATGCATTTAGAAAATGGCAAATTCTACAAGTGAGTTCTCAAATTCTTCTTGCTACTGAAGTTCCTTTGATGGAGGCATGAAGCAAGACTTGTCAACCATGATGGATATGGTGAGAGAAATGTATGAGGATGGAAGGAAGAGCAACATACTTAGAGAGTAGTTGAATTCTGTGGAGGAAGAGAAGTAGATGCTTTCTGGCAAATTGCAGGAAATGGAGAGGCAACTTCATATTGCAAATATGAACCTGAAATGGATGCATGAGTTGGAGTCACAACTCTTTGTTGCAAAAGAATCCTTGGCCAAGTATCAACTTGAAGAAGAGGTAAACCATTCCTATTTGTCTTCAAACTCTTCTAAGAATGCTTATATTGGTTCTTTTGAAAAACATACCAGAGGAATAGGTTCCAAGCTAATGTCCAAGATGGGCTGTGAAGGAAAAGGATTGGGAAAACATGCACAAGGTATTGTTGAGCCAATAATGGTTGAGAAAAGGCCTAAGTATTTGGGTCTTGGCTATGGACATTCTTATGGAGAGAGTTCCAAAGTTGTCGTGAAGGCCATTGAAACAGTTCCAAAAAGGAGTTTCAATGCAGGTCCTCTACCTCAGAAGTGTGAGGATTTTATGAAGAAGGAATGCAATAGCTCGAAACATCATTCGCATGATGCAGGTGTTTAGAAGCACATACTTGAACCAGAGGGTTATGGAAACTCTGACAACCATGAGGAAAGTGATAGTGTTCCAAAGGGAGCTACTTCTTCATTTGTCTCACCTCCTCATGAATGTAATAACGGTGAAAGAGGTAGGTATAAATCTAGTTCTAAACACATTCCTTTTGATTTTGTAAAGCATGGAAAAATAATTGCATGTTCCTTTTGTGGTTTGGATAACCATTATGTTTCTAGATGTTGGAAGAGGATGGCCACATATAGGAAACTTTGAAGGAAAAGAAGCAAGCAACCAAAGGTCCATAGGACAAGGCAAATCATGTTGTCAAAAGGATGCACATGTGTTGCACTCAGTGCCATAAGCAAGGGCATCTTATTGAAAGGTGTTGGACATTGAATCCAGCACTGCTTCCACCAAAGCTGAACGAGAAGGTGGAAAAAGAAAATGGCAGGGATGGAAATAAAGATTCCAAGATTGATGTGGTTAAGGATGATTCACGTATTGATGCTGATGTGCAAACAAAGGAGGGAGCTTTGAAATGGATTGGTAAGAAATTGTTAGAATTCTTATCCAATCAAGGCTGCATGTCTATTGATGCATCTGTTTGCATTTCTTTGTGGAATAAATTAAAGTTGTAGGATCTTACCAAAATGGTAAATAGAAAGAAGTTGAGTAGGAAACTCACTTTATTGCTGCAATAGTATGTTCATTTCAGCTTCTAAAGTACAATGTACTTAAGCGAAAGTTGAAAGATGGAATGCATGCCTGAGCATGAGATGCATGTGATGCTGGCTTGGGAGAAGTTAACTTGGTTTCTAAAATGGAGATAAGGATGAAGTGTTTCATCTTTTGGAAAAGAGTCCTAAAGGTCTTTTTCCTACATGCTTGACTTGAAGGGTAATTTGTTGTAAGGGCATGTTTTATTGGCTTGTTATCTAGTTAATAATTTGTATGTAGATATAAGAAATGGAAGGATTCACAAGATGTGAAATATGTTTCTTTGTTGAAGCAGGAGTTAGCCCATGCAATTGTTGTCTGTATGTCTGCTATTGTTAATAGTTGTTGTTAGCATCTTTTCAAACATGTACAAACGAAAGTTTTGTCGAGCAGATGTACTTCACATTTGTTTGAGCCACCTTCAATCAAGGATCAAGGCAAAAAATTTGAAACTACCTTCTGTAAACTTCACAGCATAAGTTTTGCATGAAGTCAAGAAGGAAAATAGTTCTTCCCGAGACGACCAACCCATCCAAGAAGGGAAGTGGTCAGAGACTTTGGTTTAGAGGCACTATGCAAAGGCAAGTGTAGGGAGGCTAAAAGAAGAGGGTTTTATTACTCTCATTTACTGCTCAGATCAATATATCAGTCTTTTGGTGGACCAAAATTTCTTTTAGTGGGAAGGCATGATCCGAATTGGATCCTTAAACTCTCTTAAAGCTACTTGAACTCTGTAAAAACTCATACCAAAGTTTAAAGTCTTGTGGATGTCGAAGCCTATCAGAAATAACCTCTGAACAACAACAATTTGTGGTCAGCACAGAGCAACAAGGACCCTCGGTCAAAGCACGCAGATCGTCGGCCCATGGAGACCACGCTGTGGCACAAACTAGCAATTGGGAAGCTCAGATAAAAAAACAGAGGTCATTTCTGATGCGCATGCTTTACTGGGCAAAACCCCTCCAGAAGGAAAATCCCCGAGCACTCGGTCACAAGGGAAGCCAAGAAACTATGGGAAAAGCGCTAAAGTGACAGGCGGGTCCCACGCTCCAAAACTGGCAGAATATCAGAGGCGTTTCAGGCGGTAAGTAGATTTGTCAAGAGAACGAGTGATTCCATACGTTGAATGATGCATGTCCAGCAGATGAGAGAGAAAACCAATCTCATCGCAGGCGAACATTCGAGCAAGTCAACCGTGTGATAAGAGCGATAACCATAGGATCTGGAGGCCCTAGATCTAATGACAGAGATTGCGCCCAATGGGAAACCAGAATCGAAGGGAGAATTAAACTACGACATATAAAGACTTGAAGTCCGACATGACCGCTGACCTAGCGGATGAATCATTTTGTGAAATAACCGAAAATAACGAACCCTCGAGGAAAGTTGATGCTCAATTCATGAGGAGACAAGTGGCCACCTCTCTGTGAAGCGTTACAGTGATGATGGCGCAGAGCAAAGGATTCCAATGGACAGAGGCAGGAGATCCAGAGAGCTGGGAAGTGGAAATGAACAATTGGGGAGTAGATTGGCTTTAAGCCACGAATAGATAGAGAGCAAAAGAGTTACTATGCAGGGCTGCTAAATTGTCGATGGTGGCTGAGTTGTTGAAGCGTAGAAGCCAAGGAGACAACATTGAAAAAGCGCAGAAGAAAAAGAACAGCTGAGGGAGCCTTTGCGGTCACTTGAAGTTCAAGTGAAAAGCCAGAGAGTTGAAGGTTACAGAAGGTAGAAAGAAGCCAGAGTAGAGAGCTAGAGAGCTAGAGTCAAAGCCAAGAGCCCGAACCAGAGCCAAAGAGCCAGAGTCAGAGCCAAGAGCTAGAACCAAGAGCCCAAGAGCCAAGAGCTAAGAGCCAAAATCCAGAGCTTCAAGAGCTAAGGGGATTAAATGGTGTCTGAACCCACTTTTTTGTGTAGAACAGAAGGAGTTGAGCTAGAGAGCTTGTAGAAAGACCTACACCATAATCCCAAAGATCCTAGTTGAATTAACTAGAGCTCACAGAGACGTAGTCCAAGAGTTGTGGCTGAACTCCAAATTAATATTTTTGTTTCTTTGTGTGCTTTATTGCTACATTATCTCTGCTGCTTTATTTACTGTTATATGCATTTATATATCAGTTTCAACACATTAATTTACAACACATAATCTGTTTAAAAAAAATACAAGCATACACCTATGTTTTCAAGCTTTTCTTAATTCTGCATTGGTTAATCATTAAATACTTGGGAATATTCAAGATTTGGAAGTGGGAGAGGTTCTTGTAAGCTAGACAATAAGCCTAAGAGCCCCATTTTCAGATCACTCTAAGTAAAGACTAGCAAAGTCTTGGCTCCCAAAAGCCTGGTCTATGAGTTCTGAGGTTCTATATATAGAAAATGATGAGGTGACCCTTGACATTCCCTTTTCACTCTTGGACTACCCTTGTGACTCTTAAACTTCATTACATATAACTAATTACATTATATAATGACTATTTTCATTCCCATAATGACACCTGGAATTTCACTTTACATTACATTTGACTACAATATACATGGCTCATAGTAGTGAGGTGGCTGAGACAACTAATGACACAACTCAACATGACACTATTGACATGTACTCGTTGATTGTGATATCCATGTCAAGTTGTTGTGCTCTTAAGTGATGGTTGTGTTCTTGGATGTGCTTTGTCTTCACCTTTGCATAGCTTGGTGTTGTGGGGTGATCAATGGTCTTGGTATTTGCAAGATGGTTCCATGCATGTGTTTCTTTCGTTTGTTGCTTGATGTGAATTGTTTGTTCATCCAGCTACAAGTACATCTTCAAGCATGTGCACTTCTTCTTCATCTCATTCATCATCTCTCCATGATCCATCAATGTACTTGTTCCTGCAATTCACTCATGACAGGATGACATCAAATCCAAAACCTCCTAGTTTTTAGTGTTTAGGTGACAGGGAGGGAGGACTAGTCACTGAGGTAACATAGAGAATAGCTTAGGCTAGCATGAGGAACTCTGGGTGGACAACTTTCTCTTTCAGGAAAAGCTACGTAGTGGCCACTGGGAGGAAAAATTGTGTAGTGAAGGACACGAGTCGAAGCTGGAAGGTGGGAACCCACTAATGAGTTCTATGTAGTTTTTAAAGGGATGGCAAGACATGGTTGTGGGGTGTAGCATAAAAACTATGCTGAAGTAGGAAAACTGATAGCTTGAGATTTAATTTAAAAAAATACACAAGAGGTATTTTAATAATAATTTATTAACATATAAAAATGTATGAGATGATTTTGAATGTACAATGAGGCCTTGCTTTTATATCTCAGCAGGTGACCTTTCCTTAATGAGCATGTCTTCTAGACATGCCTTTTCACTTAATTTAATGACTAATTAACCCAAATAATATTTAATTATTTAATATTAATATTTATTTTATTTAGCTAACTGTTATGAATTATATTCATAACATAGCCTCTCCCTTCAGAAACTTTGTCCTCAAAGCTTTAATATTGGGGTTTTCTTCACTTACTCGTTGTCAATGTATATGATTTGGTCATTGATTCGCTTATCAGTACTATTTCCTTGGAATTTTATTTTATTTTTTTGTTTATATATATATATTTAACTATAATTTTTTTTAAATAATATTAATTAAATACTTGGAAACTATATATTAATTATAATATATCATATAATTATATAATTAAACTCTCTCTCTATATATATAGTTTCGTATTTTTTTTTATTTACTTAAGGTACGAGGCGACGGTTGACCGGAGGTACAACGATTATCATCATCACTGTGATTGCGAAGATATCTTGCTGTCATTTCTTCATTCTAGTTACACACTAAAAAGACTGTATAACGCGGGTAGGCTCAAACCCCATGGATGTGAGGCGCTCAATTGCCTCACATTCCTCTGGACTTAGATCAGTGGCTTCATCCATTTTAACATTTTCTTGATTAGCGGGTCTGATTCGAAGTCCCAGTCACAGATGGCGAGGGAAAGGAGGTGGCAGGAATCAAACCTGAGACCGCGAGGGAGGAATTGTTGTTCACTGTCGCTCAATTTGTAGAGGTGTATGACAATGTCGATGACAAGTCAGAGTACTTCGGCTTGCAGGTCAGGTGTGGGATTCGACCTCTTGCCGTTCCAACGCAGGGCATCGAGAAAAATTCCATGGTCGTTTGAATTAACGAAACGCTGCTGGTTGGGGTTTCAGTATTGGCATTCCATTCCGAGCGTTCGCAACATTTTGGTCACTTCCTGGGTTGCTGCGTCGTCTATAGGGGGGTTTAGGGTTATCAGGTTTTTCATTTGTTGTAGCCTATGTTGCATCTCGGATTTCATTATGGGTTTTCTGTAAAAACTTATGATTCCCTCGGGCGGTATGTTGGGGTTGTTTCTGTGGCGGAAAACTCCTTTTTCTGCTTTTTTTCACAGACTCCAGTTGGGATGAATGTGATTTATGTCGAATGTGCCGTTGGTTCTAGGCTGGAAAGCAATTGGGTATACTGCATCCTTGAATTTTACCATCCATGACCATGAGTCTTCCAGACAGTGGTCCACGTGACTAGAATATATGCCCTGTAGAGCAATATCTTCAAATGTATTACAAAACAAATTTGTCCCTGTAGATACTGCTTGCCGAGCAACAGCTGGAGTATCATATTTTAAAAATGCAATCAAGACTGGAACCATATCAGGCAAGTATTCCAGGTATTTCAAACCAAGTTCTTTAATCATCTCGGCTAAGAATTTGCAAATGGGACTGGAATGCTCGCCCTGAAGTTCTAGCAAATAAGGCACAAACTCTGGAAGCAAAGAAGGTCCCTGTGTAATAGTATCTCCTTCAATTGCCTTAAAGGCTCCATCTTAGAGGCCGTATCAACATTATACTTGTGTGTATTGAGGAGTCTCACTGCTTCCTCACGCAGTCTCCCCTATGCCCTTTTAATCATGGTTTCTCCCTTTGATGAACAATTTGATGGTACTGAACAATCTTTGGTAGACAAAGAACTATTGCTTGCAGATTTGATTGAAACACCTTCGTTTCCAAGTTCATGGTGAATAGTTGAATTAGATACAGAGGTGTGCTCTGTAGACACCTTAGATGAAAGATTAGATAAATCTTCGCTAAAGGAAGACCATGATTCAATTGGCTTTAAGGTTGTAGGACATGTGGCCACATCCATAGTCGATGCAAGGACTTGCTATAGGTACAACACTACCATCAAATATAGAGAATAGGATCCCAAACCTACATAATATACATTATTCAAGCTTTTATGATGAAAATATGATTTAAGTACGAAAACCACAGGAGCCAAAGGTGGGAGCTGATGCAAATTCTTAAAAATGAACTCCCTTGCATCTGCACCACTATGAGTATGTTGTTCAGCCTTGGGCCTTTCATCCCACTGGCCATCACTTTCAGTCTTAGTAGATTGGTCTCTTCTTCCTTGAAATGTAATATCAATGGCAACAACTTCCAAAGGAGATACTTTGTCTTCAGATGCCGCTGCTAGCTTGCATTTAAGTCTAATTACTGGTATATGTGCAGATTCTACTGTAGTAAGCCCTTCACACCAGCTGAATTCTCTCAAACGCTCAGCAAGTACTCTAATCAATGATGCTGGTCCTTTTTCGGCGGTAGGAATTTCCACTTTAGAGATTGGAGCTTCATATGACTTGTCAATCACAACCAAATCAACATCACTGTGAGAAAGGCAGATTCCCGTTGCAAAGGAGCCAAATACCTCAATATCTTTCTCATCTTTGTTCTCACTGCCTGAAGCCATATTTTCCACTAATTTCTGACCAGCAACCTCATCAGGTTGTATAGTTTTGGCTACTGAAGGTTCATGCTTCGAATCTTGAATCGATATTCCCATTTTAACTGACTTCGTTCCTTCTGTATTTTCAACATTATAATTTTTTTAATCTATATCAGCTTCATCAGGAAACTTACCTTGGTCTAGATAATCCTCATTCTCATCAATATCAGCTTTATTTGAATCCTCATATAGACCATCAATTTCCTTTCGACATTCTTTAACTTTTGTAAATGATTTTTCTAATTGTTGAAATGCTTCTTCAATTTCACTAAAATGTTTGATTCTTTCACGATGTGAATGTAATGGCACATTGTGCAGCGAACTGCTTTCAAAGGCCCGCATGATTATATCGTGTGCCATGGCTCTAATACCACTGTAGCATAAAAACTATGCTGAAGTAGGAAAACTCATAGCTTGAGATTTATTTTAAAAAAAATACACGAGAGGTATTTTAATAATAATTTATTAATATATAAAAATGTATGAGATAATTTTGAATGTACAACAAGGCCCTGCTTTTAAATCTCAGCAGGTGACCTTTCATGAATGGGCATGTCTTTTAGACATGCCTTTTCACTTAATTTAATGACTAATTAACCTAAATAATATTTTATTATTTGATATTAATATTTATTTTATTTAGCTAATTGTTATGAATTATATTCATAACATGGGGGAATTTCTGGGCAGTTCTATAAAGTTTGTAGGAACAATGCATGAGAGGGCTGCAGGGGAACTGTTGATCATTACTACACAGTTTTGGGAAATAGCACATGACAGGCTACAGTGGATTTGTTGGGAATTTCTGCACAGTTTTCAGGAATAGTGCATGATAGGGTTGTAGGGGAACTACTAATCATGACTGAACAATTTTGGGGAATAGTGGAAGATAGGCAACAGGGAGCCATGTTGGGGCATGTTTGTGTAGTTTTCTAGGATAGTGCAAGACATGCAACAGGGGCACTACTAGACATGACTACATAGTTTTTGGAGGCAATGTAGAGAAAGGTAGTAGGAGGACTACTAGACATGAATGCGCAGTTTCTAGAGGCAGTGTAGAGCAGGCAGAAGGGGGATCAGCTGGGCATTCTGCACAGTTTTGTAGAGAGTGTAGACTTGTGTCCCAGTGCAGTGTAGGGTTTCAACGGACTAGAAGGAGGCTTGATGATTATTCTTGCAAAATTTGTAGTTTAGTTTGGATGTGGAGGCATTTTTTGCATAGTTTTGGAAGGCAGATAGGCTGCACATCTATGGGATTACACAATGCAGTTGAATTGGAAGAAAACCTCAAGGACTGTGTAGTTCTAGGTAGCATAGTGTCGAGCAGTAAAAATGGTCTTTTTCACCTCTATTTACCCTACATTAATTATCAATCTAGGTATGATTTGTTATCTCAAAGAGTGTACTCAGTTTGAGGCAGTCACTTGTCAAGAGTAATGTTAGTAGTATAGTGCTTTTGCAAAAGGAAGTAAATGCTGGAAACACACTCTAGATGTAATGGAAAAAACTTGAAATTCTTTGTAACTAAATCATTCATTAAAGAGACTACAACACTTCATCAATCAAGGGTGCAGTAATGATAACTCTTCCCTTTGTAAACTGGTGCAATTGAAAAGCAATCAAGGAGAGGATCATCAATCTGGGAACTGGATAGCAATAGTCAATGTTCACTACAGTTTCAGATCGTTCAGTTCACATCGAAGAAATTACTTGAAATGATAATTCAATTAACAGGAAAGGGAACAACAACTAATCTATTTTAAAAAGATTGAACATCAAAGCTTTAACCTATAGAAATGAATTAAGTAGTAATTGTAATCTAAAGGAATTAAGAAGCAATCTTTACCTCAGAAATGATTTGAATAGAAAACTGAAAATGGAACAACAAACTAAAGTGAGTTACAAAATATTGAACAACAACCTGAACCAAATGTAAACGCACAATAAACTAAATCGATTCTTACACAAAGCGCATATATACTGAGGGAAGCAGTAATTAGAGTTTCTTCATAACAAATATTAATCACGATTATGAAGAAACAAGAATTGCGGTTACCATGGAACAACAATCCCAATGAACAACAATCACTCTTAGAGGTAAATCGTAGATAAATAGACAATAGTATTGATCTGTAAATACACAGCCTTGTTACTCTGTAAACGAACAGTAATGGTAATCTGTGAAGGAACATCAATGTTATATAATAATATTAATCTGTAAAGGAACAACAATGCGATATAAATTCAGAATGAATAGCATAACATTTCAGTTGCAGAGGATAACCTTACTATTCAAATATGAATGAAATATAACAGAGCCAATACATGAAATGATAAGGAACAACAGATTACTAAATGAAGCAAATAAAAGAAATCAAACCACACACAACTTGGAATTGGAAAATAATGGTACAGGAAGCAAGTGATCCACTAGGGTCAGATCCTTAGCCTCCAGGGACGCACTGTTGTGATTACTCCAGAATCAAAGACAGAACAACAATAGAGTTTATGTATTAATCATGAAAACAGAGTTACAGTGATCGCTCTTTAAAGGGAGTCGATGATCAAAGTTTAAGTTACAACAGTGAATTCTATAAAGCAACAATATTCCTCGCCTTGGGCTAGCAACATTGTCCCTTTTTATAGCAGCGAGGCGGAAATACCAAAGATACAGATATTCTTTAAGGTAGTGATCCCTCAAGATTGAAGGATCCTAAGGGATTCACCATATCATTATTTCTCAGTTATCTCTTTGTTCTCTTGTGCCGATTTGGTATCTCCTCTTCCTTTTCCTAGCTTATGCACTCCAATCTAGATTGCCTCGTTTGGATGCGGTTCCCTATCAAAGGGACAATAGTTGATTTCATCTTGTCTTTTCCCTTGGAATGGCGATCTTCCATTTTCTTCATTTTCTGCATAGGAAAAGGTAATAATTAGTCATTTTATGTTACCCACAAATCTCCTAAACTTCATCATATGCCCATTTCATAATGTAAAGAAGTTATGAATTAAATGAAAAGATAACGAAATAAGTGGAAATTACATACCTTCTCTAATGCTCAACACACCCCCCTTCTTACCCTTTTTCATGCCCTCATGAAAACATTGTAATTGACATGCAAGACAATTAGGGAATAGGCTGGAGATGGGTTATCAGTAGGTGGTCTACAACCACGATTCCTAGCTAAGAATTCAAAAATATGCCCTGTTTGACCTTCAGGAAATTCATATAAGGTTATATCCTTTGCAGGATACCAAATGACTGGACTTCAAAACCTACAGCCTAACCAAGACGGGCCTTCTCTCAAAATGAGGTCACCATAGATACCCAAACAGTCAACAGCTAGCTTAAAATTCTCATAATTGAATGGTTCTCTAGTTTGGATATTCCGATTAGAAGTCTGGTATCAAAATTTGGCTACTGCTATGGAAAGGTCTTTGATGGTAAAGAAGTATTCTACCCTTTGCTGGATGACTGTTGTGTGAATAGGTCCCAATGTCTAGATCACACCATGAGTTCTCATTAGGCTCCTATGTTTATTCCATAATTGCAATGGGTCTCTAGGTTCACCCCCCACCCATAGATCTAATCCATTCTCTTATCTTTGAAAGACTTTGTAGGCTTTAAGCCACTTTATCTGATTAACACCAAAAGAAATAAATTCCTGCAGTTGGACATCACCCACAAAAGGGCTAGGGTTCTTCTCTGTTTCTCCATCTAATACAAGATTGTGCAAATAAAATTCACATAAAGATCATTGAAATTTCACCCCATACTGCTTACAACAGTTTATGAAGTCATCAATGGTTTTTATCTCTACAGGTACTCTTCCCTTGACAGCTTTAATTTTCAATTGTAAATATCTTTCCATTAAAAACAAATCATAGTTTTTGGCAGGTCACCTACATGCTAGAACATCAGTATACAGAGAACATAAGGTATCCATTTGATTTATGACTGTGTCTAGTCTATGGGTTACCTTTTTGACTCTTTCCTCTGCCTTTCACCATCCTTCAAAGGCCTGGCTTTCTGATGCATTGATGTTTTTCAGCTGTTGTTGTAACTTCTGGTATTTTTCTTGAGGAAAAGTCTCTTCTAAGAGTTTCTCTATTGTTTTTTGGGCTTGTGCCAAATCTTTTCGTAGAGATACTATCCTCAGGTCATTATCCAACATGATAATTTTGGGTTGGAGATCAACTTGGATCTCCTTATTACGACATATCGTCTTTATGGTTTGAGTTTCCTTCTCGTTAGAGGACAGTGCCTCTATATGGATTTCCTTATCATAGGCTGGTGTGTTGTCTGTTTGTACTTCTACATTTGCAACAGCCAGATGTTGTTCCTTTCGATTCTGAATAACAAGTTGGACTTGAGTCCTCTTGGTATTTTTCTTAAGAGGTTTTTCTTGGGCGGTTGCATGCTTTGCCATAGAGGTTCCTTTTGATTTCTTCCCCATTTTCAAGACTCTTATTTGTTGTCGAAGTTGCTTAATTACGTTAAGAAATCTCTGTTGTTCCTTTCGTAATCTTTTAATTTCCTCTATTTTCTTAAAAGGAACAGTCATTTGTTTTCTCAGGCCTAGGCTTTGTACCTCAGGCATTGTACCTTCACCTTGGTTGCTTTCCTTATTTCCTTCTTGGGATACTTCTTCAGTGTTTTGCTGATCAGGTTTCTTAGGGGTAGAAACCCTATTCTGTTTTGTTCCCTCCTTGGCAACTTCTTCTTCTATCTCTTCTTCATCGTGGAATTCTTTGGGTGTATTCTTCTTCTATCTCATCCTCATCACTTTTCTCCCCAGATACACTCTTATCATGAGCAGAGTGATCGTCCTCTTCTTCCTCCTCGTTAGACAGTTCCTCGGATGCACTTTTATCATGAGCAGAGTGCTCTTGCGGCCCTTCATCGGTATGGGGGTTGAGTGGGTTGTGAGGTTGGACATATTCTCCCTTATTCGCTAGAATTTGGGCCAATTCATCTTCTTGTAGAGGGTTTTGCAGTGGACTTTCGTTTTATTGCTCTGTTTCCTCCCCTTCTTCCTGACTAGATTACTCAGTCTCCTCCTCTGGTTCTCCTTCATCATTTTCCTCCAATTCTTTTTTGTTCTCCCCACCTTCCAATTGTGGGGGTTGTTCATCTCTTGAATCATGTATTTCCATAGGTTGACTAATGTTTCCCTGGGAATTTCCTAGCATTCCTCTAATCCTTGCCAATCTAACATATTTTCTTCATTTCAGTGGTTTGCTCGATGTACTGGCAATATGTTTTCGTTTTGGGGCTGGCAAAGCTAGTCCCCCATCTATCGAGAAAATCAATTCTTCCCAACTACTCTGCTGTTGGGCAAGATTGTAGCTGACTATCAGTTGTATTAACCCATGGTGGCTTACTATTGACTCTACATGGCGAGATTTCGTCATGCTTCGGGCAACATCATGTAATAAAAATTTAAAAACACAGGAAAATTCACAGCACATTTTTGCTTTAACACAACTAAAATTTTGAGATGGCGTGGTCTTACCATGTCTTTTCTGCCATCGCAAGTGATGTAGCTCTGGATAATTCTCACCAATTCTACCCACAGCTCTCCCAGGGTTGCTAGCAGAACTCCTTTCCCTTTTACAGTTAGGTACTGCCCTTCGTCTTGGAAGATGGTTATGGTGTCTCGCAGTCTCATCTTTTTCAAAGTCCACACAGGTCCTGCAGCTGGCAGTCCTGAAACTTTAGTAATTATGTCATCAGTGGTTGCTATCAATCTCCCTCTCAGCATGGAATGATTTTCTTGTAAGTTCTACAGAAACTCAATTGCCACCGTCTCATTGGATTGGTGTAAACGGTTATGGTAAGCTATCCATCCTACCCTTGCTAGGATTTCTCATGCAGCATTGAAGACCATCAACACCTGTGGCTCACTGTGAATTGATCTTCCTCCCATCTTATTCACGCTTAGCACACTGTAAAAAACACAGAGACGACAATGGAACAGCAGGCTGTTCAAATTTTTAGCTCACTATTAAGAAAGCACAGAGAAGATGATGGAACAACAAGTTGTTCAAATTTCTAACTTACTGCTAATTTTTGCAGAGAAAAACATGGAAATGGCATTGGAACAGCAAGCCATGCATATTGGGAAACAAAATACCATTAAGCTTGCTATTCCTGAGTCATAATTCTTCTGAATGATGAGCTGACACGTATGCTAGCGAATTATGGAGATCACCCGCGCCCCCCTGTAATGTGATAGGCCATCCTCAGCCGTCAAATAAAGGAGCAGCATGCTGAACTGCAATGGTACAGAGGAATAAAGGAACAATGTATAGAGATATGCCATGTTTACAAAAATGAGTGGATTATCGAAATCAAGGCATATGATAGAATCCTAATAAGTATGGAAATGCCATGATATGATGTGAGAAATGGAAGATAGGACAGCTGACGTGAATAAAAGTTCTTATGTAGTCATTATCAACTTTTACCATCATGATTTATTTGCAAATAATTTTCATGTATCAAAGGTTCGAAAGGGTTATATACATAATCTCATTTGAAATGACCTATAAAGATATAAGAAGAAGGGTTTTATAATTATTATTGGTGTATAAGAAATATGACTTCAATACCATCAACAGAGCTTTGTTTCCCACAGGTGTCCATAACCTTGATAGAGTTGTTTATTTCACCCTTGGAACCATAATTCTTTGTGTATGCCTAGGAAAGTGTTGTGCAATGTCAGAATGGAGGTCATTGTGGTGGTGTGGTAACTAGATGAATCACAATGCCATTCACCAGGAAGGAGTGAAAGATGGGCAGGCCGGCTCATGATGAGACCTCCTATTCCAAGGACTTTTTATTTTTCTGATGTACCTCTTGGATCATATCCCCAGTGTGGTGGCCATAGTGGGAATGCCACTTCACTTTCTTCCTTATGATCATGGTAGGCTGGCTCTTGATGAGACCCCCTATCCTTCATATAAAAATCATGTTAGTAATCATATAGATAAACACATTTTTTCTTTTTCTTCTTTTCTTTTATATATCACTTTTCCTATTTATATACAGAGGGTGGTTCAACACTCCTTAAGGGTAGGGATGGTGGAAAAAGTCTAAACATGTCAATAGAGAAAAATATGCCCTTATTCTTATTCAATAATAATGATCAAAGAGAATTATGGGGATTTTAGAAAGAACCATCATGATAAAAATAATCAATCATATTGGTATCAGTAAAATAATGATAGCAAGGTGATATAAATAGTTGTGTCCTTCCGTATTTTCTCTTATCAATTCAAAGCAATTTCTTCCAAAGATGACAATTTTTTTGTGTGATTTGTTGGTTTCAGTATCCTCTAGTTTTTGTATTCTTGCATAAATGTATAGTTGTGCCTTAAATGACCATTTCTCACAAAAATGTTCTAAATGGTAAAACACACATACACAAAAAAAGGAATATTTTCACTCGAAAAGTGATGTTCTCAAGATGGAACAACTATTGTTTCTTTAGAGGGATAGAAAAAAATATTTGCACACAAAAACTGCAAGCAAAATGGAAAAAACATGCTCGAAACTGCTATTCCTTGAGAGGAACAGTAGCTGTTCGTTAATCGGAACAGAAAAGAAAGCAAGTGCAAACAAAAAAATGTGAAAATGATATTCCTTCGGAAAGGAACAACAAAAAACTAAATTGTTGTTCCTTCGGAAAGGAACATCAGAAAACGAAAGTGTTGTTCCTTCAGAAAAGAACAATAAAAAAATGAAAGTGTTTTCCCTTCGGAAAGGAACAACAGAAAAACGAAAGTGTTTTTCCTTCGGAAAGGAACAAAAAAAAAAGGAAAGTATTGTCCCTTCAGAAAGGAACAGTAGAAAACAAAAGTGATGTTCCTTCAGAAAGGAACAACAAAAAAATGAAAGTGTTGTTCCTTTGGAAAGGAACAATAGAAAATGAAAGTTCTGTTACTTCAGAAAGGAACAACAAAAAAATGAAAGTGCTATCCCTTCAGAAAGGAAAAACAGAAAACGAAAGTGCCGTTCCTTTGGAAAGGAACAACAAAAAAATGAAATTTTTGTTCCTTCAGAAAGGAACATCAAGAATGCAGATATGCTATTCCTTCGGAAAGAACAGTAAAAATGCAGAAGTGTTGTTCCTTTAGAAAAGAATATAAAAACGTGAAAGTGTTGTTCCTTCGGAAAGGAACAGCAAAAAGGCACAAATGTTGTTCCTTCTAAAAGGAACAATAGAATGCAAAAATGTTGTTTCTTCGGAAAGGAACAACAAACAATGAAAATGCTATTCCTTCGGAAATGAACAACAAAATGAAAAAGTGTTGTTCCTTTGGAAGGGAATAGTAAACGGTGAAAATGTTGTTCCTCCAGAAAGGAAAAGCAAAATGCAAAAGTGTTGTTCCTTTGGAAAGGAATAACAAAACGATGGAAAATCTATTCCTTCGGAAAGAAACCGCAGAATGGAAAATTATTGTTCCTTCGAAAAGGAACAGCAAAATGGTGGAAATGTTGTTCCTTCAGAAAGAAGCAATAGAATTTATAAGCGCTGTTCCTTCGAAAAGGAACAATAGAGCAGTGAAAATGTTGTTCCTTCCAAAAGGAACAACAAAATGCAAAAATTGCAGAAATGCAGAAATCTGTACAGAAAGTAATTTACACAAACAAAACAAAAAAAATTATGTACAAAATTTAAAAGCAATCAAATCACTTAGTGAACCAAAGGTGAGGAAGAGTTCTCTTCCTCAGCCAGAATCTGCATGTCGGAGTCTTCCCGGAGTTGTTGGTAGAAGGATTCCCAAGTAAGTGGTTTGTGGTACAATCGAACTCGGTGGCCATTTGCTTTAAAGGTATGTCTAGATCCATCAATGGTGGTTAAAGTAATGGTGCCATTATCATGCACCTTCTGGATTTCATATGGTCCTAGCCAGCGAGTTTGAAGTTTCCCCAGAAAATCCTGAAACCTGGAATCGTATAGGAGTGCCCAATCTCCTTCACGAAAGACTTTGTTTTTGATGAGGGCGTCGTGCCATTTTTCTCTCTGTTGTTGGATTAATGCAGTATGTTGAAGAGCAAAGAGCTTGATTTCATCCAGCTCGTTGATTTTCTGTAGTCTATTAATCTGGGCCTCATTTAAATCTAGGCCAACTTCTTGTGTTGTTCTTAAAGTTTGTATTTCGAATTCTATTGGAAAGATGGGTTCCTTTCCAAATACTAGCTGATATGGTGAATAACTAGTAGTGTTTCTCCATGTTGTTTTGTATGCCCACAAGGCTTCTGGCAATCTTGTATCCCAATCACATCTGTGTAATGCAATGGTTTTTGTTAGTATTGCTTCTATTACTTTATTTGTGCTATCTACTTAGCCATTTGCCTGTGAGTGGTATGGAGTGGTAATTTTATGCTGAATATGATAGTTTTTTAATGTTGCATCAATTTTATTACTAGTAAATTATGGTCCCCTATCCGTGATTATGTTTCTTGGGAGGCCATATCACACAAATATCTGGAATAAGAAATGAATGACAGAATCCTCTATAGCTCTTGGAAGTGCCTCTGCTTCAATCCATTTGGTTACATATTCCATTGCCACCAGAATATATGTTTTCTGGTTTGATGATGGGTTGATCGGACCAACAAAATTGAACACCCAACGCTCAAATAGTTCAATGACTAGCTATGGGTTCAAAGGAATTTCATCAGACTATGCAGGTTGTCCTGCTCTTTGGCAAATGTCACAAGCTTGAAGAAATTTCTTTGCATCTTTGAAGATTGTGGGCCAGTGATGCCCTGTTTGCAGAACTTTGTGACCAGTTCTTCGATCTGCGAAATGTCCAGCACATGGTTCGTTGTGACAGGATTTCACAATGTCAAATATTGCATCTTCATGGATGCATCTTCTGATGTGCATATCTGCACCTGTATGAAATAGGTAGCCCCCAATCCAAGAAAATCCGGTACTACGCTGCACAATCTGCTTTCGTTCATTAGGGGTCAGAGGTTTTGGTAATTTGCCTACTTCTAAATAATTCACAACATCAGCATACCATGGTGTTTTGATAGTAATGACAAATAAATTTTCATCTCGAAATCGATCTTCAACTGCTACTGCGTCCATTGGCTTCAACATTCACCAGAGAAAGTCAGCTATAGGATTTTCTTTCCTAGGTCAATCTTTTACTGTGATGTCGAATTCCTGCAGTAAAATCAACCATCTTGTTACTCTACCATTTGTAATTGGTTTATTTGCTAAATATTTTATGGCAAAGTGATCTGTATATAAAACAACATGATATCCAGTGATATAATGCCTAAATTTATTTACAACATGTATTATAGCTAAAAATTCTTTTTTAGTAACAATATAGTTTAACTCGGCGGGAGACAAATTCTTACTAATACAATAGATTGCATATGGTTTTTTGTCTTCTTCCTGCCCAAGGACTACTCCAATAGCCGTGTATGAAGCATTTGATGAAATTTGAAATGGCATGTCCCAATTTGGACCTCTAAGCACTAGGGCCGTTGACACAATCTTTTTCAGATCCTCAAAAGCATGGTCACATTTATCTATCCAAAAAAAGTCAACATTCCCTGTTAGTGCGTATAGAGGTGCAGCTATTTGAGAAAAATGTTTTATAAATCTCCTATAATAACCAGAAAATCCAAGAAAACTACGTACCTCTGTCTGTGTGGTAGGAGTAGGTATTAACAAAATTATTTGAATTTTGGCCAGATCTACCTGTATTCCAGCTACTGAGATATAATGACCTAAGATGAATCCTTCAGTCATCATCATATAACATTTTTCATGGCTTAAGCAGAGCCTGGTGGCAATACATCATTGCAGCACCTTTTCCAATGTGTCCAGTGCTGGGTCAAAATCATCTCCGTATGGTGTGAAATCATCCGTGTATACTTCAAGCCCTTCATTTATTAAATCTGAAAATATGCTAAGGATAGCCCTTTGAAATGTGGCAAGGGAATTGCATAGGCCAAAGGGTAAAACTATGTAGGCAAACGTTCCCCAAGGACAGGTAAAAGTAGTTTTGTCCTAGTCTTCAGGGGCAATCTGAATCTGATTGTATCCACTGAATCCATCCAAGAAAGAAAAGAATTTCTTTCCTGCTAATGTATCTAATACCTAGTCAATGAATGGAAGGGGAAAGTGGTCTCTCTGGGTTGATTTATTTAATTCTATGTAATCTACACAAATCCTCCACTTTCCATTCTTCTTTGGCACCACTACAAGTGGAGAGACCCATTTGCTATCGGAGATTGGATAAATAAAGTTTACAACCAAAAGTTTTTGTAATTTAGCTTTCACAATGTCTTTTAGATGAGGGTTAAGTCTTATTTGAGGTTGGCGAATAGGTCTTTCATCCTTTTCTATATAAATGTTGTGTGTACATAACTGGGAATCGATTCCCCTCATCTCCAGATAATCCCATGCAAACGCTTCCTTCTATTTTCTCAGTAGTTGGATCAGCTTCTCTTCTTGTTCAGGAGTTAGGTTATTATTGATGTTTAAAGTTTTTCGTGGTTCAATCTCTATATTTTTGCTATTTGAAACAGAGGTAGTAGGTATTGTTTGATCATTAGTATCTTTGAGAGGATCTCTTTCTAGTTCATTGTCAAATGCTGCCTCTATCACGTGACATTGTATGTGGGATCTAGCTTCAGCTTGGTTAATAAAGTTGTTAATAACATCATCCTCTATTTGATCTTTGAAATCGAGGGCATCTTCTATAGTTAATGGGGATCTAATGTTTTCGGTAAGGTATGATACAGGATGTTTGTTAGTTTTTATTATTGTTACACTTGGCTGGGTTGGAGAGTATAGAGGTACATTCTTGATGTTACTCCCTCTAGTTATGGTCATACTGCCTTGTCGGCAGCTAATGTAAGCATCAACGGTTGCAAGCCAAGGTCTGCCTAAAATTAACGGATGTCCATCAAGTCAGTTTTTGGGGTTTATTATCAAAACGTTGGCAAGATATTCCCAGGAATCAACGAATACCATGATATCATGTAGTGTGCCTTCGGCCTAACTACTAATCGGTCAGTTAGTTCTAATAAAGTGGAAGTTGGTTCTACTAATGTGATGCCCAGTTTTTGACAAGTGGTGGTTGTTAAGATATTAATTGTAGCCCCTAAATCAACTAAGGCATTTGAAAAGGTTTGTCCATTGATTTGCATTGCCACTATTGGATTTCATGGGTCTTCATATTTGGCAGGTGCTTCTCTTCCTGATAAGAAGTCAGATAAGGTGCCAACTACTTGGATTGTTGGGTTATTTGTTATTCTCCTCGGCTTTTTTATACATAGCTCTTTGATGGTTTTTGCATATATTGGGATATCTTGGATAGCTTGGAGGAATGGGATTTTTATGTACAAATTCTTAAGTTCTCCCAGAATATCAAAGTCAGGATGTTCTATATGATGTTGTATAATTAATCGTTCTGGGAATGGGGAAGAAGATGTGGTTGCTTGGTCATGAGTCTGTTTTCTGACCACATCTTCTTCTTGTAATGGTTGTTCTATGGGTAACTGATTTTCAACTTGAACATTTTTATCTCCCTTGGTCTCTATAATGCGCCCAGACCTTAATTAAAGGTCGTTGCACTCCCTTAGATCGGTTTCTAGCTCTGGGGCTTCAATTATTTGAACAGATTGCACCAGTATGTTATTTGGGTTCGGGTTGGGTTGGGCTGAAAGTTGCGGTCTTAAGTTGGACTGGGGTTTTGTTGTAGTGCTGGC
This sequence comes from Pinus tabuliformis, assembly GCA_031772625.1. NCBI lineage: Eukaryota > Viridiplantae > Streptophyta > Pinopsida > Pinales > Pinaceae > Pinus > Pinus tabuliformis. The sequence goes on along the minus strand of CM062806.1, from coordinate 705,238,510 downwards.
AGTGTAGTGTAGGTTGAGGGAGTGGAATGGTTCCTACTGGCTGATTTATTGGTCTTTTCCAGTTCGTTTGTCAGGCTTGACTCTATGAAGTGAGAGGGGACCATTGTGCTGGATATGCATTGTTTTGCCAATATGGTGGAGCATAGGGAAAATTTGGCCAATTAGATTGGCTTGCTTGATTCGGCCATGGTGATGATGAAGGAAATGGTTGTTGTGACCAATTTGAGAAGGGAGGTTGATTTTGCCACATTATATTATATTGCTGAGCATGATATTGTGGAGGCTGGAAAGAAGAAGCTGGATCGAGGAACATACCTGATTGTCATAGCTGCCATTGACGACGCTGATTAAGTAGGTAAAGAGGTTCTAGTTCTTCTTTCGCTTCTTTGTATACTTCTTTCAAACTAGGAAGTGAGGGGCAACTCTTGGTAGAGTGGTCTTTTGTACAAATAGCGCAAACTTGAACTGTATCTAATGGGCACTCTTTGTGGCTGTGTTTCTTTCTGCATCTGGGACAGAATATTGCTAGATTTTGCTCTACCTCTACTTGTTTCTGTTTGGCTTGCATAATATCGAGCTACGTTGTTAGAGTCCCCATTATATCAGTTTTGAAATTTTCTAATAAATTTCCAATTTCCACACAAGTTACTCCTTCTCCAGAGATCTTGTTGTCCCTTGTAAACCTGTCATGTTCCGCTGGTCTTAGCCTTGTGTTGCCTCGTGAGCTCCTCATACATAAATCAATGATGTTAGTAAAATATTCTTGATAGATGTCTCCTTTTCCCATAATGTTTAGTGTTTCAATCCATTGTGCCTTCATACCTTTAATTAATGTTGTTTTTAGTACATTGTCAGGTAAGGGTAATGATGCATAAGGAGATCTTTGAAGATTATACTGAAAACGTTCAACATATTCTTCTAGTGTTTCATTAGGTCTAGCTACCATCTAAAATATTTCATCTTTTAACTCTCTGGATCTACAATAATCCTGATATTTATTCAAGAAAGCACCTTTCATCTGATCCTAGTCATTTATAACACCTCCACCCAACCCCATAAACCATCATAAAGCAGCTCCTTTTAATGTAGAGGGAAATAGTTTCATATTTTGGGGGTTGATGGTATAGTCATATCCCCTACACAGCACATCGAATTCAAACAAAAATGAATATCAGTCTTCCAATGTTAGGCCATGAAATGTAGGGATATGGTAGAGGGGAATTTCTATCATAGGTTCATTGACTGCAGTATCTACAATAGGATATTGCAGTGTGGAGGTTTGGGTGGTTGGTTGGTTCTGGGCCATTTGGTCAAATATGTGCCAATAACCTTCTGGGATTTCTAGGAGGGTATTCCTAGGTTGGTTAGATGGAGCAGGGATGGCCTTAACAGGAATGGCCTTAACAACACTTCCTTTGTCTGGGATGATGAGAGTTCATAATGCCTAGGGGGATTTTAACTCTTGAGGTTCTTTGACTTTATTCTGGGTGATTTTTGCAACACTTCCCTTATCTGGGCTGCTTAATGGCTAAATTATTCCAAGAGAAGATCTTGGTTCTTCAGTTTCCCCTGTTTCTCCTCTCCCTTCACAAAGATTACTAAGGTTCCCTTCTTGCAATGATTCTGGGCTAGAATTCTCAATTTCTTGAAAGTCTTGCTCCTCAGTTTGGTTGTGCACCTCAACAAAGGCTACAGATGGTGATCCCGTGGCCTGAAGGGAACTAGTAGGTTGTCTAGAAGCAACTTTTCTAGGTCCTACCAAAGGCTGAGATTCTGGTTTTTTAAGGATTTTGTCTATAAAGGTCGATCGGCCAAGGGTCACCAGCCCCTTAGCTTTATCAGGCTTGGGTAGTGGTTTAGGATTATTTTCAGGCTTTTTCTGCTTAGTCATGCACACAAATCAAATGTTTATTTCTATCCAAAACAATAGCAAATCTGCATCAATGCAGGTAGGGGAGCAGGGCTGTTACATGCTCCGCACACAGGTTCTTACCTTCCATTTTTAAAAGCCAATTCTCTCTCCTAGCAGGTACTTACACTACTCTGAAAAGAAACAAATGGCTACACTCTTCCCTGGCAACGACACCAAAATGTCAAGCAATAAAAAGGGTCCTTTTCACCTCTATTTACCCAACATTAATTATCAATACAAGTACGATTTGTTATCTCAAAGAGTGTACTCAGTTTGAGGTGGTCACTTGTCAAGAGTAATGCTAGTAGTATAGTGCTTTTGCAAAAGGAAATAAATGTTGGAAACACACTCTAGATGTAATGGAAAAAACTTGAAATGCTTTGTAACTAAAGCATTCATTTAAGAAACTACAACACTTCATCAGTCAAAGGTGCAGTAATGATAACTCCTCTGTTTGTAAACTGATGCAATTGAAAAGCAATCAAGGAGAAGATCATCAATTTTGGAACTGGACAACAATAGTCAATGTTCACTATAGTTTCAGATCATTCTGCTCAAACCGAAGCAATTACTTGAAATGATAATTCAATTAACAGGAAAGGGAACAACAACTATTATATCCTGATCTTGAATAATGGATGGATGATGGATGGAGGAATGCTGCCCAACTCATGAACTTATATTACATGACCTTCTCTTATAAGCACCAGATTGATGGATGGATTAAAAAGATTGAACAGCAAAGCTTTAACCTATAGAAATGAATTAAGCAGTAATTGCAATCTAAAGGAATTAAGCAGCAATCTTTACCTCGGAAATGATTTGAACAGCAAACCGAAAATGGAACAAAAAACTAAAGTGAGTTATGAAATATTGAATAGCAACTTGAACCAAATGTAAACGCACAACAAACTAAATCGACTGTTACACACAGCACATCTATACTGAGGGAAGTAGTAATCAGAGTTTCGGTATAACAAATATTAATCACGGTTATGAAGAAACAGCAATTGCGGTTACCATGGAATAGCAATCCCAATGAATAGAAATCAATCTTAGAGGTAAATCGTAGATAAATAGAAAACAATACCGATCTGTAAATACACAATATTTTTACTCTATAAACGAACATTAATGGTAATCTCTGAAGGAATAGCAATGTTATACAATAATATCAATCTATAAAGGAATGGCAATGCGATATAAATTCAGAATGAACAACATAACATTCCAGTTGTAGAGGATAACCTTACTATTAAAATATGAATGAAATATAACAGAGCCAATACATGAAATGATAAGGAACAACATATTACTGAATGAAGAAAATAAAAGAAATCAAACCACACACGACTTGGAATTGGAAAATAATGGTACAGGAAGCAAGTGATCCACTAGGGCTGGGCCCTTAGCCTCCAGGGACGCACTGCTGTGATTACTCCAGAATCAAAGACAGAACAACAACAGAGTTTATGTATTAATCATGAAAACAGAGTTACAGTATTCGATATTTAAAGAGAGTCGATGATCAAAGTTTAAGTTACAACAGTGAATTCTATAAAGAAACAATAATCCACCCCTTGGGCTAGCACACTATCCCTGTTTATAGTAGTCGGGCAGAAATACCAAAGATACAGATATTCTTTAAGGTAGTGATCCCTCAGGATCGAAGGATCCTGAGGGATTGACCATATCGTTATTTCTCAATTATCTCTTTGTTCTCTTGCGCCGATTTGGTATCTCCTCTTCCTTTTCCTAGCTTATGCACTCCGATCTGGATTGCCTCATTTGGATGCGGTTCCCTATCAAAGGGACAATATTTGATTTCGTCTTGTCTTTTCCCTTGGAATGGCTATCTTCCATTTTTTTCATTTTCTGCATAGGAAAAGATAATAATTAATCATTTTATGTTACTCACAAATCTCCTAAACTGCATCATAATCCTTCATCATATGCCCATTTCATAATGTAAAGAAGTTATGAATTAAAGGAAAAGCTAACAAAATAAGTTCCAATTACATACCTTGTCTAATGCACAACACATAGCAGGGTCACTGAGGGATAATATTGCGTAGTGCAGCTCAGTCGGGATCTAGTTAAAGAGGGTAGTCCAGTAGGACAAATTTTCAAAAAAATGGTTGTGTTGAAAGCAAGTGAACTTGTGAAAATGTTATATTTTGATGACATACAAAACATGCCCTTGATGAGAATTTGTTAGAGATGAGAGTGACAAGCACAAAACTTGAGATAGACCTTTAGATGACTATGATGACACTTGTGCGACAATTCTTACAACTTTGTGTGTGAGTGCAATGGATGTTGACATAGTGAAGACAACCCAATGCACAAAGAAAAACCTTCAAAATCACTAGAACACGATCACAAGCATGCCAAAGAATTCAATATGCTAAATATAACCGTAACTCCAACAAGTGAAAGGGAGAAAGACATGTAAAGGAAACACACAGAATGACTTTCAATGTTTGCCAACATGCATGTTATTGAAGAAAAAATGATATGAAAATGATAAGTAGTCCTTCAAGCTACACTAAGAGATGTATTTCAAAATGGTGTACTTTACTTACCATACTTATCCTCCAAATGCTTATGCATCTGACAAAGTTTCCATGTTGTCCCGATATTCTATTCTAACTTGGGTTCCTTGGTATTTCTCCTCAACTCCTTGAGAGTCATGTATCATGTCATATTTCCTTGTGGTCATTGAGAGATACATCTGCGCAGTTTCAGCGGGAAGTGACTGCTGTCGGGATGAGGTCCTGGGATGATAGCTCTGTGTAGTTTCTAGATGTAGGGTAGACTAGACAACTTCGGACAACACTACACATTTTTTGGATGCAAGAAACTTCTATGAGATGAGGTCTTGGGAGGACATGTCTACACAGTTCATGGATGTAAGGCAAAGGTAGCAGAGGGGAAACAATACACATTTTCTAGAGAAAGTGGGTTCCAATTGAGAAAGGACACTGGAGGAAATAATTGTGAAGTTTTGGATGCCAAGGGAGGTTGGGGTCTCTAAACATTGCACAGTTCCATAAGGCAAGGGAAAAATATCGAGGGTTGCAAATGTGAAGTGTGCAATTTCAGAAAGTTGGATGAGGCTAAGTTATTAAGGAACTTCAAAATTTGGCTAAGTGTGGGATTAGTGGAACTGACATGAACAATGATAGAACTTTGACTATGATCACACATTCTAACACTTAGAGATACAACATAGACCATCCAGGACATATAAAACATACTTCACTTGATGTAAAAACCTTTGTGACAAGAGTGCGTGAAGTGAGAGCGAGACATCTCTACGTGATGAGAATGGCCCATACACATAAATATTTTCCCTTGAAGGAGAACAAACTTCCCTTTGCATGACAAGCGATAATCCCCATGCCCAAGGATGACACATGCTACATAAATATGAGAATATGAAAAAATCTTAATATCAAGGAGGGGGACTTGAGCTCATCAAATTACCAATACGTGACCAAAGAATGATTGATCAAGGGACCCACAGTAGGCTCCAAAATTTGCATGCAAGCCAAAATTTTGGAGGATGGTTGTAGTCACTACAACACACTCTTTAACAAAAATGAAATAAAAAATATTGCACTTGCTTAAATGAAATATCTCAATTTATTTGAAAGAAAGATCACACTTTCTTGAAAGAAATATGAAACTAGGATTATCGCACTTGCTCAAAAGAAAGACCACACTTTGCAAAAGAAAATATCACACTTACTCAACTAAATAATGAAACTAAATCTAAATCACAGAAAAAGAGAAATTAACACTAATTGGAAATTGAAATCCTCTTCATGAAACTAAAACTTTTCTAAAAATATTAAATCAATCCACACTCTGATATACTAATTATAATTGAATAGGATATCTCGGCTTCACTAATTCATGCTACAACAAAATGACTAAACAAAACATGCTCTATTATAAAATTTGTGATAACTCTCAAAAGCATGATGTGTTCAATTACAAAGTAGCATGCTTGACACAACAAGGTAAGGTAACTAGTATGTTGTATTCTTTATTTACACACTAACGATTATGTGTTTATGGCAGTATGATGCAGGGATTGCATGAAAAAAGAGATTTCCATCAAATCTTGAAGAAGGCTCAGGTTGAGATTTCTTTTGGAAGCACTGGGAACAATGGGGATTGAGTCATGATGTCTGTTGTTAGTCTTGTGCTTTTGGTCATTTGGTGATTTTTTGTGCTTGATTGTGGTTTTGTTATGTCTGGTGCAAGGCCTTTCCACATTGGTTGTGGTGTCGTATTGTTGTTATTGGCTTTCATGATTTTCTCTTGTTTGTTTCTTGGCTTTCCTTTTATGTTTTGAGCCTTGGGAATTTCTTGGGAAAGAGGAAAGTTGATGGAGCTTAGGGAGAGTTGTGTGGTACCCAACCGGTGATGTAAGACTCAAATGAAGCTATGTGCATGAGTAAGTGCAATGGAAGGTAAGACTATGATAGTCATTTGGATTGATTGGGTCCATTGTGGTAAATGGATGATGATAGGATAGTCACGAGAAAGGTAACTAGGAAGGATAAAGTAAATGGATCTAAGGTGGCAGGTGCCTTGGATATGTTGGGAATGATTGTTCTAAATGTTGTTCATGCTATGCACAAATAAGGAAGTTACCTTAACCTATATCTTATGTTATTTGGTAATTATGTTATGATCATTATTATGTTGATGTTTATATATGTATACATATAGGTGTGTATGTATGTCATGTTTCACAGGGTCGTCATGGATCATGATTATTAATGCTAACAGTTATGTTTATATATATATGTATGTATGCATATCATTGTCTAGCATGATCATAATTGTTTATGCTAATGTTTACGTATACATGTGTATGTATCCATCAATCTATGTCATTATCTGAAAGATCTTCTAGAATATTTCCTACGGCATAATGTTTTCTTATGCAACCGAATGGCATGAAGAAGTTCCTGGATATGAGGAATCAAGTGGGGACAGTAGTCTTGACAAATATACGACGTCAGTATGATGTGTTTATGAATTGATATTGTATACTTGTATTATGCCTATGTTTATGTTATGACAGGTAATGTGGAAGGATACATCAATGAAATGAAAGCACTTTGGACTATGACATGCTGGGACAAGCATAGATAAGACACTAGGAGGAAGGTTTCTTGGCAAACACAATGTGCTTTGGATGTTAGGTACTATTGTCGTGCATATGTTGTACATGTTGCATTTGTGATATTGTATGCATATGGTGTGGTGTATATTTAGTCTATGTACATGTTGTTTATGCAATTTTATGTACAGGGTGTAAGTACATATAATGTTGTATGAATGTTTCATATTCAATGTTGGGCATAGATGGTGTTATGTACATGTTGGATATGTGGTATTTTGTACATATTGAACCATGTGCATATGGTGTTTTGCGCATGTTGGATATGCAGTACTGTGTACAAATGATGCTATGTCCATGTTAGATATTCAGTGCTATGTACATGTGGTGCTATGTACATATGGTGTGGTGTGGATGATTGTACAAGTGGTGTTGTGTGCATGATTGTACAAGTGGCGTTGTGTGCAGGTGGCACTATGTACATGTCATGCATGTGGTGTTATGTACATGTGGTGTCACATAAATGTCGTGTATGTGGTACTATGTACATGCAGTATTGTGTGCACATTGTATAGGTGTTGCGGTGTACATGTGGCATTGTGTAGATGGTGTTGTGTACATGTGATGTGGTGCACACGTTGTGTAGGTGGTGCTTTCTACAGGTGGTATGATGTACGTATTATACATATGGTACTGGGGTACATGTGGGATTGACTGCATGTCACACATGTTGTGTTGCGGGCATGTGGTACTATGTATGCGTATCATGTAGTTGTGGTGTTGTGACATGCATACTTTTTTTTGTTTCTCTGCGTGGGTACATGTATCATGTGGCATTGTACATCAGGTATGAATGTATAAGTTGCGTTTTATATCAGATGTATGTGTATGCATTTTGTGGTGTCACACGTTGTGTGCGGATGCATGTTGTTGGGTGTAGTATAGGGCTTATAAATGTAAAAACATTTAATTTTTCAATCTGAAAGGTTTTTGAACTTCAAGGCGCAACACTGGAAATGCCAGAGAAATCCCCTGGCAACCTGCAAAGCAAATACTAGTCTATCTTACATATTAATCTCATCAATAAATGAAATCTTGCACTAAAAGATAATTCAAGAAAACACCAATCCAAACAATTAAATCATCCAAGAAATAAAAGGAAATTAAAAATGTGAAAGGAAATTCTAAGTACGAGGAACTAGAAGGGGAATCAGAACTAGAAATCAAGCATGCCAGAAAAATATCAAAAAGACTGTAAATGCCAGAATAAATTCAAGAGGAAATCATAAACCATTCTACCTACACTAATTCTACTACATCTATTTCTGTGCAAAATTAACCTAAAAGAATAAGCAAACATAACAAATACATTAATTGTGTAAATAACTTATGAAAGAAATTATAGATTCTCTCGCCTTCCTTATCCCTGAAGAATAAATCTAGAAAAACTGTCTAGAAGTTTAAAGGAAATGAACATGATCGTTTGCAACATAATGCAACTTCCTTTTCATGAATGTTGGCTCTGTGGTAACAAGAATTACAACTTTAGATAACAAAAATTATATGTGATTGCTGCTTCTTGAATGATACTCGAGTTCTACAACATGGTTAATTACAATTTAAATGCATTTGATGGATACGATCTCACCATTCCATAATCATTCAAATCCATCAAGTGAGATCGATTACATTCTAGAGCATAAAATCCATCAGATATTAGACCAAAGCAAAGGATTCTAATTGCATATTAAAACTTGTAGAAGCAGAGTGTTATAGCATAAGTCGATCGTGTACTTTCAAACGTTCTGCATTAGGGGATTTTTGAGGTCTAAAAATGAGCCTCCTAAGAAAAATGTACAACCAAAATAAACTTTATAAGAACCAATAGGATTCAAGATGATGATGTCAACCATGGGGGATGATTCACCATTTTTGGAGTAAAAAAGTACAAAGATTAAAAAATAATAAAATAATAAAATAATAAAACTACTTTTCAACTCATATTTTCAACCTATCTCCCAAAGTCTTTACTCAAACTTTAAGCGGGAGTATTTGTTGGATGCAAAATTAATTCCTCATCCAAGGAGTACCCATATTAAATGCTTTTGATGGACCCTACTACACGAAAAATGAGAAATACATGAAAAAATGTGATTGCAATCACGTTTCTTCATGTATTTCTCATTTTCCTTGTAGTAGGTTCTATAGAAAGTATGCAACATGGGTACAACTTGGATGAGGAATCGAATTCTACATCCAACGAGTGTTTCAACTCAAAATTTGAGTAATCCCATATGGAGATAAGTTGAAAATACTACTTGAAAAAATAGTTTTGTCTTTTTTCACTCTAAAATTTGATGATGTAATCTAATCGTATTTTATTATTTTCAATATTATTTTATAATTTCCTTAGAAGGCCCATTTTAGACCTCATAAATCCCCTAGTGGGCAATCCTTATTCGATATAAAGAAATATTTCTAATCCGAGATCAATTTTTAAGGCAGAAAACCAGATCAACCTTGTAGTCGAAAGGAAAACATTACAGCGAATTTAATAATACCAATTTGAATAAGGAAACAGTGAAATATTTCATACATCAAATAATAATCTAAATGTTATTTAATCTAAAAGATGTAGAGTGGTGTCAAGCTGGTCTGATGGCCAACCAAGCCAACTCACGCCCTCTATTAGAGACCTGGTTAACATAGAATGTAAAATCATTAGATGCAATAAGTAATTAAACAGAACATGGCTATTAGTGCTTAAATTGATTCTTGAAAACATAATATTTACATCAAGTAGACAATGCTCAGCCCCAGCAAGACAAGAGGAGTGATCTGCTAGTGATAAACGTGTGATGCTACATTGGGACAACTTGTCTTCTCTTTTGCATGCTCCCTTCGTGTGCAATGCCTCTGGTTTAATCGATTTCCTAATTTCGTCTGTCTAATTAACATACTAATTCAATAATTGTCCTTGTTCCCATAAATATCTTATATAAATTGAATTACGCCAGTTTTAATTAGTTGATTAGAATATAGCAACTAGATCTCAACAATTTTCCATGAATAAAGTTGGTTTGCAACTGAATTTTGAAATAGGGATGATTCTGGTGAATCGTTGCTCTTTTCCTGGAACAATGTTGTTGCTGGACTCCACGTAGGATGGGTGAAATGTAGCATCATAACCACTTGGTGTAGATGTGGACATGGCATTGCATTAACTCCGGTGTTGATGTGGCTGCCATTCTATAAGCATCAGTTTTGATAAATTCGCTAAGGATCTTAGCTTCAATATATTGAGGGTAACCAAAATCCATCATCTCATCTAATAATTCATACACGATGACAAAGTTATCTCTTAGAGACTCTTCTTCTAGCTCCTCAAAATAGTGCTTGAACACATCCATGACCCAGTGAAGAAAGAGCAGTAGGTTGGCCGCATTGCAATTTTGTCTTGAAGCCTTGCCTTCACTACTTCTGCTTCATCAAGATTCCAACCTTTCTAAATTCGAGTCTTAATAGAATTTTCCATTAAATAACAACCCTCCTCAAACTTCTCAACAAAACTAGCTACCAATTAGTTTGTAATCTCGACCCATGCACAATGATGCATATCGACACTTTTTGCAATATTGTGTAACTTTTCACCCACACGCTCTTGCTGTTCCTTTGCTTTTTGATGCACTTTTCTTATGCCCATGTTAACTCTTAATTGATTTTCCTTCACATAGCTAACTCCAGGGTCCTTCCTTTTGTAACCATGTGCCATGTTGCATATCACATATTGGTTGTAGTCAATCATTAAATAAACATTGTTATGTTGAATGAACATGCAAGTAATTCCATTGTCGTGAACCAACGAATCATGAGATGCAGGATCACCTTCTTTTTCAATGAGTTTGTAGAAGAAGCATTTGGAATCAGATGAAGAAACATCACCACAATAGTACCTCCACACCAGTACTCAACCTTTCATGTCTAAGAAAAACAAGGACGAGGCCGCACCTGCCATTGTATAGTGATTTAATTGAAGTCCTGAATGATCTGATCTTCTGAAACTTTGAATATTTAGGGATCAACGATAATTAGATAGAGAATTGTTCATTGGGTCCTTGAATGCTCTACACAGGGCATTGTCCAACCTCCGGGCCAATGAATGCCATCGACCATTCATGTGGTAGCCTCATTCTTCAGAATGGAGGGTTCGAGTATGGGCACAAAGATGTGAGTGCAATCCAGGAATCCTTCATAGTGCAAGAAGACATAAAATGGTGCAAGAATCCACTACATGGTGCATGCAAACAAGTGCAATGGTGTAGGCATGCAAATGCAATGGTGTAGGCATGTTCCAAAGTATAATCAAACCGGTTTTAATCTTGCAACATACAAACCTTAATTAAACTCTCATTAATGTTATTTTAATCCTGTTAAAACAAAAAGGTAACAAATACTCTTCGAAAACTAATCATTTAGCTAATCGACATCATGAGAGAGATAAATAAAAATAAGACAAATTGGAGACCCAACATCCCCCCATGCTGACCGTATTACATGTCCTCATGCAAGGAAATCCGTACTGTTACTTCCTCACAAAAAAACAAAAATTAGAAATATTTGTCGGTGATCAAAATGATGTTCCTGCAATTTTTCGTGATCACATTTCCTATGCTAGTTAAAGCTTGCTCTAAAAAGGAGTTTCTGCTGGACTCTTTATTTTCTTAAAATGATTTCAAGAAAAACTAAAATGAAAGCTTCCATAGAAAACTAAATCACACGAATGGTGTTGTTACTTGAATAAAATAGCTAACTTTTAAAATTTCGAAAAGAATATCTCGGAGGCATCCCTTATCAGAAGTTACACTTTAAAATATTCATTGTAAATATGAGTGACATGATTTAAAAACCATGGTGTTAAAAATAAAGATAGTAATACCTTCCCACAGTGACCATTTTACCATTATCCATGTATAGTTGAAGCTCCTCTTGTCTGGGCATAGTGGATTGCCTACATTAAGGGTCCCACGTCCATAAAATTCATTCCAAAATGATAGAACTCCAAGGTATAACAACACAAGGATTTTAATGCCATTCTCAAAGATATTGATAATGAGTTTAGGGAAAGAAAAAATAGGCAAGTAAATTATAGTGTAGAGTTAACTTTAATACCACAAGCATGGCCCTTTTGCCAACTGGCACCCATAGCCTCAAAACAGGTACCTTTTAACCTTGTGAAATGCTTTCGTCCCACCTATTAGATATAGATTCAGAGTCATTTAAGAGCATTTTATTTTTTCTCTTTTTAGAAGTTAATTGAAGGCCGTTGTCCTGGTTTGGTAACCAATTATCGACAGTTCCATTCACGAGAACCAACCACAATGAACAAGTCGACTCACAATGAGACCTCTCGTCTTCCAATTTTTCAACTCAAAGCCATTACCCTGGCTTGCTGACCAGTGTGGTAAGGTCATTCTCCTTAGGACCCATGATCATAGTAGGTCAGCTTGAAATGAGACCTCCTATCCCTCAATTAATGTGTTTATGCTTTTTTTTTTGAAAAAAGAAAACTCCGATTATGATTAACCTCAGATTGGTTACTTAATAGGTGGGGAAGAAAATCTACTCTTTTAGAGTGCAAGATGGTGTGAAAAGTTTTAATACTATTATATATTGGTTGGTCATGCTACCCTAATAACTTATTTAAAAAAACATCTGAGATAATGACTAAAAGGATTCCTTGAGATGGTCATGTCAGGGTTCTTTATGAAAGATTATTAGAGTTTTGTAGACATGGTTCAACTTATGAGGTTTTTCACTAGTCCCTTCGAAGAGGAACTTGAAAATATTTTCTGGATGATAGTTTGTTAGAATAGGAAAAATTATTACGTGTAACTTATAACAATACTTCAGTGACATATTGATCAAGAATCAAATTCACTTTCAAATATGAGGCATTAAGTGTAAGTTTCTTCTGACAAGTCTTATCATGAGAGTGCATGATAATAGAAATTTCAAAAGATGTGCTTTTAGGGAATCACAAGTTCATGAGTGTTGTTATGCATCTTTATTCATTATTCTCATATTATCCTACCATATTTTTAAAGAAATAAATATGACCTTTAAGTGAAGGCATACATCCAATGAAGCCATGTGCGTAACAAAATGCTGACTATACTCAAACTTAGTTTTAAAGAATTGACTTCAAGACATACCAAAGCATGAGAAACCAATTGCTTCAATTGACATGGTACCAAGAGTTTCTCAATGATGAGGAAATGATATGGCTTGATGATTGCTCGAAACGAGGATTCAGTGGAATCCACATATGTATGATTCTTTAACTGATGCAAGTCTTCCACAGTTTGATAGTCACTTTGCTGGAGGCGCAAAGAATCTGGTGAAAGACAAAAGACAAATCCCTCAAGTTCAAGCTTAGATATTTTATTTTCAAGTTGACAAGAATGGTTGAAAGAGATTCTAGGGTTTTGAGTTTCAACAACATTTTCAAAACAAATTCCAATGAAAGATTGCTCCTCTGGTGGTATTTGAATGATAACTTACTAGGGTGAATGTTTTGCGGTAATGGGGGTAGCTTCCAAATTCATTCACTTTCCAAACATAGAAGATGTAGTATTCTATTCAACATGTGAATCAACCGGAAGACTAGGTGGTTCAAACTGCTGTGCAACCTCATGGTTTAGATTAGGGTTTATGATATGGTTTGGGCTAGGTTTTTGGTCAATGCTTGGAGTAAAGTTTGGGTTTGGATTGGGACTAGACTTTGGACTAGGGTTAGCTCTAGGGTATGGACTAGGGTTTGAACGAGAGCTAGGGTATGGGTAAGGACAAGGAGTAGGGTAAGGATTAGGATAAGGGATAGGGTATGGATTAAGGCTAGGGTAAGGTTTGACATGTGGTTGGGACCATGGAGGGGTATAAATTATTGGTGCATTGGAAAGAAATTGTGGTGGTTGTTGGTGCTCATATGATTGAATTTGCATGGGATATTTCCCTAGAGATAAGGATCCAAATGATTCTTGAGGCTATGGTGATATTTGGCTCAAGGATGAGGGCCAAGGAGAGGGCCACTGCGACCATGAAGTAGGGTGTTCAATTGGAGGAGGATTAAAAGTTTGCCATGAAACTGCAGGATTATAAAATGTTGGGAAACCTGCTCAGGACAATAAACATCATTCCAAGTATAAAATGGTGATGGGTCTTGAGTTATACCTAGTAGTCGATTTGATTCCTTACTTGATTTCCTGAGTAACTTTAGTAATCTTGGAAGTGTTGGGCAATGTTCCGTTAGCTGATCCACTTCACAAATTTTACAAACTTTTAGGCTACTAAGTGGATACTTTCCAAGGAGGTGTTTCTTTCTATAGTTGGCGCAAAAGGTAAGTGGTGGGTTTTCATCCTGCTGTCACTCTTCCTGCAAATCATCCAATTCTGAGATTGAAGATTTAATATTATCATTTCTATGTTCAATCAAAATATTAAATTTTTCAATTGTTAATTCTTCATTGGATGAATTGTATGTCTCTGTAGCACCATAAAAATTCCTCATTAGATGATTTCTCAAAATACCATTTTCCTACTTTTAACAAGCCAACTGGTACATTCGTTAGCACATGAATGGTGTATATATATATGTGTAGGGTGGGGAGTTCTTACAACATCAGACATAATGAGAAACCTTAAGGAAAAAATGCAGGAAATAAATAAATTCAAAGGACATAAAATTGCAAGAGAAACTAGGTGAAGGGAAAAAAAACAAATGTTGCAGATCATCAAGGTCAATCCCCTGAGAACCTCCTCGGAAACGATGCCAAAATGTTGGGTGCAATATAGGGCATATGAATGTACCAACATTTAATTTCTCAATATGGAAAATTCATGAACTTCGAGATGCAGCACTGGAAATGCCAGAGAAAGCTCCTAGTGACCTGCAAAGCAAATGCTAGTATATCTTGCATATTAATCTCATCAATAAATGGAATCCTACACTAAAATAGAATTCGAGAAAAAACCAACCCAAATAATTAAATCATGCAGGAAATAAAATGAAATTAAAAATGAGAAAGGAAATTCTAAGTACCATCAACCAGAAGGGAAATCAGAACTGGAAATCAAGCATGCCGAAACAATATAAAAAAGACTGTAAATGCCTGAATAAATTCAAGAGGAAATCATAAACCATTATTCCTACACTAATTCTACTGCATCTATTTCTGTGTAAAATTAACCTAAAAGCATCAACAAGCATAACAAATACATTTACTGTGTAAATAACTTATGAAAGAAATTATAGATTCTCTCGCCTTCCTTATCCCTGAAGAATAAATTTTGCAAAATTGTCTAGAAATTTAAAGCAAATGAACATATTCGTTTGCAACATAATGCAGCTTCCTTTTCATGAATGTTGGCTCTGCGGTAACAAGAATTGCAACTTTATATAACATAAATGATATGTGAATACTACTTCTTGAATGACGCTCGAGTTTTGCAACATAGATAATTAAAAATTAAATGTATTCGATGGCTACGATCTCACCATTCCATAATCATTGAAATCCATCAGGTGAGACCAATTACATTCCAGAGCACAAAATCCGTCAGATCTTAGACCAAAGCAAAGGATTTGAATTGCATATTAAAAATTGTAGAGGCAGAGTGTTATAACATAAGTCGATCTTGTACATTCAAACTTTTTGGTAATCCTTATTCGATATAAAGAAATATTTCTAATTCGAGAACAATTTTTTAAGGAAGAAAACTAGATTAACCTTGTAGTCGAAAGGGAAACATTGCAACAGATTTAATAATACCAATTTGAAGAAGGAAACAGTTAAATCTTCCACACAACAAATAATAATCTAAATTCTATTTAATCTAAAATATGTAAAGCAGTGTCAAGTTGGTCTAGTGGCCAACCCAGCCAGCTCACACCCTTTATTAGTGACCTGGTTCACACATAATGTAAAATCATTAGATGTAATAAATAATTAAACAGATCATGGCTCTCGATGCTTAAATTGAGTCTGGAAAGCACAGTATTTACATCAAGTAGACAATGCTCATCTCCAACAAGACAAGATGAGAGATATGCTGGTGATAAACGTGTAATGCTACATTGGGGCAGCTCCTCTTCCCTTTTGCGCGCTCCCTTCAAGCGCACTGTCTTTGGATCAAATCATTTCCTAATTCCATGTATCTAATTAATTGACTAATTGACTAATCGTTCTTGCTCCCAACAATCTCTTATATAGAATTGAATTACAAACTTGGCATTTTTAATTAGCCGATTAGAACATAGGAAGCAGAACTCAACAATTTTCGATGAATAAAGCTGGTTTTCAACTCAATTGCGAAACAAGGATGATTTTGGTGAATCGTTGCTCTTTTCCTGGAATGGTGTTGTTGTTGGACTCCATGTAGGATGGGTGCAATGCTACATCATTACCACTTGGTGTATATGTGGACATGGCATTGCGTTGACTCCAACGTTGATGTGGCTACCATTCTATAAGCATATGTTTAGATAAATTCGCTAAGGAGCTTAGCTTGAGTCTATTGAGGGTAACCAAAATCCGTCATATCATATAATAATTCATACACGATGACAAAGTTATCTCTTAGAGACTCTTCTTCCAACTCCTCAAAATAGTGCTTAAGCACATCCACGACCTGGTCAAGAAAGAGAAGTAGGCTAGCCACATTGAAATTTTGTCTTGAAGCCTTGCCTTCATTGCTTTTACTTCATGAAGGTTCATGCCTTTCTAAATTCGAGTCTTAATAGCATTTTCCATTAAATGATAGCCCTCCTAAAACTTCTCAAGAAAACCAGCTACCAATCAGTCTACAATCTCGACCCACACATGATGATGCATATCAACACTTTTTACAACAATGTGTAACTTTTCATCCACACACTCTTGTTGTTCCTTCACTTTTTGACGCAGTTTTCTTATGCCCATGTTAACTCTCAATTTCTTTTCCTTCACATAGCTAACTCCAAGGTCCTTCCTTGTGTAACCATGTGCCAGGTTGCGCATCACATATTGGTTGTAGTCTGTTAGTGTTAGCCTTTGAAGCCTTCCACCAGTGATCAAATAGGATCTTACAAAGTGGTCTTAGGGTGTCAAAGTCAAATTTTGTCATTTCAGTGAGTCTTCAAGTAAAATTTGGTCACTATGTATTAGGTCTAGGATTTGTTTTCACTCCTTTCAAAGTTTTCCAAATTTCGGTCTATGTCACCATTCAGCTGAATATACCATCATCCAGAGAGTTTTCATCATCATTTCAAGTTCCAATGGGTCATTTTACACCTTGTTCTTGCTTTAGTTGTACTTGGGTAAGCCTCATTTCCCTCTCCTAGGGTTTTGAAGGTAATTTTTATTGGATGGTCAAATCATCAACAAAACTTGTATCCTGATGCTCATACACCTTCCCCTATCCTTAATATACCTTCTTAAATGCCTCCCATAACTCATATCCCTCAAATTCATCATTTTCCCACAAACCCTAGTTTATTGCTACAATTTCACAATTTTCTAGGCTAGGCCTGTGTTTTGACCCCTTCCCCTCACTCAATATTTGAAATTCCACTTTCCCCTAATTCCTAACATCCCTCCCTACTTCCTAAATTTTTTTCAAGAATTTAGAAGCCCCTTTTTCCCTTCGTTTCCCTTCATTTCCACAAATCCCCTGTTCCACACATCAGGATAGGTTTTATTCAAATGATGTTCCTAAGAAAGAGAAGATCAATTTGACAAATGTGAGAGAAATATTTTTCCATAATTGACCCAAGAAGGAAAAGATTTTTCGGTTTTTACAGAGGTTTCATGGTTTGGAAGAAATGTCAAAAATATCGTTGCCTCAGGAGAGTTGCTGCACCTCTGGAGTGACCTTGGTAAAATCAATTTTTCTCATAGATGGATTGCCCAAATGAATTTCTTGATGATTCAATTGATAATTAGACACAAATAGCTTTCCAATGAGCTATCATGAGCTCAATTTGGAGTTTATAAAGACCTTCAAAAGTTGACTGCAACAACACTCCGCATTCAAGCAGCCTCATTCTGCACATTTTGACCAGTCTTGGGAGATTTGACTTTTGATAGGGAAAACGAACTCCAAATTGCAAAATTCAAGATTTTCTGGAAAGTAGACTCGACAATATTTCCAACGAGCTATCACATGCCCAATTTTGACACGGGTAAGGTCTCCAAAACTGGTATGTAAAATGGTGCTATGCATTGGGAGCTCGGCGTTGCGCATCACACAGTTTTCTCCTGTGTTAATTTACACTAGTGATGCACATCAGAGAG
Organism: Pinus tabuliformis; assembly: GCA_031772625.1. NCBI lineage: Eukaryota > Viridiplantae > Streptophyta > Pinopsida > Pinales > Pinaceae > Pinus > Pinus tabuliformis. The sequence continues at coordinate 705,220,125 of CM062806.1, read as the reverse complement.
GTGTTGTGCATTGGTAAGCAAGCGCTACACATTGGCCAGTGAGGCTTCAAGACCATCAAAATCTCACTTAACCCATATTTGCTTCCCCTATTTCCCTAAGAAACTAATCCCCTTTATCAAACCCTAACTCCCTCATCCATCAAAACCCTAGCTCCCCAATCCTTCCCTTCATTCCCCTACCTCATCTCATTACTATTGTTCCATTTACAGAACCTCTTCATACTCATCTTTTGTTCCCACCTATTATCCATTATTCACCATATCATCACCACATTATCTCATTGAGACAAGCATGGAAAGAGGCACTGAATCAGATTTTGAAGAGGACACTCTTAGTGATAGCTCAAGAGAAAGAAATTTGCAGCAAAGGAAGCCTCACAAAGGTGGAAAAATTATCAGGGAGGAACCTATGAACATGAGTGGACTTCTTGCTTTCCCATTAGCCATCACATGTTTCAGACATCAACCATGTTTTGATTTTTGTGAAATGGTAGAGAAGCATCTAGTTCCCTTGACTCTAGTTGGACAACAAGTGGTTAATGAGAGAGAAATATGGTCTGAGAGGGTAAATATCCACCCTGAGGGTCTTCTAAAGAAATACAATAGAGACAAAAATATGCTTAGGCATATGGCGTACCATAATTTGGCCCGGAATAGCATATGCAACAAGAGGAACAAGCACCTTAAGGCAAGATTAAGGAGGGCCTTAAAAGGAAAAAAGAAGGATGAAAAGCTTAACATTTTGGCTGATGTGACTTTAGCCCAACAAAGTAACCCATGACGCAGCTTTGAGCCAATATTGGGCAAATTTTGAGATAATTTTTTCATTTTCCAATTTTTGAATTAGGAACACAGAAAATTACGGCGGTGGCATTGCACATTGAATTGGTGCATCCTCTTGAAAAATGGCTTATAGATTTGAATTCAAAATCAAAAAATAAGAAAACCCAGAAAGTTTCATCAATTTTGGAGGAGACCTTGGCCACGAAAAGGGCAAAAAACACTCAAAAAGTGCCCTCTCTGCCACTTTTTGGACACACAGGAACTGGTCTTGGGAGAATCCACTTTTGAGGGGGTAAATGACCTCGAAATCAGAAAGTTCAAAGTTTTCTAGAAATTAGATAGGTAGGGATTTCCAACAAGCTATCTTGGGCCTGATTTGGATGAGTGGGAGGCCTCCAAAAGTAGCCTTGAAGTGGTGCTACACAACAAGCTCAGGGTGTTGCGCATCAGGCAAATTTTGCCAATTTTGCCTAAAACTCAAAATTTCGCCCAATTTCTTTAGTGGTTGACTTTTCTTCTTGTTTAGGTAAATATATGCATGGTAAATGATGTATTTGATCTAAGTATAGATGAAAATCACCTCATAGGGTAGATAGATCAAGTTCCAAGTGGTTTTGAGCTGTAATGAATTGGTTTCCTAAGTTTTAGAGGCAAGTTGTTCCACTGCCTACTTTTGTGTTCCTAGTTTAGATATGGTTGAAAACACCCACTTTCTCATAGATTCAACCGTAATAACTAGCATGAGTGGTTTCCTTGCCTATATTATGTAATTTCTTAGTCATTTTTAAAGGTTGGACTTTGGCAGAAGTGTTGGACTCACTGAACATTTGTATCAATAGTTTGGCAAGGAATAAACCAGGTTTCATAGCTATTTTTGTGGGATTCTTGTGACAATGAGTTTATGTATTGTTTTTTCTTTGTAATGAGTTTTTTTCTAATGTTTTATATGTATCCACATCTCTCTCTCTCTTATAAACTAAATGATTCAAGGTGAATAGACAAAATACACTACTTTACAATGCTTTGTCTTGGGAATGTATTTGGTTTCAATGCTTTTACTATTTGAAGAGGATTCATAGTTTCTTATGCCCTCCTAAACTCCTCAGCTATCTTAGTCTACCATCTCAATCCATTGCTAGTACATAAACCCTTGTCTATCTTGCCCCACAAGACATGACTATATCCGTGAGTTGATTTCCTAGACCCAATCTACCTTCTCTAATTGATCCAACAACCAAAACTTAAAACCAAAAAAAATTCTCTGATCTATAATACCTAGCCTAAAATCAACATTAATTTTAGTCATCTCAAGCCCTAGTTGCCAATATCTTAATATAGATTGACAAGGAGAGAGCCCTCTCCCAACCTGGTAGGGCTAGCTACCAGGTTAAGCATGGTTTGATGTTACCCTAGACCTACCTTCCTTCAGCCTGAGGTAGTTTAGGTACTAACATAGTCAATCATCAAATAAACATTACTATGTTGAATGAACATATAGGTAATTCAATTGTCGTGAACCACCTGATTGTGAGATGCAGGATCATCCTCTTTTTTGATGAGTTTGGAGAAGAATCGTCTAGCATCAGATGAAGAAAAATCACCGCGGTAGTCCCTCCACACCAGTACTCGGCCTACCTGCCATTGTGTAGTGATTTAATTGAAGTCCTAAATGATCTGATCTTCTGAAACTTTGAATATTTAGGGATCAACAGTAATCAAATAGAGAATTGTTTGATGGGTCCTTGAATGTTCTAGACTGGGCGTTGTCCAAGCTCCCGGCCAATGAATGCCATGGATCATTCATGTGGCAGCCTCATTCTTCAAAATGGAGTGTTTGAGTATAGGCACGGAGATGTGAATGTAGTCTAGGAATACTTGATAGTGCAGGAAGACATAAAATGGTGCAATAATCCATTGCATGGTGCAGGCAGGAAAGTGCAATGGTGCAGGCACACAAATGCAATGGTGTAGGCATGTACCAAAGTATAATCAAACCAGTTTTAATCTTGCAACATACAAACCTTAATTAAACTCTCATTAATGTTATTTTAATCCTGTTAAAACAAAGAAGTAAAAAATACTCTTCGAAAATAATAATTTAGCTAATCGATATCATGCGAGAAATAAATAAAAGTAAGACAAATTGGAGACCCAACACATGTCTTGTGATGTACATTGTGTACATATACAAGTTGTGTTGTGTTGTGTTGTACACCACGTGCAGGTGTATGTATTATGTTGTGTTGTACACTAGTTGTAGGTGTATGTGTTGTATCTCAAGTGTAGATGTATGCATTGTATGGAGTTCTATGTCATGTGTGTTCGTATGTGTATGATGTACACTATATGTGTGTTCACTTTGTTGAGGAGAAGGAACTGGGTGTTTTTTCGGGTGTGGAAATCGATCCGGTGTGTGCAAAGAAATAACCAAGGGAGAGGTAAGGATATATGAAAGACAATTAGTGGTATTGTATTTCAATTTTATTATGCATGTGATTTATGGTTCTGGTTTATGATGATTAATTGTGATCTATGATTATGGTTTGTGATTTTGATCTATGATGTTTATGTTTTGAGCTAACTTGATGTGATATTTTTATACATGTTTATTTGGTCAAATATGCTAGTTTGACTTGTTGTGACAATAAGTGAACATGACTGCAAATGTACCTCATTGACGAGCTACGAATCAGGTATGTTGTGAATTTATTTCAACTTATTTTAAATCTAATGGAATTTATTTTCTTGGTATGGGAAAGCATAAACATGCCCAGCTGGGTGGTTGAAATCAATTGCAAGAATTAGCAGCATGAGAAAAAGGAATTGGAAATGCAGCAGTATGATGGTAAAGAAATTTAGGAGCAGGGTCATTGCGGGAAACTGGTACCCAATAGTAAACATTGATTTCCATGATCATTTTATGATCGATATGATGGTTTTGAGGTTGGTATATGCCTTGGTTTTTATATCTTCCAATGTGAGGAAGCCTTTCCAACGGATGGACTGCTTGGGATGGGGATGCCAACAAAACTTGGAAGGTGAGTGACTGCATGGAATAGATGACTCGATTTATTGAGGGATTGTGTAGCATAGAAGGAAAGGTCACAGGTATATTGGTTTTGGTCATTAGCATTGCTAGATGGGATCAGATGCACATCGGGAATGCACCCTAGTACAAGTGGCACAGTATTTCAACACCAGACAATGGATGTGGATTTGACTTTCCAATGGATTTTAGAATTTCTAGGAAGGAGGTGGATCCTAGTATTACTTTGAGGGTGGAGGTGTGATCCTTTGGATTCCCTTGTTGATTGATATGGACATCGTATTCTTTTATTTGCTAGTTTAGCAGATGTGCATATGTGTATATGTGGTTATTGTAAATATCGTAATGAGGTGTGTTATAAAGCTCCAGTATGTGCTATGGTTGTTATCTGGTCATGTTGTTATGTTGTAGTAGGTGGTAATACTACAAAAAGTTATATTATAAAGCTCCATGAGAAGTATGTTTCATTTTTAGATGTCTTGTAGTTATAGGTGTCATTGAACACTGAGTACGGTGTTCCCCCAAGGGGGATGGTTCTATAACAACCTTGGTGAAAATTCCATGTAAAAAACCATGGTTGATGGGACATGTATTCCAAGCTGAATGTTGGGAAAGACATATTAGAGGGTGTTCATTTGGTTGTTTGTGGCTAAGGAAATTGGCAAAGGCAATGGCTAAGGCTTTGGAAAGGTGAAACGGAAGTTTTTGCACAATTACTTATGAAAATAATGGAAATTAGGAGAAAAAGGAGGTGAAAGGTCACAGGTTACATGTGAGGAGAAAAATGAAGAAAATAGATGCCTCATTAATAAAAAGTCTTATGAGGATCAGTTGAAAATATTGGTCAGTGAAGGGCTTGGTTAATTTAATGTTGGAGCTCTCTCATTATTCTCTCTCTTTCATACTCTTGGACACTTGAAGTTTCTTAGAGCACTTTGGAATGGGAGCAAGAAATGAAAAAAAGGCAAGAGGAAGCAAACATCAATCATGGAAAGGTAGGATCAAGCAGCTACAACATGCTTCATTACATGTATCGACTTGCATGTGTATTTTCCTCCCTATATTTGGAATGATGGGATTGCATCTGTTTCTTTTCTACAATGGCATGGGTTTTTTCAAGGTGTGACAATATTTTTAGCCTATCCTTTCCATTTCCTAATAGAATTGATGAGATGGGTTCTCTCATTCAGTTTATGTGGGATGACCAGATTGGATTCAAAGCTAAGTTGGGTGGATCACTAAATTAACAAACCCATGTTGTAGTGGTCCCTGAACCAGACTGAGGTTCATGAAGCCACTAGCCTAGTAACCCTTGAACCAGACTGTGGGTTGTGGTAAAGCCATATTATGTGCCTCAATGGGCCTAGGAATATTTTTGGTGAATGGAGGGATGTATGGTAAATCCAAGAGGTGTATTTCTCTTTGTTGGGCCTAGTGATGCCAAGATGGGATGAATGGTAAAGCCTGAAGAGTATGTCTTGGTGTAGGGCATAGTGATCCCTGGATTGGATTGTAGATGTAAGGTAAAGCCTGAGAGACTAGGAGGCACTCAAATAATGGTGTAGGTGGAGAACTCCGACAACATCCATATTGATTGGTGTTTTTCTCATGTGTTCTATGAATCCCACATTCATGCTTGGAATATGGCACAAGGGTGATCGGATGAAGAGAGACTTGGCTCAACTAATCTATGGTCGGGTGGAACATGGTAGTCCCATCTCCGGTTGGTTCATTTCATTAATTAATGAAACATTCATTCCCTTGATTTTCATGTGTAAATGTACTGATGTGTATGTGGATTTTGAAGGCTGATATGTTTATGGTATTCCTATTCCTATTATGTCGGTTATATATATATATATTGTGATAGCAGCTATGTATGGCTCTCAACATGTTTTTACTTGTATATGAATGGATAATTTATCTATTACCTAATAAATGATAAGGCAACAAATGACATGTGGAAACAATGGTTCATGGTGATTCTCATATAATTATGAGATCCCTACCCTTAATTTTGTTGTTTACACATGTAGGTTACATGTTGATGATAGGTCTGACAAAATTCCTATCATGGATAGTAGGGGTCTGGATATGGTATTTTCCAACTTACTTCTTTTGCATCATTGTTTCCCTATACTTTTACTTTTTTTAAGTTATCATTCCATTCTGAGTAGTGTCCTGGGCTCTGGGCTTGAAAAAGTGGCTCAAATTTCAGGATGCTGGCAAAAAAGATCATTAGCCTAGAGATTAACACATTTGGATAAGGGATGGGCAGTGTTAGAACTCTCCTGGGGTGTTTCTATGGTACATTACTCTAGCCTAAGTTGATCAATACTTTAGTAGGACCCAGGGGTAAGATGTCTGAAGTGCTTTATTGGTTCCTGTGGGTTCTAAGGCTGATGTTAGATGTTTGTATGTTATGATTTCATCGATTCCACTTCCTTATGGTCACATAGGAGGTTGAATCCCATCGTAGTAGCATATCTTCACATGTTTATCCCGGTTGGATAGCTGCTTGGGTAGATGTGGGACGAGGGTGTTACACCTAATATGAATGCCAGAAAATATAGGTGGTTAGCTATGCTTAGTGAGTGTTATGTGTGGAGAATGATTGTTCAGAGGCCTTTGTTTCAGCTAGATGTATACCCCAGGAGGTTTGTACACCCCTCCACGCGGGGGAGGGGGGGGGGTGTGGGGGGGACTTGTCCCCCCCACGGGGGTCTGGGGGCCAGCGGTCCCCCGGCAGGGGCTGGAGGGTAGTGCCCTCAGAGCTAAAAACAAATGTAAAATTGCCTCCTAAAAGTATAGTAATTTCTAGTCAATCTAGGTCGTTCATTAGGCGGATGCTCTGACAGTAGAACTTATGTTTAGTTTAGGGTTTTTTCCCTACAAGGCAACCCCTCCCTTTGTATGAGGGCATTGTATTGAGTCTGTGTAATATATGTGTATTCTTCGAGTGAGAAGTAGAGAGGTGAGATTGTGAGAGAAAACAGAGGATATTACAGTGGATCTGCTGTAGGTTGTGTCTCTTCATTTTTTGCTGGATAATAGAAAAGAAGGCCTGGTTGTTAGAGGTGGATGTAGCCCAAACTGGGTGAACTACGTATATCTGTGTCTCTCTTGTTTTATACATTTTCTGTGTTTATATTTCTGCAATATTTTATGTGTTCCATTGCTCTGTAATATATAATTTTCTAACAACTGGTATCAGAGCTGAAGGTCTATTTGGCTGATAAACTTGCAGGAAAGAAGGGTTCCTCGTTCGAGTGGGAGCAATGGCAGAAGATGGTAAGTTTAGGGTCGAGAAATTTAATGGCCAAAACTTCTCGTTGTGGAACATGCAGATGGAAGATTATCTATATCAGAAAGATCTATACCTACAATTGGGCAGAAAACCAAAGATGCCAACAGGTATGACAGATGAAGAATGGAACTTTCTCAATAGAAAGGCACTTGGAACAATACGATTGTGCCTCGCAGTGTCAATCGCCTTCAAAATTTCGAAGGAAACAATGACAGAGGGTTTGATTAAGGCGTTGGAGAAACTATATGAAAAACCCTCGGCCTCAAACAAGGTATTTCTTATGAAACAATTATTTAATATGAAGATGTTAGAAGGTGGATCTGTTGCAGACCATTTAAATGATTTTAATACTATTACAAGTAAGTTATGTTCTATAGGGGTAAACTTTGATGATGAAGTTAGAGCTCTGTTATTCTTGTCCTCATTGCCAGAAAGTTGGAATGGTTTAGTAATGGCCATTAGTAACTCTGTTTTTGGATCTAGTACTTTAAAGTTTGATGATGTTGTCGATGCTATCCTTAGCAAGGAAATGTGACGGAAAAGCTCCGGCGTGACATCGGGTAATGCTTTGAGTGCAAAATCTAGGGGAAGAAAAATGGAAAGAGGAAAGAGCTCAGGATATCGCAGTAAATCAAGAAAAGGCATATCCAAGTCCAGATCGGGGATAATGTGTTGGAAATGCGGAAAGAAAGGACACCTAAAGAAATACTATAGATCTCGGAAGGGAAAAGAAGGAGATGCACAGCAAGAAAACAATCATGAAGCAAATGTGATAGGTGAGGTGTTACAATATGCTTTGATTCTTTCTTTCGAAAATATTACTGATTCCTGGGTGGTAGATTTAGGAGCCTCATTCCATGCCACACCTGATAAGAAATACTTTCATGACTATGTTCAAGGAGATTTTGGACAATTTCGTTTGGGTGATGATAAACCCTGTAAAATTGTTGGAATGGGTAAGGTTCTTGTAAAATAGCAGAATGGAAACCAATGGCTACTAAAGGAGGTAAGGCATGTTCCAGATATAAAGAAAAATCTGATTTCAATAAGGCAGTTAGGCGGTGAAGGTTGTGTGGCAACTTTCATAGATAAAGCTTGGAAGGTCACCAAAGGAGCCCTGGTAATAGCAAAAGGTGAAAATGTTGGTACATTTTATTTATGCAATGGTATTTCTAACTTTGTTAATGCTTTCACTTCCAAAGGACCAGATACAACATTATGGCATCATATGCTTGGACACATGAGTGAAAAGGGGATGAAGATTCTTCACTCAAGGAATTTGTTGCTGAGTTTGAAGAATGTTGATTTGGATTTCTGTGAGAATTGCATTTATGGAAAATAGAAGAGAGTCAGATTTCTCAGAGTTGGCAAAGAAAAGAAGAGTGAAAAGTTAGAGCTTGTGCATATAGATGTATGGGGACCTTCTCAGGTATCATCTCTCGGTGGCTCTCATTATTATGTTACTTTTATTGATGATGCAACTAGAAAAACTTGGTTTTATTGTATTAAGAATAAATCTGATGTATTTGATACTTTCAAGAAATGGAAAGATTTGGTTGAGATTGAGACAGGAATGAAATTGAAGTGTCTTAGATCAGACAGTGGAGGTGAATATTGCTGCAAAGAGTTTGATAGGTACTGTTCAGAGCATGGAATTTGCAGACAGAAGATAGTTCCAAGAACACCACAAGAAAATGGTGTGCCGGAAAGGATGAACAGAACAATCATGGAGCGTGCAAGGTGCATGAGATTGCATGCAGATTGCCTTTACAGTTTTGGGTAGATGCTATAGATATTGTTGTTTATCTTATAAACAGAGGAAGCATGGACAGGTAAAAAGGTAAACTACTATTTTTTAATGCCTTTTGGTTGTGAGGCCTTTGTCCACATTGATAAAGAAAATAGAACAAAGCTTGAGACAAAGTCAAAGAAATGTACCTTTATTGGATATGATGTTAATGATTTTGGTTATCGCTTATATGATTATGAAAATCACAAAATCATTAGGAGCATAGATGTAATATTCAATGAAAAGGTCATGTATAAGAATCAGTTGTAGGAAAAGAAATAGGAAAAAGAAAACAAGGAAAATTGAGTCCTTGATGAAATCACTGAAAAAGTAAAGGTGCCTGAAAATAATAATAATCAACAACCTCAACAACAGCAACAGGCACCCCAAACACCAGAAAGTGGTGTTAGAAGATCTACCAAGATAAGTAGACCCCCTAAACGATGCTCTCCTTCATTATATTATTTATTGTTGACTAATTCTAGTGAACCTGAATGTTATGAAGAAGCAATCCAGGTTGAAAGCAGGAAGAAGTGGGAGGTAGCCATGGAAGAAGAGATGGACTCCTTAATGCATAACCAGACTTGGGACTTAGTGAGGTTGCCTTCAGGAAAAACTAAATTGAAGAATAAATGGGTTTATAGGTTGAAGGAAGAAGATGGAGGAAAACAGAGGTACAAAGCTAGACTTGTGGTGAAGGGGTTTGCAGAAAAGAAAGGTATTGATTTTGATGAAATATTTTCTCCTGTTGTTAAAATGACTTCAATCAGAACTATTTTAAGTCTAGTAGTAGTTGAAGATTTGCATCTTGAGCAGTTAGATATAAAGACAACCTTTCTCCATGGGGATTTGGAGGAAGAGATATATATGCAGAAGCCACAAGGATATGAAGTGAAAGGGAAGGAGAAACTAGTGTGCAGGTTGAAAAAGAGCTTATATGACTTAAAACAGGCTCCAAGGTAGTGGTATCTAAAATTTGACAAGTTTATGTTTGAACAAGGTTATACTAGATGTCACTTTGATCATTATGTTTATATGAAAAAGAAAAATGATGGCAACTATATTATATTGTTATTGTATGTAGATGACATGCTTGTTGCAGGGTCTAACATGTAGGAAATAAATGTGCTCAAAAGAAAATTGGCAAATTCATTTGCAATGAAGGATTTGGGAGCTGCAAAACAAATCCTTAGTATGAGAATAAATAGGGACATGATAAATCGTAAATTAACATTGTCTCAGAATGAGTACATACAAAAGGTGTTGAAAAGATTTAATATGCACAATGCAAAACCAGTTAGCACACCTTTTGCTAGCCATTTCAAACTTAGTAAGGAAATGTGCCCAAAGACCCAAGAAGACATGGATTATATGTCTAAAGTTCCATATGCCTTAGTAGTTGGAAGCTTAATATATGCAATGGTCTGCACAAGGCCTGATATTGCACATGCAATGGGAGTTGTAAGAAGGTACATGAACAATACACGAAAGGAACATTAGATGGTAGTAAAATGGATTCTCAGATATTTGAAAGGTACCACAAATCGAGCATTATGCTTTGGTGGTTCAAACATTTCTTTATAGGGATATGTTGATGCAGATGTGGCAGGTGACAGAAATAACAAGAGGAGCACTATAGGATATGTATTTACTGGTGGTGGAACAACTGTCAGTTGGGTTTCAAAAATCCAAAGTGTTGTTGCACTTTCAACAACTGAAGCAAAGTATGTTGTTGCTACAGAGGCTAGTAAAGAAATGATTTGGTTACAAAGGTTTATGTGTGAATTGGGTAAGGAGCATGATATGGGCACGTTATACAGTGATAGCCAAAGTGCCATTCATGTTGCAAAGAACTCAGCATTTCATTCCACAACTAAACACATACAGCTCGAGTACCATTTCATACGATCAATGTTGGAAGATGGAGAGTTGAAGCTAGAAAAGATACACACTAGCCAGAACCCTGCATATATGCTAACAAAAGTTGTAACCAGGGAGAAACTTAGAATATGCTTAGTTTCAATTGGTATTCAAGGATGACGATGAAGACGAGAAACAACCAGGTATAAAGAGGATTCATTGTCCAGCAAATGAAGCAGCGGTGGAGTTGCTACAATCATTCTCCAAGTGTGAGATTGTTATGTGTGGAGCATGATTGTTCAGAGGTATTTGTTTCAGCCGGATGTATACCCCAGGAAGTTTGTACACTGCTCCACACAGGGGGGTGCACAGGGGGCTTGTTCCCCCTGTGGGGGTCTAGGGGCCAGCGGTCCCCCAGTGGGGGCTCGGGGGTAATGCCCCCGAAGCTAAAACCAGATGTAAAATTGCCTTGTAAAAGTATAGTAATTTCTAGTCAATCTGGGCCGTTCATTAGGCAGATGATCTGACAGTAGAATTATGTTTAGTTTAGGGTTTTTTCCCTAGAAGGCAACCCCTCTCTTTGTATGAGGGCATTGTATTGAGTCTGTGTAATATATGTGTATTCTCCAAGCAAGAAGCAGAGAGGTGAGACTGTGACAGAAAATAGAGGATATTACAACGGATCTGTTGTAGGTTGTGTCTCTTCATCTTTTGCTGGATAATAGAAAGGAAGGACTGGCTGTTCGAGGTGGACATAGCCCAAACTAGGTGAACCACGTATATCTGTGTCTCTCTTGTTTTATGTGTTCCATTGCTCCGTAATATATAATTTTCTAACAGTGAGTTTGACATCAAGATCAGGTGCCTTAAGGGTAAAGAGAATAGGGTAGTAGATGCTCTTAGAATAAGATTGCAGGTAAAGCACATTACAATATGAGTTCATATGGGATAGATTTGCAAGAGGGAATCTTGAAGGTAGGGAAACAGGATGACAAGTACCAAAAACTTAAGCATAGGTTACAACGACAGGGTATAGGTGAATAGGATGTGTATGATCATCTCTTAAAACATGGTTCGGTGAGATTTAGGGACAAGTTTTATGTATGAGATGACAGTGATCTCAAGAAACCTATCTTGAGGGAATTTCATGTTAAGCCATATTCAGGTCACTTGGGATATCAGAAGACTCTACTATGAATAAGTTCTACTATTGTCCAAATTTGAAGAAAGAGGTGGATGAGTTTGTCACTAGGTGTTTGGATTGTCAACATGTAAAAGCAAATTGAAAGCATCTAAGCGGTTTATTGCAGCCGAATTTTATTCGAGAATGGAAATGGGAGGTTATTTCCATGGATTTCATTATAAGTTTGTTGAAGATATCTAGACAACATGATTCCATTATGGTTGTTGTTGATGGGTTGAACAAGGTAGTTCACTTTATTCTAGTGAAGTTTGATAATTTATCTAGCGAGGTAGCTTAGGTTTGCATCAGGGAGATAGTGTTATTGCATGGTTTTCCCAAGAATATTGTATCCAAAAAAGATGTGAAGTTCACTTCTAGGTTTTGGAAGGAATTGTTTGTAGGTTTAAGGACAAAGTTGGCCTTTAGTACAACTTATCATCCATAGAGGGTTAACGATATTCTTGTGGACATGTTGAGGATGTATGTCATGCAACAACAAAATAAGTGGGAAGCATATCTTCCACTAGTTGAGCTTTCATATAAAAATGGGTACTAGGAGTCCTTGAAGATGAGTCTGTTTGAGGCACTTTATGGGTGGAGTTGTAATACTCCTATTAGCTAGAGGGATCTAGTAAAGAAGGTATTGATTGGAAAAAATATGTTAGCAGAGATGGAATAGGAAATGCAATTTATTAAGAGGAATTTGAAGGGAACATGAGATAGGAAGAAGAGTTATTCATATCAGCACAAGGTGGGAACATGTGTATTGCACATCAAGCCCAATAGGACTTCCTTGAGGATTGGATCATGTGCCAAGCTAGAACCGTGGTATTGCAGGCCTTTTCAGATCCTTGAGAGGATTGGACCAATGGCCTACCAACTTGCACTGCCTCTGACAATGAAATTCCACAATGCTTTCTGTGTTTAATTTCTTAAGAAGTATGTATAATATGTTGATCATGTGATTGATTGGTATGTATTGCAGATGGAACTAGAGGGATAATTCTAGATAGAACCATAATTCTTATTGCAGCGGAAACAACTCATGCCATAGAATAGAGCAATTGAGCAAGATAAAGTGTAGTGGAAGCAACTTGGACCTAATGAAGCTACACGAGAGATGGTGGATTAGATGCAGGCTATGCATCCTTAATTATTTATTGGTTTGAGCAAACAAGCTTTTGGTATATGTATATGTATATATGGATGTTGTTGTAGATACCACAATGAGTTGTGTTATAAAGCTCCAATAAGTGGTATGGTTTTCATGTTTGTTATGTTGGTCATGATTTGTAGTATTTATTAATTATAAATACTACATCGAGCTATGTTATAAATATCCATGGCAAATACTTTTTGTTTTTAGTTGTTTGTTGGTCATAGGTAGCATTGAACACCGAGGACGGAGTTCCCCCTGGGGGAGGGGTTTGTGAAAGCCCCTTGTTGATTTTCAATATAAATAAAATATAAGACCAAGGTCATGATACACATATTCCAAGTTGAATGTCAGGAAAATCATAGTGATGGGCATCATTGGTGCTTAATTAATGGCTATGGAAATTGGCAAAGACAAAGTGGAAATATTTGGAATTTATTTAAGAAATAAAGGAAAATAGAAAAAAAGGAAGGTGAAGAGACACAAATTTGCATGAGAGGGAAATTGAAGTAAAATAAAGAAAATAGAGGCCTCATTAATAAAAATTCTTCTGAGGATCAGTTCACAACTTAAGCTGGTTTAGCTTTTGCCAATTCAATTTTTGGAGCTCTCTTATATTCTCTCGTTCTCTCACACTGTTATACACTTAGAAAAATCTTGGACAATTATTGGAGTACTTTGGCATACATTGGATTTGGAGAAAGAAGGAAAATTAAAGTAGGAAAGTGCAAGTGAAAAGGTCGATCAATGCCTATAACTAGTTTGGCTTGTAGTTAATAGGTTTTTGTTTTCTCGATAAAGACTATTATCTATTAACTTAAAATAAAAATATTTTTACATGTAAGCGAGACCTCAGAAGAGTCATGAGGCCTCTGTACACAGCAAGTTCGCCTCAGAATGGAAGGATTCTGAGCATAGGTGCTACAAAAAACCTCATAACAGAAAAACATTTCAGATAAGGACCAGAAGATGAGAGAGATTGTGCACGAGAGCATAGAAGCGAGAAGCCATTGCAAGTTTTCCTGTAAAACATTGCTTCTGCCCTAGAACTGAGCAAAAACTTCAAGCTGACGGAGAAGAGCCATGTGTTTTATCAAGGAAACCTGAAAACAGTCATCTGCTTGACAGACAAAAAGCAAAAAGAAATCGAACAGTGCCTCGTGGCCTTAGTCTTCCTTGCCCCTGCCAGAGGTCTTCTCATCTGCTGGACGGTCAATAGCCACCCCCAGAACTTCATTGCCTACCTTATCATCCTTAGGGATTAAAATTGGGCGATTGGAATCATTCAGAGCTTCATCCCCCTCAGCAGGGAGAATATCGACATGGGGTAGAGTAATTCTCGGGCTATCAATATGGCCTGTCTGTTCCACCATAGCTTTCTCTGGGCTGTCCAAGGTCAGATGCTGATCGCTGCTCTGAGAGGGTTCCGGAGCGATGCAGGCCAAAGGATGGATTTGGTTTTCTTCCTCAGAGATAATTAAGGTGATGTGGGCAGAGATCAGAGGTCGATTGAGGTTACTCTAGAATTTAAAATGGGTGGTCTGAAAGGCATTGTTTGGGAGAGGTCGACGAACAGAGCTACAGGGTTGCACATTCGCCTGAGGTGGAGGCAGATTAGCAGGTGAGCGATTAGGGTTATCAGAGCTACTGGGAGAAAGCTGAGAGCCATCACCGAGATTACCTCTGGGTCTCTTCCTGCCCCCTTGTCGAACCATATTGAATAGCAAGAGAAGGGCGACGGAAACCACAGAAACAGCAGAGAGCGCAATTGAAAAGAAAAATGCGTGAGCCAGAGAAGGATGAGTGAGCTGCTTACCCCTGAGATGTGCTTGAAACCTGCAAGGCACGCCTCTGAGAAGGAGGACTCTCTTTCTTCCCAGAGAATTCGCAAACCAGAACTCAGAGCCAGAGTAATTGAAACACACCATGAAAGGGAAGAGTCGGGTGGTAATGAATATAACCATCCTCACCATGATTCAAACCAAGTAAACCATAAATGCACAGACACCAGCATTGCCGTTGAACTGCTGATCATCCTTTTTACCTAAGGTTAAGGTCTGGGGAGCCTCGCTGCTCTACAACATGCAGTACGCGGTAGTAACAGTTGGCGTCAGAGCCATTTATGACCGCAGTAACACCCGCATCCGGGGGCTCCCCTTCCTCCTGATGCTTGTCTCTCTGTATGAGATTGTCGAGCTCCAGGAGTTGAGAATCAGTGGCTAGGCTAGAAATTGGTCCAACATGAATTTGTAATCCGCATTCCACTCCTATATTAGCTAGAAAGTCTGCTACTTTGTTTCCTTCCCTGCGAGTGTGCAACAGGGTGACTGCTCTGTTGGTTGAAAGCCAGCGTTCAATATAGTGAAGTCTGTTGGCTAGTCTCCAACTGTTACAAACTTTGCATGAGGGGGAACCCTGAAGGATTCTTGTAACCATATTGATTATAATTTGGGAATCACCCTCTACTATTAGAGGAAAGAAACCTCTGCCTTGAGCTATTTGTAACCCTTGCCAGAGACCCTCCAGTTCTGCTGAGTTGTTGGTGTCCCATCCTTTAGAACCTAGGAAGGTTAACAGAGGATCTCCCTTGTGATTTCTGAATAGCCCTCCAAAGCCAGATTTCCCTGGGTTCCCTTTTGAAGCTCCGTCAAAATTTAGCTTGTATATATGGATGGGAGGAGATAGCCATTTCTGAGGAGATTGGCTTCTTGGCAATTTTGTTTCTTTGTGCAGCTGATCGAGCTTCCATTTAAAATTCCAGTTAGCCCATATAGATTGTTCTTGTGGGTTTGATGGGAAATCCTCCTTGTACCAGGTTTTGAGAGAGATGGTTTCTTCAATGTTTTGACAGATTATGTTCCATATGTCTTCCAGCTGTCTGTGATGGTCCTTGAATATTCTGTTGTTTCGTTCTTTCCAAATGGCCCACATGATGAATCCTGGAATAAGCTTCCAAAGGAAATTTAAGATTTTACTTTGGTAAGGGTTATGGGTCCAGTTGCGGATAGTAGCAATAATGTCTCCATTGATTCTTCCTTCCTTTTGACAGTGAAAACTGGCTTTCTCCCAGAGCATTCGTGCCAGCGGACAGGAGTGCATGAGATGCTTTGTAGTTTCCTCCTCTTGTTTGCAGTTCAGACATATGGAAGGGCCTTGAAAGCGTCTTTTCCTTAAGTTATCCCATGTTAAAATTTTGTTGTGACATAGGATCCAAAGAAATGTGGAGATTTTCGGCCATAATGATGGGTCCCATACTTTGTTCCAAAGAGGATCTGGCAGCATATGCTCTTTGATTATGATGTTGTAGGCCTCTCTTGTAGAAAAAGAGCCTTTTTCTTCATAACCCCACCTTAGAATATCTTTATCCTCAGAGTATTGAATTCTTCTTTTTGTTAATTCTGTGTCCAGGGTTTGTTGAGTATGGGCTTGTTCATGCCTTAAAATTTGATCCGCTTCTAACCATTCCCTGTAATCATGGTTCGAAGAATTGCTCCAGAAGTTTTTGACTACCTCTTGTGATTGCATTTCCTGCTCCAAATGAGGATGAGGCGGGATTTGATCCTTTAGTTTAGGTAACTGCTGCCATGAGTCTCCCCAAAATCTTGCTGTGCTACCATTTTTCACCTCCCAGAAGCTGTGCTGCTGAATGAGGGTCTTGTGTTGCTGGGCCGAGTTCCACATAATTGATCCCAGGGTGACCTCTGATAGTCTTATCCGTTCCTCTATTGGACAATTCCTGGCATATTTCGCTGTCCAAAGAGAAGCCCATGGAGTATATGGCTCAGCTAGCCATTGCCACCAAATTCGAGCTCCCATAACTTTATTGCTATGAGAGGGATCCCTTAGACCTATTCCGCCTCCTTTCTTTGGTAGGCAGGCAGTCTCCCATTTGACCAGAGCCCACTTTCGCTTATTGCCATTACTGCCCCAGAGAAAAGATCTTTGAAGGAGGATGAGTTCTTTGAGAACCCACTTGGGGGTAGCTAAAATGGAGAATAGGTATAACGGCATGGCTTGAAGAACAGCTTTTATTAGAACAAGCCTACTTGCCATATTGAGAGATCTGTGAGTCCAAGAGGATAGCCGAGCTTCCAGGTTCTCTAGAAGGATTTTCCATGAAGAGTGCTTAAGAGCCGAGGCAATCAGGGGAGCACCAAGGTAGGTGGAGGGAAGTTTTGCTGAGGAGAATCCCAAAATGCGGATAATTGCAGACTGAGTGGGAGCTGGAGTATGAAAGAAAAAAATGTGCGATTTGGATTTGTTGATGGAGGCACCGGAGGCATCAGAGAAATCAGAGAGAAGAGTTTTGAGTTGACGCGCTTCTTGGACTGAGGGATGCCCATAAAGCATGTTATCGTCAACGAACTGCTGGTGAGTGAAAGCAGGGGAATTATGAAATGAAAGGCCTCTGAGGAGCTGGGATTGCTGAGCAGATTTGATGCTGCGGCCAAGACCCTCAGCCATTATGACAAACAAAAATGGGGAGAGGGGATCACCTTGCCGGATCCCTCTAGAAGGATGAAAGGTAGCAGATGGGATGCCGTTGATTAAAATGGAAAAGAAGGAGGAAGAAATAAGGCTCATGACCCATCTAATCCAGGGGGCAGCAAAACCAAAAGCAGTTAAAACTTTTTCAATATACATCCAACTTAGGCTATCAAATGCTTTTGAGAGGTCTAATTTAAGCAACATACCTGGCTTTTTAGAGGTTTTCAGAGAGTGGATTATTTCATGAGTCAAGATAATGCCATCAGTGATCTGCCTTCCCTCCACATAACCCGATTGTTCTGGTGAGATAATGATAGGGAGTAACATTTTGAGACGGGAAGCTATGACTTTGGACACGATCTTATAGATTATGTTGCATAGAGCGATAGGTCGATATTTGTCAGGAGTGCTTGGCATATCGACCTTGGGAATCAGAGCTATGAATGTCGCATTCATCCCTGGAAACATCCATCGAAGAGATCGTGACTCCTCAACCACTTGCCAGACTTCCATTTTAATCAGATCCCAGAAGCTATGGAAGAAGTTTGATGTAAATCCATCCGGTCCTGGAGCCTTACCAGCTTTTAGTTGTCGCGCTGCCTGTTCCACCTCTTGTAAGTCTACTGGTTTGAGTAGCAGTTGGTTGTGTTCATCAGTGATGAGTTTAGGAATGTTCCTGGTAATTTTCTCTATCGCTTGTGATCTGTCTCCATTTGGCTCCCGGTGCATTTGCTTGAAGTAATGCAATAGAGCGCCTTCAATATCCTCATGCTTTTCCATTTTGATGCCCTGCTCATTCTGAATTTGAGTAATATTATTATGCATTCTTCGTTGTATGGTTGTACTGTGAAAGAATTTTGTGTTTTTCTCTCCATCTCTAAGCCATCTGACTCTTGATTTCTGCCTCCAAAGCGTTTCTTCTTGCCTAGCCCTTTCTGCAAGTTGCAACTCAAGAGTTTTCTCCTGTTCTAACAATTCCTCTGAACGTCCCTCATCGATAATCTTTTGCTGCAGTTGCTTCATTTCTGATTCAATTGAGCTTTTGCCCTGGAAGATGTTGCCAAAGGATGTGTGGTTCCAGTGCTTGATTTTACCCTTTAGATTCTTAAGCTTTTGTTGAAATTGGAACATTTTTGATCCTGGAGGTGGGGAAAAATTGTTCCATTCAGTACTGATAAGTTTTTGGAATTCTGGATGGGACATCCAAAAAGCTTCAAAACGAAAGGGCCTGCGTATTTTATTTCCTGGACGTGACCATTGAAGTGAAATGGGCCAATGATCAGAGCCTGAGAGAGGCAAGATGGATGCAGAGAAGTCCCCACCAATGTGGATAGCGTTGTCCGATAGCAAGAACCTATCGAGTTTAGAGGCTATCTGCTGATTCCCTGCTCTTCTGTTATTCCATGTAAACAATCCATTGTTGAAAGGTAGGTCTATGAGCCAATTAGCCTGAATGAAATCCTTTAAAGGGAATCCTTCCTGACTGCCTCTGCATCGACCTCCTCTTTTTTCCTCCAATCTTGTGATCATATTGAAATCTCCACCTGAGATCCATAAGGGATGCTGCCTGTTTTGGTTGAGAACAGAGAGGGAATTGAGGATTTCAGCTTTGAGAGAAGCTTCCTGAGGAAAATAAACATTGGTAAGGAGCCCATGTAGATTTGTCCCAGTGATGTGAAAGGATGCTTGTAGGAAGTTCCTATGAGCATGAATGTCACTGAGATTTATAGCTCTTGAGTCCCAGAGAATCGCCAGTCCTCCAGATGCTCCATCAGCATCCACAGCGGCATTGAAACTTCCTGGCCAAATTTTTGCAGCAAATCTGTCTATAGTATTAGAATTACATTTGGTTTCTTGCAAGAACAGAACTTGAGGATTTTCTTGCTTTATCATTTTTTTAAGAATTTGTATCTTTCTTGGGCCATTGAGCCCCCTTATATTCCATGAGATTAACTTCATTGGGACAGATTGTTTTCAGATCTGTAGTACTTGGTTAACTTGGAATACCTACCGGATTCCACTAATAGGTGTCCAATTCTGATTGTCCTTTGTAAATCAGTTTTCCTTCCTCTCTTTTTGATGTCCTTGGCTATGAATCTTCCATCCCAGGGTCCTCCAGTTTGTATACCCAGTGATTTTTGCCTTTGCGCCTTTGATAAAACTTGTTCCAGATTTTCAAGTTGCCCCATTGGTATATCATCAAAGTTATTTGTTGTGCAAGCCTTTTCTAGACCTGGAATGTCCAAGTCCCCTATATCTATTGCTTCTATTTCTTCCTCCATAAATTGTGGATAGTACAATTCTTCATTAGGGTCCGCTTCTGGATTGGCCTGCGATTGGGGTTTCTCCATCTGCATTGCTTGGGATGTCCATATAGGTTCCTTCTGCTTATCAGAGGTAGAAGCTTCCTTGTTTGGAGAGGCTTCCTGATGTTTGAAGGCTATTACCTGTTTCGACTGACTGTCTTTCATTGCTTCTGGATCTGAAGGGGAGGGAGAATCCATATTGAGATCAGTATGATTAGCTAAGATTCCGAAGCTATTGCTTGTTGAAGGCCCTGAGGGGTTGGATTGTGGCATCTTGGTCTTTGAGGCTTGCTTCTTATGAGATTTCCGGCGATTTGCTACTTTGGTGAAGCCATCTGCCTCAGAAGCATCCGTTCCAGAGGAAGGAGAGGGTTTCTGAGTTAATGGGCAATCTCTAAATAGATGTCCCAAGGCATGACATCTGCGGCATCTGAAAGGTACATGTTCATAATCAATCGGTTGAATCCATTCAATATCATCATGAGAAACACTTACCGCATCTGGGAGAGCTCGGTTGAGATTCATGTATACACAGATACGTGCAAATGAGGTGTATCTGCATGTTTTTGTTTCTTCTGCGATCTTGACAAATTCTCCTAGAGCATTTCCGAGCGCCTGTAATGAGTCTTCCTCCCAGTATTCCACAGGCAGCGAGTACAGTCGGATCCATACAGGAGCGCAGCTCAGGTCCTCCTTGTCCGGGTCGAAACGCTCTACCCACCCTTTGAGAAATAGACCAACAGCATTGAAAAAGTAAGGGCCTCCATCCAATACCCTGTTTCTGTCCTCCAGACAGTTGAATATAGCAGTAAAGAACCCTTTTGGTCCTAGCTGCAGGGTTATGTGTCCCTTGGGATGCCATTTTGCATTTATCCAGCCTCTGAGCGCTTTCTCTGTTGGCCATAGTCCGATAAACTTTCCTATCAGAGCATGGTCCTTCATGTACTGTATTCTTGCATTGATTCGGTGAGCAGGAAGTTCTACTTTTGGACGCTCAGCTGCAACTGGCTTGCATGTTGTTGAGCGAACTTCTGGCGGTGTAATATCTTGCTTTGTTCTCTGAGAGTTTTGATCTGCATCTTCTTCTTGGTTTACTGTTCCATTGCCTCCCGCATGTTGATGCTGCCCTTCGTCGTTTTGTGGGGGAGGCGCATCGCCCTCCCCCCGAGGGGTCTCCATTGAAAAGAGTACTGTGTATCTTAGGGTTGAACGTTCCTGGGCCTGTCAGAGATAGTAGGAGTTCTTTTGTCTGGCGCAGTCTGCCATTTCTGCAAAAGCTGAAACCCTAGGACTCACGGCGCAGAGCCATCTCAAACCGTTTAACCTCTGTAGTTAATAGGTTTCATGTGTGATTCCTTTCTGATTTATGGATGCATGGCATACTCATGCAATTATCTAGTTATGTGCTTCCACTAGCATGGAGGATTACGTATATTGACAATGGATTTAGCCTTACCTTTCCATTTCCTGGATGGCCATGGTGTTGTGGGGTTTTTCACTTTATTTATTTCTAACTAGTTCTCATAATTCCTTATGGATGTGGGTTGGAACAAATGCTCTAGAAGCCCCGGAATAACTTGGTTTGAGTTACCAATCCCAGAGCCTAGGTTGGGAGAAATTCTTTGGAGCCCTTGGTGGGTTGATTTACTAGTCCCTCGAGCTGGGTTGGACAAATTCTCTAGAGTAATGCAAGGTTGTGGGTTGAGATAATAGTTCTTAGAGCCCTGGAAAACTTGGGTAGAGACTGATCTAATTGGTGTTATTGATGTCTGATGGTGGAGGTGGAATCACTGTGGTTGAGGGTTGAGGTGGTGTGGCCTTTGGAATCCATGGCTTGGTTTTGTCTTGTTTTATTCCATGAGATCCCACATTCAAGCGTGGAATATGGCACGAGGTTGATCGGATGAAGGAGAGATTTGGTTCAACCCAACCTATGGTCGGGTGGTACATGGAAGTCCCTGACTCTACTACTATTTTTCATATGTTAATATGAGGCATTTCCTTATTTTGATATATGAGAATTTGTAGTGTTATATTGGTGATATTATGGTTGATTTGTCATGGTTTCTATGACTAATAAGTGTTTTTGTAGATATGTGGAAAGCACAAAAATCCTTCTTGGTAATTCCCAAATGAATCTCATACTATTAATATTAGATATGCATTCATGGCATGTAGCTTCTATGTTTTCCATGTGTTTGATGAAATGTCTAGTGTGTTCTAGGTAGTCTATGTCAATTTTTTGATTCGAGTTTCAATTTTTAGCTTGGTCCTTATTTCAATTACAATTTTGGAAGTCTTAGATAGTTCTAGGTAGTGTTCTGGAGGCTGGATTGGAAATGTGGCTCAGATCTTGGAACTGCACCCTCTGAACTAGAAATTTTGGGTTATAATCACATGGAATTAGTGCCATGTGTGTAGTTGGAGCCCTATAACTACACCCTTATAGTTGAGCCCTATAAATACACCCTTATTATCATGTAAGCCTTGAGGAATGTCCATGAGTTATCAGTTGCCAGCCCCACTTTCATAATTGAAGCTTGGAGGTCGGGTCATGTCACAATAACTTTTCATCTCATGCTTACCTAGCAGGTTTGTGAAACTAGGTAAATATGGGAGGGGGTGGTTACATGAGGACACTTTAAAAATATTAGAATAAGAACTAAAACTTAAGTCACAAACTGAAACAACCTATCTCATGGAAGCAAGAAGGTTGGGAAATATACTTAGGCACAAAGATATATTGATCTCTATCAGGGTAAGTTGTAGCGACCATGAATTTTCCATACTCTATAAATCACTAGGCCTAAATTGGATAAGAATATTTATAAATGAGTACCTAATCCAAACATATCAATTTAAATTAAGGAAGGGGGTTCAAATGGTAAAGGAAGAAAAATGGGAAATCATTAGAAATAGGAAAGCTATTATTAGGGGTAAACAGAAAAATGAGAGTAATAAATAGGAATTGAGAATGCTCTGGATCATCTTTTGGAACTATTGTGAATGTACATGGCTTAAAGGTCATATATTAAGTTGTATCATGAGCGAAATTGGTATTATTGTTTTAGGTGAAACTTGGGAGCATGATGAGTCTAAGGTCCCTCACATAGATGGATTCATTTTCTGTTCAAGATGGAACAAGAAATCCTCTCACAAGGGAATAAGAGGAATAACCTATTATATAACAAAGAGTATGCCTCCTCACACTCAACTTCATAATATAGATCTCCTCAACTGGTACATTTTAGTTGAAATCTATGACTTTAACGCCAAGATGATTTATTCACAATTTTTTGTTTTTCCACTATCAACTCTACATTTTATAGGAAAAAAACTCTAGATAATAATTTCACATATAATATTTTAGAAAAATATATTCATATTCTAAGAAATGAAGGTAATATCCCCTTTTTAGGAGACTTTAATTCTCAAACTACATCTAACCAAGCTATTATTCTAAGTAATGATTCAAACCCTAGCCCTCTATGTCTAGATGAGGACCTTGATTTAGCTACTAGATTCAAGAGAAACTCTTAATACTGAACTAAGAATTTATTTTGTACTGAGCTAGTCAAACTTTGTATTTCTCAATAACTTATAATTTTCAATGGTGTAATCAAATGGCCAAACTCCAACCGAGTGGCTTGTATCTATGGTCTTGGAAGTAATGTTGTTGATTATGGTATATGTGATATCTTCGTTCTCAATAAAAATCTAAACTTTAACCTCTTAAATGACCATGGGTCTAACTCTAATCATAGGCCTTTAGCCTTAACTATAAACTTTTTCATGCGGAAAAACATATGCATAAGAATGGAAAGAGTTAAAGCCACTTTCCTTTTTACAAGAGTAAAATAGTTTTCTTCTTGAAAGATATAAACAGAGATTCACAAATCTTAAACTACAAGGATAAGATTGAAAATATTTATCATAATTTTACTACAACTCTCCCTATTACCATTATCAAGTTCTCTACCAAGGTGTGATATCAAAAGAATAATAGAACTGCGAACCATTGGTATGATAATGATTACAAAATTTCTAGAAAAGTAATTAGGGATTCTCCGAATGAAACATTAATGTTTATAAGATAAATATGAGCAAAGATATTATTAAAAGAAACAAAATATACTATATATGTAAAAAGGAGTAGCAATTACTACATGTCTCTAATTTTGGTCTTGCAAATTTTGGAGGTAAATTATGATTTGTAAGGCTAAAGAAAATAATTTGATTCCCCTGAAAAACTCGAATGTTTACCATAAAAATATCTATGAATCCCCTAATACCAAGGAATCCATTTTGAATTCCCCTATAGATGATGATATATTTTATTTGGAAGATATTGATTTTTGGGTTAAGAAGCTTTCTATGAGAAAATTGAGGACGTTGAAGGATACCAAGCTGAAATTTTAAAAATGGTAGAATCTGTCCTCATCCTGCATATGCACAAGTTCTTTAATTTAGTGGCGAAGAAAGGCTTCCCTGATCCTTGGACAGAGATCCTTGTTGTGCCTATCTTAAAAGTGGGGTTAAAATCATTCCTTCTAATTATAGGACCATTATGATTAGCCACACCTTGACCAAGTTATACATGCTTATTTTGGAAAACAAGATTAGCCTTTGGATTAAAACCCATGGTAAAACAAATAAATATCTTACTCTTAGGATTATTATAGAATAATGTTGCGATAATAAAATTTATTTGATCCAATTGTTTTGTTGACTTTTGAAACGCTTTTGGCACAATTCCTAGAGAAAATCTATGTATGAATCTGGAAGAGATAACATTTCCTATCAAGTCGAGGGTTGTTCTGACAAGACTATACAAGAATGTTATTTACAAGTTTTACACCACTGAGGGCTGGTCAAAGAAAAATAAATACAATATTGAGTCAAGAAATGTTATCCCTTATCCAATTCCCTATTTGGCATATAAATTAATAAGCTAGAACAGTTTGGAGGATGCAAGTTGTCATGGCCCCACACTCGTATGGTCATAACTCTTATCCTTTATGTTGATTATATTGTTCTTTTAGAAAGGAACAATTACAATATTGGAAATAAGATGAGAATCATGTTATATTTCTTCTCCAATATGGATATGACTGCAAATACTAAGAAGGCTAAAATAATTATAATTAAATCCAAAAATATCGCCTGTGATACTTTCATTTATGGCAATAATTTCTTTGAGAAAGTTACTGCATACAAATATATGAGAATTGACATCCATCATAAGCTCAACTAGAATTATAGCATTGTGAAAAGGATAAATGGAAGCTGAAAATCTTACTATGGGCTTGAAAATGATTGTAGGTCAACAAACCTTTAAATTTGGGATAAAAGGGGATATCCTATTTGAGACTCTTGTAATTTCCATTATTATATATGGATGTGAGCTTTGGGGTTTCAGTATATCTATAGAGTCATGCAGGAATAATGAATAAATCAATAATAAGTATATAACCTACAATCTCAATATTAAAGGAAATACTCCCTACCCTATCCTATTGATTTAGGAAAGTGTCTTCCCCATTGAAAACATGGATATGACTATGTATCTTATGTATAAGTAAACGTTATACAACATGGATGCCAAGAGATTTCCTAAAATTTCTTCTAACTCTAGCCAAAACCCCACCTTCGACTCAAGTGAAGATGGTATAAGGATGCCCAATATTGGCTAGACCATTAGGGAATTAAGGAGGAGATCATATCATAGAATTCAAATGATATTAAAAATTATTTTTCTTTAAACTTAAGGAGAGCTTGTTGGGAAATAAAGAGCTTGAGAGAAAAAGGAAACTACGATATTATAAGGAGGTAATCAACCCCAATGTCAAAAACCAAACTTATCTCTATCTCATTACTAGTATTAAGAAGAAAATGAACATTGACATGATTTTAACTAATTCCCATGAGCTTCATAGTGAAACTAGGAATTGATCAATTCTTAAAACAACATGGGATGAAATAGTTTTTCACCAGTGCAATCTTAGAAGTGTTGAAAACGAAAAGCACAATCTCTTATATTGTCCATCTTATACTCACATTTGATCTAATTTCCAAAATGTCTATCACACTGCCAATATCTTTTGGCTTTTAACTCGCTAAAATTATGGTCATATGGGAGTGCTTCTTTCACTTCTTTTTGAGAATAAAAATAGAATTTTAAACAATTCTAATTAATGTCTTACCTTGGTCTGGTAATCCATATAGGTATTAGTGGGTATTAATCATCATCATCATCATCATTATTGTAAAGATCTTATATCTACCGTGTGATAAACAAAAAGTTCGTTTTATCATCATTGTATTTTAAAGATCCTACATGTAGTTATAGAATGTTTAGAATTTTGTAATGCGTAGATATTATTTTATCTCTTTATTTTATGAGTATAAATATTATTATTATGTTTTATTGTTCTAGAGAAAAAATTGTATTTCTCTCATGAATTAATTGAAGGTTACATTATTCATATACATAAGTTCTATACAAGTTACATTCTTCATATACATAGCTTCTCTACCATTATCAAGTTCTCTACCAAGGTGTCATATTAAAAGAGTAATAGAACTACCAACCCTTTGTATGATAATGATTGCAAAATTGCTAGAAAATCAATTAGGGATGCTCCCGATCAAACTTTAAAGATTTATAAGATAAATATGTGCAAAGCTCTTTGTTGTAGCAACAATAACCACCCTCCAAAATTTTTCCTTAACTTCGTTTTGGAGCCTCCCTACCAACCTTTCATAGCATCACGTCTTTCCTTGTCAAGTATACAAGCTTCAGGGATTTTCTTGGAGAATGGAAGCTTGTCCATCAAAGCTGTTCCATCTGTAGGAATTTACAGGGTAAGTTCCTCAGAAAGAACACCAAAAGGACACCGCTCACAACCAGATCTCAAATCAATACACCAGTATTTTTGATGTGGTTAAAACCCTCAGAGTGCAAGGAGGGAAACAGTCCACGGCCTGTCCCAACGTGGGTACTACAGGCAATTTATTAATCAAAGAATGAAAATTTACATAAGCTTCTTTCATGCACGGATTTTCCGAATAATGACCCTCCATGCGCTTTAAATAGAACTCATGGACCAATCGGGTGTCAAGCCACGGATCAAGTGTCGGTAATACCGAGGAGAGAATGAACCGTCGGATCACTACATATCGTGACCGTCGGATTGTAAGTTAAAATATGTACAACGGTAAAGAAACACACTTTACCTAACTCTATACCTAACTCTAAACTAGACCAAGTTGAACTTAACTATATCCTATGTGTCGGAATATCCTAACATCCCCCCTTAAAAACAACTTGGGATAGGATTGAAGGATTTACAAATATGACACAATAGGAGAAGGAAGGAGGCACTAGAGCCTATCCCCCCTTAGTGACAACTTCCTGAACTCCAAGCATATATCGAAGTTTAGTGAACTTCGCCTCTGTGAGAGCCTTTGTGAAGATGTCTGCAACCTGATCATCTGTTGGACAATATTGCACTTCAAGAACATGGTCATGAATGAGCTTTCTGATGAAGTGCATGTGTAGTTCAATGTGTTTGCTGCGCTGATGCTGGACTGGATCTTTGCATAGCTGAATGGCACTTTGATTATCACACCAAAGTGTGGTGGGATGCTGCTGCTCAAAGCCAAACTCTGATAGGATCTGACGAAGCCACAAGGCTTCCTTACTAGCTTCCACGGCACCACGATACTCTGCTTCTGCTGACGAAAGAGAAATGGCAGCCTGTTTCTTACAAGCCCATGTAATAGGTCCTGAACCAAGAGTGAAGACATAACCGGCAGTAGACTTCCGATCATCAGGGTCACCAGCCCAATCAGAATCAGTGAAACCAACTAACAGAGGAGCTGCTTTGGCACTGTAATGAATCCCAAACTGTACTGTACCTCGAACATAACGAAGTATTCTTTTAGCTGCTTTCCAATGACTTTCACGGGGGTTTTGCATAAAACGAGCAACAAGGCCAACAGCAAAGGAAAGATCAGGACGAGTATGGGTTAAATACAAGAGTTTTCCTACAAGTTGACGGTATAAGGTAGCATCAACTTCAGGAGAAGTACAAGAGACTGAAAGTTTGACTCCAGACTGAAAGGGAGAAGGGGCTGGCTTACAGTCTTCCATGTGAAAATGACGAAGAATATCACAAGCATACTTGGACTGGGAAAGGAAAATACCCTCCTTGGATTGCAAGACTTGAAGACCGAGAAAATAGTGTAAGTGTCCTAAGTCTGTCATTTCAAATTTCTTTTTAAGGCTGGACTTCACATGGTTTATAAGGTTGGGATCACTACCAGTAAGAATAAGATCATCAACATAAAGAACAAGGATGATAAGAGAGTTGCCCACTTTCTTGGTGTAGACAGTATTGTCAGAATGACACCTAGAAAAGCCAGATTCTAAAAGAAAGCTATCCATTTTGGCATACCAAGCCCGAGGAGCTTGCTTGAGGCCATAAAGGGATTTCTTAAGTCGACAAACAAGGCTGGAGTCTGTTTGTATGAAGCCAATGGGTTGTTCCATATAGATTTCTTCCTGCAAGTCCCCATGCAAGAAGGCAGATTTAACATCCATCTGATGGACTTCCCATTTTAAAGAGGCAGCAAGGGAAAGAACAAGGCGGATAGAGTTCATTTTGGCAACAGGGGAGAAGGTTTCAGTGTAGTCAATGCCTTCAACCTGTGAAAAGCCCTTAGCAACGAGACGAGCTTTATGTTTATCAACTTTCCCATCTGGTCCATACTTGGTTCTGTAAACCCATTTACATCTAACAAGTTTGCGTCCCTTTGGTAGAGGAACAAGATCCCATGTATCATTTGTCATCAATGAATGATATTCTTCATTCATAGCTGCTTCCCAATGTGGATGGCCTGAAGCTTCTGCAAAAGTGTCAGGATCATGATTTACTGGAGCTTGAGCCAGTAAAGAAGAGGCTCTTTCAAACTGAGAACGTGTACGTCGCTGATCTGTAGGATCACCGGCAAGATCACCTGCTGCATCCCGAGTAGCACGGACCCATCTTGGAAGTTGAGGATCCTGAGAAGGTGGGGGAGGATTATCATCCTCGCTTTCATCATCTGAAGAAGAAATGTTTTCAAAAGTAGAAGAGATAGGAAGAGGTGGCACATCCGCCGGACTAGGCTCGCAGGCCGATTTATTTTCATCAAATTTTACATCTCTTCTAATGATAACATTTTTGGACTTAAATGGAATAAGTCTATAACCTTTTACATCTTCAGAATATCCAACAAAAGTACATTTCTCACTCTTAGGTTCTAAAGCTTTATGCTTTTCATCTGGAATATGGGCCCATGCTTCACTTCCAAACACACGAAAGTGACTTACATCTGGTTTAATGGAACTCCAAGCTTCTTCTGGAGTGATATTCTCTAGAACCTTAGTAGGAGTGCGATTGATTATATAATTTGCACAATTAATTGCTTCGGCCCAAAAACTAAGACTGAGTCCTTTAGATTGCAGCATACAATTAGCCATTTCCTTTAAGGTGCGATTTTTCCTTTCAGCTACACCATTTTGTTGTGGAGTGTATGGAACAGTATGTTGCATTTGAATTCCATTTTCGGTGCAAAAGTTGATGAATGTGTTTTTAACATATTCTCCACCATTATCAGTTCTTAGCTTAAGAATTTGATGTCCAGATTGTTTTTCAACAAAGGCTTTGAAGGCCAAAAATGTGTTAAATACTTCGCTCTTGAGTTTTAAGAAGTATACCCAAGTGCGTCTGGAGAAATCATCAATGAAAGTTAAGAAGTACTTGCAGCCAGAGAATGAAGCAACAGGAAGAGGACCACATAAATCACTGTGCACAAGCTGTAAAGGGGCTGAGGCGTGCCAAGAGGCACGTTTGTCAAAACTGTCCCGATGATGTTTTCCGAGTACACATCCGGAACAAACACCATCTCTGCAAGATACCATAGGAAGACCTGTCACCATATTTTCTTTACATAGATGCTGAAGGGAGCGATAGTTTAAGTGACCAAATCGCTCATGCCAAAGTTTGCTCACTTCATCATTATGAGCAACAAATACTGAGGGAAGATTAGATGACCCAAAGTTGTGAAACTTATACAACCTTGTGGAATCATCAGCAAGACCAGTAGCTAGAATCTGTTTAGGATCTTTTAGATCCTTGATTACAACATCATGAGGTGAAAATTCAACAATTTTACCTTCACCTGAATGAGTTATCTGATAGACAGATAGAAGGTTGCAGGATAAGGTTGGAACACATAATACATCATTAAACTGACCATTGTCTAGATGAACAGTTCCAGTCCCTACAACATTAAGAGATCTATCATCACCAACATATATATTTTTGGTGTTACAATCATTTAAAGAAGAAAACATGGCTTGGTTTTTGGCCATGTGATAAGAGGCTCCAGAATCAATGAGCCACTCATGAGAATGAGAAGAAGAAGAAGATACATTTAATGCATAACCAGACTGAGATGATTGACAACGACATGCAGAAAGTGCCATTCCGGAAGTTGAAGTTGAAGTAGGCTCCACATGGATGTTATGTTTCTTCATTGCGGCTTCCAAGGCTTCCATCTTCTTAAAGCATTTAGATTCTAAGTGGCCATCTCGATTACAAAAGTTACAATGTCTATCAGTCTTCTTCCATTTGTTTTTATTGGTCTTATCATTTTGCTGAAATGATCTTTCATTTTGAGGCTGAGTTGGTTTAGGACCATTCTTTTGAGGATATGACTTCTTAGGATTCTTTGAATTTGGTTGCTGCTGGGCGGCTAACGCTTTCGTGGAAGAGTTTCCAAGATTAAGAAGACCAAGGTGTAAGAGTTTTTCTTGTTCTCTTATTAAGGAATCACAAAAGGAGTCAAAGGAAGGGGCCTTGTAGTCTTTTCCTTGACAAATGAAAGCTTCCCTTGTAGAATGGAAGTGGAAACAAATACAGAGTAGGCTGGTCCCAACTTAGTAAGGATGGAATAAATAAGGTTACCATCTTCTTTCTTAACTTTAACACCTTCCAAGAGATATCTAAGGGTCTTGAATTTGGACAAGAAATCTTCAATGCAAGAAAAATTATTAGGATCCAAAGTAAGCAACTCATTTTCAAGTTGATGGGCTCTAATTTCATTTTTAATCCCAAAAACTTTAGCGAGTTTTTCTAATGCTTCATGAGGAGTTTCAAGTTCTGCAATGTGGAATCTAAGATCAGGAGAAATAGACATCCCTATCAAACCACGTGCTTGATCTTGTCTATTTTCCCATTTTGCAGCCTTGTCTTCATCTTTTGGTTTCTTCTCTTGGTCTGTGGCTATTCTGAAGAGACCTTTACTTCTAAGTAAATCTTCCATGTAGGCTACCCATTGGAAGTAGTTAGTGCTGTCAAGAATGACTTGGCATGGACTTTCCATTTTTTTTAAAAAACTGAAGCTGAAGATGCTAAAAGTAAGTGTTCCAATGGATAGATCTCGAAAAAATAGGCGGTTTTAAAAAAAACGGCTCTGAAAAAGGCTTCCGGATGAAGAAGTTATGGCTTTTTGAAAAAAAAATTGTTGACGTTGCCGGCAAAGTGCGCGAATGTGCGGGAATGAAAAAATCCGCCCCCACAAAATGGAGACTTGAACCCAAGACCTCTACTCTCTTAAAATAGCTTTGAACCAATTGATCTATACAAAAAATTTGAGAGAGAGAGAGAGAGAGAGAGAGAGAGAGAGAGAGAGGGGGGGGGGCTTGGTTTGCATGGTTTTCCCTACAAAACACAAAACACAAAACCCAACACGAATATGCAAAGAAAAAACGAACCTTGCGGCTCGAAGTTAGCTTTAGCCAAAAAACTAGAAATTTAAAAAAAAAATCTCAAAGTTAGCTTTAGCCGAAAAACTAAATATTTTTCTCAATGTTTCTGATTTTCCGAGATCACACTAAGGTGCAGGGAAAAGAGCATACGCATGAGAAAAATCCTTCCTTTCTGTTTCTGATTTGCCCAGATCGCACAGAGTCGCAGGGCAAAGAGCATACGCAGAAATGAAAGGTATAGATCCGGTTAAAAAAATGCTAAATAAACCGAAACCGAAATAAGCAGAGAGAAAATAACAGTAAACTGCAAAAAACACTGTATACCTCCCGATCTGAAAAATGACGCAGCTAGGGCTACCGGAAACCTTTTCGCATGAAACAAAAGGGGTTCCTCACTGGAATAGATGCTCCGAACGCAACAGAGCAGTCCTCTCGGCCCGAAGGCAGTCAGAAACAACAGATCTAGGAAAATACAGCCGCATGCAGTTCTACCGGCTTCAGATTTGGATCACCAACGGACGCGGCCCTCAAATAGCTCTGATACCATGTAGGAATTTACAGGGTAAGTTCCTCAGAAAGAACACCAAAAGGACACCGCTCACAACCAGATCTCAAATCAATACACCAGTATTTTTGACGTGGTTAAAACCCTCAGAGTGCAAGGAGGGAAACAGTCCACGGCCTGTCCCAACGTGGGTACTACAGGCAATTTATTAATCAAAGAATGAAAATTTACATAAGCTTCTCTCATGCACAGATTTTCCGAACAATGACCCTCCATGCGCTTTAAATAGAACTCATGGACCAATCGGGTGTCAAGCCACGGATCAAGTGTCGGTAATACCGAGGAGAGAATGAACCATCGGATCACTACATATCGTGACCATCGGATTATAAGTTACAATATGTACAACGGTAAAGAAACACACTTTACCTAACTCTATACCTAACTCTAAACTAGACCAAGTTGAACTTAACTATATCCTATGTGTCGGAATATCCTAACACCATCCCCCTCACAGGCTATTTCACTATACTTGGTTCAGCTGCAGGCTGAGCAACTCCCTCAAAAAATTGCATAATTCTAGAGGGAAACCAACCTTCCTTCCAGAAATTGCGCAATTCTATCTGGCAACCTGGCGGGCTCCAAAATTGCACAATTCTTCCTATCACTATTCACTGAAAAAATTGCGCAATTCCTCCCAGCAGGGCTACTAAACCAAAAAATTGCACAATTCTAGGTAGCAGTCATTAGCTCTGCCAAAAAATTGCGCACTCTTTGGGCAACTAGCATAGCTCCTCCCAAAAAATGCAGATTTTTTCCTCCCAACTGAGCAGACTGTTGCATGTGCAGTTGAATTGACCGTTTCCCTCCGGGACTGAGGAAAACTGATTTTCATGCATGCGATTCTTCTCCCAAGGCAGCATGCAAAGGCATCCATTGATTCAAGGATCTGATTTTAGTAGCTGGAGGTTACATGCAAGGATCATTTCAGAAACCTCTAGGTGGTGCTTTTACTAGATCTATGGCATGCACGTCACAACCTCAATTTTATCGAAACTCATCAATCGGATGCTGAAGATCTCATTCCTCACATCAACCTTGTAGATCTAACATATCAAATCACATCTAGGAGTCATCGACACATTCATCTCAGCTGTTTTGGGGTAGGCTAGCCTTCCATGCCTAATGTTGCGTTTTTGGTGTTTTTTTTGTTTTTCTTCGTATGAATGTTGTCTGCTTGTTTTCAGTAAGTTCTTGCTGTAGTTTTGATACATACTAGCATGTACTAGCATCATTTCAGTTTTCATTAACATCTCACTACTATCGCATGCATGAAACTCTTTTTTCACGAATAGTCGCCAATTTAGTGACTCACCTCACGCACATGCATGTTCTTACGTTTTCTGAATCTTTAATTAACTGTTTGCATGCATTATCATTCACTTATGCTTACACTCAGTATCTCCATGCATTCACATTCACTTTTGCATTCAGTTTCCTGTCGGCGAGTTTGGAAAGCCTTGGCCTAGACTTTGCTTCACTAAGACAACATTGCACAATCCTGATTCCTCTCAGGAAATGCACATTTATGCTCAATGAGTATCATCCAGTCTAGCATTGTGCAACTCTGAGGGACAGTGGTTGCTGGCCCAGAAAATTGTGTAATGCAATCACTGAGCCTATAACCATTACCAGCTGAGATTGCACATTACACAATTCCAATAGTAAGTAACCAAGCTAGATTGTGCATTTCTCAGCTCCCGTAGTCATTCAGGCTCCTGACAGCCTAGATTATGCCTTGCATATTTTTTACAGTTAGTCTCCTAACCTCGCGGCCGAAATTGCACAACCTTAATGATCAGTGACAGGTATGTTGCAAGTTAGTTCTCAAGTTCTTTTTGGTTTTTGACTGGCATATTGCTTGCCATGAGTGTTGCCATGTCTGTAGGTATTACAAGTGTTCATCTGCCTCTCAACAACACAAGTACAATGGTTTCTAGGAGACAAAAGTCAAAGACATTGTTCAGAGCACACTTGGGGATGCAGTTGAACAACCATCTATGAAATTGCCTACCCATGAAGACATCAAGTTGTTCGTAGACAAAGACATCAAGATATAACGACAACAACATTTTAACAAGCAGCACCATCAATAGAAGTTGAATGCATCATACTAGATTCAACGAACACAAGAGGAAGGTTGTTGACTGCACAAAGGCGGAATAAAGTTTCAAGCTCAAGCAAAGCCACTTGTGATGAAAGAAACTTTGGAGACTTGGGCTATGAGGTGATGATGCGACATGAAGATTGTGTGAAGGTAGATAATGGAATAGAGAAGGAGTTTCATGTGCTGAACCAACAACTCAAGGAAGAAAAATGAGTTGCACAGACAAGCGAATGAGTTGCAGCAGGAACATGTATGGTAGGGGGTGCAACATGCATATATGAATGAAACTGCACCCATACAAGTTATAGATCCATCCCAACAGCTGGCACGGAGCAGACAAAGTGAGTAATGTTGTTGATCGCATGCAAGGGAATTGAACAACATGCATTTGATTGTGCACACACATGTGATCCAATCCATTTGGCACACTCACCAAGGCAAAGACAAGAACCATGTCTGATTGGAGCTGAATGTATAGTTGACAGTTGATGCACATGACTGCCAACACAAACTGGAAGACTAACACAAACACTATGCATCAATGTGTTGTTGGTTCAGTCACACCCAAGAAGACCATCCACATGCTAGTAGAAGAGTTGGATATAGTAGCCATACCAATGCACCCGAATGCAATAGAGGAAAGAGTTTGCTTCAGCAATATTTCACCATTGAGTGCATGCACACCATCGTAGACAACCAAGCTTGGCATCAGCTCACCACCTTCACAATCACAAGAATTTTAAAGAGTTGGTCTCACCATAATGGACCGAGTTACAGTGATGCCTTGCATGGCTTTCTCAAGCCATATTGTCTCACATGAGCACATGTGCATTTTAATGTAACGTCTTGTCAAGTGGATGTCCAAGTGTCAATAGTTGGATGTAACAGTCATAGAGTAGATGAAGATTCATGAGGGTAGATGAAATGTCATAAAGAGGAATGTCAAGGGTCAGCCCATCCTTTACTATAAATAGAGCCTCATAACTCATTGTAAAGGATTTTGGTCAGCCAAGCTTCTGATAGGACTATGTTAGAGAGAGCTTGGATAGTATTGTAATGAGCCTTGGTTTGTTCACTACGCAGAGCTAGTATAACTCTTTGGAGGAGCAGGTGGTTGTGGTTGTAACGTTCCACTGTTGGAACTAGTGGTTTGACATGGATGTATTGTATGAATGGAACTTACACTTCTTAATATAACAAAGCCAACACGTTTCATGGATATGTTGTATTGTATGTTATGCTATCTAGTTTACTCTAAATGATATATGTATTTGTTTTCTTACACATGCATGTATGGACTATTATATGTATGTATGTATGAATCTTTCTGAAACGTGTTTTTGGTTTAACGATCACTTTGGATTGCTATCTAACTTGCCTTCCATGTTGTGATGCATCTTTTATCGCGTGTTCCCTTCTTAACTCCGTGCTATCAAAGGTTTCCAAGGGGCACACTCATTTCAACCCCCGTGTGTTAGAACCTCTCATGAACCTTCCTTGGCTTTTTGTATTTGTCACACCCTTTCTACCAATAGAGACATATTACTTGCCACTATATGAAATCATGGTTAAGGCATTACCGTATGACCCACTGCTGGGAATCGTACACCAAACGGTCGTAGGTCTAATTGGGACTTCTTACTAGGGATATCCCTTGACATGTTGGCAGGTTTAGCACCGTCAACACTCTTATTAAAAGAAATAAATATACTATATACGTACAAATAAGTAGCAGTTAATACAACTGTCTTAGTTTTTCACTAGAAAGTTTTGGACAAAAATTTTGATTCGTAAGGCTAAATAAAATCATTTGATTCTGTTGAAGAATTAAAATACTTAACTTAAAATATCTATGAATCCCCTAATACCATGGAATCCATTTTGAATTCCCCTATAGAGGATGATATATTTTCTTTGGAAGCTATTGAGTTTGGGGTTAAGAATCTTGCTATGAGAAAATTTAGGACATTTAAGGATACCGAGCTAAATTTCTTGAAATGGGAGAATCTATCCTCATCCTGCATATAAACAATTTCTTTAATTTAGAAGTGAAGAAAGGCTTACCCAATTCTTGGACACACATATTTGTTGTGCCTATCTCTAGAACAAGATAAAATCATTCCTTCTAATTATAGGACCATTATCATTAGCCACATTTTGGCCAAGTTTTATAGGCTTATTTTGGAAAACAAGATTAGCCATTGGATTGAAACCCATGGTAAAAGAGCTAAAGACCAAAATGATTTTAAGAGATCATTCAACCATGGAGCATATTGTTACTCTTACGATTATTAGAGAGGAATGATCTCTTCTAATGTTTTGTTGTCTTTAGAAACACCTTCGACACCATTCCTAAACCAAAGCTATTGAATAGGCTAGAAGAGATAATGTTTCCTACCGAGTGAACATTGTTGTGACAAGGACATACAATAATTTTATTTCAAAGCTTAATATCATTGAGGGTTTGTCAGAGAAAATTAAATGAAATATTGGAGTCAAGCAAGGGTGTCCCTTATCCAATACCCTTTTTGGCATACAAATTGACAAGCTAGAAGAGTATTTCGAAGATACAGGTTGTGATGGACCCACACCCATTGGTATGGTCATAACTCTTCTCCTTTATGTTGACGATATTGTTCAGTTATAAAGGAACAATTATGATATTGGAAATAAGATTGGAATTTTGTGAGATTTATACTCCAATATGGATATGACTGCATATTAACAAAACGAAAATCATTATAATTAAATCGAAAAATATCACCTATGATACTTTTATTTATGACAACAATTTATTCGAGAAGGTTACTTCATACAAATATATGAGAATTGACATCCATTATAAGCTCAATTGAAATTATAGAATTGTGAAACGGATAAATGGAGGTTGGATAACTTACCATGGGCTTGAAAATGATTGTAAGTCAAAAAATATTTAAATTTGGGATAAAAGGGGATATCCTCTTTGATACTCTTTTGATTCACATTATTTTATATGGATATGAGGTTTGGGGTCTTCGTATATCTAGAGAGTCATGCAGGAATATTGAACAAATCCAAAACAAGTTTATAACCTACAACCTTAATATTAAATTAAATACTCCCTACCTTATCCTATTGATTTAGGCAACTGCTTTCCCCTTGAAAACGTGGATATGACTAGGTATCTTATGTTTAAGAAAATTTATACAACATGGATGCCAAGAGGTTTGCTAAAATTTCTTCTAACTCTAGCCAAAATCCCACCTTCAAATCAGGAGAAGATGGTATA
This sequence comes from Pinus tabuliformis, assembly GCA_031772625.1. NCBI lineage: Eukaryota > Viridiplantae > Streptophyta > Pinopsida > Pinales > Pinaceae > Pinus > Pinus tabuliformis. The sequence continues at coordinate 705,182,446 of CM062806.1, read as the reverse complement.
AGGATGCTCAATCTTGGCTAGAAAATTGAGGAATTAGGGAGGATACCATCTTGTAGAATTCGAATAATATTAAAAAATGTATTACTTTTAAACTTAAGGAGAAATTGTGGGGAAACAAAGAGCTCGAGAGAAAAATGAAACTATGATATTATAAGGAGGTGATCCGCATCAATCTCAAAAAACAAAATTATCTCTCTCATGACTAGTATTAAGAAAAAAATGAACATTTCCAAAATTATAACTAATTATCATAAGCTTCATAGTAAAACTAGGCATTGGTCAATTCTTATAACACCATGGGTTGAATGAGTTGTCACCAGTGAAATCCTATAAGGGTTGAAAATGAAAAGCACTTTCTCTTAGATTGTCCATATTATACTCACATTTTATATCACTTTCAAAATATCTATCACAATACCAACGTGTTTGGCCTTTTAAATTACTAAAAATATGGTGTTGGGAGTGCTTCTTTCATTTCTTTTTGAGAATAGAAGTAAAATGTTAAAGCATTCTAATTTATCTCTTACCTTTGTCCGATAATCAATATAGGTATTATTGTGTAATAATCATCATCATCATCGTCATCGTTATTGTAAAGGTCTTACATCTACCTTGTGATAAGCCAAAATTTAATTTTGTCATCATTCTATTTTAAATATCCTACATTTCGTTATAGAACGTTTGGAATTTTGTAATGGGTAAATATTAGTTTATCTCTTTATCTTATGAGTGCAAATATTATTATTAACTTTTTGAATTTTTTCTGGAGACAAAAACTATATTTCATTCATGAAATGATTGAAAGTTATATTCTTCATATACACAACTTGTGTGTATTCTTCTTCAAAAATAGGAAGGTTTGTTGCGATAACGCATGGAAGGAGAAATGCCTATTTTTAATTGCCCATACATTTTACAACACATTGAAAAACAAGCTAAAATAAGTATAGTTAATTACACCTGTAGAAGGGGACAAATAATTTTTTCAAACACGAAAGAAAATATTGTCAATGCACTTGGAAATAGAAAGAAAACTCAAAATATGTATGTTTAATTTGATGCTTGTTGGTTATGTTTTTGTTGTTCTAAGCTTATTTTCCTTGTATGGCTTGTGATAGAACTCGTAAAAGTTCCCATTGTTCTACTCTTTTATACCCCACATGCCTTGATCCATATCTAGGTTTCCTTTTGAAAGGTAGTTTACAACCCTCCTCCTCTCACTATAAATATGAGCGAAAGTAAAAAAATATAAAGAGATAATAAGTCTCATAGTTTTCTCTAGAAAAGGAAAGAGAATAATGTTGTTGCATACATGATTTTTGTGAATCCAATTAATTAAGAGCATGGAATCCCCAAAGAAATGAAATTGTGTGAACCCCTTCTCTAAAGTGGAAAACAACAAATGTTTACGAGCCAAAAGCTCCAGCTAGTTGTTAGTCCCTTGACTAAAACCTATTTTGACCTAGTAAAAATGTGCTCCAAAGAGAAATAGGATGAAACTCCTGCCACACTCGTGACCGTGATTAATAGATGCTTCATCCAAGTAGGTACACTACCTAGTTTAATCAATACGTTTTGGTATGATCAATTTGGGGGGGAGCCAAACCATTTCCTATGGGAAATTACTTAGGATAGCAATAGCTTCTACTGCAATATCATCATAAACTAAGGTTTTTTCTAGAAAAGTGGCCCAATTCTTGTCCATACACACCCCCAAACATATGATTAGGGGTAGTTTTTAATATAATGACAAATGGGGTTTGAGTGCCAAGTATCCTAGGCTTCCTCTAGATCCACACCTTCCCACGGCCCTAAGTGGCCTAGCGAAATCTTGCATTCATTCCAAAATTGCTGGTAGAAATGGCATGCTTTTTTCTTAGCATTTTCATCAATTTTTGCATAAGGAACACCAACTCGTCCCATTCATAAATATTCTTAGTAGGACGTACTAGGTGGGAACCTTCTTCACCATTAAACACCACATTAGTACTTTTGACTTCACAAGTCATTTGGCTTTCCAGACCACCTTCCACCACTGTTTTTGTTTAGCTGCAACTCTTTTAGCCATTAAGGACATAAGAGGACATGCTCTAGATTAATTCATCATCTCTGTCTATTACTCTTATATGGCCATCAAAGAGTGCTTGTAGGCATATTTTCCAAGCATCATGATACTCCTCATATATGCCCAAATCTTCAACTGATAGTCATCCTTGTCTCCATATTGATGAATTTTCTAGGTTGGGAATATGAAATAGTTTAGATTAGCCTCTATTCCTTATAATTTCGATTAGATGAGGGGGTGTCAAGTGACTCTAGTCACTACTAGGGCATGAGTCGAGATCGAGTATCACTTTGTCATCTTTGCCTTCCCACTATGCCAACCCTTCACTTATGATGTCAAAATAATTAAAGAGAATGATCTAGATTACATCATTATATTTCTTTTCATCCATCTCGATCCATTTGGAGTGAAAAAGGTGGCGGAATCAACCCATGAGAGCATTTTTAACAATGGGACCCAGTTTGGAAAAACGAGGTTTGAAACCTTCTGAGAGCATTTTGAGGCATCAAACAAAATTTTTTAGGGGTAAAACTTTGCTTCTTTCACATAGCACCTTTTCTTGATATTATACACACAAAAAAATTTCCAACGACGCAGAATTGTGTCAACGAGAGTTTGTATGCAAAAGTTATGCCACTTAGAAGTTGACCTTCTTGTTTTCACACCTATAGTTCAGGAGGATGCAGCATCAGGCCCAATTATTTATGGAAAAGGGGCTAACCATGTGTTTTTGATTTAAAATTCTCTAGAAAATTCTATATTGTTGTTGGAATTATGAATTATGTGTTGTCCTTGATGGAAACCTACCTGATGAATTGTCCTTGATCAAAACATACTTGATGAGTTTTCCTTTGATTGAAACCTACTTGATGAAGATCTAAACAGGATTTGACAGAGTGTTTTAACAAAGGCATCGCCATTCATAGTGAGAGGAATGATAAATTTTAAATTTCAAGAAGTATACGCCGGTTCTATGAAGAAAAGCCACGTAGACACGTGAGTATGAAGAAGTAAAGGCATGTATAGTTTCCACACCATTGTATTCTAAATACCAAGGGTACTTACCATGGTATTTCCCTATTGTATTGAGCCCAATAACGGATGCTTTGATCCCATCTAAGAAAACCAATGAATGGAATATGGTTTTGACCTGTGGTATTGGATGAGGGCTAAGCTATATAAGAGGATGAATATCAAGGTGGTAGGTGGTATGCAAGTGGTGAAAATCTTATGAATAGTTAGATCTGAAGAAAATATGCATGTAATGGGATATTAATGTTTTCTTGTTCTAAAACTAAGCATGCACCTGAGAATTTGATGATCGATCAAATCCAATAGATCTAAAATGACAATCTTGATTATGAGGTGATTTGATTGTGTTTATAGCGTCTTAACGCGTGATTTTTCTGTGTATGCCGACATATGGGTATGTCTGAAGTTTTGTGTTGTAGCAAAAGTTTAATTATGAAATTGTAGACATGTATATGGGTTTTATAGCCTACAAGGCACGTACAAATGCAAGTGTGATACTAGTAAGTCGCGTGTATTTCATGATCTATACACGGGTTTTTTTAAGGAAAGCCCGCACAAAAACTAGGGTTTAGTTGAAAAGGATGTATGGTCAATTTAATCAGTCTTTTTGTGTTTCTAATGTCTATTAGTGAATTATTCTTGATTATTTGGGCTTAAACAGTGATGTTTTGATTATGAAATGACTGGTTGAAGAATTTTGAAGATACTTGCTAGTTGTGTTTGAAATTTAGTGAAGCTTTTGTGGTTGTTTAAGAATGTCAGTAGATCTAAGTGTGATTCAATATTTATTTCAGAGTGACAGTGGTTTAGTTTTCAGAATGTTGTGGATCAAGATTTGTACATGGGTATGCTTCATGAAAAGCGTGTACACACACGAGTTTGTTACTGTAGAGTAGCGTATATATTTTGACATATGGTTGATCAGGGTTTGCAGTAACAAAATATCATTTCTATGATATGCAATATGTTGTTTAGTATTCTAGTTACAATGATTTGACTGTTCTAGTTGTTTAAGTTGATTGATTTTGGATTTAGTTTTGTTGGTTGAGTTTTATTTGATTTAGTTGATTCAATGATTGGGTTGTAGTGATTGGTTGATTCAGCTGGGTCAAAGATTGATTATTGAGTTACAGTGATAAGTTTCAGTTTTGGTGATTGGTTTTGATATTAAATGTTGGATGCAGGTCCAATCTGAAAATTTGATGAAACGTGGCCTACAAGTTGTGATGTTGTGTAGCAGGTGGACCCAATATGAAAATTTATGAAACATGGTCCCCAAAGGTATTGAAGGTTGGAGTTTTCAATGAGGGAGTTGAAGCTTCCTTCTAGTGGTTGCTATTAAATCAAATAAAGGGGTTGGATCTCCCTTCTAGTAGGAGCTGGAGAATAAGTGAAGGTTGTATCCTTCTGCAGGTGGGTGCCTGTGTACTGGTATGAGTTTACACCACTACAAGACTTAGGGGGTTGGTTCTCCATTCTAGTAGGAGCTATAGGACAAGAAAAAGTTGTAGCCTTCTAAAGGTGGGTGCATGTGTACTGGTATGAGTATGCTCCAACGCAAGATTGTAAAATATTTTCTTTATATTAAAAGGAAGATGGAGACGAAAAGAACATCTGGTTTTTCCCCGCAATGGTTTCCACCTTAAATCATGGTCTTCATGTGTGTTGCTTATGTGTGAAGGTTTATTTTGTTCTTACTGTTTATTTAATGTTTAATGAAGTGTTGATGCACTAGATCAACATAAACAAAATATGAATTAACTGAAGATTAGTTTTATTGGATATATGTTAGTGATCTTAATAACAATTGCGTACACACATAGGTTCCCTTCAGTAAAGTCGCATATTGAAATTAGGTTATGAAAATAAAAAGTTTAATGATTTGAAAGTATTGATTCACCCCCACCCCTATTATTTTTCCAACAATTGATATTAGAGTCGGTCCTTTGGTAGAAGCTTGATTACTTGAAGGAGATTAATCAAGATGAGTAGTCACAAAGGAGTATTTTCTATTCGACCTCCTATATTTAATGGAACTAACTTTGTCTTTTGGAAAGTTAGGATGAGAGCATACTTGCAGGCACTAGGAGCTGATGTGTGGGAAATCATTGAGAGTGGATATCAAAATCTAGCCTCTATTCCTTCAGATACTATAGGAAACAAAAAATATGAAACCAATGAGAAGTTGTAGATTCCATCTTGAAAAGTCTGGACGAGACTGAGTTTGTGAAGGTAATACAACTGAACACAACAAGGGGAATGTGGGATAATATTATCCAAATTTATGAAGGCTACACCAAGGTAAAATGTGTTAAACTTCAAACATTCAGAACATAATATGAGACATTGGAAATGCATGATGATGAAAGCATTGCAAATTTTTTTCTTAGAGTAGATGAGATTTTTAATGCCATGAGAAATATTGGTGAAGAAATAAAAGATGGTTCTATTATTGAAAACATTTTGAGATCTCTAACTTTGAAGTTCGAATCCAAAGTATCTGTTATTGAAGAAATGCAGGATCTGAAAAGTCTCACATTTTATCAACTCCATGGAATATTGAAAACATTTGAGATGTGGAAAGGTGGTTCTTCAGATATGAGATAAGAAACCTTCAAAGCTACTACAAAAGAAAAATAAAAGGAAGAGTCAGGTTGTATATCAAAAGAAGAAGAGAAAACTTCGTAAAGTAACTCCAAGTGGGTACTGGAAGATTCATAGGTAAGCTTTCCTATGCTACTAAGTGTTCCTATAGAGAAAAATAGGAGAAAGGAAAAGAAGATGCCAAAATAAATAGAAAGAGGTTTGAAAACAAGAGAAGTTTTTATACGCATGAAGACAATGATGGTCTTTCAAATAGTGAAAAAGGTGAGTATGATCAATATTGTCATTTACTTATTGCATTTGAAGATAAAACTAATAATGAGTTTGATGGCCTAGAATAAATGAGTACTTTTATAGAAAATTTTGACAGGAATATATTAGATGCAGTAACAGTTACCGATGTCAACAAATATTCAATTTTGGGAGAAACCCACTTTCTATTGATCAAGAATGAAGAAGGCGCAGCATCATCGGGTATGGGGTTTTTTTCAAAATGTGATCCATTTTGTTTTATATTCAACAATTATAGTGATGATGATAGTGAAATCACTGAGCTTGCACTTATGGGTAAAAGCAAAAGAAAGCCTCTTGAAGAAATAAATTAAGGTATGTTAGAATCAATGGAAAATGCGGATATGCATATGCTAAGAAAATATAATTATCAACAGTGGGAACAAAATATGAAGTATAATCTAATGAATCTCGATGTTTGGCTTCTAGTGTGCAATGTTTACACCAAGTTTCCTCCATCAGACAAGGAATTGCAAAAGAACTGTAAGGCTTTAAGTAACATATTTTGTAGCATATTTGATTCAATATTGAATAAGGTTATGAATTATACTATTGCAAATCAAGTGTGGGATAAGATACAAGAAATGCATGAAGATGTCTCAAAGGAGGATTTCTTAGGTAATCTTATATCTAACAATGTGTTCAAAATAACAGATGGAGTTGTTGATTCAAAAGAAGTCATGTTAGCAGAAATGTTTTATCTTAGAACAAAACTTAATCTCGCTTTGAAAAAGATTGTTGATCTTAAAGATAAGTTGCACACTTATGATAACAACTATCATGTTGGTATGGTATCCAGCCAATATTGTGAATGACTTTGTTAGGTCCCTATAATACTAGTGGTTCCCCCATTACTATTGTTGTTGTATCCCTTATTTTTATTATTGTTCCCCTATTGTCCACATATTGTTATTATTGTGCCCCATAGAATCCCACTATTGTTATTTTTGCGCCTTTATATTATTATTGTTAGGTTGGCTTCGGTTATATTGTGACTCCTTAGACTCCTATATATAGAAAGGAGGTTTGGTCATTTGAATCATCAAAGAATTGTTCATTTTTGTAATGTAAATCAGGTTTCCCCATTAAAGAGGCTTATTTATAAGGCATTGATCTATCTTTTCTATCTTTTTGTGAGCTAGTTTCATAACATTTGGTATCAGAGCTTTGGATTCTAGGGTTTCGTTACTCCAAACATGTTATAGACATTTTTGGGCACTACAACCCCAAGCATGAAATGTCCATAAACCAAGGGATCCTAAGTCCCTAAAAGTGTTGTTCTAACCCCTAAAGGAACAAGGTCAACTGATTACAACTTCTCCCAGAAGTTCTCCATGAAAAACTGCTCAGAACTGGTCAAAACAGGATCATTTCAGCTGCTCCATAGGCAAAGTGCAATGTATCTCACCTAAATACACTGTGTGGGTGCATTGCATTTCAAAAATCCCTTCTATGGGGTGCGATGGGCAAGAAGTGACAAATGGCAGTGTCATTCCACGAGGTGGAGAGGCATGGAATCTTCCAGAAACTTCTCCTGTGACACTTGCCTCTCTCAATTCGACCAAGGATGAGTAAGAGATCATCCATCTCCAAGTGGAAGCAAGAACTATCAGAGGGAAGACAGTAATCAAATCACAAGCTGACTCATCTCCCTTACAGATATCTATATATGGATCCCTCATCCCAGAGGTCCAGAGGCTGGAATTTTGCATATTGTAAGGAATTGCTGTTGGTTTCTTGAGACAACATTAGAGTGTTGGGTGACCTAAGCTTTGTATGAGGTGAAGAGGGGCTTCCTTGCTGAGAGGATGATGCTGGGTCAGAACAACTGGTTGTAACTCCCTTGGCTCTTTCTTGTTTATCAATAAAAGCTATTCAAGTTTTCCTCCATACTCTTGTGTCATTTATGTTTTTTGCATTTGTATGGTCAATTTACATCTGATCCTAGATTTTTTATGATTATAGATCCATGTTATTGTATAGTGCTATGCTACTGTGATCTTACAGGTACTCTGTGAAGCTGGGCGTACAAGGGAGCAAGTAGCGAAAGACTATCAAGAGAGAGAGGAATCGAACTAGGAGATTAGCGCAAGACAGAGGTTGGTCTTCTTTGTTCTTCTCTCATCTATATTTCATAAAGGAAAAATGAAAGTAGCTTTGCTTTGTTTGTTTCTAAGGTAGCTACCACACCTTAGTGGGATAAGCAGTTCTGTGTAGACACTTTTCCCTATAACAAAACAGGTCATCGTGGAATTTTCGCTATAATGTTTTCGCTACAAAGTTTCAAAAGCTAAAGAAAAGCCCATTTGAGGAAGAATAGTTCTAAACCTTGGGAACAAATTTTAGAGCTTGTCTCGCTATATTTATGGAGATATAATATGAGGAAGTTAGGCTTTTTGCAGACCCCCGAATTACGTTCCAAACATGTGACCTTGGGAAAATCGCGATAACTTTCGCTCTGAGCATCAGATTGAATTTTCATAAGAAGTTACAGAAAGAGGACGGAATGTAGTTTTTTGGATATCATTTTCTAAACATAAGGTTGAAACAATGACCCACGGCACGTCGTACAAGTTCGCTCTACTGAACTAGTTTATACTCAGGTCATCGTGGGAGATTTGTTATAACTCTTCATTGAAGAATCCAATATTGATAAAACTTGCAGGGTTAGAAATATTACTCATAGGGTTACTGCAGGAAGACATTTCAAACCTTGGAGATCCAAATTACAGAGATACATCATATTCAATATTGGGCTTCTACAAAGTGAAAAATGGTGTGTAGTTTTTTTAAATTTTTCCATAAGATTGGTTTGAAAACCTAGTTTGAGGGAATTCAAAGGGCATAGTGAAGCATTATTATCGGTAATTTATGACCCAAAGAAAGAAAATGGAAACACCTAGTAAGAAACTTGAAATCTCTAGCATGACTCATGAAGAAGAGGAAGAAATGCAACATGATATATCAAAATTATGAGACTAAGTGCAACAAATTTCAATAGCACAAAAAGTAATAGAAGCTAAGATGGATGGTTTAAAGAAAAGTGTAGAAGCTAAGATGAATGACTTGGAAGCTAATATGGACGACGTGGAAGCTAAGACGAATGGTGTTGAAGCTATGATGGACGATTTAAAGAAAGGCATGGAAGATTTGAAGACATATTTGACAAAGTTTTTACAAGAAATGCTTACTAATGGTGAAAATGTAGTAAAGGAAACTCATGATGAGAAAAAAAATAAATGTTAATCATGATTTCATAGACTCTAATGTTTGATCGAAGAACCACCATGTTCCAAATATCGATATGAGGAAGTTTGATGGCAATGATCCCGGAACACGGATACTATAGATGGATCAATTTTTTGATCTCCATAATATGCAAAACACACAAAAGGTACGCATTGCAACTTTATATTTGGAACCAAATCAGTTTGTATGGTATCGATGGCTCTGATCTTGTAAAAAAATTGTCACTTGGGCTATTTTTATGGATGAAATGATAGCACATTATGAGGATACAAAAAGCAACACTTTTTTTAGCCAATCGATAAATCTCAAACAAAAGGGTTCAATGATGGAGCACATTGAGGACTTCCAAAAATTGAATATAAGGGTAAAAGATATTCCATAGGAGCATAGGATTGATGTGTTCATACGGACTTTAAAAGATAACATCCAACATGAGGTTCACCTTTGGGAACCAGATTCATTAGAGAATGCATTCGGTTGGCAAGAAAAATGGAAAGCACAATTACGGAAACAAGGAAGCCTACCACTCACAATCGTAAAGATGGAAGTGTTGGTGTCCCTAGCCATCCATAGTCTACAAGGTTGACAACACAACAATTGGAAGAAAAAAGAGCAAAAGGGATTTGTTACAGTTGTGATAGAAAATACACTAAAGGTGATAAGTCTACTGGGAAGAAGTTATTTTACATAGATTGTGAAGAGGAGGAAGAAAAGGAACAAGAAACATCAAAAGAAGAGGATATACACCAAGAACAAACCTTAGAAAAAGAATAAATGAATCCAACCATATCTTGTAATGCATTGGCTGGAATTACCACTCCTCAAACTATTAAGATAGAAGGGAATATTAAGAAGAAAAAGGTAATAGTGTTTATTGATTCGGGAAGTACCCCTAATTTTATTCATTGTAAGATAGCCAAGGAATTGAATTCCTTCCTATATCCAAGACCAGAGTGTCAAGTGATGGTTGCAAGTGGAGGAACCATAAATTGCTCAGGAAAGTGCCATAATATCAAGCTATCCATGGGAGAATATGTATTGAATAGGCCAATGATTTCCATTCCAATGGGTGGTGCTGATGTTGTACTAGGAGTCCAATGGCTACAATCCCTGGGTACAATAGCTTTTCATTTTCAAGAACTTTTCATGAAATGCTCTTCAGAAGGAAAGAAAGTTGAATTAAGGGGTATCGTAGGGAAACCAGGAACGATAATAAGCTCTAATGAAATGCCAAAGCTTCTAAAGAAAGAATAGCAAGGCATAATTGCACAATTATGTTCACTAGAGGTTTCCACATCGAAATCATCCATTTCTCCAGATCTCCAAAAATTCTTCGACAATTATTCCAAGGTATTTGAGACTCCCAAAGGCCTCCCACCTATTCGTAATCATGATCATGCTAGGTAGTGTTCTTCCAAACACCAGGCCTTACAGATATCCCTATGTCCACAAGTGTGAAATTGAACATATAGTTGTAGAAATCTTAGAGGCTGGTATAATTCAACCTAGACAAAGATCTCTCTCTACTCCAGTAGTATTGTTTCACAAGAAGGATGGATCATGGCGCATGTGTCCAGATTATAGGGATATCAACAAGCTCACTATTAAAGATAAATTTCCCATTCCTGTCATTGATGTATTATTGAATGAATTGCATGGATCAATTTACTTCACCAAGTTGGATCTTCGTTCATGATATCATCAAATCAGAATGAAGACTGAAGGCATTCCAAAAACAACATTTAGAACTCATGAGGGTTATTATGAATTTTTGGTCATGCCTTTTGGCCTTACTAATGCACCTTCTACATTTCAAGGTTTGATGAATTCCATTTCAAAGCCTTCCTTAGAAAATTTTTGTTAGTATTTTTTGATGATATACTAATTTAAAACAAGTCTTGGAAGGATCATGTGCAACATGTTGACATGGTGCTCAAACTATTGGAGGAGAAACAATTATATGCAAAAATCTCCAAATGTTTCTATATAGTACAATAGGTAGAATATCTGGGTCATATTGTATATCATGAAGGTGTTAAGGTAGAACTTAGCAAAATTAAAACCATTAAGGAATGGAAAATCCCCACATCCATAAAGAATCTACGAGGATTTCTCGGGTTGACATGGTATTATCCCAAGTTTGTTAAGAATTATGGGAGAATAGCAGCACCTCTAACAACATTATTGAAGAAAGATTCCTTTTCATGGACTTTAGAAGCAACAGAGGCCTTTGAGAATCTTAAAGAGGTAATGTGCCAAGCACCAGTCTCAGCTACACCAGATTTCACAAAAAGCTTTATTGTGGACTGTGATGCCTCAGGAAATGGAATTGGTGCTATTTTAATGCAAGAAGAAAGACCCATCTCTTTCGAAATTAGTCGAATCGAAGGAAAGTATTTAAACAAAGCTATTCATGAGAATGAAATGTTGGCAATACTACATGCACTTAAGAAATGGCGACCCTACCTAATGGGAAGACACTTCAAGGTAAAAACAGATCATGATAGTCTTAAATACTTTTTAGAACAAAGATTATCTTTAGAAGAGAAGGAAAACTAGGTCACAAAGATGTTGGGTTATGACTTTGAGATCCTCTACAAAAAAGGGAGCAAAATGTTGTGGCAGATGCACTCTCAAGAAAGGATGAGGATGTGGAAGCATTTATTTGCGCCATTTCTATTATCCAGCCATATTGGATAAACGAAGCAAGGGATGAATGGAAGAATGACGAGGAAGGGTGGGCACTCATTCAAAAGATACAACAAGGTCCTAATACATCTGATACATTTAGTTGGTACAAGGATTGGTTATACCTATGTAAGAATTCCCAACTCAAATAAAATATTCTTAGGGAATTGCACACCTCTCCCTTAGGAGGAATCTTAGTATTTATAAAAACCTATGACAGGGTTAAGAAGGATTTTTTTGGGATGGCCTTAAATCGGATATTCAAAAGTTTGTGGTGGAATGTTTGGTTTGCCAACAAAATAAAGTTGAAACAATTTAGATCCCAAGACTATTACAATCTTTATCCATTCCAAGCCAATGTTGGGAGGAGGTTTCTATGGATTTTATTACAGGTTTACCCAAGTCTGAAGGAAAGAGTGCTGTCGTGGTAGTAGTTGACAGACTTACCAAGTACACACACTTGTGTGCATTATCTCATCCATTTAAAGCAAGTACAGTTTCTACTGCATTTATGGAAACATTCAAAATCTACATGGAAACCCAAAGGTTATTGCAAGCGACAGAGATCCCATTTTAACTGGAAATATTTGGATAGAATTATTTTCTTGTCTTGGTACTCAATTAGCTCATAGCTCATATTATCATCCTCAATATAATGGGAAAACTAAGATAGTAAACAAATGTTTGGAAGGATATCTTCATTACTTTGTATTTGATAAACAAACACAATGGGTCAAATGGTTGCCCCTGGCTGAATGGTGGTATAACACTTTCTTCCATACTGCAACAAAAATGACCCCATTTCTGGCACTTTATGGATATCATGCAGCATCCATCACATCATATTTAAGATAAAATTGTAAGGTTCAAGTAGATCAACAAGAAGTTCTCCAACTCTTAAAGGATAACCTCACCTTGGTGCATAATAGAATGAAACAGTAGGAAAATCAACATCGCATCGAACAAAGTTCTGGTGTAGGTGATTGGGTATTCCTACGGCTACAATCATACAAACAAATGTCCCTCAAGCAATCTAAGAAGGAAAATAAAGTATCAGCAAAGTACTATGGTCCGTACAAGGTGTTGCAAAAGATACGTACTATGACATACAAATTGGAGCTTCTTACAGTTTCCTGAGTGCACCCAATTTTCCATGTTTCACATTTAAAGAAGTTTATAGGTGATAAGGTTCCAGTTCAAACAATATTTCCAGAACTTGATGAGGAAGGAAAAATCATATTGGAACCTGAAGCAGTAAAAGAAACAAGAACTCGACAGCTATGAAATCGATTAGTTTCAGAGTATCTCATCAAGTGGAAGAACTTACCCGTTGAATATTCCACATGGGAGGATAAGAATTTTATACAGAAGCATCCAAAACTACTTAAGCATTGAGGACAACACTTTTTTGAAGGAGAGGGTCATGTTAGGTCCCTATAATACTAGTGATTCCCCCATTACTATTTTCATTGTATCCCTTATTGTTATTTTTGTACCCATATTTTCCCCATATTTTTATTATTGTGTCCCATAGAATCCCACTATTGTTATTTTTGTGCCTTTATATTATTATTTTTCGGTCGGGTTTCATTATATTGTGATACCTTAGACTCCTATATATAGAAAGGAAGTTTTTTCGTTTGAATCATCAAATAATTGTTCATTTTTGTAATGTAAAGGAGGTTGCCTCCTCGAAGAGGCTTATTTCTAAGGCATTGATCTATCTTTTCTATCTTTTTGTTAGTTGGTTTCATAATACACTTGAAGTCAAGGTCGTCTCTCTAAGAGAAGATCTTCAAAAATCTGATAAGCAAATTGAAGAACTACTTCAAGCTTTTAAAGAACAAGAAAATGGGCTAAAAGAAGTAATTCTCAAATTAAAACAACAAATGGAGGAAGGAATAAAGTTCGAAGAAATTATGAAGAAGCAGTATCTAGAAAAGGAAAGGAAATATCAAGTTGAGGTAAATATCCTAAAAGGTAAATTAGAAGAAAAGGATAAACATTTGTGATTCCAAGATAGTACTAAGATTTTGGATAATATTCTTAGTAGTCAAAGATCTCCGACTATCAAATCTGGTCTTGGTTTTCATGAAACTATTGAAGGAGAATTTAGTTCATAAGATGAGGCAAGGAATTCTAATGCAAAATATGAAATGATCAACAAAGAGATAAGAAGTCAACCTCATCAACAACCAAGGAAATAAAATCTTCAAAGGAAATCATTTACTCCTAACTATAGAAGTGTTAGTTTATTTTCTCCTTTGATCAATAATTTTGAATGTTCTATATGTCATAATTATGGACATGTTGCAGCCAATTGCATAAGTAGAATGTTTCAAACTAGTAGCCATCTCACAAAAATATCATCATCTTTTAGGTACTTTAAGGGATATTGTTTTTCTTGCAATATGTTTGGTCACAAAGCCTTTGATTGCAATAGAAGGAATATGAAACATATAAGACATTATGCTTGTAACAAGTTTGGGCATGTAGCAAAAGAATGCGGGAACAAGTCTATGGTTACCGCAGAAAACATGGTAAGCAACCAGTTAAGAACACTAATATCAAAAGACCTGAAAAAGATGGATCCTTCAACTTTTATCATAATAATCAAGAAGAATAAGAACATATAAGGTGTGTTCTTGCTCTCTACTCATTTGAGGACGAAGATGAATGGTACATAGATAGTGGATGTTCTCATCACATGACTAGAGATAAGAGTAAAATGGAGCCTTGCAGGAAGAAAAAACATGGTAATGTTATTCTTGGAACTAATCTTCCAACAAATTTTATAGGAAAAGGTAAAGCTAGAATAAATAAAACTAGAGTAGCAAGCGATGATTTATTATTTCAAGGGATAAAGCAGAATGTTATTAGTGTAGGTGAAATGGAAGATAAGGGAAAAACAATTGTGTTTACATCAAACAAGTGTAAGGCTGTGAATGAAGTAACTGGAAATTTCATAATAAGAGGATATACAAATCCAGAAAAATTATGTGTTTGAAGAACGAGATTCTCATAGATATGAAAAAAAATTAGACTCAGAGTAAAAGAAGATGGTGCTAATTGTAGTCCATTATTCTTGAACGAATACTACTAATAGTGACTGCAGAATTGGTGACAGGTACTCGACCTCATGAAAAATAGGTCCTCATAATTAGTGATGTGTAATCTCGGGGGAGTAATACATGTTTTTTCTTAATGATTATTCCCATGGTTGTTTTTAATTTTCATACTACTTATACTATAGAGAGTGGCTCTGGTATAGTAACAATAAACATGTATAGATAAAACAGAATCGGGGGAGTTGAAGAAGTGAAATTTTAGTATTTCACTTTCTGTGTGCAGATCATATAAAGGAAATTCGAGTGTATATGCGAGTTTTAAACTGAACAGTTGCCTATATATTGGTTTGATGAAGAAATAGTGGGACAAACTTAGTAGAAGGGATTGATATGATTAAGTCAATTATTGTTTGACTTTCATGATTTTGATGGTTTATGGTTACAGTATCCTGATGCTGCTTCGAAGTGCTTTTGGACTTTATAAGTTGTTGTTGACTGGTTGATGAAGATGATTTGATGATTTTTTCTGATATATGAGATGATATGATCAAATCTGACAGTGAAAATTTGGCACATGTTTAGGGGGAGAAATCATTTACTCCTAACTATGGAAGTGTTAATGGATTTTCTCCTCTGATCAATAATTTTGAATGTTCTATATGTCATAATTATGGACATGTTATAGTCAATTGCAAAAGTAGAATGTTTCAAGCTAATAACCATCTCACAAAAATATCATCGTATTTTAGGTGCTTTAAGGGATATTGTTTTTCTTGCAATATGTTTGGTCACAAGGCCTTTGATTGCAATAGAAATAATGTGAAACATATAAGATGTTATGGTTGTAACAAGTTTGGGCATGTAGGAAAAGAATGCAGGAACAAGTCCGTGGTTACCGCAGAAAACATGGTAAACAACCAGATAAGAACATTAATGTCAGAAGACCTAAAAAAAATGGATCCATAAACTTTTGTCATAATAACCAAGAAAAAGAATAATAGATAAGGTGTGGTCTTGCTCTCTACTCATTTGTAGGTGAAGATGAATGGTACATAGATAGTGGATGTTCTCATCACATGACTGGAGATAAGAGTAAAATGGACTCCCTCAAGAAGAAATGACATGGTAATGTTATCCTTGGAACTAATTTTTCAACAAAAGTTCTAGGACAATGTAAAGCAAGAATGAATAAAACTAGAGCAGCAAGTGATGCTTTATTAGTTCAAGGGCTAAAGCAGAATATTCTCAGTGTAGGTCAAATGGAAGATAAGGGAAATATATTTGTGTTTACATCAATCAATTGTAA
Source organism: Pinus tabuliformis (assembly GCA_031772625.1). NCBI lineage: Eukaryota > Viridiplantae > Streptophyta > Pinopsida > Pinales > Pinaceae > Pinus > Pinus tabuliformis. The sequence goes on along the minus strand of CM062806.1, from coordinate 705,166,143 downwards.
GGTTATGAATGAAGTAACTGGAAAATTCATAATAAGAGGATATAGAAATCCAAACAAATTTTATGTGTTTGAAGAATGAGATTCTCATAAATATGAAAAAAATTCAGACTCAAAGTAAAAGAAGATGGTGTTCATTATAGTCCATTATTCTTGAATGAATACTCCTAACAGTGACAGTAAAAGTGGTGAGAGGTACTTGACCTCATGAAAAACAGGTCCTCACAATTAGTGATGTGTAATCTCAAGGGGAGTAATACATGTTTTTTCTTGATGATTATTCCCATGGCTGTTTTTAATTTTCATACTGCTTATACTATTGACAGTGGCTCTGGTATAGTAACAATAAACATGTATAGATAGAACAGACTAGGGGGGAGTCGAAGAAGTGAAATTTCAGTATTTCACTTTCTACATGCAGATCCTATAAAGAAAAGTCAAGTGTACATGTGAGTTATGAAATGAACAATCACATATATATTGGTTTGATGAAGAAATAGTGGGACAAACTCGGGAGAAGGGTTTGATATGATTCAGTCAATTAATTTTTGACTTTCATGATTCTAATGGTTGACTTGTTACAATATCCTTATGCTACTTAGAAGCTATTTTGGCCTTTATAATTTGTTGATGACTTGATGGATGGCTAGTTGATGAAGATGCTTTGATGATTTCTTCTAATATATGAGATGATATGATCAGATCTGATAGTGAACATTTGGCACAGATTTAGGGGGGGATTTTCTATAATAATGCATTGTTGGCATTATGTTTGATTGATACATAATGATGTTTATCAAAAAGTTTATGATATTGAAGCTACATTGTCTTATCTCACGAGTTAATGATGGAAATATACAAGTTGTTGTTCTTGGTTTTGCCAATAGATGCTCATGATGGAGATTATATATAGTATATGATAGTTGCTGATGACTATCATGGTCTTATTGATTTCCTTTGTCTTCGTTATAAATTTCATATATATCATTTGATGTAAAGGTCATGTAAAGACCTATGATGTACTCATTCAATTATTTATGGACTATTATGGTCAATTCCTTTTAGACGTGTGATGTAATTTGTAACCCCACTATGCTTGGAAAGTTGAAGTAATAATGATGTCAAATATGTAAATCCGCTGTGTTTGGGTAATTGATGTAAGTTTGAGTCCTTGGTAATAGGAAAATTCATATGAGTCATAGAGTCATGTACTTCATTGTACATCTGTTAGAAATTTCAGCATGTGCTTAAGGGGTCATGGTCAGTCTTCAGTATTCATATTTAGCAATTCAGATCTACAACACTCAAGAAATGAGTCTTCATTCAGCGTTGGTCAGCCCTTTTCCCTTGATGTCAAAGGGGGAGAGTAAATTTGTGTTTGGAGAGTATATTGTTGTTAGAAAATCTTGGTGCTTGACTTGATGTGTTTTACAGGCATCTACAGGTTGTGGTGACCAGACACGAAAGTGGTTTCCATCAAGTCCAAAGGGGGAGATTATTGCCATTATGAATTATGTGTTTTCCTTGATGGAAACCTACCTGATGAGTTGTCCATGATGATAAACTACTTGATGAATATGTAAACATGATGTGACAAAGTGTTTTGACAAAGGCGTCACAGTTCAGAGGCAGAGGAATGATAAAGTTGAAAGTTCAAGAAGTATACATGGGTTTTGTGAAGCAAAAATACATACACACGTGAATATGAAGAAGCAAAGGCATGTAGAATTTCCAAACCATTGTATTCTAAATAATAAGGGTACTTACCATGGTATTTCCCTGTCATTATGATCCCAGCAATAGATGCTTTGATCCCATTTAAGAAAAACATCAGCTGGAGTATAGTTTTGACTTGTGGTATTGGATTAGGGCTAAGCTATATAAGGGGATGAAGATGAAAGTGGTAGGTGGTGTGCAAGTGATGAAAATGTTATGAATAGTTAGCTTTGAAGAAAATATGCATGTAATGGGCTATTGATGTTTTTCTTGATCAGAAACTAAGTATACACACCAAAATTTTGTTATGGATCAGATCCAATAGATCTGAGATGACAATATTGATTATGAGGTGATTTGGTTTGTGTTGATAGCATCTTAACGCATGATTTTTCTATGTTTGCGAGATCTGGGTATGTCTGAAGTTCTATGTTTCAGTGAAGGTTTAATCATGAAATTGTAGATATGTAGATGGGTTTTATAGCCTGCAAGATGCGTACACACACGAGTGTGAGACTGGTAAGTCGCATGTATTTCCTGATCTATACGCAATTTTGTTTTAAGGAAAGTGCGTACATAAAATAGGGTTTTGATGAAAAGGATGTCTAATCAATTTAATCGGCCTTGTTGTGTTTCTTTTGTATGTCAATGAAGTATTCGTGATGATCTTGGCTTAAGCAATGATTTTTTTATTATGAAATGATTGATTGAAGAATGTTGAAGATACTTGTTGGTTGTGTTTGAAGTTTAGTGAAGGTTGAGTGGTTATTTCATAATGATCTAGAATATCTGAGTGTGATTTAGCATTTATTTCAGAGTGACATTGATTTAGTTTTAAGGAAGCAGTGGTTCAATATCTGTACATGGGTATGCTTCATGAATAGTGTGTACACACACGAGTTTTCTACTGTAAAGTATCATATACATTTTGACATATGGTTGATAAGGGTTTGGAATAATATAATATTGTTTCTATGATGTGAATTATGTTGTTTGGTATTCTTGTTACAATGATATGACTATTCTAATTGTTTAAGTTGATTGATTTTGGTTTTAGTTGATTTGTTGGGTTTCATTTGATTTAGTGATTGGGCTGTAGTGATTGGTTGATTCAGTTGGGTGAGATATTGATGATTGATTTACAACTATAAGTTTTAGTTTTGGTGATTGGTTTTGAGCTCAAATGTTGGTAGTGGGTCCAGTCTAAAAATTTGATGAAGTGTGGCCTGCAAGTTGTGACATTGTATAGCAGGTGGATGTAGTATAAAAATTTATGAGACGTGGTCCCGAGAGTGTTAAAGGTTGGAGCCTTCAATGAGGGAGTTAAACATTCCTTCCAGTGGTAGCTAGTAAATTGGATTAGGGGGTTGGAGATCCCTTTCATTAGGAGTTGGAGAACGAGTGAAGGTTGTAGCCTTCTGTAGGTGGGTGTCTGCATACTCGTATGCGTTTACACCAATACAAGGTTTAGGGGGGCTGGAGCTCCCTTCAAGTAAGAGATGGAGAACATGCAAAGGTTGTAGACATCTACAGGTGGGTGCCGATGTACAAGTATGAGTCTGCACCAGTACAAGATTGTAAAAGACATTTTTTATATTAAAATGAAGATATAGATGACAACAACATGTGGTTTTTTCTTGCATTGGGTTTCCACCTTAAATCTTGGTGTTCATGTGTGATGGTTATTTTTTTCTTACTGCACATGGTTACTTTATATGTAATTTTTAATGAAGTAATGATGCATTGGCTCAAGATAAATAGAAGATGAATTAACTAAAAATAATTTTACCGGATATATGCTAGTTGTCTTAATAACAATTGCATACACACATGGATTCCTTTTAGTAAATTTGAATACATAAATCAAGATATGAAATTGAAAAGTCTAATGGTTTGAAAATATTGATTCATCCCCCCAAGAAATCTTAGTATTTTTCCCAAGAATTGTAACTTTAATTAAGAGTTTATGTAGTCAAAATTAACCACTAGTAGGCTATTGGGATGTGTTATAACTGGGCCACTACGAGGAAGAGGCATTCCATTCTTTCAAGAGAATTTTTTTCCATAGTTGAGAAAAGATAGCCAACAAAGATAGGAGATAGAGCACACACAAAGGATATGTGCACTGTAGCAACCCATGGGCCACATACATTACTTCTTTGTACCTGCAACCATATTTCTAGACTGAGAAAGAGAGTGAAGCTGCCTCACCTTCCAGCTGTGTTTTCTCCTTAAAGGGTTTCCTAGAGAGCACATCTTGTGTCTTATGTGTGTGTGTTCTTATTTTTTATTTCTCTATTTTTCTTAAATTCCATTCACATGCATACACTAATTACTGCTAAATCCACAGGTCTTAAATTTTAATAAACTGTAATAGTGTACTATAATATTATTAGATCTGTTGTGATGAACTATCTAGTTGAATATCCATGACAATTTACAGATCATTTGGTATCAGAGGAAGTTTCTTTGGGTATTTGTAGATATTTATAGGGGATCTAGGTCAGCGGGGTTGAAAATCATAAAAATATCATCATGGCCAAAAAATATATAAAGAAACCTCGTGATCTTGCAGAGGTGGAGCTTTCACGGCTAAGAAAACAAATCATGGATATAAACCGAAATCTAAACCTCCTCATGGCAGCCCTAAGAAATAAGATGGGGATATTTGGAGAACATGGGGGTTTGAATGTAAAGGAATAATAATAAGTGATCAGGTGCTCATGTCCTAAGTGTCGTAAAATGCTCAAAATTCAAAGTGCTCAGAAATAGCTCAGAGTTGAACAATTGGAAAGTTCTCGTCTTACCAATTATGGCGCCGCAAATGGTTCGAAAAACGGTCGCTGTATGAGGAAGTTATGGCAAAAAGAAGAATTTGTCCATAACATTAGAAATTTTAATTTTTCAAAAAAAAACAATTAAAAAAGGAATATTCTGCCGAATAGTCCTTGGAATATTCCAAGGAATATTCCATTTGCACAGCCAATCAGAAGCTTCCACGTGGCAGGCCCGGAGGCCGCGACGTGGCCCCTAGATGACATCAGCAAGATGGGTTGGGCGGATGTATTAAAAATGTTTTTGGTCAGATGGGGGATCAAACCCCCGACCTATGGTCTATTAGCCAAGCAATTTACTGTTGCATCATGTGGTCACTTGTTGGTTATGAGGCAGAGTTATTTGTTTAAAAGCTTTAAAGTTGGTTGGGGTGAAAACCAAAGGGGGCCAGCCCCCCTGTCATATGACCGTGACCGAGAATCGTGGGCCAAACCCAACTGCCAGCCCGCAAACCGCTAGCACAAACTCTAAGGTAAACATTTAATCTAACTGCAGTTTTGGCGGAAAATCTAGCAAGAGCGCCAAAATTGGCGGGCACATTAACTAAAGTTAGTTGGAGTTCTTTTAGGCTAAACTGGAGGGGATCATTAAATGGCCATAACTTTAGCTAGGAAAGGCGGTTTTGGACGAATTTTTTTTTGATTTTGGTTATTTTCGACTTTCTGAAGCCATTGGTGCAGGTGTTACAGCCATCTGAGGTCATTTGCAGAGGTCTTGGAGCCATGAAAATTCTAGGAGACACCAGGGCCCAGTTTTGTGAAGACTGTATAGGGTTGGAGGTATCCATTGGAGGTGATCCAATAGTCAATCCTGAAGGATTCAAGTGTTTTGAATCCATTTTTACCATCCATTTCTCCTATAGATGCTTCTATTCAGCTGTATTTTCAATTTGAGCATTTAATAAAAACAAGGACAAGTCCAGTTGGGAGCTTTGGACCCAGCAGACGTAGCCCTGGAGGGGGTGAACTACTTTATCAACTTCTTTTACATTTGTGGTTGATTTATTTTGCAGAACAAATTCATTTTAATGTGTTAAACAGTAAAAGGAAATAACTCTGCTATGCTTAAATGGGTCATGAACAGTTGGAAATTTCATGTGTTTTCTTTCTGCAAGACATAGAAATCTTTTAAACATGTTTAATTCTAAATTGAATACCTTGCAAACAAATTTCAAGTAGTTTCAAATTCAGATCAAGTTGGTATCAGAGCTCAGGGTTTTTGTGCAAAGATCTTCTAACTGTCTTGCAAAGTATTGATGCTTACCAAGTTGAAACTTAAAAGAGGGAAGGACAGTTGACTAGAGAACGAGAGAATCCTCAGTCAAGGAAGGCCAGGGAGCCATCACCTCCACCTTCAATTTAACCCTCAAGAGTCTCAGCAGAAGCTTCAAGGATGTCTGAACATGAAGGAGAAATTCCTACAGAGACAGATCCAAGAGAAGAAGAAAGAGTCTTCAGAAAGGCTTTCTTGGACCTCACTGAAATGGTGAGGATATTGTACCAAGAAGGAAATGAGAAATTGGCTGGAGAAGGGTCCAAACATCCACATGAAGGAGAGGGCTCTTTAGGAGGTAAGAAGGATGATGATCATTCCAAGAAAGGACATGGAGGAAATGGTGATCCACCACCCCCATCTTCAACTTCTTCCTCTTCATCCTCATCTTCTTTTGTTCATAAGCATAGATCCTCTGGAAAAAGTCCTCTTTTGAAGCTTGATGTAAAATTCGAATTACCTATGTTTAATGGTGAAGTGAATGCAGAAAAGCTTGACAACTGGATTAGGCAGTTGGAATTTTACTTGAGGATCCAAAATATGCATGATGATGCCACAAAGATTCAGTTGGCTTCTTTGAGAATGGATGGAGCAGCACTGGTCTGGTGGGAGGCCAAGACTAAAGAGGAGATCAAAAAATTTGGTAAGGTTACCTTAACATGGCCTGAATTTCTATTAGCCATTAGAAAACAGTTTTATCCTCTTGCTCACATGAAGAAAACCATTATGAATTGGCAAAATTTTAGACAACTTAAGGGTCAGAGTGTCCAAGACTACACCCAAGAATTCAGGAGAAGAGCTCTCTTGTTAGGGGTAGATTTACAGATTCAAGAAACCTTGCTGAAATACATCGGTGGCTTGCATAGCTACCTTAGACACACCATCTTGATGTTTAACCCTAATAGCCTGGACGAGGTTTGTGTCCAAGCTACCCATTTAGAGGCAAGGGGAAAAAACACATTTGAAGAGGGTAGAAACAAGCCCCCCAAGGGGAAAAATAAAGAGAAAACCTCCAAGGGAAAGAGCAAAAAGAATGCATCTGTCAAACAGGAGAGTGAGAAATTGATCTGTAAACACTGTTCTAAACCAGGCCATGAGGAGAAAAACTGTTGGAAATTATATCCTGAAAAAAGACCTCAATTTAACAAATCCAAAGGGAAACAGAAAACTGCTGCTACTACATCTACACCACAAGATTTAGGGGAAGATTCAGGTGATGAAACCAAAATTACAGCCATGGGTTTGAAAAACGTGAAGGGAAAAGAAATTGAAACTCAAGCCAGCACTAGTACCTCAAACTGTCATGTACAAGCTCCTAATGAGGAAGAAAGAATTGAACTGTTTCATGTGAGGGTGATTTCAAAACATACTAAAATTGACACACTTTTTGATAGTGGGTCACAAGCAAACCTTATATCAGAGGACTTGGTCAAGCAGCTTAAACTTGAGACCATTCCACATCTGAAGCCATATCCACTTGGATGGATTTGCAAGGATGCAAATTTACAAGTTTCAAGAAAGTGCACATTGCGCTTTGCAATTACTGCACATTTTATTGACACAGTTGAACTTGATGTGGTACCTTTTGATATAGCAGGAATTGTTTTGGGAAGTCCTTACTTGTTTGACAGGAAAGCTATCTTTCATCGCCATGAAAACAAATATCATCTGTTCAAAGGTGGCAAGGAGTTCATTGTTAGAGCTCATCGCAAGAAGACAAATATAGCAATGGTGAATGCAGGACAGGTAAAAAGGCTGGTCAATTCAAGTAAGAATTTTGTTCTTCTTATGATTAAGCCCAAGGTTGATGTGAATCATGAGTCATTTGACAATTGTGATCCAAAACTTAAATCAGATCTGTATGATGTAGTTGATGCATATCATGAGATGTTTCAGGAGCCTACAGGTTTGCCTCCTACGAGGGAGATTCAACATGAAATCCATTTGCATCCAGATTGTCCTCTTCCAAACATAGGCATGTACCGCATGTCTATTATGGAGAATGCTGAAATAAAGAAGCAAATCAAGGACTTGTTGGACAAGGGTTTCATCAGGACAAGTACCTCGCCATGTGGGTGACCGATTGTATTGATTCCAAAGAAACATGGCACTTGGCGTATGTGTGTTGATTTCAGGGCCTTGAACAAGATAACGGTAAAGAATCGTTACCCACTCCCAAGGATAGATGATTTGCTAGACCAGCTGAAAGATGCTCGATATTTCACTAAGCTAGACTTGCGCAGTGGATATCATCAAGTAAGAATTGAAGAAAGTGACGTTTGGAAGACAACCTTAAAACCAAACAAGGACTCTTTGAGTGGCTTGTGATGCCGTTTGGTTTGTGCAATGCACCTGCAACTTTCATGCGGGTAATGGATGATGTCTTGCGTCCTTTTCTTGATGATTTCATTATTGTCTACTTAGATGACATCTTAATTTTCAGCAAGTCTAGAGAAGATCATGTCATGCATGTTAGAAAAGTACTTGATGTTTTGAAGAAGAATCAATTATTTTTTAAAATGTCAAAGTTTGAATTTGGAAAGACTTCTTTGGTTTCTTTGGGACACATAGTAGGAGGAGGTGCTTTGAGAATTGATCCTACTAAGATTGAGGCTATTGTGAAGTGGCCTACTCCCAAATCCACAATAGAGGTAAGAAGTTTTTTGGGTGCAGCTCAATATTGGAGGAAGTTTATCTCTAACTTCTCTTCTATAGCAGCTCCTATGCATGCAGTGACAAGTGTGAAGCATGCTTTCCAATGGGGAGGCAAGCAACAAAAAGATTTCGAATCTTTGAAAGAGAATATTAGTTCAGCTCCAGTCCTTGCATTACCGGATTTGAGACAGCCATTTGAGATAAAAACTGATGCTAGTGATTATGCTATGGGTGCAGTTCTTCTACAACATGGTAAGCCTATTGCTTTTCATTCTGAAACTTTTAATGGTGCTGTTGTAAATTATCCTACATATGATAAGGAGTTGTATGCGTTGGTACAAAGCGTCAAAAAGTGGAAACACTACTTGATGGGCAAAGAAATTGTTATACATACCGACCATCAGCCCTTACAATACTTGCAATCACAAAGCAAGTTACAATATTCACGACACTTCAGATGGATGGGATTCTTGCAACAGTTCCATTTGGTAATAAGGTATAAGAAAGGTACTTTGAATAAGGTTGTTGATATGCTTTCAAGGCCTATTATTGGTGTTGTTACTTTACTTAAGAATGATTCCATTGTACATGATAGTTACATAGAACAATATGCATCTGATGATGACTTTAAAGATGTGTATGCTAACTTGAGTAAAGGAAATCATGTAGAGGAAAATGACTATCACATGCATAACAATTTGCTGTTTCATTTGGGCAACTTGTGTATACCACAGGGGGACAGGATACATGTCATAAGAGAATCTCATTCTTCTCTTATTGCTGGCCATTTTGGTGTGAGCAAAACAGTTGCACATCTACAGAGGTATTGCTATTGGCCTCGCATGGTAGATTCCGTTTCAAGGTTCATAAGAGGTTGTTCATTATGTGCTACAAGCAAGCCTAGCAATAGGAAGCTTGGTTTGTATACTCCTTTGCTGGTACCTTCTAGACCATGGGAGAGCATCTCTATGGATTTTGTAGGAGGTTTGCCAAAATCTAGAAAGCAGCATGATTATTTATATGTAGTAGTTGATCGTTTCAGCAAAATGTGTATACTTATGCCTTCTAAGAAAACTATAACTATTGAACAAACTGCTGAATTATTTTTTCATCATGTATGGATTCACTTTGGTTTGCCTACTTCCATTATTAGTGACAGGGATTCCAGATTTGTGGGGAATTTTTGGTCCAACCTATGGGAGATGATGGACACAAAGTTGAAGAAAAGTATTGCTTTCCATCCGCAAACAGATGGACAAACCGAAGTTGTTAACAGAACCATTGTGCACCTCTTGAGAGGTTATTGCAGCAAGCATCCCAAGCTTTGGGATGAACATTTGTACTACATACAACATGCTTACAATCGTGCCAAGCACTCTTCCACAAACACCTCACCGTTTGAAGCTTGTTTTGGTTACTTGCCAAAATCACCTCTTGATTTCATTCTTGAGAAAGATGTTGCCATTGAGGGACATAGTGATATTGAAAAAGCTCGTTCATTCATTGGAAGAATTCAGCAAATACATCAACAAATTCAAGAAAAACTTCAGAAGAGTCAAGGCAAGTACAAGGAAAGACACGACAAGCATAGAGTCAATCAAAAGCTTCAAGAAGGGGATGAGGTATGGTTGTACATTAGTAAGGAAAGGATGCAAGGAGAAGGTAAAAAGCTGAAGCCTATTCATTATGGTCCATTCAAAATCCTCAAGAAGGTTGGAAATAATGCTTTTCAATTAGATTTTCCTTCCTACATGCAAATGTATTCTGTTGTCAATGTCGAGAATTTACGTTTGTATGAACCTCCTTTGATTGCTGATCATGAAAACATTGTTCAGCTGCCATCTATAGAAGATTTCTCGCTAGAATTCTTAGATGAGCTGAAAGAAGATACAATCCTCGACAGAAGGACACGCACTTCAAGGAGGGGCAGTGTAGATTATGTTCGGGTTGGTTTCAAAGGCAGCAAATAGAACAAGGAAAAGTGGATGGAGGTGGATAGAGTGAGGGAGCTGTACCCTCACCTCTTTAAAAGGTAGTTGAAGGCTTTTGGGGTCCAAAAGCTTCCCAATGGGGAGGCGTGATCAGGTGCTCATGTCCTAAGTGTCGTAAAATGCTCAAAATTTAAAGTGCTCAAAACTGGCTCAAAGTTCAACAACTGGAAAGTGCTCATCTTCCCAATTCCGGTGCCGCAAACGGTTCGAAAAATGGTCACCGTATGAGGAAGTTATGGTAAAAAGAAGAATTTGTCCATAACATTAGAAATTTTAATTTTTCAAAAAAGAAATTAGAAGAGGAATATTCCGTAGAATATTCCTTAAAATATTCCAAGGAATATTCCCTTTGCACAGCCAATCAGAAGCTGCCACATGGCAGGCTCGGAGGCTGCCATGTGGCCCCCAGATGACGTCAGCAAGATGGGTTGGGCGGATGTATTAAAATTTTTTTTGGTCGGATGAGGGATCGAACCCCCAACCTATGCTCTATTAGCCAAGCAATTTACCGTTGCACCATGTGGTCACTTGTTGGTTATGAGGCGGATTTATTTGTTTAAAAGCTTTAAAGTTGGTTGGGGCGAAAACCAAAGGCGGCCAGCCCCCCTGTCATATGACCGTGACCGAGAACCGTGGGCCAAACCCAACCGCCAGCCCGCAAGCCGCCAGCACGAACTCCGAGGTAAACATTTAATGTAACTGTAGTTTTGGCGGAAAATCTAGCAGGAGCGCTAAAATTGGCGGGCACGCCATATTTGGCGGGCCTAACTGGACATTAACTAAAGTTAGCTGGAGTTCTTTTAGGCTAAACCGGAGGGGATCATTAAATGGCCATAACTTTGGCTAGGAAAGGCGGTTTTGGACGAATTTGTTTTTGATTTTGGGTATTTTCGACCTTCTGAAGCCATTGGTGCAGGTCTTATAGCCACATGAGGTCATTAGCAGAGGTTTTGGAGCCGTGAAAGTTGTAGGAGCCACCAGGGCCCAGTTTTTTGAAGACTGTATAGGGTTGCAGGTATCCATTGGAGGTGATCCAATAGTCAATCCTGAAGGATTCAAGTGTTCTGAATCCATTTTTACCATCTATTTCTCCTGTAGATGCTTCTGTTCAGCTGTATTTTCAATTTGAGCATTTAATAAAAACAAGGACAAGCCCGGTTGGGAGCTTTGGACCTAGCAGACGTAGCCCTGAAGGGGGTGAACTGCTTTATCAACTTCTTTTGCATTTGTCGTTGATTTATTTTGCAGAACAAATTCGTTTTAATGTGTTAAACAGTAAAAGTAAATAACTCTGCTATGCTTAAATGGGTCATGAACAGCTGAAAATTTCATGTGTTTTCTTTCTGCAAGACATGGAAATCTTTTAAACATGTTTAATTTTGAATTGAATACCTTGCAAACAAATTTCAAGTAGTTTCAAATTCAGATCAATAAGGGGGATAGAGAGATTGGGAAGACACAGAGAACTGACCTAAGAAATAACTCGGAAAATATCAACCTAGTTTGAATGAAGTGAATCAATCCCTTTTCAAAATGGAAGCAAAAGTCGATATCAAGACGTACCATGGTAAGATTGGCGCTTTGAAGCTGAACCACTTATTGCAAAAATTAGAAGTTTATTTTAGCGTCCATAAGATTGAGGAAGGGAAAAATATCTCATTCGCGGGACTCAAATTAGATTTCCTTCTACTGACTTGGTGGGAGAGGCACACCTTGTGATTGGAAAGAGAACCTTCAGTGACTAAGTTGGAATATTTCAAAACCCTCATTAAGTCACAGTTTTATCTCGTTGGGTACGTGGACGACCAGTGGATCCAATGGAATTACTTTAGGAAAAATCTAGGCCAAAGCATGTAGGAGTACAACACAAAATTCAAAAATATGGCTATCATCTTGGGTATTTATCCAAATGGCTCATATTTACTCCTCAAGTATTTGGGGGGTCTGCACCGCCATCTTCTTGAGCAAGTGATGTTGTTCAAGCCCAAATCGGTGGATGGGGCTTATGTACAGGCACATTACCTGGAGAACATAGGCCTAAAAAGGTCACAATCAAGTGGATTGAAGCAGAAGGAACAACATGAAGCTTCTAAGGAGAGGAAGAAGAAGCAAAAAGGGAAAAAATATAAAAAGATGGAAGCCACAGAAAACCAATGCAAAGATCCTAACAACCACTGCAACATGGCTGGCCATAGAGAGGAGAAGTGTTGGAATTTTCATCCAAAGCTAAACTCAAAGAACAAGAAGAAAGATAATAATAAGAAGAATCTCATGGCCACTAATTTGAGCAACAATGCTTAAAGTAGCTCAGATGTGGATGAAAATATTGTCTATACAACAGTATCAAAGGAGGTGAATCTGAGTAGCCTTTAACAGCAGGAAGAGAAAGGAATGACCAACTATTCCATATAAAGATGCATGCCAAGAAGACAAATATTGATGCTATGTTTGACTCAGGATTGCAGGCGAATGTCGTTGCAATAGAGCTAGTCAAGAAGTTATGGTTGGAAGTTCATGGTCATCTAAACCCATAAACACTGGGATAGGTAAATAAGGATGTAGAGCTAAAGGTAACAAAATAGTGTAAAAATATATTTTCTATCAGTGTTGTTTTTATTGATGAAGTAGATCTGGGTGTTGTTCCCATTGATGTATGTGGATTCATGCTTCGGCGTCCATACATGTACATGTATGATGCAATATTATTGAGGAGAGATAACTAGTACCATCTCATAAAGGATGGAAAATAGTCATCATCAACATGCACAAAGGTAAGTTGAAAATTTCACTAGTAAGTGCCAACCAAGCAAAGAAATTGATCAGTTCTAGCAAGAAGTATGTTTAGTTGTTTTTAAGAGAAATTTAGTTTGAAGAGGAGTCAATAAGAGGAAAGGAATCCCTGAAGGGATTTTCCAAGAAACAAAAACAATAATTGGAGGAGTTTTTACAGGCATACAAGGATGTGTTCTAAGAGCCTAAAGGGTTACGACCTAAGAGAGAAGTGGAGCACACGATATAGACATTTCTAGACTCCCCATTGCCAAATATTGGGTTGTAGAGATGGTTTATTATAGAAGTAAGTTAGGTGAAGAAACAATTGCAACAATTGATGGAATAGGGTGTCATTCAACCAATTACATCACCATGTGGGTCACTCATAATCATTGTTCAATGGAAGGATGGGACTTGGCATATCTGTATAGATTACAAGGTGTTGAATAAAATCACTCTCAAGAACAGATACCCCCTACCCAAGATAGACGATCTGCTAGATCAATTGTAACAAGAAAAGTACTTCACTAAGCTGGACTTGAAGTCTAGATATCACCAGATTCGAGTAAAAGAAGGAGATACATGTAAGACCACCTTCAAAACTAGACAAGGTTTGTATGAGTGGTTGGTTATTCCATTTGGCCTATGTAACACACTAGCTACGTTTATGAAATTAATGAATGATATGTTGCGCCCTTTTATAGATTAATTTTTTATTGTCTATTTGGATGACATACTAGTATATAGTGCTACCTAGGAGGAGCATATTTCACATTTGATGCAGGTGCTGGAAACATTAAAGAAGCACTAGCTGCTAGCAAATCTCAAGAAGTGTGAGTTTGGGCAATAGTCTTTGGTGCATCTGGGGTATGTGATCGGTGGAGGAGAGCTGAGGATAGATCCTTTCAATATGGAGGCCATCATGAAATGGTTGGTGCCTAATAATTTTTCTGAGGTCAAGAGTTTCATTAGAGCAACACACTACCTCAGGAAATTCATAACATCATTTTCAATGGTAGCAACACCACTCCATGCCATAACAACAATTGGAAAGAGTTTTTAGTGGGGAAAAGGTCAACAAAGGGATTTTGAGGAGTTAAAGAAGAAGATTCGTCAAGCACCAATTTTGGAATTACCAAACTTGCAATGACCTTTCAAAGTGGAGACAGATTCAAGTGGGTATGTTATGGGAGTTGTCTCGATGTGGGGAGTAAGGCATGTATGCTACCATTCTAAAGTATTTCATGGGTAAATTCTTAACTACCCTACCTATGATAAGGAGCTCTATGCCATGGTGTAAGATGTGAATAAGTGGAAGGAATATCTGATGGGAAAGGAGATATTAATCCACACATATCACCAACCATTACAGTGCTTGCAGGCCTAGAGTAAGCTACAATAGACTAGGCATTATAAGTGGATGGGGTTTTTACATCAATTTCATTTAGTGATCAACTATAAGAAGGGAAACATAAATAATCTGGCCAATGTTCTCTCAAGGCCACCCACATAAAATATTATAGCTTTGGGAACTCTTATGCACATGGATTCATTTCCCCATGATGCATATTCAGAATATGAGGACTTTAAGGAGGTGTATCAAAAATTGCAGAGTCAGATTCATATGCACGATGGTGGAAACACCGTTGACTACCATCTCAAGGATGTGTTACTCTATAGGATGGATAAGCTATGTGTTCCTAATGGTGAGCATTTTTAGCTAATTAGAGAGGCTCACACCTCCAAGGTTGCAGGGCACTTTGGTGTAGGGAAGACCATCGATAACGTGCAAAGGTATGTGTATTGGCCCAAGATGCAAGAGAAGGTAGCTAGGTTCATAAAAGGATGCATCCTTTGTTGTACTACCAAGCCTAACAACGTGAAACATGGTCTATATCATCCCTTACCTGTACCTACTCGTCCTTGGGAAAGCATTTCCATGGAATTTGCGAGAGGTTTACCAAAAACTAGGAAGGGACATGAATACCTATCCGCGGTAGTTTACACGTTCAACAATATGTTTTTTTTTATGCCCTATAAAAATATCATCAACAGAAAAGAAGAAGTGAACTTGTTCTTTGGACAGGTCTACATGCACTTTGGGATACCAAGGAGCATCATTCGAGATAGGGAAACAATATTTTTTAGTTCATTTTGGACTACATTGTGGGAGAAGATGGAAATAAAGTTGATGGGCATACAAAAGTAGTCGATGAGGATTTGGCACAACTTCTAAGGGGATACAACCAGAAGCATCCATAGACCTTTGATGAAAATATGTTATTTATACAACATTCTTATGATGAAGAAGTCCACACTTCTACAACAAAGTGCCCATTTGAAACATGTTTTGGATATTTTCAACCTTGACCTTTGGATATTACATATGAGCAACAAGGAGGAGTGAGGGGAGATCTTACAAGAGATAATTTGATGGATGAAGCATTTATAGAGAAGATTAGGAAGATCCATCTATAGGTACAAGAAAAACTGCAGAAGTCATGGGAGAAGTATATGGCTAGGCATGATCAACATAGAACAAGAAATCATTCAAGGTGGGAGACATCGTATGGCTACAATTGAACAATGAGAGGCTACAAGGGTCTAATAAAAATATAAAGGCTCTAAGTTATGGTCCATTTGAGATATTGGAAAATGTGGGTGATAATGCCTATTGATTTAGTTTACCACCATTTATGCACATTTATTCAACTATGAATGTAGGGAATTTGAAACTCTATGAGCCTTCAATGATAGATCAGGAAGAGAAGCAAGTCCTACCTTCTATGGAGGATTTAGCACCAGATGCTTAGGCTAAGTTGATAGAAGATACAATTTTACAGCAGAGGTCGAAAACTATATGATAGGGGTAGCATGACCTTTGGTAAATTGGAATGAAGGGACAACTTCTATGAAAAGAAAAATGGCACACCAGAGAGAAGGTGGAGGAAACTTTTTCCTTACCTCATTCAATAAACGCTTTTGGGGACCAAAACCTTCCCAAAATGGGGAGGTATGATCTAGATTGGATCATTGTATTGTTTTTTACCCATCTCAATGCATTTGGAGTGGAAAACATGGAGGAATCAACTCAAGAGACTGTTTTTACAAATGGGACCCAGTTTGGTGAAACGGGGTCTGAAATATTCCAGGAGCATTTTGAGGAATCAAACACCATTTTTTGGGGGTAAAAATTTATTTCTTTAGTGCTACACTTTTTCATGTTATTCTACACATAGAGACCTTTCCAATGGCGCAAGCATTAGGGGAATTTTGGGGTCTAAAATGGGACTCCTTAGAAAAATGTACAACCAAAATAAACTTTGTAAGAACCAATGGGATTCAATATGATTATGTCAAACATGGGGGATGATTCACTAATTTTGGGGTTAAAAGGTGAAAAGATTAAAAATTAATAAAATAATAAAATTGTTTTTCAACTTATCTCCTTAAGGTTCTACTTAAATTTTCTGCGGTAGTACTCGTTGGATGTAAAATTTAATTCCTAATCTAAAGAGTACCCATGTTGCATACTTTTGATTGACCATGCTACACGAAAAATGAGACACACATGAAAAAATGTGATTGCAATCACGTTTTTCCATGTATTTCTCAGTTTTCGTGTAGTAGGGTCTGTTACACAGTAATTTGTCACCATTGGTTACCGTCCCTGTTACCCCTTTCCCGTACTTTGGAGGAATCATTCCGGGACCTGTGAGCAGTGACATAACTTAAAAACACTTGCATTATGTTCCCCTCAATATGGACTTCATGTGCCCTGAAGACACCTCCTGCAAAATATCCCTGAAAAGTGCCCTTTTTCCATTAGCGCGGGTCCACAATGTACTGCCCGCACCAATGAAGGAGATCCTCAAAAGAAGGCGCACCAATTGGTGCTCTGTCCCAGAGTTACACCCGCGCCAATCGAGTTTGGAAAAGATTTTTAACAAACGCGCGCCCAGATGTTTTTTTCCCTTCAAGTCATGAAGTCTTTTGAGGATAAAGCTGATCTTCTAGATGTCGAGACTCATCATTTATCCTTTACATCTATCCACAACGGATTTTTGGAGATAATGCCAATCCATAATGGGTGTCTTGATGCATTGTATCTCTTCCCCTTCTCCATCTATAAAAGTCTGTCCTCATGCATTTGACAAGCTAGTTTTTTGAGTAGTAGTGATAACGCTTGAGTGATAGTAAGAGTCTTGGAGCATAGGGAGGTTATGCTGCCAGAATTTTGAGCTGTGTATCCATGA
The DNA here is from genome assembly GCA_031772625.1 of Pinus tabuliformis. NCBI lineage: Eukaryota > Viridiplantae > Streptophyta > Pinopsida > Pinales > Pinaceae > Pinus > Pinus tabuliformis. The sequence goes on along the minus strand of CM062806.1, from coordinate 705,148,649 downwards.
TCAAAGAGAGAGAAAGGTCTATTGCAAGGCATATGTAGCTGCTCGCCCAGCCAGAGGAGAGATTCAACGTCAGAACATTGGTTGTATTTTTCTCTGTTGATTATTCATTAATAAACGACTATCATTATGGTTCCGTTCTTATTGTTCATCATGATAATGTTTGATCTATATCTTTTCTGACCGATATATAGTTGTATTTAGTGGATTTTATGTTGGTATTCGCTTCGTTCTTTGCATGTGCAGGTATCTATTCACGGAGATCATGAGGATTGTGACCTGCCGGAGCAAGGGAACGGGAGTATCAACTCGCCTACGACACTAGCGCTAGACTCCAGGTTGGTTCTCATAATCCACTTTCAATTTGAAACTAGGAACTTGCATGGTAGCGTGATTGATTGTTGCTAGACCCATTTCGGGCTAGTGGGATTGCCTCTGTCCGCAGAGGGGATTTACCTATACAACAATTTGGCGACTCCAGTGGGGAGGCTATTTTGTTGTTTGTCTTGCATTTTGGTTTTCTCTTGCTTGCTTGCGAAAATGAGCTTTCTGGGTTGATTTTAAAGTGGTTTCATGCTGTTTGATCTGTCTGAATACTGTCGACCGTACCTTGGACTGCTTAGTTATTTTTTAAACCAGCAAACTTTATTAGCACGTTTTTCTTCCTGGCAGTAGCGCTAGTTGGCGCAGGTTGCACAAAAGAAACTCACGCTAATTCCTTAATAGCGCGAGTTACAGGCTGACAGTCGCGCCAATCCTATAAGCTTTGCCAGTTTGTTTGTTGGAAGCTTTTTAAACTCAGATTTCTGTATTTTTACATCCTTTTCAGCTGCTGGAATGTGTCAGAACTCTGTGTGACTGGTTTGTTACCTTTATCCTTCGGTTGTTTGCCTTTTTCCATTGATCTTATATCTCAGCCCTAGAGCATCTAGTGGCTTGATACTTCGAGCCTTCCGTGGGAGTTTTGCTAATTTGATTGTCCAGTCAACTCTTTGGTTGTTTTCTGCACTTTTCTAGTGGTTGACAAAACCTTTTATTGTGTGCTTCGAGCAATCCATTTGTTAATCGTTTGGATTTCATTTGATTTCGTTTTGAGCTTAAATCATATAGTTCATTGAGGTCTTTGTGAGGTTTTTGACAGATTGTCTTGGTGTTTCAAACTTGGTTCTACTTGCATTGAGTGAAGTTGTTTGTTTACTTTTGTGATCATCTCTCGAAATTTGTTTAAATGCATTATGCCATTTTAAAAAAAAGGAAAAACAAATGATCTTTTTTGCATTACATTAGTTAGCATTTTTCATTGTTATTGACAATTAGTCACTTTTTAAGAAAAGAAAAGAAAAGGAAAAAAAAGTTTCTTTTATTGCTATTAGATGCATTAGGATCTTTGTTGATTGTTTGGTGATCATTTTGTTTGTTTGAAAATATCAACTCTTCTGTAGTTAGCATTCATTGAACGGAATGATATATTTTAGCATATAGTTTGCATTTAGGAAATTCCGAGAGATCACATACGGTAGGACCGAAAAACTGAAACCTAATTGAAGATCAACTATAAAATGAACTCAATGAATCTAACAACGCATTGGAACTTAACGCAAACATTCTAGAGGTCTAGGCTAGAGACGTGTTCCGGCGTCGTTAAACCTAGTCACTATTGTTTCACATTACGGTTGGGTGATTCCTCCTTTTGTGACTTGATAGTGGTCTAGCACGGATTTGTGCTCCCACGTACCGTCGAGTATAAGTGGAGACCCCACTAGGTTATCAACCTTTAACCACAGGAAGTCGTGTCTTCTGCCTTACAAGCCGTAATGCACTGAACACAACATTCGAGAAGATTGATTGCCGTACGGGAAGTCCTTGGTTTTCATCTAATTGCCAAGGTGTATAAGCAGTTTTACAGATTTTTTGGTAAACCCTTTGCCTAGAGTCTCCAGAGTAGTCACTTTTGATCCTTTTTGGACTCCTTAAAAGAAAAGGTGCGAGTGAGCGTCTTGTCACTTCGTGCTCATTAAACATTTGAAGGAGACTAGAGTCATCTTTTTGTCCTTTTCTCGACTCTTAAAACATGAAAAGGTCAAGTTCAGTTCCTGTGTCTTAAAATTTATTCGGCCACGATACATATTTACCTGGTTAAATTTTGTTTGCGTTAGTTTGAGTAGGGTCTTGTCTCATTAGATTCCCTAGGATTTTGTAAAGTTCCATCCTGGCGGAATTACCAATTTCATCTTCCGAGATACCGGTTGTGAGTGAAACTCTTTCTATTGTTCTAAGTATACATCCGCTCAATTCTCGTGCTCCAGGCGACGAGACTTACCAGTTTCATTGGAACCCTGTTTGGGAACCTTCTAAGGACAGTATCCCTTTTTGGGAATACACTTCTCCTCGTGTTCCACCTCCACCATTCTCTTTTGACATGGAGGACATATCCCCTACTTCGACTGACGAATCCGTTGCGACGAGTGGTGAAATTCCCACCGCAACGGAATCTACATTTGTTAGTAGCACTCCTACTACTGGGAGACTACCTCCGAGCTATAAAGCAATAAGCAATGTTATGTCTTCTCCCTTTACAAGTTCTATTTGGTCACAACTCACTTTTTCCACCACGGAGCCCTTTACTCCGCAAAGTCACAGTACATTCGTTACCTCAATCAAAATCGCTCCAACGGTATGTACGGCTTCTTCGACTCCTATTTTTAGTCAACCTTCGGCCTCTTTATTCGGAGTCTTTGATCCTACATCAAATGTCCCACCTAAGGGGCCATACGATCACTATGTACCACATCCTGGTGGGTCTTTTGCGTCTCAACTGACGGTTGAGATTTCAGTTCCGCTGTCAATTGATTGGGGTCCCACCTCTTATCATGGTGGTCAAGCATCGTCTGCGCAGTCCCAAAGACCACCTCATCAAGACCTACAAGGACAATCCTTTCAAGGAAACCCTTTCGCCTCTGGTGGTCCATTTTTCACTTCTCATTCTCAACCTACTGGTAACTCAGGTCAATCTTTTGTTCAACAAATCCAACCTGGTATCCAGCAAGGTTATCCTACTGGAAAAATTGGTCAATCATTTGTTAACCCAAATCAACCCAATGTCCAGTATGGTCCAATATCTGGACAAGCTGTTCAAACACCTGGTCAGCCCACCGTCCACTATAATCAACCTTCTAGGCAAATCGGTCAGCCTCAACCCCAATTAGGCCAACCAACTTCCCAGCCCACTCATCCATCTGGTCCGATAGGAAAACCCTCGGCTGTGTAACACCAACTTCACTCCTAGCAGGCACAACCTTCTGGGCAGGTTGGCCAACCTCCGTATCCGCAAGGTCATCCTTCTGGCCAGATAGCCCAACCGACAGGACATCTTTTTAGCGCTGCTCAATCCGATTTTTTGTCCCAAACTGGACCCCAAACCCAATCCGGTCTCCAAATGCAAGTTGGAGTTCAATCCCAACCAGTCTATCAAACTCAGCCTGTTTCTCAAACTCAGTTTGGAGTCCAGCCACCATATTGTTACCAGCAACCTCAACGACAACCTTTGTTTGCCCCATATCAAAATTATCAACAACTGCAGGCGAATCCCTTTCAGAATTATCCGCAACCATATGGCGCTCCTGTAGGACCGTTTGGTAATCCATGGAACGCTGGGGGGCATAACCCAAATCCCTACAGACAAAACCCTATGGGGCCAAATCCGTCCGGACCAAGCCCATGGGGGCAACCGCCAGTTGGTTGGAACCCTGGTGCTCCATCCTACCAGCAGCCCCAGATGTCCTTCAATCCTCAGTTACCTTTCTTAGCGACTTTAGAGTTACCGGATGTGTCCAAACTAACCAAATATCCTATACTCCATAATCCGTATTGGCCTACGGTTCCAACGAAAATTCCCAGTGACTGTCCAAAATTCGATGGTAAAGCTAATGAAGTTCCACAAGCTCATGTCATGACTTATCACCTGTGGTGTTCATCCAATTCATAGCTTGATGATTCAATTCGGCTTCGCCTTTTTCAAAGGACTCTCACTGGCTCTGCAGCTAAGTAGTATATTGAGCTCAATCGCGGATCCTTTCATGATTTCAACTCGTTGGCTATGGCATTCCTCACTCATTTTCAGTTCCCATTCGATATGAAACGGGTACACACCTCCTCACATCCTTAAGACAGAAAACGGCTACGCATATCTTTGATCACATTCATGAATGGAGACGGCGTAGACGTATGATCAAATTTTGGATTCCCGACCAACTTCTTACCGATTGGTTTACGACTTCGTACGTTCCTCCAATAGCTCGGGACATTGCCATGGGGGCGTGTGTCACTGAAGAGCGAGCTATCACGCATGCTCAGTACCTTGACTTGGTGTATTCTCAGTCAGGGTCATTGTATGATTATCTGCCTGACGCCCCGAGACCAGGAACCTCCAAACCCCCGCCAACACCAACTATTGACGGTATTATTGGTTCTGTTAATTCATCCTCAAAGAAAAATTTCGTGAACCCTGGGAAGCAAAAATCAAATGCTTCAAATGAAACTACTTCTTAGGTAACGTCCACTTCGAATATTACTTCTGAGTTCAATGCCGTCCAGTCCACCACGGCGGACAAAGCCTCGAAAGGAAAGAAGAAAGGGAAAGCGAAGAATAAGCCAGATCAACCTAAACAGGACTCCCCCAAACCTCCGCCCGAGGAAGGTGCCAAACGCAAACCCAAGTATACTTGTCTTATCTGTGATGAAGATCACTATACCAAAGACTGGCCCCAGTGGTCCGAGGTTAGTCGTTTGTTGAAAGGTGCTCCTGGGATTCCTGCGGTGCTCAAAGAACCCTTTCCCTCACAGCAAACTCAAATGGTGGCTGAGCCCTCTCAACCTCCCTCTTCCTTCGGTTCTCAAGTGTTTATGGCTGGAACGATACCTGTCAATATCAGTACTCGAACACAAGATTATTCTTCATCTGCCGGGAAAGAGCCTGAGGTCCCCCCCAGTGCTCCTCTGTTCAGTTCGGGCCCACTCCACATTGAGAGACCTAGTACTGAGATGCCTATTCGACCCCCACCAAAAGGAGTACTCCGGAAATCTTCTTACAACCCAAATGCCCGTGCTGCATAGCACTACAATATCGTTGAGTACTTAGCTCAGACCCCATCGGCTATGTCCGCTTTAGAAGTTCTCCAGAGCTGCCCTTCTCAGAGGAAGTCCTTGCTATCCGCTATCGGTGGCATAGACCCGGCCGACTCGGATTTAATTACTTTTGACTTGGAACGCCATACGCAGAGACTGCCTCCCCAAATCGCATTCCTCATACAGGTTATTATTGATAAAAAAACGATTCATCGTACAGTCATTGATGAAGGTGCTTCAACTTGCATCATGTCTATTGCCTATTGGAAAGCTATTAGATCTCCGACACTGAGCCAGTCTCCCACAACCTTGGAAGCTTTTGATGGAAGAGCATCCTGTCCTTATGGTATACTCCAACGTTTGCCCATCTATTTGGAAGGGAAGACGGTCGAAATGGAAGTTGAAGTTGTTGATGCTACACTTACCTACAACCTCCTTCTCAGACGTAGCTGGATATACGTGATCCAAGCTGTAGCTTCATCTTTCTTTCATATCATTTGTTTCCCTCATCAAGGGAAGATCGTTACTGTAGACTAGCTGTCATTCTTCGCTTCCTCTTCTGAAGGCAACATCCCTTTTGTGGAGCATACCTCCAAATCAATTGAGAGTCTAGGTCATGGGCTTTTCAAAGATCCCGCCCTCATGGGTGTTTTTCCGCTCCCACCTCCTAACGTCGCTTCCGTCAATATGATTACTACTTGTTCTGATCCGTGGATCCTCCCTCCCATCGACCAAGTAGATTCTTGGGGCGACCAGATGTTGTTGAGTCCTGCAGAGCTCAACTATGTTGAAATCATTGCTGCATCGGCTCCCTCTTCTGAACTTGCCGCTTCGAGCAAGGTTCTCCACTCGTTCGCTCCATCCTCCGGGCTTGTAGATGAGACTTCTTCGGATCCTTTAAAAGCAAAATTCCCTTCTGATGAAGCCATTATTGAAACTATGTCTCTCGAGGAACCTCCTTGGCATGATTCTCACCATCGTTCCTCGTTTCTCCCTGCCCATCAGGATATGCTTGCTTGTTTTGAGCGGTTTGCTCCTTGTCTACCATTTCCAATCCTTCAGAGACCTATCCAAGTTCATCAAGTGTCCTCTGAAGGAAATATGGCGAACATTACGCAAACCCAACCCATTGACATCTCTGTCAAACTAGGGATTGTCGAGCATCTTCACATTGGAGTCACTTGTACTCCGGAGGAGATTCAACTTTATTCCAATCTTTTTTGCGAATTTCGTGATGTCTTTGCATGGTCCTATGAAGAAATGCCCGGCATTGATCCTAGCATAGTGGTGCATGAGATAATCACGTACCCACGTGCTAAGCCTGTTCGTCAACGTTTACGCCCTGTACACCCCCGAAAGGCTGTGGCTATTAAGGCCGAAGTAGAAAAGCTTCTTAAAGCCGGTTTTATTTATCCTATCCCGCTCACAGATTGGGTTTCCAATATCGTACCTGTGACTAAAAAACAGGGTACAATCCGTGTTTGTGTCGATTATCGTGATATTAATCGGGCCTGTCCTAAAGATAATTTCCCCACACCATTCATTGATCAAATTATTGACGAGTGTGCCGGAAGCGAAATGTACTCTTTTATGGACAGTTTTTCTCGATATAACCAGATCAATATTGCTCCCGCTGATCAACACAAGACCACCTTCATCTGTCCATGGGGCACTTTTGCCTATAAGAAGCTCCCTTTGAGTCTCAAAAATGCCGGTGCTACCTTCCAACGTGCAATGTCCTATGCTTTTCATGACATTCGACACATTGTACAACCAGACCTGGATGATCTTCTAGCTCATTCAGCTAAACGTTAGGACCACCCTACTCACCTTCGCAATATTTTTCTTCACTATCGACACTACCGAATTAGACTTAATCCTCACAAGTGTGTCTTCTCCATAGAATCCGGCCGACTTCTCGGGTTTGTCGTCTCCCAAGAGGGCATCCGTTTGGATCCCCTTAAAGTCGAGGCTATAGCGAATCTTCCTCCCCCTGCTTCTTTGTGCCAATTGCAAAGCTTGCAGGGTAAAGCAAATTTTCTACAACGTTTCGTTCCAAACTATGCCGAGGTGGCTAAAGGTTTCACACGATTACTAAAGCGAGATGTCCCTTTTCATTGGGATACCATTGCTCAGGAATCTTTTGAGCGTCTCAAGGGTCTCCTTGTTTCTGCTCCATTGCTTCGTCCTCCGAACTATCATCGTGACTACACCCTGTATTTGGCTACCGCCGACACCACTATCGGCATGGTTCTCGTTCAAACTGACGATGATGACACTGAGCATGTTATATATTATCTCAGCCACAATCTTTTAGATACGGAAACTCGATATGCTTATGTCGAGAAGTTGGCTTTGGCCGTCGTTTGTGCTGTCCAACGCTTCCGTCATTATATTCTGTTGCGCACTACTACCGTGATTTCTGATTGCAACCCCATGACGTATATTTTGTCACGCCAGTTGCTGGGGGTCAAGTACTCAAAGTGGATTGTCATCCTCCAAGAGTTTGACTTGGAATTTACCACTGCCAAGTCCAAGAAATCCCTTGTCTTTGCTGAGTTAATTTGCTCTTTGCCATCTTCTTCCCTGCCCTCTCACACAGAGGATCAAATTCCGGATGAGACTTTATTTCTCATCAGCACCCTCGACCCCTGGTACGGTGATATCATTATATATCTGCAAACGTCCTCCTTTCGCCCTGGCATCTCCAAAGACGCTCGGCGAAGGATTCGTCACCAGTCTCAACCATACCGTATAATTGGGGATACACTATATCGCCTCGGCGCCGATTCTGTTCTCCACCATTGTCTAACTCACGAGGAAGCTGAGCGTGTCTTAAATGACTGCCACTCTGGTGCTTGTGGTGGTCACATGTCCGGATATGCTACTGCCCAAAAAATCCTCCGTGCTGGCTACTTTTGGCCCTCTATCTTTAAGGATTGCATTCTTGTCGTCCGTTCTTGTCATGAGTGCCAGATATACCAGCGGAAGATGCGAGCGCCTCCCGCTCCATTGCACCCTGTTTTCACCGTCGGCCATTTTGAAAAATGGGGCATTGATTATATGACTTGTAAACCTCGCTCGACCGGGGGGCATGGGTTTATTATCGTTGTCGTCGATTACTTTACTAAATGGGCCGAGGCGATGCCTACATTAACTGAAGACGGTCACACAGCGGTGCAATTTTTATTTAACCATGTTATCTTGTGATTCGGCGTCCCTCAAGCCATTGTGACTGATCACGGGAAGCATTTCCGCAATCATATGATGCCGGAACTAACAACCCAGCTAGGCTTACAGCACGATAGTTCGACTCCATACTACCCTCAGTCCAATGGCCAAGTTGAAGCTATCAATAAGATTTTGGTTACAATGCTTCAGCGTACCATTGGCATGCATAAGTCTAACTGGCATTTAATGTTGTTCCCTGCCTTGTGGGCCTACCGAACCTCTGTGAAGGATGCCACTGGTTTCACTCCATTTCAACTAGTCTATGGACTAGAGGCTACCCTTCCAATCGAGTGCAAAATCCCTTCATTAAAATTGGCTATCGAGCTACTTCCTAACACTACTCCATTAGAAGAACGTCTTCTTTACCTGGAACGGCTAGATGAGACCCGTCGCCTAGCCTCTTTTGCCATCGAAACACAGAAGAAACGAGTAAAGACTCACTTCGATCAGACTATACATCCACGTTCTTTTGTTGAGGGAGATTTAGTCCTGCTATATGATCAGGCAAACGATAAGCTGGGAGCAGGAAAGCTCGAGCCTATGTGGCTAGGCCCTTACATTGTCAAGAAAGTTTTGCAAAAAGGGGCCTACGAGCTAATTGATTATGAAGGGAATCCTCTCGGTAAGCCCCGAAATGGGCTGTACTTGAAAAAGTACTATGCATAATGCTTGTACACTTTATTTTGTACATACATGTACTCTAGCAGGTGTGTTGTGTGTATGTGTGTTAGTTTTTAAAGGCGTAACTGCCACTTATTGTGTCTTTCGCTTCTTGTGCAGATGTCTGATGCACCTTATGTTGGTTTCGCTGATGGTGCCTGCTGCAGTACTCGCAACTTGTCTTCTACGGCGTGGGTGATCTATGATCCTCATGGCGAGCTGATAGATTTTCAAGGTGTGTGTTTGGGTCGTACTACTAATAATGTCGCCGAATATTGTGCTGTAATTGAGCTACTTGTTGAAGCAATTAATCTCGGCATTCGTGCATTGGTAGTAAACCTGGACTCTCAACTTGTCGTCCACCAGCTCAATGGGCGTTATTCCGTCAGAGACCATCGCATTCTAAGGTTGTATTTACGTGTGAGATTGTTAGAAAGGAACTTTGATTTTATCACATATCGGCATATTCCACGACAATTAAACACATTATCTGATGCATTGGCTAATCATGTATTAGATAGACATTTGCATAATTTGTAATCAAAACATTATACAAGCAAACACATGAAAGCACAATAATAAACCATAGGCATATGTATATATATACGTGTGTGTCATAATGTTTGCGCCCTGCGCGTTACATAGTCCAAAAAATAATACATGTTCATCCTGATAGATCCTGGGACGACATGTCCCTCAAAAATATGCAAAAATGAAACCTAGGCGTCTAATCACGGTGATGCTCATGATAGCATGTCACCGCCCGCACCAATCGTCTTAGCAAACGATGAATACGAGACAGTACCCCTACTGTATGCCTCTGGTATTCAAAGGGCACGCCCGCCAGCCTAGCATAGCCCGGAATCCCTTGGGTAAGACCCTCGAGATTCTGCACCAGCAGCTCCTCCCCCCGGGCACCCCTCACCTGCTGAGGGTCGGTTGCAGGTTGATCTCTATGAGCTATAAGAGACACGCCGGCTAGTCGCTCTCGGCCTAAATCTGCATGTACATATGACTGTTATCATAACATACATGTATTAACACAAAAAAAAAAAAAATACATAAAATACCAAAAAGAGAAGATCATACCTAGCTCCTCTTCCCATTCCTCCCCCTCTGGCAGTGGGAGGTCTGGGTCCCCCATGAAGTTGGTTCCCGCATATGGCCAGTCTTCCACCACGATCAACTGGCGGCGAAGCCATATGAAGAACTCGGGCCGCGAAGACATCTGCTGGCCCCCTCCTCCTCTAGGCATCAATGCTGCCCAGCGAGCCATCCTTGGCTCTCGTGGTAATGGGTCTGCTACTATAGCTCCTTGGTACTGGAATAAAGGTAATCGTTCCAAGAAGAACGATACCACAATCGAACCATATCTGAACTGTTTCACCCCCCCGCGCTTACACTTTGTAAGCTGCCTCTTGATATTTGTAGTCACTGCTGTAGCCCAGTCAAAAATGGTGGGGCTAAGACATTCTGTCGCCAGTAACAGATGGTTCTTGATGGCCTCATGGGGTGCCTGTACCCCAGCTGCACGTGTGATGGTGAAGAGTGTCACCTTAAGAACCAAATCATCGATGGTGGCGATATCCACCTTGGTGCTGTTCTTCCCAAATTGTGCCTCTGGGCACACACGAGCCTTTACTTCACCTATTTTCTCTGCGGAAGGCCTGCTTCCGGTCAGAGTGGGGATTGCCCCTCTCCGTGACATCCCAGTAATGAAATACACATCAGATACATCCAGCTCTAAGGTCTGATCCTATAGTCGAAATACTTGGTCATCGACGTCCCAAGCATCCACTATGAACTATAATAGCTCTGGTTGAGCTCGCGGGTAGGAGGTAAGAAAGAATTTCTTGAGACCACACTCTCTCAGCGCATTCATACATCCCTCATCTGCGATGGCTAAGGCATCTATGGCATCGTTCTCTCGTTCTTTCCATTCCACCGGCATTTTTGCGTGTTTCCTGCACTCACAAGGACGAATAAATCATTAATGAAACCCTGGTAAACATATACACCGGACAAATTTCAAAATTGATGGGAAAATTTAAGTGAAAATCTAGGTCGCGCGGTTGGCGCGGCACCTTAGGGAAAATAATCGCATTGGCGATCCCGTGCAGGAAACTCGCGCCAATGGGCGCAGCCCTAGATTTTGCAATCCCCCTTGTAGAGGATCAATCCTTGGATGGAAAACTGAAAAAATGAAATGAAAATGAAGCTAAGGACAAGACCTCTTACCTGCTCTGGACGGCAGCTCGATTGGCTTCCTGGATTTATCGCAATCAACAGTTGAAGTTTGCACCCAAAACCCTCCAATGGTAAACTCACAAGGTGAAAAGTGAAAAGTGAATTTGTTTTTTACCATTTCACTATTTTATAGCATTTTTTGACCTAAAATGGACTAAAATAATGTTTTTTAAGTGTTTGTATATATTTTTATGTCAAAAAATGGGTTTTACGCTTTTTGGGGTATGTTTACAGGTGTTGGTGCAACTTAAGCAACGAAATGAGCTCTTTTTCCCGCTTTTTCAGGCTCGGTAAAATAAATGAAAAGGTTACTTAGGGGTCCGCTTTTAGCTCTTTTCTGACCGATTAAAGACGAAAAGATTGCCGAGTTACTCCTCTTGACTCGTTAAACGTTAATAAGGGGCGGTCGCTTTTAAAACTCTTTTTACTTGTAAACATAAAAAGATTGTCGGGCCCTTGTCGTTTCCGGCTCGTTAACGGTTATGAAACGACGTGATACCGATCGCTTTTTTACTTTTTCAGATCGATGTCACTACGTACGAAAAGTACTCCTCGATCGTAATGGTCTGGCGGTTCTTTCGAGCATTATTTTATACTTTTTCGGGCTCGGGAGACACAACTTTACGAAAAAGGACACCTTGGAGTTTCCTTTTCTGCGGTCTTTTCAAACTCTCTAAACATGAAAAGACGCCGAGTTCTTCCTTTGTCAGGCTCGTTAAAACCTGATGACATTGGATCTTGTCAAAATGATGCACCACAAGCATATGCTATCCCCATCAAGCTTGTTAAAAATAATTGGGGTACTCGCCAGAAATGGCGGGGGGGGAAAAAAAAATTGGAACCATAATTATTGTCGTATCGGCAGTATGTCGCTCTTGAACATGGCACTTGTCTGCTTTCGTGTCTGGGTGGGGATATCTCATCTCATTTTTCACTTGCCTCCGTGGATTTGGGTAATCCTATTTGACCTCTCATCTACTCATTGCCTCGTCACCATGACCGTTGATCCATTGATGTCAAATACTGCCAATTCCACTATCGTGCCGCCGATATGTTCAAGAGAAGTTGACCTCTGCAGAAAAACAACCTCCCTCTGATAGCTCACATAATCCTGATTCACAACATTATCTCTCTGTCTCGTGTCGATGATGTGGGAAACATTATGGCCCACCTTTGATCAAGGTCACTTCCTGTCGACTTCAGCTCACTATCCAGGAAGCTGATCTAGAGACTCCCTTCTGGTGCCTTGGAGCCTGCATGCCTCAATGGCAGGTTCTTCATGTTCGACGAGAGGTTTTCATCATTGGCCTCCGATCGAATGATTCTACGGGTGTTCGACGCCAGATCACTAATTCACACGCCGTAGATTGTACCTATAGTACCTTGAGGGCCATTGTCATTATTGGTGGTACCTCTCACGTCTGTTAACGGTTTCCATTATTGACTGGTAATCAGACGATGTTCATGCATGTTCGACTTCAGCTCATATATTCGCATGCTTGAACTTGTACTTTTGTTCGGGTCGATATGGAGCGCAAGACCCTGGATTTTGTCTATTGTAATCTAGGTGTGATTCTTGTTACATGACTCATTCACTGGATGGCTGCGACCATACCTGAGCCTATTCATTGATCCTAACCAGATGGCTGTGCCCATACTATGGATCTAGATTATTATGTACTCTCTTATGGATGGCTGCAACCATACCACATACATCATGTATTTGAGCTCTCAGTTGTATCTCTCGATGCAGATTCTCCGCAGCAGCTACATGTGTTCTTGTAAAGCATTTCACCCCTCTCTCTCTCTCAGGCCTCATGCTTTAGGGGGCATCTGTTACACAGTAATTTGTCACCATTGGTCACCGTCCCTATTACCCCTTTCCCGTACTTTGGAGGACTCATTCCGGGACCTGTGAGCAGTGACATAACTTAAAAACACTTGCATTAAGTTCCCCTCAGTATGGACTTCATGTGCCCTGAAGACACCTCCTGCAAAATATCCCTGAAAAGTGCCCTTTTTCCATTAGCATGGGTCCACAATGTACTGCCCGCGCCAATGAAGGAGATCCTCAAAAGAAGGCGTGCCAATTAGCGCTCTGTCCCAGAGTTACACCCGCGCCAACCGAGTTTGGAAAAGATTTTTAACAAACGCGCGCCTGGATGTTTTTTTCCCTTCAAGTCATGAAGGCTTTTGAGGATAAAGTTGATCTTCTAGATGTCGAGACTCATCATCTATCCTTTACATCTATCCACAGCGGCTTTTTGGAGATAATGCCAATCCATAATGGGTGTCTTGATGCATTGTATCTCTTCCCCTTCTCCATCTATAAAAGTATATCCTCATGCATTTGACAAGCTAGTTTTTTGAGTAGTAGTGATAACGCTTGAGTGATAGTAAGAGTCTTGGAGCATAGGGAGGTTATGCTGCCGGAATTCTGAGTTGTGTATCCATGATCAAAGAGAGAGAAAGGTCTATTGCAAGGCATATGTAGTTGCTCGCCCAGCCAGAGGAGAGATTCAACATCAGAACATTGGTTGTATTTTTCTCTGTTGATTATTCATTAATAAACGACTATCATTATGGTTCCGTTCTTATTGTTCATCATGATAATGTTTGATCTATATCTTTTCTGACCGATATATAGTTGTATTTAGTGGATTTTATGCTGGTATTCGCTTCGTTCTTTGCATGTGCAGGTATCTATTCGTGGAGATCGTGAGGATTGTGACTTGCCGAAGCAAGGGAACGAGAGTATCAACTCGCCTACATCACTAGCGCTGGACTCCAGGTTGGTTCTCATAATCCACTTTCAATTTGCAACTAGGAACTTGCATGGTAGCGTGATTGATTGTTGCTAGACCCATTTTGGGCTAGTGGGATCGCCTCTGTCCGCAGAGGGGATTTACCTATACAACAGGGTCTATCAAAAGTATACAACATGGGTACTCCTTGTATTAAGAATCAAATTATGCATGCAACGAGTGTTTCCACTCGAAATTTGAGTAAACCCATAGGGCGATAAGTTGAAAAAATAGTTTTTCTGTTTTTCCCTATAAAATTTGATGATGCCATCTAGTTTTATTTTATTATTTCCACTATTGTTTTATAACTTCCTTAGGAGGCCCATTTTAGACCTCAAAAATCACCTAATGAAGTGCATCAATCAAAGTTTGTATGCAAAATTTACGCCACTTAGAAGTTTACCTTCCTATTTTCACACCTATAGTTCGGAAGGATGCTACATCAGCCCCCATTATTTATGGAAAAGGGGCTAGCCACGTGTTTTTGATTTACAATGATATAGAAGAGTCTATATTATAACTCTAGTTAATATTTGATGTAGTCAAAATTAACCACTAGTAGGCTATCGAGCTATGTTATAATTGGGTCATTATGAAGAAGAGGTATTCCATTCTTTCGAGAGAATTTTGTTGCATAACTGAGTAGATATAGCCAGGAGAGATAAGAGTCAGGGCACACAGAGAGGATCTGTGCATTGTAGCATCCCATGGGCCACACGCTTTACATCTTTATACATATATCCATATTTCCAGATAGAGAAAGAGGGCGAAGTGGCCTCACCTTCCAGCTAGGTTTTCTCCCAAAATGGTTTCCGAGAGAGCATATATTATGTCTTATGTGTATGTGTTTATTTTGTTTTTCTCTATTTTTCTGCATCATTTCCATTCACACACATGCACTAATTACAGTTAAATCCACAGATCTTAAAGTTTAATAAACTGTAACAATGTAGAATTTTCAGAGCTTTAATATAATATTATTATATCTGTTTTGATGAATTGCCGAGTGGAATATCCATGACAGTTTATGCATAAGAAAATCTGGGCCATATTACTGAGATATTGGCTCTTGTCTTATCAAACCTTCTTATCCAATCTTCCATTGAGCTTGGAAAAATGTCCTTTTGAGTAACTAATGATATCCACAAGCTATGCATTAATATCAACCTCCATCCACATTTGGTAGCTAGGGATTTTGTTAATAAGAAACTATTCTTTAGGCCCCATCAACACATAAATTTAGATATGGAAATCTTGTCCCATTTGACCCAAGGAAACACCTCTGGTTCTTGCTTCCTTTCCCAAAGAAAGTTTGAGCAAAGTATTTTGATTTTTTCCAATACACATTTAGGGATTAGTGCTAGAGATGTTTTTAGAAAATTTTTTATTCATAAAAATATGAATTCAAAATATATTACTTTTAAATTTCATTATCATTAACATATTCATTATTATTGCTTAGAGACACATTTTATAGTGTATTATGAAGAAGATGTGTTCAATCTTTAGTTGACATGTGTCCCTTTTAAGATAAAAATAAAGTACTTTTCTAAATAAAAGAACAATGTTGACTATTAAAAAAAATACAAATAAGCATATACATATTTGGTTAGTTTTAATTAAAAAAATAAATGGTTGGCAAATGCCCATAGGCTTCAAAAAACTAAACTCATAATGCATCTCATCTTGCGAAGATTAGAAATAATAATACAAATTAACTAAAATGTAATAATAATAATAATTATAATAATAATAATAAGTATATGAATTAAACATACTTATATATATATATATTAGAAAACATGTAACAAGATTTTTAACCTCTATGTCATATGGCAATACCATGACTTACTAAAAACACATACTAAAAACCATAACTCATGTTCATATAACATTTTCAATGAATATTTATACTCTAGCTAGTTCTTGATATTACACTCCAATATGAAGTAGACGTGGTAAACATATTTCACTCTTACTCTCAACCATATAATAAAGTATTTCAATGTAACATTATGGCACCGAGAGGGAGAGGGACAATATACGGGATATGTGCCAATAAGAAGGAGATGTGTTAAAAATATTCCACTCTTACTCTCAACCATATAATAAAGTAATTTGATATAACATAATTGCAACAAGAGAGCTAAGATAGGGGAGAATAAGAAAGATGTGTAATGGTTATATGTTAGATAGATGTAAAAAATTCTTAACCATGAATATTCACCCCCATATTACATGGATATTATTAATTTCTAAATATGCTTTCTTACAATACCATGGGCTAATACAATGGCTTGTCAATACACATGCCCAAAAACCATAACTTGTTTCAAAATAAAAACTTAATTTAATGTGATAACATTTAAAAAATTAAAACTTAATACTTACAATAAACTTATAATTTAGAAAGATTCTTAACCATGGATATTCACCCCCATTTTACCATGGATATTATTAGGGTTAAATAGAGTTTGTTACAATACCATGCTGCAATACCATGGCTGAAAACCATAACTCATTTCAAAATCAAAATACTTTATAAATACTTTATTTTATAACATTTTTAAAATCAAATTTAAAGCTAAAATTATGGAGAGATGTTCTAGTGGTGTAAATGTTTGTTAACATTTCAATAAAAAAACCAACATAGGTGCATCTTAGCTACAGATATACCAAGCGCTCAAATCTATTTTCACTCTAAAAGAGAATTAAACATCATGAGATTTTGTCCCTCTTGGTAGATCCAGATTTAAGATGGATCTATGTTGGTTTAATTTCTTCCTTTAAATATCTATATTCCACAGGAATACCATAGGTCAATAGTATGAGTTCTCATAAAAATGAAACTCGAAAGCTTAAATCTATTTTCACTCCAAAAGAGATTTAAATCTCAAGAGATTTGATCCCTCTTGGTAGATCCAGATCTATGTTGGTTTAATTTCTTCCTTTAAATATCTATATTCCACACGAATACCATAGGTCAATAGTATGAGTTCTCATAAAAATGAAATTCGAAAGCTTAAACCTATTTTCACTCAAAGAGATTTGATCCCTCTTGGTAGATCCAGATTTAAGATGGATCTAGGCTGGTTTAATTTATTCCTTTAAATAGGCTATATTCCACATGAATAGAGTAAGTCAATACTATGAGTTCTCATAAACATGAAGCTCGAAAACCACTAGTAACTTGACAAATTCAAGTTTATCTTATTATTTTAGTTTAAAGTTAATTTTGTTTTAACATAGAGTTATTTTTGTTTTTTTCTTTATTTTATTTTTCACTGAGTAAAATGTTTAACATAGCGTTATTTTTATTTTTATGTTATTTGACCAAGTGAACTCTTTAAGTAACATATCTTCAACGCTTCTTGGAACAATAATAAATGGTTAAAAGTAATTTCTTGGAGAGACAATCTCTAGTGTAGTATGTAGAAATGTTGTAATGTCCTATAATTATTTTGACTCAGTGAAAATAAAATAAAAAATAAAATTATAATTATAATAAAAAATAAAATAATAACATAATAATAATAATAATAACTTAATAATGATAATAAGGGTTATTTTGGTAATAACTATAATAGAAAGAATGTATATAATGATAATAATAACATCAATAATGATGATTCTGTAATCAATATTAATAATAGTAATAATAAATTAGTCTTTAGTAGGACTTTTGGTTCGCTTAATAATGGTTATTCTAATTTTCTCTCCCCCTCTAGTAATAGGGTTGTCAATCTCTCTAGCTTTTCTTTTGAACCTCCATTCTTTAGCATTTAATTTTTTCCCTTTCTCCTAGGAAGATCTTTGTCGATGATATCGTTTGTGGCATTGAATATGGTATTAGAGACTTGCCAGACATCACTAAATATATCATCAGATAGGATTGTGTTGTTGTCCTAAAAAAGGAGAAGCCCCCCAAGAACACATCACCAAACGTGAGTTTGATGCTCTCAAGGCATTAAATAATAACAAGGATGTTGTGGTTCTCAAAGCGGTCAAGGGTGGTGTGGTATTCTTGATAAAGAGTATTACCGTAGTAATATGTTGCACTGCCTCTATAATAGCAGGAGATACATAAAACTTAATAAGGATCCTTTGAAGAGTACTTCCAAAAATGTGGCTCTTGCTATAAAATCTAGTAGCTCCATCAACTCGTTCAATCATAAGCTTATCAAGAGCAACCCTCTTACCCCCAAAATCTATGGCCTTCCTAAAATTCATAAAGAAGGGGCTCCTCTAAGTCCCATTGTCAACACAATATGAGGGTCGACCTACCTTATTGCTAAATATTTAGCCCTAGTGCTTCAGCCCCTTGTTGCTCATATAGAATCCTTTGTCAAGGACCGTGTTGTGCTTGTCAATGAGTTAAAGAGCATTAAGCTTGATACTAATGACAAACTTGTGAGTTTCGATGTGGTCTCCCTCTACACAAATATATGTATCAATGAGGCCATTGAAGTCATCAAGCATATTACGGATCGTGATATGGCTAGATTAGTTGATATATGTCTCACCTCTACTTTCTTCTCTTTTGATGGAGAATTCTATTAGCAAACTTTTGGTGTCTCCATGGGTTCCCCCCTCTCCCTTATGGTAGCTAATCTATTCATGGAATATTTTGATTCAAAAGCCTTGGCCTTTTCTTCTCTTCTACCTAAGCTGTAGAAGAGGTTTGTGGATGACACTTGTGTCATCTGGTGCCATGGTAAGGAAGAGTTGGAGCTTTTCGTCCTTCATCTTAACAATCAATCTATTTCCATAAAGTTCATCATGGAATATGAATGCAATGGCAATTTACCATTTCTTGATGTCCTCCCTTCAAGGAATGATGATGGTTCTTTTTCTCATCAACTCTATCGGAAGAAAACTCACACGGAGAAATATCTTCATGCTAAATCTCATCATTTCTCGGCTCAAAATCTTGATGTTCTCAATAGTTTAGTAACTAGAGCTTTAAGAGTTTCTTATGAAAACCATCTTAATGATGAGAAAACACACCTCCAGAAGGTTTTCTTCTTTAATAATGGGTACAGTAAACACCAATTCACTAAGACTTTCCTCAAAGTTGAAAAATGTCCTAGAGCTAAGGAAGAACCCAAGGATCGATTTTCAAAAGTACATCTCCCTTTTATCTAAGGGACCATTGACAAGATTGCAACTATCTTAAGAAAGCATAAGATTACTTCAACCTTTAGGCCTCTAAATACCATTTGGAGTTCCATAAGATCTATAAAAGACCTGGTGGACCCTAAAAATATGAAATGTGTTTACATTACCACTTGCTCTTGTGGGACTCCCGCTCTTGTGGGACTCCCTATATAGGAGAGACTGGTGCTCGATTGGTCAAAGGGTTCATGAGCATGCGGCTCAGATCAAGCATGGTAGGACGTACTCCTATGCTTTGGAAGAACATGCAAATAAATCTAAGCATCAGAAGAACATGCAAATAAATCCAAGCATCAAATCTACATTGAAGATACCCAAGTAATTGACAAGATTAGTCATTTCCATCATTGAAAATTAAGAGAGGCCCTAGAAATCGAAAAAAACCCAATAATTTGAGTAGAAACAATGGTTGAAGTATTAACACAAGATGGGTCCTATCTTCGTAATTATTCAATAAAAGAATTTTAATTTTTAAAGAATTTATTTACTTTTCTGTCTATTTCTTATTTATATCATTTGGTTTTTACCTATTTTCCATGGTTTATATTATTAAGTTTTTCTGATTGATTTTTCATTAATTAAGTTTTTATCATCTTGGTCATTCTTAACTTCGGAAGTATATATGGTTACATATATTGTTTCTTTTGTTTATATCTACTGTCATCAGGACCCTACCAAAAATTTTCTTTATTATTTTCCTTCCAGGTAATTAAAAGGATTAAAATCATAGTATTTTAAAGAATGGGCACACATTATAAGTCATCCATTACATGGACCCAGATACAGTAACATAATTATATTATTAAGTTTTTCCGATTGATTTTTCATTAATTAAGCTTTTATCATTTTGGTCATTCTTAACTTCGGAAGTATATATGGTTACATATATTGTTTCTTTTGTTTATATCTACTGTCATCAGGACCGTACCAAAAAATTTCTTTATTATTTTCCTTCCAGGTAATTAAAAGGATTAAAATCATAGTATTTTAAAGAATGGGCACACATTATAAGTCATCCATTACATGGACCCAGATACAGTAACATAATTATATTACAACAATCTTTTCCTTATCGAATAATTACCTTACAGTAAGAAAACTCTTAATCTTTCTATTAAAAGAATAACTATAACTCAGTAATAAATCAACTGCGTATTCTTTCAGAAATTGTAACCTGTACTTCCTGATCATTATTGTAGTTTTCTTGTTTCAGAAATTGTAACCTGTAGTTCGTAATAATTATTGTAGTTTTCCTGTAGGGTTTCCATTAGTAAGAAAATTTATGTAACTTTCAACAATTCGGAAATTTATTTGAAAATACCACACCTCCCAACCTCGAGACTCGCAATTACCTCTTGTCCCCTGAGCCTTTTTCCTCAACTAACAGTTTGAAGAAATAAATTCCAAATTGATGTAACCTGTATCTGTCACGACGAAAATTCCAAATTGAGGTAACCTGTATCTGAACCTCAGGACGACAACACCAGTCCAGTATTATACTCACAGGTCCTGTGGACGACAACACCAATCCAGTATTGTACTCACACGAATGAATGAATCAGTTTAAGGGTTCCACTGACTTCCAGGTTTAGCTCAGCAATACTTCTATCAAGCAGAATACTACTCTCTGACAAGTTCTGGTTTTTCTTTCTTTACTCCTACTGTGACAAGTTCTGGTTTCTCTTTCTTTACTCCTGCTGTGACAAGTTTACTCCACTGTGACAAGTTCTGGCTTTTCTTTCTTTCTCCATATCCTCCAGATTTCTCTTTTCTTGATATCCCAGGATTTCCACTGAGATAGGGTTTTCTCCTATCTCTAGGAAAAACCAATAATTGATTCTAATTCTTTTCTCGACATCCCTAGATTTCTACTGACCTGAGATAGTTTTTTTTTCCATCTCTAGGAAAGGAGAAGAAAAACCAATAACTAAAAAATAAAAATACATTTTCTTGAATTAGTCTTTATTTTTATTTAAAATTCTGAGAAAAATATAAATACATTTTCTTAAATTCTTCTCTATTTTTTTTTAGTATTCTTTGTTCCAAGTCATAATATCATTTCCTTCCTTCTTGATTTTCATACATTGATTTTCATGCATCTATATTAATGCAGAGTTTTTCCTTACCACACTCATTACTAATTTATACAAAGTAAAAATAATCAGTCCTTAATACAATTATTGGGTATTACAAAAATGCAATTTAAATAATGAAACTATATATATGTAAGTGTTTAGAAGATTGAAAATTTTAAAGTGTAATTTTCTTTTTTTTCATTATAAAATAAGTGACTTAACGAATTATGTTTGATATTGGATCTATACTGAATATAAAACTAAAATCACAACTTAGATTATATATTTAATTATAGAAAATAACTTCTCAAGTTTTTAAATTTACAACCATCTATTTTTTCCATCTTTCTTGAAAAATACATATATTTTCAGCAATTTTAAAAAATCATATAAAATAGTAAACAAAATTCAAATAAAATCATTTTAATTGTAATATATAAAATTATAATTAACAACATCGTTATGAAACTTCTTCAACTTCAACATTTTTATTATATATACATATATCCTCTGGATCAAATTAACTGCTATTATAACTTAGCCACTTCCAAAATAAGATGGTCTGGAATTCAAGTTTTGAAGTGCATATCGTTCCCTCACCACCTTCCGGATTTCCCAGAGACAATTTTTATTTAAACAATAAAGTATCATAAACACGTTTTTTTATTTTATATAAATTTGAAAAATAACATCAAAATGAATATTCCCATCAACAATATTTTCTTTCCCTAAGAAGTGGAACCACAAGGGTGGGGACCATCTGAAGCAATATACTTGACAACACTGCGATTGAAAAACCAATCACCAACAGCTTCGGCAATGGTCTGTCACAAAACAAAAACATGTACACATGTATATCAACTTGAACTGTGAACAACTTGTTTAGAACATTATCTAGAAAAAGTCAATAACGATGTACCTTCGAATTCAATTTTGGAGAATTCGCTGAGTGCCACAGATCTTGTACTTTTGTTTGACAATGTGAATAACATGAATCGATAAACAACCCTCCGTCGCATGAGTCAAACACGGGTGTTAATGCACTGATCGTCTTGTCCCTGTATCCTGTGATTGGTAACAGTATGTTAGCGCACTGATTATAACATTCCTTAATCCTGTGACTGATAACAGTATCCAAAAATATATGAATAATCCCTTCACAAACTTGGGTTTCTTGAAAGAAAAAATGGATAGTGTTACTGGAAAGAAAAGCCTTAGGTTTAGGTCATCATGGATAGTCTAGTTGGTTAAAGCTATGGGTTTGGCCATGATGTGTAGCCCAGTTAATTGAAACCTGCAAAATCATTGGCCCTTTATCATGAAACACTAGTTAAATTCTCCTTAAATTCATTAGAATCAAACTCTCAACGATAAAGCTGGCTAGGCGGGTTTCATTACACCCGTGATTGTTTCAGTAGAGAAAAAAAAAACTTTTGGTATTTATGCAGAAAGTAACCTTTCATTATTTTCAATTGCCAGGGAGAGCAGGCCGTGATATTCGCCTTGCACTTGTCCCAAATACCATTGGGATCTGCTGAAACAGGCACCCAAATATTTGCAACCTATAGAAAACAAATTGACAGCCATAGAAGATACGAAATCGCATTCGATTGTTATATGATTTATAATAAACAGTGAAAAAGTCTCCAACTATTTTATCTACCTGTAACGGATCATGTGCAGAGTTTACAACAAAAAAAGTCTCCAACTATTTTATCTACCTGTAAGGGATCATATGCAGAGTTTACAACAAAAAGTGGTGGTTTGATGAACGGTAAAAGATATTGGGGAAAGTGACACTGCCATTATGTACAACCATTGTTAGTAACAATTTTTATAGAAATTAATAGGTAATTTTTATAGTAACTCAGTTTAGAATGACAATAATTGGTATGATGTTTATTGTAGATATCTATAATATTTAAGAATCTGATTATCAAAACAAAAGTGAATTGATTAATTCTCTCTAATAATCATATTCCAAAATATTTTCAAAATCTACAATATCGGAGTGAATAGAAAATAATTATTAAACATCATCCTACCAGACTTCCAGGATGCATTTTCGATGTGCAAGCAGCTGGCAAGTGTTTTAAAGAACCCTGAAATACAATATCATATTCAATAAAACCATGACAATGAAAAATACATATCAGGGGAAACAGAAGTGCAAACATCAGAAACAGAGATGAAGAAAACAAAGAAAACACATGAAAAAAATTCAATTAGGTTAGAATATATACGTAGAAAAGAGTCGAGGTATATACATGAAATGTGACTTCATCAATAGTGTCAAGTCTAAATAGATTTCGACCTGCTACGTCCTCTCTGTAATGCAACAGATGTATGTAATCAAATTATCAAAATATGCATTAAACTATGGAATACAGACAAAATATCCATGTACATAGAAGATGTTTTAAAATATTAAAAGATATGCAGGTAGGTTGTAGATTAAAGCATAGATCCAGTTTACAATATTAAACTTTTGTAATTTTCAATTATAAATCCCACGGTTCTTTTTATAGAAATATAAATAATTCTTTTCCAATAAACGATAAACGAAAATCATTTGAACATATTCTAAGTAAATGTCAGTGAGAACATACAAATCGATGAAAAATCCAGCATGGCCATGCATTTGACATGAACACTCTTTGGAAAAAGATCACGAAATTCTTAAAAAATATAAATAATTCTTTTTAAATAAACGATAAACACAAATCATTTTTATTGTCAGTGAATGTCAGTGAGAAAATACAAATCCATGAAAAATCCAGCATCGGCCATGCATTTGACATGAACACTATTTGGAAAAAGATCACGAAATTCATTGCAGTGAATAAATGTTGCGACGCCGCCCGCTGAGCAGCCAGTGAGTAGGACCTGCCATATAACATTTTATTACATTTTCCCATTTCAACAATGTTGACTTAATATAAACAATCCCAATGGACGCAAATAATGAATTTAATAAGTTCTCGACAATACCAACTGTAATATAAAAAATCCCAATGGACCCAAGTAATGAATTTAATAAGTTCTTGACAATACCAACGGTAGAGGTTTAAGAATATTATAATAAAAGTACAAACAAAATGAGCACATAAAAATAAAAGACTATTTTCTGATAATGAAGGACCATGATATTGCATCACTTGAGAGGCTTTTGTTCATAGAAATTCGTTCAGCCAACCAGTTAATCATAATGGAACTCAATGTAAAGTTTCTTCACTTATACTACCCCAAACATCGGATTGCATTTACTACAGAAATTGCATTGAATATTTAAAATAAATCAAGGAAGCCATGACTTGACATGTTCCTACTTTCCTAGGTATATCACACGGAAAGCAAAACCAAGATTCATTTTATTAGGAGCCAGGGAAAATGTAACACTTTTGAGTAGGATTAAAAAGATCACATGGATAATAAACGCATGAATGTAATGTACTAAAAGACTTAGTGGTTTTTAATCGAATTGGTAATAAAACCACTTTGAAACTGAATGTCACCTAATCATCACCTCCCTAGATTTAGCTAGTACTTTGTCTTGTACCAGGAGCTATTGAACTAGGGGCTGATGCATGAGTGTTTTGTATTGAGTGGGAAAAGATAGGTTGTAATTGTATAATACAAGAACATATCTTGAGGATGTCCTAGAGCACTCATAGTCTCATTATGAATATACTAACCAAAACCATGGAAGCCTAAGAACAAAAGTATGAGTTGAGGTGTGATACAATTGCATCACAATGTCTAAGAATGAGATCTAATAAACTGTTGTTGTATTGAGTAATTGGGTCACTTCCCATAAAAATCATTGCATGTGCAAGGATGCCAACTATGATAAACCCACCAATCCACATATGATGGGTGAACAAAGAGAGTTGGGTACCATAGTCAATAACTACTTACAGATAAGGGGGGCATTGAATGCATGTGGTGAGCTATGACAATAGTTAAATATCCTAACATAGCTAGGTTAATAGCTAATTAAGCTTTTCATGAAGTAGTTACTATCTTGTAAAGGCCTTTATGGCCCTCCCCTTAAATGAACCTTTATAAGCTTCTAAAGTTCCCTTAAGGCTATGGCCAATGATCCAATTGGTCTTATACATATGACTTGCTATAGGAAAAGAACTACAATATCCAAATGATGATGAGTAGCCTCGATCAACCATATTGGATTTAATCATCCACTAAAGGTTAAGAAGTATGAATATTCTTACCAATTTAGGGTGAAAAAAAGGGTCAATCCCTCAATAAAACTGGTATAAACTTGAGCCAAAAGATTGTGACTCAAAATAAATTCATAAGGAAGTGGTGTATCTTTAGGATCCACTCCAGCTTCTAGAAGTTGGTTAATGGGTAGAAAGACATGTGTGTGTTGTGCTACCCAAGATACAGATACAAGTCCTAGTAACCCTACTAAATGATGGTTCAACATGGATTCTACATCCTACAACCAAGCCAGTTATGGGGTAGCCTTCTAATAATGGAACCAACTAGAAAAAAAAATTAAATTTGCAAATATCAATGCACCAATCACAGTTTAGTAGAGTTATAATTCACTAGTTATTTGAGATGCTAGCTAAATGTGGAATAACCTAGAGGTTATTTGTATCCCTGGAAAACCTCCACCTACATCCTCATTCAATATTTGGCCTACTATTGGAAAAATTACTTAGGCGTTGGGCTTGATGTGAATGGGATCAACACACCATGCTTCATAATTAAAGAAATGAGTGTTGTGAAAGTACATCGCATCGAGCCAAATAAATATGATGTATAGATGACCAAAATATTTTCTAGATAATTTATGAGAAATATTTTCCAAATCATTAGTATGACTATAAAAAATGTGAGCATCAATATGTAAATTCTAGATCCAAGTGGAAATATTAGGGCCTTTAGCTAGCATCTTTCAAAAATGCCTAGGTTTGGCTCATTTTTATTTATTTATTTATTTTCTTTTTATAGAATCTCTCCACTATGATCTTTACTTTTGAATTCTACACTTTTGAGAAAGGACACAAATAAGACCAAAACCTTCGAAAAAGAATTACATAACTTCCGAGAGATACATCACAACTTGTTCTCCCATTATTTTCCAGTTTATGACAAGAGTGTCTATGATACTAGAGTTGGTCTGAGGTAGGCGTTCAATTTTATTATGGCATATCCCCTAGGTGCTCAATGGATTGTTGACTATTACCATTTAGAAAAAGTATTTCTAATGTGATGGAAAACACATTTTCAATTATTATTACACCATATATATCTGTGAAGGGAGGGGGAGAGAGAGAGATCCATCTATTCATACTCCTTTATATGTCCCATATCAAATGCCATTCATTATAAATCGTTATTCATAGACCATTAATGAAAGATATATATCGATGGATTTTACCCCTATTAAGAAGATCCTTTATCAATCAAGAATCATAAAATCTATTCTTTGTTATATTTTCAATATATTCCTATTAGATGTCAATAGAATAGAGTTTAAATTTGGGGAATATCCAAGTATAATTCCATTGATTATGAGAAAATTAGATATTCAATAATTCAAAGTATTTCCCCATAATATAATTTTTCATTTTCCAAAGCATCCTATAATATGTATCGAAATTTGTGCTTCAATATAATTTATCATAGCAAGTGTTATAGCTTGTTCCCAATACTCAACAAATTGATTAAACTAAGCCTCTTTAGTTTCAAGACATCCCTGTAGAATAACATGTTCTCCTCGGTTATGATAGTTCGACTTGGAAAACTTTTCATTCCCTCATAAACATACTTGAGTGTTTCCCACTTAATGTGGCTCAAACAACTATTCTTTAGTTCTCTATGCAAATTTCCAAAATATTCTTGAATTAGAGATGATTCACTCGAGGTTTAGATTAACCAGAGGATCAAAAGCATTCAATGACATGAGTTTCTAATTTCACTTCCAATAAATTCAATGATTGGGTTCTATTTTTTATCTGGCCCTAAAAAAGATGAAGTATAAAAGAGATATACCTCAAATTGATTGTCCAAATAAAATTAATTTTGGAAGGTGATTATCTCAACTTTTTAAAGAATTTTTGGAGAGTACTCACTAGTTGGAGTACCTCACATCTTTAGGATCTAAGGATGCACTTCTGCTCAATAGCTTAGTAGATCAACTCTATTAAAAAATTGTTTTTATATTCTTGTTAATGAAAAAATTTGATCATGTCGGCCCAAACCTTTCTTCAATAACTTATCTTTATGGAGATTTCGTAATCAATTGAATTTTTTATCCATGGAATTCTATTTAGGCTCTATCTATTCATATTCAATCTCCTATGAGAGATTATTTTCTTTTTGTTCACTATAGCTGATAAAACTATTATTTTGGATGGTTCATATGTAGAAATCATTTTCATTTTTCCTTACTTGTATTAGTTCTTACCTATGTTATTCTATGATATAGATAGCTACAGTTAATGATAGATCAATACCAGATTATTAAGATCTTGTGGTAATGATGTTTTCTTTCTAATTCCTCAAAGTTATAGAGCAAATCCTTAGTATCTTCCCCATTACTTTGATCATAAGCATAAGCTTTTAGTCACATAGCTTCATAGTAAATTTATAAAGCTTCCACATATTTCCCTTCCAATTGAGTTGAAATCCATTATGGTTGTTCATTCCACTAAAATTATTTTTGCTTCAAAAATATACATGATATTACCACTTGATAGTGCTTCTCTTTTCTTTATACTAGGTAATAGGATAATGATTTGTGGAATTGAAAAGCATTATTATGACCCAATATTATGAATTAATAGAGGCTACTGTATTTCCAGTGAATCTCTAGCTATCCTTCTTGCAAAGATTCTTTTCTCAATACAAGGATCTTAGTACTAGGAATGGAACCTTTAACAATTTCCTTGTTCTTAATGCTTGTTGGTAAAATTATTTGTCTATTAAAACCAATTCATTCACTCTCACATAAATTTTCAACCAAGGTTTTCATAACCTTCGAGTTTCTACACTATATGTACGGAGTTCAAGGTAATGATAAGAATTTATATCCTATTCCTATATTATTACAGAATATAAACGAAAGTAGGAAAATTATAACTATCAAAAGGAACTCATGTGGAAAGTAAATGACTCATGTGCTAATTAAATCACTCAACAATCAACAATTTCATTAAAGATAAATCCCGAACAATGCATATCCAGTAGCTCCAATGATCAACAATCTCTTCATTGTAGAGAGGTGAATGATATAGCAATCCTAGCTACTCTCTCTACATTTGGAAACATCCCTACTACTCTACTAAAACCTGTCTCTTTAACTAACTTACTAAATAACTATTCTCCTATACTTTTACAATTTGTTTCTTATAATGAAGCAAGGGGCAAATTAGAACCAACTCTCCCAAATTTGGTTTGTCAAATCTATGGACATATTACAAAATGTTGTATTTACTTGTTATTGGTAGATCTTGGTGAGAGAAAAACTCAATACGTGATAAAATACTATCCATATAACATAAAATCAACTAATAATAGGCTTGATTCAATTCATTTTCTAACTAGTGAGTCTATTTGGATTGTAGTTTGCCAACAACCACAACAAGAAATATCTGCATGAAATAAACACCAAGTTCTCTCAACTAAATACTATTTGGAGAATTGATCACATGTCACTTATTTACGTATGTTCTAAAAAAACTCGTGTTGTGGAATTTTCATATTCATCATTTTTTTCTACAAATCACACTCGAATTTAGCTACCCACTTGTTCCTAGCACAAGTTATTTGAACTATAGCTCATGCGTTGGAGCCTTATGAAGTCCACTTGGGTATGAATTAGGTAACATAAAACCATGTCAACATCCCTAGAAAAAAACTCATGTTATTGAATTTATCCTAGAGCTTTGTAGATATTTTGACCATGGAGGCTCGTTACAGTAACTCCATAGGAGCCACAAGAACAACACTAGGAAAACCATCATTAGTAAAACCAACAACAATCCTTTATAATTGATCAAAAGTAAATTGGAATAAAAATAATTAACTAATTTAAGATTCGTAATGTTATTGTGGCAAATTCATGAAGAAACAAAGAAAGATAGTTAATAGATGACCAAATTATTTTAATAAAATGACTGAAATTGTGTGTTTAGAATTGTGAAAAAGGTGATAATTCGATGACTCAACATCCCTCCATGCCTAGACTTTTGCATGTCCTCATGAAAACAAGATAGATTTGACAATAGATAGCTATCTAAATTTTCAAATGCACCTAACTTGCATGGTTGTATGAGACATCTCACTGAAAACAAGTGCAGTGGAATGCAATTTTCCATCCTACTCTATTTTGGTTAGTTTCATGAACAACATCTCCCATGGAACTCTCACCATTTGTCATTATACCACTAGAAGAGATTGTTGTTCATGTTTCTTTAGGACTAATAGTTAGGAATGCATCAAACTTTCCTATTTATTGTAAAAATTGCCACTGTGATGCAACCCAATACCTCTGCCAATACTTTTCCCTTTACCCTAAATTACTTTCTTGTTGTTTTTCCACTTTCCTTCCACAAAATATTCCATCAAAAAAATTCTAATGACCTTTTATCATTTCTCTTATGCTCACAATAAGTTCTCGTGGAGCAACTTTACCTTTCATATCCAATGGTGGTTCTTATGTGGAAACATTGACTCATTTTGTGCTATGTTTAACAATAGTTCTTGTGTGGCAGTGTTGATGTTGCCTTGCGAATTCACTGCATCTGTTGCGTATACATACATGTTATTATAATCGCCTTCTCGTGTTGATATATAATTTTCCCCATAAGATACAATGTGTTCAGCACAAAGGTTAAGAAAGGTTGATGTTTCCACTTTTTAATGCATAGCAACCAATGCCACTTGTTAACACCTTTCTTCTTAATTTAATAATAAAAAACAAATTTTGTGTAATAACACCCTGAAACCTTTTTGAACAATGGTTATCCCATTTTTTCAAAGTTGCACTTCTCATAAAAAGGTCTTCTTAAAACAGAAGCCTTCATTATCCAATCATGAATTAAAAAACATGATCTAACTTATGATATTTAAATCCACAGTTACCTAGATCAACCTATCAATATTATGTTCAATTCCCACTACCATCATGCCTTCAAAAGTAGCCTTTGAACAATTCTAGTGGGGTTATAAATCTAAGTTGTAGCAATTTGTGCATGGAGTTGCAGCAGATTCAAAGAAATTGACATTTCATGGAACCAACACTTCAAATTGAGGTGATTTTTAGTGGGCATGTTTATCACCATTCAATGTCCTTATATACCAAAAATTACAGCAAACCTTTTCACATATCCTGATATATAACAAATAATTTTCTAAAAGAATTATAACAAATTGTTATAGGTGTCGCAACACATCGTTATAGATGTCACAACAAACTTTGTTAACCAATTTCCCACAAAGTACAAACTAGATTTCGTTGATATTTTGTGAGAAGTTTTATACTATTTTAATGCTTTTCCAAAAACAAAACCAAAACCATCCAATCTGCATATATCTATATATAACAAATAATGTGCTATTAGGGTTGTAGCGAACTGCTACAAGTATAGCAACAAATTTTGTTAACCAATTTCTCACAAAGTACAGAGTGGATTTTGATGATTTTTTTGAGGTGGGTTTTTAATATTTTGATTCTTCTCAAAAAGAAAAACTACAGCCATGTGATGCACATATCTCAAGATATAAGAAAAATGGTTGTACATTATGATGCTCAATTTCTAAAAATTATAAAGCCGTTTTCCCTAAAATTTTGCAAATTTATTCATCTTACCTTCGTGCTTCCCCCTCCAAATTTTTCGGCCATCTCATACATGGTTTGGAAGATATGTTCAAGTCAATTTTTTCATAATGAGAAATTACGAAAAGTATTTTTATTGTCCTTGACAACTTGATCTAGAACTCTAACTTTTTCTTAACCTTCTTCATCTTAGATTTGTTTTTTAGCACACTAAGCTAGAGTAGGAGCATACTATGTATTTTGCAAGCATTCTCACCCATGCCTATACTTTTAAATGTCCTCATTCATACAATTTGGAGTTTTCAACATGAGATTTGACCAACATACACATCCCTATTCCATCTTCCATGCCTGACACATGCTCATAATTCCATCATTGCCAATCCTCGACATAGAGGTCTACTCACAAATGCTAAAAGCCTTGTATGTGTCAAAATGTTGCCACCAAAGGTTACCTAAGGACTAGCTTCATTTTCCTTCCCATGTATTTTTATCATGATCGCATAAAAGGTTGTTCTTATAGCTAACAATTGACCATTCAACAACTACTATAAAATTATGAGTTGCCATTCAAAGTTTTTCTGTTGTCACTATTGTCAATTTTCACACATGCCCCTCTGCATAAGTCAGACTGTGGAAAATAATTATACATATATATTTCTGATAGTGGTTAACTTTTTATCTCTTCATACCTATTTCTTTAAAAAAACCAATTGATATTAACAACAATCATTGTAGCCTCAAAGGTATCAATCCTACCCTAAAACATAGCAAGGGAATAAATGCTTTCCTAGCTCCTTAGCATGAAGTTTTGTTCCTTCATCTATAACATTTCTCAATAACATTTACTCCACTAATAATCACTTCATATGGATCAATTCGAGTGCCAAAACAATTTGAATGAGTAATGCATACCAATAGGTTAAGGAAATGGTAGGAGATGAGGGTTGAAATAGATTTGAAAGGGAGAGACAAGATGAAACAAAATATAATGCCAAGCTTAAAATAGTAATTTACCAATATTCCCTAAAGTTTCAATAAATGAAAAAGTAAGTTTGAAGGTAGTTTTACCTCAGGTTTTACCTCTTGAAGTTATTAGGCATGTTGATGAGGATAATTGTTTCTAAGACTTATTTTCTATTGAGTTGATCCAAAATAGAGTGATCATTTATTTCAAATGTTGTTTTCAAATTCCATTGACTATTGACTATTGGCTCCTAACTGTTGAGTTGGAATTGAGACATAAATGATGAAGACTACTAATAAATATTAGTTTGTGGGATAGATTTAAATATGCGCATTGTTTATAAACCTAAAATAGCACTTGGAAATAATGAAGTAAGAACACATGTGGAGTAACAACACATGAAGAGTAACAACAGTTGAGGACTATCAGTGTTTAAAGAGTAAAAACACCTGCAAAGTAACAACAACTACAAATGGTTACTGAAACTTTTGAGAAGATGAAGGCTAAACTTGCTACTTCCTTGGTTGTTCATCCATCAACCTGCCCTTCTTAGTTTCAAAAATAAAAGTTCACAACTATTGTTGAGTTATTTTAGAGGACCAAAACATAATACAAATATTATTGAGAATTTTTTCAACCAGTAACCTAGTTTTCAATCAGAGTCCTTGTCTAACTACGCTAGTGTCCTAGTTTTCACTGTTAGACTTATTTTTATTTTTTACTATTTTATTTTTTATTTTTACTATTTTTATTTTTTATTTTTTATTTATTTTATTTACTTATTTATACTATTTATTTAGACTTATTTTTATTTTTACTATTTATTTATTTATAGGAAGCATATTTTCAAGTGTAGGAATATTTCCAATGAAGCCATGTGCACAACAAAATTACAAATATACTCGTATTCAAATTTGGAAGATATGCTTTCATGAATACCAAAATATGAGGATATGGCTAATTTCGCTGATCTGATCATACAGAATGGTGGATGATGAAGGAACGTTCTTTTCTAAGACTCATTTAGAACCAATATTTAATGTAATTTATGTATCCTTGATTATCTGGTTCACTAGAAATTGTTGGCATGTCCTCCTTTATCATGCCAAGAATATCTTCTACGTCTTGTTGATTTCCCTCTTAAATGCATAGAGGATATAGTGATATGTGTGAAATAAATTCGTTGATAATCGGTTCCATTATATTCCCTCCCTTGATGGTTTCTTGTGACCCTTTGGTTTTTTCCACAGGTTGGCAAGGATGATAAAAGAAAATTCATAAATATTCTCCTTGATATTTCATGAACTTCAAGATTTTCTTCTTGTTGTTGTTCATGAACTCCTTGCTATACTCTTCCTCCCTGAGATAAGAATATATTTTCGATTACAACGACCACATGTTCCACCTAAGAAGCGGGTAGGTATTTGATTGCAGTTACAATTTTCTCCACTTGAGATATAGGTAGGTCAATACTTGTTGTCAAGACTTAAGAGATTTCTTGGAGTTCTATTTCTTCCTTTGACCAATAAAATCCTTTTACTAGCTGGGAGGATCTGTTATCATATAGATTAATGCATGAGGGAATACAATTTTTTCTACTTTGAATGAAATTTTCTAGAGCAAAAACTATCAAAACCCTGATTTATTTTAACACCTCCTCAACAATGATGCCAAAATGTTGGGAAAATTATTTTTTTATTAAAAATAATTCATTCACTTTAACATAAATTACTAACCACAGTGTTCATAAACATTTCGATGCTACACTATATGTGTAGAATTCAAGGAATTGATAGTATTCCTATCCTATTACTACATAATGGAAACCCAAGTAGGAAACATATAGATTTCTAAGGACACTCATGCAGAAAGTAAATCACTCATGCATAAAGTAAATGCACACCAATCCAAGTAAAACGTTTGGGAAAGGGATAGGAGCCTAAATCTACTCACACTCTTCGCACAAAACCATACAATTGTAAGCATTGAAAGGAAATGAAACTAAACTATTCTACATTTTGAAAAGGACAAGAAAATGCATCAATCCGCACATGAATTGTAAATAAAAATAATCAATAATTTCATTAAATATAAATCTTCAACAATACATACCTAAGAGCTCGAATTATCAATGATCTCTTCATTGCAGAGAGGTGAATGGTCCAACAATATTAGATAATCTCTCTACAATATTTGTAAACCTCTCTACTACTCTACTCCAACCTTTCCCTCTAACTGACTTACTAACTACTCTCATATACTCTTTCCATTCACTTTATACAAACAAATAAGGGGTGAATTTGAACCAATTCCCCAATAGATTATAAAATATTGTATTTACTTGTTTTTGGTAGATCTTGGTCAAAGAAAAATTCAATATCTATTACATGTAATCCATCTAATATACAATCAACTAAGAATATATTCGATTCAATTTATTTGCAAAATTATCAGTATGTTTGGATTGTAGTTTGCTAAAAATCACAACAAGAAATATATGTATGAAAGAACCTCCACGAGCTCTCAAATAATGCACATTTTGGAGAAACCATTTAGGGATTATCTTGAAAATACCCATGTCATGGATTTTCTAAGTTCTTCTTCTTTTTCTCCAAAAATAACACCCAAATTTCATTACCCAATTCTTACTCGCACAAGATTTCCAAATTGTATATCATGAGTTGGAGGCTCATGGAGTCAACCTAGGTATGAATTAGGTAACATAAGTCCATGTCAACATTGTAGGTAACATAAGTCCATGTTAACATTGTTAAATATTCTAATACCAACCCAAATTTATTTCCTCATGATAATTACTTATTCCCAATAATTTATTTAATTAACCAAATAAATTTTGAATTAATGAAAGAGAAAATCATTGGTACTTTAACTTCTAAAAATATATGCAATGGAAAATAAAAGATTTGGAGAGGTACAAAACATATTACAACAAATAAATAACCATAACAATTGTTCTTTATTAATTAATATGGAAAATTAGGGTTTTCAACCCATAAAGTATTATAAGGAAAAGTACAATTGTTGGAACCTATAACTTGGCCCACATTGGATGAATTTGGCCCAAGAAAATTCAGCCTCTTGGATACACCCTCAAATCCTCCTATAATATTTCTCCTCTACACTTTAGTATTTTGATCCATTTGCACTAGAGAAATTTGCTTTCTCTTGTTGTGTCTCCTCTCTTGTGTCTTCACCTCTTCATTAGGTTTCTTTTTATAATATTCATTAAGCCCAAATTCCTAACCCTAATATCCCTTTTACAATATCTTTGAGATCAATGGTTGAAATCATTTATAAGTCACTTAAATAATTAGATTATTTATCCTTATAAAATTATTTAATAGTCCACAATAATTAATCGACTTTAATTATTGTACTTTTCATAAGTTATATTTAGGAAAGAGGACGTAAATCACTTACTCCACCAAGCATACACCTAAAGAGGAAATAAGTCATCTTCCACATGCTAAGACACCAAGCCTATGCATAAGGCCTTTTGAAGCGACTATAAGCTTCAACAATCCCTCATATCAAATAAGGGATTCTCCACAACCCATAACTTATCTCAGTACCTTAAAAACCTCCCTTTCATTAGAGTCTTAGTGAGAATATCTAGCACCTGCTCCTCTGTGGAAATGTACTGCAACCTCACAACACCTCTTTGGACCTTTCTTTGATGAAGTTATATCTAATCTCAAT
The DNA here is from genome assembly GCA_031772625.1 of Pinus tabuliformis. NCBI lineage: Eukaryota > Viridiplantae > Streptophyta > Pinopsida > Pinales > Pinaceae > Pinus > Pinus tabuliformis. Next base: position 705,112,835 of record CM062806.1, on the reverse strand, counting down.
ATGCTTGGACCTATCATGAAACACATGATTCTGAGAGAGATTAATGCAACTTTGATTATCATAGTGAATCATCGATGGCCCCATATCAAGATCAAATAGTCCTACAAGAATCCTGTGAATCCACACTACCTCACAACTTGCCATACTTTCTACCACATACTCTACCTTTTCTGAGCTAAGTGCCATTGATTGTTACTTTCTACTATACCATGAGGTCATGGTTGATCCCAAGCTGAAAAAACATCCAAATGTTAATTTTCTATCCATAACATTCCCATCCCAATCATAACTTGTGTACACATACAACTCCAATCCACCAAATCTAACATATCTCAATCCAAAGTCCATCATAACTCGGAGGTACCATAATACTTGTGTACCATGCACGTGGATCATTCTTCAGCCCATAAATGGACTTCTTCAATCTACATACATGGCATTCTCTCACATGCACTTCAAAGCCCTGAGGATGCTCAATATACACCTCTTCCTTAATCAGCCCATTCAGGAAAGAAATATTTACATCCATTTGATGTATGATCCACCTCATCTTGGAAGAAATGGATATAAATACTCTAATGGATGCATATTTAATGGTAGGTGTGAATTTATCCTCTTATTTCACTCCCTCCTGCTAGGAGAACCCTGTTTCCATGAGTTTTGCTTCGTACTTCTTGACACTGAAATCAACTACATGTTTGATCTGGTAGATCCATCAAGAAGTTATCACTGAATTTCCCTTCAACTTCAATACTATGTCCACTACATCATTCCTCATGTTGAAGCTATACTCCTCCACTATGGCATCCCTCCATACCTACTCATTTGCAACCTCCTCATAAGTCGAAGGCTTAGACTCACTAATGCTATTCTCCTCAACATCCTTAAAGGTATGCTTAGCATAACTTGGCCTTCTCTTAGTAGATCTCAAAGGAATATCTCACTCCTCCTCGAGATCTATAGGTTGTTTCCCTACTACTAGTGTCGCTAGTCCCTACTTAGCTCAGAAGCCTCACACTCCTGATCCTCTACCCCTGTTGGATCTTTCTCATGAGATATCCTAAAGGTATTACCCTCATTGAACTTAACATATTGACTAAATATTGTTTTCCTCTATCATGAAATGTAGATTTGGTAGGCCTTTGATACCTCACAGTAACCCAGAAATACACCCCTTTCTAAAAAGGGATCTAGTTTATTCCTGTTCTTAGTGGGAACATGGAAATATATTGGACTATCAAAGATGTGAAAATGTATCACATCTAGTTTCAATCTTGTAAACATCTCCTCGAGAGTCACATCCTCCAACATCCTTTGGGGACTCCTATTCTGCACATAAACAATTGTATTACAAGTCTCCTCCCACAAAAACATAGGAAATTCTTGATTGTACATAATTTCCGTTGATGACTCTATTATGGTCATATTATTCCCCTTAGAAATGCCATTCTATTGAGGGTAGTAAGGTATAGTGAGCTCATTATTGATCCATACTAGTCTACAAAAATATTGGAACTCATTGAAGGTATATTCACCCCCAATTATCTGATGTCAGCACCTTATTCTTCTCCCTCATCTAGTTCTCTACAAGAGCTTTGAAATTTTCAAACCAACCAAAGACCTCACCCTTTGTCTTCAGGAAGTAAACCCAAGTCTTCCAGGAAAAATCATCTATGAATGTCGCAAAGTACAAAGAACCTGTAATCAACTGCACAAACATAGGACAAAAAATGTATGAGTGCATTGTTGGGTTGTGTTATATTATTTCCATGACTAGCCCCAGTTATATTCTTTGGACCCTATATTAGGTGGGCAGACCTACCTACGCTTTCATGCATGGATTTCGCACATGGTTTTGGGTGCGATGGTTTTCCTTCCATGGTATTTTGTTGATCGGTCAAGGGAACTATGGTTATGTTCTAATCCAAGGTTAATGGATTGGGGTTTATGGATGCTTTGGCATGTATATATATGTATTATAACATTGAAAGGAACATAATGAAAAATCGATCTGGTAGTCCTAGTTTTGGGATCCAAGGGAAAATCTCTGTGTATATTTGTTTTATGTGTTAAGCTCTCGCCATTGTTTATTTTCTGTTTTTAGAATTGGTATGCAAGTAATTTCTATATGGGGTTAAAACCTACATGCACCAAGTCCAGAACTCCGTTAGACTCAGTCTCGTTGTGAGGAAATGTATCCTTGTCTAGATTTCCAAGCGCACACCCTTTACATATTCCATCTTTCTCCCCCATTATCTCCAAAAAATATGTAACCATTCTTTGTACCATAGAAAGAGCCATATAGCATAGGTGTCCCATCCTCCTATGCTAGATCTCATTGTAGCTATCATTGCCATGTATGAGAGCCTTCACTAGTTGTCCTCTTAATAGATAGATATCTTTCTCTGTTCTCCCAAATTCCAATTACTTACTTCTTACTAGGATCAGTTCCTTTTGGGCTAACAAATGTGTAACCTCCTATGAAGGTAACTTTTATTCCTCTATCTTATATGGTTGAAAATAAAAGAAGATTATTCACTAAACCAAGTAGAAATAACACTCAATTCACCTCCATAATACCACCCGAGTCCATCTACAACGTAATGCCACCAATTCCTTCTACTTCATACTTGGAATTATCACCAAACTCTACATGTATATCCCTAGGCTCCATGTTCATGTTGGTGAACATGTGATAAGATTCTTCATTGTTTGCAAAATAGACACCTCTCATGATAGTTCTATAAAATCATAAGTTATTCTCAAGTGTTTCAGCCAGCTCATCTATCTATGCAATGATTGTTATGGATATATTTCCCTTTCCTTTATTCCTATTTAGACTCTGAATAGAAAAATTTCTTAACTTGTGACATGAAAAACACTTCACATTGTTGATGTCCTTCTCTTTTTTACTTTTTGAAGGTCCACCTCCACTTTGGTTCTACTCGGCCTTCAATTTTTGCTTTATTGCTTATGTAACATGACCAAATCATTTTTCTCCTCACTACATTTTCATTATCTTCCTGTCAATGAGTTCTCCCATATCTCCTTCTAAATGAAGTCATCCCACAATTGACCCAAATCAAGATGCTATAGCTATCAAGTATCCCATCCACAAAGGTGGTCAAATGTTTACACAATCCTTTAGAGAAACCTTCACGAACTCTAAATAAACCACAGTTCCCCCAATAGTTACAAGCTCATCACTAGCATGTTGGATCTTTGTGAGATAAGATGTTATGGTATCAAATATGTTAATCCAATGTTGTTTAATTTCTGTTTCATCACCATATTCATATTTACATTTGTGCTCTAATAAAGATGAGTTAGGACTACCCACATATGATTTCTTGTGTCCCTCCTTGATGTGTGAGTAATTATGTGATCCCTCACACCATCCAAAATTATACACCTCACTTTCATATCCTTGAGATTATGCTCCACTAAAAGGTATGGATTTGAAGGAACTTGAATGTGCTTGTTCACAAGATCCCATAGACCATACATTTTTAGAATCATAGTAATTTGGTCATTCCAGGGACTAAAGTTAATGGCCCCATCCAAATTGTCTTCATATCACAAACTACTCAATGATTCCATCTTCAAAAATCAACCTTAACCAAAAAACCCTAGTTGTAAAATTAGAAATATTTTTGTTGTCGTAAAAGGAAGAAACTTATTGTTGCAAACCCTAGTGATCTCTCTCTCTGAGATTTATCTAAAATGTTATGATACCATCTTGAATATCCTAATACAAACATAGATTTATTTTTTAATGATAACTATTTATTCTTAACATTTTATTTAATTAACCCAATAAATTTTGATTTAAAAAAAAATGAAATCACTCGTATTTTAACTCCTAGAAATATATGTAGAAAAAAATAATCTAGAGAGATCAATTCCACATTACAATAAATAAACCCACAACAATTCTCCTTGATTCATTAATGTGTAAAAGTAGGGTTTTCGACCCACAAAGTGTTACAAGGAAGAATGCAATTGTTGTAACCTATAACTCAACCCCCACTAGATGAATTCAACGTCCTAGATACACACTTGAATCCTCATATAGTGTTCCTCCTCTATGCTTCAATATTATGAGCCACTAGCACTAAATTTCTTTCTCTTATTGTGTCTCCTCTCTTATGTCTTCACCTCTTCTGATAAAAAATTAAACAAAAATGCAACAAATTATAGATATAACCATAAATACAAAGATGCAGCTGAAATAATGATTCATTTCATTAATATCAAATACTAATATATGCTTACAAACAAAATGGAAATAAGCCAGTTCGAGCGATGGTAGCTTATCTCTGAGAAGAGATGTGGTGGCTACATGTCTCTGAACTATGCTACAATGAGGATCGAAGGCATATTTATTATTGAGAAATAATGGAAAACCCTAAACATCCAAAAACCTAACCTTAGGAGATGAAGCGCCAAAACTATGGGCCTCGTTTGGGTAATTTGGTACATCAACTTCTAGGGGTCGTAACTTTGGCATACAATCTCTATTTGGTGTGCACAATACCCTGTTAGAAATATATATGTAAGGACTAAAAATTTCGAATGCAAACATATCTCATAGTCTCATATTTTCCCATTTTTGGACAAAAAATATCATTTAGGGTCTCAAAACGGCTCTGGAAGTTCAAGACCCAAAAAACTACCAAAAATAGTAAATTGTGCGACAATTAAGGAAATTGAAAAACCTAAAAGAGATAATGGTGGGGGTTCAAGAGGAATAGGTGGGTGGCCACCAATATCCATCTAGATCATTCCTCCCCACTTAGGAGGCAATGGTCCCCATTGCATTGAGTATCTTTGTGAGATGGGGAAACTTATGTTGAACTTGGTCCCTAGTGAGCCACTTACCTTGGTGCAATAATTAGCCAGCTTTAGCAATATAATATAGTTGGATCTTCTACTGGAGAGCGTTATTGATCTGTGTTGCCATGATCCAATTAGTTGTGGCATGTTCCATGCAGTTTGGGTTTAACTCTATTATTGTGAGTTGTTCTGCAATGTCTAATGTTTCCACTAATGGTGGAAAGTATGGCCGAAGGTGATGAGCCCCAGAAATGGGTAATTATATAGGCTCATTTAGCCTCCTAATTTGACTTAATCCACCATTCTCATTAGTTTATTGCATGTTTTTTATTATATTTATGATAATAGAGTGAATTGGGTTAGTCATTATGCTAAAAAGTCTAATCTGTGTTGTATGCAGATTTTTGGTCAATTTTGAGACAAAATCAAAGGTTTAATGAGCACTTGGCAGCCAAATTCATGGAAGAACAACGGAGAGGATTTGTAGGAAGGTGTCCCCTTCATTTATGAGCCCTTACCTCAAATTCTCCATCAAAAACTCAAAGCACAAGGGGCAGCCAACCAATTCAAGAAGGACTACTATTAACTGCAAGTTTTGGCAGTTGAGCTCCTAAAGTTTAGGAGGACTGTTAGGGTCCTCAATTTGTATAAATAAGAAGGCTTAGGGCCTCAGTTTAGTTAGTCAGGATTTAGTCAGATGTTAGTTATATTGTAGTTATATTTTAGTCAGTAGGTTAGCCATTTGATAGTCTATTTTCGCACTTTAGTGCAGCGCATTTTCGAGTTTTTCTTGTAAACAGTTTCTGGGATGTAACTATTATTTTTAGATCAATAAAGATGAATCCAGCTTTGCACCAGCTATGATCTTTCTTAGGAGGCTGTAGCTCTTGGGGTTGGGCCCAACCCAAGTGTCAGTACCTCCTTTGTGTACTTTTATGTGTCTTTGCTACATTCATAGAATAATTTCTGTTATTTAGGTTAAAATCTTACTTTGTTACTTAAGTTGTTTCTGATGATTGAGATAGTTGTTCATGCTTCAGGTTGAATGGTAATAGAAAAGATCTGCAAAAATGCCATCAAGCAATCCTTGATCTCGTCTCTCCCTCCTTGGGACCATGAGCTGAGACCGAGGCATACTTACTGCCACAAAAACACTGTTTTTGCCTTTCCATGCAATTGCTAGTGTTAGATTTTAAGTTGGAAAAGTTGATATTAGTTGTACTTACATGTTTAGATCTGTTCTTGCTTAGTTTCCATAGTTATCTTGCATGATTTCCTGTCTATAAACTTTTGTTCATCACGTTTCTAGTTTTTAGGTCAGATTAGGTCAAAATAGCTAGATCTCTAGTTTTCCTAGTCTTTGTTCGATCAGTTTTGGAAAATAGTGTGTAGAACACCTGTAATACCTTCCTGCCTAGCCTTCCTCCATCATACAACCTGCTCAAACCCCTAATCCAAGATTCCTTCCCTTCATTTGCCACACTTTTCCAATTTTCCCTAATTCCTACATTCTTGTGCAACATTGCTCCTTCCATCCTTGAATGAATCCAACCACCTTAATCACTCCATAGCTTCATTTACCAGGTCCTAGACCCCTTCACATCCTCATCCATCCTCCATTTCCACTTTCCCACCATTTTTCCACCATCAACCCTCCAAAATCCTCTTTCAGATCTTCGTGTAGAACATCGTGTAGAACCCCTACAGACTTCTTGTAGAAGTTCACGTGAGTGGTTTTTGAAGATCTGATCACTATGAAACTCTTTGGAAGGGTGCTAGGGACCCCTTAGGCCCTCTTCTCGCCTTTCCAACCTCCTGCAAGTGCCCACTTCATTTCCTTTTGCCAATCAACCTCTGCACAATCAAAAATAGTTAAAGCACATGCATAATAACTCTGCAAAATTACTCAAAAATACAAAAAGATGTTTTTTCTAGATTTTACTGTAGAAGTAGCTTAGTCACATACATTACACCTTTCTAAGAGTTTATTGTATCCATTTCCCCTGCTTTCATCTCTTTTCTTGCACCAGTAGGGTTAGTTGGTAAAACTAGGGTTTGCTAGGGTTTTCATTTCGTTTCAACTTTCAGCTTCTTTCTGCAAGTAGATTAGACTCTTTTGAGTTAGCTTTCATCCATCACAGTTAAAAGCTTCTTCTAAGAACTCATAAAAGTTGGCTTAAGCTCCTAGCGAACTTGTGCCAGCTGATCAAGTGACAACCTGCAGTAAGAGCTAGTACTTGTGCATATGGCGCCGTCACTTCCAAGATTGTTACGAACTACTGGGTTAATAAAAGTAAAGAAGGGAGTCCCAGGAGTTGCAGCATCATTGCTGCAATATTGGACCTCACCATCTTTTTGGCGGCGTTGCTGGGGAAGCGTCAGAGTATTAGTGATTACTGTTTTTCTTCTATTTTCTACTGCAACATCCTGCTAAGTAGTTTATTTCAGCAAGAGTAGAGTATTTGTTTCATTTCCATTCTGCACTGCCATTTCAGCAAGCGTAGATTAGACATTTCCTACTTTCATTTCATTTTAGCAAGCATAGACTAGATATTTCATGCTTTCATTTCAATTTTGCAATTTCAATTCTACAAGCGTATATTAGCATTTCAATTCTGCAAGCATAGATTAGCATTTCATTTCTGCAATTTCAATTGAGTAGTATAGATTAGTCCTTTCTTGCTTTCATTTCAATTCTACATTTTCATTTCATCAAGATAGATTTTAGTTAGTTGTAGTTCAATCTATTTTAGTTTTTGCAGGTACAAGCAGAAAAAAAAAACAAAAATCAACCAAAAATATTTCCTTTCATGCCTTGTAGGAGTAGAGATAAATTAGAAAAATGTTTGCACAACACCCCCACTGCTTCACATAGCCAACCTTCTCTCTTCTTCGATTTTTGTGATTAAAAATAAGCTGTAGTTGGACAACAAGACATATTTGAAGAACCTCTAGGGGAGAAGAAGAAGAAAACATTCCTCTTGAGCAAATGGCTAAGAACAGAAATGTTGGGAGCAATACCTTTTCTTCCAACTCATCCATTGAAGGTGAAATTGGAAACATGTGGGAAGATTGCAAGAGCGAAATAAGGCAGATGGTTGCCATGCAAATGGATACCTTGCAGATCCAAAGGAAGCAAGAGGAAGCCGAGAAGGCTTTGGCCATCTTTTGTCCTAAGTACACTAGAAAGCATCCTAGGAAGAAATGTCCATTTTACTCTATAGAAGTGTGTTTTGTCTATGAAAAAGACCATCCTACGAATCAGTGGCCCTCCTTGCCCGAAATTAAAGCTGCATATCAAAGGGCCAAAGGAGCCACTGAACCACTCCATTATATGAACCAACGGAGGCTTCATGGACCCATACCTTACCAGCAGGGAATGCAAGGGACATCCCAGACCTATTACAACCCCTATCAAGCCACTTCCATGCCTTCTTGGGGTCCCCCTGCTCATCTTTCCTGGTCCACACCTCCTCCTTTGTCCTTCACATCTCCATATTATGCCCAACCATCTAATCATCCATTTCACCCCTACGCTTAGCCACAGCCTCAGTGGAATGCACCTCGTGAGGGATGGAGGCCCCAATACAACACTCCTGCTCCTTTTCCCCCACCACCTGCTCAACTGCAACCATCGCCTCCTACTCCACCAAGGTGGCGCCAAATGCCTGCTCAATCGAATCCAAACCCAAGTAACAGGAAGGCTCAGCAAGTATATAGTGGGAAACCACCTGCCCAACCACAACTCCATCCACATCCATCTCAAATATACACCCCCACTCAACTACCTGTACCACCATTTCCAAACCCACACATTGGAGTAGATCAACCCAATTACAATGCTGAGGCAAAACATCTCCAAACAACTCCTTTGAGCTTAATGATATTCACCATAGCTCAGGAAGAGTATTGTAAGAAAGAGATTATATTGGCAGCATTGAAGGACCACATCCAGCAAAAGAAGATTCAAAAGAGGAGGTCAAAGAACCAAGGGCTACACTTGATGAAGATAAGACATCAGAATCATAGATCGAGAGAGCTCCCTCATGGTTACCATCAAATCCTCCATGTATTCAAAAAAAAAATCAGCAAGAAGAGGAAGATGTGAAGGTCATGATAGAAGACGATATGGAGAATGATCCAGATCAACAAAAGGACCAACGATATCAGAGCTATATTGAGATATGGTTCCAGACGGTCACTAAGTGGCAGCAGCACTCTCTTCCTCAGCTATGTTTGATCTCTGAAATCCGGATACCTGTCAAAGCATGCATTTCAAGCCTCCACATCATTTTGTCTCTAATCTCGATGTGCACATGGCTCCATTAGAAGTATTCTTATACTTGAAAATGATTTTGTTTTTCAAGTAGGGTAGGGTAGGAAAAAATAAAAAATAAAAGAGAAAAAAATGAAAATAAGAGGGAAATAAAAATCTAAGGTGAAAACCTCCTCAGAGGTGCCTCAGATTGGCTCATTGATTGAAAACCTCCATGAGGCGGTCAATGGGTTGGAAATAAGAGAAAAGAAAAAAAGAATAAGATCCCTGGGTGAAAACCTCCCCTGGAGGCACCCAGGGCAGGCAATTCGGGTGAAAACCTCCATAAGGCACCCTAGTTGTTTTCAAAAAAAGGAGAAAAAGAAAGAAGAAAAGAGAAAAAGAAAAATAAACCTAATTTCTGTTGAATAATTGCAGGGTGCAGGAGGAACATTGTAGGTTAGGAGGATCGCACAAAAGAAAGACAAAGGTTAGCACCAGGCTACAAGCATCCCTCACAATCCATTCCTCCATGACCACTACCCTTTCCCAAGATTTGGTCTCATTCGAACTCAGATTTCACCTTCTACAGGAAGTTTTGTGTCTTCTACAAGAAGATCCTATAGAGCCTGTGAACAAGCCAAAATTGATCTTTGAAGAGGTCTCGAAGGTTGGGAATCTGTTCATGAGGCGTATAAACATCCCTACTTCCATCCATCGCCATATGTCACCTTTTTCCATCTCCGTACACCTCCATTGCACTCATTTTTTTATGTTCCTGCACAGTCACACACAGAAATCTTGTTTTCTTCATACTGCCAGCAAAAACTCCTTAGTGACAAATCAAGCAGTAGTTTTTCACTCACCATACCTATTACCCTCCATCTAGATTCCTCATTAGCTGAGACCCAAGTCTGCATTAAAACCCAAGCTCATTTTTTCCTTACTGTGCAAAAGCTACAAAATGCTCTGATACAAAAATACATAGAGCAGAAATTTGTTTTTTCCCTAACTTGAAAATCGTGCATCCATTTAAACAACTATTTTATGGGGAGTTGTATAGGTATGATGGCAACATGGCTGAGCAATTTTAGCCAATTCCAGTGCACGGTTTCTAAGAAATCAGCCTCCATCACCTTCAACCATTTTTACATTTTCTTCATATCCGTGCATCCATTTCAAAACCCGTTTCATGAGGAGATGCATATGGGTGATAGTAACCTGCGCAAGCAATTTCAACCAATTCTAGTGAACGATTTCTGAGAAATTGACCTCTATCACCTTCAACCATTTCCAGATTTTCTCGAAATTTTTGCATCCATTGACCACAATTTTGCTATGGGAGGTGCATAATGATGATAGAAACATGCTCAGAAAGTTTCAGGTCAATCTGGTCTATCGTTTGGGAGCTATGGACAAAACAAGTCGTTGTCTTGCAAAAATCCAGCATCAGCAGCATGAGAGTGCAAATCTAAACATTGAAACAGACTCCTATAGCTTACATCGAGCCAAAGGATACCTGCAGAAGAAAAATAGCCATGTATCAGCAACCAAACCAGCATGCATCCACAAAAACAAAGGCATGCAGCAAAAGGAAAGGCCACAACACCTCACAGTAAATGCATATGACTTCCAGCTACGTGACTAAACTCGTCCCTCTGTTGCATGAATGTAATTTAAGAACTGCATGGAAAGTGAGATGGTTGTGATTAAACAAGATCAGTGGCTAGCTAACTGGCCACCCTCATCCAGTTCAGACAGCGCCTCATCCAGTTCAAACAATGCTCAGTGGGTGCAATCGGCACGTGTGCTCAGCCATCCCTAGAAGAAAACTAAAAATAGGTAGTGGTGGTTGTTTAAACTCCAACGTAATTGATGGAAGTGATTACGGGCAAGTAGCATATAGTTTCATAACAACACTGCAGTCTGCATGGGGCCAACGTACATCTGGCCATCCCATCGCCTCACCATGAATCACACCAGCGGTTAAAAGACAGCTTAGTTAACGCATTCACCACTATTTATTCACTGTGCCTTCATGACGTTCTCGACTGGAGTACGCATCTACCACTTCCAGAGCAACTAACCAGTCATCCTCTGCCAGATTTCTGCCTATTTTTTTGAAAATCTCTCGCCTATCGGGCTCTACAGGAAGCACAGTTTCATTCTACAAGAACACTGTCCACAGGAAGCTTTCTACAGGAAGGGCAGAGAGTAGTTTTGCAGCCAAAAAATTTGAGATTTTTGTCAAAATTCGAGCTTGAAAAGAGGTAGGCTCAGGAAACTGATATGCATATGATATATTTATATAAGGTGGAGGATTAAAAACACAGTAGTGGGTTGAAAGAAAGGAAAGTGAAGCTTAAAATTCTGCCTGTGTTTTTTTTCCTTCTCTGAGTTCTACATAGTCTCTCTGTTTTTTTGCTCTGCATCCAAAATCTGCCTTTTTCTTTCTCACTTCTTAAAAAGGGATGCAACCATAGAAGCCAACCTGTAAAAAACCAAATTTGCAAAACTGTCCATTCTCTGAAAAAAAAACATTGTGTTATAAATATTCTCTGTTCTGTCAAAAGTATTGATTTTTCTCCAAAATCGAGAAGAAAATTCAAGTTGGAAACAGTTTGAAGAAAAAATTGCAAGTTGATGTTGTGAAAAAGAAGAACATGAGAAATTCCTGATTCCAGAAAGACAAACCTCAGCCATTTCTCTATTTCCAGTTTTGAAAGTTTGTTTCCTCCCTCCTCACCTGAACATTTCTAGTAGTCACTACACATCATGATAGGGAGATTTTTAGAAATATGGCAGGAGAAGATGAGGAGGACATAGAAAAAGAGGAAAAGACCAAAATGGAGAAAGAAGAACTTGAAAGAGAGGAGGAAATCAAAACAGAAGGTGAGAAGGAAGACCCAAAACATAAAAGAAAAAGACTAAAGCAGAGAAGGCAGAAACTAAGCAAGATGAGAAGAAAACCAAAATAGAGTGTAAGCAAGCAAGGCTAACAGAGGTAGAGAAGACAAAAGAAGAGGGAAAAAAAGGAAGAAGAGACACACACTGAGATATCAGGGACACAAGCAGAAACAAGGGGCATAGAGATTTCTACAGGAAGTGAAGGAAAAGAACAACAAAAAGAGAAATCCCCTGCAATGTTTGCAAGGGAAGTAGTAGCTATGCTTGTTGCATTAAGCACACCTAAAAGACAAAAAAAAGGAAAAAGAAAAAGGCAGACCTCCTTGTATTTAAAGGCCAGGAAAAGCACAAGAATTCAAACAAGCAGAACAGGAGGAGCAGTGGAAGGACATGGACAAGAAGGCAAAATTTTATGACACACATGAGTAGACCACATCAGAAGCTTGGAATGATAGGGAGGCCACCAGGGCCATCAAAGATGAAGAGATAGATTAGTTGCTCAGAGGATGAGCAACACTTTTAGTAGGGGATGATGATGAGCCCCAGAAATGGGTAATTATATGGGCTCATTTAGCCTCCTAATTTGACTTAATCCACCAGTATCATTAGTTTATTGCATGTTTTTTATTATATTTATGCTAATAGAGTGAATTGGGTTATTCATTATGCCAAAAAAACTAATATGTGTTGTATGCAGATTTTTGGTCAATTTTGAGACAAAATCAAAAGTTTAATGAGCACTTAGCAGCCAAATTCGTGGAAGAACAAGGGAGAGGATTTGTAGGAAGGTAACCCTTCATTTATGAGCCCTTACCTTGAATTATCCATCAAAAACTCAGAGCACAAGGGGCAGCCAACCAAGTTAAGAAGGACTATTGTTAACTGTATGTTTTGGCAGCCGAGTTCCTAAAAGTTTAGGACTGTTGGGGTCCTCAATTTGTATAAATAAGAAGGCTTAGGGCCTTAGTTTGGTTAGTTAGGAGTTAGTTAGATGTTAGTTAGATTGTAGTCAGATTTTAGTTAGTAGGTTAGCCATTTGATAGTCTATTTCCACACTTTAGTTCAACACATTTTCGAGTTTTTCTTGTAGATAGTTTTTGGGATGTAGCTATTATTTTTTTATCAATAAAGATGAATCCAGCTTTGCACCAGCTCTGATATTTCGTAGGAGGCTGTAGCTCTTGGGGTTGGGCTCAACCCAAGTGCCCGTACCTCCTTTGTGTACTTTTATGTGTCTTTGCTACATTCATAGAATAATTTCTATTATTTAGGTTAAAATCTTGCTTTATTACTTAGGTTGTTTTTGATGATTGAGATAGCTTTTCATGCCTCAGGTTGATTTTACAGTTTGGTAACAAAAAAGATCTATAAAAATGCCATCAAAAAGTCCTTGATCTCATCTCTCCCTCCTTGGGACCATGAGCTAAGACCAAGGCATACTTGCTACCACAGAAACATTGTTTTTGCCTTTCCATGCAATTGCTAGTGTTAGATTTTAAGTTGGAAAAGTTGATATCAGTTGTTCTTACATGTTTAGATCTGTTCTTGCTTATCTTCCATAGTTATCTTGCATGATTTCCTCTCTATAAACTTCTGTTCATCATGTTTCTAGTTTTTAGGTTAGATTAGGTCAAAATAGCTAGATCTCTGGTTTTCCTAGTCTTTGTTCGATCAATTTTGGAAAATAGTGTGTAGAACACCTATAATACCTTCTTGCCTAGCCTTCCTCCATCATACAACTTGCTCCAACCCCTAATCCAATATTCCTTCCCTTCATTTGCCACACTTTTCCAATTTTCCCTAATTCCTACATTCTTGTGCAACATCGCGTTGCTTGTACTTAACATTGGATCTTTCCAATATATCATGGAACTATTGGCAGATGCATTGAATATGCTCAATGAGGATGTTAGCTTTGTTAGCTCTGAATTGAATGTGAGATGAATCTACCTGAGTAACTGCAAATAGTATGGCCACATCAATGTGACATAATAGCTAAAATCCTAGCCCTACCTAAAACGGGCTATGGCCCATTGTGCTATGGAGACATCCAATGTAGCCATGCTAGACATAGGTGAGGCTTTCATCCCAAGTGCATGGATGCTTCGAATTACACATGTGTGGAATGTGTACGATCATCCTGTTGATGACCTATGCTTAGGCATCAATTTGGGGGTGGAAAACCATTGACTTAGTAATTTTGGTATCCAGCATTGATTAACGACTTGACCAAAATGCACTTCGGAAATTTTTGTCTTGATATGAGACAATAGAGTGTGGGATCCCAAAGTTTACCTACACTCACTCAAAGAAGAGCCTAATAGTGGCGTCTACTATGATACTCTTCTTGTAAGTCACCATAATCACCATCTTAGAGAATCTATCGATGACCAAAAAAACACAACATTGTCATGCTTAATAGAAGGAAGACCCAAAATAAATCCATGGAGATGGATTCCCAAGGTTGACTAGGAGTAGACAAAGGATTATATAGGCCTTACTTCTTGACGGTTGGTTTGGAAATGTCACAAGTAGTGTAGGATCTAATTTACTTCCCAAAATCCTGACGAAGCTTTGGTCAATAAAAATACTTCTGTAGTACTGCCACTTTTTTCTCTACTCTGAAATGTCTAGCGACCCGACTGTAGTGCACCTCCCTAATCATCTTGTCATGCTTGCTTGAAGGAACATAGATGTGTCCTAGGTGGCATAACAATGCATCCTGATGGTGAAAATATAGAATTTTCTTACCTTCCAAGAGTGTCTGGTATGTGTTTTCGAATTCTTGATCACTCTTGTAAAGATGTGGCCACCTTGGAGTCTCGTGCCCATAGTAGTCGAGCACAGCGATCAGCGCCATGACTAGTTGTCGGCTGAGGTAGTGTACAACATTTTGCTGTTGCCCTTCTTGTACTTAATGTTCAAATCGAATTGTTGCAAGTATGTGGACCGTTTCTGATGACAATCATTCTGTAACTTCCCTTGTGACTGTATGAATTGTAAGGGTCAGTGGCCTGTGTGGATGACTGTTTCCTTCCCCAGAATGTAATTCTTCCATTAACGGCAGGCCTACACAATGGAATACATTCTTTGTCATATATGGGATACTTTCAGACCGTGTGTGAAAGTGTCTCACTGTGGTAAGGCACCGGATGCCCCTGTTGAGTAATAACTTCACCAATAACATAGTCAGAGGCATCTATCTTAAATGGTTGTTGTAGGTCTGGTAATGTGAGCATTGGCGCAGAGCAGAGGTGAAGTTTCAACTCATAAAATGCCTTATGTTGGGTTTTAGACCAGAAAAACTTTTCTTTGGCTCCAACCTTGGTGATTTGACTTAAAGGCCAACTGATATGAGAGAACCCCAACATGAACCTGCGGTAGAAATTAGAAAGACCCAGAAAGATGTGGAGCTCTGTTAGAGTGGTTGGGGCTAGACAATATTGAATGACTTGTATCTTGGCTGGGTCCACATGTGCACCTTGCTCATCAATAATGTACACCAGATTTTCAACCAGGGTCACGCCAAAACTGCATTTCTCCAAATTGGCACACAACTTGTGTTGTTGCAAGGTTTGGAGGGCCTGTCAAATATGGTTGAGGTGCTCTTCCCAACTTTGGATGAAGATCAAGATGTCATATAAATACATCACCACACATGCATTGGTGAAGGGTCGCAAGATGTCGTCCATCAATCTCATGAAGGTTGCGGGGGCATTCGTCAACCCGAAAGGCATGGACAACCATTCACAAATCCCTTCCTTGAATTTGAATGCAGTCTTCAACACATTAGAGGGTTCGATAGGCACCTGGTGATAATTGGACTTCAAGACAATCTTGTTGAAATATTTTTCCACCATGAGTTGGTCTAGAATGTCATCAAACCATGGGATTGGGTACCTATTCCAGACAGTGATCTTATTCAGCACTGGATAGTTAATACACAGTCTCTAGGTCCCGTCCTTCTTCTGTACCAATATAATCGGGCTCCCCCACACTAATGAGCTTGGTCTGATGTTCCATTTCTGCAACATATCCTGAATCTGCCTCTTAATCTCATAGTTCTCCAAAACAGAGTGTTGATAGATATGTCCAATGGGTAGCAGTGCACCTGGAGCGAGATTGATGGACTGCTTGACCTAACAGTGAAAAGGTACCCCCATAGGTGAGGTGAAAACATCGCTGTAATCCTCCACAACCTTCTCCATTTTCTATTGTTGTGCAGAGGATCCCTATCTGGAAGCCACACCCACAATCTTCTTCTTGCCCTAAGGTCAAATCGTAAGGAAAACAAATTTCCTAGTCTGTGAAATGATCTTATTGCATTTCTTTGTAGAGATCAAAGAGATGGTAGTAAGCGGGGTTGCCTGTGGTCTCCTGTACAACTCAGTGGCCAAAGTAATAATCTCAGAGTGGGGTTTAGACTCATTTACAACATATCACTTCCACAAGTATGGTTTTCATAATAATACATCACAAAATTCAAGAGGAGAAACATCACACAATACCTCATCCATGAAGGGCTTCATTTTGTAGGGAAGGAAACGCTACTAGCTAATGCGGAGATTCCATCCTTGGTGAAGCCACCCAAGGTTGTATGGATACAGATGTTCTATAGTCTGTAGTCCCATCCACTTCATGACCTCTACTAAAATGAGGCTATTTTGGTTCCCACTGTCGACAATGAACTACAATGGAGAACCCTTCACCCATATCTGTGAGTGGAAGAGTTGTTCCACCTCATCTGGATCTTCAGGCTCATTCTTCTAGATCTTGGTGGTGGCCATGGTGGCTTTGGTCTAAGCGTCAATGGTATTCTTCCCTTTATCATTTCCTTTGTTAGGTTCTAACTCAAAGTCAGAGCATGCATCTGATTCAGAAGACTTCAGCTCGGACACTAGTGACTGCATAGCCTAACACTCAATTTTGTTCTGAGTGGAGCTCTTATGGAACTCACACAATTTTCCTGTGTCCTTCTTTGTCTTCGTATTGTTTTTATTTTCTTGTTGCTTCGACAGGTTCTTCTAGATCACCCCACCTAGGCTTTGTCCTTTACTCTAACTTGGGGGCATCTTTCCCTTGCTTCAGATTCATAGATCTGAAGTCTCGTTTCTTCTATTTAAACTTATCCTCAATGTTTACAACATATCGGTATATCATGTTGAGGGAGGAGATGTCCAAGAACTCCAGCTTGTCGTGAATTTACTTTTGTAGGCAACCATGGTACTTGAGTAACAAATGTCACTCAGAATCCTTGATACCCAACTTTTTCCGAAGGGTATGAAAAACATTGGTAAACTCCAACACATCTTAGTCCCTTCCTTACCGCAACATTGTCCACTTTATGTATTTATCCTTGTAGCTGCTGACAGGGTAGTACTACTCCTTGAGGGCATATCAGAAAGAATTCGAAGTGGGTGTTTCTGAAAATAGTGAGGGTGTACTGTCATCCTTATTCTCACAGTAGGTTTGCCACCAGTCCTTGACATGGGGGGTGTCTTTGAGAAGTACAAAAGTAATCTTTTCCCAGCTGGAAAAATCATGAGCCAAGAAATATCCTTCTAGCATATTTAACTATATATTTACAACGTTCAGATCCATCTGACCTTCAAATATGGGGATGTCAAAGTTAACTTGTACCTTAAAGGGTGTGGTGCTTCCAAAGTGGCTACTAGAAGGATATGTGTCACCTTTGGGCAACCGCTGAAGGACTCGGGAAAATTTGTCCATCATCACGTTCCTCTGTCGCTTGAGGGCTTCTTCGACTAAGATTTTGAAAGGATCACCTACCCCCTCGTCTTTCTTCTCTTCTGCCATTGGAGGCCATCAGGATTTGTGAGGCTGGTCTTACAAAGCTTCGACCAATTCGATCCCTAATTCCTTATATCCCAACCTCGTTGGGGACATGCAAAGAAAAATAGAGAAAGAGCAGACCACTCTCATTCCACTGATCCAAACTTAAATAGAAACACAACAAATTATAGATATAACCATAAATACAAAGATGCAACAAAAATAACACTTCCTTTACTTAATACCAAATATTGAAATATTCTTACAAACAAAAAGGAAATAAATTAGATCGGTTATGGTAGCTTATCTCTAAGAAGAGATGCACACACAATACCTCGTTAGAAATATGTCTCTGAGTACAACAAATTTCAAATTCAAACATTAAAAAAAGGCTCATGTTTTCTTGTTCTCCCAAAAAACATCATTTATGGCCTTAAAACAGCTTCAAAAGTTCACGACCCGAAAGAAATGCCAAAAATAGTAAATTGTGCTACAATTAAGGAAAATGAAAAATTGAAAGAGACAATGGTGGGTGTCCAAGTGGAATAGGCAGGTGGCCACCAATATCCACCTAGGTCATCTTCCTTAAGATTCTATTTATACTCTTCATTAAGCCAAAATCTCTAAACCTAATCTCCCTTCTATAAGATCTTGGAGATCAATGTTTGATATTTATTATTACTTAAATAATTAAATTATTTAACCTTAGAAATTACTTAATATTCCACAATAATTAACTCATTGTAATTATTGTATTTTTCCTTAGTTAGATTTAGGAAAGAAGACACCAAAGACCTACTCTAGCAAGAAAGCACTTGAAGAGGAAATAAGTCATCTTCCACATGATAAGGCACCAAGGCTATGAAAAAAATATTTTGAAGCTACTATAAGCTTCAAAAAACATCCTTATGAACAAAACCCTTGTTCTATAAGTTCTCTTGGATCTACATATATTTTCCAACCATGGAGGCTAGGAACAACACTAGGTGGACCATCATTAGTAAAACAAAAAATAGTTCTTTATAATTCATAAAGACTAAGAGAAAATAAGGATAATTAAATACTCTAACATTCCTAATCTTATTGTGGAACATTCATGAAGAAACACAACAAGATGGCTAAAATATAAACAAATAATTGTGATAAAATGACTAAAAATGGGTATTTAAATTGGTGAAGAACGTGGAAATTTGGTGACTCAACAACACGTTGTTTTTTCCAATGACTTATCACTTTATAAATTTTTAATGTTTTCTTGATAGGGATAGTCAAAGTACACATGAGATGGATGTTGCTTGTCCCAACCATTCTCAGTACTCTTCAAAAAAGGGTAATGCATATGGGATATAATGAAGCTTTTGTGTTGTTGGTTTGCATAGGTAGTGCTTTCTCCCCTCATGCATTCCTACCAAATAGGTTCAACCACACAAGAAAAACCTATCGCATAGGTATAACCTTTGCTCGGTACTAAAACCCTCTTGAGATGAGACCATTTAAGGGTGCATTGACCTGGGTTACATGCTTGATGGAATTTTTTTATCTCTAGAACTCACCTTCACTGAGAGTAAGTTCTATTTTCCCTAATTTGTATTCCTAATTACATTTTCTTTCCAAAAAAAAATATAGGAAAGAAATATCAAACCACACCATCTATGTAATAGGTAAATGCTTCTTTCTCCCTCATAACCATTGGGATTATTCGCAATGAGATTTCTACTAAAATTGTGAAGGTATTATCAATAAAATTGTCATTTCTCTAAGACCTAAGCATAGTAAATTACATATTTGATAATTCCATTCATTCCCTTATGAAGATGGTTCCATGAAGGATTTTTTTTTTGGTGCACAATACCATAAAATGGATTTCCTTACAGTCATATACTATGTTCTCATTCTATCAATTTCAAGTGATTCTTTTTAAAATGGGAATAGATAAGGAATATTTTGAATATTTTTTCATTATAAATATGATTAATAATGGAAAAACGATTCATATTGAAAGTATACTAGATTTGGTAAACTCAAGAAGTCCATTTTGATCACGATTGAGACAAATAAAGAGTTAAACAATCTAGTATTGCATAATGAGAATGAAATTCCCACCCAACAATTATGTGCTTTATCCATATAGATAAAGGAATATTAGGAAAAGTATAGTTATCATCACACAAGATCATTGCCAGATAATTAGTTCTTATATAATTGATAAGATGATCACTACATATCCATATGTGATCATAATATGGAATGGATTAGTTAATCTAGCTTAAATTACCGATTAGGAGATTTGAATACATCTAATTAACATGGATTATTGAGGATTTCCTAAAATCAAAGGAAGTTGGATAAAATGTCATTTTGTCCTTCCTAGGGGTATTGAATCATTACCTTATTTAATATCTATTTGTTTCTAAAATATTGAATTGTTCGTACCCAAACAAAAAGAATTTGTTAGGAAGTTCGTATTCAATAATTTTGTTAATTAGAACTAAGAGATATCATAAGAAAGATGGTCGAGTAGTTCAAGACATAACATTGGAATTTCTATGTAGGATTCATCTTACTATGCGTTCAAATACCTCTGTTTCTATATCTCCACACTACCGTATTTTTCTCATCCATCATTTTTCCAATCTATTTAATCCCAATATGACAAGTTCCTAATTTTGGAATCAATCTCCCTCTATTTTTCCTAGATAAAATAGAATGAACATTGGTTTGTAGTATGAGAAGGGTAAAGACTATTTTAAGAAGAAATAAAAGAAAAGTATCACAAATAACAAGTAATGAACAAAAGGATTGTAAAATTTCCTCTTTTTGGAGGGGAAAAAGAAGGGAGAAGAAAACAATTTCCAGATGCCCGGCAACCAACACCTCCTTTTCATTCATTATTAATTCAAGCTGGATGGGAATAACACTCTATGATCAACAATTATTTAATCTCCAAACTGATCCATCTACTAAGGCTATTATTTGATTGATGAATTCTTTATATTGTAAATAATGAAGAGCCAAATGATTTAGAAATTTGTCCCCTCTAAAACATGTATGTATATATATATATATATATATATATATATATATATATATTCTTCTTAATACTTTCTCTCAATCTTTATTGATCTCTTATAGTAATCACATCTTGAGATTTTGAAGGGTAACTTGGTATATCTGCCATATGGTCATTGACTCAGATATGTCCATGATTAACTAATTGTCTAGCTCCACGAATGGTGGGAGAAATAGTCAATCAAAAAAGAATATTATTCAAATGCATTTCAAGTAATTGTAACCAAACATGGCCCATTGATCCTTTAATGACTCTTCTATCAATGCAAACAAATTTAAGTAATTGTCACTCTGTTAGTACATAATGAGAACATAATTCTATTTTTCTTCTGGTTGGATACAATATTTAGAGATTTTCTTGGAATAATATTGGTTCATAGAATCAATTTTTTTTGGGTCTTTTACTAGTGAGCCCTGGTAAAATTTTCAAATGACATACTATTTTGAAATGAGGTCCCCAATAACGAGACATAGAAACTCCTTATTCAATTAAAAAAACAAGTTGAAAAGAAGAAAGAATAGCATAACCCTTATGAGTAATATTGGAATCTTTTATATGGATAACTAAGATCTTTCTCCATAATTTGTTATAGATCTTAATAGCCCCAATCATTTCAGTCATTCCATTTGTAGTTGGGAGTAAGCGATCATGGCATGAAAAACATGACAACTAATCATAAAAATATTCCCCATTCATTACGACTATGATGCTCTAACCTCTAAGCTAAGTAGGCTAGATGGAATATAAATCCTCATTCATTGGTGTGAGATCCATATATTATTTTGGTATCTGAATGATCATAGTGAAAATCAGATTTAATGACATAATCTAGATTACAATTACAAGGGAACGTTTCGTGAATGTAGATTCCTTCAAGGGAAACAAAAGGGAAGTAAGGGTCAATTGATATGGACCATTCTACTCAGTATTCCAAATAAACTAGGGGAGGATAAAAACATTTCTTTTCAAATGGAGAAATAAGATCATTATTCCCCTTCATATTCGATTAGGGTAGATATAATGATGACGATAGAAGGGGAGTAAGGTGGGGGTGGGGTGGGGGGGTTGTATTTATCCCACCCAATAGTGAAAAATTATCTAATGAATAACTTTAATAGATATTACATAATATGATTAGATCAAGGTATGATATCATTCTTTGAGAATGGTATAAGAATGGTATATGGTGGAAATGGTGGATGCTACACTCTTGATCAAATTGAGCCTAGGTGCGGAAACCTTCCAAGTGATAACTTACAATCCAAGGAATCCTAGGATAATTTTAATGGTTAGTGTTGAGACAAATCTAGTTCATGGAGACAATGTTTCTTATCCTAAGGTAGAAAGGAGACATGTGTAGAGACTCAATGGAAACAATTCTATGTAATGAATCTCATTTGGTCCATGATGTATTTATAGAACACTCTATTTACACCTCAAAAGTTGGAAGGTTATATAATATCAGATGAAACTAGTGATCAAAACTTCAGTTGTTCCAAACATTTTATTCATAAGATAGATGCCAGATTTGAGAAAAAAATTACTTCACATTAAGTAATACAATTATAAACTCAGTTACTCTAGATAGATAATTGAATTAGTTTTTGAAATAAATGGTTGAATGAGGATTAAGATAGAGTGCAATTTTAGGTGTTCATGTCAATAACAATAAAAATTACAATAAGCCGAAAATCCATTGGATTTGTAAACCATGAGGATTAAGTCCCTTTATCCCTATGGAGGTTCATTCCTAAAGGGACTGATTTATTTTCTCTAATGCCATCATTTTGAATCTATTCTCATTTTTCAATTCTTTTACCTAACTATTTTATGAAGAAAAGAAATTAGAATATGAATCTTTTGATCCATATAATGACAAATGGAGTTGATTAGTTAACCATTTGATCATATTATTAATTCATTTTCTAATATATCTACATATATTAGATCATTTGGAAATTATTGCAGTCCATTTTTTCTCATATTAATTACTTCGAGATAAAAAATGATAAAAATCATTTTGAAAACTAGAGAAAATCCATTTTTTCCATATTTTTAGTTAACACAAGTTAAAAACATGTACCAAGATGATCCACAGAGAAGAGGAAGGATAACTCATTTGATATAGGATAGGACTAAAAATCCTTATGCCACCCGTTCAAATAAGAGCTAGGATAACTCATTTGGTAGAGAATAAGACTGAAAATCCTTATGCTACCAGTTCAAATATAGCTCAGAAAAGATGCCAAAATTCATGTCTCCATATCCATCTATCTATTCTATCTGAATCTTCATCTATATAAACTTATTCTATCCCAATAAATATGGATACATGATTATATACATGTACCTATATATATGTACATATAGGGACGCCCGATCAAATAGATAAATAAGTTTATCTCTTCTCCCACTCTTCAGGTAAAAAAATCATAAATTTAATTAACAAAACAATAAATACTAAATAAAATAAAATACTAAATTAATTTAATAAATTAAAATACTTTAATTAAATAATTTATATTTTTTTTAACAAACAAAGAAACAAAGCAAACTTTTATAATTTTTTTTTAAATATTAAATATTTTATTCGAATTACGCATCTTAACCAATTTACCTATATACTTTACATGGTAAGTCAGATATCCAAAATGGCAGGGCATTTTACTTCAACAAATAATGAATTTGGAAAACGTACATGTTCTGCTTTATCCATTCCCTGAGACAAAAGATCTTCCATGACAGCTTCCCATATCCTTTGTCCTCTCGAATAAAGTTTGATACCCTGAAATACTGTTCATTAGATACCGAAGTTTCCATTGGTATAGGATTATGAGAATTAAAATTCCTATTCACCTATGTATTGAAATTAACATACCGGCTCTAGTACTTCCACATCTCCGGTGAATGAAGACCCATCACAGTATCTAACCATAGCGCGGTTCCAACTATAAAAATCTGTTCAAACAGTTTTCTCTAGTTTCAGTAAATCCTTGGAAAAGCCAATTTATCATCACATTGCTTTAGAATCTAAAATTGAAATACCCGGATTTTGTGATTGAACATCACTTAAAATGCCTGTAAATGCTATTGATTTCCCCATGTACAGAGATGAACCCAATGCAGTGCGAGCGCGCTTCGAGCAGGATGGTATGTCGATACACCTTCCTCCACCCTGTTTAATAAATTGCACTAAATGAGACTTCAGTTCCAATAAGACAGATGGGTTGTAAATGAGGAGTTAAGGTATATAATTGCGTGACTAATCAAATTACAGACAAACCCTGGATAATAAATTGCACTAAATGAGACTTCAGTTCCAATAAGACAGATGGGTTGTAAATGAGGAGTTAAGGTATATAATTGCGTCACTAATCAAATTACAGACAAATATGTCATAGCATCAAATTACAGACAAAGATGTTATAGCATGAAATTCCAATTATAGTGACGAGGAAGATAACAAATTACAAATATGTTACAGTATTAAATTACAGATATAACATGTTGTTATAGTATGAAATTCCAATTATAATGAGGAGAAAGACAACAAACCATCCCCACTACACGATCTACATTAAATTGACTAACAGAGACAAACATGTTTTAACATGAAATTCCAATCAAAAATAACAAACTACACAAATATGTTATAGTATTAAATTACAGACAAACATGTTATAGTATGAAAGTCTAATCATAGTAAAAAAAAGACAACAAACTATCCCCACTACACTACCTATAATGGCTTGACCAACACAGTGGCTTGAACAACAAAGCGTATCAATATTAAATTGACAATAACAACCTGCATGAATAAATAGATATTAAAAAAACAGAGCTTACCTCCATGAAAACAAGCCAATTGTTTGCTCCAGATCCATATCCTCGGTCTAAATGGTAAGCTGGGGGACTTCCATCCAAGCAAACTGCAATAAGCATTGCCCGTATTAGTTCTTTTCAGAAAGCAACTTAAAATTTTGACACACAAACAAATACACTTACCAGCTCCTTTGGATACAGCATTCTTCAACACAGTGATGTTTACATAGAGCGTCAAATTGGACGAAACAGAAACTGACAACTTCTCTGTTGTCACAAATTCCCCACTATGGAGCTTGTCTGCATCCATTCTTGGTGCCATTGCCATGACAAATACTGCAAGGAAAAATATTGCATATTTGATAGATCCGTCATTTGTAGGCCGTCTGCTAACCATCTTGGATAGCGAATTATGTTACAGTAAGCCAAATATGATCATATCGCACTGTGGGAACGTTCAGTCAATGCTTCTTAAAACCTTAAACCAACACGAGTTTAGTTGTTTTTTATTTTTTAATATTGAACCTTCATAGCTTAAATTTTAAGACAAGCATATTATAGTATCATTTCAGCTTGGATGTGCACAATTTAAATATTTTCCTCAATGCTCGTTAAAGAATATGTTATTGGTTCTCAATCACGACTTAGTCGCTCTCTTGGATTTTTTTTATATGACCGTATTCTTCTCCCATAATAATATTGCCACACGTTTGAAATTTTAAATTTGTTCCAGCTGTCGAGTTGGGCCCATGAAGGTTATTTGTTTTCATGTACATCATTTACATGAGCGTTAAATTTTTTTTTCCCACCAAGAACATCTCATATTCAGTGATGCTTCTGATTAAATGAAAGATGTTGATTTCGTTTTGCTGGTATTTGTCATGATTTTTTATATCTTAGATGTTAAAAAAATTTCAAATCCAAATTTTGCAATATTAAGAAACTCGGATGGAAATGGAACATAAGGAGTGAATTAAATATACTTCAAAATTTGTGTACGAGAAATGTAGGTTGATAAACAAAAATGGAGCATAAATAGTTTACTAAATAGGGTTTAAAATCGGTGTTTAGGAAATCTAGATTGATAAGTACAAGTTTTAAATCTAAATTTAAGATTAAATTAAATTAAAATATATAATATTTTGTTTTTTCCGTGTTTTTTTTTCATGTTTCATATTTTTGAAGGAGTCAAATGAGTTATTACTATTTTGGGTATATGGTGTTGATAATTCATGGTATTAGCTCATTATATTATTCTAGTCATTGTAAATTGTAATAAAGTTTATTTACAAGTTGGGAATCATTTATAAAAAAAAGTTGGCCCGAGTGTGCTAAAAGTGAGTGGATGCATGTATTTTCATCTGTTGATTAAATATGGTGTATTGTCATTTACTTTATTTTTACTTTTTATTTATTTTTAATTTTATTTCCTTTTGTGTAAATCTATTTCATGGTGGCAAATTTTATATTTACTTCTTATTTATATTTAAGTTTATTTATGTACTTTGTTGTTTTATTGTTAACAATAGTAACAAATGTTCTTCTTGCTATTGGTGTAGCCTAGGTTTGTTAAGCAATATGAAGACCACTGTCATGACTTCAGAAAGTGATGTTTAACTCACTGTTTTAGTAGAAGAAGAATGTTCATATATTTCTAACAATAGGCTTGATTTTTTTAGGAAGCTTGTAATATGGACACTAGAAAAGAGTGGAAGAAATCAATGGAGGAAGAAATGAACTCATATTGGAGTTAGTAATGTTTCAAAAAAAAGAAATTTTGTACAAAACGAATGGGTATATATGATTAAACATGAGGGTGAAAGAAAGAAGGAAAGATAAAAAGAAAGGTTGGCAGTGAAGGGATTTTCCCAAAAGAAGGTATTGGTGTTATTGAAATTTTTTACCTGTCGCTAAGTTGTCATCGAGTTATTCTTGGTCTTTGTGTTGTTATATATTTCGAATGTCAACAATTAGATGTAAAGACAACCTTTCTTCATGGAGAACTGAAGGAAGAGATTCATATGAAGCAAATGAAAGGATTCAAATTAAAAGGTAAAGAAAACCTAGTTTGAAATTTGAAGAATAACCTCCATGGGTTGAAATAGAAACCTCACCATTGGTACAAGGAATTTGATACATTTATGTTGGAGCATGGTTTTAAAAGACTAGGGGCTAATAACTATATCTACATTAGGAGGTATGACCAAGAAAATTATATTATACTATTTTTATATGTGGATGACATGCTAATTGTTGGGCATTATAAAAACATGATCAATAGGTTGAAGAAGGATTTGGGAAGTCAATTTGCAATGAAGGATTTGGGTCCAACACAAGTAATATTGGGCATGAGTATCATGTGTGACATAAAGAAGAAAATTTTGTGGCTATCACAAGAAAAATATATTAAGAAAGTATTAAATAGGTTTAACATGAAGGATGCCAAATAACCATCCCACTTGAGACGTAGTGATGATTTGGGCACTTGTGGTGAGAAGAAGAAAGAGGAAATGAGTAGAATTCCTTATGCTTTAACAATTGGTGGTTTGATGTATGCCATGGTATGTGCCCATAGATATTGTTCATGCAATGAGATTAGTTAGTAAGTAGATTCCTTGCAAATCTAGACAACCAAAATTAGGAAGAGCAAAGTGGATTTTAAGATATTATAAGGGTACTAGCCATTATTTGTTATGTATTGGTAACAACAATAATGCTATGCTTGAAGGTTGTATAGATACAAATATGGTTGGTGACGTGGACACCATAAACATTACCATTGGATATTTACATAAATTTGCACATATCATAGTGTTTAAAGTGTCAAAATAGTAGAAAGTAGTAGCCCTCTCCACAACAGAGACAAAATATATAGTTGATGTTGACATGGAAGTATGTAAAGAGATGTTGTAGATGCAAAAACTCTCAAGAGAATTGAGAATAAAACAAGAAAAATATGTGTTGTAGTGAGCGTAACCTATTCATTTAGCAAAAAAAACCATCATAACATTTTAAGAAAATAATATTGTGTGAGATGACATTGGATTTGTGAAGTCCTAGATAATGGTATGCTATATTTTAAGAAAATACACACTAAAGATAATCTAGGTTATATGTTAACAAATATTTTACTAGGGGATAAGGAGCAGTTTTGCAAAACCATGGCTAGGTAATGTAAATGTGATGAAAGGCATCTTGAGAAAGGATTAGTAGCAAGGAAATAGAAACAATAGTAAAAATATCCAATCAAGGTTTTGTTTCATGTCAAGTGGGAAATTGTTAAATATGAGGCCAAATTAAATCCAATTGAAGTATATAATATTTTAACTTCTTCATGCTTCTAGAATGCTATAGAAAAAGTAAAATGAATTACCATTATTTTGAGCACATGGTGTTGATAATCCAAGGTATTGGCCCATGGTATTAGTTCATGGTATTGTAACAAAACTTATTTATAGATTAGGAATCAACTAAGGTAAAATGAGTGTGTGTACGCCATAAGTGAGTGGATGTATGTATTTTCATTTGTATATTAAATAAAGCTCTAATCCTTATCTTGTGGTTTTTCCCATTGCTAGCTCATGGATTTTCACATTGCTAGGTTTTCCATGTGAATCTCGTGTATTGTGGTAAATTTTATTTTTACTCTTTATTTATTTTTAAATTTATTTCTCTCATTTATTGTTTTGTTATTAACAAAAAAAAGATTTGTCATTAAAAATATTTTCCTTGTTTTTTTAGCTGCAGTTGATTGACAAAGCCTAAAATAGAAAAAGTCATTGAAGATAATAGGTCATCTTCATGGACAATTCATTGTCATAGCTAGAAAAAATGCTTAGCTAGGGTGAGGAGAGGAGACTTATTTAGTCATTTTTTAATTGTACATAAAAATATATATTTATTGAACCACCATTAATAGATGGGATCTTGTTTCTTTCAAACTTTATCCCTCTTTGGCAATGCTATGCAGATTCGACTCAAGCGTCATGCCAAACCTATAAAGAAAAAGATTCTCAGAAAATAATGTCAAAACTATTTTCGCTTGGTTAATTGTAAAGAACTAACTCTGGCTACCTCTATTCATTATGAACCAATGGCTCACAACTGGATAAATGGTATACTAACAACTTTCAACAGAGAGTGAGTTGTTCTCTCAACCACTATTATACCTTCCTTTTCGCTGATTCTGTCTTTTTCTTTTTCCTGAAACACTTAATCCAATGATGATATAGAATAGTGGAGGTCTAAAATATAAGAATGGAGACTAATAAAAAGAAATGACAAGATGGCGTATGGTAAAGGTGAGGGAAAACAATTTATGTGAAGTCACTAAGTACTTTATCCATCGACTCAATTGAACTAACTAACCATTAAAATTTGCAACACTTAATTTAAATATCTACACATCCAATTTATAATATAGATTTTCTTTTACCCGTTAAATTGCCACCCCTCAATAGCAACATAATAATGAAACAATAATTGACCAAACAAAGTATTTTTTATTAATAATAATACCGCATTACACGCTACTGAATAAATATAAGACAACACATCACATCGTGCTGAATAGATATAAGAAAACAAATCACCTACCGCTGATTTCTTAAACACCAAAACAATTAGAAATTTAATTAATATTAGATTCTCACGTACCACTTTGATGCCATGATGTAGAACTGCATTAATCTCGTGTTTGTTATGGATAAATATAAGATACAGCATCATATCGTGCATAACATGCTTTCATAAAATACAAAGCAGAAAAAAAATAAAAAAATTCGCAATGCGTTGTTCTTAGCGTTTTCTTACTTTAATATCGTTTAAATCTTCATTATTTATCATGTATTATGAAATTTTTTATATTTTTCTATGAATACCAATGAAGTGGGCAAACCTTCCTGTCATGCCTTCTCACATAAATTTTAATGCATTTTGAAATTTGCTAGTATTTTTGTATGAGTCCCAATGAAGTCGTGAGTTTTCACTTAGGTAATCAGACATAATACGACTTTTGGGATAATACACGTGTTTTAGGTTGTTATGGTTTCAATACTTTTAAAGTTTATTTTTATTTGAATTATTTAGAAAGTGAAGTTGTGGGGATGTTTTCTGTTATGCCTTCTCGCATTTAAAAAAAAAAACATACAAAAGATGAATTTTGTGATAATAAGAATGTGTTTGTTTTGGACAAAAATTGACTTTAATTTTTCTTCTTATTTTTTCCAGATTTTATAGCTTTTAAATTGTTTCAGCTTTTTCTTCTTGTTGTATCTTTCAAACCTTAGTTTTTTCATTTCGGGCTTTCATTCTTCCACGTCGTGGAATTTTTCAAAAAGACGACTTGTATGTTGGCTGCAATCACATATTATCTTCTGTAGTGTTCTTTTCATCATCAATCCGCTACAACATAAGATTATAATAAAATAATATAAAAATTCATTAATTTGTTCATCATCGAAGCTTTATTCAAAGATCATTTATGTAGCTTCTATGCGGACTTCATCTAGACATGGTGTTGCAAGTCATGCTTTAAGAAAATTTAATTGTTCTTCAAAATCATTCTATGTACCTGCACACTGAAAAATCAATAGTAAGTTTAAAAACATCTACAGAACCACATTGGCTCTGTTCTTTCTACTCTGCAATGAGATCTTCCTTCTGTTGTACTTCCTTCTCAGTTGTTGTGTCTTCATCTTTCTCTATTTTCATATTATATTTAAGTCCCAACTCATTAGTTTACCTTAGGGAGATCGGTTATCAAAAATTCCTTTTCTTTTAATCACCTTAAACTTCCTTTCTAAGATCACCATCATCTTGTAGGCACATGCGAGGAGAAAAACCTCCCTCGAGAGCAAAACCCAGTCAAGGTAATTCTTCCTTTCAATAGTATTCTTTAAGACTCCTCACCCTAGACCTTGACCAAACCTTCCCTCCACACCAGGTCAACCACCAGAAGATTGATCTCTTTCCAACAAATTTGACTATCTAGCAGCTAACAGCTTCCAACAGTAGTCCAACTTGGGAGACTTTGTTCTCCCAACCCAGATCACAAAACAAAGAAAGACCACCACCAAAATTTGAATTTTCCTTGACTCCTTAGACTCCCCTAAACTCGCATTCACTTTGGATTCCTTACAACACACTTTCGCAGCTTCCTACTTTGCACTTTTGTCGAGCAAACAAACTTTCGCACTCTTGCCCAGTAGAGAGAGAATGAGAAGTGATGCTTCAAATGAATTCAAAGTCCTTCCTTTATAGGCTTCTTGTGGGGTCGAACGGGTCCTTATGCCAACTTGATCTTCTCTTAGGCCGACATGGTGTGGAGGTTACATAATTCATATTTGACTCAATACTTAACCTTTTTACATGATCCAACAACCCAAGAAGGGTCTCTTTAAATGTACAATAATTCTATAGACCCAGAATAAATCCTATAAGTCCTCAATCGGGACTTTAACCTAAAACATGGTGACCCAAGCATGAAACCCATACTTTAATAAGTCACCATAATAATAATAAAAATTATCTTCTTTATTCTTTTGACAAATACATTACATAATGACTCAAGTAAATTATTGAAGATTGAACATAGTTACTTTTTCGAACACTCCCTCTTAACTAGGGAGGTATTCATAATGTACGTATATAATGGAAGATCTCAAACTATATAAAGCATGAAGAACTTTAAGCACCGCAATGCCATGGACTAGATTCCTAACTAGGGCAATCTATCCAAGTGGGACTAAGGTGAACTCAAGCTTTTAGCTCCTCTAGGTACCATCAGGCTTACTTGCTAACTTCGGGGACTCAAACATCAACACAAAGTGTCATCCATATGTCCCCCTAGGAAATGCTTCACTCGCAAAGCCTCAATACCCCTTGATACAACATATCAAGAATGTCTAAGCTCTCCCAATCAATCTAATTGGTAACCAACATGTAATCAAATCCTTTTAGAGATTCACATGTAAAAACACAACCCCAATCTTTCACATGTACATAATCAAATACAAAATTTCGAGGTCTTACAGACAACAAATGTTTCTTCTCAACTTTTCATAGTAGGATTACCAACCAAATATTTGACAGAAGATTCCTCAATCATACATTTTTGTTCCTACTTCATATGAAATGACATATTTTTTATTTGAATCCTGCTTTTCTTCTTTCAGCAACACTTCAAAATGCATTCTCCAGTTTCCTTTTCCTGCTCATTGCCTTCACTCAGACTTACAACTATTAGTCCTGGTTTAGTGCATGACACATTAAGCAGAGGACCATATCTATCACTCACTCTCAACCAGGAATCACCTCCTTATCTAAACTCCCTTTTAATCTTAGGGAGATGTCTTCTATTCATGCTTCCTCTGAGAGATCGAATTCCTTTTTTCGACATAGGAGAGTCTTTCGTGGCTTCCAACCATTTCATCAGAGTTATTATGACCCTCATCATGCTTGTCACATCGAGCATCTTCACTAGGATGAATATTGTGTACCAACACAACCTTCTTGTCACATCGAGCATCTTCACCAAGTTGAATATTGTGTACCTGCATAGCTTGCTTGTTACATCAAACATCTTCACCAAGTCGAAGATTGTGTACGTGCATAGCTTTCTTGTTACATTGAGCATCTTCACCAAGTTGAAGATTGTGTACCTTCATCACTTACATAGAAAGTACAACCAAATCTATAGAAGCATTATGTTATCCATATCAAAAGCATGAAAGAATTTAAAATTTATTCATATCAAATACCTAGACTTAATTATAAACAAGAGACATATACTCTTCAACATTTTTCTAGGGACTTTGTCATACACCCTATACTACTTCATAACAACACTCATTCCATCTACGGTTTCAATATGTCTTCTAAAGGTATGACATACCTTACTACAACATATAGAAAACCATAGAAACCATTTAGACAAATATGGATCTACAAATCATCTAACAACCTTACAAAATACATGTGTTAGACTTCTCACTATGGATTCATACAAATCCTAGATTTCATAGAGAAGAATCAATAAAAGTCAATCACATCTTAGTCATTAACGTGACTAGATTCCACTAAGGTTACTTCCAAACCCCTAGATTTTCAATCAACCATCAATGAGTCACTAATATGACCAACCACTACAAAGGTTATTTGCAAACCCTAGATTTATGAGAAATCATCATACTCAACCAAAAATTCAAATTTCAACAATTTCTTCACAAATCTCAAATTGTCATATAGTCAGCATTCATGAGATATCTCTACTTTGACTATGTTTCGAATACAAAACCCTATAGTTCCATTTTCACAAATTCAACAATCTTATACAAATCTCAAATCATCATATTCCAAATATTTTACTTTGACTAATTTTAATTCCAAAACCTTATATTTCCAATCTCAACAATCATTTCATGTATAAATCTTAGATTGATATATGTCACATGTATTAAACAACTTTTAATTTCACTAAGGTTTAGTTATAACACCATAGATTTCCAAACATCAACATCCTAGAATCTCAGACATGTATTTCATTAAATCCTAAGACTCATGACCATCAATGACTAGGTCATCACACATATCTATACATCTAACATAACCATGCATAATCATATCATATGTCCAATAAAATAAATACATCTAACTTAGACCAAGCTAGGGATTCAACTAGAAAAAGGACATATTGATATATGCCTAGATTTCATTATCATGCAAAGACATTTCCTATCATGTGTTATTCAAACCCAACTTCTTAACAATATCAAATAAGAGTTAGACACCCAATCATTTGATTACTCTAGGGGTTGATCAGAAAAACACACACATACCAAGTAAATCAATTTTAAATTAATATAAGGGTCATTCTCACACATGCCAACAAACCTCAATCAGCTAGGGTTCTAATGTGGAAACATAGCAAACCCTATATTACCATAAATTCAAAGGCTCCAGGATTTTAGACCTTATCATTTCATCCTAACAAGTTAGGATTTATTGATCATATCAAAATCCCAAACATGAAATCATGAATAAAGACTTCAATTAGCATTTCAAAATATCCCTAATTAGTTTAGGGTTCCATACATTCACAATAGCATACCCTTCAGTTAGGGTTTTCCAAAACCTATCTAGGGTTCTACTAATTAGATAAGAGTGGGGTGGGTAGATTTATCAAGATATGAATCACCAAAACAATAATCAGTAGGATTCAATACTACTAGTCATAACAAGGTTAGTAATAGATCATCAAATGAATAATATTTTCAATTAATGAATTCAAAGCATATCGTTGTTTCTTGACTAACCTTGTCTTGAGAGATCCTCCTTCTTGTGGATGTTTTTCCTAATCAAGACAATAGAGGGAGAATCGTGATTAGTATTTAACATAATAAAAACTAAATGAGTGCATGAGCCCAAGACTGAAAAGACATTGAGATAATTATTTTTTTCTAGAACAATATCATTAATGGCCAAGAGGTCATCACTAAGTCTAGATATATTCACAAAGAAGGTTTCCATAGTATCTTCTTTAGTCATCTTCATAGTCCTCAACTCATTCTTCAAACTTGCTACTTGACCAATGTTCTTAATAGTGAACAACTTCGACAAGGCTTGATTCATCTCCTGAGAATGATAGATGTTAGCTATGAATGGGACAAGATTGCCTTTTATCCCTTCTACCATCAGATTCATAGTCACCAATTATAAATTCTTGAATTTCTCTTTGTCGGCATCACTAACATCTTCTATAGGCTTCTTTACATTTCTTTTTACCAAATCCAATTCCTTGTTCTTCTAGAAGATTAGGTCAATCCTCTTCTTCCAGGATCTGAAGTTAGATTCTCCTTCAAGTTTGTTCTCACCCTTGATTGAGTTAGACATTCTCTTCGAATATAATAGACTCCTTCCCTGAGATAGTGCCTATGAATGGATCTACCTTTTTTTCTTCTTTCTTCACCAAAGATCTTATACCATGTTGGAAAATCAGGAAGGAAGTAAATATTTTTTCAATCTTGATAATTATTTTTGATGTTTCTTATTATTAAGATTCTTTATATCTTCCTTCTTTAGTTCATCAAGACATTATCAAAAGCAGCAATGCATAAAAAAATAGACACGAGATGTAGCCATATTCTAGGGAAAAACCCCCCTCGAGGGGAAAACCTAGTCAAAGTAATTATTCCTTTCAATAGTATTCTTTGAGACTCTTCACCCTAGACCTTGACCAGACCTTTCCTCCACACCAAGTCAATCTCCAAAAGATTGATCTTTTTCCAGCAACTTCGACTATGCACCAACTTGAAATACCTATCAGCTTCCAATAATAGTCCAACTTGGGAGACTTCATTCTCCCAATCCATAGCACGAAACAGATAGAGACCAACATCAAAATTTAAATTTTCCTTGACTCCTTAGACTCCCCCAAACTCATATTCACTTTGGCTTCCCGAAAACAAAATTTCCCAACTTCCTACTTCGCACATCTACCCAACAAACAAATTTTCGCACTTCTGCCTAGTAGAGAGATAATGAGAAGTGATGCTTCAAATTAATTTAGATCCCTTCCTTTATAGGCTTCTTGTAGGGTCAAATGGGTCCTTAGGACAACTTGATCTTCTCTTAGATTGACATGGTGTGGAGGTTACATAATTCATATATGACTCAATTCTTAACCTTTTTACATGATTCAAAAGCCCAAGAAGGGTCTCTTTAAATATACAATAATTCTATAGTGTTGTGTGTGGAGTGCGATTATCTTCTGTATTCAAAGGTATCATTGCGTTGGACCCCAGTTCATAATGGGGCACCAACAGCACCCGTAAAATATTCGCTACAGGGGAGGTCCATGGGGGGCGGCTGCCTTGACAGCGGGATCGGGGACAGTGCCCCCGAAGTTAAGAATAGATGTAAAATTTCTTTGTAAAATGTTGTAATTTCGTAGTCAATCTGGGCTGTTCATTAGGTGGAGATTTTATTGTAGAAGTTATGTTTAATTTAGGGTTTTTTTCCCTAGAAGGAAACCCCTTTCTATATATGAGGGAATTGTATTGAGTCTAGGTAGATCTGTGTTTTGAGTGAGGAAGAGAGAGGAGATTGAGAGAGAAGAGGGAATTACTGCAGATTTGTTGTAGGTTGTACCTCTTTAGTTTGTTGGATAATACAAAAGAAGGACTGGTTGTTTCTCCGTGGATGTAGCCTAAACTGGGTGAACCACGTATATTTGTGTCTCTCTCGTTTTATGCCTTTTCTGTGTTTAAATTTCTACAATATTTTATGTGTTCCATTGCTCTGTAATATATATTTCTCTAACAACTGGTATCAGAGCCAAAGGTCTTTTTTGGCTAATAATCTCGCAGGAGAGAAGGGTTCCTAGTTTGAGTGGGAGCAATGGCAGAAGATGGTACGTTTAGGGTTGAAAAAATTAACTGCCAAAACTACTGGCTATGGAAGATGCAGATAGAATATTATTTGTACCAGAGAGATCTGTACCAACCATTGATTGGAAAGACAAAGAAGCTAACGAGTATGACAGACACAGAATGGGAAATTCTCGATAGAAAAGCACTTTGAACAATACGACTGTGCCTAGCAGCATCAGCAGCATTTAATATCTCAAAGGAAACGACAGCAGAGGGTTTAATGGCGATATTGGCCAATCTATATGAAAAACCCTCGGCCTCAAATAAGGTATTTATTATGAAGTGTTTATTTAATATGAAGATGTCAAAAGGTGGATTTGTTGTTTATCATTTAAATGAGTTTAATATAGTTACGAGTTAGTTAAGTTCTGTAGGGGTAACTTTTGATGATGAAGTTAGGGCTTTGTTATTTCTATGCTCGTTGCTAGAAAGTCGGAATGTTTTAGTTATGGCCATCAGTAACTCTGCCTCTGGATCTAGTACTTTAAAGTTTGATGATTTGTCAGTGCAATCCTTAGCGAGGAAATGGGACAAAAAAGCTCTGGTGAGACATCAGGTAATGCTTTGACTACAGAGACTAGGGGAAGGAAAATGGAAAGAAGAAAGAGCCCTGGATATCACAGTAAGTTAAGAAAAGGCAGATCCAAGTCCAGATCAGGGATAGTGTGTTGGGAATGTGGGAAGCAAGGACACCTGAAGAAAGACTGCAAGTCTCAAAAGGGAAAAGAAGGAGATGCAGAGTAAGAAAATAATCATGAAGTGAATGTAACAGGTGATGTGTTAAAAGATGCTTTGATTCTTTCATTGGAAAATATTATTGATGCCTGGGTGGTAGATTCAAGGGCCTCATTCCATGCCACACCAGATAGGAAACATTTTTATGATTATGTTCAAGGGGATTTTGGACAGGTTCGATTGGGTGATGATAAACCTTGTAAAATCATTGGAATGGGTATAGTTCTTATAAAACAGCAAAATGGAAATCAGTGGCTATTGAAGGAGGTAAGGAATGTTCTAGATCTAAAGAAAAATCTAATTTCAACTGGGTAGTTGGGAGGTGAAGGTTGCATAACTACTTTCACAGATAAAATCTGGAAGGTCACTAAAGGATCCCTGGTAATAGCGAAAGGAGGAAAGGTTGCTACATTTTATTTGTGCAATGGTATTTATAATTCTATCATTGCTTTAACCGCTACAGGAGAAGATACAACATTGTGGCATCATAGGCTCGGGCACATGAGTGAGTAGGAGATGCAGATTCTTCACTCAAGAAATTTTTTGCTAGGTTTGAAGCATGTTGATTTAAAATTCTGTGAGAATTGTGTTTATGGAAAATAGAAGAGAGTCAGATTCCTTAGAGTTGGGAAAGAAAAGAAGAGCGAGAAATTAGAGCTTGTGCATACAGGTGTATGGGGACCTTCTCAGGTATCATATTTTGGCAGCTCTCATTATTATGTTACTTTTATTGATGATGCAAAAAGAAAAACCTGGATTTATTGTATTTGAAATAAATCTGATGTATTTGATACTTTCAAGAAATGGAAAGCTTTGGTTGAAAATGAGACAGGAAAATGGTTGAAGTGTCTCAGATCAGACAATGGAGGTGAATATTGCAGCAAAGAGTTTGGTAGGTGCTGTTGAGAGAATGAAATTTTTAGAGAGAAGATAGTTCCAATAACACCACAAGAAAATTGTGCATCAGAAATGATGAACAGGACAATCATGGATCGTTCAAGGTGCATGAGATTGCATGCAGGATTGACTTTACAATTTTGGGTAGATGTTGTATATACTGCTGTTTATCTAATAAACATAGGGCCTTCAAGTTCCTTGGATGGCGGTATTCCAGAGGATACATGGACATGTAAAAAGGTAAACTACTTTTTTTTTTAAGACTTTTTGTTGTGAAGCCTTTGTCCACATTAATAAAGAAAATAGAACAAAGCTTGAGGCAAAATCAAAGAAGTGTACCTTTATTGGATATGGTGTTAATGATTTTGGTTATCACTTTTATGATTATGAAACACACAAGATCATTAAGAGCAGAGATGTCATATTCAATAAAAATGTTTTGCATAAGGATCAGCTGCAAGAATAGAAATAGGAAAAAGAAAACAGAGAATACACTGTGCTTGATGAGATCACAGGAAAAGTGATGGTGCCTGAAAATCATAATGATCAACAACCAGAACAACAACCACAATAGCAACAAGCAGCTCAAACACCTGAAAGTGGTGTTAGAAGATCTACCGGGATAAGTAGATCCCCTGAACAATACTCTCCTTCATTATATTATGTATTGTTGACTGATTTTGGTGAACCAGAATGTTATGAAGAAGCAGTGCAGGTAGAAACTAGGAACAAGTGGGAGCAAGCCATGAAAGAAGATATGGACTCCTTAGCACATAACCAGACTTGGGACTTAGTCAAGTTGCCTGTAGGTAAAACAACACTATAAAATAAATGGGTTTACAAGTTGAAGGAAGAATGTGGAGGTAGAAAAAGGTATAAAGCTAGACTTGTGGTGAAAGGGTTTGCACAGAAAAAGGGTATAGACTTTGATGACATAGTTTCTCCTGTTTTTAAAATGACTTCAATTAGAACTATTTTAAGTCTAGTAGCAGGTGAAGATTTGCATCTTGAGCAGTTAGATGTAAGGTCAGCCTTTCTCCATGGGGATTTGGATGAATAGATATATATGTAGCAGCCACAAGGATATGACGTAAAAGGGAAGGAGAAACTAGTGTGCAGGTTGAAGAAGAGCTTGTATGGCTTAAAACAGGCTCTAAGGCAGTGGTATCTAAAACTTGATAGTTTTATGTCTGAAAAGGGTTATACTAGATGTCACTCTGACCATTGTGTTTATCTCAAAAGGAAAAATGGCGGCAACTATATTATATTGTTATTGTATGTAGATGACATGCTTGTTGCAGGTTCTAACATGCAAGAAATAAATGCGCTCAAAAGAAAATTGGCAAACTCATTTGCAATGAAGGATTTGGGTGCTGCAAAACAAATCCTTGGCATGAGAATAACTAGAGTCAGGAAGAATCGAAAATTAAAATTGTCTCAAACTGAGTACATAGAAAAGGTGTTGAAAAGGTTTAATATGCAGAATGCAAAACTAATTAGTTTACCTTTGGCTATCCATTTCAAATTAAGTAAGGAGGAGTGTCCCAAGACTCAGGAAGAAATGGCTCATATGTCTAAAGTTCCATATGAATCAGTAGTTGGAAGATTAATGTATGCAATGGTCTACACAAGGCCTGATATTGCACATGCAGTGGGAGTTCTAAGTAGGTACATGAACAATCCAGGAGAAGAACATTGGATGGCGGTGAATTGGATTCTCAGGTATTTGAGAGGTACCACAAATCAAGCATTATGCTTTGGTGGTTCAAACATTGCTCTACAGGGATATGTTGATGCAGATATTGCGTGTGATAGAGATAACAAGAGAAGAACAATAGGGTATGTGTTTACTGGAGGTGGAACAACTGTTAGTTGGGTCTCAAAACTGCAAAGTGTTGTTACACTCTCAACAATAGAAGCAGAGTATGTTGCTGCTATAGAGGTTAGTAAAGAAATGATTTGGTTACAAAGGTTTCTGGATGAATTGGGTAAGAAGCAGGAGTTGGGCAAGTTATACAGTGACAGCCAGAGTGCCATACATCTTGCA
Organism: Pinus tabuliformis; assembly: GCA_031772625.1. NCBI lineage: Eukaryota > Viridiplantae > Streptophyta > Pinopsida > Pinales > Pinaceae > Pinus > Pinus tabuliformis. The sequence continues at coordinate 705,073,044 of CM062806.1, read as the reverse complement.
AAGAATTTTTCATTTCGTTCCAAGACTAAACATATACAACTCAAGTACCATTTCATATGGTTAGCTTTGGAAGATGGACAGTTGAAGCTGGAAAAGATACACACTAGCCAGAATCCTGCAGATATGTTAACAAAAGTTGTAACCAGGGAGAAACTAAGAATTTGCTCAGCTTCAGTTGGTCTTCAAGTATGATGAAGAAGATGGGAAACAACCAGGTCCAAAGTCAATTCATTATCTATCAAATGAAGCAGCGGTGGAGTTGCTATAGTCAGTCTCCAAGTGGGAGATTGTTGGGTGTGGAGCCTGATTATCTTTTGTATTCAAAGGTATCACCGCATTGGACCCCAGTTCGTAATGAGGCGGAAACACCGCCCGTAAAATATTCGCTGCAGGGGGGGTCCAGGGGGGGGGGGGGGGCGGCTGTCCTAGCAAGGGGATCGGGGGCAACACCCCCAAATCTAAGAATAGATGTAAAATTGCCTTGTAAAATTTTGTAATTTCGTAGTCAATGTGGGTCGCTCATTAGGCGGAGATCTGACGGTAGAATTTATGTTTAATTTAGGGTTTTTTGCCCTAGAAGGAAACCCCTCGCTATATATGAGGGAATTGTATTGCGTCTAGGTAGATCTGTATTCTGAGTGAGGAAGAGAGAGTTGATTGAGAGCAAAGAGGGAATTACAGTGGATCTGTTGTAGGTTGTATCTCTTGAGTTTACTGGATAATACAAAATAAGGACTGGTTGTTTCTCCGTGAACGTAGCCCAAACTGGGTGAACCACGTATATCTGTGTCTCTCTTGTTTTATGTGTTTTCTGTGTTTATATTTATGCAATATTTTATGTGTTCCATTGCTCTGTAATATATAATTCATAAATGGGGAGTTTGACCTAAAACATGCTAACCCAAGCATGAAACCCATGCTTTAATAAGTAACCATAATAATAATATAAATTATTTTCTTTATTCTTTTGACAATTACATTACATAACGACTCAAGTAAATTATTGAAGACCGAAGATAGTTACTTTTTCCAACAACAACGTCATGGTCCTCAAAATATTTCACTTCCTATGCCATTTTAGCAACCATACCATTGACACATGGTAGTTTGGTCCACTTGTCACCACAACATAGTGCCATGTATGTAAGCTTGACACCTCAATGTGTCATGTCCTATTTGGATTCAATTCTTTTTCCTTGTGATATTTCTATTTTTTTCCGAATTCATTTGGATCGAAATAAGGTGTTCAATCAATCAATAAACCTTCTGAAAATATGGATCTCAAAAGATATGGAAAATATTCAAAGTCCATTTAATTAGAAGAGCTAGACTTAGATATTTGAATTCCTAGATATCTAAAATTCACTCTTATGAAACTTTCATAAAATCATAATTAAATTAAATAATAGACAGCTAGACTCCCAGATTCCATGTCTTCTCTTCCATGGCATGCACCACAGTGCTTTCTACATCATCTCTTTTGGGCACATGTGGCATGTCGTCATGCCACATCATTAGTGACACATGAACAACCGCATCAGTTGCCATATAAAATGCCACATCACACTCCAAGTTCCATGGGGTTCATCGTACATGGCTCCATGTTTCCATCACTTACTATATCCTACTAGAATCCACATCCAAGAATTTTCCAAAAGAGATAGTTTCAAAAAGCTCCAAATTCTGAGGATTTTGGATTTGACTAAACAAATAATTCTTTGATCCACTATATGTCTTAATTCTATCAAAGGAAAAGAAGAATACTGGTCATTAACAAAAAGATGAATTATTGTATTATAGATCTTCCAGATATCTCTATTTTGTCATATTTTTGGGAAATTCTTGATAATCGATGGAAAAGTAACTATCAAACTTTCAAAGGACCCATATGTTTAGATATCTAGATCCTCTAACTATCCAAGACATCTACACATTGCATACTCCCTTTATCCCCTTTCAACTAATTCTGTGGCCACAACCACCTCCCCTTTAGGAACTCGTGTTTCCTAGACTTGGTTATCATCATTTTATTAACTGCAAAAGTAAAAGTATTTATAATGTTTACAAAACTATGGTATATCTACCTCATGGTGACTAGTATAATAGAAAATAAAAATATCTGTTCATAGTTTTAAACAAATTTAGTTACAAATTTTCCAAGGCGATAAATTAGGATGTTACATAATCCCATGTTGCTTCCATGGCTATTATGGTAGGAAATCCATGGAGTGTTTGGTCATGAAATTGTGAAGAGACTGTGTATTATGGTGAAGAAAACATATGAAATCCTACAATACTGTGAAGCTTTTTTCAACATATTCAACTCTTCATGGAAATTAATTTGGAATTTTTCTTCATGTGCATTTTTTTGCATTCAAGTTTTAGAAAATATGGATTTTTAGAGTTGGGTTTTCTTGCATGCTAGTAATTGAGGTGATTCCTCTCTCCAATCTAAATCAACCAAAATAAAATCTAGGGATTTCAATTATAATTTCATTCGAGGTTGTACTATGCATTTAGGTTTGGTTGTGATGATGCCTCTATCTAGTCATAAAGTAACTGAATTAGTATCCATTGTGATGCTTTCATTTTGGCTTTCACGTATATTCTACACTTACTCATTTTCCTATCTCATAATGCTCCTAAGAAATGTGATGGGGAAGCTATGAAATTGACACAATCATAACCCAAAGTGCTCACAAATGGAGGATGTATATGAAAAGGTCTTTTGGCATTAATAGTAATCATTTTTTTCTCTCTATTAGTTGGGACCTATTATGTAAAAATCTATGATAAAATGTGATTTAGGATTTTTTATAGGTCCAGGGTCACAAATATCTCAAGAATTAGATTTGCATGTTTGAAATATTTTAGTTGGTGAAAAATATGGAGGTAGAGATGTTGGGAACTAGTGATATTTGTTATTCAATTTCATTTTTTTTGGAGTATTTTAATTTCGGTTTGGTTTTCTATGCACGTTTTGTATCAACTTTCAAAAACCCTTAATATGAGCATTTATAGTACTCTAAAAAACCTTACTAACGGATAAAATGAAATATGTTGAATTCAATGCTGTCATTTTTTATATGTTTTCCATAATTTACCTGTGGTTTGTCTAATGCTACAACTTCCGTATTCTCTTAAGACGCTTCATCATATAATTGAGTAGCACTAACATGTTCATCATTGTAACTTAATGGACAATAGTTTCCTTGAGGGGGGCTCAACATGTTCATCATAGAATCTAGATCTTCCTCAATATGTGTTTGAAAATATTGGATACAATCCATATCATTGATAACAACATCATAATGTTGTGGCTCAATTTAAGTTTTCCTAAATCCAACCCTAATATTTGGAGAGAACCTTTCAAAATTTTGTATTAGAATTTTCTTCTAATTCAAACCTTTTCATCTCTATCCATGTCTTCTTCTCCATCTGTAATGCTCTCTTATACCTAAAATCATTCTTAAATGGTGAACACACACTCACATCTAGCGGTTTCAACCTGTGAATAATGCGTGTAGGCAACATCAACAAGTCCTTTCCTAACTTTTTTTCCTCTTGTATGGTTTGTGAAGTTACACATCTTCCATGGCCATAAAAAATCAACAAGTGTTTGTTCATAGGCGAGGCAACAACAAGTACGGGTGTAACAAAATGACAAAGCCAATTCAAAAAAAAAGCATTAGTCATTTAAGCATTATAATTAATATCCATGCATTCTCATATCTCATAATTTCTAGTATAATTCATGAGATGAATCTTTCCCTTGGTCAAATAGAACTAAGGGATCGATAGACCACTTGAATTTACACAACAAAATATGGTTATCCACTCCCTCCTCTTGGGAAACACTTGGCACATTCCCATTCTCTCTCATGGAAGTTACCTACATACCACAACCTTCCATCTTATAAAATAGTCTCATGACAACTCTATTTATTTTATGGATTATAGATTTTTTTATTATTCCTTGGATAAAGTGTCATAAAATTTGGTCACAATTACTAGGTATAAGTTCCAAACTCTGTCTCTATCTAGGAGCTTCAATATTTTTAATAAAAACTTTGGATTTTGTTTATTAAATCCTACCCACTGTGATATCCTAAATGAACCATCCTTGAATGGGTTTTATATCCACTAATATATTTGAGAAGCATTGGAATTTATTTGTATCAACTCTAGCCCATGGGCTATTTTAGTCATTTCTCTACACCAACCAACTACTTCTTTATCCTCCTATTTAATTATCACTATAAGAGCTTTGTGTTCTTTTAATGTGTGATGCAACTTAGAAAATAATGCTATCATGTTCAGGCAATTTTATGTTTTCTGTTGTACGATCTCTTACTGATTACCCATCAAATTCAACATCGTCAATTATCTAAAACATATCCTATTTTATCTATCCTCTAATGGCACTGATACTTTTGGTTGAACTTGCATCTTGCACTATAGTCAATGGTGACGCAGTTGCTTCAACCTTTATGTTCTAATTCTCTTCAACATTTTTATTTATATTATCTTCATCAACAACTTGGTTTATATCCTCACTTGAGGCATGTTATTGGTATTCTTGGATATGTGTTATATTCTTTGATAAATACCCTCATATGAAATTTTTTGCATCGAGCATAGTAGGGGAGATGTAAGGCGGTTGCATGGGGTATTTTTCCCCTTGCATGATAACAGGGTGAGGAGAGGAGACTTGTTTGGTCATTTTTTTAATTGGACATACAACTTGGCAGAAGTTGATGGACAAAGCCTAAGAATAGAAGAAGTCATTGAGAAGACAAAGGTAATTTTAGCTAAAAATAAGGAAATGTGGGATAGCACGACGATGAAGCTATATGTGAGTTTTTTTTTTTCATGAGGGAGGTAGATATTTGGTTGATTGTTTTTTCAATTATCAAACATTTATTCATTTGATTAAGTGGAAGTTTTGGTTTGGATTAAGTTGAATGCAAATCAAAATTAGAAACATTAATTTTAAGTAATAGTAGAAACTTGAAATCACTATGTTAAAGGTAGTGGAAATGTGGGGATCAAATCTTTGGTGGTGATACATACCATGGTTACGTAAAATTATTCTAGTGAGATAAACATGTAAAATCCACAACACTTGGATGTGATATATGTTTCATAAAAGATAAAATAAATGGCAAGGTGAATACATTAGGGATTAGAGAACATGGATTGATAACAAGAATCATGTGGTTGTGTCCATCCTTCTTCCATGGACCTTATTTTTCCAATTTGATTTACTGTGGAACAACATGTATATATTATTTCCTATTATGTATGCTAATAAACTTGTTAGTTACATTCATAAGTGGTGATAAGGCTATAGAATTAGCTTGAATGTTTCCCATTTGAACACTTGAAAAGAATATTCCACATCCTAATTCATGTCAGTAGTTTTGTTGGGATGAGGTCCCTTAGGTCAGTTTTGGGGTTAAAATAACCCAAGTTTTGATAGATCTTGTAAATAATGTAAAGCATCCACAGTTTTGTAGATGCGGAGCGCGTAGATGATTAGGATTCAAATTGGTTTAGCCCCTTCTTTTATGTAAAAATTGAGTCAGTTTTGAGATCCACCCATGGTGTGCAAACAATGGGATTGTATGAGAAATTCTATAAATAGGTGTGCCTTAGAGATTCTAAGGCATGTCTAAGACGCAATGGGTAGATAGAAGAGAAGTGATAGCAAGAAGATGTGGGTTAGATAAGAGAAGAAAGGCTCTGCAGCTGAGTGCGTAGAGGCATAGGTAGAGTCTACAGCTAAGTGCACAAACCCCTACAACTGAGTGCACAGGGTATTTTTGAGTCTGTAATCCTAAACTGAAGGTCAATAAAGACAGTTTTTGAAGAATTCTTGCATATCTATGTTTACCATTGTTAAGATTATATGTTGTCAATGAATAATGTGTTTTATGGAATATTGATCGAATGATGCACGATTCTCTTCAATAAGTCTTAATAAATGTACACAATGCCTATTAAGTAATTTCATGAAGACTCTAATGAATTATTCTAGGTTTACAAATAACTTTAGTAGATATGTGTGAACACTAATCTAGGGTTGTTCTCTGATGAGCATAAGTGGTTCAATTGATTGTTAAGGGACCGCAAAGAATGATCGTAGACCTTCACAAAGGTCTGAAGGTTGTTTTAGAAGAGTTGTAGTAATGTGCCCTAAGGGTTATTGATTTGTACGAAGGAATATCTGAGGTGCTAAAAGACATCACACTGATCTCTGGATGTGGAAGCTTGGTTCCAACATCCCCCCATACTGCTTCAGGTGAGACTGTAGCCTACGCTATTGAAGTTGTTTCTGAAAGGGCCAATACTATAGGGCTTTATTGGTTGGCGGAACTAACTCCCCCCATACTACTTCAGGTGAGACTGCAGCCTATGCTATGCAAGTTATTTCTGAAAGGGCCAGTAGTGTAGGGTTTTGTTGGTTGGCACAACTAACTCTAAACCTAGGTCAGGACCCCATAAACCAACAAATGGTTAAGATACCTCTTCCAGGAGTTCCTAGTGAACTACCAAGAGGCCCAGGAATAAACCATGTCATTTCATTACGCTTGGTTGTTACTGTCAATTGTGTTAGTTGCATGGGAATTACCGGAGGACAGCCGATTTCCTCTGCTTAAGTAAGGATTGTCGGAGGCAATGCAATTCGCTTCCTTATGGGCTATGAAGGATACCACGTGAATCACAGAAATGAAGATATTTTTGGTCCTTATGGAAGTGAGTCTCTACATGGCCACTAACCAGCATCCAAGGTTGTCCCCAACCTTTTTCACACAACTCTCAGCCTACGCGACATTCAAGGTTGACTTGCACACGGTGTATACCCAAGCACTGAAGCATCTAGTGCAGAAGTGGCATGAGTTGCCATATTTCATCATAGAAATAGACGTGTAGGAGGTCGTCGCGAAGTGGCTTGTAGAATGGCATGCCTTGTTAGACTTAGCTGCGGGACCAAGAATGGGTGTGGATATTTCTGCCGCATAGAAAAGGAAGGAGGCAGCTAAGCAGGTTATGCGTAACCTGGCTATGCAGAAAAGGAAGGAAGTTGAGAAAATGACTTGTATGGAGTAAGAACGCACTGCCAAGGAGAAGGAAAAATAAAAACAATGCAATTCACAACAAGGTGGCAAGTCACCTTCACAAGAGAGAGAGGAGGAGTAATTTTCAGAACAAGGAAGTAGAGGGGATGAGGGGAAGAGCACCCCATTTATTATGAAGAGACATGGCAAGGAGAGGAAAGGAGGTACAAGGAAGAAGCATAAATTGGATAAATTGCACGATGATCCCATGGTATTGATAGAGGGCAATCTCAATGAGATCGAGGATAAAATTCGAGACAACACCACATAAGTGCTACAATAGTTCGAACAAAAAAATATGCAGATGTTGGGGAACATCCAAAAGGATCTGTGCAAGCTGCAGATCTAAGCAAGCAGAATACAGGTGGGCTCCAGATAGGCGAGCGCAAAACAAGCGAGCCTAGCAGCAGGGACAAGCTAAGCAACAGAGTTAGTAAGGATCCTAGACCTCAAGACCATAACATTAATAGATGGGGAAATTTTCACAGAGATAGCCGATGATCGCATCATCCTAAGTACCATCAGGAACATCGGGTTGAACATAGTGATGCCCCCCAAAGAGGCCCTCCAAGCGCTGCATACAGGGGTGACAGATGAATTGCGAACTAGGGAGCAGCGCATCCTCAACCTCATCTGCAAATACAGAGTGAATAATGAGCAGATGTTCGCTGAAAAGACACAAGATCTGAAGGAGAAGGAGATGCTACAACCACAAATTTCATGACTAGAGTCAACAGTCACTGTGGCATGCAAGAAAGTGCCTGAGCTCCACATCCTGGATGATGCATAGTCAGAAGAAAAGATTAGAAAACTAACCGTTGGTGTGCACGAAGTTAAAGCTGAGGTTAGCTGAGTTCATTTTGAGCTCAATATGAATATCACAGAGCTACAGTTAATATTTCATCCCACAACTCTGCCTGAGGTCTAGGAGAAGTGTGATGTTGTAGCAAAGACAGGCATGGCTTCCTTGGATGCCATAGTCACTAACCGTGTGACATTTTTTGAGTAAGCCATGGAGGTTATGACCAATCGGCAGGAGGATCCAAACCCACAGACATTGAATATAGAGGTAAGGGAGTTACATTATAAATACAATGAAATCAGGGCAACTGCACATTCCATGGCACCAACGCAGCGCCTTGCTAAATTGTAGGAAGGACAGCAACTCCTCACACAGGTGGAGGAAGCATAGAACAAGGAGGCCTTGCTAAAGGGCAGGCTGTAGCCATGGTTAGAGGAAGCTTATCGAGTTGTGATTACCATCTAAGATAAGATTAAAGAGTTGTTGTAGACATAGAAGATGATGAGGTTGGCAGTTAAAGGACCAGCTACATAAAAACTGGTCAATTAGGTTCAGCAGGCAACAACTCAGAGCGTTGTCAAAGTTGCAATAATTCAGGTGGAGCTAGGGGGTCTTCATAGTAATATTGTAGTGCCAGCAAAGTGAGTCGAGGGCGAGTCATGATCTTTGTGTTGGGGGCCTATTGAGATGAGGTCCCTTGGGTCAGTTTTGGGGTTAAGATAACCCAAGTTTTGATATATTTTGTAAGTAATGTAAAGTTTGCACGATTTTGTGGATGCGGAGCACGTACATGATTAGGAAGCAAAGGGCTTTAGTGCCTTGTTTTATGTAATAATTGAGCCAGTTTTGAGATCCACCCATGGTCCGCAGACCATGGGATTATATGAGAATGGTTATAAATAGGTGTGTCTTAGAGAGTCTAAGGCATGTCTAGGAGGAAATGGGTAGATAGAAGAGAAGTGATAGTGAGAAGAAGTGGGTCAGATAGGAGAATAAAGGCTCTGCAGCTGAGTGCGCATGGTAGTTTTGAGTCTATAATCCTAAACTGAAGATCAATAAAGACAGTTTTCGAAGCATTCTTGCGTATTTTTATTTACTGTTGTTAATATTATATGTTGTCAATGAATAATGTGTTTTATGGAATATTGATTGAATGTTGCATGATTCTCTTTAATAAGTCTTAATAAATGTACACAATGTCTGTTAAGTACTTTCGCGAAGAATCTGATGAATTATGTGAGGTTTACCAACTTAAGTAGGTTTGCGCAAACACTAATCTAGGGTTGTTCTTTGATGCGTGTAAGTGGATGAATTGATTGTTAAGGGTCTGTAAATACTGATCATAGACCTTCGTCAAGGTCTGAAGGCTGTTTTAGTAGAGTTGTAGTAACGTGCCCTAACAGTTACCAATCTGTGCGAAGGAATATTTGAGGTGCTAAAAGACATCACACTGATCTCTGGATGCGGAAAATTGGTTCTAGCACCCATTGATACTGCTTCGGGTGAGACTGCAGCCTACGCTACGCAGGTTGTTTCCAAAAGGGCCAGTAGTATAGGGGTTTTTTGGTTGGCGCAACTAACTCTGAACCTGGTTCAGGACCCCCTACGCCAACAAGTTTATTTATTTTTTTAAAACGTTCCTATTTACTATTTAATTAACTTTTTAGCATCTAGTTGCTAATTTTATAAATGCAAATTTAAATGTTTTGAAACTTAAAACAAGCATTACAAATTAGGAAATTAATATACCAATTACTATGGAGTACCATGATGCATACTAATAATTTTGAGATAGGTAGCACATCAAAACAAAACCAAAAAAAGATACAATTCAGCAAGCTGTAAAGTAAGTATAGTGGGAGAGAAATGTTGCACCTGCTACAAATCCAGAGAAAAAGAAGTTGTCCCAAGAAAAAGTCAAGGTCTGCAAAAGATCCAAATTTTAGCTCAAATAAGAATGATGACATATTAAAGGAAAAAGAAAAAATTCTCAGTCGTGAAGGCTAGATATATTACATTCATGGGGGAAGAGAGAAATTTCAATACCTGAGGTATAATCATGGACAAGTTCTTCTTCATCATATCCATTTCCATGTTTGGATCAGTAAACATCTAGGCTTGCATATTTTGTGCTTGACCTTTAGGGACATGTAGAAGCCCATTCCCCTACAAAAAGGAACAAGAATGCATTCATATTAATCTAATGTCAAGGGACCTTCCACACATTCCTAGATCCAACCTCAAATAATTTTCCTACATGATTTTTAGGGTTCCAAAGTCCACATATATTTTTTTTGAACTGTCATATTTGTGCAGAAGCATGTTTTGGGGTCAAATCCTATAGGGTAAAGGGTAAAATAATATATCTATTGGGAAATCAATAAATTTATAGAAATCATTCACCAAATATACCTCATGGTTATAATAAGTCTGATGTGTACGAAAGGACATATTGAGGATCAAATTGGTCGCGACCCTCAAATTCCTGAAACCTATAATCAACTTATTACAGTCCATCAAATCCAAAACAATTAGCTTTATAAAATTCAAATCACAAAATTTGAAAAAAAAAATTTGAATCGAGAGGTCTTATTACTCGCCCTTCCTTGACAATTTTAGGTTCAGACAACTGCGATGATCTCATGATATTCAATACAAAATATCATAAGATTCCTATCAATACCATGGCCACAAATAATGGAACCAGTATGTAGTTTATGACTACAATTTCTAACACCAAATCCTTGACCATTGTTACAAATCACTGTGACTCGCCCTCAGTTGGCAAGAGCACAAAATATTTCGAAGTCAAATTTAGAATAACCGAGGGATTTCTATTTTATTTTAAGGTTGTGTCAATTTCTATTTTAAATTAAAAGCATGTTAGGGGGAATTTCATGGAACTGTGAACTTCCATTGTTATGAAAGTGGTTCATGCTAACTTTTATTGAGTTTTATAGGATGACTTTAAATGCTTTTCAATTGGATTTTTTCTATCAATTTCACTTTTATTGTTAGATTTTTAACAAGCCTAGATCTGTCTTAACTTTGGATTTACCAAGAACTAAGAGGGATTGATTCTCTATTAACTCTAAAAGAGTTTTACACCTCAAGAGATTTGTTCTCTCTCGACACTTGGTATATTTGGAGTTAGGATGGATCTAGATTGGTTTACTTATTAGTTACAATTAATTATATGTATAATTATTAATTTTGTTTTGTTTTTTAATTTTGTTCTATTTTATATTTATTTTTACATAATTTGATTGAGGGAAAAATGTTTAACAAGATAGGATAGGACACTACAATATATTTTCCATACTAGGTTGGAGAGCACATGTATCGCCTAGAATACACCTAATCGATGTGTCATAACCAAACCCAAGCCAGGCATATTCCATTGTGTGGAATGTGAAAGTGCTTGTCTCACCATGAGTGATGTTGGGTCATCACCAACCAACTATAGGAAATCTACTGTCATGTCCCCCTAGTCAAGCATATTTGAACAATTGACTACCTAATATGAGGCCATGTTATCATCCATATAATATCAAACATTGACAATCGATGAAGATTATGGTCCTCCTTCATTAGGAATTCATGTATCTTCGAGGCACTAATAAATAATATTGGATTACCAAAAATAAAGCACATAACTAATCACATTGCCAAGTGTCATAGCTCAAATATTCACCCTCTAAGGTCAAGAATAAAATCATATCCTTTTCCAAGTTAGAGGATCAATTTGTGACTGGTGAAACATAAAAAAATAAGTGTGTTGAGGGATCAGTGCTCCTTCCAAGTGGTATGGACCAAACCAAAAGTCCCAACAATGCTCCTTACTAGTGTTGAAGATAGAAACATAAGGCCATTAATGCCCTCTCTGCACTAGAGCTCTAAAACAATGTTGGAATTTGAATGGATACGCTTAGATTCTGTCCAAATGAACAAATTTGTTTAAAATAATAATTTTTTATTAAAATAATGATTGACTTGGCCTATCTGAATCATCACCTTCATACGATCAAGAAAGTGTCTAGGTACAATAAAGACCAATCATGGTAGAAATCTATATAAACAGAGCTCTTCACTAGTCACAAGAAGAAGAAGGAACTTATCCCAAATTATGTTAGTGTCGCAAACACAATAAACTTGTGCATATACACTAGTGAGCATAGAGGTTAGGGAGTATATAAATGGTAGAGGCTTGGATGACTCATCAATGTAGTCCAATTCTACCAAAGAGCAACAGTAACGAAGATTTTCCCCATTATCTGTCTTTCATGGTCTATTTTATTTGATGTGATTGATATATATGTTTATAACTAATGTTGTTTTTAGTGAAGGTCATATTTGTTTCTTTCTCTCTGTGCATGTGATCTAGGAGATCTCGGAGTAAACATATCAGAGGAGATATTCCTTGAGTTGGCTTTGTCAGATAAAGTCAAGGATCCAGCATTAAAAGGCATGTCTACTTCCTTCTTCTTGCAAATCTCAAAGTTCTTGGGATTGTCTATTTTTTCACGTCTCACTTCTTCATTCACTCACATTTTCTAGTCAATCTCTAGGAAAATCTTGTTCGGATTAAATTAACTTACTATTGTAGGTGAAGTTCTATCTTAAATAGAATTTTTTACCATATTGGGGAGATCCAGGTAAGTAAATTTTTTAGCCTACTATACTTCATTTTCCTTGGGGATTTTTTTTTGTTGATCTTTTACAGTTGTCATTAATCATCTACAAAGTTTGGTTTCAAATCCCAGATCTAAAAATCTCCTGAATTTAAGTTTCTTTCCCTCTATTTTTTGCCTATAGTTTAGACCAGGTTGTTGATACCCCTATGTTTCCATCTACATAACTTCTGGGAGCATTGATAGCCTCCTTGTTTCAGTGATACCATATCTGATATAGCATTGAGGTTATTTTCCTTGAAACCTGAGCGGTTAAGCACAGATCTGGCAGGGAATTTTTGCATCCCTGTAAAACTTATCGGATGGTGTTTCATCTTTGAGGTTTCTGGCTTTGATCATTGCTTTTTTGTTGAGTCTGCATGAAATTTTGTGACCTTAGTTATATGATTCGGTTTTTGTCCTTCTTCTTGGGTTTTGATTCTTTCTAGGAACATTTGTGTTCATATACCTCTATGGCATCATTGTATTGACATCCCTACACTACTTGTATTCCTGCAACTTGATTGCTTGATTGAAAACTCATTTTTCAAATCTTAGTGCATTCTTGTGGGTAGATCTAGGATTTTTGGTTTTGGGTAGGTTTTCTTAGTTTCCTTTTGTTTATTTTGCTTCTATTTTTGTAGCTGGTTTTATGTTTTTCCTGATAGGATCAGATTGATCAATGAGAGAGAAGTGAAGGATATGTGAATGGTTTCATTTTGACGAGAAAATATCTCTTCCTTACTCTAGGTAGAATTCAACAAAACTAAAATTTTTCATTTTCATATCTTTGCATGCTTTCTTTGACTCAGTTCAGTCGTAACATCATTATAGTTTCATCCATCATCCTTGACTTAACAAATAACCATTAAAATCAATTCACTTAATAAAATTGATTTGACAATTTTCGCTTTCCTTGGTATAAATCCAACATTAGATAGACTAAGTTCCTGGGATAGGGGATTAAAGGTTAACTTCCCCATGAATAGAAAAAAATATGGAACTTTAAAAACCCTAAAAATGATCTTTCCAACAAAAGGCACATCCAGAGGGTTGCATGGTTGAATGGTATCTACTAAATGAAATATTTTTCTTCCTATGTGAATTCCTTGGTAAATATTTTGAGGAGGGTGCACACTTTTGGGATGAAGAATGTGTAGGTTTTAACCCTGTACAGAAATTACCTGCATATGAATTCTAAAACACAGAAAATAAACAATGTGAGAGAATAACACATAAAACACATATACATAGAGATTTTCCCCTGGATCCCAAAACCGAGACTACCAGCTTGATTTTTCATTATGTTCCTTTCAATGTTAAAATACATATTTATACATGCCGAAGCATCCAATACCATGGACCGAAAACCATCGCATCCAAAACCATGGATCGAAAACCATCACATCCAAAACCATGTGCGAAAAATCATGCACAAAACCATAGGTAGGTTCGCCCAACCTAATATAGGGTCCAATAACAAAATTTTCTGGGGTTCTGCCCCGAACCCCATAGAGTCGGGTTACCTACACCCCTCAAACCCCCCGTGACTCCCCCCACTATGCAACTGGTGCAATGAAGGGGGGGCTCTGCCCCCCTTCTAGTTCTAAGCCCTAGATTAACTACGTGCGCTAGTCGTGGAAAGAATATAACACAACCCAAAATTCTCCCACTTGTTGTTTTCTTTCCACAGGGGGCCACAAGAGATCTTAGTCATTTATCCAGCCCTGCAACACCTATTGTTTCTCTACACCAAGGGAACTTCTTAGAGCTCACAGATTTTGTCAATGCATCTGCAATATTCTTCAAAGTGTCAAACTTTAGCAGCAATTCCTTTCTTTCTTCTATCATATCCCTCACAAGGTGATACTAAACATCAATGTGCTTTGTCTTTGAATGATATCCAAGGTTCTTTGCCAAGAAAATTGCACTTTGGCTATCACAATCTATCCTTATAGCTCCCTCTAGTAACCCCATACTCGAACACAATCTCTGCAACCAAACTGCTTCCTTGCTTGCATGAGTGGTTGTCATGTATTCTGCCTCTGTAGTTGATAGTGCCACTACATATTGTTTCTTACCCATCCAACTGACTGCACCTCCAAATAGGTTAAACACATACCCACTTGTCGATCTTCTTTCATCCAGATCTCCAACCCAGACTGCATCAACAAAGCCATGAATATCCAACACTCTATCCAATGCTGGTCTTCCTTGGTAGCACAAACCATAATCACTAGTACCATGCAAATACCTGAAAACCCGCTTCACTACTGTCTAGTTCTCCTTCCTTGGTTTTGACATAAACCTACTCAATACACCCACTGCATGTGCAATGTCTAGTCTAGGATATACCATCACATACATCAAGCTACCGACTGCACTTGCATATGGAACACGGGACATGTCCTCTTCCTCTTCTTGTGTCTTGGGACACTGTTCAGTAGATAACTTTACACCTACAGGAATAGGAACCTTCACCAGTTTACTATACTGCATATTAAACCTCTGTAATATTGTCTTGACAGACTTCCTCTAGTTTAACCAGAGCTTCCTCTTTGTCCAATCTCTTTCAATTTCCATTCCCAAAATATATTTTGCAGGACCAAGATCTTTCTTGTCGAATTTGGAGGACAAATGGGTCTTCAAACCCTGGATAATTTCTTTGTCATTTCCAACCAGCAACATATCATCCACATACAAGACCAGATAAATAACACGATCACCAATTCATTTAAAATACACACAATGATCTGCTTTGTTTCTGGTGTAGCCAAGTCCCCCTATAAATGTATCAAATTTCTAATACCACATCCTTGGTGACTGTTTTAACCCATATAGAGACTTCTTTAACTTGCGTACCAATTCTTTTTTACCCTTCACCGCAAAGCCTTCATGTTGCTTTCTCATCATGGTAGATAGCACATGTTGGAGAGCACATGTATCGCCTAGAATACACCTAATCGATGTGTCATAACCAAACCCAAGCCAGGCATATTCCATTCTGTGGAATGTCAAAGTGCTTGTCTCACCATGAGTGATGTTGGGTCATCACCACCCAACTATAGGAAATCTACTATCATGTCCCCCTAGTCAAGCATATTTGAACAATTGACTACCTAATATGATGCCATGTTATCATCCATATAATATCAAACATTGACAATTGATGAAGATTATGGTCCTCCTTCATTAGGAATTCATGTATCGTCGAGGCACTAATAAATAATATTGGATTACCAAAAATAAAGCACATAACTAATCACATTGCCAAGTGTCATAGCTCAAATATTCACCCTCTAAGGTCAAGAATAAAATCATATCCTTTTCCAAGTTAGAGGATCAATTTGTGACTGGTGAAACATCAAAAAATAAGTGTGTTGAGGGATCAGTGCTCCTTCCAAGTGGTATGAACCAAACCAAAAGTCCCAACAATGCTCCTTACTAGTGTTGAAGATAGAAACATAAGGCCATTAATGCCCTCTCTGCACTAGAGCTCTAAAACAATGTTGGAATTTGAATGGATACGCTTAGATTCTGTCCAAATGAACAAATTTGTTTAAAATAATAATTTTTTATTAAAATAATGATTGACTTGGCCTATCTGAATCATCACCTTCATACGATCAAGAAAGTGTCTAGGTACAATAAAGTCCAATCATGGTAGAAATCTATATAAACAGAGCTCTTCACTAGTCACAAGAAGAAGAAGGAACTTATCCCAAATTATGTTAGTGTCGCAACCACAATAAACTTGTGCATATACACTAGTGAGCATAGAGGTTAGGGAGTATATAAATGGTAGAGGCTTGGATGACTCATCAATGTAGTCCAATTCTACCAAAGAGCAACAGTAACGAAGATTTTCCCCATTATCTGTCTTTCATGGTCTATTTTATTTGATGTGATTGATATATATGTTTATAACTAATGTTGTTTTTTGTGAAGGTCATATTTGTTTCTTTGTCTCTGTGCATGTGATCTAGGAGATCTCGGAGCAAAGATATCAGAGGAGATATTCCTTGAGTTGGCTTTGTCAGATAAAGTCAAGGATCCAGCATTAAAAGGCATGTCTACTTCCTTCTTCTTGCGAATCTCAAAGTTCTTGGGATTGTCTATTTTTTCACGTCTCACTTCTTCATTCACTCACATTTTCTAGTCAATCTCTAGGAAAATCTTGTTGGGATTAAAGTAACTTACTATTGTAGGTAAAGTTCTATCTTAAATAGAATTTTTTACCATATTGGGGAGATCCAAGTAAGTCAATTTTTTAGCCTACTATACTTCATTTTCCTTGGGGATTTTTTTTTGTTGATCTTTTACAGTTGTCATTAATCATCTACAAAGTTTGGTTTCAAATCCCAGATCTAAAAATCTCCTGAATTTAAGTTTCTTTCCCTCTATTTTTTGCCTATAGTTTAGACCAGGTTGTTGATACCCCTATGTTTCCATCTACATAACTTCTGGGAGCATTGATAGCCTCCTTGTTTCAGTCATACCATATCTGATATAGCATTGAGGTTATTTTCCTTGAAACCTGAGCGGTTAAGCTCAGATCTGGCAGGGAATTTTTGCATCCCTGTAAAACTTATTGGATGGTGTTTCATCTTTGAGGTTTTTGGCTTTGATCATTGCTTTTTTGTTGAGTCTACATGAAATTTTGTGACCTTAGTTACATGATTCGGTTTTTGTCCTTCTTCTTGAGTTTTGATTCTTTTTAGGAACATTTGTGTTCATATACCTCTATGGCATCATTGTATTGACATCCCTACACTACTTGTATTCCTGCAACTTGATTGCTTGATTGAAAACTCATTTTTCAAATCTTAGTGCATTCTTGTGGGTAGATCTAGGATTTTTGGTTTTGGGTAGGTTTTCTTAGTTTCCTTTTGTTTATTTTGCTTCTATTTTTGTAGTTGGTTTTATGTTTTTCCTGATAGGATCAGATTGATCAATGAGAGAGAAGTGAAGGATATGTGCATGGTTTCATTTTGACGAGAAAATATCTCTTCCTTACTCTAGGTAGAATTCAACAAAATTAAAATTTTGCATTTTCATATCTTTGCATGCTTTCTTTGACTCAGTTGAGTCATAACATCATTATAGTTTCATCCATCATCCTTGACTTAACAAATAACCATTAAAATCAATTCACTTAATAAAATTGATTTGACAATTTTCGCTTTCCTTGTTATAAATCCAACATTAGATAGACTAAGTTCCTGGGATAGGGGATCAAAGGTTAACTTCCCCATGACTAGAAAAAAATATGGAACTTTAAAAACCCTAAAAATGATCTTTCCAACAAAAGGCACATCTAGAGGGTTGCATGGTTGAATGGTATGTACTAAATGAAATATTTTTCTTCCTATGTGAACTCCTTGGTAAATATTTTGAGGAGGGTGTACACTTTTGGGATGAAGAATGTGTAGGTTTTAACCCTGTACATAAATTACCTGCATACGAATTCTAAAACACAGAAAATAAACAATGTGAGAGAATAACACATAAAACACATATACATAGAGATTTTCCCCTGGATCCCAAAACCGAGACTACCAGCTTGATTTTTCATTATGTTCCTTTCAATGTTAAAATACATATTTATACATGCCGAAGCATCCAATACCATGGACCGAAAACCATCGCATCCAAAACCATGGATCGAAAACCATCACATCCAAAACCATGTGCGAAAAATCATGCACAAAACCATAGGTAGGTTCGCCCAACCTAATATAGGGTCCAATAACAAAATTTTCTGGGGTTCTTCCCCGAACCCCATAGAGTCGGGTTACCTACACCCCTCAAACCCCCCATGACTCCCCCCGCTATGCAACTGGTGCAACGAAGGGGGGGCTCTGCCCCCCTTCTAGTTCTAAGCCCTAGATTAACTACGTGCGCTAGTCGTGGAAAGAATATAACACAACCCAAAATTCTCCCACTTGTTGTTTTCTTTCCACAGGGGGCCACAAGAGATCTTAGTCATTTATCCAGCCCTGCAACACCTATTGTTTCTATACACCAAGGGAACTTCTTAGAGCTTACAGATTTTGTCAATGCATCTGCAATATTCTTCAAAGTGTCAAACTTTAGCAGCAATTCCTTTCTTTCTTCTATCATATCCCTCATAAGGTGATACTAAACATCAATTTGCTTTGTCTTTGAATGATATCCAAGGTTCTTTGCCAAGAAAATTGCACTTTGGCTATCACAATCTATCCTTATAGCTCCCTCTAGTAACCCCATACTCGAACACAATCTCTGCAACCAAACGGCTTCCTTGCTTGCATGAGTGGCTGTCATGTATTCTGCCTCTGTAGTTGATAGTGCCACTACATATTGTTTCTTACCCATCCAACTGACTGCACCTCCAAATAGGTTAAACACATACCCACTTGTCGATCTTCTTTCATCCAGATCTCCAGCCCAGTCTGCATCAACAAAGCCATGAATATCCAACACTCTATCCAATGCTGGTCTTCCTTTGTAGCACAAACCATAATCACTAGTACCATGCAAATACCTGAAAACCCGCTTCACTACTGTCTAGTTCTCCTTCCTTGGTTTTGACATAAACCTACTCAATACACCCACTGCATGTGCAATGTCTAGTCTAGCATATACCATCACATACATCAAGCTACCGATTGCACTTGCATATGGAACACGGGACATGTCCTCTTCCTCTTCTTGTGTCTTGGGACACTGTTCAGCAGATAACTTTACACCTACAGGAATAGGAACCTTCACCGGTTTACTATACTGCATATTAAACCTCTGTAATATTATCTTGACAGACTTCCTCTAGTTTAACCAGAGCTTCCTCTTTGTCCAATCTCTTTTAATTTCCATTCCCAAAATATATTTTGCAGGACCAAGATCTTTCTTGTCGAATTTGGAGGACAAATGGGTCTTCAAACCCTGGATAATTTCTTTGTCATTTCCAACCAGCAACATATCATCCACATATAAGACCAGATAAATAACACGGTCACCAATTCATTTAAAATACACACAGTGATCTGCTTTGTTTCTAGTGTAGCCAAGTCCCCCTATAAATGTATCAAATTTCTGATACCACATCCTTGGTGACTGTTTTAACCCATATAGAGACTTCTTTAACTTGCATACAAATTCTTTTTTACCCTTCACCGCAAAGCCTTCAGGTTGCTTCAACTTTACTTTTCCGCGACCAATGATTCTAACCTTCCTGTCATCCCCCAAGAAGACATCACCACCATCATATTTCTGATACTCGCAGAACCACTCTCTATGGGGAGTGAAGCGAAAGGATGCACCTGAGTCAATCAACCATGCCTCATGATCTACATGTGTACTTGAAGAAGCCAAGTACACATCCTCACCTTCATCTGAGGTGGTATTCGCCTCTGTAGAAGGAGCATCATCAGATCCATTTCCTTTATTAGGAGCTTTAGATTTACAGTCCCTTTTGTAGTGCCCTTCCTTTTCGCATTTCCATCACACCACCTTTACAAGTTTTCCTAGAGATTTAGATCTCCCTCTAGATTTAGATCTCCCACTCAATGACTTACTTTTGTTCCTGTTCTGGGACCGTCCTCGTACAGACAAGGTATCACCAATTTGGCTCTCCATATTTTTCTGTCTCATCTCCTCCATCAGCAAGGATGAGACTATTTTATAAAATTGCAAGGCAGTTGTATTGCTACCTATTGCAATAACCAAACTATCCCACGAATTGGGTAGAGAACACAACAAACTGATGCACTTATCTTCATCTGAAATTTTAATATAAACAGATAATAACTAACTTACCACAGTATTAAATGTGTTCAGATGCTCTGTCACCGAGTCTCCATCTTTCATCCTCAGGTTATATAGCTTCTTCCACAATAACATTTTGTTCACTAGAGACTTAGATTGGTACAAAGTCCCTAACTAGTCCCACAAAGCCTTAGCCATAGCTTCCCCTGATACGTTCAACAATACTGAACATGAGACAGACAATCGTATTCTGCTCTTTTCCTTCCGATATAACTTCTTCCATTATTCATCAGACACTCTTGCTGGTTTAGTACCCAGATCTATTGCGATCCACTGATCTTTATCCACTAACAAATCCTCCATCTTGAGTTTTCACAACTCAAAACTCTGACCATTAAATTTCTTGATCTTTATCTTTCCACTGCTCACCATCTTCTTTCACCACCAGAATCGATCTCTAAGTTCTCCCACTGAACACGGTCTACCACAGGCCCAAGCGAAACCCCTCAGTAACAAAGGCGTCCCCTTGAAGCCAAAAAAACTCTGATACCAAATGTAGGTTTTAACCTTATACAGAATTTACCTGCATACAAATTCTAAAACATAGAAAATAAACAATGTGAGAGCATAACACATAAAACACATATACACAGAGATTTCCCCTAGATCCGAAAACCGAGACTACCAGTTTTTTCCATTATGTTCCTTTCAATGTTACAATACATATTTATACATGCCGAAGCATCCAATACCATGGACCGAAAACCATCGCGTCCAAAACCATGTGCGAAAAATCATGCAAAAAACCATAGGTAGGTCCGCCCAACCTAATATAGGGTCCAAAAGGAACAATTTTTGGGGCACTGCCCCAGGCCCCATAGAGTCAGGTTACCTGCAACCCTCAAATCCCCTATGACTCCCCCGGCTACACAACTGGCTCAATGAAGGGGGGCCTTCGCCCCCTTTCTGACCCCCCAGTTAACTACGTGAGCTAGTCGTGGAAAGAATATAACACAACCCAGCAGAACATGCATCTGATGTTATAGATCGAGAAAAGTCTCAAACTAATGGTGTTAAATAAGTAATTGGAACATAAGAGATTCATTATTTTAGTTATTTTAGAATCATTTACTATATAATTTTGGGCTTGCTGAATTTAAAGAATGATATTTAAAGTTTGAATTATACATGTTTATTTTTAATAGGTGTTGATGAAAGTGTTGTGCTCAACAAGTTTGTCCTCTACCAAATGGAATGCGTGAATAATTGGTTTGATCAGTATCATATAAAAGGAAAAAAGTGCTAGAAGAAAGGAAATAATTTAAGACATCAGACCCAAGGAAAACCCCACTTCCCACTGATAGTTCGAGGCGATGGGGAAATATTGCACAATAGAATAGGTTTCTAAACAAATTCAAAACCGAATAAATGAGGAATGAGTATATGCAAACATTACAAAAGATGAGATCAAGATCTGCAAAGGATGTGAAGAAAGGTAAATTTTGAATTATTACAATTGCTTGAATACATCAATCACATTATTAACTATATAATTATGCACAATCATATTTATTTTGACTAAAATAAATGACTTGTCATAAGTGAGGAAGTATCCCACAATGTGGAAATTCGGTCTTCATTATAATATAGAAAGAGTAGATGCAAAAAGATGATCCTTCAATTGTGGGGTAATGGTTGATTTCAAGCAATCAAGTCAATCAAGTCCAAAATATAAAAATGTTATTGAAGGGTATCTTCAATACATTGAAAAATACAATAAATTATTGAGTTATATTACCACTATTTTAAATGTTGTATTTTTAAATGTAAATGGTATAAAACATTTAGAAAAACATGAAGACATGATATACATAGTGGATTATTTTCTATAAATTCATCGAAATAAATATCACAAGATAAGGAACCTTATGTTCTACCAATTCGTTATGAGCAGGTATCTTTTCACTAAAAAATATAAGAAATAATGGTCTTATGTAATTTTTTAATTCACTTTTTTATTGTGGATATATACATGTTCATTGATAATAAAAATATGATACCACTAACGATCTAACATTTTTATCTTCTTCACATGTAGGTTTTTTTTTTATCAATATATTTTGGACCCAAAATGGATAGTTTTCAATCATTATGATTCAAGATAAAGGCATACATTCAAGGATGCCTCAACCAATACAAATAAAATTAATGATGACCAACACAGTATAGTTTAGGAATCAGGGAACATAGAACAAATTGACGTCAATGATGATGTTCAAAATGAATATGTTCAACCAGAAGACTGTGAACTAGATTATGATGACAACATTCCTTTACCAATATGGAGAAGCGAGGCTAGAGGTTTATCTTCACAAAATGATAAATTAGATGAGGCAATTCACCATGACAATCCACAATTTCCAAAGGAAAATTATCTTATCAAAGAAGACTATTGATGATATTCATAATGAAGATCAAATTAATAGATCTGGTAACATTGATATTTTCAATCTAGAAACTAATTTTATTGATACATAATATGATGAAGGTGAATATGAGGATGATCACAATATCACTTTAGCAAAATGTTTTAGGAAGAGTAATAATAATTTCTTGTAACAACATATGAACATTGACAAGGAATCATTTGAAGTCATAGATGTAGATGATAACATAAATGAATACTTCTAGATAATTTACAAGATATGTAATTCATATTTAAATAATGACAATTTTTATGTCCCATTTTGAAATGGTTCATTGTTATTTGGTTGTAATAGTCATTTAATTACTATTTTTAGAACTCATAATCTAAATTGGTGTTTTGAATATTCTTATAGATATACTCATTACATGATTCAACTAATGTCATTAAATTGTCTGTTAGTTAATATGATTAGTTGGTTGGAAATAACAAGCTCAATTAGTTCAATAAGAGTTACCATCGTTAGTTTCATCTATTGGTTGAAACTGGTTAGAAGTGATATGAAGTTATAGGCTGAGACACAATTAAAATAATTTATGTGTGCATAACCTGTGAAGTTGAATTAAGGAGTTAACTAACACAAATATGTTAAACTACACTACTCAAATTGTTGAGGATCTTTAGATGGGTAATGAACATCAATTCGAATTGTCTAAAGAGTTTATTCATTTTTGTAATCAATGATAACTTTCCCGCACGTAGGTAATATTTTCCGCATATAGTGAATTTGTGATGGTGATATATATATATATATATATATATATATATATATATATATATATAGAGAGAGAGAGAGAGAGAGAGAGAGAGAGAGAGAGAGAGAGAGACAATGATGATGATGATTGGTAAAAACCAATCATTGATCGTAAAAGGTTACCATACATAGACCATGTTTAAAAGATAGATCAAATTAACTTTTTGCACACTTCCAAAGCGTAGGCTTTCTAATCCAAGAGGGTTCTTGAGCACATTGATGAATCCAACTCTCTCTTGGATGATTCACCCAAGCATTCTGTATATTTACAATCTCACCTCTTATATCCATTGTTTTCTAAAATGTTAAAGATTTTCACACATGATATACTGAATAGTTAATGGATAATACCCATAGTTTCCATGGCTGATATTATTCTAGTTATGAGTTATTTGTAATTGATCAAAAACCTTAATTTTTCCTGAAGAATTAGAGTTGTAGGACAAAGAACATGGTTGAGAATCATTTAATGTCTATAGCGATTCACAACTACTAACAATTTTTTTTCTTTCTCTTTAAGTTTTTCAACCCAATTTAACTTGAACATGATTAACAATGAAAAAACCATTTGTTAGTACTCCATGTCTCACAAAATTTCTATAGACAACTATCTCTACTTGGTAATCTGTTAGATCCCTATAATAATAGTCTATTCCCTCATTGTTATTGTCATTGTAGCCCCTTACTTTTATTGTGGTGCCCATGTTGTCCCCATATTGTTATTATTGTGCCCCATAGGAGACCGCTATTGTTATTGTTCCACCCTTACATTATTATGATTATGTCAGCTTTGATTATATTGTGACCCCTTATACTCCTATATATAGAAATGAGGTTTCATCATTTGTATCATCCAAGGATTTTTCATTTGTGTAATGTAAAGGAGGTTTCCCCCTCAAATATGTCGATTTTGAAGTCGTTGATCTATATTTTCTTCTATTTTATCAGTTGGTTGCATAACATCTGGTTTCAGAGAATTGGATTCTAAGGTTTCACAGCTTCAGATAGGCCATTGTGGAAGTTTCACTCAAAAAAAATTCTACAAAATTTCAGAAGTTGAAATTAAAACCCGTTTGAGAAGAAATATTGATGAAATTCATGTCCGGTTTTTAGATATTTTCCTACTATATTTGTGGAAATATGATCTAAGGAAGTTAGGGCTTTTTCAAGCTCCTAAATTCCATCTCAAATAGGCGACCTTGGGAAACTCGTCATAACATTCTCTCTAAGCGTCAGATTCAAATTTTGTAAGATTTTGAGAAACAAGACACACTTTAGTTTTTTAGGTATTGTTTTCAGGGCTGAAGGTCAAAATAGTGACACGTGGAAGTTCATACAAGTTCGCTCTATGGAACCGATCTATAATCGGGTCATCATGGGAGATTGGGCATAACTCTTCCTTGGAGAATCCAATATCGATCAGACTCGTGGGGTTGGAAAGAGAGCTCAGAGGGACACCACAAGACAAAATTCCAGATCTTGGAGATCCGAAATTACAGATATACAATATATTCAATATCAAGCTCCTACAAAGCGAAAAAAAAGTGTGTACCTTTTTAAAATTTGAATAATTTTTTTTTTTTTAAAAGTAGTTTGCAGTGATTCAAAGAGCATAGTGAAGCATAATAACGATTAATTGACGCCCCAAAGAAATAAAATGGAAACACCTAGGAAGAAACCTGTAATCTCTAGTATGACACATGAACAAGAAGCAGAAATGCAACATGATATATCAAATTAGGAGACCAAGTGCAACAAATTTCGCTCTCAAAAGGAGTAACCAAAAATGAAATGGAAGAGAAGATGGATGGTTTGAAGAATAGCTTAAAATAAAACATGGAAGGTTTGAAGAATGGCATGAAAGCTAATATGGAAGATTTCAAGAATGGTTTAAAAGCAGACACAAATGGTTTCAAGGAAGGTTTGTAAAGGTTGCTACAAGAAATGCTTCCTAATAGTGAAAAGGTATTAGATGAAAATAATGATGAGAAAAAAATAAATGTTAATCATCATTTAATAGACTCTAACATTGGATCAAATACCCACCATATTACAAAAATCGATATGAGAAAGTTTGATGGTAAGGATCCGGTAACATGGATACTACAAATGGAGCAATATTTTCATCTTCATAATGTCCAACACACACAAAAGGTACGCATTGCGGCTTTATATTTATAACCCAATCAATTTTTATGGTATCGATGGCTTCATTCTCGTAAGGCACTGGTCACTTGGTCATTTTTACAGAGGAATTGATAGAAAATTATGAAGATACAAGAGCAACACCTTCTTTAGACAATTGGTAAATCTCAAACAAAAGGGTTCAATAGAGGAGTACATTGAGGACTTTCAAAAATTGAATATAAGGGTAAATTATATTCCAGAGGAGCATAGGATTTATGTGTTCATAGGGACATTAAAGGATAGCATCCAACATGAGATTCACCTTTGGGAACCTGATTCATTGGAGAAGGCATTCATGGTGATAAGAAAAATTGAAATCAAAATTATGGAAACAAGGAAGCCTGCCACTCACAACTATAATGATGGAAGTGTTGTTTCCCATATCCTTCCACAACCTACAAGGTTGTCACCACAATAATTGGAATAAAAAATAGCAAAGTACTTTGTTATAGTTGTGATAACAAATACACTAAAGGTCATAAGTGTGCTGAGAAGAAATTATTTTACATAGATTATGAAGGGGAGGAAGAAAAGGAACAAGAAACGTCAAAATAAGAGGATATACACCAAGAAACAACCCTAGAGAAAGAATAAATGAATCTGATCATAAATTGTAATGCATTGGCAGGTAGTACCATAATTTTATTCATTGTATCATAGCCAAGGAATTGAATTTCTTCCTATATCCAACACCAAAGTGTCAAGTGAAGGTTGCAAATGGACGATCCATAAATTGATTTGGAAAGTGCCATAATGTCAAGCTATCCATGGGAGAATATGTATTGAATATTTCAATGCTTTCCATTCCAATGGGTGGTGCTGATGTTGTACTAGGAGTCTAATGGCTACAATCTTTGGGTGCAATAGCTTTTAATTTTCAAGAAATTTTCTTGAATTTTTTTTTGGGAAGGAAATGTTGTTGAATTAAGGGGTATCAAAGGGAAACCAAGAAACATAATAAGATCTAATGGCATGAAAAATATTTTAAAGAAATAACAACGAGGCGTAATTGCACAATTATGTTCACTAGAGGTTCCCACATTGAAATCATCTTTTTCTCCAGATCTCCAAAAAGTCTTAGACAATCATTCCAAGTTATTTGATACTTCCAAAGTCCCCCCACCTATTCATGATAATTGTCATGCTATTCACTTGATTCCTGGAAGTGTTCCTCCATACATCAGGCCTTACAGATATCCATATGCCCAAAAGAGTGAAATTTGACATATGGTTTCATAAATGCTAGAGGTTGGTATAATTCAACCTAGAACAATGTAAACTATGAAACGGGAACTGATACTGTTACCCGTTTCGTAGAGGTAGCAAAAAAATGACCCGATTTTCAAAAGTGGTGATGCAGAATACACGTTTTTTTTAGAACATGGTTTTTGGAACTTTAATTTTTTTCATGTGCATTAAGTTTTAGAATGGTAGTGATTTTCATGCTGATTTAAAAAAGTGAGCATTCTGCATCACACTCCTTTTTTAAAAGCCCTGTTTTTTGGCTTTAAATTTTTTAATGTATAAAATGTAAATAATTATTTAGTAAATTTGATAATTTTTGAAGTGGTCGTTTTCTCCACATTTTCTTGTTTTTTATTATAATTTTAAATTTTTATTTCGTGAGTTTTTTACTGTTTTGCATTTTTAAATTAGAAGGTCGATATTTAGACTTTTCGATATTCTACATATTTATACATCCTTAAATAATTTTTCAATCGACATGAAATAATTGTTTCTAAAAAACAATATTTTTTAACAATGGACATAAAAATAACAATTTTTAACATAAATATAACTAAAAAACTACACGTTTTGATAATTTTTTGTTAGAATTGACATGTCAAAATCACAATTTTTATACGATAATTTTAGCTAAAAATGGTTAAATAATAGCTTTTTCTATGAATTTCATGTCAAAAAAATAATAAAAATCACTTTTTTTTTCAAAAAATAATGATTAACTTAAAAATCAATGCAAAAATCACATATTACGAATCTTTTTCTTGTTTGACAGCCATCTCTGTGGATTTCCCAATAATTAGAGGCAATTTGTAACCATACTAATCTTAAAATAACACCTTAATGGCACTGAATGGGTCCTGGATAATCTAGGTCTCATTCACGGCTAGGTGTGCACAAGACAGATGAGGG
Source organism: Pinus tabuliformis (assembly GCA_031772625.1). NCBI lineage: Eukaryota > Viridiplantae > Streptophyta > Pinopsida > Pinales > Pinaceae > Pinus > Pinus tabuliformis. The sequence goes on along the minus strand of CM062806.1, from coordinate 705,045,125 downwards.
AAAACTTAGCAATCTAAGGGGTATTGGTGTTGAAATACAACCTAGTTCCTAATAAACGACTCAGGAAAAAAAATGGATATATATAAATCATTCTACTGTTAACTAGAGTTCAACCTGTATAATTTCTCATACAATACACCGATTCTTTTACGAAAGAAAACATAGAGGAAACAATCTTTATAGTCCAATGAAACAAGTGCTAGAAAACAAAATCATGGCTTCAACTTAAAAAGGGAAACAATACTCATTTTCATTAATCTCTAATAAGAAAAAAAAAAAAAAAAACAGGCAAAAACTACCATTAAATTTTTCACTACATACTAACACTTTTCCATTGAAATTGTCCACTGGAAAATTCAACATGACAAACCAGAGTTATTCAAAGCATAAATATGTAAAAACCCCATAACAGATAACAACCCTAGAATGAGTAGGAGCACATAAATATACATTGTTCATTTGTTAAAGAAAACCCTAGAATTCACTAAAAACCTACTGAAGCAAGAGACCAATTGTCAACATTTTTTTTTCCATATTTACAATCTTGTTCGGGCTTAAAACAATGCTCAGAACTGTTAACTACAACTGGAATGAGAAAAACACATTGCTTGAGTGGTCGAAGGGCTTCCGCATGGAAGAATTCGTTCAGACTTAGAGTAGCCTGAGCACATGTGGAAACTAAAATAATACACATATATAGCTTGTCTCAGGAAAAACACCCAGAGTGGCAAGGAAATCCAAACCCTTGTACCAACTAAGAAAGAAAAGAGTAAAAACATGACACAAGAAGGAGTGACGAACGTTAGAACAACTTGGTGTTGAAGTCGTGACCAAAAAGAGTAGTGGAAAGCACGAACCTGGTCAATCTAGACCAAATTTGAAAATATCAAATTAACAATGGAGGAAGCAACCCCAAAAGAAATCTATATACTTATGGAGTGAAGCACTACCGACAGTTCATCATCGAACCCTGTGGGTAAACCATATTAGAACCCAATAAAATAATCAACAGAGAAAGAAAGATTTAGTTGAAGGGACCACGAAAGTTCCATGTTATCTGATGGAGAGTGCACTCGATCCTAGTTACCTCTACCCGGAATGGTGTCGCCATCGTTGAAAGGGGAAAGAGAGAGAAACCTGCAAGAGTCGAGGAATAAGTTGATCCAAGTAAATTCCTTATAACATCGAATCACTGAATCGGAGGGAGTATTGAAGTTTTGAAAATGAAATCAGGGCACGAGTGACAGGGACAAGTAAACATTATGATAACCTTCCAACTAATCGTCCCTCAAAATCATGCAATTACAACGGAAACAAACAAAGAAAGGAAAAAACCGACGCGAGGAGTGAAAACTGTCATTGAAAGCTGTGATTGTGCTCTCGGGTTGCCTTGCATGCAGAGTCTATGACTGGAGCCGAATATTGCCAGATGTAAATTAGTTAGAGTATGGTTAGATCCTGGTAAGCGAAGAACTACGGCGAGTGAGAGATGAACCAGTTGACTGGTGCAGTGTTGTCGAGTGCAATACGGGTGGCGGGATGCCGAGGGCATGATAATACTTTGTTCCCGTATACAGGATAATATGCCTCACGCCCTTGGTCATTGGTATCAGACCTTAGAGAGCGGGATGGCCATGGTTGGTTGTTGAGCAGGATTGGTTAGATAGCTAGGATAATGGTTGAAACAATTTCAGCTTCTAGATTTGCTCCCATGGAGGTTGTTCCTAAGGTTTGAGGGATTTCCTCTCCCTACATTGTTTGATGGTCCGCTGGGATACTGTGGATATTGTCTCGACCATATCAGAGCATATCAGAAGTGATAAAAGGGAAAGATTTGATGGTCTGATATCAAGGGTGGAGCCGAGAGACTAGATTTACAGTTGTTCGCGGTGATTAACTAGAGAAACAGGAGCTATGGAGTTTTTACCAAGGGTCTAGGTGAATTTCAGGTGGGGCGAGCCCTTACAGAAGATTATCATTTTGAAATATTTTCTGAGGACAGAGTGATCATCTGCGTGAAGTTGTTAAGAGGGTCAATGGTGGTTGGACAGTTCATCATCGAACCCTGTGGGTAAACCATATTAGAACCCAATAAAATAATCAACAGAGAAAGAAAGATATAGTTGAAGGGACCACGAAAGTTCCATGTTATCTGATGGAGAGTGCACTCGATCCTAGTTACCTCTACCCGGAATGGTGTCGCCATCGTTGAAAGGGGAAAGAGAGAGAAACCTGCAAGAGTCGAGGAATAAGTTGATCCAAGTAAATTACTTATAACATCGAATCACTGAAGACAGAGAGGGCACTCAGATTACTGCATTGCATGTTGATTGAATGAGGTTTCCTGAAGGTGCACTCTGAACGCCGGAGGAGAAGCTTGCAAAGTCCAAACCCTAGTGAGGAAGGGTTGAATGATCGACGGTATTGCAGCCCCACCCGGCCGCCCTCGCCCCCGCCCGGCAGGCGGCTGGGCGATTCCGGGAATCGCCCTGCAGCCTGCCGGGCGGGGGCGAGGGCGGTCCGGGTGGGGCTGCATGATGGCAGCCCCACCCGGGCCGCCCTCGCCCCCGCCCGGCAGGCTGCAGGGCGGGGGCGAGGGGAATCGCCCTGCAGCCTGCCGGGCGGGGGCGAGGGCGGCCCAGGTGGGGCTGCACGATGGCCAGCCTATGCTATCAGTGTCTCCACTGAAAACCAAACAAAAAATTCAGAGATCGTTCTCATGATAAAATAACAAACTTGTCATGCACCGAGGGGAAGAAGTCATTAAAATTCATACCTATAGATAAGTATTCGCAGGCCTGTTGGAATAAGATGGCGGCTATAGATTTCTAACATACTTGGGGGAGTGTCGTTCCAAAAAGTATTACCAACGATATCACTTGTAACACATTGCAAGAAATCAAAATGAATTTCCAAAGGTAAAACAAACTTGGTGGGTGTTTTTGCTTTGAACTTAAAAATAATTTATTATTATTAATTTGCTTTAAGGAGTCTCACCTGCAACTCACCCAGGCTGTTTCCTTTGCATGTATGGCTTTCTGAACATCGGGTCTATTAAGATACGAGTCTACGTAGTAATCAATGCAAGGATCATATCCAGGAATTTCAGCTTCTTCCTGCTTTTCACAGAAGTATGTTCAATGAAAATTTGAGGCTATAGAAGCTTATTTAACTCACATATAAATTTATCTAGAGTGATTTTGAAGACTTATTATTATCTTTTTCATTTAGATTTAATTTCCTGCATAACCAAAAAAAACTGTTTAAAGCTTATATAAGTGTATTACTGTAATGACATTCAAATTTCAACCATTATATTATATAAATTTCTAATTTACACACCTTGGCTTGGCCGGATGAATTAGTTGGACATAGGGGAGCAAAGATGTCATACGGATTGATAATTCTCGTGACTGGGAATACGAGATCGAGACCAGAGCTACATGTCCCTATATTTGATTTGATTAGAGCTTCATAAGTTTCATCCGATATTAAAGCATGTGTCCACGGGTACGTAATTTGTCCAAGTTTATCTGTCTCGCAGTTCATTATGCCGTTTCCCACCTGCAGAAGTTCAATGAGTAAACTTGAAATTGATTATATACTCTAGTTTCAAAAATTCTGGACTTGCACGATGGATTTTAACATAGTTGTAAATTTTAATTTTATTGTTGTGCTTGGAAACGCGCTTCTTTATTGTTAGAGTAATTATCATATTATTTGTCTTGGGTATCATTTAAGGTGGTTAATGGTCCACTTGTACGTATTTGGAAGTTTACTAATAACTAAAAATGTAGTGTAAGGAAAAACCTCAATAATGTTGTGTAACCAAAAGCCTCAATGTGATATTAAAATTTTTACTATTCATTGGTAATCAAGTACCCGAACTAATTGCCACCCTTAAACATATTACTAACCTCCTAGTAAACTAATTAGTAAACTAATTAGATTTGGAAGTTTATTACTAACCTCAACTACATAATAATGTGGCGTAACCTAAAACCTCAATATGATATTAAAATCTTTATTATTCACCTCAATATGATATTAAAATCTTTATTATTCATTGGTAATCAAGTACCTGAGCTCATTGCCACCCTTGAAACATATTACTAACCTCCTAGTAAACTAATTAGACTAGGAAGTTTATTAATTTGTTTTGATGTAATGGAAAATTTCAACTGATTTGTCCCACCACTCAATATTTTTGCACCGTGTATTGTTGCCTTTCAGATTCTGGCTTGCTCTTACTGGAAACTACCTGAGTAACAGTGGAAGCCATTATAATAATGCAGCTTCTATGTGCAGGCAGAAAAACATTAGGTATGCAGGCAAGATACTGAGGAGAAACTGATGGTGATTATGGCTGGATCAAAAGCCCACTTCCCTTGCTAAGCCTTCAACTTCTAGTGCCAAAGACATGAATAATATTATTTGACAATTTCTTGCAATATTGCATTGGCAAAAGGATGTGCCCATGATTGCCTGCAAGCACTCCAGTTAGCACAGTATTATGTGATGTCAGGCACATCAGATATATTATTTTCTGTATCATGATGATATATCAAGGTCTCTATTTGTGGTATACTTTTAACAAGATTCTTGAACACTTGCTTAAGCATAATATGGAATCAAATCAAAATCCATCTGGTCGAAGGCAACGAGCTTAGTGAGAAAGCAAAGAAATTCCAGGGTGCCTTGATTGATGTTGTCAATATTTAATAAGCAAGGATAAGTTTTGTTTTGTTCCTTTGGAAATATGCCCAGAATCCAACCATGATAGCATTTATGGGTTCATTTTTATGAGCATCTACAATGTCTCATGAGAGTTCATACTGGATAGGTTTGTCTGCATACATCCATGCTCTTGAACTTCTAATTCTATTACAATTTTGGCTCTGAAAGGTGTGCTTCTACATATGCTATTATGGCAGTATGAGACTAAAAATAAACTAAGTTTTACATATTTAGCTTTAGATTGGCCTTGGAAGCTGCATGTACCAATAAAGTAACTCAGACTCATACTTATATATGACTTCCAAGATGAATCTGTCTTGGAAAGAGGATACTATATATTTCAATGATTGTGTTATTATATTTCCTGTTACAATCTATATATAATAGTATAAGTGTTTGATATGCTTATCATATAACAAACACTTTCATGTGGTTGTGCTAGTATACATCACTTTCTTCTTGTCATCTTTGGACTGTGATTATTGGGTTAATTTCCTTTACATTTGGCCCTAGGTTATTCTGTTCAGAGATACATGCCCATAAATTCAAAAAAGATTGAATTATATTAGTGCAGATGTTTAAGATATTTTCAAGATAAAGAATTTACTTGAAGAAGACTTACTGCTTAAGTGTACATATTAATTATCAGACTAATTACTTGGTGATTTTAATCCTAGGTCCATGAGGCACTAGGTTTCCATATAGATAAACAAGTTTTGATCTAAGCATTAATAGAGGAAGTCATCTTTCATGTTGTATTTTGTAAGCAATCGAAAGATGAATCACATTCTTTTACAAGTCGTTCCTCTTAATTGAAAGTATTTGCATTTCTTTTCATCTTTTTTATTTCAATTTCAATTGATTATAATCGATCATATCTCCCTTTAGTAATTTGTATCCTAAGGGTGATCTAGACATTATTTCAACCCAAGTTCCTATGAATAATGTCCAAGAATTTAGATTGTAAAAAAAATCTTATTCTTATATGAGTTGAAATAACTTACATGTTGTAGTAGTTTCTAATGTGTTTTTACATTTCATTATTTATTTATTGAGTTGCTTCTTAAAAGGATAATTGAAACACCATTTAATATTTGGAAATTGTTGCAGCTACCTTTCGAGTTTATTTCTTTGTTTGAAAAAGTTGAAAGATTACATGTTTGTAGATTTCATATTTTGTTTTTTAGGTCAAGAGTTCAACTTGCATGTGATTACATTACCTTTAACGTCATCCATTTCGTAGAAACAAGAGAAATACCTAATGTTCATACCAAAATTCACATTATAAAATGGGTTTTTTTTAAGGGACTTCTTATGATTATTAATATTGAAGTTCACTTTCCAAGGATCGTGATAACTTAACTTGGGTCTATAAACGTATTGTTTAAAGACAAGGAATCCAATATAAGTTGTTTTTGAACGTTAAGGGAATATAAAATGTGAATTTTTATTCAACTTTGCTTCGTCACATGCCCCTTCAAGATCATGCATTTAGTAGAAGCAAGAAAAACTCCTTATGTACTATTGTTGATCTTCACACCTTATAACATATTAAATAATTTTTATAAAAAAAAAATGCATAATCACTTTTCGTTTTGAAGGTGTTTTTGGCACAATTTTTGCACATAAAAATTCGGTGTTACTAACATTTTTTAAAAATGTTGAAAATTGACCCTAAAAAAAAAGGCCATCATTCCAGTATCAACACTTTTCATTTTCAGGGTGCTTTTTGCACAATTTTTGCACAAAAAATTTGTTTTCACTGCCATTTTTAAAACATGTTCAAAATTGACCCTAAAAAAAAAAGCCATCGTTCCAGTATACACACTTTTCATTTTTAGCACTGTTTTTCATGTTTTTTTGGGGTTTTTTGGCCAGAGTTCCCGTTTTGAGTTTATAGTTCCCGTTTCATAGTTTACATTGTTCTAGTCAAAGTTCTTTGACTTCTCCAGTAGTATTAGTGCACAATAAGGATGGATCATGGCACATGTGTATGGATTATAGGGAGCTGAAAAAGCTCACTACTAAAGATAAATTTCCCATTCCTGTCATTGATTAATTATTGGATTAATTACATGGATAAATTTACTTCACCAAGTTGGATCTTAGTTCAGGATATCATCAAATCAGAATGAATACTAAAGACATTCCAAAAACAACATTTAGAACTCATGAGGTTCATTATGAATTTTTCGCCATGCCCTTTGGCCTTACCAATGCACCTTCTACATTTCAAGGTTTGATGAATTCCATTTTCAAACCTTGCTTAGAAAATTTGTGTTAGTATTTTTTGATGATATATTAATATATAGCAAGCCTTGGAAGGATCATGTTAAACATGTTTACAGGGTGCTCAAACTATTGGAGGAGAAACAATTATATGCGAAAACCTCTAAGTGTCCTTTGGAGTACATCAGGTGGAATATCTACATCATATTGTCTCTCATGAAGGTGTTAAGGTAAACCCTAAAAAAATTAAAGCCCCTGAAGTATTAACAAATGGTTTTTTCACTGTCATTGATCTATATTTTCACTTATCTTTTTCATTAAGTTTTTCAACCCAATATAACTTAAACATGCTTGACAGTGAAAAAACTATTTGTTAATACTCCATGTCTCACAAAAGTTCTATAGACAACTATCTCTACATGGTAATCTCAAAATTTTCAACAAATTCACATTATTATATATTAATTAGAAGAGGTCATCATCAAGGTGAATCAAATACCAAGAATTTTCTATGTCTACTAAAATGTATAACAACATTCCTGCCCTAATAGGAACTAAAAACTTCTATAGAAAGTTGTTGAAATTTTGCAACCAATTATAAATCTTCAACAACAAGTTGTTTTATGATGAGGATTATTTCCATATCTTCCTTGGTTTGATGAGGAAAAACAAATAAAATTTCATTGGTTATCAAAGGTAGATCAAATTGATTATTTGTATATCTCTAAAACCAAGGGTTTCTTATCCAAAGTGGATCCTAAGCACATCGATGAAACCAACTCTATTTTGATGTATCCTCCAAACATTTTATATGATTATAAGCTCACCTCTAATCCATTGTTTATGAAATTGATGAATATTTTCACACATTATATCCTAAACAGTTGGGAAATACAAATAGTTGTAATTGCTATTCTTCCATTTATATGCTCCTTGCAACTTATCTGAAAGCTCAAATTTGTCCCAAGAATTAGACTTGTAGCAAAAAGGACATGGTTAATACATATTATTCAACCTAAAGCTAGTTAATACTAAAATTTAACAAAAACTTTATTACCGCATAATCAAAAAAAAAAAAAAAAAAAACTTTATCAACAAAGTTTTACCAAAATCTAACAATTTTTGTAGTGCTAATACTAACACCACCATTAAAACAAGATATATTTCTAGTGCTAACACTACCATTACAACAAGATATCCCAAGATGGATATAAAATGAAAAAGGTTTAATAATAATATGCATGTAGAAGATGGTCTTGAAAATGGTGAATTCATGAAAATCTATGGGACTATAGTCAAAATAATTGTATGTTGTTTTGTTTTTTACATAGATTGCCAAAATAATTGCATAAATCATTTTTTTAACCAAAATTTAACAAAAAATATTCTAGTGCTAACATTACAACAACCATTACAACAAGATATATTTCTAGTGCTGAAACCAACATTATAGTAAGATATCCCAAGAGAGACAGAAAAATTAAAAAGTATGATAGTAATATGTATGAAAGAGATCGTTTTGAAAATAGTAATTTCATGAATCCATAAGACTGTAAGGTCATTGGAATCATCATAATAATTTTTATCATCTTCATTATCATCATCATCACTGCCATCATTGTCGTCGTAATTGTCATCATAATCACCATTCATTCCATCATCATCATCATTATTATGGACATTGTCGTTAATTGTTCATAATTATAGGTGTCGTAAGAAATATCATCAACCCAAGAAATGTGATGAGTTCTAGAAAATGGTTGTTTAAGACACATATGATATATGCAAGAGAAATAAAAACTCTATTTTTTAGAGATGATCGATGATCATCATCATCACCACCATTATCATCATCATTATCACTTTCATCATCCCCATCATCATGATTAATTTAATTTCTATCATCACTATTGTCATCCTTGTCATCGACATCATCATCATTGATTCCATTATTGTTTTCGATCATGACGTAGATCACAATGATGATAATGATGATCCGATGATGATGACTTGCATGAAAACGCCAAAGATAATTATTATGATTATGACAATGACAACATTTAAACATTGGGAAGATTGGCCAAGGTCATTAGCATCATCATCATCATAATCATTGTCATCATCATAATCATTTTCATCATCATCATTATGATTGTAACCACCATAATCTTTATCGCCATTCCCATTATCAGCATAATCACAATTCATGTCATCGTCATCATCTTCATTATCATAATTATTATGATTATTGACATTGTAATAAGTTTTTCATAATTGTCAATGTCATAAGAAATATCATCAATGTAGAAAATATGATGAGAGTGCAAAAGGGATGCACAAGAGAACACAAAATTGGGGGCAACAATAGACGCAAAATTGGATGAAAAGTAGATGTAAAAGCACATGCAATAGTCAATGAAAAATCGGAGACAAAATAGGATGCAAACGCGGATTAAAAAGTGGAAGCAAACATGGGTGCATTAGTAGGTGTAAAACATGGCACGAACTATGGTGAAAAAATGTGGATGCAACAACGGATGCAGAAAGGACAAGAACTTGGTTGTAAAAAGGAGGAAAACTTGGATGCAAGATAAGATGCAAAAAGGGATGTAAACGTGGACACAAACATGGGTGCAATAGTGGACACAAAATTAAATGCAAAATTGGATGCAACACAAGAATATGAAAAAGTAGATATAAAATGAGATGAAAAACTTGACGTAAAAGTGGATGCAACAAGGGATGCAAAAACATACACAATATTCGATGCAAACTTGGACATAAAAGAGGATGCAAATTTGGATGCAAAAGTGGAAGAAAATGCGAGTTGCAATACTAGGCACAAGATATCGCACCAATTGTGGTGCAACAAAAGTGGATGCAAAAGTGGATGTAACAACATACACAAAAAAATATGTAAACTTGGATGAAAAACAATATGAAAAAAGGGATGTAAAATTGGATGCAAACATGGATGCAACAGACGAAACAAAATTGGATGCGAACATGGGTACAATAGGAAAAACAAAATTGGATGTAATGGAAGCAGATAGAAAATGAGACAAAAGCCCTAATGCATAAACTCAACACAAAAGTGGATGCACAAAGAGAGACAATATTTTATGAAAAAGAGCACGTGAACATGGATGAAAAATTGGAAGCAAACATGGGTAGAATAGTAAGTGAAAAACATGGGGAAAATTGTGTGACAACGAAAGTGGATGTAATTATAGATGCAAAAAAATAAGCAAACTTTGATGAAGATGAAGATGAAAAAAGGGATGCGAAAGTGGATGTAAACATGGGTGCAACAGTGGATGCAACATAAATCTGTTAGGTCGCTATAATACTAGTGATTCCCCCATTACTATTGTCATTGTATCCCTTATTGTTATTGGTGTGCCCCTAGTGTGCCCATATTGTTATTATTGTGCCCCATAGAAGCCCACTATTTTTATTTTTGTGCACTTATATTATTATTGTTAGGCCAGCTTTGGCTATATTGTGACCCCTTAGACTCCTATACAGAAAGGAGGTTTTGTCATTTGTATCATCCAAGAATTGTTCATTTTTGTAATGTAAAGGAGGTTTCCCCATCAAAGAGGCTTATTTCTAAGGCGTTTATATTTCTTTTCTATCTTTTTGTGAGCTGGTTTCATAACATTTGGTATCAGAGCTTTGGATTCTAGGGTTTCGCTGCTCCAAACAGGTCATCATGGCATTTTCTCTATAAAAAAAAATTATGTGCAGTTTCAGAAGCTAAAAAGAGACCCATTTGAGAAGAAATCGAGCTGAACCTTGGGTCTGAATTTCAGATCTTGTCTCACTATATTTTTGGATATATGATATGAGGAAGTTAGGGTTTTTGCAAGATCCATAATCTCATCTAAAACAGGCCATCATGGAATTTTCACTATAACATCTTCACTACGAAGTTTCAGAAACTAAACAAAACCTCATTTGAGAAGAAATTGGTTTCAACCTCGGGTTTCAATTTCAGATCTTAGATCATTATATTTTCGGATATATTATTTGAGGAAGTTAGGGTTTTTTCACACTCCCGAATTACATCCTAAACAGGTGACCTTGGGAAAATTGTCATAACTTTCTCTCTGAGCATCAAATTAAAATTTCGTAAGAATTTACAGAAAGAGGACGGACAATATCTTGTTTGGGTATAATTTTTAGAACCTAAGGTCGAAACAGTAACACATGGAACTTCATAGAAGTTAGCTCTAATGAAAAAGTATATAAGCAGGTCATCTTGGGAGGTGGGACATAACTCTTTCTTGGAGAATCTAATTTCAAATAGACTAGTGGCATTGGAAATTGGGCATAAAGGGATACTCCAGGTCCCAATTTTAGACCCTAGAGATTCCAAATTATAGAGTTACAATCGTTTCAATATCGAGATTCTACAAAGTGAAAAAAGGTGTGTAGTTTTTTTTAAAATTTTTGCATAAGTTTGGTTTGAAAAATTAGTTTGAGGGAATTAAAAGGGCATAGTGAAGCATTATTATCGGTAATTGATTCCCCGAAGAAAGAAAATGGAAACACCTAGTAAGCAACCTAGAATCTCTAGCATGCCTCATGATAAAGAGGAAGAATTGCAACATGATATATCAAAATTACAAGACCAAGTGCAACAAATTTCACTCGCACAAAAAGTAACAGAAGCTAAGATGGATGGTTTAAAGAAATACGTAGAAGCTAAGATGTATGGCATGGAAGCTAAGATGGATGGTTTAAAGAAAGGCATAGAATCTAAGATGAATGGCGTGGAAGCTAAGATGGAAGATTTGACAAAAAATCTACAAGAAATGCATACTATTGGAGAAAGGGTAGTAAAGGAAACACATGAAGAGAACAAAATAAATGTTAATCATGATTTAATAGACTCTAATGTTGGATCAAAGAACCGCCATGTTCCAAAGATCTATATGAAGAAGTTTGATGGCAAGGACCCCACAACTTGGATACTACGGATGGAGAAATTTTTCGATCTCCATAATGTCAAAAACACACAAAAGGTATGCATTACAACTATATATTTGGAACCAAATCAGTTTGTATGGTATCGATGGCCTTGCTCTCATAAACAAATTATCACTTGGGCTATTTTTATGGATGAAATGATAGCACATTATGAGGATACAAAAAGAAACACTTTTTTAGCCAATTGATAAATCTCAAACAAAATGGTTCAATGATGGAGCACATTGAAGACTTCCAAGAATTTAATATAAGGGTAAAAGATATTCGAGAGGAGCATAGGATTGATGTGTTCATAGGGACTTTAAAATATAAAATCCAACATGAGGTTCACCTTTGGGAGCCTGATTCATTGGAGAAGGCGTTCAGGTTGGCCAGAAAAATGGGAAGAAAAATTATGCCAACAAGGAAGCCTACCACTCACAATCATAAATATGGAAGTGTTTTTGCCCCTATCCATCCACAACCTACAAAGTTGACACCACAACAACTGGAAGAAAAAATAGAAAAAGGGCTTTGTTACAGTTGTGATAGCAAATACACTAAAGTTCATAAGTGTGCTGAGAAGAAATTGTTTTACATAGATTGTGAAGAGGGCAAAGAAATGGAAGAAGAAATGTCAAAAGAAGAGGATATACACTAGGAACAAACCCTAGAGAGAGGACACCAATCCAACTATATCTTGTAATAAATTGGGTGGAATTACCACTCCTCACTATAAATATAGAAGGGCATATCAAGAAGAAAAAGGTAATAGTGTTCATTGATTCGGGCAGTACCCATAATTTTATTCATTGTAAGATAGCCAAGGAATTGAAATGCTTACTATATCCAGCACCAAAGTTTGAAGTGATGGTTGCAAGTGGAGGAATGATAGCTTGCTCAGGAAAGTGCCATAATATCAAGCTATCCATGGGAGAATATGTATTGAATAGCCCAATGCTTTCCATTCCAATGGGTGGTGTTGATGTTGTATTAGGAGTCCAATGGCTACAATCCTTGGGTACAATAGCTTTTAATTTTCAAGAACGTTTCATAAAATTTCCTTAAGAAGGAAAGGAAGTTGAATTAAGGGGTATCGCAGGGAAACCAGGAAGGATAATCAGCTCTAACAAGCTGAAAAAATTTCTAAAGAAAGAACAACGAGGCATAATTTCACAATTATGTTCACTAGAGGTTCCCATGTCGAAATCATTTATTTCTCCATATCTTCAAAAAGTCTTGGACAATCATTCCAAGGTATTTGAGACTCCCAAAGGCCTCCCACATATTCGCTATCATGATCATGCTATTCATTTGACTCCAGGAAGTGTTCCTCCAAACATCAGGCCTTACAAATATCCCTATGCTCAAAAGAGCGAAATTGAACGTATGGTTGCAGAAATGCTAGAGGCTAGTATAATTCAACCTAGTCAAAGTTCTTTCTTTGCTCTAGTAGTATTGGTTCACAAGAAGGATGGATCATGGCAGATGTGTCTAGATTATAGGGAGCTCAACAAGTTCACTATTAAATATAAATCTCCCATTCTTTTCATTGATGAATTATTAGATTAATTGCATGGATCGATTTACTTCACCAAGTTGGATATTTGTTCAGGATATCATAAAATCAGAATGAAGACTGAAGACATTCCAAAAACAACATTTAGAACTCATGAGGGTCATTATGAATTTTTGGTCATGCCTTTTGGCCTTACCAATGCACCTTCTACATTTCAAGGTTTGATGAATTCCGTTTTCAAACCCTTCCTTAGAAAATTTGTGTTAGTATTTTTTGATGATATACTAATATGCAACAAGTCTTGGAAGGATCATGTTCAACATGTTGAGAGGGTGCTCAAACTATTGGAGGAGAAACAATTATATGCAAAAATATCCAAATGTTTCTTTGGAGTACAAGAGGTGGAATATCTGGGTCATATTGTATCTCATGAAGGTGTTAAGGTAGACCCTAGCAAAATTAAAACCATTAAGGAATGAAAAATCCCCATATCCATAAAGCATCTACGAGGATTTCTCAGGTTGATAAGGTATTATCAGAATTTTGTTAAGAATTATGGGAGAATAGCAGCACCTCTAACAACATTATTGAATAAAGATACATTTTCATGGACTCCAAAAGCAATGAAGGCCTTTGAAAGTCTTAAAGAGGCAATGTGCCAAGCAACGGTATTAGCTACACGGGACTTCACAAAAACCTTTATTGTGGAATGTCATGCCTCAGGAAATGGAATTGGTGTTGTTTTAATGCAAGAAGAAAGACCCATTGCTTTCAAAAGTCATCCAATCAAAGGAAATTATTTACAAAAAGCTATTTATGAGAAGGAAATGTTGGCAATACTACATGCACTTAAGAAATGGAGACCCTACCTAATGGGAAGACACTTCAAGGTAAAAACAGATCATGATAGTCTTAAATACTTTCTAGAACAAAGATTATCTTTAGAAGAGCAGCAAAAATGGGTTACAAAGATGTTGGGTTATTACTTTGAAATCATCTACAACAAAGGGAAGCAAAATGTTGTGGTAGATGGACTCTCAAGAAAGGATGAGGATGTCGAAGCATTTCTTTACGCCATTTCAATTATCCAACCAGATTGGATAAATGAAGCAAGGGATGAATGGAAGAATGACGAAGAATTGTGGGCACTCATTCAAACGTTAAAAAAAGATCCCAGTACATCTGATACATTTAGCTAGAAAAATGATTCGGTATTGTACAAATATTGATTATACCTATGTAAGAATTCCTAACTAAAACAGAATATTCTTAGGGAATTTCACACCTCTCCCTTAGGAGGGCACTCAAGATTTCTAAAAACTTACCACAAGGTTGAGAAGGAATTTTTTTGGGATGGCTTTAAATCAGATATTCAAAAGTTTGTGGTGGAATGTTTGGTTTTCCAACAAAATAAAGTTGAAAAATTAAGACCCCAGGTCTATTACAACCTTTAATCATTCCAAGACAATGTTGGGAGGAAGTTTCAATGGATTTTATCACAGGTTTACCCAAGTCCGAAGGAAAGAGTATTGTCATGGTGGTATTTAATAGACTTACCAAGTATGCACACTTTTGTGCATTATCTCATCCATTAAAAGTGAGTACAGTTTCTACTAGATTCATGGAAACAATTCAAAAGCTACATGGAGACACAAAGATTATTGTAAGTGATAGAGATCCCATTTTCATTGGAAATTTTTGGACAGAATTATTTTCTTGTCTTGGTACTCAGTTAACTCGTAGCTCATCTTTTCATCCTCAATATGATGGGCAAAATGAGATAATAAACAATTTTTTGGAAGGATATCTTCGTTGCTTTGTATCTGATAAACAAACACAATGGGTCAAATGGTTACCTTTGGTTGAATGGTGATATAACACTTCATTCCATATAGCAACAAAAATGACCCCATTTGTGGCACTTTATGGATATCATCCACCATTCATCACATCATATTTAAGAGAAAATTATAAGGTTCAAGCAGTGGAAGATCACATCAAGCATCAAAAACAAGTTCTCCAACTCTTAAAGGATAACCTCACCTTGGCGCAGAATAGAATGAAACAACAATCAAATCAACATCACAACAAAAGAAGTTTCGATGTAGGTGATTGGGGATTCCTACGGATAAAACCATATAAACAAATGTCCCTCAAGCAAGCTAAGAAGGATAATAAATTATCACCAAAGTATTATGGTCTGTACAAGGTGTTGCAAAAGATAGGTATTGTTAGAGCCTGGATCTACCTCAGGCTAAAGGAAGGCAGGTCTAGGGTAACATCAAACCACACGTAACCTGGTAGTTAGCCATACCAGGTCGGGAGAGGGCTCTCTCCTTGTCAATCTCAATTAGGATATTGGCAATTAGGGCTTGAGATGACTGAATTTAGTGTAGATTTTAGGCTAGGTATAGTAGCTCAGGGTTTTTGGTTTGATTTTTAGGTTTTGTTTGCTAGATCAATTGGAGAAGGCAGATTGGGTCCGCGAAATCAACACATGGATTCAGTCATGTTCTGTGGGGCGAGCTAGACAAGGATTTATGTACTAGAAATGGATTAAGATGGTAAATTAAGATAGCTGAGCAGTTGAGGAGGGCATAAAGAAACTATAAGTCCTCTTCAAACCGTTGAAAACATTGAAAACCAAATGCATTCCCAAGACAAAGCACAGTAGTGTATTTTGGCTATTCACTTTGATTCATTTAGTTTTAGAAGAGAAAAATAGAGTTGGATACATATAAAACATAAGAAAAACTCATTACAAACAAGAAACAATACATAAACTCACTGTCACAAGAATCCCACAAAAATAGTTGTGAAACCTGGTTTTATTCCTTGCCAAGCTGCTGATACAAATGTTCAATAAGTGCCACCACTTCCACCAAAGTCCAACCCTTACAAATGACTGAGAGAAAACATAATATAGGCACCAAAAAACTCATACTAGTGATCAGGGGTCGAATCCATGAGTCAAGGAGTTGTTTCAACAACATCTAAACTAGGAACAAGAAAATAGGCAGTGGAACAACTTGCCTCTAAAACTAAGGAAACTAATACATTCAATTCAAAACCACTTTTGATTTGATATATCTACCCCATAAAGTGTTTTCCATCAATATTTACATCATATTACATCATTTACCATGCAAAATTTACCAAGAAAAGAAGAAGAAGTCAACTGCTGAAGAAACTAGACGAAATTTGACTTTTAGGCAAAATTGACAAAAAATTGCTTGATGCGCAACGCCACTTTGGGAAGCTTTGGGAGGCCTTCCACTCATCCAAATTGGGCCCAAGATCACTTGTTGGAAATATTTGCCTGTATAGTTCCTGGAAAATCTTGAATTTCCTGATTTGGAGTTGATTTGCCCCTTCAAAAATCAATTCTCCCAAGACTGCTTCCTGTGGGTCCAAAAAGTGGCAAAGAGGGCATTTTTTGAGTGTTTTTTTCCCTTTTGGTGGCCAAGATCTTCTCCAAAATTGATGAAATTTTTTGGGTTTGCTTATTTTTTGATGTTGAATCCAAATCTATAAGCCATTTGTCAAGAGGATGCACCAATTCAATGCATAGCGCCAGTGGCACTGCGCCTCAGCCGGAATTTTCTGTGTTTCTAATTCAAAAATTGGAAACTGACAAAATGGTCTCAAAATTTGCCCAATTTTGGCTCAAAGCTACATCATGGGTTAATTTGCTGGGATAAAGTCACATAAGCCAAAATGTTGAGCTTTTCATTCTTTTTTTTCCTTTTAAGGCCCTCCTTAATCTTGCCTTAAGGTGCTTGATCCTCTTGTTACATATTCTATTCCGGGTCAAATAATGGTGGGCCATATGCTTAGCATCTTGTTGTCTCTATTTGATTTCTTCAAAATGCCCTCAAAGTGGATATTTACCCTTTCAAGCCATATCTCTCTCTCAAAATCCACTTAGCCCTCTCTAAATTAACTGACAAAGCTTGTATCTTGTCCTCTTGCTTCTTGATGATCATGTATTTGACAATCCTTGGATCTTGAGCATCCAAGTCAATGACATTAACTCTTTGTGTCTCCTCATGGTCAACAAGTTCAAAATCTCTCTCCATTTTTATGGCTATGAACACTTGTGGTTGTATGGACAATGGTGAAGTGAAAACGGAGTGGAGGAATGAAGTGGAGAGAGTGTATGGAGGGGTATGTGAATGTATGAGATGTAAATAGAGTTTAGGGAATGTGAACGGGATTTAGGAGAGAGGGTAGGGTTTTTAGGGGAATAGGTAAGGTTTGTAGGGGAGTAGGTAGAATAGGTTTTGTATGTGGAGGGTTAGGGTTTTGTGTGGAATAGGGTTTGGGAATAGTGGGATGTAGGGATTAGGCTTTGGGGATTGGAAAAAAAAATAAGATGAAGGGAATAATGTTTAGGGAGTTAGGGAAGGGATTAGGAGATAGGTTTTGGGCAAATGGATTTAGGGCATAAGGTTTTAGAAGGAGAATGATAAACAGCTGTGGTATGAAATGTATGAGGTAGTTTTAGAGACAAATTAGGGTTTAGTTTTTAGAGAGGTATAAACCACGAAAAATTCATGTAAGCCCTAGTTTCAACTGAAAAGAGGCTCTAATTACTTGATAGGAGGTGAGATGAAGCAATTGCAGTGATTAAAGATGATTTTTAGAGGTTTGGAAGCTTCACAGCCCAATGCACAGTGCCACCAGCCTAATGTGTAGCACCTCCCTGATCCGCAACACCAATGTATTTTTCTGAAGGAAGTTTGGCTTTGATGCACAGCGCCTCCCTGATGCGCAGTGCCAACCTCGCAATGCACAATGCCATTGTTCCTATGCGCAACGCTAACTTCAAGGTGAGTTTTGACTGCCTTCCAAATGTTAAAATTGGGCACATGATATCTAGTTGGAAATATTGTCAAGTCTAATTTTTATAATATCTTGAATTTTTTAATTTGGAGTCCATTTTCCGTGTCAAAAGTCAAATCTCCCAAGACTGGTCAAAATGTGCAGAATGAGGTTGCCTAAACCCAGAGTGCTGTTGCAGTCAACTTTTGGAGGTTTTCCTCAACTCCAAATTGAACTCATGATAGCTCATTGGAAAGCTCTCTCTATCTAGATATTATGTAAATCATCAAGAAATTCATTTGAGCATCCTGAATAGGTGAAATCTTGATTTTCCCAAGGTCACCCCAGAAGTGCATCAATCCTCCTGAGGCCAATGATGTTTTCGAAATTTCTCCCAAACAATGAAACTTGTGTAAACACTGAAAGAGGTTTTTCTTATTGGGTCAATGATGGACAAAACCTCTCTCACTTTTTGTCAAATTCATCTTTTCTTGCTCAGAAGCACAGCTTGAAGAAAACCTATCCTGATATGTGGAACAGGGGATTTGCAGAAATGAAGGGAAATGAAGGGGATGAGGGGCTTCTAAATTCTTGAGAAAATTTTGGGAATTAGGGAGGGATGTTAGGAAGTAGGGGAAAGTGTAGTTTCAAATATTGAGTGAGGGGAAGGCGTCCAAAAGGTCAAAACACATGCCTAGCCTAGAAAATTGTCAAATTGTAGCAATAAACTAGGGTTTGTGGGAAAATGATGAATTTGAGGGATATGAGTGATGGGAAGAATTTAAGAAGGCATATTAAGGATAGGGGAAGGTGTATGAGCATCAGGATGTAAGTTTTGTTGATCATTTTACCATCCAAGAAAAATTACCTTCAAAACCCTAGGAGAGGGAAATGAGGCTTACCTAAGTACAAATGAAGCACGAACAAGGTGTAAAATGACCCACTAGAACTTGAAATGATGATCACAAATATTTGAATGATGGTACACTAAGCTGAATGGTGACATGGACCAATACTTGGAAGACTTTGGAAGGAGTGAAAACAACCCTAGACCTAATACCTAGTAACCAAATTTTACTTGAAGACTCACTGAAATGACAAAATTTGACTTTGACACCCTGAGATCACTTTGTAAGAGAATATTTGATCACTGATGGAAGGCTTCAAAGGCTGACACTAACATTAGCTTCGTTGGGGATGGTAGCTCCTTGGAGGTGCTAAGAACACCATAGACCAAGTAGCCTTATCCATTGGGCATGGAGTCAAAATCACAAATTGAAACGGATGACTGAAAATTGACGACTCAAAGACACAAACTGACTTGAAACTGACTCAATACTAAAACACAACTGAAAAACTAGAAAATATGATCAAAATGGAGCTTATTCAATAAAACCTACTCTAACTATCCATTCATCACCTGATCAAGTGAAATGAAACAACCAATGCAACCAAGTAAGCATTCTGGATGTTGTTTGAATTTTCCTCAAGTGCTTGTTTCTGAGCAATAAGAGAGAACTACTGAAGGGAAACTCCCATGAAAACTTGTAAATATATCCAAATTTTCCCAGACTGAATAATATGGATTCTCTATTTGACTCCAAAAATACTGCATAAGGATCTTGAAATTCATGTGCATTAGGGCTTAGCTCATCCAATAGATTACTTTCCTTCTCCTCATACCATGAATGCAAAATTTCATTTGAGCTTTGTGATGAGACACTTGCTAAAAATGACAAGGAAACTAGTTGCCAGATCAAGTTTGTATCAATACTTGTTTCAAGCTCATAGTTAACTAATGGAGAAGGACTTCGACTGTAGACATCATCCAACACATCAACTATTGGATCGTGAAAATCTTGAAAAGGCTGTTGCAACCCATTTTCTATTGGTTCCAATGACATTGCATGATTTTCTACATGCTGCTCATTTAAAGATATACTATGCAAATTTCCCTTCAAAAACTAAAATGATTCAAAACAGAATGGTACGAAATCATCTTGCATCATTTGATCATATGTTCCAGCTTCCAAGTCTTCATCTACAACCTGACAATCAATGGCATTTAGAGGCTGCAAATCTGGATATGAGAAGTCTTGAACAAGGATTTCATTGCCCTCTAGATGGTCCAGATCAAAACTTGTCGACAGTTGACTTCTGATTGCATGAAATTTGTCTCTAATGAATTGAAACGAAGTAAAACAAAAAGGAAAAGATCCTTCACTTACTTCAAAAGTTTCTACACTTTCCTCCTCACTTCCATCGCTGATATGTAATGGCTGATCACTGTATTCGAGCTGCTGAAAGTGAACATCCTCCTTCCACAAACTAGCTGTTGATTTGTCTGCAAGACTAGGTTCTGTTTGGAGGACATAATCATCATCATACTGATCAAAATGAGGCAAATAATCAATAAGAAACACATCATCAAGAATACATGTCATATCAACAGATCTCTCTTCTCCAAGATGATATATAAAACAATCATTATCAGGTGTATGACAACTGGGATAAGAAAGAAAATGTTTTGGATCAACCACTTGTTTTTCTTCAATAAACGAGACTTGGTCTTGAACATCATACTCATTCCTTGTGGTGATATTTTGCATCATCTCTTCCACTGCACTTACCAAAATGTCGAGCTTTACCTCTGAAAATGTCAATTCCTGTCGATCTATGTTCTTCATCTCTTCTTCCTTCAACTTTTCCCTTCTGATCAGTAGATTAGCCTCTACATCTACTGCTTTGTTTTGCATCTCTTCAAGTGTTGCAAGGTTCCTTTCTCTCATCTGAAACTCCATTTCTAGATCAAAGGCATCCGGGTAGTGTAAGAGAGTAGATCCAGGAGGAGGTATTATATTAACCAGCATCAAAAAATAGACTTGGTTAAACCTGGTAGAAAATTGTTGTACTGTCTCCCCTGGTAGTCTTTTCAGATGGTTATAGTCTTCTATAATCAAGAAATGGTTTTTTCTGACCACCACTTGTCAAGGAAAACTTTGAAGAACTGCTGGATATCTGAGATGCTCACATCAGGCAGGGTTTTGAACCAACTCTTGACTTTGCCTTGCAAAGAAAGAGAAAAATTCCTAATACTGACATCCTTTTCATCAACTTCAAAAGGTCAAGAAAAGACTCAAAATTCAGTACATGTCTCTCAGCAGTGATGTTGTCACATTCACCATCAAATATTGGTAGATATAGGTAATGATTTTTAGGGAAAGCATGGGATATAGGAGGTAAAATCAGAGGCTTGTATATATCTAGGATTTTACAAGGTACAAGAAAATGTACAGAAGGTGCAGAATCAGTATTTGTCTCTTGAGGCTCATTAGTTTGAAGACGATCATCATAAAATTCAGAAGAAGGGTCTTGATCAAGATCAAAGGCATGCACATATTTTGTATCCACAATCTTCAAAGGGAAAGAATCAAATGCAGATCTAGGATCTTTCCTCGAATACAATATACTTTGTAAAGCCTTCTTGAAATTCTTGGGAAAAGAGAAGAAATAATTTATAACGAAGAACATAATGTCTTGGATGAAATTCCAACTTGAATACCTGATATTTCCATATTGTCCTTTCATGTTTCTGCTGGTCAAGTTCATCCTCTAGTGGAGTCCTTGGATCTGATCTCGAAACTGATTTGGAGTCGCTAGGTGAATGATTTCAGCCTTCCTATGTCTGATCATTGTCCACCATCAATAATGAGATCTGAACTTGATACATTTTGTTTAGGAACATAAAACTACGTCCCCAGTATGGTCGCCACTATGTTAGAGCCTGGATCTACCTCAGGCTGTAGGAAGGCAGGTCTAGGGTAACATCAAACCACACTTAACCTGATAGCTAGCGCTACCAGGTCAAGAGAGGGCTCTCTCCTTGTCAATCTCAATTAGGATATTGGCAATTAGGGCTTGAGATGACTGAATTTAATGTCGATATTAGGCTAGGTATAGTATCTCATGGTTTCTGGTTTGATTTTTAGGTTTTGGTTGATGGATCAATTGGAGAAGGTAGATTGGGTCCGGGGAATCAACTCAGGGATTCAGTCATGTTCTTTGGGGTGACGTAGACAAGGATTTATGTACTAGAAATGGATTAATATGGTAGAATAAGACAACTGAGGAGTTGAGGAGGGCATAAAGAAACTATGAGTCCTCTTCAAACAATTGAAAACATTGAAAACCAAATGCATTCCCAAGACAAAGCATAACAGTGTATTTTTCTTATTCACCTTGATTAATTTAGTTTTAGAAGAGAAAGATAGAGTTGGATACATATAAAACATAAGAAAAACTCATTACAAAGAAGAAACAATACATAAACTCACTGTCACAAGAATCCCACAAAAATAGTTGTGAAACCTGGTTTTATTCCTTGCCAAACTGCTGATACAAATGTTCAATGAGTGCCACCACTTCCACCAAAGTCCAACCTTTACAAATGACTAAGAGAAAACATAATATAGGCATCAAACAACTCATGCTAATCATCAAGGGTCGAATCCATGAGTCAAGGAGTTGTTTCAAGAACAAGAAAATAGGCAGTGGAACAACTTACCTCTAAAACTAAGGAAACTGATGCATTCAGTTCAAAACCACTTTTGATTTGATGTATCTACCCCATCAAGTGTTTTCAATCAATATTTAAATCATATTACATCATTTAACATGTAAAATTTACCAAGAAAAGAAGAAGTCAACTACTGAAGAAACTAGGCGAAATTTGACTTTTAGGCAAAATTGACAAAAAAATTGCCTAATGCATAGTGCCCTGAGCCTGATGCATAGTGCCGCTTTAGGGAAGCTTTTGGAGACATTCCACTCATCCAAATCAGGCACAAGATAGCTTTTTGGCAAGCTATGCCTGTCTAGTTTCTAGAACATCTTGAATATCCTAATTTGGAGTTGATTTTCCTCTCCAAAAATCAATTCTCCCAAGACTGCTTCCTGTGGGTCCAAAAAGTGGCAAGGAGGGCATTTTTTGAGTGTTTTTTGCCCTTTTGGTGGCCAAGATCTTCTCCAAAATTGATGAAATTTTTTGTATTTTCTTATTTTTGATGTTGAATCCAAATCTATAAGCCATTTTTCAAGAGGATGCACCAATTCAATGTGCAGCGCCGGTGGTGCTACGCATCAGCTGGAATTTTCTGTGTTTCTAATTCAAAAGTTGGAAAATGAAAAAATTGTCTCAAAATTTGCCCAATTTTGGCTCAAATCTGCATCATGGGTTACTTTGTTGGGCTAAAGTCACATCAGCCAAAATGTTGAGCTTTTCATTCTTCTTTTCTCCTTTTAAGGCCCTCCTTAATCTTGCACTTAAGGTGCTTGATCCTCTTGTTGCATATTCTATTTCGGGTCAAATAGTGGGCCATATGCCTTAGAATATTGTTGTCTCTATTTGCTTTCTTCAGAAGGCCCTCAAAGTGGATATTTATCCTTTCAAGCCATATCTCTCTCTCATGATCCACTTAGCCCTCTCTAAATTAACTAACAAAGCTTGTATCTTGTCCTCTTGCTTCTTGATGATCATGTCTTTGACAATCCTTGGATCTTGAGCATCCAAGTCAATGACATTAACTCTTTGTGTCTCCTCATGGTCAACAAGGTCAAAATCTCTCTCCATTTTTATGGCTATGAACACTTGTGGTTGTATGGACAATGGTGAAGTGAAAACAGAGTGGAGGAATGAAGTCGACAGAGTGTATGGAGGGGTATGTGAATGTATGAGATGTAAATAGAGTTTAGGGAATGTGAATGGGATTTGGGAGAGAGGGTATGGTTTTTAGGGAAATAGGTAAGGTTTGTAGGGGAGAAGGTAGAATAGGTTTTGTATGTGGAGGGTTAGGGTTTTATGTAGAATAGGGTTTGGGAATAATGGGATGTAGGGATTAGGGTTTGGTGATTGGAAAAAAAAAATAGATGAAGGGAATAATGTCTAGGGAGTTAGGGAAGGGATTAGGAGATTGGTTTTGGGAAAATGGATTTAGGGCATAGGGTTTTAGAAGGAGAATGATAAACAACTATGGTATGAAATGTATGAGGTAGTTTTAGAGACAAATTAGGGTTTAGTTTTTAGAGCGGTATAAACCACCAAAAATTCATGTAAACCCTAGTTTCAACTGAAGAGAGGCTATACTTACTTGATAGGAGGTGACATGAAGCAATTGGAGTGATTGAAGATGATTTTTAGAGGTTTGGAAGCTTCACAGCCAAATGCGTAGTGCCACCAGCCCAATGCGCAGCGCCTCCCTGATGCACAGTACCAGTGTATTTTTCTGAACGAAGTT
Organism: Pinus tabuliformis; assembly: GCA_031772625.1. NCBI lineage: Eukaryota > Viridiplantae > Streptophyta > Pinopsida > Pinales > Pinaceae > Pinus > Pinus tabuliformis. The sequence continues at coordinate 705,020,549 of CM062806.1, read as the reverse complement.
TGGCTCTGATGCATAGCGCCTCCCTCCCAATGCACAGTTCCATTGTTCCTATGCGCAATGCCAACTTCAAGTCTAGTTTTTACTGCCTTCCTGATGTCAAAATTTGGCTTTTGATAGCTCATTGGAAAGCTTGTCAAGTCTGCCTTCTATAAAATCTTGAATTTTTCAGTTTGATGTTAATTTTCCCTATCAAAAGTCAAATCTCCCAAGACTGGTAAAAATGTGCAGAATGAGGTTGCCTAAACGCAGAGTGTTGTTGTAGTCAACTTTTGAAGGTCTTCCCAAACTGAAAATTGAACTCATGGTAGCTCATTGGAAATTTATATCTTTCTATATATCATTTTAATAACGATGCAAGTCATTTGAACATCCTAGATAGCTGAAATCTTGATTTTCCCAAGGTCACCCCAGAAGTGCATCAATCCTCCTGAGGCCAATGATTTTTTCGACATTTCTCCCCAAACATGAAACCTGTGTAAAAACTGAAATAGGTTTTTCTTCTCAGGTCAATGAGGGACAAAAACCTCTCTCACTTTTCTCAAATTCATCTTTTCTTGCTCAGAAACATAGTTTGAAGAAAACCTATCCCGATATGTGGAAGAGGGGATTTGTAGAAATGAAGGGAAATGAAGGGGATGAGGGGCTTGTAAATTATTGAGAAAATTTTGGGAAGTAGGGAGGGATGTTAGGAAGCAAGGGAAAGTGTAATTACAAAGATTTAGTGTGGGGAAGGGGTCCAAAAGGTCAAAACACAGGCCTAGCCTAGAAAATTGTCAAATTGTAGCAATAAACTAGGGTTTGTGGGAAAATGATGAATTTGAGGGATATGAGTGATGGGAAGCATTCAATAAGGTATATTAAGGATAGGTGAAGTTGTATGAGCATTAGGATACAAGTTTTTTTGATGATTTGACCATCCAAGAACAATTACCTTCAAAACCCTAGGAGAGGGAAATGAGGCTTACCCATGTACAACTCAAGCACGAACAAGGTGTAAAATGACCTATTGGAACCTGAAATGATGATGACAACTCTTTGCATGATGGTACAATAAGTTGAATGGTGACACAGAACAATACTTGGAAGACTTTGGAAGGAGTGAAAACAACCCTAAGACCTAATACCGAGTAACCAAATTTTACTTGAAGACTCACTGAAATGACAAAATTTGACTTTGACACCCTAAGACCACTTTGTAAGAGCATATTTGATCACTAATGGAAGGCTTCAAAGGCTGACACTAACAGGTACTATGGCATACAAATTGGAGCTTCCTGGAGCTTCTCGAGTGCACCCAGTTTTCCATGTGTCATGCTTAAAGAAGGTTATACGTGACAAGCTCGCAGTTCAAACAATATTGCCATAACTTGATGAGGAAGGAAAAGTCATTTTGGAACCTGAAGCAGTCAAAGAAACAAGAACTAGACAACTACAAAATCGATCAATTTCAGAATATCTCGTTAAGTGGAGGAACTTACCTGTTGAAGATTCCACATGGGAGGATGAGAATTTTATACAGAAGCATCCAGAACTACTCAAGCGCTGAGGAAAATGCTTTTTTGAAGGAGAGGGGCATGTTAGGTCCCTATAATACTAGTGATTCCCACATTACTATTTTCATTGTATCCCTTATTATTATTGTTGTGCCCCTAGTGTCCCTATATTGTTATTATTGTGCCCCATAGAAGCCCACTATTGTTATTTTTGTGCCCTTATATTATTATTGTTAGGTCTGCTTTGGCTATATTGTGACCCCTTAGAATCCTATATATAGAAGGGAGGTTTTGTCATTTGTATCATCCAATAATTGTTCATTTGTGTAATGTAAAGGAGGTTGCCCCCTCGAAGAGGCTTATTTATAAGGCGTTGATATTTCTTTTCTACATTTTTGTGAGATGGTTTCATAACAAAATTGATGAAAAAGTGGATCCAAAACAAGACACAAAACCTCATGAAAATCCCGACGCAAAAGTGTATACAAAAATGGATGCACAAATAGATGTAAAATTTGATTAAAACCTAGATGGAAATAAGGATGCAAACATGGATACAAAATTAGAATCAAAAGTGGGTTCAAAGGGAGGTGACAAACTAGGCAAAAATTGTGGCACAACAAAATTCAATGCAATTGTTGAAACAATAATAGATGTAAAAGAGGATGTAAATGTGGATGAAAAACAAGATGCAAAAGTGGATGGAACAAAAGTAGATGCAAAATTTTGTGCAAAGGGGATGCAAAAGAAATGCAAAAATGAACACAAAAAAGGATGCGAAAGTGGAATCTACAAAAGTCGATGCAAGTGTAGGCACAAAAATTGGATTCAATATAGGATGAAAAAGTTGGTGAGACAAAATTAGGTTCCAAGCTTGATGCAAAACTTGGAACAAAAACTGGTGCAAAGGATGACACAAAACTATTCATAAAACCTGGTGCAAAACCTATTGTAATACCTGGTGCTAAGCTTAGTGTAAGACTTTATTCAAAATTTGGTGCAAAGTTTGTGTTAGGGTTTGCACCATATTTGATAAATAGATACAAATAGCATAAAAAATGGGCTCTATATGAAAAAAAGGAATCAAAAAGGGACACGCATCATAGGATTTTTTTGTAGTCGAAGTACCTAACCGAGGAGTGGGCGCTATCTCCTTAGGTGAGGCATTGATTAAACTTACAATAACATGATTATATTAGAAACACATCACACATATGGGGAATCAAAAATATAAATCAACAAGGATTAAATTAAAAGTAATGAGAATTAAAATAATATTTCTTAATTTACTTCCTTTTTCTTAATTATTACCCCCACTCGAGTAGAGTAGGCTCTATACACAATATTCAATCTTTCAAATTGAACATAAAATCAAGAGAAAACCATGATAATATTTTATTATCATGTTGTTCTCCTCTGTTACAATGAATTAACCAAAAGATAGAAAATTTTTACATCTATTAACTCACTCATCCACTATGAGAAGAAGGAAGTTGGGTCAAATCTATTGTTGTTAGGATCTCCACACTGGATGACCAACTACCCCTTGTCATTTCCTTTTTTGGGAAGTTGGAAGAAATAGGTTGTGAGATTGATAGTTGAATGCACTTGTGTTACTAGAACTATCCATAGGGTTGTGATCTGTAAGGAGTCGTAGTATTTTATAATTGGTAAGTTTAGGTGTTACAAAATCAATAGTTATCCATGTTGCAACATCAATAGTCCAACATGTTGTAGCACTAGTACATGGCCATGTTGTAGTGTCGATACTCCTTGTGTCACAACATCAATGGGGTGTTGTATTAATGTCATGTTGGAGGTGTTGCAACAATGATGTGTTGGAGGTGTTGAAGAAATTGTGTGTTGGAGGTGTCATAACACAACAATCCTGAGTGTAATAGAAATGTAAAGATGTTGTGGCAACTTCAAGTTTTTGCAGTAACTAAAATTCCTCAACTTCTTTATTGTCACCTCCAAGGGTACCTATATCGGTTTGTATTTGTAAAAAAAAATTATTATGAGAAAAGTGGGCTATAATATGGTATCGGCATGGGAAACATGTATCAAAAACATGTGGTGAATGGGTGTTGAAAGGATTCCAATTTGGGTTTCCACCATCTCATCTTAGCCAAAAATGTTGCATATGCTAATGCAAATTAATATTTAGTCCTAATAAGAATGAGAGTGACTACCATGGAGGTTGTTGATGTTGTAGTCAATCGCCCCTATATCTTGTAAAAATAAATAAACTTATCTCCTCACAATCTCCCTCTAGAGGAATCCTCTTCCTTGTTAAACATGCCATAATAAATTTGATACTTTATGGATTGTAGTCAAATCATGGAGTAGTGAAACTTAAGTTTTATCAATTTATTCTCACAAAATTTACATGCATTTAATGTACCTTTGTACTATTTCCAAAGCTAATGCAAGGTATTTTGGATTGAATATATCTTTCTAGTGCATATATTCTATGGATTATTTCCACCATTGAATACATCCCTCTACACTTGTTTTGGACAAAAAATCTATTTGTATCCTAAAATGATCAATAACCTCTTATCTATTGTGATCCATGAAGTGAATTGTGAAAATTGACAGGAGTTTACCCAACTAAAATGTGTGATGAGGAAACTCTTGGGTCTTTAGTACTCTCCTCTAACCCAAATATTAAAATTTTTGTTATTCTCATCTACTCAATGAGAAATTATCTAGTTACCACAATTGTTTAGATATGACACAAAGGATATTAATTAGACATCTCCCACAATGTGGTTAGGGTTCCATTTTGGATCACAATGTAATAAAACGTTATTTTGATATAGTTCAAACAACAAGCTATATTCTTCATTGGTGGATCCATAGTAGGTCTCTAAGGCGGTAATTAGAGAAGTTGTCTCATAAATATTATTACTTATCAATGCTTTCCTCTAAAACATGAGATATTTTTCTTATAGATACATTTAGATAGGGGATGGTGCCCTATAGTTGGGTGCATAATCTACAAGTAAGAAAGATGTATTTTCTCAGTTTCTAGCTTGTCCACCTTTCTGTATAATTTGAAGGTATTCTCTACTTCTTCTTTCATCTCTTTCTTCCATTGGTTCCACTTAGCCTTGTGGGATTCTAGGTGTCTCTCCTATTTTTCTCTAAGAAATTTAATATATTGGCAATGTTTTCCTACTAGTAGCATCCCCTATTCATAAGTTCCCATCAACTTTTTCCACTTACAATCCTTGGCATTTTCCCACGCATATTGGATGTTTGTTTGAACAAATTTCCCAATTGTCGGTTTGGCTTTTGTTTGAGTGTTTTCCTCTTGTAAATTATGCTTGTCTTATTTTGTTTGTATAGTTTCCTCCTAAATAGAGGCTCTCTTTCTATGTACTTTTCCTCAATATGGTTCCCCTTCCCTAAGAGTTGGTTCATTTTCATCATGGAGACGTACCTCGTAGGAAAGATTGTTTAACACATCAAAATATTGTCTTTCCCTTAGTTTGGATTCTAGGGTTTTAACGTTTTTTTGTAACTCGTTGTTATTTCCCAATCTCTTACATATTTTAACATGAAATGCATGCATAGGTGTAAATTCAAGTGTACCTATAGGTTTACACTTCCTCCAGGCCTTTTTTACTCTCCTTGGGGATTTTGTAGCAATAGAGCTTGTTGAGTTGAAACTTTGTGTTGTAGCTCTATTCCTATCTTTAGTGTTACATCCTCTTCCCTCTATATACTCCTTACGATCAAACCCTTGTGTAGTTGGTCAACCCTTCTTTCAAGTATTCCCCCACTAGTTCTTGGGTAGTATTAATGGTTTTCATTTCTTATTCCACCATTCCTACTAGTTCTTGTGGTTCATTAGGGACCTCTGTCTCTTCCTCCATTATCTATTCTAATTCTTACATGTCAGTAAGGATTTATACTTCATCTTACTCTACCAGTGTTAGTTCTTGTGTGTCAGTAGGGGTTTCCACTTCTTCTTCCTCTACCCTTGTTGGTTCTTATGTGTTAGTAGGTTTAATACCTTTTCTTTCATCATCATTGTTAGTGTGTGTATGTCAATAAGTAACTCTATTGCTTCTTCTTCCATATTCCCTTATACTTTAGCTATTGGTTCTTATGTTTTGGGAGGTATTTCTATTGCCTCTTCTTGCTTTTCTTCCTCTGGTTAAGTTATATAAGGCCAATCCAAGTCTTCCTTTTTCCAAAACCTTGTCCTCTCCTTTTGGGAATGGCCATATATGATGGTCTCTTAATCATGTGTTGGAGTCTTTTTGTTATAGGAAGAATCCTAGTGAAATCAAGGCTACTACCATAGATGTCCTTAGCCTCCTCCTCCAATAGTTATGAATTTATTGATGTCTTGGGTGTTGCAATAGCTACCCCTTCTATGAATGTCTCATATGTTGTAGAAGCTAGCTTTGTTATATATGTTTAAGGTCTCATAGTCATAAATGCTTTTGGTAATGCAACACCCTCTTTAGCTTCTTCCTCAGGTGTTGCATCCAGTTCTTATGCTAGGGGTGGCTTTAATTTATATCTTCTAACCTCATCATTCCAGGTTCATCTTGTAACACCCCCTCCCAGGTCTACCCAAATTAACCATGCAGACTGGGTAAACATGAGGAGAGATGCTACTAAAATCATATTAAACCTCCAATGTCACCTTAAGGAAGTGGAATCGACAGAACATCACCCTCAGCCATCCAACATCATCAACATAAACCTCAAGAGACAATTCAGCCACTGAGACAACTTGCCCCTGGGTCCCATTGCTATTCTGCAGCCCTTAGGTCACAATCACTCTCATGTTCTGGGGAAGGGAGAGACTAGAAACCCAAATTCACTCTCACGAGCCTGCCTGCTAGCGACTGTTGTCCAAAATTGGCATTTTTGTGCTAGTGAACCTGAGATTTAAGCCACTTTTCTAACCCAAAATTTTGGCCTTTACCTATAACTTCTTGTAACTTTCGGAACACATTAAAGACATGATAACAATGCTAATCAATCAAAATAACCTTCAGGACTAGGCCTGAGCATATCCCAATCGGGACTAACGTTATGTCAAACACTTGGTATCAAGGCAACCTGCAGGTCTAGGATACAAGACAGGGCATAAATGACTGAAACAACTTATGAAACATAACCAAAAGGATCATCTCCTTCTCCATTGAACTACTACATCATAAATTAGGTCTTGCATCCATCCATTTAACAGTTACAAGTAAATACATGAAATAACAATGACATGAACCAGTCATTTAACAATGGTTATAATGAGCATAAAACCATGTAAATATCAGAGATGTGACAACCATTAAATCCAACCAGGTTCAGGACTTCCATGTACCACCCGATCATAGATATGGCTCAACCAAATATCTCTTTCAGTCAGTCACCCTGATGCCATATTTCAAGCATGAATGTGGGATATAATAGTACGATCAATCCAAGAACAAGCAAGGGAATCTAGAGGTTAAACCACCTCCACCTTCACCAAATCGTGATCACACCAAAACTGATGCTCTGATCACAACCAAACAAAACTTGGAATGCCATCTGGAATCCATCACTATCCTTGAGGGATTTTTCATCTCCTTGTCTCTCAGGCTTTAGCACAATCCAAACCTGGATCACTAGGGCCTAAACTGAAACTTCTCCCTCGAGATTTACCGTGTATCCCGCAGAAACTGGTCGAGGGATTCCTAGGCCTTTGGGAATGAATCCTGAGACCACCTCTACCCCAGATTCTGAAATCCATCTAGTAATTCCAAAGCTCAAAAACTGAAATAAACATCCCAACATACCATGTCATCTAGAAAAAGGCTAGGCTAAGCTGAAAGCCACTCTCATAACTTGACAATACCATACCATCTACAACAAGAGAACCATACACCAACATGCAAAGCCATGCATGTCCAAACCAGCTAGGAAATCACACATGAAAAAGGTTACCTTCATGTATTCATGTCGAAGCTAATTGATCATGCTTTCCTTTCCTTGTTCCTTGCGTGCCTTCCTTTCATTTTCATGCTTTTTCTTTCCTTTCTCCAAACTAGAGTGCTCCAAGAAAACTCTAAGTGACCAAGACAGTGTGAGAGAGAGAATAATGAGAGAGCTCCAAACTTGAACTTGATAAAAGCTTAACACTGAGCAAGCCTAACATTGAGAAACCTGCCAACTAATCATGAGAAACCTTTTTATGAATGAGGCCTCTAATTTCTTCATTTTCCATTATTTTCCTTCATTCTCCTCCTCACATGCAACCTGTGACCTTTTACCTTCCTTTTCTCCTAATTTCCTTTATTTTCATAAATAAATGTGCCAAAAAATGCCTTTTCTCCTTTTAAAGTCCTTGCCTTAGCCTTTGCTAATTTTCCTTAGTCAAAACACATACATTCAGTGATGCCCACCAGGATATATTTTCCCAGCATTTAGCTTGGAATATGTGTCCCTTACCCATTTTCTTGTTTTTCCATTATTTACTTTATTCCATGAAAATTTCACTAGGGTCATTACAGAACCCGACCCCTTGGGGGAACACTGTCCTTGGTGTTAAACCACACCAAGACCTCAAAAAAACCGTTGAAAAAAAATATACTACCCATGGAGCTTTATAACTTAGCTCGTTGTAGTATTTAAAATGAATGACCTCCTAAAAAGTAAAAAATCATGACAACATGACCAGATAACAACCATACCACATACTAGATCTAATAACACAAATAATTACGATATTTACAATAACCACATATGCACATTTTCTCAACCAACAAATTATATGATATGATGCTCGTATCAATCAACAAGGGAATCCAAAAGATCACACCTACAGCCTCAAAGTAATACCAGGAAGTCTAGAATCCATTGTCACAGTCAAAGTTGCATGCAATGTCTGGCACTACAATCTTACACCACTTGTCCTCTCAATGAGCAGTTACCAGCTCATTGTTCCAGGGCACACTACCAATGTGAATTTTATTCTATCTGGCAATGCTAATGGCCAAAACCAATATATCTGCAAACTTCCCTTCTCTGCTTCTCAGTCCCTCGGGAAATCTGGTTACCCCATTCCATGCAGTCACTCACCTTCTAAGTTCCTCGGAATCCCCTATCCTGAGAAATCCATCCCTTGGCAAGGCTTCCTCACATCGATAGATCAAACGACCAAGGCATATACATTCCTCAAAACCATCATAATGGTCATAGCATGCTGATGGAAATAAATGGGCACTATTGGGTACTAGTGTCCCACAATGGCCCTGCTCCAAAAGTACTCATCCAACATACTGTTGAATGTCCCAATTTCTTTCGTTGTTGCTGCCAATTCTTGCAGTTGATTTCAACCACTCAATCGGGCATGTTCATGAATACCTGTTCAAAGCACATAACTTCCATTAGATTCAAATAAATTGAAATAACCTCAAAACATACCTCATTGGTAATTTTTCAATAAGGTACATTTGCAATCTTGTTCGCTTCCTGTCACAACAAGTCAAACTAGCATATTTGACCAAATCAACACATATAAAAATATCACATCATGTTAGCTCAAAACATAACCATCAAATTAATAAATCACATGTAACCATCATAAACCCAATCACAGATCACAAGTAATCATCATAGACCAGAATCATAAATCACATGCATACTAAAACTAAAATAAAATACTGATACTTATCATTTAATCAAACCTTAGCTTGCACCTTTGTCTTCATTCTCTACGCACTCCAGATTGGTTGCCACACCATACAAAAACCTAATGCCTTCTCCTTAGCCATGTGCATATACACGTAGTGTGCATCACACACATACAACTACACACGTCATACAACACCATGCAATACATGCATCTACACTAGTGCCATATGTACCACATGTACACTACAACCACCTCCACAATGTGTGCAAAAAATCACATGTGCACGGAACGACCTCCACAACATATACACAATGCCACATGTACACTTCACCACTGTACAACATGTACACAATACCAAATGTACACATCATCACATGCATAACATGTGCACGACGCCACATGTGCATAAAATCACATGCACAACATGTACACAACACCACATGCACACAACACCACATGTACAACATGTACACGGAACCACATGCTCACAACACCAATTGTACAATCATGCACACCACACCATATGTACATAGCACCATATGTATGACTTGCATAGAACGCCATATGTACATAGCACTGAATATCCAACATGTACATAACATCTTATAACCAACACTACATATGAAATATTCTCACAAAACTATTGGTACCATCTTGTACATAACATTTCATAAACGACATGTACACACACTATGTATTCACAACACCACATGTGCACAACATCATAGATGCAACATGTACAACATATCCAAAAGCACAATGTCTCTACCAAGAAACTTTGTTCCCAATTTCTTATTTATGCTTGTCCCAGCATGTCGCAGACCACACTGATTTTATTTCATGATGTATCCTTCCACATTACCTTTCATAACACAGGAAAAATATAGGTATAAAATATCAATCGACATCCACATGATATTTCCCTCGTATATTTGTCGTGACTAGTCTTCCCACTTGATTTCTCATGAACCATGAATCTCTTCATGCCATTCGCCTGTGTAAGTAATCATTCATCCACAATGATGATTCTTGATGACCCTGTAAAATGTCAAAAATGACATAGATACATGGATACATGCATATATATTTATATATCTATATATATATATATATATACACACACACACACACATAAACATTAGCATGAAAAAATCATGGTCCTGTCAAACAACGATATACATACATACATACGTACATATATAAACATCAGCATAATCATGATCATGAAATAATTACTAGATAATTTAAGGTCTAGGTTAAGATAACTCCCTTACACCATGCACAACATTAAGAAAAATATTTCCCAACATAGCCAAGGCATCTAAAACCTCAAACCCATTTAATTTACCTTTTCTAGTTACGTTTCTCATGTATATACTGCCACCGTCCATTTAATACTATGGACCAACCAGTCCAACAGAGTGTCATAGGCTTACCTTCCACTCCACTTACTCATGCACAAAGATTCATCTGAGTCTTACATTACATGTTGGGTACCACACAGCTCTCCCCGAGCTCCATTAACCTTCTTGTTTCCCAACCAATTCCCATGACTCAAACAATAAAAGGTAACCCAAGAAACAATCAAGAAGAAAACCATGACAAACCAACAAAAATACGACACTGCGACAAAGTGGCATATCTATGCACCAAACACACGCAAAATAAAAAATTAAGCACAACAATTTGAAAACACCAAAAGCACAAGACTAACAACATACACCTTCACTCAATCCCCATGGTTCCCAGTGCTTCTAAAGGAAAGCTCAATCTGAGACTTCTTCAAGATTCATGGCAATCTCTCTTTCCATGCAACTCCCTACATTATACTACCGTAAACACATAATGTTAGTGCATAAATAAACATAATAATAAATTAGTTACCTTATCTTATCATGCTAATCTTATTTCCTTTCAACTGAAATAATCTACGCCATCTCTCAAGGGACTCCAATTATCTTGACAGATCCACATGTAACTAGATACTAGCTAATATACCTGACAAGTACATGTTCATGAATGTAGCACATATCCACATAATTCCAACAAAATCAAGGTTAAGAAGACTCCTTGTATGCAAACCACTCATTTGTTTGGAATTAGAGTTTCCAAACCTAGCCAAAGAAATTCTTGCCCAATTCCTTTCTTTTACCTTTTTCCTTGTTGCAATCAAGGCTTATTATATGTTGCCATATCACCCAACTGTTAGTTATATAAATGTATCAGCTATTACCTTGTGATGCTAATACCACGCATGTTTCCTGCAACGGCTCACACATGTCAACAACATGTTCCAAATATCAAGACAAGCATATCTATCAATTCGAAATCAACCTTTACCAGGACTAACAATCATGTCATAATACATAGTCAACTCATAGTCATCAGTCATAATACATAATGCTACAGCTATCACCTATCATACTCAAGTACATGTCACCTATCTCGACTCATATGTATTAGCACAATCATCTTAAAACAAAATCATTTGAACACATACTCATATTATGCAATTCATCAAACATTCAACTAACTTTCAACATACCATGTTAAATAAATCAACTAGACAACATAATCAAATAGTCAAGAACCAAATATACAGCATAAGCAAACTCGTACCTTACTGTGTCTCGAGGGAGGCTATCTTTTATGTATAATCAATCTAGTTAGCATGATATAAATTAAGAACATATCAACTCAAACATAAATAAGAACATGATATCCAAAATACTCACTAGCTAACATGTTTACAAAATAACTCATACACAATTATCATTCACACATATGCAAAGTCAATCTAGATTAGTACAACACCATATCACAAATATTTCGGCTCATACCTAAATATCGTAACCATAACCATCTTCATAGGCCAATCCAATTTAGCATGATACATATAATATCAAGGTATAAATGGTATAACCCTAATAATCAAGATAAATATCATTTTCATCAACAACATATAACCTAATCACCAAGCTAGCTATCATATAACAACAACAATTTAACCTATAACATACTCATCAACAACATATAACGTAATCATCATGTTATCTAATATAAAAAAAACAATAGAAATGCATACAACTACATGTTACTATCATTCTTGATTATCACACACGTGCATATAACTACACTAATCAACTAACATCTATCATGAATGTGACTATAACATCAAAAGACATGTACATGACCCTAATGTGTATAAACCTAATGCATATAACAATCATTGACTTACATACCTGCATAACAAACATACAATACATGTGTTACAATCTTCTCTTACCCCAAAGTCCAATGATGCAACCTCATTATGATGCTTTGCATCTCCTACTCTATCTCAACCAACACATTAGCATAATAACATACGAATATCACCATGATGACCTAAATTGCATACCATGACATCACAAGGCATGTTTGACCTACCATTCATGCATAACTATAACAAAGACCATACGTGCATGACCACAACCACTACTTCATTGTACACATTGCCTCATGCAACTATGAACCTGCATAAGAAATTCTTAATCAACTACACATGTGCGTAACCACATGTAGTCGAGCATAAGCAATCAATTCTTGTAATCAACCTACAAGATTGATGCATGTAATAAAATAACCAAGAATGCAACCCAACATACAAGTATGTAATCAAGATGCATATACTCATGTAACTATTCATATACTCCTAACGATGCATACCATAAAATCAACATCAACTTCCTCATGACAACCTTACTACAACCATGCCCAATCATTATGCAATGCAACAAGCACATGGAATGTAAGTGTAAGAGACACACATGCAACTGACATGCAGGCATGACCAACACATTCACCAAAGGAGAGCACAACCACGCTTTGATACCAATCTTTAACACCCCCTCCTAGGTCTACCCAAAATAATTATGCCAACCAGCTAAACATGAGGAGAGATGCTACTACAATCAGATTGGACCTCCAATGTCACCTTAAGGAAGTGGAATCGATGGAACATCAACTACAACCATCTAACCTCATCAACAGAACCCTCAGAAGACAAGTCAACCACTCAGATAGCCTGTCCCTGGGTCCCACTGCTATTCTGCAGCTCTTAGCTCATATTTTCTCTCATTTTATGGGCAAGGGAGTGACCAGAAACCCAAATTCGCTCTCACAAGCCTGCTTGCCAGCGACTATGGTAAAAAATTGCTAGTTTTGTGCCAACGACCCCAGGATTTAAGCCACTTTTCTAATCTAGAATCCTCACCTCTGCCGAGAACTTATTGTAACTTTTACAATTCATTAAATACATGACAACAATGTTGATAAATCAAAATCACCCTCAGGACTAGGCCTAAGCATCCCCAACCGGGACTAACATTTTTTAAAAACTTGGCATCAATGAAACCTACAGGTATAGGATACAATACAGAGCATAAATGACTGAAAAAAGTCAGGAAACATAACTAGAAGGATCACCTCCTTCTCCATTGAACTAATACATCATCAGTTAGGTTTTGCATCCATCCATTTAACAGTTACAACTAAATACATGAAATAACCATGACATGAACCAGCCATTTAACCAGGCTTATAACCAGCATAAAACTATATTAATATTAGATATATGACAACAATTAAATCCACATATAAATGAGTGAAAAAGTAAGAGAGCATAGCGCTTACTAATCATAGGCAAGTCCGACCAGGTTTCAGACTTCCACGTACCACCCAACCATAGACATGGCTTAACCAAATCTCACTTTCAGTGAGTCACCCCTGTTCCATATTCCAAGCATGAATGTGGGATCTCATAGAATAACCAATCCAAGAACAACCAATGGAATCTAGAGGTTAGACCACCCCCACCCTCACCAAACTGTGATCACACCAAAACCGGTGCTCTCATCACAACTGAACAAAACTTGGAATGCCATCCGAAATCCATCATTATCCTTGTGGATCTCCTTGTCTCTCAGGATTTGCTACAATCCAAACCTGGATCACTAGGCCCTAAGCTGATAATGCTCCATCAGACTTTACCGTGTATCCATCCATAATTGGTCAAGGGATTCCTAGGTCTTTGGGAATGAACCTTGAGACCACCTCCACCATGAATTCTGAAATCCGTCTAGAAATTCCAAAGCTCAAAAACTCAACTAAACATCCCAACAGACCATGGCATCTTCAAAATGGCTGGGCTAGGCTGAAAGCCATTGTCATAACCTGGCAAGACCATGTGATCAACAACAAGAGAACCATACACCAGCATGCAAATACATGCATGTCCAAACAAGGTAAGAAATCACACATGCAAAAGGTTTCCTGCAAGTATTACTGCCGAAGTTGCTTGATCATACTTTCCTTTCATTTTCCCTTACTTGCCTTCCTTTCCTTTGCTTGCTTTTCCTTTCCTTGCTCCAAACTAGAGTGCTCCAAGAAATCTCTAAGTGACCAAGAGAGTGAGAGAGAGAGAGAGAGAATAATGAGAGAGCTCCAAACGTGAACTTGACAAAAGCTTAACACTGAGCAAGGCTAACACTGACGAACATTTCCAACTATCTTCAGAAGCCTTTTTATGAATGAGACCTCTAATTTCCTCATTTTCCATTATTTTCCTTCATTTTCCTCCTCACATGGAACATGAACCTTTTACCTTCCTTTTCTCCTAATTTCCTTTATTTTCATAAATAAATGTGCCTAAAATGCCTTTTTTCCTTTTAGTGGCTTTGCCTTAGCCTTTGTCAATTTTCCTTAGTTAAAACACACAGCCCGTGATTCCCACTAAGATATCTTTGCCGAACATTCGGCTTGGAATACGTGTCCCTCACAGGTGCTCTTATTTTGGCTTTATTTACTTTATTACATGAAAATTTCACGAGGGATGTTACACGTCCTGCCTGCTAGAGCGCATGCACCACCAACATTTTGATGACTGTTGGAAATATTTTTTCATTAATGTTAAATATATGTTGAGACTACATATGTCAAAGATAAAGATTTGAAAATGAGGATTGTTGGAAATATTGTTTTTGGACTTTTAATGCATAGTTTGGATACCCTATATTTGAAGGAATTTTACTCTAATTTCCTATAAAAAAATTGGAGCATAGAATATATGGTTTGAAATATTATTCAAACAAATTTCCAATAGTTTATGTTACCCCCTCCATCTCCATAAGAATGAGTAGATATGAAAGATTTCATTAGGATGGTGCAACCAAAATACAAGCAGGCTGACCCAACCAATTTTACAAGTTTGCCCCATGACTGAATGTAGAAACACTATAAATAAAAGATAGATGAGTTTATTTGAACTGTATCTGTTATGAAACCAACTCACAAAAAGATAGAAAAGATAGATCAACACCTTAGAATTCAGCTTCTTCGAGGGGGCAACCTCCTTTAAATTACAGAAATGAACAATTCTTGGATGATTCAAATGACAAAACCTCCTTTCTATATATAGGAGTAGGAGTCTAAGGAGTAGCAATATAACCCAGCCGACCTAACAATAATAATATAAAGCCACAAAAATAACAATAGAGGGATTCTATGAGGCACAGTAATAAAAATACGGGGACAATAGGGGCACAACAATATTAATAAGGGATACAACTACAATATTAATGGGGTAATCACTAGTATTATAGGGACCTAACATGCCCCTCTCCTTCAAAAAAGTGTTTTCCTCAACGCTTGAGTAGTTCTTGATGCTTCTATATAAAATTCTCATCCTCCCATGTGGAATCTTCAGCAGATAAGTTCTTCCACTTGATGAGATACTCCAAAATTGATCGATTTTGTAGCTGTCAAGCTCCTGTTTCTGTGACTGCTTCTGGTTTCAATATAATTTTTCCTTCCTCGTCAAGTTCTGGCAATATTGTTTAAACTGCGAGCTTGTCACCTATAACCTTCTTTAAACATGAAACATTAAAAACTGGGTGCACTCGAGAAGCTGCAGGAAGCTCCAATTTGTAGGCCATAGTACCAATATTTTGCAACACCTTGTAACAACCGTAATAATTTGGTGATAATTTATTATCCTTATTAGCTTGCTTGAGGGACATTTGTTTATATGGTTATAGCCATAAGAATACCTAATCACCTACATCAAAACTTCTTTCACTACAATGTTGATATGCCTGTTGTTTCATTCTATTTTGTGCCAACACGAGGTTATCCTTTAAGAGTTAGAGGACTTGTTGTTGATGTTCGATGTGATGTTCCACTGCTTGAACCTTAGAATTTTCTCTTAAATATGATGTGATGGATGGTGGATGATATCCATAAAGTGCCATAAATGGGGTTATCTTTGTTGTTGTATAGAAGGAAGTGTTATACCACCATTCAACCAGAGGCAACCATTTGACCCATTGTGTCTGTTTATCAGATACAAAGCAACGAAGATATCCTTCCAAACATTTGTTTACTATCTCATTTTTCCCATCAAATTGAGGATGATAAGATGAGCTATGAGCTAACTAAGTACCAAGAGAAGAAAATAATTCTGTCCAAAAATTTCCAATGAAAATGGGATCTCTGTCACTTACAATAATCTTTGGGTTTCCATGTAGCTTTTGAATTGTTTCCATAAATGCAGTAGAAAATGTACTGGCTTTAAATGGATGTGATAATGCACAAAAGTGTGCATACTTGGTAAGCCTGTCAACTACAACCATGATGACACTCTTTCCCTCAGACTTGGGTAAACTTGTGATAAAATCCATTGAAACCTCCTCCCAACGTTGGCTTGGAATAGATAAAGGTTGCAATAAACCAGGGGTCTTAATTGTTTCAACTTTATTTTGTTGGCAAACCGAACATTTTTCCACAAAATTTTGAATATCTAATTTAAGGCCATCCCAAAAAAATCCTTCTTAACCCTCTGGTAAGTTTTTAAAAATCCTGAGTGCCCTCCTAAGGGAGAAGTGTGCAATTCCATAAGAATCTTTTGTTTGAGTTGGGAATTCTTACAGAGGTATAAGCGATCTTTGTACCATAACGAATCACTTTGCTAGCTAAATGCATCAGATGTATTGGAATCTTGTTGTAACTTTCAAATAAGTTCCCACACTTCTTCATCATTCTTCCATTCCTCCCTTGCTTTGTTTATCCAATCTAGTTGGATAATAGAAATGGCGCACAACAATGCTTCCACATCCTCATCCTTTCTTGAGAGTGCATGTGCCACCATATTTTGCTTCCCTTTTTTGTAGATGATTTCAAAATTATAACCCAACATCTTTGTGACCCACTTTCGTTTCTCTTCAGAGGTAATCTCTGTTCTAAAAAGTATTTAAGACTATCATGATATGTTTTTACCTTGAAGTGTCTTCCCATTAGGTAGGGTCGCCATTTCTTAAGTGCATGTAGTATTTCCAACATTTCCTTCTCATAAATAGCTTTTTCTAAAAACTTTCCCTTGATTGGATGACTTTCAAAAGCAATGGGTCTTTCACCTTGCATTAAAACAGCACCAATTCCATTTCCTGAGGCAACACATTCCACAATAAAGGTTTTTGTGAAGTCCGGTGTAGCTAAGAACGGTGCTTGGCACATTGCCTCTTTAAGATGTTCGAATGCCTTTGTTGCTTCTGGAGTCCATGAAAATGCATCTTTCTTCAATACTTTTGTTAGAGGTGCTCCTATTCTCCCATAATTTTTAACAAACTTGCAATAACACCCTATCAACCCGAGAAATCCTCACAGATGCTTTATGGATGTGGGGATTTTCCATTCCTTAATGGCTTTAATTTTGCTAGGGTCTACCTTAACTCCTTCATAAGATACAACATGACCCAGATATTCCACCTTTTGTACTCCAAAGAAACATTTGGATCTTTTTTCATATAATTCTTTCTACTCCAATAGTTGTAGCACTTTGTCAACATGTTCAACATGATCCTTCCAAGAATTGTTGTAGATTAGTATATCTTCAAAAAATACTAACACAAATTTTCTAAGGAAGGGTTTGAAAATGGAATTCATCAAACCTTGAAATGTAGAAGGTGCATTGGTAAGGCCAAAAGGCATGACCAAAAATTCATAATGACCCTCATGAGTTCTAAATGTTGTTTTTGGAATGTCTTCAGTCTTCATTCTGATTTGATGATATCCTGAATGAAGATCCAACTTGGTGAAGTAAATTGATCCATGCAATTCATCTGGTAATTCATCAATGACTGGAATGGGAAACTTATCTTTAATAGTGATCTTGTTGAGGTCCCTATAATCTGGACACATGCGCCATGATCCATCCTTCTTGTCCACCAACACTACTGGAGTAGATAAATAACTTTCACTTGGTTGAATTATACCAGCCCCTAGCATTTCTACATTCATATGTTCAATTTCACTCTTTTGGGCATATGGATATCTGTACGGCTTGATGTTTGGAGGCACACTTCCTGGAATCAGATGAATAGCATGATCATGATCACGAATAGGTTGGAGACCTTTGGGAGTCTCAAATATGTTGGAATAATTGTCCAAGACGTTTTGGAGATCTAGAGAAATAGATGATTCTGATGTGGAAACATCTAGCGAGCATAATTGTGCAACTACACCTCTTTGTTCCTTTTTTAGAAGCTTTGTCATACCATTAGAGCTAATTATCTTTCTCGATTTCCCTGCAATACCCCTTAATTCAACTTCCTTTCCTTCCGTAGAAAATTTTGTGAAAAGTTCTTGAAAATTAAAAGCTATTGTACCCAAGGATTGTAGCCATTGGACTCCTAGTACAACATCAACACCTCCCATTGGAATGGAAAGCATTGGGCTAGTCAATACATATCCTCCCATGGATAGCTTGATATTATGGCACTTTCCAGAGCAATTTATCATTCCTCCATTTGCAACCATCACTTGACACTCTGGTGCTGGATATAGGAAGCAATTCAATTCTTTTGCTATCTTACAATGAATAAAATTGTGGGTACTTCCTGAATCAATCAACACTATTACCTTTTTCTTCTTGATTTGTCCTTCTATCTTGATTGTTTGTGGAGTGGTAATTCTAGCCAATGCATTACAAGATATGGTCAGATTCATTTCTTCTTTATCTAGGCTTTGTTCCTGGAGTATATCCTCTTCTTTTGACCTTTCTTGCTCTATTTAGTCTTCCCCTTCACAGTCTATGTAGAATAATTTCTTCTTAGCACACTTATGACCTTTAGTGTATTTGCTATCACAATTGTAACAAAGCCCTTTTGCTCTTTTTTCTTCCAATTGTTGTGGTGTCAGCCTTATAGGTGGTGGAAGACTAGGGGCAACAACGCTTCCATCTTTATAGTTGTGAGTGGTATGCTTCCTGGTTGCCATAATTTTGCTTTCCATTTTTCTTGCTAACCTGAATGCCTTCTCTAATGAATCAGGTTCCAAAGGTGAACATCATGTTGGATATTATCCTTTAAAGTCCCTATGAACACATCAATCATATGCTCCTTTGGAATATTTTTTACCCTTATGTTCAATTTTTGGAACTCCTCAATGTGCTCCATTATTGAACCCTTTTGTTTGAGACTTATCAATTGGCTAAAAAAAGTGCTGCTTTTTGTATCCTCATAATGTGCTGTCAATTCTTCTGTAAAAATTGCCCAAGTGATAACTTGTTTACGAGAGCAAAGCCATTGATACCATACAAACTGATTTGGTTCCAAATATAAAGTTTCAATACGTACCTTTTGTGTGTTTTGCACATTATTGAGATAAAAAAATTGCTCCATCTGTAATATCCATGTTGCGGTATCCTTACCATCAAACTTCCTCATATCGATTTTTGGAATACGGCGGGTCTTCAGTCCAACATTAGTGTCTATGAAATCATGATTAACATTTCTTTTGTTCTCATCATGAGTTTCCTTTACTACCCTTTCACCATTAGTAAGCATTCTTGTAAAAAATTTGTCAAATCTGTCTTCAAATCTTCCATGCATGTCTTCAAATCTATCTTCAAATCGTACATCTTAGCTTTCGCGCTATTCATATTAGCTTCTACGCCTTTCTTTAAACAATCCATCTTAGCTTCTACACCTTTCTTTAAACCATCCATCTTAGCTTCTAAATCTTTCTTTAAACCATCCATCTTAGATATTGTTACTTTTTGTGTAGGTGACACTTGTTGCACTTGGTCTCGTAATTTTGATATATCATGTTGCATTTCTTCCTCTTCTTCATGATTCATGCTAGAGATTTTAGGCTGCTTACTAGGTGTTTGCATTTTCTTTCCTCGGGGCATCAATTACCAATAATAGTGCTTTACTATGCCCTTTGAATTCCTTCAAACTAATTTTTCAAACCAAGCTTATGCAAAAATTTAAAAAAACCACACACATTTTTTCACCTTGTATGAGCTTGATATTGAATCTGATGTATCTCATTAATTTCGGATCATCCAATTCTAAAATTGTGACCTGCAGTATCCCTCTGCGTCCTCTTTCCAATGCCACCAGTCTTATCCGAATTGGATTCTCCAGGGAAGATTTATGCCAAACCTCCCACAGTGACCTCATTATAGACTAGTTCAGTAGAGCGAACTTGCACGACGTGCCACAAGTCATTGTTTTGACCTTTGGCTCTGAAAAATATATACAAGAAACTACAGTTTGTCCTCTTTCTTTACCTTCTTATGAAATTTCAATCCGATGCTTATAGAGAAAGTTATGGCGATTTTCCCCAGGTCGCCTGTTTGGAATGTAATTTAGGAGTCTGCAAAAAGACCAACTTCCTTAGATCATATCTCCGCAAATATAGTGCTAAAATCTTTGAAATTCAGACCCGAGGTTCAGTGCGATTTCGTCTCAAATGGGTTTTCTTTAGCTTCTGAAACGTCGCAGAAAATTTTTTATAGCGAACATTCCATGATGACCTATTTGGAGCAGTGAAACCCTAGAATCCAAAGCTCTAATACCAAATGTTATGAATCTAGCTCACAAAAAGATAGAAAAGATAGATCAATGCCTTAGAATTCAACCTCTTTGAGGGGACAACCTCCTTTACATTACATAAATGAACAATTCTTGGATGATTCAAATGACAAAATCTCCTTTCTATATATAGGAGTCTAAGGAGTCACAATATAACCTAGCCGCCTAACAATAATAATATAAAGCCACAAAAATAACTATAGAGGGATTCTATGGGGCACAGTAATAACAATATGGGGACAATAGGGGCACAACAATATTAATAAGGGATACAACTACAATAGTAATGGGGTAATCACTATTATTATAGGGACCTAACATTATCCAAGCAAGAAGATATCTATGATTCACAAGGGGAGCTAAGGAATATTTTTGGGGTGATTAATGGAGTTTAAAAGTGGAAGCAAACTGTGATTTATGGTGTAAACAAGTTATCTTGGAATTTTTTCTATAACTTTTCTTCTAGGATGTTTTAGACCATGAAAGTTGGAAACTATAGATATAATATCATCATGAACTTATGGAATAAATTTTAAACCTTGTTTTTGTTGATGGTGTTGGACCCGCCAACATGTCAAGGGGATCTCCTCAGTAAGAAGTCCCAATTAGACCTCAAACCGTTTGGTGTAGGAGTTCCAATAGTGTGTCGTATAGCAGTGCCTTGACCACGATTTCACATAGAGACATGTAAGATAACTCTGTTAGTAGCAAAGATGTGACCACTGAAGTGAGTCAAGGAAGGTGCATGAGAGGTTCTAACAACGGTGGGTTGAGATGGGTGCGCCCCTTGGTAACCTTTAATAGTACTCAGATGGGAAGGGAACACACGAGCGATGATGCATCACAAGATGGAAAGCAAGTCAGCTGGCAATCTGAAGTGATGGTTAAACCAATCAACACATTTCATAAAGATTTATACATGCTCATAGAGAATTGTCCATGCATGCGTGCGTAAGAAAGAAAATACATATGCCATTTAGAGTAAACAAGACAGCTGGAATAGGATAAAACATATGCATGAAACGTGTTGGCTCGTATTATATAAAGATTTGTAAGATCCAGTCATAAAATACATCCATGTACACCTACTAGCCCAAACAGTGGAATGTTATAGCCACATCCACCTACTCCTCCAAAGAGATTTACTAGCTCCATGTAGTGGAGAAGCCAAGGCACATTATAATACTATCCAAGCTCCCTCCAAGATAGTCTTATCAGAAGCTTGGCTGACCAAAAGCCTATACAATGAGTTATGAGAGACTATATATAGCAAAGGGTCGGGTGACCCTTTACCCTTTGTTACCATTCAACTACACTCATGATTCTTCACCTACTGCATGACTGTTAAATCCAACTATTGACACTTGACTTACACTTGACATGACTTTACATTACAATGCACATGTACCAATGTGAACAAAATGGCTTGAGTAAGCCATGCTAGACATCACTCTGACTTAAACAACCATGGAAGTCCAACTCCACAACATCCTCATGCCGATCAAAAGTAGCATATTGATGCCAAGATCTATAGTCCTTAATGGTGTCCATGTGTTCCATGCTGACATCCGTCTAAAACCTGACCCTTGCCTCCATAGCATTCGGGTACAATCCTCGAGCTCCTATGTCCAACTCGTATGAAAGCATGCACATCACTATCTTCAAGGTGGCCGGACCAACAACATACTTGTGTATGATGTCTGCACTGATGGGAAATTCTAGGCTAGTGGCGATGCGCATCAACTTGTCGAAGTATGAATCAAGCTCTAGTTGGACCTTCTTCTTTGTATTCACCTGTGTGAGAGTCCTGATTGATGGGATCGCACGTGTGCGCACCACAACATCCAAAATCTTTAATACTCATGCGTGGGAGACCTTTATGTTACTGATGAATTGTGGGAGCTCATCATAGTTCTAGATCTGACTTTGGATACGTGCTTTCAGCTCAACTGCATTGGCTCTCATCATCTTAGGCAAGTGAAGTGGGGCTCCCTTGTACTTCATCATCTATGTTTGCATGTCATTAACAACAGCATGCATGTTCATCAAGATACGTGCTCTTCTAGCACATCACTGCTACCATCCATTGAGATGGATGACTGCCTTGTGCACGGTACCAAACTTGGAGTACAATGCTTGCATAACTATGTCAAGGAAAAATACTTCATCTAGTATTTCCTTCTTTAGTTTAGCTCGGGTGGACATTGTGACCAAGTATCCTCCTTACTTGGCCATTTGTAGTTCCTTTTCCATTTGCTCATTCTCAGCTATTATGAAGTGGACACTTGAGCTAGTGGCTTCAACATACACTCTGGTTCCATCGGCCAAGGCAGCTAGATGTTTGTGCACATTAGTCACGATCACTCATTCCTCAACTTACGTAGGAGACATATGATCCTCCAGAGTTGACACTCTGTGAGACTGCACAACTCTATGTTGGAATTCGTCGAACGAGATGTTGTGCATCTCTTCTTCTACCTAATCACCAAGGATCTCAGTGCATCCTTGGTAATTTGAGACTTGCTCATCATCTGGATGCATATAAGCAGGTGAGTTGACCTCTTTGTGGTGAGGCATGAGGTCGGTATCCTATTCCAACTCCTGCTTCTACATGTCTGCAACTAACTGTTGGAGTTCTTGTTCTATCTCATGAGTGAAGTCTTTCCCCTGTGATGGTTCACCCTATTCGCATGATGCTAGTTGTTCTGATGAATCAACGACTTGTACGGGAGCTGCTTCATCTATTTGCACATGTTGCGCCCCCTTCTATCGCTATTGTTGCTGCGTTTCCCTCTCTTATGTGTGCAACTCTTTTTCCTTTCGGACTTTCTCCCTTAGCTCATGCAACTCCTTCTATGATTCTTCCATTCTCTTCTTATTCCTCTGCCATCAAGCGATTTGCTTGTTACAGTGGTGCCTCTTTGCCTCTATAACCATAGATGCTTGCTCTAAAAGTGGATCTTCTCAAAACTTGCAGCATTGCTCCTTCTCCATGCAATCTACAATCTTCCTCTTACCTTTATCATGCAATGGTATGCTTGCCTCTACTGCCATTGCTACTAATACTTTTACTAGTGCTGCTAGTTCTCTTTGTGATGCTGCTTCATGTTTATTCACTAACCACTCCACGGCGAAGCCGACCTGTTCATTGGGTTTGGAGAAATTGTAGCAATATCTTAATGGGTCCTCCTCAGCCTAATGAAATTCCCTTTGGATCCAATTGAACTAAACTCTCGTGTAGTGATATTTCACAATGGAATGTGCGTCATATGGATTGTAGCTTCAGAGGTCAAGTGGGTACTTCTTCATATATATAGCTTTGACATCTACTTACTTGATACTCTGAATCTCATATAACCCAATCCAGAACGGAAGAGCGGGCCAAGGTTCCTTCTTCTTCTTATGTAGTCTAGCTGTCAATATTATCGAGATGTGATATGCTACTTCTTGCATGACAAGTACATCCAAGGAAAACTTCAATAGAACATGCGGAGGCTTCTCTGCACTGAACATTCGGATGAAGGTGTCAGACGGTGAGGCATACAAATCAGCAATGCCTAACAATGCCTCCATTACTTCCTTTGACATGGAGGGTAGATCCTATTAAAATATCGTCCTGTACATAGGGGTGAAAAAATGATACGACAACCATGTGATTACTCCTCAGAGACTGAATTCGGACAACAACTTGAAATGTTTGTTCACAACAGTCTCCGCAGGTGACCATGCCTACTCCAAACCCAAGAAATCCTATCAGGCACAGACTTCATCTAAGATTTAGGTGGACATGTAGACCTCTACATGCATACCTTCGAGTGACTATCGAGCCTTCGTTACTTGCTCCTTGAGCTGTTGAGCCAATATGATGGACCAGGTACATGGTTTTGCTTCTCTAGCCACTTGGTCTAGTACGATCACCCAACTCTATGGGAAGGTTTCCATTCTTTCTTTTCCATACAGTCAACAAGAAAATATGACCAAGTATTGGTACACCTTCCTTAGTATATTTGTCTTGTATATCTGGTTGGGTGTCAACCTAAATCGAGTTGGCTCCTTTACCGAGTTCTTCAGAATGTCTCTGGAGTTAGCACTGTTGTTGGGCAAGCTGAATGGAGTCTTCATGAAAGTCATGGGCTTTCACACTAATACGTCTTATCATCTTGTGCCCAGAAGGCCACAATCTTCATCCCGCTGACATTGCTCAAGGTCATCGTCTCGGGATTAGTGTGAGAGATGATCCAATGTATCATGTCCACTGGGAATCTGGGATATCTACATGCAATCGGGTACAAGCCGTACTTGTGAATGTTCACGTACACTTGATGGTATTTGAGGTCTTCCCCAAAAGTGCCTGCAAATGTTTCATTGACCTCTTGCCACTTCAGTTTGATGTCCTTGTCTAGATACAACTTTGTATCTTCATAGATCGGCAGACTAGAGGACACTCACTCAACTATTGCTCCAACTGCATTTCCATCAGTGTCTTCTGATGTTGTTCTCTTAGAAGCCATGGAGATGGATGAACACCTAAAAGATATGGAGTCAAGAAACATGCATGGCAAGACATCTGTTAGCGAAAACCAAAGCAAATTCGGGGAATGACACAACACATACCTAGGAAACTGATGGGAAAGATTGCGCAATTTCTTCTAGGAGGTTAGGTGATTGGCTGCCAAAACTACGCAAAAGGAAGTTTGGGTTTTCTGGGAGGCAATATTGAATGTGCAATGCAAAATCGAGACTGGCGGCTAGCTATTGGGATTGTGCAATGCACAATTCCAGCTAGGAGTGGCTGCAGGCTCAAGGACTGCATTGCGTAATTTTATGGGCTAGCAGTCACTATCCCTCAGAAATGTGCAAAATAGTCCTGGAGGACAAAATTGGGTAGAAATTCACATTTCTGGAGAGGAAGGCAAAGCCTTCCTTCCCCAAATTTTGCAATACTATTTTAGTGAAGGCAGAGTTCAGTCCAAGGTTGGCCTGACTCGCCGACAGGCAATTGAAAGAAAATAAGATAGTGAATTCTTGGTGACACTAAGTGATAGAAAAAGTGATTGAAAATGCATGAAAACATGAATGAAATATTCAACAAATAGATCAACATGCATGTGGGTGAAGTGATTCGCCAAATCGGTGAACATTCGTGCAAAACAATTTCATGCATGCCACAGTAGTGATATAGCAATGAAAACTGAAATGGAGCTAGAACAAGCTAGTATACATGTAAATGACTTCAAGAATTCAAAGAAATCAAGCAAAACAACACTCACACAAGAGAATACACAAAAAGTGACAAAAATGCTGAAAAAGACAAGTTGAGGCCACTTAACCATGAATAGCTGAGTTGGATGTGTTGAAGAGTCCTATATGTGATGTGGGATGTTAGATCTCCAAGATCGATGTGAAAGAATGAGCTCTGATGTGTTGAATAAATAAGTTTCGACTCATGACGCGCATGCCACAAATCTAGGAAAAGCGACACTTCTAGGAAAGTTTCTAAAACAACTTTTCGTGTAACCTCCAACTACTAAAAATATCTCCTTGAATCATGGGATGCCTTTTTCTATTTCAGGAAAAAGAAAGCCATGCATGCAAGTCAAGTTTCCTTGGTCCTAGGTGGAACTGGTCAACCACACTGCTCATCCATGAATCTGCTCAACTACTTGAGAAAAATGTGCATTTTTGGTTGGGAGTTGGGTCGGCTGCCCAGGAGATTTGCACAATTTCTGGGCAGAGCAGCTGACTGCTACCCAGATTTGTGCAAATTTTGGACTAAGTAGCCCTACTGGGGAAAATTGAGCAATTTTCACTCGGAGTGCTGATTGGGAGAATCGCATAATTCTGGAGCCCAATAGGCTGCAAAACAAGACTGTGCAATTTCTAGTTGGAAGGTTGGTTACCCTCCAGAAATGCACAATTTCTTGGGGGAGTTTCTTAGCCTGCAGCTGCACCAATTCCGGGTGAACAGCCTGTCAGGGGAATGCACCATGTTGTGATCGAAATGTTTCCTTTGTTAAAAAAAAACATTAAAGATTTTGAACTTGACGAAGCAAGGAAAGGAGCGGTGAAAAGTTGGTAGGGAGGCACCAAAATGAGGCTAAGGAAGAATTTTGGAGGGTGGTTGTAGCCGCTACAACACTTGGCGATGCACTGGTAGAACTCCACCTCTCTTAATGGACCTTGTTCATGAAAAGCAAGTCTAACACCTCTGAAATTATTGTTCAGTTCTCATCTCATCTTGGTTTCAAACTAGCTTGATTATAGGATGTAGTATCTGTGAAGCTCTTGGTCGATTGACACATATTCCAAGCCAAGGCAACACAGTTTTTTCAGTTGGGGTTGAGGGGTATATTGATACAAAAGTAGTATAGTTGTCAGAGTCTTAGTTTCATCTCTGGTGTTGCTTCATTTCCAGCAGACCTGGATAGTACCTTATTGGAGTCACGTAGGAACACAAGTATGGCTCTGCTACCAGCGAGCCTGGTCAATACCCCTCAGATTTACTTGCATCACCTCCCTGTGCAAGAAGCCTTTCTCTTCTTTCTCCTGATTCATTATTCATTTTTTTTCTTTTTTTTTTTAAACTATGCATAGCACTTATTCATTTGAGGGGCGAAAGAGGGTTCCCGACTTATTGAGAGCAGAAGAGGTTGTTCCAGTAGAGAAGTAGTTTATTGTATCTATGACGTGCCTGTTAAGGTTTTCCCCCTCACCCTACTCTACATGACTGAGTTGACAAGGGTTAACCCAAAAACAACCAACTAGAGAAGGTGACACTAGTTAGCGCACAAGCGTTGTGTTTTCACCAAGGTTCACTTTTGAATAGTACGTATTTTCCTTCGATGTATCACGGACTAAAAGTAACGAGCTCTTCGTACAGAGGAAAGATGACAGAT
Organism: Pinus tabuliformis; assembly: GCA_031772625.1. Taxonomy (NCBI): domain Eukaryota; kingdom Viridiplantae; phylum Streptophyta; class Pinopsida; order Pinales; family Pinaceae; genus Pinus; species Pinus tabuliformis. The sequence continues at coordinate 704,992,600 of CM062806.1, read as the reverse complement.
AACCAAGTAGTGATAGTTGTACAATCCCTCTTGTACTTCACCCAACTCATTTCAAGAGTCATACATGGTTTCATGCGAAACTAACCTACGAACGAAACGAGTGAACTAAAAAAAACAAGAAAACTAAAAAACAAAAAAGAAAAGCAAGAGTAGAAGCAAAAGTGAAATCAAAGCAAGTAAGCAAGCAAGCAAACAAGCAAACAAGAAAATAATCAAACAAAGCAAGTAAGCAGACAAGCATGCAAGCAAACAACTGAAAGAAAACACTACTCCTACTCCTACACTAGCGGTGCATGGGCCTGATCATGTGAAGTGATATTTCCAATGCAGCCACCGACACATTTCTTGACCCATGTTGGTGTAGGCTTGGTCTGCGAGCAACCCAGTTGTGCGAAATAGTAAGCAAGAAAGATATAATAATGAACACAACCACACTTCGTGTTTGGTAGTGCCCACAGGATATAAGTGAGTACAAGTGCATGACGAGTAGTCCATGGACTTATCACGGTGTTGTGTGACACTGCATGCAACTTTGAAGCATAAGCACACTCTTGACTGTGACATGCAAGAAAATGAAAGAAACAAAGACAACTTGCATCACAAAAGAGTGCTCGAAATGTAGGATTCCTCCAATGCATGAGCGATGGGATTGTGCAGTTCGAGTTGAGGAAGTATGATCTATGTGTGAGGTGGATCTCCAATGCATACAGATGAGTGATGAGGAGCCTTGGGTGATTGAACAATTTCATGATCGGAAGTGAGACTAACCCCAAGAGAGCGAGGACCTCACATAACCATCAGCTCACGTTGAAGTGCCTCAACGGTCTTGGGTGTTTCAACTTCATCATCAGATAGATCATCATAAACCGGGGGCTTCAAAAGATCAACTGTGATAGACTCATGACCGTGATTGTTGGCTTCGTGGGGCCTGACCCAGGTTCCGAAGTGATTTAGCCAAGAAAATCCTAGTACTACTGGCCCTTTCAGCAACAATCCGTGGAGCACGGACTAAGGTCTCACCCAAAGTAGTATGGGAGTGATCTGAAAATGTGATCTTAAAACAATATTAAGGTATTTCACACTCATGTGTAGGAATGCCTATATTTCTTAGTGCAACGGATCGAAAAGATTGTGAATAATATAGGCAGTGAGCAGTTAGAAAAACATAACAGGCACACACATCAACACAGAAAATAATCAAGGAGTTCACCAGACTTCCTAGCTATGTCTCCTGGTCTAGCTCTCTGTGGTGACCTCTCTATTATGTCTTCAAGAGTATATTATTACAAGCGTGAGCTAAAATCGAGTCTCAACACAATAGTGACAAAACAACAGGGATTTACATGAAATCCTCAAGTCTACAAGAGTACACAGACTCTCCCTCTTTCTCTCTATCTTCTTCTTTCTCTCTGTCTCAGCGAATCCTTGCTCTGTCTATGACAATGAGTGGATTTTAAGCCTATCGGTGCTTGTCTTTCGTCTCCCCTTTCGGGCTCTCTAGCTCCCAGCCTCTGTCTGTTCAAATCCCCTCTCAGCGTTAAAAATTCATTGTAAAACGCCTTCAGGTATGGTGGACACTTGGTTTTAAATGTAAAGGACCACTAGCATGGTTGAAATCCCCAAAAAGTCAATTCTCTATTTACATAGAGAAATACACTGAAAACACTGAAAAATCCGACAAAACACTTTCTATCGGACTTCAAATAATATTAAATCCGCCTTATAATCCTATCAGGTCCACCTTTGGTCGCTATCACAAGCCCATCATCAATCTGCGTGATCTCCAATCCAATGGTTGATATCTATTTTGGGTGGCTTAGGTGTGTAGAGACTACCCACCCAAAAAGGTGGTTTTTCTCTCTCCTCTTCAAGGCATGTATTGGCCAGTGTATGGGATCAGGTGGAACCCGTCCAATACCACTTACCGCCTGAGGCCCACCTGAAATCTCGCTCATTGCAGAACTCAAATAATATAAGGCTGCATCTATAATTCCTTTCGATTCTATCTTTATCGCTTTGGAGCATTTTCCTTTGTATTTAGGTTTTTATACAAAAATGCACTAATATACAAAAAATCCCAACAAATCCCTTTATATCAAAACTCAAAACTTATAGGGTCGCATTTATAAAACCTGTCAGATCCGGCTATCGCAACTCACATTTGTATTGGCCCCACTCCTTTTTATCACTGTGACGCGATATTGAGATGCAATATATCGCAATCACATATCGCATAGTCCTCGGGCCGTGGTTAGTCCTCCTTGGGTTTTTTAGCGATGCGATATTGCGAATAAATCTAGACCATTGATATGTGCACTTGATCGATGGTCCTCATTTACTTACGTTGATCACTGTTGCAATTCTCATATCACTGCCTCTGATATCTCCAGCTGGCGTCCACCGATTGCGATATGCCGATTAGATCTAGACCATTAATCGGTTCGATCCGACAGCTCCTATGCAGCGTCACTCCCACCTTTGCTTAGCTTTGTTTTCCGCCTTTATTTCACTGTTTTCCATTGCAATAGTGTTTCTGATAGTTAAGTATATGAAGACTTAGAGGTTTCTAGGATCCATCCTGGATCAGGGAGGGTGCTAGAACCAGGTTTCCGCACCCTGGGGATGTCTGATATGTGGTAATTGGTACGCGATTAAACCATCACGTTTACTGGGCTACGTGCACCTGCATGCCCTTTGCGCAGCTCTAGCCACAGCGCGACCAGTGTTAATTACCCAAATATTCCTTACTTAGGTTCTGTTCGCTAATTACTAAGAGAATTTTCATACATAAGCATTCATATCAATGTTTACCAAGTGCGCGCATATAAAGAAATAGATACAATTAACACATCACATCAAAATACAGATCCAAGAAATAGATGCACAATATGCCGAATCAAACCTATCTTTATTAATAATCCTTTTCAAGTTCCATTCAATACAGACCCAAATTTTCCCTCCACACTCAGCTGCAGGGGACCGCACACTTAATTGCGGACTCTACTAGGCTTCTGTGCACTCACCTGTAGAGCCTCTACCTACTACTACGACCCAATACACTTCAGTTCCACTTCTGTCCTCTAACCATGCCTTCGCATTTGTCTATTACTTTCTTAATTCCCCCAAAATCTAACTTTACACTTAGAGCCTCGCTTTATTTATACAATCCCATGGTCCACGGACCATGGGTAGGCCGACACAACTTTACATTATTTTACAATTCTTAGGGCAGACAACCCTAAGAGTCATCCTAGACTTTCGCGCTCCGCGTCTGTACTTCGCAGAGTATTTACATTACATTGACCAAAACTCGGGCTTTATGCCCCATAACCTATTGGGGGGGATCCCATGCCCAACCGGCCCCCAACACAATCATCATGACTCATCCCAAGTCACTGTGCAGTGATCTTGGCACGAAGCCCTTCCAACTATGTCTGGGTTGCGCAAAGGTCCGCAATGCACTGCTCTGCCGTCTGTTGGATCTGCTCTACTCACTCGACTGAATGCTCACTGTCAGGGTCAAATCATTGTCTTAAAGCATGCATCACTTTCATCTCTGTGAGTTTTCATTCGATGTTGGTTGCGATGAGGAAGGCCTCATCAATCTAGGGCAGGATGTGTGCTTTAAGTACTGCCTCTTTTTAGCGCGCGACATCCACTTGTTCCTTCAATTCCTTCGCTTGCTGTAGCTTCACGAGCTGCTGGGTCAGGACCACTCTCTATGTCGTCACGTGCACACTATCATATTGCATTTGAAGCTCTCACGCCTCTGTTTCCAAGCACTATATGGTGGGGTCCTCCTATAGGGATGTGAGGACCGCGAAGGATTCTTCCAACATTGTTGTACAAGTCTGAACTGCTTGTCCTATTTCCTCCAACCCCTTTCCGATAGTGTCATCGCGCTATTCCTAAACTTTTGGGGGTGTGGATGACTACGCCTTAATCGCAGTTCAACAATCTGAAGGTTGAGGTCCAGATGGATCCTCATTGCTTTCTCCTTTGCCTCACGGAATCCACTAGCCATTTTGTGAATCTGCACTCTTATTGGTAGATTTGTCGCAATCTCTAGCTCTAGGGCGCAGTGACATGCTTCCTCTACTATTTGCCCTAGCTGCTAATTCTACGCCGATGCTTCATCGTGTTGTAGGATAAGCTGCTCGATGTTGATTCGTTGTTCACTGAGCATTTGCACTGTGCGTCCTTCCCTAGTGCGGAGTTCTATTGTCACTCTGTCCTCTAGCTAATATAATATATCCCGCGGAAGGGTAGCCAAGTTTAGGCCAAGTCCCTTGATCCGGCCTACCGTGGATCTGTCCTCTATGCTATCCGATGTTAGTGCTCCTTCCGAAAATGCGACGGTGTTAGTCATTTTGGCCCGCAACAATTGCTCTATTGCCGATGTATTTGTAGCACCATAGAGAGCTACCGTTCCTTCCTGTGGGGGTTGCACCTGAAGGTGTTGCAGCTACGCCTTGAGGGACCCCAACACATTCTATAGCTCCATCATTTCTTCCTAAAGCAATTCCCTCATGACCTCGTGAACTGTGTCGCCGATGTCGTATAGGTCACCCTTTGTCAACGTAATAGGTTCACCATCCAGTTTGGAAGCCTTGGTCTTCTTCCACGGCCCTGTTCGTTCTGTACCGCGTGGCCATTTTAGTTGTATAGATGTCATGCTTGGGTTCATGTCTTTCGTTGTGTCTTCTATCCCCTGTCTTGTGGTCAAGTTTGGGCCTATTTCATCTTGCGTCGTGGTGGCCCTGGTTGCCAGTGCTACTGCAGCCTTTTCGGTGGCCTTGGTCTGCTCTGCGGCGGCCTTTGCTGCCTCGCGGGAAGTCCTTACTTCCTCGGCCAACTGCTCGTTACACTTCTATTGAGCCAGCATCTTAGTGGCATCCTTCTATTTTTGTATCACTATCTCATCACGTGTCGCCAGATCAGGGGCGTGCCACTCGGGTGGCCATGAGTCGAGCACAACGAAAACAACATCATCAATCATGATGAAAGGGACTTTGGTCCAGTTCTGGTCCGGATCCTTCCGCGCCTTGATATACACATTGTGCATATCCACCTTAAAGTCTATGAAGCTCCGTAGACTATCGTACACCGTGGGGGATAGGCGTGGCCTTTTGTTGATCCACATCTCGACGCTTGCCTCCATGAGTACCCAGAAGATCTTGGTCTCATAGATTCACGTGGTGTCCTTTGTCGCCCAAAGCGACGCATACTTTGCCACCTTTGGTAAGTCCTACTCAAGAGGAGGAAACTGACTGTCCTAAGGCAACTCCCCTGCAACCAACAAGATGGATAAGAGCAACCACATGTAGTGGAAGGTCTTACCCTACTCCTGGGCCTCCGTACAGTTCATCGGAAACTCTTCGCAGAGGAACTACGCCCAATTGAAGTGTACCCCCTCTGCGCATTGTTCAGCTAGCGCAACAACCGTTGCTGGTACCTCATTGTCGCAACATTTTCTCATCACCTTCCCAACCCACAATTGGGTTGTTATGCACACCCCTTTGTCTTGAATGCTATTGATTACGTAACCTCTCTACTTCTTTTCCAACTTGTATTTCTTCTTCATGGCCTCCATCAGCGCCAAATCACCACTTTTACCAACTATTTCCATAGGGTTCCTTCCCATACACGGAAGGTGAGAAATCCTATGAATAAGCTCTGTCATGATAGGAATAGGCTCCTCTAGCCACAAGTACCCATTGTGCACCAGGAAAAGAAATTGCCTAATGACAAATATCGTGAATGGTGCCCAGTGAAAATGTGGAATCCGTAGTAGGTGGAGTAGCTGGCCTCCTCCACACCGCGTAGCCATTTCTACAGCTTTATCACTGTAACTAACCCCTCCTTGCTCTGTTTCATGAGTTGGATGGTCTCCAAATGTGGGAATTTTTCGCTATCTGCGAGGTCCCAATCTTCAAATTTCATCGTGGGCACGCGGCCCAGAATCGATCCTTCAAACAAAATTCCATCTGGGAGAAGCAGAGTTTGGAGTGCGCTCTTAATGACATCCAACTCTTTGGGTACTTTTACTCTCCCTTTCCACTGAGGGACATACTTGGGCAGTTTTGCTACAGCGCGCACTAGCTGAATGTCTTCCTCCATTTCTTCATCCACCTCGATTTCTTCTATGAACGCTTGGAGATCCTCTTACTCATCATCTGTCTCAAGATTAACATTATTTCCCTTGCCTTCCATATACAGTTTATCGAATTGTGGATTTCACGAAGACATATGGACTAGTCCTACTTCTTGTGGCTCCTTTTTGGGCCTTGGCGTCGGAGGCAATTTAGGAATTTTTGTTGCATCCCCCACCGGCGGCATAGGGCTATGCACAACTCCCTCGGTTGTTGACATCATTCTATTCAAGAAATCCTATGTCTCCTTGGCAATGTCTCAAACACTGAACTTGCTCTCAAAGCCTCCTAATTCTTCAGGTCCATACCCAATTGATAGTGTAACAACTGAATTCTCAAAATGCCAAGGGTTGTTTGGTGGAGAGACACCTATGATTTATAGGCCATTTTGAATTCAAATTCGACTGTTCCACCCTTATTCAGCTTATTAATGTGAGATTGGTGGTAGATCATCCCAAATCTAGTTTTGATGTCGTGTCTTAATTGCTAGCTGCCCGATCGCCATTTCCTTAAATTGGACATCTTGTCATGAAGAGTGACAACAATAGTCACTTCCCAACATACCCATGCGGCAGCGCAACCCCCTATGCGTGGACACGACCCATGTGACATATTGATCCTGCATGCAACCTCCTTACCACGAAAATCCCACACAGACTCTTTTATAGTCCCACACTCTCTTTCAACTGCTTGGAGCACTTAGACTGTGCTTCCTACGGATAGTCAGGTGGTCGCGCCACCTATGCAAGGCTTCAATTCACTTCCAGCCCGGTCCGCTGGCCCTCCTCAGTTACCCTTGCACCAGTCAGCACCTCACGTTCTTCCTTGTGCGGTGTGTTTCCCAAGTTACTTTGTCTGATAAGGTGCTATCATAGCCATGGTAGCAAAGCCAGAAATTCTTGGCAACAATCTTCTAATGTAGTGGTATGGCTGCCCATATCTTGTCCTGTCATTCTATCGACGCGACATGCTTGTGCAATTTTAGTTTCCATTTTTTTGATTTTCACATCCATTAACATGCTTTTCTGCCTTAGTCGTACTCGATCTTCTTCATGTTTGCGAAGCTCAAGCTTCCCTTGCCGAATGGCTTTCTGAATCCGCATATGTTTGTCCTCGTGTGGCTGCATAATTCCTTCATCCCGATCCTCGCGTGCTGTCCCAATTATGGGAGCTATTGCTTGAGGATTCCTTTCCTCCAAAACTATGGCCTCGACTTTGCTCGTCAGCTTTGGAATCATTTCCGTGCTCAAGTTTTTGTACATGGCCCTATAGGCCCATCGGACTTCTGGTACGCGCAGGTCCCCATCGGTTCGGCTCGCCTGGTGGACCCTGTCCAGGATTCCGCATACCTTCTTGAATGCTTCTACATGGAACCTCTATGGGGTGCGTCACTTCTCCTGTTGTTGCGTCCTGTTTTGATTTTCGATTCTTAGTTTGGGGTGTGTTTGTGTGGACTGCATAGCACATATCTGTACCCATCGACATAGGTGGGTGTGCAAGTCGTTCGAAACTGGGGGCTTCCAAACTGCAAGTGCATCATCCTTCTACCTCCATGCCATTCTTCAAAATTTCCTTGATGGGTACCCCACCATCGTGTAGGTGTTGTGCACAATTCCCACTTCAACGCATCGAACCATTGTTGTTCTGGTACTGCGCTTTCAAATTTTCTCAGGAATTCATCCATCGTTGTTAGTCAATCATATGTCAGAAGCTATTGTGCCTCTTTTGTCACCCAACGTAGTGATCTAACCATCATGTTACAATTCAGTGTTGTCACTTCGTGCAACTGATTCTGCTAGTGCTCTACTTCTTTGTCTGAATCCGAAGTGCAGGAGCTTTCACGCTCCCATGAGATTCTCCCATTTGCATTTGGATTCACTTGATCCTGGTCTCATGCAGTTATCTTGTAAATACAATCCAGCTCATCATCCCTTTCATCGTCACACATTGGTTTAGTGTAGCGCACTCCTTCGGCTGGGTCTAGTGGGACTACTACGCGTAGCAAATTTTTCTCGAAGATCATTTTGCACTTCTTCAGATTGATGACTCCGTTCAAATCAGTGGCCCATTCAATTCCTAACAGTGCATGATATGGGTTGTTGTCATCGACAATCTCTATCACTTCAAAATCCGTTTGTGTGCTCGCGCCTTCAATATCAACTGTTACCCCTTGCAACCTCCCCATGGGAAAAATCTTTTATTGGTTCACCATTCATAATTGAATAGGGGACCACTGTAATGTGGGCTTGCCCATGCATTCCCATGTTTTCTTCGGTAACACATTCGCGTCCGAACCCAGATCTAGGACTCCATGATCCATTTCATACTCACCAATCTACGCAATCAATCTCATCTCCCTTCCAGTGCGCAAGGCATGCTCTCCCAATTTCCGGACTACGCGCGATTCTCCTAACCCCGCGCACCTAGTGATCAGCTCTTGTAGTCCCTTAACTACCTTGTTGTTGCGTAGTAGTTTCATGCATGTCTCCAGAAAGGTAGTAAGCATAGAAGGATCCATCTCTGGCTCTGGTTGATCCTTACTACCGGAAGTGGAGGCCTTTGCGAAGCTCTTCCTAGCTTCCATGAACATCTCCTTTGTGTGATCTTTGTCAAACTTAGGTTCCTTTGCAAGAGCCTTGTGAACCCATGTATCTTTGTTAGGCTACTTCCCCTTTTCCTCACCCGTGGTTGCACCACTTCTAAGCATCATGTTCACATTCAGGTCTTCTTCGCACAGTTCTGACCTCATCATTTTTATATTTCGAGTCAGAGGAGGCTAGAAGACCACTTTTTTGCACATTTGTGTGATTAATGTAGGGCAATCTCATGATCAAACTAAGCACACTATGAACATGATATCCTCGTTGGGTTGGTACACTCGCAGGCATAGTGCCCTGGTCCTCTGCAATTGTAACAAATTAACTGTTCACGGCCCCTTCCTGGTCCCATTCCTCCTCGTCCTCGACCTCGTCCCTAAAATCCAACGCGCGACATCCCCTCAGCTGGGTCAAGAGCTCACATTTCTATTTACATTCTATAGGCTGGGGTGTGATCCATCATTAACTCATAGCTGTGACAAGTGCGCTTGTTATGGCCTACCGACCTGCAGAAATTACAAAACAACTGCTAGGGAGTCTATGCATAGTTTTGCAACAAATGACAATTATCCGTCATGTGTTTTCATCCTATCTGATAGATCGCACACCATAACGCGGGTATTGCACTCGGCCTTGCCTGTGCCTCTGGCCTCAATGGCATTGGCCCCCCTCCTACCAAGTAGTTCGAGAACACTGGACAGTGATCCTTGTCATGGCCCTGGCCTTTGCATTTTATGCACCATACTTCCTTGCACGCCTTTCGCCGCGGTGCCCTATCTGCTTCAAGCTTTGCATTTCTAAACAAAACTTTTGTAGCTGCGCGTGGATTCGTTGAACTCCTAACCTAGGATCTTGTATTAGGGTCTCGTGCAACCTCATCGCCATTTCCAATGCTTCGGCCTAGGTAGAAAGTTTCTGCTGTGATAGTGTTGTTCTCAAGTATGGTGTCATAGATGCTATAAACCATGCGTGATATTGTGCATCCGTTAGCATCATATTGGCTTTTCGGATCATAGTCTTCAACCTTTGGTCCAGATCCCAGGGAATCTTGCCTAGAATCATTACGATCTCTTTAAACCCGATGATTGACTGTTTCTCTGATTTAGGCCTGCTAAATTCTCTGTTCAACGCATTCTGGATCATTGCTATCCTTGCGTTTGGGTGGTCGTTGGAGTGCTTGATGTACCACATTAATGCGCAATCCTGTAGCGCGCTCACCAATGTAGCCTTCTTAATATTGTCATTCATGACACCTTGTGCTTCCCATACTACTCTTACCACGAACCAGAATTGATTCGGGTCCTCATTACCTACTCCTCTAAATACCGGTAGTTTGATCGCGCTCGCCATATTGAACTGTGGAGGTGGTGGCGGTGGAGTGGATGGGGATGGAGGTGAGGGAGGTGGAGCGAGTGGGTGGAGTTAGCCGCAGAATCCGTTGCCTTATGAAACTAACCACATTTCTTAGAGAAACTTTCGCGAGCTCATCCTCTCTCTCCTACGAGGGTGAAATTAAGGGACTGTTTTCTAATTCTTCATTGCTTCCGCTTTTGTAGATTCTTCCACTCCGCGTAGTCCCAAACATTAATTTATTCTCATAACCCGCTTTTCACATAATAGGATCTTAATCCAGGTATTCAAAGATTTAATATACTTACCTCACGGTCCATTGAGAAAATCTCGTTCTGCCTCACTGTAACTGATGGTTATGTCCACCGCAAACTCAATGATAAATCCTCCTATTACTCGGTCGAGCCAGTGAGCCACAACTCACGCTATCTTATACGTTGAGGCCTCTATTCTGCGCACTAGCTCCGGAGTCCACACTATCGGTTGGTCGAGCCTATACCTTCCCTGGCTGTCGGCTAACCTTGCGATCCACTCATACAATTTAGATGGAAAGGATGCAAAGAAAATCTCATGGATTTCTGTATACACGTAGTGATCCAGCCACCTTTTCTCAGATACTTGTGGAGTTCTGTTTTCTTGTGCCGCAAACTCATGAATCTTTCTTATCCAACCACTCTTCAATTTCCTTCTTTGTTGGGTTCTAGTGGCATGACATTAGACATCCCTTATGCAGATCCCGGTCCCGGAAATGGAACCATTTGTTGGCTTAGTGGGGCCTAACCTAGTTTCGGAAGTGATTTAGCCAAGCAAATCCTAGTGCTACTGGCCCTTTCAGCAATAGTTCACGAAGCACGGATTGAGGTCTCACTACAAGTAGTATGGGAGGGTGCTAGAACCAGGTTTCCGCACCATGGTGATGTCTGATATGTGTTGATTGGTAAGCGATTCAACCTTCACGTTTACTGGGCTACGCACACCTGCGAGCCCTTTGCATCCTTCGCGCAACTCTAGTTGCAGTGTGACAAGTGTTAATTACCCAAATCTTCCTTAATTAGTTTATGTTCGCTAATTACTTAGAGGATTTTCATACATAAGCATTCATATAAATGTTTATCAAGTGCGCGCATATAAAGAAATAGATACAATTAACACATAACATCAAAATATAGATCCAAGAAATAGATGCACAATATGTCGAATCAAACCTATCTTTATTAATAATCCTTTTCAAGTTCCATTCAATACAGACCTGACTCTACCTTGTGCACTCAGTTACAGGGTCTGCACACTCAGCTGTGGACTCTACTAGGCCTCTACGCACTCAGCTGTAGAGCCTCTACCTACTACTATGACCTAATACACTTCAGTTACACTTCTATCCTCTAACCATGCCTTCGCGTCTATCGATTACTTTCTTACTTCCCCCAAAAACTAACTTTACACTTAGAGCCTCACTCTATTTATACAATCTCATGGTCCGCGGACCATGGGTAGGCCAACACAATGTTACATTATTTTACAATTCTTAGGGTGGACAACCCTATGACTCATACTAGACTTTCGTGCTCCGCGTCCATACTTCGCAGAGTCTTTAGATTACATTGACCAAAACTCAGGCTTTAAGCCCCAAAACCTATTGTGGGGGATCCCATTCCCAACAGTGATCAAATATGGAAACAAATGGATCATGACTACCATGACCAAAAAAATCAATAAATTCATCAGCATCCTCATGATCAGATGAGTTAAACATAGGTGTAGATGAAAAGAGAACAAATTCATCCTCTATGTTTCATGAAAAGACAGATGAAAGATCAAGTGGATTTTCAATGAATAACTTACCCTCTCCATTATGGAATGATGGACCAACACCCAGTGAGTCGTGCAAGTGTCAACAATGGGTGCATCCATGGATGAGTACACACATGCAAAATCATGGATGGTAGTTTCACCAAAGATGTTAGGAAAGAATGTAGGGGGCTCAGACAGAAGGGAGTCATCCTTTGCCGAGTGTTGATGCTCAAGCTCCCACTCATACTCTTCGTGAATGACAATGCATGTTGGTTGTGAAACACCAACTCCATTAATGGCTTGTTCCTCGTTCACAACAAGTGAAGAGTCCAGAATGGATGAACACAAGACAATATCATCTGAAGGAACACCCGATTGTGAATATGGAGGTCGCAAAATAGAATGCATATGAGAACTCAAAGGAATCATAACGAAATCTACATGAAAATTGAGTGAAGTTATGTTGGGAGGATGTGAAAGCTAAACAAGTGTGTGAGCATGATCCGCAACATCACTCGGCAGTAGTGGGGCTGTTGAATGAGGGGATGGCAGATAGTTAGTCAAGATAGTGACTGCATCCACATGAGATTGCACAACTCCCTCACTGAGAATGTGAGCAAGGCTTGATCTAAAGCTTCTTCTTGGGACGAGAAGATTTCTTAAGGAAATACTCGAACCGGTCCCAAAGAGATGCAAATTTCATCTAGCTCCTCGGCGCTTGGAACTGCAAGTCACGGAGGCGCTGTTAAAAATCAATAACCGATTCATGTGGAGCCTACTATTTCTGTAGCGTTTTTGGTCAGGATATTCTAGATCAAAATGATAGAAAGTGTCTTCAATGAGATCACAAAAGTGCTCAAGTGAGTGCATGCTGTCAGCCAGTTGGCTGAGCAGCCATTGATGTGGAGATTCGCGAAGTTTGTGTGCAAGAAACAAGATGGCATGTTCATCAGAACACCCATCTTCCTCATGAAGCATGGAAAGAAATTTATGTAAGTACTCAGGCTAGGCCACTTCGCCTTCATCATCATATGTGTAAGTGGAGAAGACATAGAAAAAATCCCTTGTGATGGAGACATATTCGCGATTCGAGAAACATCACGGAGGGAGAAGAGTGCAAGAATCCATGAAAGGTATGCAAAGCTTCAAAACTGGATGAGAGGACACAGCTTGTCATCTGGCCCTCCTTCTAGTGCCAGAAATGTTGATGGTACTAGACCCGCCAACAAGTCAAGGGGATATCCCCAGTAAGAAGTCCCAATTAGACCTCAGACCATTTGGTGTAGGAGTCCCAGCACTGGGTCATATAGTAATGCCTTGATCACTATTTCACAAAGAGGCAAGTAAGACAAATCTGTTAGTAGTAAGGGTGTAACCGTTGCAGTGCATCAAGGAAGGTGCATGAGAGCTTCTCACCCCAGTGGGTTGAGATGAGTGTGCCCCTTCGCAACCTATAACAGTACTCGGATGGGAAGGGAACACATGAGCGAAGATGCCTCACAAGATGGAAAGAAAGTTAGCTGGAAATCAAATGTGATGGTTAAACCAATCAAAACATTTCAGAAAGATTCATACATGCTCATACATAACAATCCACACATGTGTGTGTAAGAAAGCAAATACATATGCCATTTAGAGTAACAAGGCAACTGGAATACAATACAACATATGCATGAAACGTGTTGACTCTTATTATATAAAGAAGTGTAAGTTCCAGTCATACAACACATCCATGTACACCTGCTAGCCCCAACAGTGGAACATTACAACCACATCTACCTGCTCCTCCAAAGAGATGTACTAGCTCCTTGCATTGGAGAAGCCAAGGTGCATTACAATACTATCCAAGCTCTCTCCATGATAGTTTTATCGGAAGCTTGTTTGACCAAAAGCCTATACAATGAGTTATGACGGACTATTTATAGCAAAGGGTGGGGTGACCCTTGACATTCCCCTTTGTGACCATTCAAATACCCTCATGACTCTTCACGTACTCTATAACTATTACATCCAACTATTGAAACTTGACTTACACTTGAAATGACTTTACATTACAATGCACATGTACCCATGTGAACAAAATGGCTTGCGAAAGCCATGCTAGACATCAATCTAACTTAGACAACCATGGAAGGCCAACTCATCAACATCCTCATGTTAATCAATAGTAACATATTGATGCCAAGATCTGTAGTCCTTGATGGTGTCCGTGTGTTCTGCGGTGACATCCATTTGAAAGCTTACCCTTACCTCCCTAACATCTGGGTACACTTTTGGGGCTCCTCTATCCAACTCATCTGAAATAATGTGCATCATTGTCTTCAAGGTGGCCAGACCAACAACATATTTGTGCATGATGTCTACACTGATGGGAAATTCTGGGTTGGTGGCGATGCACATCAACTCGTCGAAGTATGAGTCAAGCTCTAGTCAGACTTGCTTCTTTGTCTTTTCCTAAGTGAGAGTCCCGATTGATGGGATCACATGTGTGTGCACCACAACATCCAAACTCTTAAATACCTGTGCATGGGAAGGCTATAAAATACTGATAAGTTGTGGGAGCTCATCACAGTTCCAGATCTAACTATGGGTACATGCTTTCAGCTCAACTACATTAGCTCTCATAATCTTCAACAAGTGAAGTAGGGCTCCCTTGTACTTCATCATCCATGTTTTCCTGTCATCAACAACAGCATGCACGCTCAGCAAGATGTGTGCTCTTATAGCACATCGTTGTTGCCATCCATTGAGATGGATGAATACCTTGTGCATGGTACAAAACGTGGAGTACAATGCTCACATAATTGTGTCAAGGGACAATACTTCATCTAATATTACATTCTTCAGTTCAGCTCAAGCGGACATTATGACCAAGTCTCCTCCTTGCTTGGCCATTTGTAGTTCCTTTTCCATGCACTCATTTTTAGCTGTTAGGAAGAAGACACTCTATCTAGTGGCTTCGATATACACTCTGGTAGCATCAGCCAAGGCAGCTGGATGTTTGCACACATCAGTTACGATCACTCGTTCCTCAAGTTGCACAGGAAACGTATGATCCTCGGGAGTTGACACTCTGCGAGACTGCACATTTCTATGCTGGGATTCATCGAACGAGGTGTTGTGCATCTCTTCTTTTGGCTGATCACCAAGGATCTCAGTGCCTCCTTGGTCATTCAAGACTTGATCATCATATGGATGCATGGAAGTGGGTGAGTCAACCTCTTTGTGGTGAGGCATAAGGTCGGTGTCCTCTTCCAACTCTTGCTGCTCCACGTTCGCATCCAACTGTTGGGGTGCTTGTTCTATCTCATTAGCAAAGTCTTGCCCCTGTGATGGTTCACCCTGTTCACCTGATGCCCACTATTATCAACTACTTGTACAAGCATTGCTTCATCTATTTGCACATGTTTCGCCCCTTGTTGTATCTGTTGTTGCTGCACTTCCCTCTCATGTGTGCGCAACTCTTTTTCCTTTAAGAGTTTCTCCCTCAAGTCATGCAACTCCTTCTTTGCTTCATCCATTCTTTTCTTATCCGTCTACCTTCGCGTGATTCACTTGTTGTGCTGGTACCTCTTTGCCTCTATAGCCATAGATGTTTTCTCTACAAGTGAATCTGCTTGAAACTTGCAGCTTTGCTCCTCCTCCATGTGATCGACAATCTTCCTTTTACCTTTGTTGTACATTGGTATGCTTGCCTCAGTTGCCACTGCTGCTACTGCTATTACTAGTGCTACCAGTGCTCTCCATGATGCTCCTTCATGTTTCTTTTCTAACCACCCCACGAAAAAGCTAACCTATCCATTGGGTCTGGAGAAACTGTAGCAATATCTCCATAAGTCCTCCTCAACCCAGTGAAACAAACCGAGGATCCAATTGAATTGAACTCTCGTGCATTGGTCTTTCACAATGTAATGTGGGTCATATGGATTGTAGCTTTGGAGGTCGAGTGGATACTTCTTCATTTGTTGTCCTTCAACATCCACTTGCTTGATAATACGGATCTCATATAACCCAATCCACAACGGAAGAGCAAGCCAAGGTGCCTTCTTCTTCCAATGCAGTCTAGCTATCAATCCTGCCGAGATGTGATCTTTTACTTCCTGCATGCCAAGTACATCCAAGGAAAACTTTGGTAGAACATGTGGAGGCTTCTCCTCGCTAAACATTTGGAGGAAGGTGTCAGATGGTGAGGCATACCAATCAAAAATGCCTAATAACGCCTCCATTTCTTCCTTTGACATGCAGGGTGGATCCTGTTCAAATATCATCTTGTACACAGGGGTGAAACAATGATCGGACAACCGTGTGATTTTTCCACTGAAGCTGCATTCAGACAACAACTTGAAATATGTGTTCACAATAGTATCTGTTGGTGACCATGCCCACTTTAAACCCGAGAACTCCTATCACGCACAAGACTACATCTAATATGTAGGTGGACACGTAGACCTCTGCATGCATACCTCTAGGTGACGATCGAGCCTTCTTTACGTGTTGCTTTAGTTGTTGAGCCAATATGCCAGACCAGTTACATTATTTTACTTCTCTATCCACTTGGTCCATTGTGATCACCCAACTCTGTTGGAAGGTTTCCGTGCTTGCTTGGCCATATAGTCAACAAGGAAATATCACCAAGTATTGGTACACCTTCCTTAGTATCTTTGTCTTGTAGATCTGGTTAGGTTTTAACCTGAATCGAGCTGGCTCCTTTGCCCAGTTCTTCATAATGTCTCTGGAGTTAGCACTGTTGTTAGGTAAGCTGAATGGAGTCTTCATGGCAATCAAAGTAATACATCTCATCATAATCTTGTGCCCATAAGGTCACAATCTTCATCCCACTGACATTGCTCAAGGTCATCGTCTTAGGATCAGTGTGAGAGATGATCTAGTGTATCATGTCTGTGCATGGGAACGTGGGATATCTACATGCAATCTGGTACAAGCTGGAGTTGTGAATGTTCACGTACACCTGATGGAATTTTAGATCTTCTCAAAAGTGCTTGAAAATGTTTCATTGATGTTTTGCCACTTCAGTTTGATGTCCTTGTCTAGATAAAACTTTGTATCCTCATAGATTGATAGGCCATAGGACACTAGCTCAACTACTACTCTAGCTACATATCCATTAGTGTCCTCTGATCCCATTCTCTTGGAAGCCATGGAGACGAATGAACACCTGAAATATCTGGAGACAAGTAACATGCATGGCAAGAAATATGTTAGCGAAAACCAAAGAAAATTTAGGGAATGACACAACACATACTTGGGAAACTGATGGGCAATATTGTGCAATTTCTTCTAGGAGGCTTGATGACTGGCTGCTAGAACTGTGAAAAAGGTAGTCTGGGTTGTCTAGGAGGCAAGACTAGCTTCTGGACTTGCATAATGCACAATCCAGACTAGATGCTGGTTGTTGGGATTGCGCAACGCGTAATTCCAACTGGGAGTGATTACAGACTTAGGGACTGCATTGTGCAAATTTTTGGGCCAACAGTCACTACCCCTTAGAAATGCACAAAACAGTCCTAAAGGATAGTGCTAGGCAGAAAGGTACATTTATGGAGAGGAAGATAGAGCCTTCCTTCCCCAGATTGCTTAATGTTGTCTTAGTGAAGGCAGAGTCTGGGCCAAGGTTGGCCCGACTCGCCGACGGGCAAATGAAAGAAAATAAGACAATGAATGCATGGTGACACTGAGTGATGGTAGTAGTGATTGACAATGCATGCAAACATGAATTAAATATTCGGCAAATAGATAAAAATGCATGTGGGTGAAGCGATTCGCCGAATCGATGAACATTCGTGCAAAATGGTTTCATGCATGCAACAATAGTGAGATAACAAAAAAAACCAAAACAAAGCTAGGAAAATCTAGTATACATGTAAATGACAACAAGCATTCAAAGGAATCAAGAAAACAACACTCACACAAGCGAATACACAAAAAGCAATAGAAATGCTAAAAAAGACAAGTTGAGGCAACTTACCCATGAATAGTTGAGCCAGATGTGTTGAAGAGTCTTGAATGTGCCGTGGGACGTTAGAGCTCCAAGATCGATGTGAAAGAATGAGCTTTGATGCATCGAATAAATAAGTTTGGGCTCATGACATGCATGCCACAGATCTAGGAAAAAGTGCCACTTGTAGGAAAGTTTCTAAAACAACTTTGCATGTAACCTCCATCTGCTAAAAATAGCTCCCTTAATCATGGGATTCATTTTGCATGTTGCCTTTTGCTATTCCAATAAAAAGCAAGCCATTCATGCAAGTCAAGTTTGCTTGGTCCTAGGTGGAACTATTCAACTGGACTACTCATGCATGAAGCTGCTCAACTGCTTGAGAAAAATGTGCATTTCTGATTGGGAGATGGGTTGGCTGCCCAAGAGATTTGTGCAATTTCTGGGCAAAGAAACTAACTTCTTCCCATATTTGCGCAAATTCTAGGCTAAGGAGCCCTACTAGGGAAAATTGAGCAATTTTCATTGGGATTGCTGACTGACAGAATTGCACAATTTTGGAGCCTAGCAGGCTACCCAATAGGATTGTGTAATTTCTGAAGGGAAGGTTGGTTTCCCTCTAGAAATGCACAATATCTTGGGGGAGAGCTTAGCCTACAGTTGGACCAAGTCTGTGTGAACAACTTGCGAGGGGAATGCATCAAGTTGTGATCAACAGGCTGCCTTTGTGCAAGCAGAACACTAGAGCTTGTGAACTTGACGAAGCAAGGCAAGGTGCTGTGAAAAGGTGGTAGGGAGGCTCCAAAACGAGGCTAAGGCGTAATTTTTGAGGGTGGTTGTATCCTCTACAATAGGTCCATTATAATTTTTCAGGATATGCTTTGAGGAAGTTAATCTTCTTGAATTCTCCTAAAATCTACTTTAACCAAGTCATATTGCCATTTTAACTATGACTTTTCTTCTGGGATGTTTCATTCAATGAAACTTGGAGGATACATATATAATATTTTCATGTACCAGTGGTTGAAATTTTAGAACTTGGTTTGCTATAATGTTATAAATATGCCCTAAGGAAGTTAGGCTTTCTAAATGGTGCTGAAATAAGCTTCAAATAGGCAAGCTTGGTATTTGATCTATAACTTTCTTTCTGTAATATTATGTAATGTGAAATATGAATGAGACGTAGAAGAGATATCAAGGTACATATGCTATATATTTTAGACCTTTTTTAACTACTACCGTGAAGATATCATCTAAGAAGTTACTCTTCCCGAATGCTACTGAAACATGCTTCAAATAGGTCAGATTGGAATTTTGTCATTAATTTATTTTTAAGATGTTTCAAACTATGAAATATAGAGAATAAAGAGAAGATATGTCAAGGTACACATGGTATAATTTAAATACCTTGTTTTTATATAATTTCATAGATATTATTTGAGGATGTTAGGATTCTTAAATGCTCCTGAAATATGCTTCAAACAAGTCATCTTGGAAAATTTTCTATAAATTTATTTTTGAGATGTTTTAGATTGGGAAATATGGAGGAGAAGAGGAAGATATGTCAAGATACCTTTAGTAGAAATTTTAAACATTTTTTCTCTATAATTTCTAAGATATGATTGGAGGAGTTTACTGTTCTTAAATGCTCCTGAAACATGCTTCAAACAAATGAACTTGGAATTTTTGTTATAACCTTCTTGTTGAGATGTTTCAGACTATGAAATATGGAGGAAACATAGAAGATATATTTAAGTACTTTTGAAAAATTTTAGGTCCAATTTTTCAAACTTGGATATGTACAATATTGTGCAAGTTTTTCTTGGGAAGAAGCCAAAAGAAAAAAGTTTAAGAAGAAGTAGAATAGGTGAAGGAAGATGTAACAAGTAGACTCAGTGAAGTTAGAAGTAACTAGGAAATTTGGTGAAGGTATAAGCAACAAGAATACTTGGTGAAAGTATAAGCAACAAACAAACATTGTGAAGAATCAAGAATACTCTGTAAAGTAGGTTGGTGCCTATGAATATTTTTAGCAGTGGGGATTGGTGTCTCCTGTAAGTTGGTGCCTATAAATAATGTAATAGAGGGAATTAGTATCACCTTTAAATATTATAATAGAGGGAATTAGTATCACCTTTAAAATAGTTCCTACAAAGAAATGTATGGAATTGATGTCTCCTATAGGTTGGTGCCTAAATAGTAAAGGGGATTGATGACTCCTATAGTTTGGTTCCTACAAAAAAAGAAAGCGGATTAGTGTCTCTTGTAGGTTGGTTCCTACAAGGAAGTGAAGGGGTTCGATGTCTCCTATGGGTTGGTTCCTGAAAACAAGTAGATGGGATTGGTGTCTCCTCTAGGTTGGTGCTTAGGAATTGATATAATAGTAGGTTGGTTCCTACAAGATCATTCATATAAAGAAGTTTTGCAGTTTTCTACCATTACGGTTTCCACATATATTTTGTGTTACTTGTTTAGTGTATGAGATTAATGTTTTATGATGTTTTAATGTTTAAATATGTCAAAAAATGATTATATTTATTCATTCTTCCCCTCTTCGTATAATTGTGAATCCATCAATTGGTATTAGTGTGAGTTCCTTTAGAATAATTCTAACCATTGGAAGGTAAATACTAGAGGGACAAATGGCTAGTAAGGATAATTCTTTCTCAAATAGAGCCCCACTCTTTGATGGAGAAAATTATGTATTCTAGAAGATAATGATAAGGGAATATTTTATGTATCTTCATGATGATGTTACACTTTTTCTGGTAGATGGTTATAAAGTTACAACAATTTTTCAATAGACCCAAATGAGAAAAAAAAATTGTAAATAATGCAAGAGAAATGAGTTCCATTCTAAGTGGTTTTGTAGATTCAGAAATTATCAAGGTAATGCAATGTGACTTGGTTAAAGAATTTTTTAACAAGATTGAAGGAATCTATTTAGGAGGTGAAAAGGTAAAGTTGGCTAAGATTAAAACACATAGAATGCAATTTGAAAGTTTAAAGATGAATGAAGAATAAGACATTGATGTTCTTTTTTTTATGTAGATGAGGTTGTGAATATTATTTGAGGACTTGGTGGAATAATTAACGAAGTAGTAATTAAGCAAAGACTTTCCATAGAAATCACATAAGAGAAATTTTTGGTCGACGCATTTAGAAAGTGTTGATATCTCTTCCATTGAAATTTAATGCAAAGGCATCTACCATTGAAGAAATGAAATATATGAAAGATAATAATATGGATTAATTAAAAAAATTCCACACTACATATGAGATGAGAACAAGAAAGGATAAGTTAGGATTAATATAACTAGCGTTCAAAGCATCAAAGAAAATGAAAGGACATGATCCTAATTGGATCCATAGAAAGACTGTCAAGAACCATGACTGAATTAGGTCGAACAGATCTCTAAGGAAATCAAAAAAGTTATCAAAAACACCTTGAACCAGTGGCAATGGCATCCGACGTGGAATGATGAGGACCTCGGTCAAGGCACGCTGACCGAGGCCCATGGAGACCACGCAGGAGGCCAAAGTAGCCCCTGGGTGCCCCAGAATGGGAAAAGGAAGAGGTTTTTGATGCACGATTAGCGCTTAGAGCTAATTGTGCATCGCTAGGTGAATAGGGCCCTGAAGGGGGAGCCCAAGCACTCGGTCACATTAGGAGCCAGGAAACCATGGGCAGAAAATGCGAAAAACGCTAACGTAAGGAAAAACGCTAATGCCCTTAAATAGCAAGAGGTTTTGGACAGGAGCAGAGTGATTCCATACACCGATAGATGCGTGGTAGGTGGAGGTGAGAGAAAACCATTGTTGATCGCACGCTATCGGTCGAGCAAGTCAACTGTACAAAACGTGTGTATGGCGCCAGATCTGGAGGGCCCAGATCAGACAACTGAGATTGCACCCAATCGAAAGAAGTGGAATCGATAGGGAATTAAGCTGCATTCTAAAGGGATTTGGAATCCGTTTGACCACCATGGTGGAGGAAGAACACATCCATGACATAACTTAAGAAATGAATCGACGAAGCATGCTAGCACCATTTAGAGGAGGACAAGTGGCCACTCCCTGAGCATTCATGATGACGCCAAATGCAGGGAACTCCAAGCGTAGCTGCAGAAGGTGAATCAACACAGGTGGATGAGGAACCAAACAGGCATAGGGATTGAATGGCTAAAGCCATGAACATAGACAGTCGAATCAGTTAGAGTTGATTTAGAGTCAGAATTGAAAAGATTCCAAGCGACAAAGAGAGGTAGTGAACAGTGAACCCTAAGAGGAGGACTAAACACAGAGAACAGTAAAGCCAAGCAGAAGAGACAGATGTTCGAGCTGACCACAGGCAGCGTCGAGAACCAACGAGTTTGAAGATTCAAGCCTTCCCATAGAAGAATCTGTCCAGACTGAGCATCACATTTGGCTCTTTCCACTGTAGACCAAGAGGTCACAGAGCTGGTAGGGAGAAGAAGAGTCTGTGTACTCCAAGTGGCTTGGGGAATCCAAGAACCACCCTCCCATGAAAAATCTGCTTCAGGAGAACTCATATTGAGTCCTTGTATTGTAATTTCTCTGTTGAAAGACACAATAAAACAAGGCCACCACTGAAGCTGGACCGAAGACGTAGCCCTGGAGAATAGGGTGAACTCCTTATTGAAATTGTTTGTGTCTTTGTGTTGCTTACTGTATTTCTATGTTGTCTCTCCATTTTATTGTCTGTGTATTGGCAATCTGATCGATCCGTTGTTTCAGTAACACATAACACACACCAGCACATGAGTTTGTAATACCTTTAGTTTAATAAATCTTTTACTGATGGCACTCATAGGGTGAATATCAGATCAAGTGGTATCAAAGCTCAAGGCTATAAGGTTAGACAAGCTTGTGTTGGTATAGCTGTGAATGCTCACAATATCAAAGCTCAAATTAGGAGAAGGAGAGTTGTTGGAATCTAATCCTGAAATAGGAAGAGTCTATCCTCGAAGGACAATGTCAGAAGAAAGTTCTATGGGTCCAGACCCTCAATTCATAGAGAGTTTCCTAGCTATAAAATCTATGGTTGAAGAAAAGTATATATACTTTAGAAAGCGAAACGTGTAAGATGCATCAGGCTCTAAGAAAGAGAAAGAAGACGATGAGTCTCACTTCCATGACAACTCCAAAGGAAAGGGGAAAGAGGAAAACTTTCTCACACCTCCTAATAGCCCTTTACATAATAATAAAGCATCATTGATTAAGTTAGATGTTAAATTTGATTTGCCTATATG
This sequence comes from Pinus tabuliformis, assembly GCA_031772625.1. Taxonomy (NCBI): domain Eukaryota; kingdom Viridiplantae; phylum Streptophyta; class Pinopsida; order Pinales; family Pinaceae; genus Pinus; species Pinus tabuliformis. The sequence goes on along the minus strand of CM062806.1, from coordinate 704,969,481 downwards.
TGATGGAGAGCTAAATGCTGAAAAGCCGGACAATTGGATTAGACAAATTGATGTGTATTGCAGGGTACAGAACATAAACTCAGACAAGTGTAAGATTCAGCTGGCAAGCCTATGCCTAGGAGGCACTGCCTTGGTTTTGTGGGAAGTTAGAACCCAAGCTGATATGAAAATCCATGGTAAGACCATCTCTATCTGGAGTGACTTTGTTTCTGCAATCAAAAAACAGTTCTATCCATTGGCCTACATGCAGCAGGCCATGATGAGTTGGCAAACTCTTCGATAGTTGAAGGGGCAAAGTGTACAAGGGTATACTCAAGAGTTCAGAAAGAGAGCGTTGACATTTGGTATCTCACTAGACTCACCAGAGACTCTTTTGAAGTACATTGGTGGTCTACACAACTACATGTGGCATACCATCCTCATGTTTAATCCCACTAGTATAGATGAGGTATTTGTACAAGCTACTCATCTAGAGGCTAGAGGAAAGAATGGCAATCTAGAAGTTGGGGGACTATCCCAACCCACTGTAAGCAAGAGCAAGGAGAAAAGAAAACAGAAGTGGAAAGCAAGGAAGGCTAACACTGCACAAAAAGCCAAAGCTTCATGCACTTACTGTGAGAAGGAGGGGCATGATGATGAGAATTGTTGGATTCTGCATCCAGAGCTGAGACCTAAGAAGTCCGAGGGCAAGAAGAGGAAGACAATTGAAACTATTTAGGGAGAGTTGGGGTCAGACTCGGGAGATGAAACAACTATAGCAACCACAGGTATAAGAGGTAAGAATTCTGAAGAACCTACTAGTAATTCTACTCAATCTGTTATTGATGAAGAAAATGAGAGAAAAAGACATGAGCTTTTCCATATTCGAGTTATTTCCAAAAATCAAAAGATTGATACTTTGTTTGATAGTGGCTCTCAAGTAAATTTGATTTCTGAAGAAATTGTAAAGAAATTGGGATTAGCAACTACACCTCACAAAAAACCATACCCATTAGGATGGTTGAATGATAAATCACAACCACAAGTGACTAGACAGTGCAAACTCAAGTTTTCCTTTGGGTCAGCATTTGTAGATGAGGTTGAGTTAGACATAATTTGGATATATGTGGAATTGTTTTAGGAAGTCCTTACTTGTATGATAGAAAGGATATTTTCTATAGAGCTGAGAAAAAGTATCTACTGGTTAAAGATGGAATCGAATACTTTGTAAGAACTCATAAGCTCAAGAATAATTATACTCTCATAAACTCAGGACAGATGAAAAGAATGATTAATTCATGCAAACAATTCTTACTGATGGTTGTAAAGGAAAAGAAACCTGATAAAACCAATGCATTTGAGGGCTGTAATGCTAAACATCAAGTTGATATAGAAAAGGTTGTTTCAGAGTATGATGTCTTGTTTCAAGAACCTAAAGGTCTGCCACCCAAAAAGGGAATAGTACATGATATTATTTTGCAGCAAGATGTTCCATTGCCTAACAATGGGATGTACAGGTTGTCTGCTTTACAGAATGTTGAAATCAAGAAGCAGTTGTAGGAGTTGCTCGAGAAGGGCTTCATCAGGCCTAGCACATCACCATGTGGGTCACCAATTGTTTTGGTGAGAAAGAAAGATGGCTCATGGAGAATGTGCATTGATTACCGAGCACTGAATAAGATAACAATAAAAAATTGTTATCCCCTTCCTCACATAGATGATCTTTTAGATCAACTAAAAGAAGTTTTTTATTTCACCAAGCTGGATTTGCACAGTGGATACCATCAAGTCAGAGTTGTAGAGCAATATGCATGGAAGACTACATTCAAAACAAAGCAGGGATTGTATGAATGGCTGGTAATGCCTTTTGGCTTAACTAATGCTCCTGCTACTTTCATGAGATTAATGAATGATGTGCTCAGACCTTTTCTTGATGATTTTGTTATTGTGTATATGGATGACATTATGACTTTTAGTAAAGCATGGGAAGAACATTTAAAGCATGTTAAGCAGACATTAGATGTTTTGAAAAGATAAAAACTTTATGTTAAACTCTCAAAATGTCAATTTGGCAAAACATCTCTAAACTACTTGGGTTATATAGTAGGGTGAGGTGAATTGAAAATAGATCCCTCTACAGCGGCAGTCACTGTGAACTTTCCTAAACCCAGGTCTGCTACAGAAGTGAGAAGCTTCCTAGGAGCAGCACAATATTGGAGGAAGTTCATCTCTAACTTCTCCTTGATTGCAGCTCCCTTACATGCTTTAACATGATTGAATAAGGTGTTTCAGTGTGGAGGAAAACATCAGAAAATCTTCAACACCTTGAAAGAGAAAATAAGTACAACACCTGTACTAGCATTGCCAGATTTACAAAGACCATTTGAGACCCAAACTGATGCCAGTGACTATGCCATGGGCGCAGTGTTGACATAGCATGACAAACCCATATGTTATCATTCTGAGACTTTTAATCCTGCAGTGGTTAACTATCCTACATATGATAAAGAATTGTATGCATTAGTTCAAAGTGCAAAAAAGTGGAAACATTATTTAATGGGCAAAGAGACAGTAATACATGCTGATCATCAACCACTTCAATATCTACACTCCCAAACTAAGTTGCAACAATCAAGACATTACAGATGGATGGGTTTTCTACAACAGTTTCACTTAGTCATCAGATATAAAAAGGGCATACATAACAAGGTTGCAGACATGTTATCTGGACCCATTATAAATGCATCTACCATACTTAAGCATAATTCTGTGCTACTGAAAGCTACATAGAACAATGTGCTTAGGATATGGATTTTAAAGATGTATATGCAACTTTGAGTCAAAGCAAAAGAGTAGAAGAATTGGATTATCATATAAGGGACCAACTCTTATACCATTGTGGGAAACTCTGCATTCCACAAACTGAGAGAGTAAAGATAATTAGGGAAGCACACACTTCTCTAATATTAGGTCACTTTGGGGTAAGCAAAACAGTTGCATAGCTGCAAAGATTCTGCTATTGGCCGAAAATGAATGAGACAGTTTCTAGATATGTAAGAGGGTGTGCCATGTGTGCTAAAAGCAAGCCCAACAATAGAAAACTAGGCTTGTACACTCCATTGCTAGTTCCTTCTCACCCTTGGGAAAGTGTTCCATGGATTTTGTTGGAGGACTGCCTAAATCTAGGAAAGGTCATGGCTATCTATATGTTGTTGTGGATAGGTTCAGCAAAATGTGTATTTTGATACCTTGTAGTAAACAGATCACAACTGAACAGACTGCAAAATTGTTCTTTGAACATGTATGGGTTCATTTTGGATTACCCACTTCCATTGTATCTAATGGAGACACCCAATTTTTGGGGAAGTTTTGGTCTAGTCTGTGGGAACTGATGGACACCAATTCAAAGAAAAGCACACCTTTTCATCCACAAACAAATGGCCAGATAGAAGTAGTAAACAGGACTATGATCCAGTTACTGAGAGGTTATTGTAGTAAACATCCTAAGCTTTGGGATGAACACATGTGTTATGTTCATCATGCTTGCAACAGAGCCAAACATTCTTCTACACAGAGATCTTCTTTTGAGACCTGCTTTGGTTCACACCAAGATCTCCTTTGGATTTTGTCTTTGGTAAAGACACCATGGTTGATAGACACAGTGATGTGGACAAGGAAACCAGGTTCATTGAACAGATCCAGGAAATCCATCAGGCAGTACAAGAACAACTAGAAAAGAGCCAGGCCAAGTACAAGGCTGGGCATGATAAGCATTGGATGGAGCATAGTTTTCAAGTTGGAGACCAAGTCTGGTTGTATATCAACAAGGACAGGATGCAAGGTGAAGGTAACAAGCTAAAGCCTATCAGGTATGGACCTTCTAGAATATTTGAGAAAATTGGTGAAAATGCTTTTCGCCTTGATCTACCATCTTACATGTACATCTACTCAGTCATAAATGCAGATTGTTTGAGATTGTTTGAACCTACAATTATTGAGGACCCTGAAGAGAAATATCAATTTCCTTCTATCAATGACCTGCTACCTGAATACCTCAATGAGTTGCAGGAAGACACCGTGTTGGACAAGAAGGTGAGGACAACGCACAGGGGAGAAGTTGAGTACCTCAGGATTGGGCTCAAAGGTTCAATGCCGAGCAGCGCAAAGTGGATTGAGATTGGACAAGTGAAGAAACAATATCCTCACTTAGTTGATGCTTGAAAACCAACTTTTGGTGGTCCAAAATATTTTTCAGTAGGGAGGCCACGATTCGAATTGGATCCATAGAAAGACTGTCAAGAACCATTACTGAATTAGGTCGAAGAGATCTCTAAGGAAATCCAAAACAGTATCAAAAACACCCTGAACCAGTGGCAATGGCAGCTGACGTGGAATGACAGGGACCTCGGTCAAAGTGCGCTAACTGAGGCCCATGGAGACGGCGTAGGAGGCCAAAGTAGCCCCTCGGAGCCGCGGAATGTGAAAAGGAAGAGGGTTTTGATGTGCAACTAGGCCAACAAGGCCCTAAAGGGGGAGCCCGAGCACTCGGTCACATCAGGAGCCAGGAAATCGTGGGCAAAAAAAGTGAAAAATGCTAACGTACGAAAGCGGGACCTGCGCACTGGAAAACGACAGCATTGATCGGGGTGCCCTTAAACGGTAAGAGGTTTTGGACAGGAGTGGAACGATTCCATACACCGATCAATGCATGGCAGGCGGAGGTGAGGGAAAACCGCCGTTGATCGTGCGCTATCAGTCGAGCAAATCAACCATGCGAAACGTGCGTTTGGCATCGGATCTGGAGGGCCCAGATCGGATGGTTGAGACTACACCTGATGGAAAGAAGCATAATCGACAAGGAATTAAGCTGCATTCTAAAGGGATTTGGAATCCGTTTGACCACCACAGTGGAGGAAGAATGCATCCATGGAATAATTGAAGAAATGGACCAACGAAGCATGCTAGTGCCATTTAGATGATGACAAGTGGCCACTCCCTGAGCATTCATGATGACGCCGAACATAGGGAACTCCAAGCGCAGCTGCAGAAGGTGGATCAACACAGGCGAAAGAGGAACCGAACATGCATAGGGATCGAATGGATAAAGCCATGAACAGAGACAGTTAAATAAATTACAGTTTATTTGGAGTCAGAGTTGAAAAAGAGTTCAAGCGACCAAGAGAGACAGTGAACAGTGAACCCTGAGAGGAGGAATAAACACAGAGAACAGTAAAGCCAAGCAGAAGAGACAGAGGGCTAAGCTGACCACAGGCAGCATCGAGCACCAGAGAGCTCTAAGATTCAAGCCTTCCCATAGAGGAATCTATCCGGACTAAGCATCACATTTGGCTATTTCCACTGTAGACCAAGAGGTCACAGAGATGGTAGGAAGAAGAAGAGTCTGTGTACTCCAAGTGGCTTGGGGAATCCAAGAACCACCCTGGCAAGCAAAATCTTCTTCAGGAGAACTCATATTGAGTCCCTGTATTGTAATTTCTCTACTGAAAGACACAATAAAACAAGGCCACCACTGAAGCTGGACCAGAGACGTAGCCCTGGAGAATAGCGTGAACTCCTTATTAAAAATTTTTGTGTCTTTGTGTTTCTTACCGTATTTCTCTGCTGTCTCTCCATTTTATTGTCTGTGTATTGGCAATCTGATCGATCAGTTGTTTCAATAACACAGAACGCACACCAGCACATGAGTTTGTAATACCTTTAGTTTAATAAATCTTTAACTGATGGCACTCATAGGGTGAATATCAGATCAGGACACAAGGACCATGACTATTCTAGTTCTAAATTAGATGAATAAGAAGTTCAATGGTGAGGAAGTTGAAAATAGGATCTACAAAATATAAAGGTAAGCTAGCATTCAAATCGTTTGTGGTAGAATAGGTCATTATGATTTTAAATATCCATATGAAAAACTAGAAGATAACTATGTTGAACAAGAATATAAAGATATAAGAAAATCTCATAAATATAGAAATAGAGGAAAAATTCATGAAAATAGGAAAGGAATATCTCTCAATAAGAAAAGTATCTATTCCAAGGAAGATGGTGTCTCATTAGAAATAAGTGATAAATATGGATCCAATGAAGAAAAAATGAGAATTCCTATTAATGGCCATGAAGTCTCAATACATTGATTAGGAGATATCAGATTCAGAGGAATAAATTCTCTAAGATTCAAAGAAGGAAGAAAATATCAAATCCTATGATTATTCAAACGATGTATTAGATGTAGAATATGTGCAATCTATTTCAAGAGGAACTAACAAAGGAAAAGTTATGATAATATTCCATCATAATTGTACTAGAATAGGTCATCTTGTTTTTAGATGTACATGCAATTTTAGGAAAATTGTAATGATAAAGAAGAGCATGAATATGAGATAAAATGTTGTGAGTATAAAAGGGAAGGATTTGGCTCATGAGAAGGAAGTAATGGATATGCATCTAATAATGAAAAAACAATTTCCTACTTATTTCCATGGAGGCTCAATACACTGATAAAGAGAAAGTAGATTCAAAGGAATAAGATGATAATGGAGAGGTATATCTTAATGGAGAACTTATCTTGAATTAGAAGAAATATAAAGAGTCAATAAAATGTAGGAGGAGTTGTTGTAGAAACATAATAATGAAAATAAATATTATCTTGTTGAATCAACATACTCCCTCATGAAGCTACATTTATAAGAGGCAAAGAAAAGAGAAAAAATGTTGCTAAGCCAACTAAAATTAATGGAAGTGTGAAAAACTTTTTTGGTTCTCCCCTCATGTAAATATTTTCAAGTTTGATTGTAATTAATTGTGATAATATAAAAATTATTGGAAGGAGACAAATGATATGGATGTGTAGCTCTAGGATGAAGCTGCTTGGGAATGGATTGGGGAAGTAGACGAGTTTTAAATGAATGAAAATAACCCCATGTCTCTATTTCATTGTACAGAGAATTTAGATCGGTATATGGGTGCTTGAGGAAAAACGTTATAGGTGGAGGCATTGTGTGCTTTTGATTCCCATGTGTTGTGAATGACTAGTGTGAATTTCCCTTGAGCACTTACTCCTTAGTATCTAAATCTAGATCAGGGGTGGTTAACTGCAAGAAAGGATTGCAATGTAGTGGAAATATGGCAAGGAGGAGAGTTCAAGTCCCTTTCTTAGTTACTACTCATCCAACTATTAAGATAAATTGTTTACCTATAACTTGTGAATTCTTATGCAATATCAATGATGATCAATGCTATTCTATCGTAATGGGTATATAAACACTATTAATGAGGAACATGTATTATTGGTTTCTACAATGTGATGATTTGTGAATGGTTATAATGGTTGTGAGGGACTTGTAGATCCTTTTCATGCTAATATGCTCTTGAATGGTGGAGTTATTTATATATGCTCATTTTAATTGATGACATAACTAGTTCACTATGACTTTGTGTAGTTTTTCCATTTTATGTAATGTGTGGGTAATGGTTAATGAATTTCATTGAATTGTTTGGTGTGCTTAAAATCTATGGGTTGTATGATATGATGGAGATGGAGTCTCCATGTCTCAAGGCCAACGAGCTCTACCATTAAAATATTTCCTACAACATGTTAAAGGACCTTGTGAGTCTTTGTTACATGTGTGATGGTTGGATTTTTCTTTGTGGACATAGTCTAAAGTTGTGATATTGCATTGTAAGGGTCAGGATGGCTAAGTAAAACCACAGAAATTTTTAATACTTTGACTTTGGGATCGCATTGAGTAGGCTTGATCGTGGAGATATGATCTTTGACAATACTCTAAGGAATAACTGTGATAAATGAAGGTGTTGAGTTAACGAAGCATAGGACAATGAAATCCTTGATAGCCATAATAAAATATTTATGTTGCACCATGTCAAATAAGCTAGGAGATTTCTTGTGGAAGGAAGTGCATTTGATAGAGCTTGTAAGAGGGGAAATTTATGTCTTCTATCACCAATATTTTTGTCAGGCCATGGAGGTGTGATAAATAGATATTCTGCATTAGGAATGTTGGTGTTATAGACAGAGGGCACAACAGAGATACCTCTTTGTCTATAAATGGGAAATAATTATTTTCACAAAGGTTTGGGAAATTGGTGGGACCTAAGAGCTAAGATGAAGTCGAACCTTCTCGGAATGCCAAGTGATCAAATGACATCACCATAGCATTGGCACAACATCAAAAAAAGGTTGTAGGAGTGGGTGATGCGGAGGATATTTGATATGTAATCAAGAGTAGTCATGGTTACAAATTGTGGTGACACTTGGCATTAGATTTCCATGTGGTGAATCATGTGGGTAGTGACCACATCACCGAGGACCGCGAGAACATGGAGGAGAAATAGTAGTGACATTTTGTAGCAGGCTACAAAGATAATGGATCTTGTGAAATAAATAGGGGGTGCTTAGAAAATACTCCCTCCATTACGTAAAAAAAAACATTCACTACATGTCACATAGGTAAACTTTGTGTACACCAAAGCGCTATAGTCGCATACTAACAGAGGGTGCAGGATGGGGAGTGACCCCATCACTTAACACAGATATTGGTGTCGCACCATGAAGGATAGAAATAAAGCATGCTTGTGAGGTAGATAATTAAGGAACTATGGCATGAGGATGTGATGGGACCACATAGGCCACAAGAGATGTGGCAGGCCCACGTAGGAACTTGGTTGTCATGTGGCATACCTTACTAATGTGGCAATGTTTAAGGGCTTGAACTTAAAACAAGAATAACTATCAATTCAGACGTCAGATGGAGGAAAATTTTATATCACAAGAAATCCATCAATGAGCTTAATGTTATGGTGTAGGCCAAGGTTAATTATGCTAATTTTAGAGAAGGATTAGAAATTTTGTAACTCCATTTCCATGATGAGACAATGGAGGTTGGTTTAATTGAAAGTAACACCTATCTTTCAATTAAGATTATTCCAAGGGGGTGGGAAGGAGATTTACACAGTTGTATCAGAGCATGGTTCAACATTGGACCTATATGGGCTCAAATGTGAACAAATTTGGAGATTTACTATATAGTATCATGATTTCTAGTGTTTTTTGCAGTGTGCATTGTGTGCTTCTTGTATCATTTTGATTATAAATTGCATACTAACTTGAAATATGGTTTTTATGATAACCTCACAACCATATGCTTATGGTAGGTTTGCCAAGGATATGATGGACATGTTTTATTTGTATTATGGATTGACTAACTATTATGTGTGTATGAGAAAACATAAAAAGACACGGTGAATGAGCAGTAAAATGGTATTGTACAACCCTAATAAATGTCATCAGTGTCAAGAAGAAGAGTTAGTTGGAAAGAGAATCATGGAAGACTCCCCTGACTTGATCGACACCCTTAGAAGCATAAGAGTTTATTTGAGAAGTTACAAGGTTGGTGACAAGAGGCTCATGGTGGCTCAACAAAAGAAATTAGAAGTAAATTCCATCATATTGCAGACTATGCTAGACCTGCAAAGGTAGATACAACATGATCTAGGTGCCAACGACCTAGGAAAGGATAAAGGAAGACAAATTCCATCAGAACTTTGAAAGCATGAATTGGGGTTCGACGGTATAGAAGGAAACAAATCAAGGAAGAGGCATAGGCATGCAAGAAAGGATAGAATGAGAAGTGGAAATTCACTGAGTACCCTATAAAGGATGTTAAGTAGTAGCACAGTTGTCTAGTTGTAGCACTAAAATATATTACCACCATAAAAGGAAAGGAAAGGACTTCATGCTCAAATAATTCGAAAAGGAAAAAGATCTGACATGTGATGGAGAAGTGAAGAAGGGAGAGGGAGTAGAGGCATGGTTGTTAGGGATGAATAAGTATTTTAGCGTACATGATTACTCTCAGAACATGAAGGCATGAGTATCTATCTTTAGCCTAAAGGGAAATGTTGATATTTGGTGAGAAGACTTGAGGATGAGAATATTTGAAAGGTAGTTCAAGAAGAGGTATTTATTTGAAGGATTTTATGATAGAAAGGCTAGGGAATTGTATGAGAATAAACTCAAGTAGCTATCAACTGAGGAATATACAACCATATTTTTGGAGTCGCTGAGATATGTACTTTACATTAAAGATGAGAAAAAATATTCAGAGATATATCAATCGATTGGCTCAAGAATTCAAGGAAAAAATATAATTTAATGAGCCTAAAATATTGGAGTATGTAATAAGGAAATTGAATTATTAGTATGAGCAATCAAATCAAAAAATTGAGTTCAAAACTGACTAGAAAATGATGGAAAAACCTAGTTTTAAAGGGAAACAATCAAAGTATATATGAGAGAAATGTGAGTTTTTCAACTTCTACTAAGGATGGACATCAACAAAATAATAAAACTAATAACAAGGGTCGATTCACTAAGCCCACTTGAGTCAAATCAAAGCAGTTTAGAGGAGGACCTATGCGATGTTGGACATGTGGAGAGAACCATCAACAAAGAGATTGCCCTCAATATCGAAGGGAACATCTAAGTGAATACAATGTGCAAGAGGAAGATACCATGAAAAATATGGCTCATAGTGTGTCACAGATCCATGCTAGATTGGATAATAGATAGGATAATCACCAAGCATCTGTGATCGAGATGTAAGGTATGATTTATAACCAACTAGTTTCAATTTTGATAGACTCAGGTTCTAATTTTAGTTATGTAAACCCCAACATTTCAAATATATGTGCATTGTAGAGCATCACTAATGATAGGTCATGGACAATCCAATTGGCCATGAAGACTAGGAATCATGTTGAACATGTGTTAAAGTCATGCCTAGTCATGATAGGCGACATGCCCAAGACTATAAAACTAAACTTATTACCACGGGTTCATAAAACATATTTGTGGGTATGGATTGGCTAGCCATCCATAAAACCAAAATTGATTTCTTTAGAAAATCAATTGAATGTCCCAACGGAAAAGGGTAAATAGTGACACTACAATGAAAAATGAATTCGGTGATCATTTGGAAAATCACCATGTTGCAATTGAAGAGGTACCGCGGAATGGAGTGAAAGCTACAAATTATCCAAGTGCCCAGCAAGTTAGATGTGGAAAGGAGTGAAATTGAAGAGCACCCAGTAATAACGCGATTCAACAATGTGTTCCCTGATGAGATCCTAGGATTGTCGCTAAGGAGGGAAATTGATTTCGTTATTGAATTACTGTCGGGATCAATGCTAATGTCAAAAGCTCCATATTGGATGAGTACACTAGAGATGATAGAGATGAAATTGCAGTTAAAAGAAATGTAGGACAAAGGATACATCAAACCTAATGTGTCAAATTGGGGAGCCCCTATATTATTTGTAAGGAATAAGGACGAAACATTGAGGTTGTGTATTGATTATAGATATCTCAATAGAGCCACAATAAAAATAATATATCATTTGTCAAGTATTGGTGATATGTTTGACTAGCCGGGGAGAGCTGCAATCTACTTGAATATTGGTTTGAGGTCTCGGTACCATCAGGTATGTATCAAAGATGAAGATATTCATAAAATGACATTTAGAACTAGGCATGGGCACTATAAATTTGTATTTATGTCATTTCGGCTCATAAATTACCTAACAACATTTATGTGTTTGATTAACAATGTTTTAAGTCCATATTTGGACAATTTCATGTTGGCCTTTGTGGATGATATATTGGTTTATTCCATAACCAAGGAGCATGATGAACAATTAGCAACAATATTGCAACCATTGAGGGAGCACAAGAATAAAGAAAAACTCAACTCATAATGCATGTGATGTTACCAACACTTAAAAAAATCATAAAAGCTACCTAAAATATAATTTTACTTTAAATTATTATTATTTTTTATTAGTAAAAAAATTAATATATGACTTGAAAACATATACATTTTAGAAAACATGTAATATGATTTTTAGGCTATAAATTTACTTCTTTACAATATCATGCCTTACTAATACTACATTCCCAAAAATCCATAACACATGTACATATGACATTTTATTTAATTCGTGGAAACGGCATAACTACTTTTGAAATAAAGGTCAACCTTTTATTTGTAGAAAACTATAAGAGTATTCTTGAATATTTCAGCGAGATTTAATTATTGATAATTAAATTAAAATTCAAAGTCACATTCAAAATAGTCATGCCTAGATGCATAAATATGAATAATTCTACTAGTTCTTTCTTAATATTACACTAGTATAAAGGAGGTGTGGTAAAAATATTTCACTCTTACTCTCAATAATATAATAAAGTATTTTTATATAATGTAAAATAACATAATTTTATACTAGAAAAATAAAGTAATTAAGAATTAAAAAATCTTATATTTTCAATTTTGATTGTGAGAAACTTGTGTAATACTTATACTGTTTAAGAATAGTTCAATACACCACTTAATATCAACTTCACATAAAAAAAATCATAATTTAATGTTGAGCATAGTAAAATGAAAAAAAAAAATTTAGTCACTTCCTAATAAAGGTAATAAGAGAAAGGTGTGCAATTCATTTATTTAATACTTGATATAAAATTAATATATAGAATTTAAAAATAATAATATTCAATTCGGGTTATAAATAAAATATTTCAATATACAACAATAAATAATATTGACATACATTTAAAATATGTTAATAATAAAAAAAATTATTTTGAAAATGTCGTGTATAAATAAAATATTTGGATGCCATATCAAGTAAACCATATAATGATTTTTTTGAAAAAGAAGAAAAATAAAACTATGTATATATTATGCAAAGCTATTGAAAAAACAAATGTTTATGGTTAAAAGATTTCAAATATTTTCAACATTATATATTTTGGCCATTTCCTATGTATAAATTTTAATTATTTTTGTTTGAAATCACACAATTCAAGTGTTGTAGGCCATTTTCAAGGGGTTAAATCCATTTATACATTCAAAACTCAATTTAAACAATAATTTTATTAATATATAACCAATGTAAATTATTTGAGCCAATAATATATTAAATGATAAGAGGGATCAAATCTTTTGAAATGCAATTTTTTTTTTTCACTTTTTAATTATAAAAGTTTTTTCATCCCAATAAATTAGTTGGCTCCCATATATATATATATATATATATATATATATATATATATATATTTTTGTTTGAAATCACACAATTCAAGTGTTGTAGGCCATTTTCAAGGGGTTAAATCCATTTATACATTCAAAACTCAATTTAAACAATAATTTTATTAATATATAACCAATGTAAATTATTTGAGCCAATAATATATTAAATGATAAGAGGGATCAAATCTTTTGAAATGCAATTTTTTTTTTTCACTTTTTAATTATAAAAGTTTTTTCATCCCAATAAATTAGTTGGCTCCCATATATATATATATATATATATATATATATATATATATATATATAATCACAACCTAAATTATATATTTAGTCATAGAAATTACTCTCTTATATATCAAATTTTTAAATTTACAATAATTTACAATTTTTTTTCATTTTTTCCTTTTTCTTTGCCATATATATTTTCATCTATTTTAAAATTATTTTGAAACCACATCATCAAAACAATAAAAAAAAATTATAAATAAAAACATTTTAATTATAATATCCACATAATTATAATTTATTACATCACTATGAAACAAATTACTTTAGCATTTCTATTCACGTCTGTATAATTCTAATTAACAACATCACCATGAAACTTTCTTCAAATTACTTAAATCAACCACTATTATAAGTTCTGATTGGGATTTAAATCAACCACTTACAAAATAAAAGCGTCTGGAATTCAAATTACTTCAACATTTCTATTCACATCTATATAATTCTAATTAACAACATCACTATCAAACTTTCTTCAGATTACTTAAATCAACTACTATTATAAGTTCCAATTGGGATTTAAATCAACCACTTACAAAATAAAAGCTTTGGAATTCAAGTTTTGAAGTGGGTATTGTTCTCTCACCGCAATCTGGATTTCCCCTGCGAAATTTTTTCATTTAAACAAGTTACATAGTAACGAATACCTTTAAATAAGTTACATGGTAATGAATATCTGCGACTAAATTGAAATATAATTAAGATATTAATATTTTTATTATTGAAATTGTTCAAAAACATTATAATGATATAAATTTCATAAGTGAATAAAATTTAAACAAAATAATGATATATGAAAATTTAAAACATCAAGAAAACTTAAACTAATTTTCGTAAACTTTTAAAATAATTCTAATTACTGTCACTTAAAAAAATCAAAATAATAATAATGTTAATTGAAAAATATATTAATTAATATTTTATTTTATTATTTTGAATTAAAAAATCATTATAAATATATTAAATTAATAAATATTATAAAAAAATAATTTAATATTTTTTTTTAGAAAATTAGGAGACTTTTCAATTTACATATTAATTAGAAAATCTCCTTGCAAATTAACTTTAAATGTTATATTTAGAGTGATGCTCTTATATTAAGAATGTTTTTTTAATTCGTTTCATGTTATAAAGGCATGAAATATTAATTAGAAAATCTCCTTGCAAATTAACTTCAAATGTTATATTTAGAGTGATGCTCTTATATTAAGAATGTTTTTTTAATTCGTTTCATGTTAAAGGCATGGAATATTTATTTTTATGAAACCAAGATACCAAAATAAGAAAAGTACCATATGGTCCATGAGAAAGACAAATCTTGGAGGGTTAAATAACATGAATTTACCCACATAAATAAATAGGCTCCACTAAAATAAAATTATATATATGATATATGTTTTATCATAAATACATAAATGAATATATTAACAAATACTTCCAAATTTTATAATATATTACTTTAAAATGTCAAAAATATTTTAATAAACAAATCTTAATCACAGAAGACATAAAGATTTGATGGTACACTGAATTAACTAAATCAAACCATTACATAATAAGATATGAAGAGAAGAAACATACTAAAAAAATAATGTTTATGAACTTAATTGTTATTGTCATGCATATCATTGTATGCTTGTTTTTCTAATAATGTTATCTCTTAGACTCTCTCTTCAATTGAATTAACAAATTCATAAATTTTCCATTTGGATCTAGAATCTTACTATTTCCCTTGTGCTTGCTTTTGCTTATAGGTCTCTATCTTTAGTTTATTATGCTTTAGTAGGAATTTCATAAAAAATTGGATCATTATGATGAACATTGTTACATGTGCTTTTCTTACTACAACCACTATACAATGAAACATATCTTCTCATGATGTTATTGGTGATGCTAGTAGCAATGTGGTATACTTATATTGTTCTTATTGGATATGGGTATTGAACTCTATCTATTAGTAACGAAGATCAAATTTATGATCAAAAAGATCATTAAGTGGACTAGGAGGTGATACATCTTGCTCTCTAATTGCATTTATGGAATCTTTATGAAGCACATCACTAATAGTTGGTATTCATCCTACCCAAGAATTTCCATTAGACTCTATACCACTAACCATGTGAATTTTATACCACTAACCATGTGAATTTGAGAGTTTAGATTAGACATGGGTATGACACTCAGCAAAGGATAAAAAATAATTTTTAAAAAAGGGGAAAAATAAAGTATTTTTTTATTATTACATGGTATTAAGAAATTTGTTAGGTTTAAAAATTAAATTGTTATTAAGATAACATTGACTTTTATAGATAAAGTGTTAAATGTCACTAAAAGAAATATAAATAGTGAATTAAAAGTAGTTATAGTGATAGCTCCAAGAAAAACTAACTTTTAATTGGCTAAGAAATCATATTTCTTAAACATAAAAAAGAAATATAAACCATTCAAAAATTGTAAAAATAAAAATTCACATTTTTATTTTTATTTTTTATCAACTTATATTGAAAGATGGTACCATCTAAAAACAATTATTTATATATATATATATATATATATATATATGAGTTTAGTACTCTTAATACTAATATATGTTTTTAATCACTAACCTATTTCAATTTTTTAATTATTATTATTAGTTTAATTATCATATGTCTTTTTTGGTTAGATATTTGAATTTTGTATCACGGAAAATAATATATCAATGCATCGAAGCACATGACATAAGGATTATAGTAGGTTGGGCTTTAAATCACATTCACAAGCATGACAGAACTAGAAAAGGAAAAGAGTACTCTTTGAATTTTTGGATTATTCACAAAAAAATTTAGAGACTATAAATAAACATTAAAAATAATATGTTAATTATAAAGCGAAAAAAATAAATTAAATATTAAATTTAATTTAAATATATTTAAAAATTAAAATAATGAAATATCACATTTTAAATTAAATTGATCATTTCAAGTATACTTTTTATTAAAAATAATTTTAAATAAAAATGTTTAAACAATACTTACTTTAGAGCAAACATGACCATTTGTATAGATAATTATAAGAAATATATAAGTAATTATATATTTTAACGCTTTGCTTTTAGAGCATGAATTCATGGCACTCACTAGTTGAGACGAGACGACCAGAGTTAGTGGTGAATAGTTGAAACCAGTGAAATTAAAGGTGCGTTTTGTAAGGAGAACATTTTGCTTTCGCAACACGAAATCATGGCACTCGGTCACTAAGAGAGCAAAGATAATTGGTGGATAGTTGAAGCCACTCAAAATAACAAAAGCTGCAGAGTACTGAATGTGAGAAATCCGTCCAACAATTCTTCAAGTACATGGGATCCCCATAAACCATGGGGGGAGGACAGGTCAGAGTTGCACCATATTTTTTAACAAATGTGAATGGGGTCATATTTTTTGGTATTAAAGCCTGTCACAAGAGTATTTAATTATACGGCAAATTAAGTTAAAGGGTGTTAGATTTGCTGTTTGGTTAAGGCTAGGGTTAAGCCGGGAACGTGCGCTGCACGGCGGTGGGACACGTCTATTCTTTAACCCATAGCTTTTTTTAACCGAATTGTTCCCCATTGTTCAATGGACATTTATAATAAGATTTCGGGTGAGCTTGCGGGTTCTCTAGCCGACAATAAGGTCGAAATGTAAGCTGTTGAAGGACGTGACAACGGGAGAAATGACAGATGATGTGCATTAATCATTAAATTTTAAAAGTGAAAAGAATAAACAAATGATTAAAATTAAAATAGGATTAAGTATTTTGTATGTTTCTGTTACTTAGTTTAATAAAATATTTTAATGTCATGATGTGTTGTATGTATTATAAATAATAATTAAATTATAAAATGAATTATATAAATATTTGTTTATTTTTTTATTATTAATTTTTTTAATTTAATTAAACATATATGTATTATAAATAATAATTAAATTATAAAATGAATTATATGAATATTTGTTTATTTTTTTATTATTAATTTTTTTAATTTAATTAAACATATTTTTGGCAGATAAAAGTTATATTACATATGTATATATAATTGACATTGAACAGAATGATAACAAGTTAATAGTTAATTATTTAATATTGAATGATGATTTTTTTTTTATATAATGCTCATATTATAGTACACATGTCATGTCATTAGAGTATAGATTGATGTAATGAGAGTTGTACAAATTGTACAAATATTTTTTTTTTCAATTTCATATTTTTTAAATTAAAAAATAAAACCCATAAAAATTGTCTATTCAATACTTTAAACTAAAGAGAAAATGGAATTTTTTAATTTAATTACAAACCATTTGTGTTTATGGTACATAGTAATTAATATATAATGTTATTTTTCAAATTATTTATATCTATTGTACATAGTAATTAGTGATATAGTACATAGTAATTAATAATTGAGTACACAATAGTGAACTCTTCCCATCATTACACAATAAGAGGGGAGGCAGTTCAACCAATCATATTTAAGATAAATAGAAACAAATTTAATTCGAAAATAATACATTTAATTTTTGAATGCTAAATTTTGGATAGATTTTAAATTTTTTTAATCAAAGAAAAACTAATAGCAAGTCAATGAAACACTGAATATGTCAAACAATTATAATAAAATTCAACTAATCATATTTAAAATAAGTAATTTTAAATATTATGAAAAAATAATAAAACTCAATTTATAATATTGAATTATAAAAAAACTATACTGCAAAACACAATTAATAATTAATCAAATACTCAATAATAAAATATCAACTAATCGTATTTAAAATAAATAATTTTAAATATTATCAAAAAATAATAAAACTCAATTTATAATATTGAATTATAAAAAAACTATACTGCAAAACACAATTAATAATTAATCAAATACTCGATAATAAAATATCTTAAATATGAATTTTATTTTATATTAATTTAAAAGAATAAGATCAAAATGCATATTTCAAATTAAGATTTTTTCCTTTCTCCACAAAGTAGAACCACAAGGCTGGAGACCGTCGGAAGCAATATACTTGACAACACTGCGATCGAAATACCAATCACCAACCGCTTCTGCAATGGTCTGTTATAAAACAAAAACGTAAAGGGGTTTAAATGGTTTAGAGATTGTGAGTGTTTAAAATTTTTTTTAATAGTAGAAATGGGTCGAGCATTATTAAAAAAATAAATTTTGAGTTAAATTTGATAATTGTAATTAAAATTTTTCAAAAGTTTTAGTTAAATATTTTCAAAATATATCAAAATTCTTATCATTTTATGACTAAATTGTACCTCGTTTAGACTACCCTAAACAAATATATCTGTACATCAACTTGAACTTTGAAAGTTTGAACATAACTCATTTACCTTCGAATTCAATTTTGGAGAACTCGGTGAGTGCCACAGAGCTTGTACGTTTGTTTGACAGTGTGAATAGCATGAATCGATAAACAACCCTCCGTCGCATGAGTCAAACACAGGTGTTAATGCATTGATCGTTTTGTCCGCGTATCCTGTGATTGGTAACAGTATGTTATTGGACTGAACATAACATTATTTAATCTTGGGATTGATAACAATATCTAAAAATATATATGAATCATCTCTTTACAAATTTAGGTTCGTTAGGTTTTTATATTATTAGTGTAACATTTTATTGTTATTAATGTGATTTTTTTTATTGTATCATTGTGTACTCTTCATATTATTATTATGTTTAGTAAAAGCTTATTATTGTTATTGTTGTGCTTTTATAATATTATTGTTATTTAATCTTGATATTATTATTATGTTTAGTAAAAGCTTATTATTGTTATTGTTGTGGTTTTATAATATTATTGTTATTTAAACTCTGATTGTATTGTGATCCTTACTAATTTTGAAGCATAGTTATCAAATAAGTCTGTATTGACAGAATCCAGTGCATAGTAGCTTCTTAATGTGAGGGTGTGCATTCCTATAATAGCTGATTGACGTGAGTGTGCATTCTTAATCAGTCTCCTCCTATTATTTCTTGGCTTATTTTTTACACATTCATATTGCTTACTATCTCTTGCTTGTAAGCCGGGCTGTGGGTAAGACCTAATCTAGGACTTGGGGGTGCAATCAAAATCTAGCTATTCTAAAATTTACTTAGAATTTACTTATTATTTACTCAAAGACGCAAGCCATTACTTTCTAATTAGAGAAACAGAAACTTGAATTCGAAAAAAACAAAAATTCATTGTGTTACTAGAAAGAAAACCTTCGAGTATTCATGCTGAAAGCAACCTTTCATCATTTTCAATTGCCACAGAGCGCAGGTCGTGATATTCGCCTTGCACTCGTCCCAAATACCGTTGGATCTGCTGAAGTAGGCACCCAAATATTTGCAACCTGTAGAAAACAAATTGACAGCCATGGAAGATACGACATCGCATTCAATTATTCTATGACGTAGAATAAACAGTGAAAAAGTCTCCAGAGATTTTATCTACCTGTGTTGTATCATATGCAGAGTTTACAACAAAAAGTGGTGTTTTGATCAACTCTAAGAGATACTGGGGAAAGAGACACTGCCATTATGTAAAATCAATGTTAGAAACAACTCTTATAGATAAGATAATTGCCATCATAGGTAGAGGTTTCCCAATGGACGTCGTCAGTTAGGTTTTACTAATAAGTCAGGGAAGTAATCTCTTACGGTGGATTTTCTGGAATATTTAAAAAATAAAATAAAAAAGTTAGTCAAACATAATTTAAAATGAAAATAACTTCTTAATGTAGTATCAGACTTCCGGGATCCATTTTTGATGTGCAAGCAGCAGGTAAGTTTTTTAAAGAACCCTGAAATACAATATCATATTCAATAAAACCATGTGAATGGAAAATAGGTTTCATGGAATTGCAAGGATAAAAAATAGAGATGAAGAAAACAAATACAACATGTTAATTAGATTAGGATACGTAAGTAGAAAAGAGTCGAGGTATATAAATGAAATTTCATTATAGAAAAGTCTAAATAGATTTCGACCAGCTACGTTGTCTCTGTAATCATGCGACAATATGTAATCGAATTATCAAAATTTTCAATAAACTGTGTATTAAATATCCATGTACATAATAGATATTTTAAAATATTAAAATATGCATGTAGGCTGTAGATTAAAGTAGAGATCCATTTTGGAATATTAAACTTTTGTAATTTTCGATTCTAAATCTCATAGTTTTCTCTATAAAAATATAAATAATTTCGTTCGATATTTTAACATATTATCTGGACGATCTGGAAAGAGAGGAATAGACGAATCTTTAGGGATACCTATTGGCAAAGGCAGCAGCTTTGGGAGGAAATATGTCAATCTTTGAAAGAAACGGTTTTAGCAGAAGCTTGGGATGAAGAGGATTGGCAACCCGGAGGAACAGAGGATCATACTCCAACTAAACTTGGCATTCCAAATGCTTTACCCCAATCCCGACCGGCAACTAAAGAAAGAAGTACCAAGCCCTAACCATTATCGAATGCCTGGGAGTGAAGATTGAAGCTTAATTTCGATGGTGCTTCCAAGGGTAACCCGGGGCAAGCAGGCTTTGGGGGTCTTTTCATGGATAATAGTGGCCATACAAGATGGGGCAAGCAGGCTTTGGGGGTCTTTTCATGGATAATAGTGGTCATACAAGATGGATTTTTGCTGAAGATGGCGGAGAGATGACAAACAATGAAGCGGAGCTCTGGGCAGTTTATCATGGCCTCAGGATAGCAATTCGAAATGGTTATCTGGGTTTAGAGATAGAGGGCAATTCACTTATTACTGTGGACATGTTGAAGAAGTTAAGAAACGGAAAGAGTTGGGTCTCTGTGTCCAAGAGTTGGCGGACAGCTGCGATCCTGCAGGACATTGAACAACGCTTGCGTAGGATTGAATACATTATGATTACTCATGTGCTACGTAACGGCAACCGGGCTGCCGATCTATTGGCTAATTGGGGGGTGGAGGGCCGAACAGGAGAGTGGATTGCAGTTGGGCATCGGTACAAAATGATCCCAGCTGGCATGCATTAGATATAATCTTACATCAAGATTACGTTGATGCGGTTGCTCAGCAGAGGAGCTCGGCGCAATGATTTATTTATACCTAGGATATGATGTTACAACGGTTTTGCAGCGGATTCATTACATATCCGGGAATGATACTCTGCAGGCGGAAGGATAGCGCATTTAAGCGGCGATCATACTATACAGCAATTCGATTTTATGAGGTTAATGACCTCAAGGAGGGTAGCATGCCACCCAGGGGGAGATTGAGAATCCCAAGATGTAATTGGGCTAAGGTACCGAGGCGACGTTCACACTATGACGGCGGAGTACCCCTACTACCCTCGCATAATGGCGGTGTTACCGGCAGGGATATTAATGATATAGCCAGATCGTGCTGGGTTTTGATAGCAAGGTGGCAGGCTCTTGGGTCCTTAAGTATTGCATGCAATTCCCTTAACCTCCATATGCATTGCATTAGAGTAAGGAATTTCGCAGCTCAATTCTATAAGCTGAGTGTCTGTAGGATGATGGAGTATCAGGAGAGGAGTGGAGGTAGGATTACGCGGAGTCAAACGGCGAACCCAATGGAGAAAGGTAAGAGCCCAGTGGGGGAAACCATGAGGAAGGCTTTCATTGACATTCAGGGGGATTCGGACGAGGAATGGGATGTGACGAAGTGTTTTGCAGAGGAAGCACCTCGCAGAGGAGGGAAAGGTAAAGTGGGTATGGGGAAGCCCCCGATGCGGACAGTGGAGAATAGTGAGGACGACAGTGAAGACTGGAGTGATGTTGAACGAGGTCGGGGTGGGGATATGCGGGGACGAGGGCCACAACGAAGGAGAGGGCGCCCAGCGGGCCGAGGTGGTTGCGGCCATCGAACCGCAAACCAGTATGTGGATACAGGGGAGGGAGCAGCCAGCGAGGGACGAGGTCACAAGCGAGGGAAGAAGGATCTAAGGAGGCGTCTGCAAGAGGCAGAAGCTGCGTATGTGGTGGATACTCATCCGAATATCCGAAAGATGATAGAACAGATGGAAGACGAAGCTTTGCAGGGGTATTCGGAGCCAGAGCTGGATGATTGGGAACAATACTTACCTGATCCTGGACACACCCGCGGTCGAATGTCACTATACAAACAGTCGCTGCATGTGTATTGGGGGATGAAACGTTTACTAGCTAAAGCCATGGAACAGGTTGCTCTAGAGATGGCAGAGTTGATTCAGGGAATTCCCACTATGAAAAAGGAGCTGAAAAACATTCAAATCATTCTCATGATGCAAGAAAAGAAGATGGACGATATTGTGCAGCTGTTACAGGCGGGAGGTTTGGGGGTCAAGCTGGAGAAGGAGGGGCCAGAGGATCCAAAGCAGTAGCTTACAGTAGCGCAGCAGTCATATGTTACAGCAGCAGTGTAGCGGCTTTTTCAGTATGGGTGGTTTTCTATGTTTTGTTTATATATATGCATGGGCAAAGACTCTAAATTGTTAGTAAAACTAGATGTTTATATTGCATGGATAGAAAGACTGGTTACATTTTGTTTTTGGATGGCTTGTCAAACATTTCAGATGGTAAGCCTGGTTTCCCTTAAAGGCGGGCGATGACTGTCCATGTTTTGTAATTTTCAAATGGTTTTATAGTAATGGCAAATAGAGTACCGCACTAGCTTACAAAAAAAAACATATTATAAACGAATAATAAAAATAAATATATTAACATATTCGAAATAAATGTCAAGGAAAACATACAAATCCATGAAAAATCCAACATCGGCCATGCATTTCACATCAACACTCTTTGGAAGAAGATCGCCAAATTCATTGCAGTGAATATTTGTTGCCAGGCCACCTGCTGAGCAGCCAGTGAGTAGGACCTGCAATATGACATTTTACCATTTCACTAAGGTTAAGTTAATGTAAAAGAGCAATCTTCAATTTGTTATGGCCCCAAATAATAAATTTAATGAGTTTTCGCGAATACTTATTATAGTTTAAAGAGATAATAGCGTGAAATTTTGATAAATTTAAAATTATTTAAAATATTTTAACCATAATATTTTTTTAAATTATTTTATATAATTTATACATAGCTGAATGAAATATCTTACTTACTACAGATATTCAAATATTTTATTTATTAACGAAATTGTTTATATTAAAATGTTTTTCTATCACTGAGTTATTTTTAAATACTTATCAATTTTACTTAATTTTGTCTAGTGAAATATTTTATTTATAAATTCTATTGATTTTATTATTATTATTAATATTTTTCAAATGCCACATATCAATTTTATATTAAGAATTAAATGAATTACACATCTTCTTGTTCTAATGAGATAGCATAATTATTTTACTTTTAATTACTTGTTTTAAAAATTGAAATATTTTACTATCTCAAAACACACATACATATAGGAAGTTCATATTGAAATATATTAGTTAATATGTATACTCAAATAATTTATATAATTTATTTAAATCCTCTATTGAAATATTTATAACTTAAATATAAAATATGTTTTTTACATTTAATTATTTTATATTTCAAAATTAATATAAAAGTATGTTATCTCAAATATACATGGCAATATTTTATTTATAGCTTAGCTAGTAAAATGAAATGTGTACATTCATTTCTATTTTTATTTTATTTATAGTATGTTGGAAACAATGTTTATTTCTATTTTTATTTTATTTATAGTATGTTGGAAACAATGTTTAACACTGAGACTAGAGGTTGGGGGTGGGGACAGTGACTCAATATTAAGGATAATTTTTACTTTTATGCCAATTTATATTTTCATTTTAGGGTTGGCAATGAAATCATTCATGTGAGTCATTATCGTTATATCATATAAAAACAATACAAATAAACACATGAACACACACACCATAAGGAACATGTTGGAATATCTAATTCCTACTTGTCTCAGTTGTCATTCTTACTAGGTAAAAGAGTCAGTTCCTAGTAGTTAAGATCTATTTCCTAGATTGGTGTGTGGTTGAAATAATCTCTCAACCAACAGATTGTGTGTCCAAGATAGCGTACCTATCTTGAGACAACACTTCCTGTATATATGTAATTGCATTTTATTAATAAATTAGTCTGGATTCTCATATTTTATCACGGTATCAGAGCCCTGAGGGCCTGGCATGGGTTTGGCCCCTCTTGGGCTGAGAAAATAAAGAGTTTAGTGTATGTTGTTTATCCATCAGGTTTTTTTGGTTTGTTTAAGTGCTTGAGCGGTTGATTGAAATCGTGTTAAGCACACTGCTGCTCTGGTCCGACATATAAAGGACGTTGTAAACTCTGTTGCCAATGAAGACCTGCGGGCGTCTTTTGCAGAGCCGAGTTTTTGACGATTGGTTCCTCCACACAAGTAGAGCCAAGACCTATTGGTGCCATTTATGGTAACCAAATGCGTAGGATATTTTAGCCGAGTGAAGGTGTGATCAGTTAAAATTTTGCAGCCTCCGGCAATCGATGGTACAGTGAAAGCGGAGGTTTTGAGAATAGTACTTTACGAAAGAAAGGTTTCATTGTAGAAATTTCACAATTTGTTTAAACCTGCACGGAAAATGAATCGGAGTATATGTAGCAATCGAGGAGAAATATAAGAAAAAATACCACATAATCACATTACAAATTTATCTTCGTTTATTTGAAGAAATGGAATCGTGGAAGTGTAGAGAAGCCGTGTAGTGGAGCCAGCGGACAGGGCGCTGGGCTTCTAAACCATTCTTCTTCGTCCCTCTAATTTTCCATTTAATTCGACATTCTGCTGGTTGTAACTTTCATCATGATGGGTATCTGTTGTCGATGGATGGTGAGTTATGATGCTGCTTGCAGGCCGTGGGACTCCACGTGACCATCACCTGCAACAAATCAGTGGCTTGCCCATTGCCGAGCGAACATGCGGGAGTAGCTCCGATGGCTCCCTCCTCGACACTAGGGCGTCACCTGGCACGGAGGCTCGTTGAGGTTGGGGTCAGTGACGTTTTCTCTGTTCCCGGGGACTTCAATCTCACCTTGCTGGACCATCTGCTGGCAGATTCGGGCCTCAATCTCATCGGTTGCTGCAACGAACTGAACGCTGGCAACGCTGCCGATGGGTATGCACGAAAAGGCCATGGGGGCGATTTGCTGCAAAGATCAGAGAGATCTGGACAATGTCCTGCTCATTGTTGAAATATAATTTCAACTGCAGCTTTATTTTTATTTGCGATGCAATCTATCGCATATCGCAAATCGCAAACTCACCTTGTCACCCTCCGTTATGTGCTGTGTTTTCTGGCGATTGCGATGGTGCGATGTGATCAGATCGCAGATTGCACCATATGTGTGTGCTCCAATTTTGTGTTCCGACCAAATGGATTTCTGCGATGTGATCCAATTGAAGTAAATGGTTGAAGTATAGGCCTGCACCAAATAAATTTGACGTGAAGTAAAAGTCTCTTTACCGCCAGTAAATGTCATTAAAACAGTAAATGCAATTTACTGTGGGTTGGTAAGTCTTGGTGAAGTTTTTAATTTTATTTCAGCGGGAGTATGGCCTCAAGTAATAGTTGGTAAAAGCATTTAATTTTTATTATTTCTTTTACGGAAGCATGGGAAGTGAAAACGTGAAGTAACTTCTTATTGTTGATATATATATGTAATGTTTTTTTTGGATAAGTGTAGAGGAATTGTAATGCACAACGGTGCAAAGTAAAAAAAGGGGAGCACGCAGCAGCGTATGTAATTCACAGCAGTGCGTTAATTTAAAAAACTGAGACAGAGTATTTCTCAGGAGAGACAGAGTAGTTTTTGTGTGGAACTCAAATGTTCCTAGTGAATCCCTCTGTGAGAGAGGAAGACTCTTTTGTAACAGCAGTTGCTTTTATTAATGAATAGAAATTTGTGGTGTGTGTGAAAACTCTGTCAGCTGCAAATAATTTTTTTTAAGTTTCTGCTGTGTTAAAGATCTTGTGGATGAAACAGAGCATTGTTCTCTGTGTGTTGTTTTGTATTTTTTTTGTTTTTGGAATTTTACCAGAAAAATTTCCAACAGTGGTATCGGAGCTAGTTCAGGCTCTTTGAAGGGTTCAAAGAAGCTGAAGGAAGGATTCTTATTGCAGCAACTTCTCCAGCAGTGTGAAGACTCAGGCAAAAGTATCCAAGGTATTTCTCAAGTTTTTTTGTGTTGCTGTTGAAGACAGTCTGTTATTTTAAATACACAGTGAAGTATTTGAAGCATAGTTAAGAGTGCAAAAATGGCTGGCACCAGCACCAGCAATAGCATGGGTATGCAACTCCCATTATTTGATGGTAAAAACTATGACTATTGGGCAATAACAATGAAAGCCTTGTTTGCTTCCCAAGACTTATGGGAAATAGTTGAGGATGGTTTTGAACAACCAGCAGATGAAAATGAGTTTAATGCATTAACTCAGGGAGAGAAGGATTTGTTAAAGAGCCACAAGAAGAAGGACTCAAAAGCCCTCTTCTTCTTGTATCAGGCAGTGCATGGAAGCGTGTTTCCAAGGTTAGCAGCAGCTAAGACATCCAAAGATGCATGGCAAACTCTTAAAACAGCCTATCAAGGCATGGAGAAAGTGAAGACAGCAAAGCTACAGTTGCTGAGGAAAGATTTTGAGAACGTGTGCATGAAGGAGTCAGACAATATTGACTCATTCTTCACTCAAGTAATTGGCCTGGTCACACAAATAAGATCTCATGGAGAGATACTTGAAGAAAGGAGGATTGTGGAGAAACTATTGAGGTGCCTACCCTCAAGGTTCCATGTGATTGTCACCACCATAGAAGAGACAAAGGATCTCTCAAACTTTTCATTTGATGAGCTTCATGCATCACTGATCACACATGAGCAGAGGTTGAGTAGAAATGAAAACTCATCTCTAGAGCAAGCCTTCAAGACCCAGATGTCCTTTGGAAGAGGAAGAGGTCAAGGCAGAGGAAACAAGAGAGGAAGAGGCAAAAGCCAGAACAGAGGCGGAAGGAACAGTCCAGCGAATGCTCAAGGAAGAGGCAACAATCCAAATCAAAACCAAGGCCAAGGCAGCAGCCAACAAAGTGGAAAACATCATGCTCAAGGACAAAGGTATGAAAAATCCAACGTCCAATGTTATTATTGTAAAAAATATGGGCATTATGCCAGTGAATGTAGGAAGAAGCAGCATGATGTGAATAATAGCTCTAGTGCAAATATTACTAGAGAAAATGTCAGCCAAGATAATGTATTGTTAGCTTGTAACATGGCTGAAACAAATAGTGAAGATATATGGTTTCTAGACTCCGGTTGCAGCAACCATATGACAGGAAACATAGCTTTGTTTTCTGCTTTAGATCAAAGTGTGAAGTCACAAGTCACACTTGGGACTGATAGCAAAATTTCTGTTATGGGTAAAGGTGAAGTTAAAATATTTACAAAGCAAGGTGAAAAGAAAACCATAGCAGATGTCTATTATGTTCCTGGAATGAGATGTAATCTTTTGAGTATTGGACAACTTGTCCAAAAAGGTTATAATGTTTTCTTTGAGAATGATGTATGCACAATCATGGATATTCCACCCAGCAAAAGATGCATTGTTGAAGTGAGGATGACGAGGAATAGAATGTTCCCTCTCAGAATAAGGGCAGATTTGAAAAACAAAGTTGCAATGGCAGCAATTACCCAAGAGGCTCTCCAAAGTGTGCCAAAAGATGAAAATTGGTTGTGGTACTTGAGATTTGGACATCTCAACTTTGGAGGCCTTAACCTGTTGAGCAGAAAAGGAATGGTAAGGGGATTACCATTGATAGAGAAACCGGACAGCCTTTGTGAAGGCTATATATTGGGAAAACAACACAGAGAAAGTTTTCCAAGCGGGAAAAGCATAAGGGCAAAAGCACCCTTAGAAATTGTCCACTCAGATTTATGTGGACCAATGCAAACCCCATCTTTAGCAGGCAGCCAATATTTTCTAACATTCATTGATGATTTTACAAGAAAAACTTGGGTTTATTTCTTGAAGAAAAAATCGGAAGTGTTTGAAAAATTCCAAAATTTCAAAGCACTTGTGGAAAATCAAAGTGGGCTGCGCATTAAAGTTTTGAGAACAGACAGAGGAGGTGAGTATATCTCCAAAGAATTTTTATGTTTTTGCAGAGAAAATGGAATACACAAGCAGTTTATATCAAGGTACACCCCACAGCAAAATGGAGTTGCTGAAAGGAAGAACAGGACCATTATGCATATGGCGAGGAGCATGTTGAAGGCAAAGCATTTGCCAAATGATTATTGGGCTGAAGCTATAAACTGTGCTGTATATATCTTGAATAGGTGTCCTACAAAAGCTGTGATGAACAAAGTGCCAGAAGAGGCATGGAGTGGGAGAAAGCAAGGAGTCACCCACATGAAAGTTTTTGGATGTGTGGCCTATGCACACATTCCTGATCAGCTAAGGAGGAAGTTGGACAGCAAAGGGGAGAAATGTATCTTCATTGGATACAGTGAGGAATCCAAAGCTTACAGGTTGTATATCCCATCCACCAAGAAATTCTTTGTGAGCAGAGATGTTCAGTTTATTGAGGAGGAAGCTTGGGATGGAAGCATAGAGATAACAGTTAATGTTAAAAACTGTTTGTCTCATGATGAAGATGATGAGGAGATGGTAGAAATACATCCTCAAACAGCAGCGCCAACACACGGACAGCAAGGAACACCCTTGAGGAGAAATGAGAGTGCTTCTCCAAGCACACCACAAGGAGGAAATTCAAGTGCATCTTCAAGCACTTGCACACCAAGCGAAAGAGGTAAGAAATTCAGAAACTTAAGTGACATTTATAATGAAGGAATGAATTCCTTATTTGCCTTGTATTGTCATGTTGATGATCCTATTCATTTCGAAGATGCTATTAAAGATAAGAAAATGGATAGAAGCTATGGATGAGGAGATGAATGCCATAGAAAGAAACAAGACATGGGATTTGGTTGAGTTACCAAAAGGTAAAGAAGTTATTTGAGTTAAATGGGTCTATAAGACCAAGTGCAATGCTGAAGGAAAAATTGAAAGACACAAGGCAAGGCTCGTTGTCAAGGGATACAAGCAACAATATGGGAGACATTATGAGGAGACTTTCGCACCGGTTGCAAGAATGGAGACCGTGAGAGCAGTGCTGTCCATAGCAGCACAAAACAAATGGAAAGTCTACCAAATGGATGTGAAGTCGGCATTCCTAAATGGAGTGTTAAAGGAGGAGGTTTACATTGAACAACCTCTAGGCTATGAGAAGAAAGGCCAAGAACACAAAGTTTGCAGATTGAAGAAAGCTCTTTATGGGCTGAAACAAGCACCAAGAGCGTGGTACAGTAGAATAGATTCCTATCTACTGGAAAATGAATTTGACAAATGTGAGGGAGAACCCACAATCTACATCAAAGAAAATGATGGCAAGATTTTAATTGTTGTCTTGTATGTTGATGATGTTATTTTTACAAGTAATGATGACTACCTCATTGAAAACTTCAAATCAGTCATGAAAGAGGAATTTGAGATGACTGACATGGGTTTGCTGAGATACTTCTTAGGAATAGAAGTAGATCAAAATGAAAATGGGATTTTTATCTCTCAAGCAAGATATGTAAATGAAGTGTTGAGGAGGTTTAATATGCAAGAGTGCAAAGCTGCAATCACTCCCACGGTAATGGGATTAAAACTCAGCAAAGAGGATAGCAGCAAGGATTTTGATCCTAGTTTGTACAAGAGCATAGTTGACAGCCTTATGTATTTAACTGCAACTAGGCCTGATATAATGTTTGTTGTTAGTTTGATTTCCAGATTTATGGAGAGGCCAAAGGAGGCTCATTGGCAGGCAGCAAAAAGAATACTAAGGTATATCAAAGGCACAAAAAGATTTGGCATTTTATATACTTTTTCAGAAAATTCAGATTTAGTTGGCTACACCGATAGCGATTGGGCTGGAAGTGTGGATGATCGGAAAAGCACATCCGGTTACTTTTTTCACATGGGTTCAGGAGCAATTTCATGGGCTTCCAAGAAACAGCCCATTGTGGCATTGTCTACAGTAGAAGCAGAGTACGTGGCAATTACAGCAGCAGCATGTCAAGCGGTTTGGATGAGGAGACTGTTAAGAAGTCTATGCCAAAATCAGGCTACAACAACGATGATTTTATGCGACAATAGTTCAGCTATTGCCCTGTCCAAGAATTCTGTGTTTCACAAACGGACGAAACACATTGATACAAGGTTCCATTACATCAGAGAATTGGTGAACAATGGAGAAATTGTTCTACATCATTGCAGGACTCAGGAACAGGTAGCAGACATCTTGACAAAGCCACTGGATCAGAAGAGCTTTGAATTTTTAAGGAAATGTTTGGGTATGATTGATAACCCAGCAGTTGAAATTAAAGGGGAGTGTTGAAATATAATTTCAACTGCAGCTTTATTTTTATTTGCGATGCGATCTATCGCATATCGCAAATTGCAAACTCACCTTGTCACCCTCCGTTATGTGCTTTGTTTTCTGGCGATTTCGATGGCGCGATGCGATCAGATCGCAGATTGCACCATATGTGTGTGCTCCAATTTTGTGTTCCGACCAAATGGATTTCTGCGATGTGATCCAATTGAAGTAAATGGTTGAATTACAGGCCTGCACCAAATAAATTTGACGTGAAGTAAAAGTCTCTTTACCTCCAGTAAATGTCAGTAAAACAGTAAATGCAATTTACTGTGGGTTGGTAAGTCTTGGTGAAGTTTTTAATTTTATTTCAGCGGGAGTATGGCCTCAAGTCATAGTTGGTAAAAGCATTTAATTTTTATTATTTCTTTTACGGAAGCATGGGAAGTGAAAACGTGAAGTAACTTCTTATTGTTGATATATATATGTAATGTTTTTTTTGGGTAAGTGTAGAGGAATTGTAATGCACAGCAGTGCAAAGTAAAAAAAGGCGAGCACGCAGTAGCGTATGTAATTCACAGCAGTGTGTTAATTTAAAAAACTGAGACAGAGTATTTCTCAGGAGAGACAGAGTAGTTTTTGTGTGGAACTCAAATGTTTCTAGTGAATCCCTCTGTGAGAGAGGAAGACTCTTTTGTAACAGCAATTGCTTTTATTAATGAATAGAAATTTGTGGTGTGTGTGAAAACTCTGTCAGCTGCAAATAATTTTTTTTAAGTTTCCGCTGTGTTAAAGATCTTGTGGAGGAAACAGAGCATTGTTCTCTGTGTGTTGTTTTGTATTTTTTTTGTTTTTGGAATTTTACCAAAAAAATTCCCAACACTCATGCAACCGGAGGTCTACTGCCCTCTTCTTTCTGTTCCGCCCTATGGATGGGTCGCTGCTGTTACAGGACAACCCATAGTTTCAGAATTAATTTATGAGAGTTGGTAAATTAACGAGGAAAACTCATTCTACATGGGTGAAGATGGAGAAACCAACTTATTCCACATGTTGCATACTAGTGTGTTCTTAAATTATTTTTTGAGTTTTGCAAGTGAAACATGTTGAGCCTGATCAACTCAGCATGTAAATGCAATTGGTTAGAATTGATCACTCTAGTAATTGCAAATTGAAGTTGGAAAGATTCAAGTAAGGCACTAAGTACGATTCTAGAAAAAGTTGGTTGATGCGGCAATAGATGGACACCAAAGTAAAATATAGTGTGTTGTGGAAGAGAGTCGTGATGATTATAGTATATCACACATTTTAATTTTAAGCCATTCTAGGATGTTTTGTGGTGGTCTTTTGTAATGTATGTACCTCATAACTCCAAAAGTTGGAGTGTGTAATGTAAGCCTGATCAGGAATGGGTATCCATATACAGTTCGTTGTAATCTAAAAACCACTTTATATTTGCAGTGTCAGTTTGTGGTAAGCCAAAAACCACATGTAAGAGTGAAGTGGGACAGAGATTCCTGTAAACATGGTTTAGGGTTTGCCGACAAAACCCTTGGCCCATGGTGGCTAGAGTGCCCTAGTAGTATCTCATTTTAGCATGGTATCATTTTAACATGAAGAGCCTTTGTGGCTGAATTGAGTGCCTTGGTGGCATTGTTGAGCCTTCGTGGCTGTGGTTAGCCTTGGTGGCATGGTTGAGGGTGATCCAATAAAACCCATAGCATGGTTATGGGTAATCCAATAAAACCCATAGCATGGTTATGGGTAATCCAATAAAACCCATGATGATATTGGAGGGGGATTTACATGTACAGGTACAAGTGTGCAGTTATAATGGTTGGAAGAACCATGTATGCGAAGGAAATCCTACAAGACTGGCAGTTGCAGCAGTTAGTACCCATGCATTCCAATTGATGGTTGCTCCTTTATATGGGCATCAACATAATTTTTTTTGGTATATTTTACCACAACTAGATTTTACAGATTGATATGGAAACAAGTACTCATTAAGGGGGAGTGTTGGAATATCTAATTCCTACTTGTCTCAATTGTGATTCTTACTAAGTAAAGGAGTCAGTTCATAGTAGTTAGGATCTATTTCTTAAATTGGTGTGTGGTTGAAATAATCTCTCAACCAATAGATTGTGTGTTCAAGAAAGCGTACCTATCTTGAGACAACACTTCTTGTATATATGTAATTGCATTTTATTAATAAATTAATCTGGTTTCTCATATTTTATCAAAACATACACATAAGACACACAAGTTTAACATAGAAACCCTTGTCGGAGAAAAACCACCAAAGATTTGTTTGTATTATGATGTAAAATATGATCTCCTACTCTATTTACATTTATATTTTTTGAGAACCCACTCATAGGAAGAACCAACTCCCTTAGATTGTTTTCTAGCACCTACTAGTAGAAAGCACCAACTTCGTTCTTCTGCAGACACCCTAAGCAACTTATCATGAAACACCAACTTCATGGATTTACCCAGGCACCCACTTGGAGGAGGCACTGACCTCCAAGCTCTCCATAGACACCCACTAGATAGAAGCTCCAACTCCCTGTTTTGTAGGCTACAACCCACACTCAATACATAAATATCTACTTGTTGTTATGGCACCCACTTGGCTTGATTTTAGGTCTCTTTTCTCCTCATCAACCTTCACTTTACTCATCCCATGCAACCCTTTTTCTCATGCTCACTTTTCTCACCTTGTAGCACCACACATGAGCTTTTAGCCTTATTCATTCGGTATGCATAACTAGCATCTCCCGGCCTTTGTTGTTACACATAATCTCTTAGCCTCCGTCAATAGATCTCATACACAAAAAGCTCTCTACACAACTCTCCAACAATGTTTCCTTCCCCCACCATTCACAAATTCCATCCATGCTTTGTTCCTTTATAACACAAAGAACAATGCAGTTTGTCAGCTCATCACACAATCTCAGTGTACTTCGCTATGGATCATTACTTTCAAGGCACACAACTTATCTTCATCAACATTTTGAGTATGGGTGGAACTTACTCAACCATCATGCAGAGTCATGGTCTCCAATTCTTCTTTGCAAGGCACACAAGACTCCAGAAGAACAATACAACACACAATTAGAATTCATGAATTCATGAAGACTAAACTTGTTTCTTCCCTAGTTATCCATCCATCGATATGCCCTTTTTATTTTCAAAAACAAATGGTTGCACTATTGTTGAGTTATTTTATAGGACCAACAACATGAAATAGAGATTATTGAGAACATTTCCAATGAGTAACCTGGTTTTCAAACAAATTCCTTGTTTAACTGTGCAAGTGTGTGTCCTAGTTTTCACAGTTAGACTTAATTTTATCTTTACTATTTTATTTATTTATTTATCTATACTATCCAAATCTACTTGAAGTTCAATAATTCTATTCAAGTGTAGGAATATTTCTTATGAATTCTTTTGTAACATAACTACAAATATACTCATTCAAAATTGGACGATATGGTTTGATGAATACCAAAATAAGTAGGGGTGGAAAGAGAAGAAGGGGTCATCATTTCCCCAGTTAAAAAGAAAAAATCAAGTTTTCTTCGGGATTAGGAACTTCCACTAAGAATAGAGTGGAACAATCGAAACTGTGGATGTGGATGAAGCTAGAAATTTATAAAAGTATTAACGAGGTTAAGGTAATTGGGTATTCATGTCTAGTTATCAATAAACTATTTAAAGTATAATCTACACCTTTTTTCTCACGATCTATGGTCATGAATCAAGTTATGTCTTACATGCATTAATAAGGTGAAGGAATTTTAAGGAGACAAATCTCCTTGGCTGATACCCAAGCCAATGTAGGAGTAGGGTTACAAGGAGTTTTAAAGAGGAGGGCCACCGCCTCCCATCATCCCATCCCATAATGAATCCAGTAAGCGTGCCTTTTAAATTATATGCTGGAAAGAATGGAGTTTTGTGGGATTGCTTAGTCCCCATCTAGAAGCACAATAACACAAAATAAATTTCCTAAAAATCGTAAACATGTTCTGACATTCTATCATTCCAGTTTATTCTTTAAAATGGGAATATATAGGGAATATTTAGAATAAATTTTCATTAGTAATATGAATAATAATGGAAAAAGGATTTGTACCAAAATAATACTATATTCATAAACTTGGGAAGTCCTTCGATCATGATATGAACAATGAAAAAGTTAAATGATCGAGTATTGCTTAATGAGAATGAAATGCCCAACGAACGATTATGTGCTTTATCTAAATAAATAAAGAGATATCAAGAAAAAAATAGTTATCGTGAAATAATATCACTGACAAAGAATTAATTTTTATACCAATGATAAAATGATTACTAAGAATAATCATAATATGGAATGGATAAATTAATTTATCATAAATTATTAATTAGGAAATGCAAATACATTAAATTAACATAGATGAT
Organism: Pinus tabuliformis; assembly: GCA_031772625.1. Classification (NCBI taxonomy): domain Eukaryota; kingdom Viridiplantae; phylum Streptophyta; class Pinopsida; order Pinales; family Pinaceae; genus Pinus; species Pinus tabuliformis. The sequence continues at coordinate 704,934,210 of CM062806.1, read as the reverse complement.
TGAGGATTTCCTAAAATGAAAGGAATTGAAGAAACCGTCCCTTTTTTCCGAGGGGATTGAATGATTACTTTATTTATTATCTACTTAGAATGATTACTTTATTTATTATCTACTTATTTATGAAATATTGAAATGTTTATACCCAAACTAAAAAATCATTACGAAATTTATATTCCCTAATTTTGTTAATTAAAACCAAGAAGTCTCATACGAATGATGAACGAGAAATTCAAGGCATAGCATTAAAATCACTACGTAGAATTCTACTTACCAAGGGTTCGAATCCCTCTCTTTTTGCATCTTGCCATTACTATTTTCTTCTCATCCATTCTTTTTTTAATCTATTTAATCCCAATAAGGCAATTTTGTAATTTCGATGTCAATCTCTCTCTTCATAGTAGAGAAAAAAGAAATGAACATTAGTTCATAATATGGGAAGGATAAATACTATTTTAATAAGCAATAAAAGAAAAGTATCATGGATAACATAATATCAAGGAGGAGGAGGAAAGGAAGGGAGAAGAACATAATTTCTGGATGCCCAGCAACGAATCAAGATTGAAGAGAATGATACTCTGTGATCAACAATTTATTAATATTCAAAGTGATCCATTTACATGATTGATGAATTATTTATATTTTACAATGTAAATAATGAAAAGTAAAATGATTTGGAAATTTATCTCTATGGAATAGATATATATTCGTATTAATGATTGATCTCTTGTAGTAATCACATTTTGAGGTTTTCAAAGGTAACTTGGTATATCTACCCTATGGTCATTGGCCTATATATGTCCATGATTAAATAATTGTCTAGCTCTATGAATGGTGACAACCCCCTAATTGAAAAATAATGTTATTCAAATACATTTCAAATAATTTCAATAGGACTCCACCCTTTGATCTTTTATCTTTTCTAGAAATATGAACATATTTTAGCAATTATCTTTCCGTTAGTCTTTAATGAAACAAAAAAAAAATATTTTCATTATGGCTGGATATAATATTGAGAAATTTTTGTGGAAGAATATCAGTTCATAAAATATTTTTGGTTTTTGGATTTTTCATGTTGGCACCTAATCTTTGGGATTAAGTAAACTGATTTAAATATTGTAAATAGTAAAAATAAAATGAAGTTGGTAAAGAAGAGATATTGGGAAATTAAACCCAATATTCTCTCTCCTCTCCTGATATATAATTCAAATTCATGGAGATATCCTTGGGGTGTGATGGTATTAGAGCCAACAACCATTTTTAGAATTTGTTTGCCCCATATATAACTCCTATATTCTTGGCCATATTCTTGTGCTCTCTGTCCGTGCATTCTTTGAGAAGCTGTGGGTTCTATTTGTAGTAGCGAGTCCGTGCATTCTTTGAGTAGACGCAAAACTCCGTTGAAAAGTTAAATTTTGCAGTGCGTTGTATTGGATACCAAAACATTGTGCTAGGAAAGACAACGTCGATTTCTCGAGCAATTATTTTTTTGTGTGTTGAAGGGGTCGTATTTATGTTGCATTGAGGCGTTGTATTGCAACCTACTATGTTGAAAAGATTAAAGATTAAATTGGTTGAATAATGTTGCATAAAATCTCGAAGGCCATATTGGTCTTGTGATACATATGGTTCAGTGAACGTGGAACAATTTTCATTATATACAATGATCGAATCGTTGAACAAGTACGTATGCTCTGTTGTATTGATTGAATGCTGTGCATGAATGTTTACTTTGGGCGTTGTACAAAAGCTAGTCGAATGGTGTATTGAATTCCATGTGTGGTGGCTCTGTCATGACTGAGTTAAATCCTATGTTGCAAGAAACTTTTGACCTCGATGAAGTATATACATGTGCATTCGCCTTTTATGTTGCAATGGCCATGATTCCTTACTTTAATTTTTTGAAGAGGGTTTAATTTGATGTTGCAGCCTCCATAAATGAAGAGACAATTCAACATATTTTTCCATTTTCAAAGGCATTTGAAGCCTTAAAGAAGTTAAAGGAATTGTATGACTCACACTCTAAACAGGAAGTTATTCAATTGATGATTAAGTTGTTCAATCTTGAATTGAAAAATGATGACCCTTTTGTCTTAGCATCAGAAATAAAGATCCATTATGCATGACATAAAATCCACTCATGTTGAAATAGATATTCCTTTCATATATTATGTCAATGCACTATATCCCACCTATTCACATTATCTTGAGTCATTGAAAGCAAGTGGAAAGCTTAAGGAGATTTCCCCTAACTTCCTTGAGAAGAAGCTTGTTGAAAGAGAGAAGGATTTTGGGAAGAAGACAACTCCTCAGTCTTTTAAAGAAGTTATGTGCCTTGCACAAAAAGAGAAGAATCATGCACAAGATTATTTTGGAGGAAGAGGTGCCCGAAGAGGAAGAGGAAGGAAGAATTTTCAAGGAAGGGGGGGCAAACATTTCCAAGGAGAAAGGTTCGGTCTTCATTTCATATGATGCAATGAAGATGGACATGATGCTTCCACCTGTAAGATTCTTTGGGACAGAATCAAGTAGGAAATAAATGAAGAGAAGGGTAAAACACTTAGTAAAGGGAAAGGAAAAGCACCCGAGTCCGCTCATTATGTTTTGGCATATTGAAACATTGGAGTAACTAAAGACTTATTCAATTCTTCACTTGCTTCATGGAAATATGATTGATTGTTTGATTGAGAAGAAAATTTCCACATGACTTTCAGAAGAAATTTCTTTGAAGAATTCATTGACAATGTTGATGGAGCAATATACTTTGCAGATAAGTCAAAACTCAAGCCATCGGAGCTTTGCACCATCAAGATCAAACTGGACTTCCAGACTTTCTTCTACATGATGTTTTATACCTCTCGGAGTTGAGGAGAAACTTGTTGGGTTTGGTCCACATTTACTAGCAAGGACACTCCATTCACATATTTGATGGAAAGGTTGAGGTCAAAAAAACATTATATCACTCACTTGTCATGATTGGGAGAGACGAATAAATACTTCTAAAGCTATAATGAACCTCTGCTCATGCACAAAACATTTCATACATTTCTCACTATGATGAAGGTACATTTCCATTAATTATTTCATGACATGCTAAATTTGGACATATGAACTATGACAATATTCTTTTATTGAAGAAAAATGGTGTTATTGGTTTACCTACAATTCCTAGGTAGCTTAAGAAATGTGATGCTTGTATCTTAGGAAAGCACAAAAAATAGTATTTTCATGATTTTCGTTCGAGAGCACATAGAAAACTTGAACTCATTCATTCTGATTTATGTTGTTCAATGCCCGTTCCTTTTGAAAATGGTAATAAATATATGATGACATTTATTGGTCACTACAACATAATGTGTTAGGTTTATTTATTGAAGACCAAATTTGAAGTGTTTGAAACATTCAAGAGCTTTCATGCATGGATTTAAAATTATGCACAATCTCATATTAGCTCTATTCATACTGATAATGGAAAATGATACACTTAAAATTAATTTGAAAACTACCTTCACCAGCATGGGATCAAACATCAAACAATCGTGCTTTATAGCCCCCAACAGAATGGAGTAGTTGAAAGAATGAACAAGACAATCTTAAATATGGTACGTTCGATAATGCTTTTCAAGAATGTTAAGTTGATGTTTTGGGATGATGTATATTTATGTGTTGTGCATATAAATAATAGGTGTCCATCTCATGCTATCAGAAACAAGACTCCCTATCAAATGTGGTATGACAATATTCCTTCGATGAGGCATCTCAAGGTTTTTGGTTCCACCTATTATGCCTTGATACCTAAAGAACAAAGAAACAAACTCAGTTCAAGGAGTTGAAAATATTTCTTCTTGGGGCACTCAACAACCTCCAAAGCATACCATTTCTATGATGAAGTGAATAAGAAGTTTATAATATCTAGAGATGTGATCTTTCTTGAATCTTCCAAGACTTACAATGTTGTTGAGTAGCAGCTTGATCGCCTGGACAGATTCTAGCATGAAAATTATTTTCAAGATTTTCATAATGAGATTCCACATCTTGAAGGGGGGATCCATCCATTGATGACACATTGAGTGGTGTGATTGAAAAAATTGGGAGACTAAATCTTGATTCAACCCCATCTTAGTCAACTGAGAAACTTGAGCTTTCTCAGAAAGGCCCTCCAAAATGGTTGACAAAAACATTTGAAAGTTTTTTTCCTTATGAAGTTCGAAAAACAGGAACAAGAAGCTCTGCTAGATAGAATGGAGGTGATGTTGGCGGTCTTGATTCACCTTTTGATATAGATGTTTCTTATGATTGTGAATTGAATTTGTCTACATATTTTGAGTCAACTTCCTTCAAAGAAGTCACTTCTCATGGTGAATGGAAAGAAGTGATGCATGAAGAACATGACGCTTTGATAAAGAATGGCACCTGGAAGATGGTTGATCCTCCATTGGGACCAATATGTTACAAGTGGTTCTTCAAGAAGAAGTATAAAGAAGATGACTCATTCGACAAGCATAAAGCCAAGCCCGTGGCAAAATGTTTTGCACAGAAAGAAAGGGTCGACTATGAGGAGAATTTTTCCCCCACAAAAAAATGAGCTACCATATAGACACTATTTTCCTTGGTATCTCAGAACGGTTAGAAAGTCCATCAAATGGATGTAAAAACTGTTTTCTTGAATGGAGATCTAAAAGACAATTTTTTTACGTCTCAACCATAAGGATTTGTTACAAAGGGTCAGGAACACAAAATATGAAATCTTGTAAAATCCTCATATGACCCAAGCATCACAAGTGCAGTACAAGAAGTTAATTGAGCATATTTTGAAAATCAATTTCAAACATTATGATCTTGATGATGCAAATTTGTTTTTCAAGAAAGTAGGAAAAATAATTGTATATCTTGTGTTGTATGTAGATGATCTTATGACGACAGGGAATAATGAGAGCCACATTGCATCCTTAAAGAAAGAACTGAGGAAAGATTTTGAAATGACATATTTGGGCTATGTTCACTACTATCTTGGTATTGAATGAACTAAAATTACAAAGTTTATAATCCTCTTTCATAAGAAGTACATTGGAGATCTGCTGAACCTGTTTGGCATGGATGAGTGCAATCCTTTGACTACTCCAATGGAACAAAAAATAAAGCTCACATCCACTGAAGGAAAAGAATTTGAGGATGCAACAAAGTAAAGACAACTTGTAGGAAGTCTCAACTACTTGAATCCTACCAAACCATACATTTCATTCGTTGTTGGAATCCTCTCTAAATTTATGCAAAAGCCTTGTGAGGGTCACTTGTCTGCTGCAAAAAGAGTTCTAAAGTACTTGAAGGGAATTCAAGACTTTGGACTCAATTATACTCAGGTGGATGACTTCAACTTGATTGGATACTCTGATTCAGATTTCGATGGAGATAAATAAATTGGAGTATCTAGCTCAGGTTATGTTATGAGTCTTGGATCAGGAGTTGTCTCCTTGAAGTCATGCAAACAATCAGTTTCAGTAGATTCCACAACTTAAGAAGAATATGTGGCAGTAGTTGAAGCAATAAAGTAAATTGTGTGGCTCAAGAAAATTCTAGAAGAATTGCACGAGAAACAAATGCACTCAACTTCTCTTTTGATTGAAAGCACTTATACAATAAAGTTGGCCAAGAACCCAAAGTTCCATGATTGAACGAACCACATCAATACAAAATACCATCTAATTCAGCATCATGTTGAGGCCAAAACAATCCACCTATGAAATTGTTCCACAAATGAGTGGATTACAGACATCTTCACCAAAGCGCTTGGAATGGAAAAGTTTGAAAGATTCATAGTGATGCTTGGACTCATCAACATCCCTTCAAATTAAGGGGTAATGTTGACACCTAATATTTGGGATTAGATAAATTGATGTAAATATTGTAAATAGTACAAATAAAGGAAGTTGGAAGACGAAGAGACATTGGGAGATGAAACCCAATAGTCTCTCTCTCCTTGTATATATTCATATTCTCTCTTCATGAAAATCAATTCAAATTCGTGGAGTTACTCATGGCCTGACATTTTACTATTGAGCTCTGTTAATATTTTCAAATGACATATTATTTTTAAATGAGATCCCTAATAATGGGACATAGAAACTCCTTATTTAATTAAAAAATAGTGATGAGAAGATCATAATTATTTTATATGGAAAACAAATATCTTTCTTCAATTTTTTATAGATCCTAATAGATCCTAATAGCTCCAATCGTTTCATTCATTCCATTCCTAGTTAGGAGTAAGTGATCATGGCATGACAAAACCGTCAAATGATTGTAAGAGTATTATCCATTCCATATTCACCTTATGGATTATGGGAATAAGAGGAACGAAAAAGAGTAGGCTATCAAGATGAAATCAATGACTATCACATTACAAGTGTGATGCCCTAACCTCTAAGGCAATTAGGCTCAATGGAATATAACTCCTCATTTCATTGGTGTGAGATCCATAGGTTCTTTCGGAGTCGTAACTAGTATAGTGTGAATAAAATTTAATGACATAATCTAGTTTACAATTACAACAACACATTGCCTAGATGCAGATTCCTTCAAGGGAAAGAAAAGGGAAGCAAGGGTGAATTGACATGGATTATTTTACTCACTCTTCCAAATCAACTAGGGGAGGATAATAACATTGCATTTCAAAGGGATAAATAATATAATGATTCCTATTCATATTCAATTGGGATAGATGTAAAGATAACGAGAGAAGGGAAGTAGAGGTGGATATTTCTCCAAACCAATATTGAACAAATATGCATTGCAAAAAATGAATGGACATGACATAATATGATTACATCAAGGTATGGTATCGGTCTTTGAGAACGGTATATGGCGGAATTGGTAGATGCTACAAGCTGGTCAAAGTGAGCATTGGGATGGAAACGTACCAAGTGATAACTTAGAAAGCAAGGAAACCCTAGGATATTTTCAATGGGTATTCTTGAGCCAAATACAGTTCATGGGGAGGATGTTTTTTCTCCTAAGATAGAAAGGGGATAGGTGAAAGGAATCAATGGAAGTTATTCTAAGGAATGGATCTCATTTGGTCCAATACTATATTGATAGAACACTCTATTTACACCTCAAAAGTTGGAATTTTATATAACGTTAGATGAAACTAGTGATTAGAACTTGAATTGTTCCAAGAATTTTATTCATAGGATAGATGCCAATGAGCTGAAATATTGATTTGACATTAAGTAATCCAATCATAAGTGTATCCACTATAGATAAAGAATTAAATCAATTTTGGAATAAATGGTTGGACGTGGATAAAGATAGAGCACAGTTCTACGTGTTAATGTCAACAACATTGTAAATTGCAGTAGTGGGAAAAATTATTGGCTTTATAGATTGTGAGGGTTAAGTTCCTCTATCCTCACATAGGATTACTCCCAAATGGACCAATTTATTTTCTCCAATTATATTAGTTCTAATCCATTCTCAGTTCCTTTTACCTCTACCTCGCTATTTGTTCATGAAGAGAAGAAATTAGGATATGGATCTTTTGATCCATCCTATGGCAAGTTGAATCGACTAGTTGATCAATTGATGAATTCATTTTGTGATGCATGATCTACAAAGATTAGATAATTTGGAAATTATTCAATTGTAGTCAATTTTTTCTCAATTAGTGACTTTGGGATCGAAAATAATAAAGATCATTTTCAAAACTAGGAAAAATCCATTTTTTTTCTTTATTTTTAGTTAACACAATTTAAAACCCTATACCAGGATTATCCACAAGGAAGATCTGAGTTAGGTAAGTTGGCAGAGAATAGGATTGGCCCCACCATTTCATATGTGGTTCCTATAAAAATGTCATATACATGTCTCCATATTTATCTATCTATTCTATCTAAATCTATTCTAGCTAAATAGATATGGGTATAGGAATAAGTACATATACCTATGTATATGTATATATGGAAACACTCCATCAAAATTTTCTCTCCCTCTTCTTTTCTCATACTCAAGTAAAAAATCATAAATTTAATTAGCAAAATAACAAAGATTAAATCAAAGTCATTTCAACTATTTTAAATAAATTTAAATATTTTAATTAAATTATAAAATTGATATATAATTTTATTTGTAAATAAATAATCCTTAAAATATATTATTTATAATATTTTTAAAATAATAGATATCCTCTGTATTCAAATTACTCATTTTAAGCCAGAAATATTCTTTTGAAAACGTACCTGTTCTGCTTTATCCATTCCCTGAGCCAAAAGATCTTCCATTACAGCTTCTCATATCCTTTGTCCTCTCGAATAAAGTTTGCTACTCTGAAATATTGTTCATTAGATATAGAAGTTTCCATTGGTATAGGATTATGAGAATTAAAATTCCTATTACCTATGTATTGAAAATAACATACCGGCTCTAGTACTTCCACATCTCCAGTGAATGAAGACCCATCACAGTATCTAACCATAACGCGGTTCCATCCATAGAAATCTGTTCAGCAGTTTTCTATAGTTTCAATAAATCCTTTAATAAGCCAAATTATCATCACATTACTTTAGAGTCTAGAGTTGAGCTACCTGGATTTTGTGTTTGAACATCACTTAAAATTCCTGTAAATGCTATTGATTTCCCCATGTACAGAGATGAACCCAATACAGAGTGAGAGCGATTCGAGCAGGATGGTATGTCGAAACACCATCCTCCACGCTGCATAATAATTTGCACTGAATAAGACTTCAGTTCCAATAAGCAGATGGGTTATAAATGAGGATTCAAGGTATATAATCACTTTATTAATCAAGTTACAGATATAATAGATACATGTATTATAGTATCAAATTTATCAAATTTTAAATTGAGTGAGGAGGAAGACAACAAACCATCTATATAAAACCATAAAACCAAATAAAATATCAATATTAAATTAACAAAAACAATTTTGGTCAATAAATAAATATAAAAAAATAAAATTAACTAACCTCCATGAAAACAAGCCAGTTGTTTGCTCCAGATCCATATCCTCGATCTAAATGGTAAGCTGGGGGCTTCCATCTAAACAAACTGCAATAAGCAATGACCACCTTATTAGTTCTTTTCAAAAATCAACTTAAAATTTTGAGAAACAAACAAATACACTTACCAGCTCCTTTGGCGACAGCATTCTTCAACACAGTGATGTTTACATAGAGCGTCAAATTGGATGAATCAGCAACTGACAACTTTTCTGTTGTCACAAATCCCCCACTATCGAGTTTTTCTGCATCCATTCTTGGTGCCATTGTCATGAGAAATACAGCAAGGAAAAAAATTGCATCCATTCTTGGTGCCATTGTCATGAATCCCTCATTTGCAGGCCATCTGTTAACCATCTTGGATAGCGAATTACGTTACAGTAAGCCAAATATGATCATATCGGGCTGCGGGAAAGTTCAGTCGATTCTTATTAAAAGCTTAAACCAACACCAGTTTAGTTGTTTTTTATTTTTTAATATTAGACATGCATAGCTTAAATTTTGAGACAAGCATATTATAGGATCATTTCATCTTGGATATGCACAATCATAAATATTTTCCACGAAGGCCGTTAAGAATATGTTATTGGTTCCCCATCGCTATCTTGGATTTTTTTGTTTTTTTATATCAACGTATTCTTGTCCCATCATAATAATATTACCACATGTTTGAAATTTTAAATTTGCTCCAGCTGCCGAGTTGGCCTTCCATGAAGGTTATTTGTTTTCCATGTCCATCATTCACATTCATGACCGTTAAATTTTTTCTTCCCACCAACAACATCTCATATTCAGTGATATCCTTATGATTAAATGAAAGATGTTCATTTCATTTTGCTTGGGATTTGCCATGTTAAAAAATTTCCATATTCAAATTATGCAATAACATTAAGAAACTCCGATGGAAAATGGAACATAAGGAATGAATGAAATATACTTTGAAATTCGTGTATGAGAAATGTAGATTCATACCAAAAAAAATGGAGCATAAAAGGTTAATTAAATATAATTCAAAATCTGTGTTCAAGAAATCTAAATTGATAAGCAAAATTTTAGATGTGAGATAAAATTAAATTAAATAAAAATAAATAATATTTTGAATGTTTCATGGTTTTTGAATGTTTCAGAAGGAGTTAAATGAGTTATTATTATTTTGGGTATATGGCATTAATATCATATATGGTATTGGCTTATTATATTAGTTTATTCATGGTAAATTGTAACAAATCTTATTTACGAGTTAGAGATTTTGTTAAAAAAAAAAGTGGGTCTCGGTGTGTTAGAAGTAAGTGGATGTATGTATTTTCATTTGTTCATTAAAGATGGTGTATTGCCATAAATTTCATTTTTACTTTTTTTTCTATTTTTAAGTTTTTTTCTCCTTGTTTTTTTCCCATTGTTGGTTTTTCATGTAACTCTATTGTATTGTGGTACATTTTATATTTAAGTTTATTTATGTCCTTTGTTGTTTTGTTATTAACAACATTATCAGATGTTCTTGTTGTTATTGGTGTAACCTAAGTTTATTAAGCAGTATGAAGACCACTATCATGACTTCATAAAGTGATGGTTAACTTACTATTTTAGTAGAAGAAGAATGTTCATATACTTCTAACAATAGGATTGGTCGGTTGATTGACTTTGTGGCATCTCACTGTGTAACTCCATGCAAAAATAATTTTGCTGCCTATGAGATCAATGATTATGGTATAGTACATTTGGGAAACAATCACTTATGTAATATTGTTGTAGTGGGAGATGTCTGCATCAAGATGAAGGACGGACATAATATATCTCTAAAACAAGTTAGACATATTAGAGAGATCCGTATGAACTTAATCTTTATGGGACAATTAGATGATGAATATTTTCTCCAAGTATTGGTAAAATTGGCTGGAAAATCAGTAAAGGGTAATTGGTTATGGGGTAGAGGATCAAGATAGGAACATTGTACTCATTGAGAGAAATAATAGAAATATCAAATATGGTTGTTATTGCAAAAGAGGATAACTCAGTGGATTTATCGCATAGGTGCCTCGATAACATGAGCGAAAAGGGCCTAAAAATTCTTGTTGGCAAAATTTTGCTTTGAGATCTCAAATCCTATGAACTTGACCTTTGTGAACATTTATTATATGGTATGCAATGAAGAGTGTCATTTATGAGAGGTGACCATCAAAGGCAAATAATTATATTAGAATTGATACACTTTTATGTGTTTGGGATACTCAATGTGAAGCCCTTAGGAGGAGCCTCATATATTGTCACATGTATAGATGATGCATCTAAGAAGGCTTGGGCCTACCCCATAAAAAGAAAAAGGTGTGTTTGAGAGCTTTCAAAAATTTCGCATTGTTATTGAAAGAGAGGCTAACAAATTGCTTAAGTCTTTTAGGACAGATAAAGGTGGAGAGCATTTCTTTAATGCATTCAGGGATTTTTCTAATGTGTTTGACATAGAACATGAGAAGGCTATCCCCAATACTCCTCAGTATAATAGTAATGTAGAAAGGATGAACCACACTATCATAAAGAAGGTGGCGAGTATGTTGTCAAACTCTAGATTGGAAAAACACTTTTAGATAGAAGCAATGAGGAAAACTTGTTCCTTCATGAATCTATCACCTAATATAACCCTAGATGGTGGCATTCCCAAAGAATTTTGGAATGGTAAGAAGGTAAACAATTATCATCAAAAAAATTTTGGATCCGAAGCATTTATGCATATTTCCAAATAACAAAGAACCAAGTTAGATGAAAAATCAATGGAATGTGTTTTTATGGGATTGTGTAGATGGTTAGTTTGGTTGTCATCTATGGGAACCAATTAAACACAAAATTGTTAGAAGTAAGTAAGTTATATTCAATGAGTCATAGATGTATAAAAGGTATACAAGTGATATGGAGGTCACGAAATTTTTTGATAGGTTTGCAAAATAACAAGAAAATATCCCATGATTGCGAGAAATTGGCACACAAATTCAAGAACATCGTGGACAAAAATAAGAAGAAACATTGCATCAAATATTACAAGAGATCCAACTAGAAAACAAACCACCACATTTGGTTCATCGGTCTATTAGGCCTCACTAGCCCTCACAAAGGTATCCACCCTCAAATTATATTTATATTTTGTTAACTGGTGATGGTGAAAAACACTGTTTTTAGGAAGCTTGTAATATGGAGACTAGCAAAGAGTGGAAGAAGGCAATGAAGGAAGAAATGGACTCCATGTTGGAAAACAAAACTCGGGAGTTAGTAATGCTTCCAAAAAATAAGAAATTTCATACAAAACAAATGGGTATATTTGATTAAACGCAAAGGTGAAAGAAAGAAGGACAGATAAAAGGAAAGGTTGGTAGTGAATGGATTTGTCCAAAAATAAGGTGTTGGTGTTATTGATTTTTTTACATGTTGTTAAGTTGTCATCCATAAGAGTTATTCTTGGTCTTGGTGTTGCTATAGATTTGGAATCTCAACAATTAGATGTAAAGACAACCTTTCTTCATGGAGAATTAAAGGAAGAGATTCATATGGAGCAAAGGGAAGGATTCAAAGTAAAAGGTAAAGAGAACCTAGTTTTCATTTTGAAGAATAGCCTCCATGGGTTGAAATAGACACCTCACCCATGGTACAATGAATTCGATACATTTATGTTGGAGCGTGATTTTAAAAGACTAGGGGCTAATAACTATGTCTACATTAGGAGGTATGACCAAGAAAAGTATATTATACTATTTTTGTATGTGGGATGCCATGTTAATTGTTGGGCATGATAAAAACATGATCAATAGGATGAAGAAGGATTTGGGAAGTCAATTTGCAATGATGGATTTGGGTCCAACACAAGTAATATTGGAATGAGGATCATGTGTGACAAAAAGAAGAAAATTTTGTGGCTATCACAAGAAAAATATATTGAGAAAGTATTAAATAGGTTCAACATGAAGGATGCCAAATAACCATCCCACTTCAGACTTTGTGTTGATTTAAGCACTTGTGGTGACAAGAAGAAAGAGGATATGAGTAAAATTGCTCATGCTTTAACAATTGGTAGTTTGATGTATGCCATGGTATGTGCCCATATAGATATTGCTCATGCAATGAGATTAGTAAGTAGATTCCTTGAAAATCTAGACAAATAACATTGGGAAGACATAAAGTGGATTTTAAGATATCATAAGGGTACTAGCCATTATTTTTATGTATTGGTAATAATAATAATGCTCTGAAGGTTATATAGATACAAATATGGTTGGTGATGTGAACACCATAAAAATTACCATTGGCTATTTACATAATTTTGGAGGTTTCAGTGTCAAAAGTGTCTAAACAGTAGAAAGTAGTAACCCTCTCCACAACAGAGGAAAAATACATAGTTGATGTGGAAGTCTTTAAAGAGATGTTGCGGATGCAAAAATCTTAAGAGAGTTGAGAATAAAACAAGAAAAATATGTGTTGCAGAATGATAGCCAGAGCCCTATTCATTTGTCGAAAAAACCGATCATATCATTTTAAGAAAAGAATATTGATGTGGGATGACATTGGATTCGTGAAGTCCTAGATGATGAACTTCTATAGTTTGAGAAAATATACACTGAAGATAATCAAGGTGATATGTTAAAAAAGATTTTACTAAGGGATAAGGAGGAGTTTTGCAAAACCTTGGCTCGGGAATGTAAATTTGATGAAATGCATCTTGAGAAAGGATTAGTAGCAATGAAATATAAATACTAGTAAAAATATTCGATCAAGCTTTTGTTTGATATCAAGTGGGAGATTATTAGATATGAGACCAAAACAAATCAAATTGAAATATATAATTGTTAGATATGAGACCAAATGAAATCAAATTGAAGTATATATATTTTAAGTTCATCATGCTTCTAGAATCTCATAGAACAAGTAAAATGAATTACCATTATTTTGGGCACATGGTGTTGATAATCCATGGTATTGACCCATGGTATTAGCTCATGGTATTGTAACAAAACCTATTTATAGGCTAGGAATCATCTAAGGTAAAATGGGTGTGTGCACGTCATAAGTGAGTGGATATATGTGTTTTCATTTGTACAATAAATAAAGCTCTAATCCTTTCCTTGTGGTTTTTCCCATTGCTAGCCCATGGATTTTCCCATTGCTAGGTTTTCCATGTGAATGTGTATTGTGGTAAATTTTATGTTTACTCTTTATTTATTTTTAAATTTATTTCTCTCATTTATTTTTTTGTTATTAACAAAAAAAAGATTTTTCATTACTATTCAAGAGATTTTCCTCACTTTTTTTGTTGTAGTTGATGAACAAAGCCTAAGAGTAGAAGAAGTCACCAAGAAGATAATAGGCCATCTCCATGGACAACTCATTGTCATAACTAGAAAAAATGGTTACCTAGGGTGAGGAGAGGAGACTTTCATTTGTACATTAAATAAAGCTCTAATCCTTTCCTTGTGGGTTTTCCCATTTCTACCCCATGGATTTTCCCATTGCTAGGTTTTCCATGTGAATGTGTATTGTGGTAAATTTTATGTTTACTCTTTATTTATTTTTAAATTTATTTTTCTCATTTATTGTTTTGTTATTAACAAAAAAGGATTTTTCATTACTATTCAAGAGATTTTCCTCAGTTTTTTTGTTGCAGTTGATGAACAAAGCGTAAGAATAGAAGAAGTCACCAAGAAGATAATAGGCCATCTTCAAAGACGACTCATTGTCATAACTAGAAAAAATGGTTAACTAGGATGAGAAAAAGAGACTTGTTTGGTCATTTTTTTTATTAGACATACAATTAGACTTTTTTTCAAACCTTAACCTTCCTTAACAAGGCAAATTCAACTCAAACCTGATACCAAACCTATTAAGAAAAGCCCCCTTAGAAAACAATGTCAAGACTATTTTTACTTGGTCAATGTTAAAAAGCTAACTCTGGCTTCCTCTATTCATCCTGAGCTTGTTTTTCTTTTCTTTGACACGGTGAATCCATTAAGTCATTGAAATGATGATATAAAATAGTGGATGTCTAAATTGTAAGAACTGAAACTTCAAAAAAAAAAAAAGTGACTGGCGGTGAAGGTGGGAAAGAAAAATAATTTATGTAAAGTCCTAAATGCTTAATCCATCGATTCAATTGAACCTACCTACTCACAACTAACTATTAAAATTTGCAACAATTAATCTAAACATCCAATTTATAATACATATTTTCTTTTACCCGTTAAATTGCAACCCTCAATACCAACAAAATAATGAAACACATAATTAACAAAACAAAGTATTTTTTATTAATAATAATACCGCATCAGATCCTGCTCAATAAATATAAGGCGGCACATCACATCATGCTGAATAGATATAAGAAAACAGGGCAAGTGCTATTTCATGGACTATAGCATCATTAATGCACCAGATTGTCGTCACCCGGAGAGCCCATCGCATGCATGGATGCATGAATGCACATCTCATCACTCAGCTGCGATAATGCCCGTTCCTACCCGCGTCCTGCGCCGATGTCACTGCCCCCCTCCGGGTGATATGCATGCGATCATCTTTCCGGTACGGTTCACAGTTTCAAATTCAGCGGTTCGATTTAATGTATCTGACCCACACAGCTCCATAATTCGTACTTCTATCACATCAGGTGTTATTACAGTTTGAATCTCAATGCCACCTAATCGTTTACGATTTCAAATTGGCAATGGCGCCCAATTTTTTGAAATTAATTGAAATCCTAAACGATTTCAATCTGGCACGCAAATGTTTTGTTATCTCTGTTCTGGTATCTGCTCTCATAGCATCCTGGCCGAGGAGTGGAGCCTGTCGATACACAGAGGTTTCATCAGCCACTTCCCCGGCAGAATTTTCTGCCTCTTGCTGAGATAGTCTGCATCAACTGGTTGGTGGATTAACTTCTGTTCATTTTCTCTCTGATTCTCGTCATTTTATTTTTGTTTGGGATAGTCGTAATTTGGTGGAGAAACGTAATCAATCGATACGCAACGCCCTTCACCAGGCCAAGACTCTGTACGCCCAGAGCCTGAATGGCGACTATAACATCTTGCACTACCTGCTCGGACGCACAGCTTCTACTCCGAGAGTTGCTGATTTCGTGGGTTATGTGGAGATCAAGATGACCAAAGACAACAGCGGCTGAGGACTCTACCCCACCCAAGAAATAAGAACCGGACAGCTCTTGCTGGTAAGCAACGTCTTATAAGAGCGTCTCTATCGCCATGTTTCATGTGGACAATAGGCATAAAATGAACACCGTGTCTCAAGAAGATCTTGTGGTCGTCGTAGTCTATGATGTGAGGAAATCGCAGAGATTGCTCTGTCAAATTTATATTTTATTCGATTCCGCTATGCCTAGCAAGCTTCAAGTTCCTGCGATAGATCTGTTTAAGACGGACGATCAAATTCTTGCTGGCCAAAAAGTAAAAAATGAAATTTTGCAGGTGGATGTTAACCGTATTCAGGAAATTGTAAGACTGAACTCATTCGATGAAGGCGTAGAGACATTTGTTTCAAAATTGAAAATAAAAGAAGTCAGACTTGGCCTGCGAGAACGAAAATATACTAGACTCTGGTTGTCGCCATCCCTCGTTAACGATTCCTGCCTGCCGAACTTGAGCCGGCTGGTAGTCGAAAATGGAAATGCCATGTTTATACATGCTTCCAAGGACAAAAGACCACTGTTCCTTACTTTTGTACCTTCTTCCCCTGTTGTAGTGCCAAGCCAAGTGCAAGAACTGGGGTTTTAAGTGTAAGTGTAGGAGATGCATTCAGGAGCACTCTTTAAGGAAACCTTTGGACCCTATAATTACTGTAAGGTTTGAGCAATTGCATGAAAAAGAAAATGAATTGATTGTTGGAAGGTCTCATCAACTTTTGAACCACATGGGAACACGCAGAATTTGCAAATCTTTCCCCAAAAATAGAAGAGATCATCCAGAATTCCCATGTGTTGAAAATGGAAGAAGAGAAGCTCTGGATTCTTGCATCATTTTCGTCTGCATAACTCCTATCCACAATGTTGAGAGGTTTATTTCCTTCCAGTGAGAAACTTATGGAGGCTATTCATAGCATCGTACTAAATATGGCCATGGCAGCAGGGAAGTTAAAGAATTTTTGGCGTTGGATGGCGGATGAAAATGAAGCAATTAATGCACGAATTGCATCAGACCAGGCAAGGGAGGCATGCATTATTGTGTTTCGCAGACAGAGTGAAGATGTTCTCAGTGCGCTCATCCGCATGCATTCAAACTGACTCGTGTTTTATGTTTTAGTAATAGTATACCCGCCATTGGCTTGCCACTGCAAGATCATTTTCCATGTGCAAGACGTACTACAGAGGCAGATTTTGTTTTTTGTATTCGAATTAATTTTAGTTAAACTATAAAGATATGCTAGTTAGTATTTGAGAAAGGTGAACAAAGTGCTTTTGTTGGCCGGAATATGAAAGCTCAATCGCATGAAAAAACTGGGGTCCAGAAGTAGTTTTGAATACAGCTAGAATGGTCTTAGACGTGTTCATCATTGATGCCTGATTTTATATTGGAATTTTTTGGTATTGAAGCATCGACTTATATTGATTAATGACAAATTTCATTCGGTGTGTTTGTAGTGCAAACTCGCTCGCCAATCAATACATTCAAATCTTCTCGATTTCTTTAACATATCTAGCTTTCAAACTCACTACGTTATATATATATATATATATTTTGCAATGAGGGGATAATTTTTAAATTTAAATGGTTATTGTAGAGTTTTTTTTCAAGGAATGAAAAAGTTTTTTTTTTTTTAATATACATGTTTGGTTAGGTTCAACTAGAGTCATTTATTTTATTTATTTATTTATTATTATTATTTTTTTAAGACAGAGATATTATTCGATGATAAAAAAGATAATAAAAAAAATTAGATATAACTGCGCATTCATAAAAATTACTTTGAGAAATTACATCAAGATCAGAAAATTAAGATAGACATATCCGATATTATTTGATGATAAAAAAAAAAAGATCACAGAAAAAATTAGATATGATTGTGCCTTCATAAAACTTATGTTGATAAATTACACCAAGATCAGAAAATTAAGTTAAATATATCCGATATTATTTGATGATAAAAAAAATAACATAAAAAATTAGATATGACTGTGCCTTCATGAAAATTACAGTGAGAAATTACACCAAGATCAAGAAATTAAGATAGACAATCCTCCAATACAAACAGCATAGATATAACCAAAATCTACATCTTCATGTCAAAGCTTGGGTTATGGAGCCATCATAAATTTCCGAATGTTCCAACAGATAACTCTGAAACTTCTTTGGATAGTTTAACTATCGTGGGTTGAGTTCTTTGACAATGGATTTAAAAGACAGTAAATCAAAACAATGCATAGATTCTAAATGATTTGTAATAGTTTAAGTCAAATGCTCTCAATACTAATTTGAAAGATAGTCTATTTGGTTATTAGTTTAGAGTCACAAAAAAGGTGGACTTCCCTAATATTTTTTTCACTCCCTGCCTCCAGTAATGACCAAAGACCCAAAATTTTCACCTTACTATTATCTTAGAGTTAATAAGCAATTTCAAGTTTTTGGCCTTTAAGTTCACTTCACATTCCTTAGAATTTTTCAAAACCAATTATTATCTTGTAGTTATAAATATTATTGATGGAATTTTTTTCTATTTTGCAAATTTATTATTTCACGTGCCAATTTTAGATTAAATTTTAATAGTTTAATAATGTAAATAAGAAAATATTGGTATTTATAAATAAGAGTCAAAAAAATACCATTAATCAAATTCTTTCTTATTTTTCAGATTTATTATTTTTTGTAATGACTAATGTAAGTATGAATATGCAAATATATTTATATATCAAGAAAGAAATATATTTATATTTAAGAGTGAAAGAAATAAAAATGAAATGTATATAATTTAGATTTGAAGTTTGGCCTCCCACAGGACTCTATTATTGTATTTGACAATTCCATTTAAAATTGAAAGATTGGAAATGATATTTAGTCCAAATGAAATTGTAGTTTTCACCTGTGTATTTGGAAAAACTATCATATTTTGTTAAAAACATATATTAATATAGTCTTATAAATTAAATGATTGATAAATATTAATAGACATCAAACAACATAGACATAACCAAAATCTATATCTTGATGTCAAAAACTTCCATTATAGAGCCATCACAAATTTCTCAATAACTGAATGTTCCAATAGGGAGCTCCAAAAAACAGAGTATCTGAAAGATTTGTAAAAGAAGTCTAAGTCAAATGCTCTCAATATTGATTTGAAAGATAGTCCATTTCGTTATTAGTTGAAAGTCACCAAAAATCTAGACTTACCTAATATCTTTTCTTTTTTCTTTCACTACATCTAATAATGACCAAAGACCCGAAATTTCCACTTACTGTTAGTTGTTAGTTCCTCTCGCATGAAGATCTCTCATCTGGATTAAACAAATTTTGCTTTAAAAATGGTATATCCTTAACAAACACCATCGAAGTACACCCACAAACAACATGGTCTATATTCAAATATTCAAGATAACTCTCAATCTCGACTTTCTATATCTTACAATTAATAAGTAATTTGAGCTTTTCGGCCTTTAACTTCACTTCATATTCATATTCCTGGGTCATCTTGCAAAATGAATTATTATCTTATAAATATTATTGATGGGATTCTTTTCTACTTTTCAAATTTATTATTTTACTTAGTAATTTTAGATTAAATTTTAATTTTTTAATAATGTAAATAAAAATGCGGAAAAAGAAAGAGAGAAATATATTTATAATTAAAAGTAAAAATAAATATCATTAATTAAATTCTTTCATAATTTTGAGATTTATTATTTTACTTAGTGATTTTAGATTAAATTCTCATATTTTAATAATATAAATAAGAATGTGAAAATATATTTATATATCAAGACAAGAAGATATAAATGAAATGTATATAATTTAGATTTGAAGTTTGGGGTCACACAACACTCTTATTGTATTTGAACATCAATCCATAATAAGTATTTAAAGATTTTATAATACATATCATGGTGTAAATTCATTTTAACTAAACATCTAGTAAGTAGGCTAGAAGGATCAAATCTCATGAGGCCCAAACCTCTTTTAGAGCACCCAATTTAAACATGAAATGCCAATAAATCTTTCTTGGAATTCACACTTCATTGTAATATCAACCTAGCATTGATGTTTTATAATACTTTTAATTAAAACTAATCAAATCTATTTTAATTTTTGTTTTTTCATTTGGAGAATATTTTATTTTTATTTTAAAAGGAACATGTGCCAACTCTAGATTGAGCACTAAGGGAATTATACAATTGTTCATCTTGGCACAAAAATCATAAAAATGATTCTATTATTATTATTATTATTATTAAAGGAATTAACATATAACTTAAATATATATGCATTTAAATAAACAGGTAACAAAAACTTTTAAGGATTAAACCTCACTTTATCATGAAGATTTTTAATTTGTAAATAGATTTTGTTAGAATACTATGGACCAATACCATGGTTCATCAATATCATATCCCAAAAACCATAACTCATTTCATGACACTTGTTCACGTGACATTTTTATTTAATTAATCAATTCGATTAAAATGACAAAAATGCAATAATTTCTTTGAAGATCAATTTCAAATTTTGATTTGTGAACACTGCTAAGAATATTCTAGAATGTTTCATGGGGGTTAAATAATTATCATTTACCTAACAATTACTGATAATTAAAATGAAATTATGGAATACCTATTCCAAAATAATTTGAAGCATGGAGGTTAAATGTAGAAAATGAAGTCTTAGAAAACTAAAACTTAAGTGTTTCAAGTAATAGTTGAGATTTTAGGAGCTCTTTTTACTGATATAATTGATGAGTTTTGCAATTTTTTAATATTTACCATGTTAATAATTTTAGCTAGTGAACTATCTCATAGGATTTTGACGAGGAACACTAACTTCATTTAATAAATAATTGAGTTATGTTTTTATTCAATAAAGATTTTATTATATAAATGAAGAATGATAGGAGAGGAGGGATAGTAGGTGGCTTCTGCTCCAACAATGGCCTCTGATGGCACCCACTAACTTGATCTTATAGGTCTCAGTACTGCCACTTTCTTCCATGTTTCAACGCAAGCCCCTACCTAACATACATCCATGTTTTGGTTCTCATTTCGAGGGAAGCATGGGTTAAGTATAACCCTCCCAATCAATGAATAATTAACCAAATCTAACCACATAGTATGATTAACAGACAAAGTTTAAGCTCCCTCGTAATGACCACACAATACAAGAGTCAATGCTACATGCATTTTATGGTAAATATTTTACTATGGAAGAAACACTAGGCGATTACTTGGAGGACCCTCTAGAGGGTAAAACCATTTTCACCTCACCAACAACCAGTCCTCGAGGTAAGAAATAACCCCCCTAGTGGCTAGGAAATAATGGATTCATCGATGGCACACTTTTCTTTGAAAATCATGTTTTAGTGGATCCTGATATCCTCAGTCATGCAAGCCACCCCTTGATCTAGTCCTTTTTAGAAGATACACTGCTTGTGATTTTCTTTGCTCAGTCATCCCTATATCCCCTCTTCATCGACTCTAGAAATATCCCTTTAATGATTTCTTAAAATCACCCAAGTTCATTGGCTATTAGCAA
Source organism: Pinus tabuliformis (assembly GCA_031772625.1). Lineage (NCBI taxonomy): Eukaryota > Viridiplantae > Streptophyta > Pinopsida > Pinales > Pinaceae > Pinus > Pinus tabuliformis. The sequence continues at coordinate 704,912,483 of CM062806.1, read as the reverse complement.
AATTTGATGCATAACATAGCAAGTGACCAACATATTTATCTAATCACCAACAAACCTACCGATAATGAATGAAATTTGATGAGTAGAATAATGTGCTAACCGAAATATTTCACCAACCACTGACAAGCCTATCAACATTAGGAAAAAATAAATGAGAAACATAATGTGCAACATAACATATTTCATCGATTTTTGACACCTCTATCAATAACTGGAGAAATTTGATGACTAGCAAAATATGTCACCCAAAATATTTCATTGAACTCCAACTGGCCTATCAGTGTTGAACGAAATTTGATGGGTAGCATAATGTGTGACACAATTCATTTCATCGATCACCAATAAGCCTATCAGTGTAGGTATCAGAGTATAGTTCCATGATGACTTCTCAGCACATCCTCTTAAAATTCGCTACAAAGAAATTTTAGGATACTACTTTGTTTTCTCAACTCCAACTTATTGTCCCATTTATACGCATATACGCAAGATGTGTGCATATACGGAAGATGTGCGCATATACGGAAGATGTGCGCATATACGGAAACTGTGCATATACGGAAACTGGGCATATACGGAAGATGTGCGCATATACGGAAACTGGGCATATACGGAAGATGTGCGCATATACGGAAACTGGGCATATACGGAAGATGTGCGCATATAAGGAAACTGTGCATATACAGAAACTGGGCATATACGGAAGATGTGTGCATATACGGAAACTGGGCATATACGGAAGATGTGCGCATATACGGAAACTGTGCATATACGCAAGATGTGTGCATATACGGAAGATGTGCGCATATACGGAAACTGGGCATATACGGAAGATGTGTGCATATACGGAAACTGGGCATATACGGAAGATGTGTGCATATACGGAAACTGGGCATATATGGAAGATGTGCGCATATACAGAAACTGGGCATATACGGAAGATGTGTGCATATACGGAAACTGGGCATATATGGAAGATGTGCGTATATACAGAAACTGGGCATATACGGAAACTGTGTATATACGGAAGATGTGCGCATATACAAAAACTGCGCATATACGGAAACTGGGCATATACGGAAGATGTGCGCATATACGGAAACTGGGCAAATACGGAAGATGTGCGCATATACGGAAACTGTGCATATACGGAAACTGGGCATATACGGAAGATGTGTGCATATACAAAAACTGCGCATATACGGAAACTGGGCATATACGGAAGATGTACGCATATACGGAAACTGGGCATATACGGAAGATGTGCGCATATACGGAAACTGGGCATATACGGAAGATGTGCGCATATACGGAAACTGGGCATATACGGAAACTGGGCATATACGGAAGATGTACGCATATACGGAAACTGTGCATATACAAAAACTGCGCATATACGGAAACTGTGCATATACGGAAGATGTGTGCATATACGGAAACTGGGCATATACGGAAGATGTGCGCATGTACGGAAACTGGGCATAGACGGAAACTATGCATATACGGAAGATGTGCGCATATACGGAAACTGGGCATATACGGAAGATGTGCGCATATACGGAAACTGGGCATATACGGAAGATGTGTGCAGATACGGAAACTGGGCATATACGGAAGATGTGCGCATATACGGAAACTGGGCATATACGGAAGATGTGTGCATATACGGAAACTGGGCATATACGGAAACTGTGCGCATATACAAAAACTGCGCATATACGGAAACTGGGCATATACGGAAGATGTGCGCATATACGGAAACTGGGCAAATACGGAAGATGTGCGCATATACGGAAACTATGCATATACGGAAACTGGGCATATACGGAAGATGTGTGCATATACAAAAACTGCGCATATACGGAAACTGGGCATATACGGAAGATGTGTGCATATACGGAAACTGGGCATCTACGGAAGATGTGCGCATATACGGAAACTGGGCATATACGGAAGATGTGCGCATATACGGAAACTGGGCATATACGGAAGATGTGCGCATATACGGAAACTGGGCATATACGGAAGATGTGCATATACGGAAGATGTGTGCATATACGGAAGATGTGCGCATATACGGAAACTGGGCATATACGGAAGATGTGCGCATATACGGAAACTGGGCATATACGGAAGATGTGTGCATATACGGAAACTGGGCATATACGGAAACTGGGCATATACGGAAGATGTGTGCATATACGGAAACTGGGCATATACGGAAGATGTGTGCGTATATGGAAACTGGGCATATACGGAAGATGTGCGCATATACGGAAACTGGGCATATACGGAAGATGTGTGCATATACGGAAACTGGGCATATACGGAAACTGGGTATATACGGAAACTGTGCGCATATACAAAAACTGCGCATATACGGAAACTGGGCATATACGGAAGATGTGCGCATATACTAACTGGGCAAATATGGAAGATGTGCGCATATACGGAAACTGTGCATATACGGAAACTGGGCATATACGGAAGATGTGTGCATATACAAAAACTGCGCATATATGGAAACTGGGCATATACGGAAGATGTGTGCATATACGGAAACTGGGCATCTACGGAAGATGTGCACATATATGGAAACTGGGCATATACGGAAGATGTGCGCATATACGGAAACTGGGGATATACGGAAGATGTGCGCATATACGGAAACTGGGCATATACGGAAGATGTGCATATACGGAAGATGTGTGCATATACGGAAGATGTGCGCATATACGGAAACTGGGCATATACGGAAGTTGTGCGCATATACGGAAATTGGGCATATACGGAATATGTGCGCATATACGGAAATTGGGCATATACGGAAGATGTGTGCATATACGGAAACTGGGCATATACGGAAGATGTGTGCATATACGGAAACTGGGCATATACGGAAGATGTGCGCATATACGGAAACTGGGCATATACGGAAGATGTGTGCATATACGGAAGATGTGCGCATATACGAAAACTGTGCATATACGGAAACTGGGCATATACGGAAGATGTGCACATATACGAAAACTGGGAAAATACGGAGGATGTGCGCATATACAGAAACTGTGCATATACGGAAACTGGGCATATACGGAAGATGTGTGCATATACAAAAACTGCGCATATACGGAAACTGGGCATATACGGAAGATGTGCGCATATACGGAAACTGGGCATATATGGAAGATGTGCGTATATACGGAAACTGGGCATATATGGAAGATGTGCGTATATACGGAAACTGTGCATATACGGAAACTGGGCATATACGGAAGATGTGTGCATATACGGAAGATGTGCGCATATACGGAAACTGAGCATATACGGAAGATGTGCGCATATACGGAAACTGGGCATATACGGAAGATGTGTGCATATACGGAAACTGGGCATATACGGAAACTGGGCATATACGGAAGATGTGTGCATATACGGAAACTGGGCATATACGGAGGATGTGTGCATATACGGAAACTGGGCATATACGGAAGATGTGCGCATATACAGAAACTGTGCATATACGCAAGATGTGTGCATATACAGAAGATGTGCGCATATATGGAAGATGTGCGCATATACGGAAACTGTGCATATACCGAAAGTTGGCATATACGGAAGATGTGCGCATATACGGAAACCATGGAAAATTTTAGGGGCTAATGTTCGCCCAGTGGGCTAATTTTCCATGATTTTTCCAAAAAAAAGATTCACCAATTTCCAATTTTATAAAAGACGATTCGCCCAAATTTTAGAATATAAAATTATTTTACCTTAAAAATCGCCAACATTATAGAGAGACTATATATAAAATAATTATAAATTTGATTAATTTTACAAATATATCAATAAACATTTATAATTTGCATATTAGGGATTAGTGAGATTCGCCAATGTTTGAAACTTCATGAAAATTTTCCATCCTTAAAATTTTCCTTCACGGAAACTGGGCATATACGGAAGATGTGCGCATATACGGAAACTGGGCATATACGGAAGATGTGCGCATATACGGAAACTGTGCATATACGGAAACTGGGCATATACGGAAGATGTGCGCATATACGGAAACTGGGCATATACGGAAGATGTGTGCATATACGGAAACTGGGCATATACAGAAGATGTGTGCATATACGGAAACTGGGCACACCCTCTTTTGTCTCAGCTCCTTATAGGTTCCTTTTCACCATCCTTCTGGGGGTAGACACTAGTCCAAACTCGTCCCCCATTCTCGCTAATATTTTTGGGCTCCCCCTAATCCTAGGAGGGCTCTTTCCTTTGCTTTAACTTGCATTGTCCAAACATTAGTTTATTTTCAAAATCCTCTCTAGTTGGATATTCTCTTCCTAGAAGGATATCAATGGCTAAATATAAGCCCTCTATTAGTTATGTTCTTCAGGGTATCTGCAAAGGAGTACCACCCCTTTACTTTCACTAGTTCTCACTCCTGGGCATTCAAGTGTTTTTGTGTTAGTTGGGTCTCCAAGATAGTCCTTGTAGATATCTCTTGATTGGCCTTTCATTTTTAGGTTCCTCAACCTCGTCATGGAGAGAGGATGACGAGATTGATGTTGGCGTGGTCGATGGGAGGGTCTAGGGGCCTCTACATCCCAAGCTAAATGAGCTACACAAAACTCAGCCTACATATATTATAGTTCCACTCCTTTATCTTCTCAGCAAGAGATTGAGAAATCAAACAAGGAGACCAAAATTGAAAGTAGGCTCATGATCAATGATGAAGTGTTAGTGCAGGTAGGAAAATGGATCCTTGAAACAAAAACCCCAAGTGAACTGGGCATCCCAATCTAAAATGAGATTATTGGGCATGCCATGTAATCTGAATATTTATTTCATAAAAACTTGATCCATTTCAATAGCTTTGTGGGTGGTAGCTATAAAGCCAACTTCCTTGCTCAATTTTTCAACTACCACCATAATGACATCATTTTGTTTGATGTCTTCAACAATCCCATGATGAATTCCATGGATATGGCTTCACCTTTCCACTCAGGTATTGGAATTGGCTATAGTAATCACACTGGATGTCTACATTCTACTTTGACTTGTTGGAATTCTAGGAAATGTCAGTATATTCAATTATTTCCTTCTTCATTCCTCACCAATAATATAATTTCATTATGGCTATTATAATTTCCTAGTAACTAGGATGGCCTATATAAGGTATTTGTGGAACTCATCCATTATTACTTTCATCAAGTCAGTCGCATAAGGTACATGTCGTCTAGATTTGAATAACAACATACCATCATCAGTTAGCTTTTAATTTTTTCTTATTTTTTCCTTTGTTTCTTTCTTTTAGCATTCCTTCACATACTTGAAATGTTCATCATGTAGCAATGCCTCTTTGATATTTTCTTTGATGTCAATTTCACAAGTGCTCATTGATTCCAAGTGAGCTACTTGTAGACTTATACGAAGTGCATATACTATCTAGTTTTTCTTGCCCTTAATATGCTTGATTTCAAAATCAGATTCGCTAATCAAATCCAACCATCTCTCTTGTCTAGTGTTTAACCTTGGTTATTCATAGAAGTATCTTTGTCCTCCATGATCTGACATCAACACAAACCTTCTCCCAAGCAAGTATTGCATGCACAATTGCTACTATATCCAAGTCATAAGTGACGTAGATCTTCTAATTCTCATTTAGTCTCCTTTATTCATAGAAAATTACATGTCCTTCTTGCATCAGGACTCCACCTAGGAATTCCTTGTCTATTCTGTCTATGAGCAGCAGTGGGGGATTGTACTGAGAGCTGGATAGCTTGTGAGCTAAAGCTTTGTGTAATCCTGAGATATTTCCACTTGTATGATAATACAGATAGTGGGGTTTTTCGCTGAGGCTTTCCCCAAAGTATTCTTCTGTGTTCATGTGTGATTGATTTCTTCTTCATTTGTTATATGTGTTCTATTTTCTCTTGCTCAAAATCGATTAAGCTTCCGCAAGTTTGTTTGTAGAAGTAGATCAAGTATTTTGCTTTAGTTACATTGCATTATCAGGTGATCTACAGTGATAATTTCTACATGGTATCAGAGCAAAGGTAATCAAAGCGGAGAATAGTATACAAAGAAGGGAGAAGTTCGAAGTTTTGAAGTTCTTGATTGTAGGTACAGAATCGATTTCTTATCACATCTCAAAATTCACCAATGGCATTCAATGGCTTGAGACTCGAATATGCCCTCGATGGAAGCTCGAATTACATAGCCTGGAAGGATCGCATGGAAGCGATATTAGAGGACAACGGGTTGAAGGACTTCATTGATCAAGAAGTCCCCAAGCCAGTAGCAACTAATGCCCAAGAATTGGCGGAATGGAATAAATGTGTGGCGAGAGCAAGGAGGATTCTTCTGGAGGGAGTTCAAGACCATATGTCTCGAGTCTCCATGGGAAGGAGACACCATTTTCAATGTGGAAGACATTGAAGGATCTATATTAGAACATCAACGATCAGAGGAAGCTGGTGCTGAAAGAAAAGCTTCGGAAAATCAAGTGTGAAAAGGGCGACACTATCTCTACATATTTGAACAAGCTCACCACCTGCAGAGATGAGCTTGGAAGTGTAGGAATCACAATAGTCGATGATGACATGGTGAGTCTTGCTCTCCTCGGTCTTCCTAAGAGTTGGCATAGCTACCAAGTCTCAGTGAATGGAAGAGAGAAACTGCTAGATTGGGAACGACTGTGGTCGGTCTAATGCAGGAGGAGATCAGGAGAAGCACCAAAGATGGTTCTTCATCAAAGCATGATGATGAAGAAAATCTAGCCTTAGCAAGTAAGGCGAGGAAAGGGAAAGGGAAGGTTTCCCATTCCAAATCGAGTTCTTTCCATGGTGGGAAGAAGATTGACAAATCTAAAGTGCGATGCTTTAATTGTCATGAGGTGGGCCATTATGCAACAAATTGTCCACAGAAGAAATCCAAGAAGGGATCCTCAAAAGGATCAGATGGTGAGGCACTGGCCTCACAATTTGAATTGGATTTTACTCTCATCGCATGCTTGGTTTCATCGATGGTGGGTTGTGTTTGGTACCTGGACAGTGGAGCCTCATTCCACATGACCGACAATAAGAGTTTATTCAGTACCTTAGAGGAGAAGGACCTCCAGATGCGCATAGAGATGAGCGATGATGGAAAGTATCGTGTTTCAAGTGAAGGCATGGTTGTGTTTCAGAGGGAGCATGGAGCTCCTCTCACCCTAACTGATGTAAAGTATGTGCCTGGACTGAAGAAGAACTTGGTATCCATCACAATGTTGGAAGACAAAGGCTATGATGTAGTCTCTAGTAAAGGAAAGGTGTTCCTGAGGCACATCGCCACGGATCAGACCAAGAGGATTGGGATTCGAGTGAAGAATCTCTACAAGATGGAGGTAGAAGAATCTCTACATAAGCCTTAAAGGCCAACACGTTCTTTATGCATGGAATATGAGTGTTTGTAAGACTATTATGCAGATTATTGTATTTCATGTTTGCTTTCACATGTTCTAAGATAGTTGACCTATTTCGGTTATTTTAGTACTTATATTATTGAGAATGTTTTTAATGATTTTTATTGTTTTCCCATCCTTGTGTACTATTCAATGGGATATTAGGCATATCTTTCTCAATTGTTGGTTGTAACAACCGTCGCATCCCATGTGGACTATTTCGCTAGATGTTAGACGAATCCTTTGGTTCATGTGTGTCTCTTCTTGAGTGGTACTATTACCTCTCTCTTATAGGCTCACTTCTCTCCCCCTCTTCGCAGTAGAAGATTCTTGACACACTTACAATTGGACACTCACCAGGCACACCCCCCTTGCTTTTAGAGAGTACATTTGCACTCATCTCTCTTGTTGACAGTTAGAGCTAAGGCAGATCTTTAAGAATTTGGCAACCAAGCCTTTATTCTAGATGGGACTCCTACACTAAATGGTGTGAGGTCTAATTGGGACTTCATATCAGGGAGATCCCTTGAATGTTGGCGGGTCCAACATCGTCAACAACTTCATATAGACCACACAAGATTAGACAAGGGGTTCCATGGTATCAAACATAATCATAGGGATTGACACCCAAGATCATAGAGCATAAACTCAAGGTCACAAAGCTCCAAGTCTAGGTTACAAGATCAATAATTAGTTCTAGCACTGCTCAGTCAGTGATACCATGATCCACAACTACACATTACCCATAATCAACCTTAAAAACCTTTTGATAGAAAATGAAACCATTATGAGCTAGGGAGATAGAGAGGAAAGGCGAGTGAGATAGAGAACCAAATCAAGTCTAAACATCTCTCATGTTCCTTCACTATTCATGTATACATAGGTAATCTACATCCATTTGTACAATTGGGAGAGCCCTACTTGTCTCTTTAGTGCATTTTCTCTGAAGCATTGCTTGGCTCATACTCGACTTTCTTGAAGGGTCATGCTTCCCATTGTCTCCTTGATATATGAGAGGGGAAAATAATGGGTACCTCCCTCTGCTTGCATCACCCCAATCTAATATCTTAATGACTGGAAACAAACCAGTTCTTCTCTGGTCGTATCATACTAAAATCTTGCAGGTAATGGCTTTTCAAAATAGGTCAGCAAGCACACTTCCCCTCATACTAAGTCTTTGTAAGGTTGTCTAACCTTTAGTTGTTTTAATTGGTTCATTTTAAATAATAATTGTTAGATGTTTACATGGGGTTCAATCAATCGTGGTTCTCCACATTGGTGTTACAGTCACAATTTTTTTTTTGTGAAGTTGTTTGTGATCCTCCAAGCTTGACCTATGCCTTGAGAAACCATGACCCAGGGGCATCTAATCCATCAAAGTCACCCAGGGATCGCACCCAGCCCGGATCACACCAACCCTAAGATGACTAGATTTTTTAACATGTCTCCTCCCCCTACCATAGGCACAACCACCCCCGTGAGGTTTGATCCTAGGTTGCCTTCCTAATGAAGCCCATCCTCAACCAATTGTGCTAGTGGGACTTGACCTTTAATATTGGGTCAACGTCTACTGATCTTTTTTCTTTTTGTAAGTAAGCACCCACAAGAGATTTGAACCGGTGACCTATCGTAAGGAGTGCCTTAACATTGCACCCATTCACCGTCAATCTAAATCTCTATGGGTGTTACAGTCACAACTATTATTGTAAGGAATAAGGTAGAATATGGGGATGTTACATTTTGTCTCCTTTCCACTAGCAAGATAAAACAATCCCAACATCATATTTCTCATAGAAATTTACCATAAAATCATTATTCAATAATTCATTGGAATGAGAAAACTCACATTACTTGCTTACATCTTGAGGTAGGAAGTTGTCCATGCATCCTCCCTTTTCACTAATGATCATACCACTTTTTATCTTTGTGTGATTGATAACCTATTTTATCAATTCTATCGTTGGAAACGCTAATGCCCTTCCCACTACCAAATGTAAAGTTGATTTCTTGATAACATTGAAAACAAAATCATCTACCTTTCATTGGTTTTAACTATATGGTGTGAATTTTGTGCGTTATTAGTTCTTGGACATAGTATACACGTTTTTCTAAGATAGAATCATCATAGACAATCATATGCTTTCTTTTCTATCCCCAAATCAAAGGATCCTCATATCCAAATTTCTCTTTGACGATGAAATAACATTTGATCATCTTCCTAATTTATGTTCTTCCTCATGTATCATCATAGGGATAGATGTTATGACTTCTTCCTTAGCCTTAATATTTGGATTCTTTGGATATTTTCACACTATAACTCCTTTTTGTATCATTTCTTTGTTTGACCTTACATGCAAAAAAAAATCCAATTTTTTATATAGGAAAAGAAAAGGGTTGGGAAATGTTTGGAAATTACCATGAATAAATCTAAACCAAGAATGATTTCACCTAATGGAAAATATGAAGGTTTCATCTCAAATAACTTAATCATAAAACAATAATCAAACATAACTAAGTGATCTCACCATGTATGGAAACAATAGTTGCTTCATTGTTTCACTTTTGTTTGAATTTTTTTATGGAATGAAACATTACAAGAATCTAGGTGAATTTAAATCCATCTGGGCTTGACTTTTGTTTGAATTTTTTTATGGAATGAAACATTACAATATTCTAGGTGAACTTAAATCCAACTTGGCACCAAACCTATGTTATTTATGACAAAATTTCCAAATTGTCTAGTCCTAATGTAGTAATGTATGTTAGAATCGACATTGATGGCTGGTATGATGTTCCAAGCACATGAAACTACCATTTGGTGATTTCAAAAGGCTTTTGGATGCATTTGTCGGTGATTACCCATTAGTGGATGACATCATGGATCGATAATTAGTGTTATGTATTTCGGGTTTTGATGGTTTCCTTATGGTTACATTGATATTATACTAGGTAAATTCCATCAATTATTAATTTTTGACCATCACAAATAACATTTTCAAGTTAAATATTTGTTTATTATGTCAATGGTGACATGGAATTACATGGTTTGATGTCATTGGGCCTAATCTATGACAATATCGACTAACTCGATTCGAACTTCATATTTTAAATGAATGGATGAGAAATATTATTGGTGCCCTATTGAGTGATTTGGTTAACATTGACAATCAACATTAGGATTTCACTGATGTCCATTAAGTCATTGAATGTTGATGACCTTTTGGTGATGGATAAACTCTATGATATCAATGACATCCTCTAGGTAACACAATTTTCTAAACACTCAAGGGATTTGTTGGCCATCGATGAATTCTTTTGAGTTACATCATGTAACCAAAAATGTTTCATTGTCACTAATAGGCTTATTGGCGATCGATGAAATTCATTGTGCCACACATTATGTTACCCATCAAATCTCATTCAACACTGATAGGCTTGTTGGAGGTCAATGAAATATTTTGGGTGACACATTTTTCTACTCATCAAGTTTCTCTAATCATTGATATGGGTGTCAAAAATAGGTGAAATATGTTAAGTTGCACATTATGTTTCCCATTGAATTTTTGCTAATGCTAATAGGATTGGCAGTGGCTGGTGAAATATTTCGGGTGGCACATTATGCTACTCATCAAATTTCATTGATTGCCGGTAGGTTTGTTGGTGATCAGATAAATATGTTGGTCACATGTTATGCTATGCATCAAATTTTCCTAATAGCCAATGAACTTGGGTTATTTTAAGCAATTATTAAATTTGATTGTATTTTCCCAAAATTTCTTGGATATTTTTCAAATGAATCTCAACAATAGAAAACATTATTCATCAAAATTTTCAACAAGATGATTACTTAGAAAACATAAATGGGACAATAAGTTGGAGTTGAGAAAACAAAGTAGTATCCTAAAATTTCTTTGTAGCGAATTTTAAGAGGATGTGCTAAGAAGTCATCATGGAACTATACTCTGATACCTACACTGATAGGCTTATTGGTGATCGATGAAATGAATTGTGTCACACATTATGCTACCCATCAAATTTCGTTCAACACTGATAGGCCAGTTGGAGTTCAATGAAATATTTTGGGTGACATATTTTGCTAGTCATCAAATTTCTCCAGTTATTGATAGGGGTGTCAAAAATCGATGAAATATGTTATGTTGCACATTATGTTTCTCATTTATTTTTTCCTAATGTTGATAGGCTTGTCAGTGGTTGGTGAAATATTTCGGTTAGCACATTATTCTACTCATCAAATTTCATTCATTATCGGTAGGTTTGTTGGTGATTAGATAAATATGTTGGTCACTTGTTATGTTATGCATCAAATTTTGCTAATAGCCAATGAACTTGGGTGATTTTAAGAAATCATTAAAGGGATATTTCTAGAGTCGATGAAGAGGGGATATAGGGATGACTGAGCAAAGAAAATCACAAGCAGTGTATCTTCTGAAAAGGACTAGATCAAGGGGTGGCTTGCATGACTGAGGATATCAGGATCCACTAAAACATGATTTTCAAAGAAAAGTGTGCCATCGATGAATCCATTATTTCCTAGCAACTAGGGGGGTTATTTCTTACCTCGAGGACTGGTTGTTGGTGAGGTGAAAATGGTTTTACCCTCTAGAGGGTCCTCCAAGTAATCGCCTAGTGTTTCTTCCATAGTAAAATATTTACCATAAAATGCATGTAGCATTGACTCTTGTATTGTGTGGTCATTACGAGGGAGCTTAAACTTTGTCTGTTAATCATAATATGTGGTTAGATTTGGTTAATTATTCATTGATTGGGAGGGTTATACTTAACCCATGCTTCCCTCGAAATGAGAACCAGAACATGGATGTATGTTAGGTAGGGGCTTGCGTTGAAACATGGAAGAAAGTGGCAGTACTGAGACCTATAAGATCAAGTTAGTGGGTGTCATCAGAGGCCGTTGTTGGAGCAGAAGCCACCTACTATCCCTCCTCTCCTATCATTCTTCATTTATATAATAAAATCTTTATTGAATAAAAACATAACTCAATTATTTATTAAATGAAGTTAGTGTTCCTCGTCAAAATCCTATGAGATAGTTCACTAGCTAAAATTATTAACATGGTAAATATTAAAAAATTGCAAAACTCATCAATTATATCAGTAAAAAGAGCTCCTAAAATCTCAACTATTACTTGAAACACTTAAGTTTTAGTTTTCTAAGACTTCATTTTCTACATTTAACCTCCATGCTTCAAATTATTTTGGAATAGGTATTCCATAATTTCATTTTAATTATCAGTAATTGTTAGGTAAATGATAATTATTTAACCCCCATGAAACATTCTAGAATATTCTTAGCAGTGTTCACAAATCAAAATTTGAAATTGATCTTCAAAGAAATTATTGCATTTTTGTCATTTTAATCGAATTGATTAATTAAATAAAAATGTCACGTGAACAAGTGTCATGAAATGAGTTATGGTTTTTGGGATTTGATATTGATGAACCATGGCATTGGTCCATAGTATTCTAACAAAATCTATTTACAAATTAAAAATCTTCATGATAAAGTGAGGTTTAATCCTTAAAAGTTTTTGTTACCTGTTTATTTAAATGCATATATATTTAAGTTATATGTTAATTCCTTTAATAATAATAATAATAATAGAATCATTTTTATGATTTTTGTGCCAAGATGAACAATTGTATAATTCCCTTAGTGCTCAATCTAGAGTTGGCACATGTTCCTTTTAAAATAAAAATAAAATATTCTCCAAATGAAAAAACAAAAATTAAAATAGATTTGATTAGTTTTAATTAAAAGTATTATAAAACATCAATGCTAGGTTGATATTACAATGAAGTGTGAATTCCAAGAAAGATTTATTGGCATTGCATGTTTAAATTGGGTGCTCTAAAAGAGGTTTGGGCCTCATGAGATTTGATCCTTCTAGCCTACTTACTAGATGTTTAGTTAAAATGAATTTACACCATGATATGTATTATAAAATCTTTAAATACTTATTATGGATTGATGTTCAAATACAATAAGAGTGTTGTGTGACCCCAAACTTCAAATCTAAATTATATACATTTCATTTATATCTTCTTGTCCTGATATATAAATATATTTTCACATTCTATTTTATATTATTAAAATATGAGAATTTAATCTAAAATCACTAAGTAAAATAATAAATCTCAAAATTATGAAAGAATTTAATTAATGATATTTATTTTTACTTTTAATTATAAATATATTTCTCTCTTTCTTTTTCCGCATTTTTATTTACATTATTAAAAAATTAAAATTTAATCTAAAATTACTAAGTAAAATAATAAATTTGAAAAATAGAAAAGAATCCCATCAATAATATTTATAAGATAATAATTCATTTTGCAAGATGACCCAGGAATATGAATATGAAGTGAAGTTAAAGGCCGAAAAGCTCAAATTACTTATTAATTGTAAGATATAGAAAGTCGAGATTGAGAGTTATCTTGAATATTTGAATATAGACCATGTTGTTTGTGGGTGTACTTCGATGGTGTTTGTTAAGGATATACCATTTTTAAAGCAAAATTTGTTTAATCCAGATGAGAGATCTTCATGCGAGAGGAACTAACAACTAACAGTAAGTGGAAATTTCGGGTCTTTGGTCATTATTAGATGTAGTGAAAGAAAAAAGAAAAGATATTAGGTAAGTCTAGATTTTTGGTGACTTTCAACTAATAACGAAATGGACTATCTTTCAAATCAATATTGAGAGCATTTGACTTAGACTTCTTTTACAAATCTTTCAGATACAGTGTTTTTTGGAGCTCCCTATTGGAACATTCAGTTATTGAGAAATTTGTGATGGCTCTATAACGGAAGTTTTTGACATCAAGATATAGATTTTGGTTATGTCTATGTTGTTTGATGTCTATTAATATTTATCAATCATTTAATTTATAAGACTATATTAATATATGTTTTTAACAAAATATGATAGTTTTTCCAAATACACAGGTGAAAACTACAATTTCATTTGGACTAAATATCATTTCCAATCTTTCAATTTTAAATGGAATTGTCAAATACAATAATAGAGTCCTGTGGGAGGCCAAACTTCAAATCTAAATTATATACATTTCATTTTTATTTCTTTCACTCTCAAATATAAATATATTTCTTTCTTGATATATAAATATATTTGCATATTCATACTTACATTAGTCATTACAAAAAATAATAAATCTGAAAAATAAGAAAGAATTTGATTAATGGTATTTTTTTTACTCTTATTTATAAATACCAATATTTTCTTATTTACATTATTAAACTATTAAAATTTAATCTAAAATTGGCACGTAAAATAATAAATTTGCAAAATAGAAAAAAATTCCATCAATAATATTTATAACTACAAGATAATAATTGGTTTTGAAAAATTCTAAGGAATGTGAAGTGAACTTAAAGGCCAAAAACTTGAAATTGCTTATTAACTCTAAGATAATAGTAAGGTGAAAATTTTGGGTCTTTGGTCATTACTGGAGGCAGGGAGTGAAAAAAATATTAGGGAAGTCCACCTTTTTTGTGACTCTAAACTAATAACCAAATAGACTATCTTTCAAATTAGTATTGAGAGCATTTGACTTAAACTATTACAAATCATTTAGAATCTATGCATTGTTTTGATTTACTGTCTTTTAAATCCATTGTCAAAGAACTCAACCCACGATAGTTAAACTATCCAAAGAAGTTTCAGAGTTATCTGTTGGAACATTCGGAAATTTATGATGGCTCCATAACCCAAGCTTTTAAATCCATTGTCAAAGAACTCAACCCACGATAGTTAAACTATCCAAAGAAGTTTCAGAGTTATCTGTTGGAACATTCGGAAATTTATGATGGCTCCATAACCCAAGCTTTGACATGAAGATGTAGATTTTGGTTATATCTATGTTGTTTGTATTGCAGGATTGTCTATCTTAATTTCCTGATCTTGGTGTAATTTCTCACTGTAATTTTCATGAAGGCACAGTCATATCTAATTTTTTATGTTATTTTTTTTATCATCAAATAATATCGGATATATTTAACTTAATTTTCTGATCTTGGTGTAATTTATCAACATAAGTTTTATGAAGGCACAATCATATCTAATTTTTTTTGTGATCTTTTTTTTATTTATCATCAAATAATATTGGATATGTCTATCTTAATTTTCTGATCTTGATGTAATTTCTCAAAGTAATTTTTATGAATGCGCAGTTATATCTAATTTTTTTTATTATCTTTTTTATCATCGAATAATATCTCTGTCTTAAAAAAATAATAATAATAAATAAATAAATAAAATAAATGACTCTAGTTGAACCTAACCAAACATGTATATTAAAAAAAAAAAAACTTTTTCATTCCTTGGAAAAAAACTCTACAATAACCATTTAAATTTAAAAATTATCCCCTCATTGCAAAATATATATATATATATATATATAACTAACGTAGTGAGTTGGAAAGCTAGATATGTTAAAGAAATCCAGAAGATTTGAATGTATTGATGGGCGAGCGAGTTTGCACTACAAACACACCGAATGAAATTTGTCATTAATCAATATAAGTCGATGCTTCAATACCAAAAAATTCCAATATAAAATCAGGCATCAATGATGAACACGTCTAAGACCATTCTAGCTGTATTCAAAACTACTTATGGACCCCAGTTTTTTCATGCGATTGAGCTTTCATATTCCGGCCAACAAAAGCACTTTGTTCACCTTTCTCAAATACTAACTAGCATATCTTTATAGTTTAACTAAAATTAATTCGAATACAAAAAACAAAATCTGCCTCTGTAGTACGTCTTGCACATGGAAAATGATCTTGCAGTGGCAAGCCAATGGCGGGTATACTATTACTAAAACATAAAACACGAGTCAGTTTGAATGCATGCGGATGAGCACACTGAGAACATCTTCACTCTGTCTGCGAAACACAATAATGCATGCCTCCCTTGCCTGGTCTGAAGCAATTCGTGCATTAATTGCTTCATTTTCAGCCGCCATCCAATGCCAAAAATTCTTTAACTTCCCTGCTGCCATGGCCATATTTAGTACGATGCTATGAATAGCCTCCATAAGTTTCTCACTGGAAGGAAATAAACCTCTCAACATTGTGGATAGGAGTTATGCAGACGAAAATGATGCAAGAATCCAGAGCTTCTCTTCTTCCATTTTCAACACATGGGAATTCTGGATGATCTCTTCTATTTTTGGGGAAAGATTTGCAAATTCTGCGTGTTCCCATGTGGTTCAAAAGTTGATGAGACCTTCCAACAATCAATTCATTTTCTTTTTCATGCAATTGCTCAAACCTTACAGTAATTATAGGGTCCAAAGGTTTCCTTAAAGAGTGCTCCTGAATGCATCTCCTACACTTACACTTAAAACCCCAGTTCTTGCACTTGGCTTGGCACTACAACAGGGGAAGAAGGTACAAAAGTAAGGAACAGTGGTCTTTTGTCCTTGGAAGCATGTATAAACATGGCATTTCCATTTTCGACTACCAGCCGACTCAAGTTCGGCAGGCAGGAATCGTTAACGAGGGATGGCGACAACCAGAGTCTAGTATATTTTCGTTCTCGCAGGCCAAGCCTGACTTCTTTTATTTTCAATTTTGAAACAAATGTCTCTACGCCTTCACCGAATGAGTTCAGTCTTACAATATCCCGAATACGGTTAACGTCCACCTGCAAAATTTCATTTTTTACTTGTTGGCCAACAAGAATTTGATCGTCCGTCTTAAACATATCTATCGCAGGAACTTGAAGCTTGCTAGGCATAGCGGAATCGAATAAAATATAAATTTGACAGAGCAATCTCTGCGATTTCCTCACATCATAGACTACGACGACCACAAGATCTTCTTGAGACACGGTGTTCATTTTATGCCTATTGTCCACATGAAACATGGCGATAGAGACGCTCTTATAAGACGTTGCTTACCAGCAAGAGCTGTCCGGTTCTTATTTCTTGGGTGGGGTAGAGTCCTCAGCCGCTGTTGTCTTTGGTCATCTTGATCTCCACATAACCCACGAAATCAACAACTCTCGGAGTAGAAGCTGTGCGTCCGAGCGGGTAGTGCAAGATGTTATAGTCGCCATTCAGGCTCTGGGCGTACAGAGTCTTGGCCTGGTGAAGGGCGTTGCATATCAATTGATTACGTTTCTCCACCAAATTACGACTATCCCAAACAAAAATAAAATGACGAGAATCAGAGAGAAAATGAACAGAAGTTAATCCACCAACCAGTTGATGCAGACTATCTCAGCAAGAGGCAGAAAATTCTGCCGGGGAAGTGGCTGATGAAACCTCTGTGTATCGACAGGCTCCACTCCTCGGCCAGGATGCTATGAGAGCAGATACCAGAACAGAGATAACAAAACATTTGCGCGCCAGATTGAAATCGTTTAGGATTTCAATTAATTTCAAAAAATTGGGCGCCATTGCCAATTTGAAATCGTAAACGATTAGGTGGCATTGAGATTCAAACTGTAATAACACCTGATGTGATAGAAGTACGAATTATGGAGCTGTGTGGGTCAGATACATTAAATCGAACCGCTGAATTTGAAACTGTGAACCGTACCGGAAAGATGATCGCATGCATATCACCCGGAGGCGGGCAGGGACACCGGCGCCGGACGCGGGCAGGAACGGGCATTGCCGCAGCTGAGTGATGAGATGTGCATCCATGCATCCATGCATGCGATGGGCTCTCCGGGTGACGGCAATCTGGTGCATTAATGATGCTATAGTCCATGAAATAGCACTTGCCAGAAAACAGATCACCTCCCGCTGATTTCTTAAATACCAAAAGAAGTAGAAATTTAATTAATATTAGATTCTCACGTACCACTTTGATGCGATGATGTAGAACTGCATTAATCTCGTGTTTGTTATGTATAAATATAAGATGCGGCATCATGTCGTGCATAACATGATTTCATAAAATACAAATTAGAAAAATCAGAAAATTTCGCAATGCATTGTTTAGAGAAGTTAAATGGAATTGTATCATAAATTTTAAGCAGTTGTCACTTTTTGGAAGCTTTTTCGGTAGGTTTTTCCGGTCAAAATCCGGTAGCAATTTATTGGAATCTCAAGTTTGATAGCTAGTTTCTGCACAATCAAAGCGTCCCAGCGGTTTTTCAGGGTGTTGAATCCAAATATGCAGTTAAAAAACCATTTTAACTGCAACAAATCAAGATTTAACCTCAATTTCTTCGCCAGATTCCGTCACCGAAATCTCCAAAAAGTAGCATTATAGACAACTCCAAATTTTAATGCATTTTGAAATTTTTTAGGGAGTTGTCTAATTAGGCTGAGGAATTACTGGGACGGCTGAAAGTGGCCGGAATCTGGGCAAAATTTTTTCAAAAAATCTTGTAAACACAGTGTTTGAATCATGTTTTTGATGGTGGAAATGGATTCAACACCATTAAAAACGTCTAGAAGACTTAAAATTTTGAAGTTTAACAACTATAACTTGAATTTACAAAAATCCTTGCGAGATTTTCTCTAAATATGACCGGAATTTCCATAACTTTCTGGGCAATTCCTCCAGCTAGTTAGACTACGACATTTTTTAGTATTTTTGTATGAGTCCCAATGAACCCACGCGTTTTCACCTACAAGTATTCAGACATGATACGACTTTTTGAATAATACACACGTGTTTTAGGTGATTGTAGTTTCAATACTTTTAATGTTTAATTTTATTTCAAAATCTTTATTTAGAAAGTGAAGTGGTGGGATATTTTGTGGGAAGAGGCACACAAGTAGTTGGAATCTAGGTAAAAAAATTTCAAAAAGTCTAGTAGAGGCAGTGTTTGAATCATGTTTTTAATGATGGAAATGGATTCAACACCATCAAAAACTTCTAGAACACCTAAAATTATGAATTTTGACAGCTTTTACTTGGATTTTCAAAAATCCCTACCAATTTTTTTCAAAATATGATAGAAATTTCTATAACTTTTTGAGCAAAAAAATAACTGTTACACTAAGGATATTTTCTATCCTACCTTCCCACATTAAAAAGAAATCCTACAAAAGATTACTTTTGCAATAATACGAATGCGTTTTTAGGTTTGTTAATCCTTCTAAGTTTTATTTTCAATTGGGAAATTTTATGATAAGAAAGTGGAAGTTGAAAACGAGACAATACTAAGTATTATGTAAGGTTGAGAAAATGTACAGATTGTGCATTAGAATTTGACCATGGAAGGGTATGTTTTTTTTAAATAGTTATTAGTAACATAAATTTGTCGGCTTTTATTGGTGTATATGTTTAGGTTATTAAATTGAATTTTGTTTTTTTGGCTCTTTAAAGAGTGAGTTGATTGGGTTAGATGTACTTTTGAGTTAAGTTTAGAGTTAAGTAAAAGAATAAATATGAAATATGCTTAAGTAAAATTTCTTACTAGAGGAGAGACATTAACAGTAGTCTAGTCAAAATTTCACCATTCACTATTGAATTGGGCATATTGATGAGTTAATATGGCATATGGAATTAATCTCATCATTCAAAGGCTATGTGTATGTTAGTGTAGCATTCAATGCACATTGAGTACCATCATGGAGGGTGCTTGCAATTATTTTGTTTAAGTGTCTCCTTATCCCATTCATTCACTATTGAGCCCAAAAGTGGAGCATTCCCTCCACCTTGACGTGGGTTGACCCTAACCCATTAAATACTCATAATTTGTTTATCATTCAACTTAGTGTGGTTTCTTATTTGGACACCTTCCATTTGGTGCTAACTTTTATGGTTCCTAGAGCATTTCCAATTCGTGAAAGCTGACTCCCTCACTCCTGGGTTGATCCGAAGATTAAAAAATATGCTAAAAAATGAAAGTACTTGGAATAACTAGCGTCAAATCATAGTTTTCATTGTCTTGATTTCAACGCTGCTTGAATCACCTCAATCTAGCATCGTATGAAGAAGGTATGGCACTCTGAAGTTTTGGCCAAATATATAAAAAAAAAATAAAAAATTCAAAAGTAGGGTTGACTAGATTGTTGACTGGGTAGACCGTACAATTGACATCATCAGTTGAATGTACAAGGTACAGATGACGGTGGACCAATCTAGGCTCCACATGTTACCCAACCATACAAGTGTAGGAGGTGTGATTTTATTGGTTGAAGGGTTTGAAATGGCCTAATGAGAGGGTGCCACATGGCCCTCTATGATTGGATAAAATTTTTATAAGTTACTCAAGGTCCTTTGCAAGGTTTGACCCCTAGACCTCTAACAGACCAACCTCCAACCTTACCACTACGCCACTGCATTAACTCTTAACTAATATGGGACCCCAGTTCTATTTAAATTTCAAAAGGTTTCGCCTTTGGGGGGAGGGCGGGCACTTGGCCCCAACCCCTAATTTTTGCTGCCACCATATGACCCTTGGCAGACAACAGAGGCGCTATGGTAGATAGGGAGGGGCACTTGGGCCTAGCCCTAGTCACTTGGCTCACGATATGACCTCAGAAGGGAGTGGGGCGGGGCAAATAAGACCTAGCCCCCAGTTCTCGGTGACAATTGTGACACTGTGATGGAGGGGGAGGGAAGTTATCCCTGGTCCTCGATCCTAGTAATTTCCACAAGACCATTCCAAATGGCGCAAGGACTAAACCGGCAGGGGCAGGTAGTTAGTCCTGACCCTCGGCCACATGGCGCACTGCATGACCTTGACCCGGAGCTTAGGGTTTATCTCGCATTTTAATGAGGCGAAGATTTACCCCTTTTGCACCAAGAATCCTACTGACACCAAGAAAAATTGTCGCTTGGCGAACTGTGTAAAAGGCGAATTTATTGCACAGCTAGCAGGATTTTCCAATTTGCAAGACATATAACACAACTTGGTTCCAAGAGGCATATATTTCTCAATGTTTAACCTTTTTGAGTTCAATAAGAACCTAGATAAGGGTCTTTGAGTGTCCTAAAATTAATGACAAACTTAGATTTCTGATTTGAGCACTGTATGATGGAATTTTTCCAAATTCAAGTCCTTTAGTGCTAAAGACAAACAGAGTTTTGAGACTCCATCCTTCCAGTTTCATTTGCAGTAGTTGTTACTTCAATAGAGAAACTATTTTTAGTATTTTCTCAATGTCCTTATGAGATAAGCCCTTTTCAACGCTTCATTGTGAAGTAGTTGTATGTTTATGCTTCTTGATTTCTGGTGGAGTACAAGGACCTATTGTGAGAGAGTCCTTTTTTTGTTGACAATAATGACTTGCTATAGGGAGTCATATTTTTTAGTGAGAATTATTTGTAGGATAATGTTTCTTTGTAGGAGAAACAAGCCACTTGAGAGCCAACAAGTTGTAATGTGCTCATTTTCTACATAAATCAATAAAGCGGCCTAGCCTTTGGAGCAGGGTCTGGAGATGTAGTCAGGAGGGGTGAACTTCATTATCACTTGTTGTTTTCTTCTCTTCATGTTTATCATATTGATTTGCATATGAATTATTTCACTTTTAAGTTCATGTGAAAACTTAACTCATCATATTTGAAGAGGTTGTGAAACTAATTTTACATTTAAATACCCAAGTTTAATAGGATTGCAAAGTGTCAGAGGATGATCGAAGTTTTTTTCCATTTTCATATCATGGGTAATCCTCTATTGGTTAGGAATTTTTTTTCGTTTTAACCTTCCATTTGAATTAATAAGAAAAGAATCATCTATGGTATAGAATCATTTGCTATGAACAACCAGTGGACTTTGTGAGATCGATCTTCTCATCACCTATCAACGAAATCAAGGTAAGGTGAAACCATGGAGGGTTTGGTTGTATTGTTTTCAATTTTCTTCAAGTTTTTCTTCGTTATTATTATGAGATAATGAAATTTTATTCAATTGGATGTAGTCTATAACATGCCATATTTATTAAAAATTAAAATGTATGTATATAACCAAATTAAAGATAAAGAATGCCAATATATAGAAGTTGGTATATAATTTCTTTGTTATGGTCTCATCATTCTATTTAGATCACAATTCATTAGATTACCTTAGGGAGATGGGGTCATCAAACTTCCTTTTCTTTTATTCACCTTAAAATTCCTTTATGATATCACTGTTGTCTTGTGCTCATCAAGATATTTCTAATGATACAATTTTTTCTTTGGACATAAGGTCATGGTCCTCAAAAGCTTTCACTTCCTAAGCCATGTTAGCATACAATTCCATTGACACATGGCAGTTTTGTCCACTTGTCACCACAACATTGTACAATGTATGTAAGCTTGACGTCTCAATGTGCCACGTCATATTTGGAGTCAATTATTTTTCCTTGTGACATTTTCATTTTTTTTTTAAATTCATTTGGATCCAAATAAGGTGTTCAATCAATCAATCAACCTTATGAGAATATGGATCTCCAAATATATGGAAAATATTGAAAGTCCATTTAATTAGAAGAGCTAGACTTAGATATCTGGATTTCTAGGTATCTAAAATTTTCTCTTATTCAACTTTCATAAAATCCTATTTAAATAAAATAATAGGATTCCAGACTCCCATATTCCATGTCACCTTTTCCATGGGATGCACCACAATGGTTGCTACATCATCTCTTTTTTGCACATGTGTCATGTTATCATGCCACGTCATTAGTGACACATCGAAAACCACATCAAATGCCATATAACATGCCACCTCACACTCCAAAGTACATGGGGTTCATCGTCACTGGGGCTTCACTCAATGAACCTTTGACATATCACATGCGTTTGTGGCATATTAAACAATACCCTTAATTTGACTACATATTGGAAAATACCTCTAAAAATCACATTATTTAACCCCCTACCAATACAATCTCAATACACCTTCCCAATTTAAGAAACCCCTCCATTCACTAGAGATTGTAGGTATCCTTTTTTTATTAACATTTTTCACACCCCTTTATATTTTTTCATTAACTTTGAGCTCCATTTTTTATACATACCAATATAAAAACCCTTTAGCCCCTATATATCCCCCAATATATTATGTCATTTTTTACTCAATATATATCCCCCAATATGAATGCACGTGGTATTGTATTGCTCCCCAGTGAAGCCCCCATGTTCATCCTACATGACTCCATGTGTCCACCACTTATTCTATCCTACTAGAATCCACATCCAAGAATTTTCCAAAAGAGATGGTTTTAAAAAGTTCAAAATTCTGAGGCTTTTGGATTTGAATAAATAAAGAATTTTTGGATCCTCTAGATGTCTTAATTCTATCAAAGGACAAGAAGAATATTGGTCATTCATGAAAAGGTGAATTCTTGAATTATATCTATATTTTGTCATGTGTTTGGGAAATTATCGGTAATCGATGGAAAACTAACTTTCGAAATTTCAAAGGACCTAGATGTCTAGATATCTAAATACTCTAAGTATCTATGAAATCTACACATTGTGTCCTCTCTTTATCCCCTTTCAACCAATCCTGTGGCCACAACCTGCCCCCCCCCCCCCCCCCCTGTAGGCCCTCATGTTTGCTAAATTCATTTATCATCATTTTATTAACTACAAAAGTAGAAGTATTTGCAATGATTACAACACTATGGTATATCTAGCTCATGGTGACTAGTATAATAGAAAATAAAAATATCCATTCGTAGTTTTAAACAAATTTAGTTAAAATTTTCCAAGGGGATAAATTAGGATGTTACATAATCCCATGTTGCTTCCATTTCTATTGTGGTAGGGAATTCATGGATTGTTTGGTCATGAAAATGTGAAGAGACTATGTATTATGGTGAGGAAATAATATGAAATCCTACAATACTATGAAGCTTTTTTCAACATATTCAACTCTTCATGGAAATTTATTTGTACTTTTCTTCATGTGCATTGTTTTGCATTCAAGTTTCAGAAACTATGGGTTTTTAGAGTTGGGGTTTTATTGCATGCTATTACTTGAGTTCATTCCTCTGTCCAATATAAATCAACCAAAATAACATCTAGGGCTTTCAATTATTATTTGAATTCACGGTTTTACTATGCATTTAAGTTTGGTTATGATGATGCCTCTATCTAGTCCTAAAACAACTAAATTAGTATTTCATCGTGAATCTTGCATTTTGCCTTTCACATATATTCTAAACTTACTCATTTTCCTATCTCACAATACTCCTAAGCAATGTGATAAGGAGGCTATGCAATTGAAACAATCATGGCAAGGTCTTTTTCCAAATGGAGGAAGTAGATGCAAAGGTTTTTTTCCATTAATAGTAATCATTTTTTTTCCTGTCAATTAATTGGGACCTATTATGCCAAAATCTATGAGAAAATGTGATTTAGGATTATATATAGGTCCAAGGTCAAAAATATCCCAAGAATTAGATATACACTCTTGAAATATTATAGTTGGTGAAAAATATGGAGGTAGAGATGTTGGAAACTAGTGATATTTGTTATGCAATTTCAATTTTTTTGTAGTATTTTAATTTGGGTTTTGATTTTTGTGCTCATTTTATATCAACCTTAAAAAATCTCAATATGAGAATTCCTAATACTCTAAAAAACCTTACTATTGGATAAAAGGAGATGTGTTGAATTCAATGGTGTCATTTTTTATATGTTTTCCATAATTTACACGAGGTTTGTCTAATGCTACAACTTCCATATTCTCTTAGGCTGATTCATCATATAATTAAGTAGCACTAACATGCTCACCATTGTAACTTAATGGATAACAGTTTCTTTAAGGGGGGCTCAACATGTTCATCATAGAAATATATCTTCCTCACTATATATATCTTCCTTTCCACCTGTAATTCTCTCCTATACATAAAATCATTCTTAAATGGTGCACACACACTCACATGTAGGGGTTGCAACCTATGAATAGTGTGTGTAGGAAAAATCAACAAGTCCTTCCCATATTGTTTTCCTTGTGTATGGTTTTTGAAATTACGCATCTTCCATGGCCATAAAAAATCAACAAGCGTTTGTTCATAGTTGAGGCACCAACAAGTATAGGTATAACAAAATGATGAAGCCAATTAACAAAAAAATCATTAGGCATCCAAGTGGCAGAATGAGTATCAATGCATACTCATAGCTCATAATTTATATTATAATTCATGAGATGAATCTTTCCCTTGGTAAAATAGAATGAAGGGATCGATAGGCCACTTTCATTTACACAATGAAATATGGTTATCCACTCCCTCCTCTTGGGAAACACTTAGCATATTCTCATTCCCTCTCATGGAAATTACCTACATACCATAACCTTCCATCTTCTAAAATAGTATCATCACAATTCTATTTATGTTATGGATTATAGAAGAAAAAATACTATATTCATTAGATGGAGTGTCATAGAATTTGGTCACAACCACTAGGCATAAGTTCCAAACTCTATCTCTATCTAGGAGCTTCAATTTTTATAATAAAAAAATTGGATTTTGTTTATTAAATCCTACCCACCATTATTTCCTAAATGAGGCATATTTGAATGGGTTTGACATCCACAAATAGATTTGGGAAACATTGGCATTTATTTGTATCAACTCTAGTCCATGGCATATTTTAGTCATTTGTTTACACCAACCAACTACTTCTTTATCCTCTTATTCAATTATCACTATAAGAGGCCCTGCCTTCTTTGTATGTGTATGAGACCACTTAGAAATAATGCTATCATGTTTGTGCAATTGTATTTTTGTTGTTGTACTATCTCTTATTGATTATCCATCAAATTCAACATCAAGAATTTTCTACAACATATCCTATTTTATATATCCTCTAATGGCACTAATCCTTTTGGTTGAACTTGCAACATGCATTATAGTTGATGGTGAAGTAGTTTCTTCAACCTCTATGTCATAATTCTCTTCAACATTTTCATTTATAATATCTTCATCAACAACTTGGTTTATATCGTCATTTGAGGCATGTTATTCCTATTCTTGGGTACGCGTTATATTCTTTGATGAATACCCCCATATGAAATGTGTTGCATCAAGCTACATAGGGGGGATAAAAGGTGTTTTCATCAGGGATTTTTCCCCATGCGTTAGGGTTTAGGGGAAATGCCCCTGAAAAAAATATCTTCATTTCTTTTACATTTAGTTTTAGCAGTTTTTAGCACATATTTTTTTCTTTTCGGGGTTCCATGGTGCATGGTGGTTAATCCCATGGTTTTGTTATCCAGGTTGAGAAACTACAATTGTGTTCTAATCCAAGGTAAATGGATTCATATTCCATGGATGCCACTAAATATACATATTGTATTGTAATACTACAAACAAAATATATACTGAAAAATATTTTTGGTTTTCTGAGTTTGCGTTTCCATTGGTAAAATATGTATGTTAATGTGTCTATTTATGCCATTGCATTTTTTCTATTTTCATTAACATTTTTTTTGTAGAAATTAACAATACAATGTTAAAACCTAAATTTGGTACCATAGAAATTTTGAGTTCAAGGGGATGTTTTTATGGCTAAGTTTTTTTTTTGGGGTTGTGGTATGCCCTATTATCGTGGGACATTTTCAAAATCAATTCTTGTGGTGAAGGGAAATGGCGAGCAATTCAAGTATAGAGATTGGAAAATTAATGGGTAGAGTTTTTAATTGTGGAAGGTAAAATTGGAATATATGTTAGTGGGTAAAGATCAATGGATTGTTGTGGACTTAGGTTTTACACTGATTGAACTGGATTGGATCATTATGTTATTTTTCATCTATACTGATGCTTTTAGATTAGAAAAATTGGAGGAATAAACACACAAGATTGTTTTTACTAGTGGGTCCTAATTTACAAATTGGGGTCTAAAACCTTCTTGAACCATTTTGAGGCATTATATGGATTCTTTTGGGGGTAAATTTATTCTTTCTATGTACTTCACCCATTAGTGCAATTCTACACATAAATACCTTCCCAATAACACAAGAAACACCTCAAACAAAGTTCGTATGCAAAATTTATGCCATTCAAATGTTGACGCTCTTGTTTCGACCACCACGATTCCAAAGGATGCCATTTTAGCCCCATTAATCATGAAAAATGGGATAATCACATTATCATGAGGAATAAGAATCTAGAAAGGTCAATATTGTAACTCTAGTTAAGATTTGTATGAGTTAAACTTAACCACTATTTAACTATCAGTTCGTTTTATAACTAAGCCACTAAGCCACTAGATGGGAGTGGATAAAGAGAGAGAAAATTGAGAGGGTTGTGTATCTTAGTATCCCATGGGCCACAAGTATCACTCTTTTGTACTTGCATCCATTTCCATTTAGAGAAAGAGAGGGAAGATCAACCTCACCTTCAAACTAGGTTTTCTCTCAAAAGGATTTCCCAAAGAATATATTGTGTCATTATGGTTTGTGAGTGCTTATTTTGACTGTTGAATGTTTTCCATATTTCATATATCGCATGCATAAGAAGAAAAAAAATAAATTAATCCATGAACGTACAAAAAATTAACCGTCATAGGATAGAGTTCAAATTTCTTGTATATTTTATCAAAACTATTTTGAAAAAATATTTAGTGGATATCCATGGAATTTAATGGATCATATTGGTATCATAGAAAGTGCTGTTGGAACATTTGTGAAATTTTTCAAGGGATCCAAATCCTTTTAAGAATAAATCCATGTAACCCTAGCAATGACTGACAAATCTATTAATAACCATCAATATTTGATAGAGGCGAGATTCTCAAGGTTACAAGAGAAAGTAACATATATAAGATGTAATATGAACCTCCTTATGGTGTCTCTGGTGAATAGGCTTGTAATTGAAGAAGATGGAGGTTCCAACTTAGAGGTCATATTAGAGGGAAAATTGTGTAGAAATTATTGTGTAGATTCAAAAGTGCTTCTAAATCACAAGACTAGAAGCTACTCTACTAATATGTGGAAGTAAATTCACGACCGAGAACAAAAAACATTAACATGCATCAATATTCAACACACATACATAGAGATTTATCTAGGTGAAAGAAACTTCTCAACACCCCTTACTATTTGTATTGCATTAATCAATGAATATAGATGAATACAATAAGTGTTGCTCAATAATGAGCTCAACATACACATGTATCTTCTATCCTTTGCTTGACTAACTGGACCTGGCCAATATTTAACCAATTTTCAAGCCCTCCAAGATCCTAATTATTTACATTGTTCCTCTGGGAATTAGGCCCTTATTAATTAGGAAAACCCCTCATCTGGATTGCATAATTATTCTAGGTCCTTCCTCTAACTGCACGCACCATCTATACATATTGGAATATGCTACAATTGATAGTACACTGTCTTGGAATCTCCATCTCAACTGGGTAACTCCAATTCTCTTAATGGATGATCTAATTTAGGCTGATTTATTAGTTATCTGGTTTATCACTGAGTGTGGTTGAAGTTCCACTTCCACAACTTGAACTTCCACTAGTTCCTCCAATAGTTGGAACTAGTTTAACTGACCATAACTCAATTTAACTAATTTTAATTACTACAACTAAAATTAACTCTACCTAGGCTCCTAAAATTTAGGAACCCACCGCACACAACTGAAAATTCATGTCCCTAAATCAAATTAACTAAGATAAATGAGCGATAATAACCATGTTACCTTAGTTAACTCATCCAAGTTATCTCTTGATATGGAATTTCAAAATTCCTCAATTTAATTAAGAAAAAAATCAAATTGAGATTTTTCTTACTACATTTTTAACACTCCCTCTCAGCAAGAAATGGATTTTCAACTACCTCGATCTATCACCTTTGGAATGTACTTCATGCAACAACTCTCATTATTGTTGCTTCTCCTACAACACCTACAACTAAGAGCATCCAAAAGAAACAAATTGAATCAACTGTGCCCACAACTGTCTACTCGAAAACATTATGATATTGTTGATTATGTTACTGAGCCTCCTACTCTTCTATAAACACTCCTTCGCACTCCTCAGTTTATGACTGACACAAATCCTTCTGCTATTGAATACTATGGGCACATGTAGTAAGGTAATTATCCATGACGAGAACATCTCAATGGACACTGCCCAAATTTCTACAACTCTTGGACTAGGGATCTACATTGCTCCACCTCGCTCCTGGAGGTGTAGTTACATGAATGGTGAAATATGATATACTCATAGTGATGTTGCTACTACTCTTTTGTTATTTATTCATTGTCATTGTAACCACTACAATGATGAGTCTGATCTCCCTATATCCTTAAGTGTTAATATTTGCAAATTCTGTCAAATTCCACCTCGAACAACTCAGATAAATGAGATGACGATTGCATTAGATTCCTCTTTTCGAGAGCACCAAAATTGACATAAATATCAACTTATTTGGACAAGAGAAAGTTTCCTTTTGAATTTATTTATTCACTCATGTATATTAGGTTAGGTTGGCCCTAAGCACATGTTAAATTGGACAGATGGACCTCAACCCCAAGTGGACCCTCATGAATGCGTGTAAATAGAAGATAAATCAAGATCATTTGGACACATCTATCTAGCCATATTCTCTTCTCTTATTGTCTGGGTTCGCACAGGTTTATTGGAGGAAAGTTTGCGTAAGGGTCTGAAATGTCAGGGATGAAGTTCGCACTCATCTAGGGGTTTCTGATTCCCGAATGCTAACACAGAATTGGAAATTTTGGTCCCTAGATGTTGGTACACAGTGGTCAAGGAATCGTCTAGAGAGCTCTAGACGCTGGCACAAAAGCCTATGGGAGCGTCCAGGGTTTTAGAGGTAGATATGGAGATGTCAGTCCCCAGACGCTCATAGAGAGTGGTCCTGAGAGTGTCCAATTAACCTTGGATGCATGCAAAATAACTCGAAGAGAGTGTCTGATGGTTTGGAGAAGATCTCGTGAGTTGGTCACCGAATGCACGAAAAAAATGGTCTACGAAGCGTCTGGGATACCATAGACGCTGGTATTCAATTCACAAAGAGTGTAGAAGATTGTTATAGATGCTTGCATAACTCCTCCTCCCTGTGTCTAGGACTCAAAGATGTGATTTTAGGATTCTAAAGATTCCAGTTAGTGACAATGATGAGCCTCAGTATTGCAGCAATAATGATGCAACTCTCAAGACTACCGACTTTAATTATCAACCCAGGGTTTGTACAAACTTAAGAGGTATCGGCACTATATGTGCAGCATACAATGTGTCCTTCATTTATTGTCATGATGTAATGGAGTGCATGTACTGAAGTCAAGTCCTAAACTAATTGTAGAAAATGAAATGCTCGAAATGGAACCTTAACCTATTGCAAGAAACAAAGTACAAGGAAAGAAACCTATTCTAATTGCATAAAGACGATGAACTAAATGTAAAAGAAACCTAGCTTAACAATATTTATCATATGTGATGTTTTAAACTAACTGAGCATCGAATCAGATTTAGGGAGTATTAACTTTTTCATGCATGTGCTAATTAATAAATAAAAAGAACTCTTTCTTTATCTTTTCATTTTATGAATGTAAATGCTAATATTCACTTTTCTTTGGCAGGGGAGATAGGTATGGAGGAAGAGGATTAAAATGGTCTTGATGGCATGGAGGTCAAGCAGGGGCCTAATCCTAGCTTCAATGACAATTTTTCTCAATTCAGGCTCAAAACAAGCTGCTACGGGATTTCCTACAGGAAAACTACATGCTGTTTACAAGATCCCCCGTTTTACTACAGGAACAGGCTGGAAGCTTAGGAAGTGGTGTAGAAGGTGGAATGAAGCTTTGGAAAGGTGGATAATGTGAGAATAAGGCATGGAGGTGGTGTAAACTACCCATAACTCAAGCAAGGGCTTCAACATGGTTGGATTTTCTCAATGGAAATGGCAATTTTTGCTTATAAAACAAGAATTCGAATTGAGATTTTAGTGGATTTTGGCGACATGGTGGATGAGGCTTGGATGAAAAAAACATGATGATGTCTCCCTGTAATGTAGAAGCTTATGAAACAACACACATTATTGCCTGCATCTATACACAAATTCATCTATACATGGGAAAGATTTATTACATGGAAGAAAACAGAGTTATTTCCATATAATGGCTAAGTTCATGAATGGAAGTGCTTTGAAACCAATACATAACTTAAGAGATCAAAAATGACAATTTCAAATTGTCCTAAGAAACTTAAAGACAATTAACCCATGCTAGAAACAATAGCAGAAAATTACTAGTCTAAAATCCACAAATTCGAGAACTAGTGAGCTACTAAATCTATAAAATTCCTACACTAATCAAGTGCAAACGCAATGGGGTGATTTTTGTTATTAACTAGAATGTTTTTGTGATATAATGCAAGTGGAACCAACTTGATTGAAGCTCGTTAGCATGCTCTAAAAAATAGCATAAATTTACTATTATTTGCCACAAAGGAGTTCTAGAAATCTAGATTTGAGAATAAGAAAACTAATCTAAGTAGCTCAATGATTACTAAGACCTTCCAAATATTTTCCAAGGATGAAATGATGCTTGTGATCCTGAAAAAAAACTTGCATCAACCATTTAACACAATCCTACAACAAGAAATCATTAATACTAAATGCAGAAATAGAAAGAAACAAAGAACAAGAGATGCATGTGAATAAGAAGTGAAAACAACAAAAGAAAATGATACAAAAGGGCTGTGAGGTTCATGGGATAGACAAGACCAAGGAAAATCAGAGTCCAATGAAGGAGACCAAGGTTTAGAAGTTGAACAAGACACCAATCTTCATTATTTTCATCAATACAATTACATCCCTCCAAGAAATGACAATGGAGTTGCAAAAAAAAGAGTTCTCTCCACAAGAAGACTAATAAAAATCTCTCCCTAGAGGCAAATTCAACTTGGAACTTATAAAACATGATTAGGAATTCTTCCCCATGAAAGAAGGAATATTTCCCCACCAAAATCCGTTGATTAGTGGATCTGGTTCCCAATACTAGGAATCTGTATTAAATGGCAGGGTACAAATTCTTAGATTTTCTCAATCATTGTAGCTCCATAATGTGTGCCATAATTCCATAATATCTTGTTGATTTATTATTTAATATAGATCCTCCTATAGTAGGGAGCAAGTCCCTAAATTATCTCGTCCTCCAAATCTGCATAATCTACCCAATATTCTCACAATATTCCACAAAAATAAATAATATTAGGCACAAATATGCAATTATTCATAAACCTTCCTAATGATCATATTAAAGTTAAAAAATCATTATCTAATGCAAAAAGAAAGGTTTAATGTATTGAAGGATGGTCAGATGGGCCTTAATTTATGCCTAATTTAGAGGCATATCATACCCCCCTTACTGAAAGTGTTGCTCATCCTCTAAGCAATTTAGTGACCTCATTGTGTTACATTCATGGCCATAGTGGCCTCTCTCTTGTGCATCCCTCAGTCCTTTCTCTTAAGAATCTTGGCTATAAGTTTTGCAAGGACAAGCCCAAAAATGTAGTTGTTCCTTTCATGATTGTTTAATAGTCTTTCAAGAAAAAAACACATAACTTTCCTCTTTTCAAGTGAAATTTGTTGGCTTGTAGATCCATTTCATTCATATCCTCTCCCTTGAAACCTTCATTCCATTTTTGCTCATTTTTCCAAAAATACTTGTACATAAAAAAATCACAGTGTTTCTTGAGACAATTACCCTATCTTCTTCCCGTTATTCAATATGGGTTATTGAATAGTTTTCTGTTTGGAAACATCTTCCACATCCCTTTCTAACCTTCTGCTATCTTGTTCCACCATTTGGAAACCTTTAAAACCTTCAAAATGGCTTTAGATGAGAACTAGGACATGTCGTAGTAATTCCTGT
Source organism: Pinus tabuliformis (assembly GCA_031772625.1). NCBI lineage: Eukaryota > Viridiplantae > Streptophyta > Pinopsida > Pinales > Pinaceae > Pinus > Pinus tabuliformis. Next base: position 704,879,221 of record CM062806.1, on the reverse strand, counting down.
CAAAGCTACAAGAAACCATGTTAAAACTATAGGAAACTTGTTTTGAGCATAAATGATAGTCTCAGCCTAGGGTAGGCCCTCGGCTTAAATTCCATGCCTTACTCCCATTTGTATAACATCTTTTAGGCCTTGGAAAAAATCTAGAAAGAGATTAGAGACCTCTTATAAAGCCTCTTTCCATCACTGGAGTTTGAGTTCTGTTTTGATGGTGAATGCCTTATTTCCTTTTGTTGCATTTTTCTTCTCTTTTGTGGCCTAGATGATTTCCTAATGGCCTGGGAGTTCTTTTTTCTGATTAGGTATCACTTAGGGACTACCATTTTGGGTTTTAGCACAATTTGTTCCTTTCTTCCTTCTTGTAGCAGCATTCTACCTTCCTGTAGTAGTCATTCCTTCTTCCTTCAGAGTCTTCTAACTATATGGGAGTGATGCGAAATGATATAGAGGGGTTGGAGGATGATTCTAGGGATTAGAGAGAGTAGTGTAGGTTTTTGAAAATGGAGAGGATGTTATGTTTGTTTTTTTTAAGAAATTTTTAGCGTGAGAAAGAGTGTAGGGTTTGTTCTTGAAATTATGAAAGGGCATAGATGAATGATGGATGGATGTTGGATATGAATTTGATGGAGGGCCTAGAGTGTTGTGGCAACTTAGCCTTTGCAAAAAATTCTTCTTTTAACTTTTGTCCCCATTCCTCGAAATCATCACCCTTCCTAATTTGACTTTTCTACATTGCATGAGTGAATAAGTGAGCCAAAATTAACTAGCTGAAGGTGGCCGAGATAGTTGACCCATCCTTAGCTTGTAAGAAATCATCTCTCATGCATTGACAAAAAATTTATAACATAATATGCTCAAGGAAAGAGGTCAAGAATATTGCATACCTGTACCTACCTGATGGTTGTTGGAGAGACATGCATGATGTCGCTGAGTTGATGTTGTTGTGCTGCTCATGACTTAGGTATATCTTCTTGTTTGCCTTTTTTGTTGATCTTATTTTTCCGATGGGTTTTCTTCTTTCTGATGTGAAGGTGTTGGCTTCCTCTATTATTGCTGAGCTCTGGAGGAGTTTCCTTTTGCCTACAATCATGCTTCTTCTCTCTCAGTCATTGTAATAAAGGTTAGGTATGGAGTTGATGTTATTTTCAGAATAAGCTGCTATAGGATTTCCTACAGGAAAACTATAGGATGTCCTGTAGATGTCTTTTTGTTGAATTTTTGCATCCTTCTGCTGCTCTGAGGGTGAACATGTATTGGAATGAGTGGAAGGTGTGGTTATGGAGTGGAAGGTGAGGTAGGCAGCTAGTATGCCCCTTTAATGTTCTTTTCTCATTTTTTTTCATCATTTTTTTTTGAAAGAAAACCAAATTACCTCAAAGGAGCTTTTCATCCTCGTTTCCTGCCTTGGGTGCCTCAAAATAGGTTTTCACCTAGAGGTCTTTTATTTTTCCTTTTTTTTTTCATGTAAGGCAGAGTGAAATTTGAAGATGGATTTTGGTTAGATGGAGTGGCTGAGTGATGAAAGTGGTGTTGGGGACCTATATCAACCTTCCGTAAAACATACATTACCTTTTGACCCATTTCTCCAATCATATTTCCTCTTGTAGCTTCTTCTCGGTCATCCTGTAATACTATAGGATCTTTCTGTAGTATTTCAGGACAACCTCTTGTAGCAGAATTATTTTTCCCATATCTCCCAAATGGTAGAATGGATTGACCTAAAATTTTCTGAGCATGTTTCCATCATCATCATGTACCTCCCTATAAAACTATTTTGGCCAATAGATGCACGAATCACGAGAAATATTAAAAATGGCTGAAGTTGATGGAGGCCAATTTCTTGGATATTGTGCCCTGGAATCTGTTGAAATTGCTTAGGCATGTTACCATAATCCATATACATCTCCCCATGTTTTTTTTTAAATGGATGCACTAATATCAAGAAAATTCAAAAATGGTGGTAGGTGATCGGGGCCGATTTCTTGAAAACTGTGCACTAGAATTTGTTGAAATCGCTTGAGCATGTTACCATCATCCGTATGCACCTCCACATGAAACAACTTGGAAAATGGATGTATGGTTTTCAAGATATGGCAAAAACAAATTTCTTCTCTATGTATTTCTGTTTCCTGTAGTAAAACAGAGCATTCCTGTAGTTTTTTAGGAAAATAAGGAAACTAAATGGGAAAAGCTTGAGAATGATGGGTGAATGATGGAAATAGATGAAGGTGATGGAGTGGAATGGCCTTGGCCTTGTTGGAGCATTTGAGAAAAGGAGGAGAAAGTCAAAACTTGATGCTTTTGACTAGGCTTGACCATTTTTTTCTTTTGGTACCAACTTGTTTTTGTTGCTTGCAGATGTTGGAGAGCACCTGCATTCATCAGAGAGATACATGGAGAAAATATTTTTTTCTTTCTTTTTCTTGTTATTGTTCTAGGCCTACTATTTGCCTCAATGAGGTTTTCAACTAGTAGATCTGTGTAGGTTCCTGAAAGGAGGTTTTCCCCTAGGATCTTTTCTTTTTTCTCCATTTTTCTCTTTTTTTTTCCAACCCATTTACCACGACATGGAGGTTTTAAATCAATGATCCAATCTCACGCCCCTCAAAGGAGGTTTTCACCTGAGATTTTATTTTTTCTCTTCTTTTTCATTTTTATTTTATTTTTTCTACCCTACTCTACTTGAAAAACAAAATCTCTTTCACCTATTCGAATACATCCAATGGATCCATGTGCACATCAAGCTGACAGACGGACTGATGTGTAGGCTTGAAATTTATACTTTGAAATGTACCTTAATTTGAGAGATCAAATGATTTGACTTTGATGATATCAAACACAATTGAAGAAGGGAGTATTGTTGCAGCTTAGTGACTGTCTGGAACCATAATTCAATATAGTTGTGATGCCCCTGGTCCAATTGCTGATTTGGATCATCTTGGATGTCTTGTTCTTCCATGAACTTTAAATATTCCTCTTTTTTCTGATTGTTCTCTTGAACACATGGAGGATTTGATGGTAACCACGAGGGAGCTTTCTCGATCTCTGATTTTGTTGTATACTCTTTATCAAATTAAGCTCATGACCCTTTGTTATTCTCATTTGAATCTTCTTCTTTTAGATGTGGTCCTTTAATGATATCAAGAGAATCTCTTTTTTGAAATACTCTTCCTGAGCTATGATGAATAACATTTAGCTCCAGAGGATATTTTTTGAAGTGTTGTACTTCAACATTGTAAGTGGGATGAGCTACTTCAATGTGTGAGTTTGGAAATGGTGGTACAGGTAGATGAGTGGGACTAGATACTTGATATGGATGTGGTTGGGGTTGTAGTTGTGGTGGAGATGAATGGTAGGGATAGCATGCAGTTGGGTATGGAGGATATTGAGGATATTATGGATGGTTCCCATAAGTTCCCTGCCAACCTTGTTGCCAAGATTGGTTTTCGGGTGGAGATGGCCAATGTTGCCAAGGAAACAGTGTGTTCCAATTACTTTGAGGTGGATATGCATAGCCTTGAAATTGTGAATTAAGCTCTTGCACCATACGAGGTTGACTAGGCTCTCATGGTCATCTTGGAGCTACATAACATATTTGCATTGGCAATTGAATTTCTCCATTGTCCTCTTGGTAAACTTCCTTCAACCTTGGTAATGAGGGGAAATATTTAACATCATGTGGTTCTGCATGGACAACTCAAATATCAACATCTTCTTTTTCTTCATCTTGCAGTATTAACATTTCTACCTGTTTGGTTAGATTGCCTTATAAATTTTTTTTAAAGCCATCAAACAAATTTCCAAGTTCAGCTTGACTTACCAATCTTGATGTTGATTTACTTACTCTTTCCCTTCCTCTTGATATGTGTTTGCATGTTTCACAAATTTCTTCAAATGATAATTGGTATACATCACCTCTACTCATGAGATCAAGGAGATCAATCCATTCATCCCTAATTGTTCTAAGTAAGAGGGTTTTTAGTATGTCAGATCCTAAATGATGTAGTTTCTTCCTCTTAACATTATACATGAACCTCTTTATTAGGTCCTCTAGACTCCCACTTTCTTTTTGATTCATTCTAAAGATTTCTTATTTAAGATCATGACCTTTATATTTTTCTAGAAATATCTTTTTCATCTTATTCCATGATCTTATTGAATTAGTCCCTAAAATAATGAACCATTTAAGAGCTCTACCATTCAATGTTACTAAAAACAATCTCAATTTTTGAGTATTTAATAAGTAACCATAACATTTACAAAAAAATTCAAATTCAAAGAGAAAGGTTTCTGAATCCTCTGACCTTAAACTATTAAATTTTGGAAGAAAAGATGGAGGGGTGTTCTTCATGTGCACACTACCATCAGTGTCTTGAAAGGGAAATTTGAGAGGGTCTTCCTCATTGTCATCATCTCCATCCATTTCTTATACATTCTTTGCCATATATTATTCTTCTACCCATAAAAGTGGATGGTGATGTGGCTCTTACTGCACCACATGATCAAATGGGGGCATGGGTTGGTGTTGGAGACAATTTTTTTGTTCTTATGATTGAATGAAAACATTAATGCAATGAACACTTATGTTTTTGAAATGAAATATGCCTAATGCAAAATTTTTTTTGTTTTTGCGGAAAGTAAAGAGAAATGAATGAACTATGGAAGAAAACAATGAAAACTTTGACACCTCCCTTGCGATAGCACAAAAAAGTGATGAGCCTCAGTATTGCAACAAGAATGCTGCAACTCCCAAGGCTACCAACTTTAATTATCAACCTGGTACGAGAGGTATCAACACTATATGTGCGGCATACAATGTGTCCTTCCTTTACTGTCATGATGTAATAGAGTGCATGTATTGAAGTCACATCCTAAACTAATTGCAGAAAATGAAATACTCGAAATTGAACCTTAACCTATTGCAAGAAAGAAAGTATAAGGAAAGAAACCTATTGTAATTCCATAAAGATCATGTACTAAATGTAAAATAAACCTAGCTTAACCCGATTTATCATATGTGATGATTTAAACTAACTGAACATGGAATTTGATCTAGGGATTATAAATTGTTGCATGCATGTGCTAATTAAGAAATAAAAAGAACTATTTTTATTTATCTTTTCATTTTATGAATGTAAATGCTAATCTTCACTTGTTCTTTGGCAAGGAAGATAGGTATGGAGGAAGAGGGTTAAAATGGTCTTGATGGCATGGAGGTCAAGTAGGGGCCTAATCCTAGCTTTAGTGATGATTTTTCTCAATTTGGGCTCAAAACAGGCTGCTACAGGATTTCCTACAGGAAAACTACATGATGTCTACATGATCCCTTGTTTTACTACAGGAACAGGCCGAAATATTAGGAATTGGTCTAAAAGGTGGAATGAAGCTTAGGAAAGGTGGATAATGTGAGAATAAGGCATGGAGGTGGTGGACACTAACCAAAACTCAAGGAAGGGCTTTAAGATGGTTGAATTTACTCAATGGAAATGGAAATTTTTTCTTATAAAACAAGAATTTGGATTGAGATTTTAGTGGATTTTGGTGACATGGGTGGATGAGGCTTGGATGACGTGAAGAAGATGAGTTTTCCCTAGAATGTAGAATCTCATGAAACAACACATATTATTGTCTGCATCTATACACAAATTCATCTATACATGGGAAAAATTTATTAAATGATAGAAAACAGAGTTATTGCCATCTAATGGCTAAGTTCATGAATGGAAGTGCTTTGAAACCAATAGAAAACTTAAGAGATCAAAAATTACAATTGAAAAATTTTGTCCTAAGAAACTTATAGGCAATTAACCCATGCTAAAAAAAATAGCAGAAAATTACTAGTCTAAAATCCAGAAATTCGAGAACTAGTGAGCTAGTAAATCTATAAAATGCCTAACCTAATCAAGTGAAAATGAAATGGGGTGATTTTTTTTATTAACCAATTTTTTTTTTTGATCTAATTCAATTGGAACCAACTTGATTTAAGCTTGTTAGCGTGCTCTAAAAAATAACATAAGTTTACTATTCTTTTCCACAAAGGAGTTATAGAAATCTAGATTTGGGAATAAGAAAACTAATCTAAGTAGCTGAGTGATTACTACGACCTTCCAAATAATTTCCAAGGATGAAATGATGCTTGTGATCCTACAAAAAAACTCACATCAACCATTTAACCCAATCCTACAACATGAAATCATTAATACTAAATACAGAAATAGAAAGAAATAAGAAGAAGAGATGCATGTGAATAAGAAGTGAAAAGAACAAAAGAAAATGATAAAAAAGGGCTATGAGGCTCCTGGGATAGCCAAGCCCAAGGAAAATTAGAGTCCAATGAAGGAGACCAAGGTTTAGAAGTTGAACATGACACCAATATTCATTATTTTCATCAATACAATTACATCCCTCCAAGCAATGACAATGGAGCTGCAAAAATACGAGTTCTCTCCACAACAAGACTAATAAAAATCTCTCCCTATAGGTAAATTTGACTTGGTACTTATACAAAATGATTACGAATAAATCCCCATGAAAGGAGGAAGTTTTCCCCACCAAAATCCCTTGATTAGCAGATCTAGTTCCTAATACTAGGAATCTGCATTAAATGACACGGAACACATTCCTAGATTTCTCAATCATTAGAGCTCCAAAATTTGTGTCATAATTCCACAATATCTTCTTGATTTATTATTTAATATTGATCCTCTTGTAGTAGGGAGAAAGTACCTAAATTATCTCCTCCTTGAAATCTTCGTAATCTTCCCAATATTCTCACAATATTCCACAAAAATAAGTAATATTATCCACAAATATGTAACTATTCATAAACCTTCCTAATGAATGTATTAAAGTTAAAAATGCATTATCTAATGCAAAAAGAGAGGTTTAATGTGTTGAAGGATGGTCATATGGGCCTTAATTTATGTCCAATTTAGAGACCCATCATACTCCCCTACTGAAAGTGTTTCTCATCGTCTGGGCAACTTAGTGACCTCATTGTGCCTCATTCATGGCCCTAGTGGCTTCTATCTTGTGCATTCCTCAGTCCTTTCTCTTAAGAATCTTGGCTGTAAGTTTTGCAAGGACAAGCCAAAAAATGTTGTTTTTCTTTTCATGATTGTTTAATAGTCTTTCAAGCAAAAAAAAACATAACTTTCCTCTTTGCAAGTGAACTTTGTTGGCTTGTATATCCATTTCATTCATATCCTCTCCCTTGAAACTTTCATTCCATTTTCACTCATTTTTCCAAAACTATTTGCGCATAGAAAAAATCACCGTGTTTCTTGAGACCATTAGCTTGGCTTCTTCCCCTTATTCAAGATGGGTTCTTCAATATGTTTCAGTTTGGCAAAGTCTTCCACATCCCTTTCTAACCTTCTTCTACCTTGTTCCACCATTTGGACACCTCTGAAACCTTCAAAATGCCTTTAGATGAGAACTAGGACATCCTGTAATAATTCCTGTCAAAGCTGCAAGAAACCCTGTTAAAACTATAGGAAACCTGTTTTGAGCATAAATGATAGTCTCAGCATAGGATAGGCCCTCAACTTGACTTCCATGCCTTTCTCCCATTTCAATAACATATTTTAGGCCTTGGAAAAATGCTAGAAAGAGATTAGAGACCTCTTAGAAAGCCTCTTTTCACCACTGGAGTTTGAGTTCTATTTTGATGGTGAATGCCTTATTTCCTTTTGTTGCCTTCTTCTTCTATTTTTTGGCCTAGATAATTGCCTAATGGCCTTGGAGTTCTCTGTTTTGATTAGGTCTCTCTTAGCAACTGCCATTTTGTGTTTTAGCACAATTTGTTCATTTCGTCCTTCTTGTAGCAGTCATTACTTCTTCCTTCAGAGTCTTCTAATTGTATGGGAGTGATGAGAAATGATGTAGAGGGGTTGGAGGATGATGCCAAGGCTCAGAGGGAGTAGTGTAGGTTTGTGAAAATGGAGAAGATATTTTTTTTGTTTTTTCAAGAAATTTTTCAGGGTGAGACAAAGTGTAGGGCTTGTTCTTGAAATTATGAAATGGGATGGATGAATGATGGATAGATATTGGATATGAATTGGATGGAGGGCTTGGAGTGTTGTGGTGGCTTGGCCTTTGAAAAAATTTCTTCTTTTAACTTTTGTCCCCATTCCTCGAAATCATCACCCTTTCTAATTTGACTTTTCCACATTGCATTTAAGTGAATAAGTGAGCTGAAATTAACTAGTTGAAGGTGGTCGAGACTACTGACCCATCCTTAGCTTATAAAACCTCATTTCTCATGCATTGAAAACAAATTTCTAACTATAATATGCTCAAGAGAAGAGGTCAAGAATACTTCATACCTGATGGTTGTTGGAGAGACATGCATGTTGTTGCTCAGTTGATGTTGTTGTGCTGCTCATGATTCAGGTACATCTTCTTGACTGTCTTTTCCTTTTTTGTTGATCTTATTTTGCTGATGGGTTGTCTTCTTATTGATGTGTAGTTGTCAGCTTCCTCTGTTGTTGTTGAGATCTGGAGGAGTTTCCTTTGCCTATAGTCATGCTTCTTCTCTCTCAATCATTTGCTGAAGGTAAGGTCTGGAGTTGCTATTTTTTTTCAGAAAAAGATGGTACAGGATGTCCTGTAGCTATTTTTTTCTTGAATTTTTGCATCTTTCCTGTGCTCTGAGGGTGAACATGTATTGGAATGAGTGGAAGATGTGGTCATGGAGTGACAGGTGAGGTAGGCAGCTGGTATGCCCCTTTCATGTTCTTTTCTCCTTATTCCTTTTCATCAATTTTTTTTTAAAGAAAACCAGGTTACCTGAAAGGAGGTTTTCATCCTCGTTGCCTACCATGGGTGCCTCAAAAGAGGTTTTCACCCAGAGGTATTTTTTATTTTTTTTTCATGTAAGGCAGGGTGAAATTTGAATATGGATTTTGGTTAGATGGAGTGGATGAGTGATGAAAGTGGTGTTGGGGGACCTATATCAACCTTCCCTAAAGCACACATGACCTTTTGAATCATTTCTCCAATCATATTTCCCCTTGTAGCTTCTTCTTGGCCATCCTATAATACTAAATTCTCTTCCTGTAGTATTTCAGGACAACCCCTTGTAGTAGACTTTTTTTGTCCATATCTCCCAAATGGTAGAATTTATTAACCCAAATTTTATCAGGATGTTGCCATCATCATTATGTACCTCCCCATAAAAACATCTTGGCCAATGGATGCATGAATCTTCAGAAAAATTAAAAATGGCTGAAGTTGATGGAGGCTGATTTCTTGGAAATCATGCACTAGAATTTGTTGAAATTTCTTAGGCATGTTACCATCATCCATATGCATCTCCCCATGAAATAAATTTTAAAATGGATGCACGAATATCGAGAAAATTAAAAAATGGTTGTAGGTGATGGAGGTCGATTTCTCGAAAACTATGCACTAGAATTTGTTGAAATCGCTTGAGCATGTTACCATCATCCATATGCATATCCACCTGAAACAAATTGGCAAATGGATGCATGGTTTTCAAGTTATGGAAAAAATAAATTTATGCTCTATGTATTTTTGTTTCTTGTAGTAAAATAGAGCATTCCTGTAGGTTTTTAGGAAAGTAAGGAAACTGAATGGGAAAAGCTTGAGAATGATGGTTTGATGGTGGACATAGATTAGGGTGATAGATTGGCATGGCCTTAGCCTTGTGGGAGCATTTGAGCAAAGGAGGAGAAAGTCAAAATTTGACTTCTTTTGACTAGGCTTGACCAATTTTTTCTTTTGGTACCAACTTGTTTTTGTTGCTTGTAGATGTTGGAGAGCACCTACATTCATCAGAGAGATACATGGAGCAATTTTTTTTTTCTTTTTTTTCTTCTAGGCCTACTGGCCGCCTCTATGAGGTTTTCAACTAGTAGATATGCCTAGGTGCCTCATAGGAGGTTTTCACCTAGGATCTTTTCTTTTTTCTCTGTTTTTCTCTTTTTTCCAGCCCATTGACCACCTCATGGAGGTTTTCAATCAATGAGACAATCTCAGGTGGTGCAAAGGAGTTTTTCACCTGAGATTTTATTTTTTCTCTTATTTTTTTATTTTTTATTTTTTCTACCCTACTCTGCTTGAAAAAAAAAATCTCTTTCATGTATAAGAATACTTCCAATGGAGCCATGTGCACATCAAGATGACAGACAAACTGATGTGTAGGCTTGAAATTTATGCTTTGAAACGTACCTTAATTTGAGAGATTAAATGATTTGACTTTGATGATATCAAACACAATTGAAGAAGACAGTATTCTTGGAACTTAGGGACTGTTTGGAGCCATAATTCGATATAGTTGTGATGCCCCTAGTCTAATTACTGATTTGGATCATCTTAGATGTCTTCTTCTTCCATGAACTTTAAATCTTCCTCTTTTTTCTCATTGTTCTCTTGAACACATGGAGGATTTGATGGTAACCATGAGGGAGCTTTCTCGATCTATGATTTTGATGTATGCTCTTCATTAAATGCAACCCATGATCCTTTGGTATTCTCATTTGAATCTTCTTCTTCTGGATGTGGTACTTTAATGATATCAAGAGAATATATTTTTTGCAATACTCTTCCTCAGATATGGAGAATACCATTTATCTCAGGAGGAGATGCCTAGAAGTTTTGTACCTCAACATTGTAAGTGGGTTGAGCTACTTCAATGTGTGAGTTTGGAAATGGTGGTACAGGTAGATGAGGGGGAGTGGATACTTGAGATGGATGTGGTTGGGGTTCTGGTTGTGGTGTATATGAATGGCAGGGATAACATGGAGTTGGGTAGGGAGGATATTGAGGAAAACATTGAGGATATTGTGGATGGTTCCCGTAAGTTCCTTGCCAACCTTGTTGCCAAGATTGGTTTTGGGGTGGAGATGGCCAATGCTGCCAACGAAATGGTGTGTTCCAATTACTTTCAGGTGGATATGCATAACCTTGAAATTGTGAATTAGGCTCTTGCATCATACTACGTTGACTAGGGTGCCATGGTCATCTTGGAGCTACATAACATAGCTGCATTGGAAATTGACTTGCTCCATTGTCCTCTTTTTAAACTTCCTTCAACCTTGGTAATGAGGGGAGATATTTAACATCATGTGATTCTGCATGGACAACACAAATATCAACGTCTTCTTTTTCTTCATCTTGCATTCTTAATATTTCTACTTGTTTGGTTAGATTGCTAATAATTTATTTTTTAAAGCCATCAAACAAATTTCCAAGTTTAGCTTGACTTACCTAGCTTGATGTTGATTTACTTACTCTTTCCCTTCCTCTTGATATGTGTTTGCATGTTTCAAAAATTTCTTCAAATGATAATTGGTATACATCACCTCTACTCATGAGATCAAGGAGATCAATCCATTCATCCCTAATCATTCTAAGTAAGAGAGCTTTTAGTGTGTCGGATCCTAAATGATGTAGTTTTTCCCTCTTAACATTATAAATGAACCTCTCTATTATATCATCTAGACTCTCATCTTATTTTTTATTCATTCTAAAGATTTCCTCTTTAAGATCATGACCTTTATATTTTTCTAGAAATATCTTTTGCATATTACTCCATGATCTTATTGAATTAGTCCTTAAGCCCATGAACCATTTAAGAGCTCTATCCTTCAATGTTACCAGAAACAATCTCAATTTTTGAGTATTTAATAAGTAACCATAACATCTACAAAAAAATTCAAATTCAAAGAGAAAGGTTTCTGAACCCTCTGACCTTAGACCATGAAATTTTGGAAGAAAAGATGGAGGGGCGTTCTTCATGTGCACACTACCATTAGTTTCTTGAATGAGAAATCCAAGAGGATGTTCCTCATTGTCATCATCTACATCCATTTGTTCTACATTCTTTGACATGTCTCCTTATTCTACCTGTAAAAGTGGATGGTGATGTGGCACTTACTGCACCGCATGATCAAATGGGGGCATGGATTGTTGTTGGAGACAATGTTTTTGTGTTTATGATTGAATGAAAACACTAATGCAATGCACACTTACGTTTTTGAAATGAAATATGCCTAATGAAAATATTTTTTTTGTTTTTGAAGAAAGTAAAAAGAAAGGAATCAACTAGCAAAGAAAACAATGAAAACTTTGACACCTCCCCAGCAGTGATGCCATAAAGTGATGAGCCTCAGTATTGCAACAAGAATGCAACAACTCCTAAGAATACCAACTTTAATTATCAACCTGAGGTTCGTACAAACTTAAGAGGTTTCAGAACTATATGTGCAACATACAATGTGTCCTTTCTTTGCTGTCGTGATGTAATGGAGTGCATGTACTAAATTCAAATCCTAAACTAATTGCAGAAAGTGAAATGCTCGAAATGGAACCTTAACCTATTGCAAGAAAGAAAGTACAAGGAAATAAGCCTATTCTAATTTCATAAAGATCATGAACTCAATTTAAAATAAACCTAGCTTAACCCTATTTATCACATCTGATGATTTAAACTAACTGAGCATGGAATCTGATCTAGGGAGTATTAACTATTGCATGCATGTGCTAATTAAGAAATAAAAAGAACTATTTTTCTTTATCTTTTCATTTTATGAATGTAAATGCTAATCTTCACTTGTTCTTTGGCAGGGAAGATAGGTATGGAGGAAGAGGGTTAAAATGGTCTTTATGGCATGGAGGTCAAGTAGGGGCCTAATCCTAGCTTCAGTGATGATTTTTCTCAATTCGGTCTCAAAAAAGGTTGCTAGAGGATTTCCTACAGGAAAACTATAAGATGTCTACATGATCCCATGTTTTACTACAGTAACAGGCTGAAATCTTAGGAAGTGGTTTAAAAGGTGGAATGAAGCTTGGGGAAGTTGGGTAATGTGAGAATAAGGCATGGAGGTGGTGGACACTACCCAGAACTCAAATAAGGGCTTCAATATGGTTCGATTTGCTCAACGGAAATGGCAATTTTTTCGTATAAAACAAGAATTCGGATTGAGATTTTAGTGGATTTTGGCAACATGGGTGGATGATGCTTGAATTACATGAACGAGTTTAAGTCTCTCTTTAATGTAGAAGCTCTTTCAATAATACACATTATTGTCTGCATCTATACACAAATTCATCTACACATGGGAAAGATTTAATAAATGGAAGAAAATAGAGTTATTGCCATCTAATGGCTAATTTCATGAATATAAGTTGTTTGAAACCAATACATAACTTAATAGATCAAAAATGACAATTTCAAGATGTCCTGAGAAACTTAAAGACAATTAACCCATGCTAAAAAAATAGGCGAAAATTACTAGTCGAAAATCCAGAAATTTGAGAACTAGTGAGCTAGTAAATCTATAAAATGCCTAACCTAATCAGGTGAAAATGCAATGGGATGATTTTTTTCATTAACTATAATGTTTTTATGATCTAATGCAAGTGGAACCATCTCGATTGAATCTCGTTAGCATGCTCTAAAAACTAGTAGAAATTTATTGTTCTTTGCCACAAAAGAGTTCTAGAAATCTAGATTTGGGAATAAGAAAACTAATCTAAGTAGCTAAATGATTACTACGACCTTCCAAATATTTTCCAAGGATGAAATGATGCTTGTGATCTTGCAAAAAATCTTACATCAACCATTTAACCCAATCCTACAACAAGAAATCATTAATACTAAATACAAAAATAGAAATAAATAAGAACAAGAGATGCATGTGAATAAGAAGTGAAAAGAACAAAAGAAATTGATACAAAAGGGCTGTGAGGCTCCTGGGATAGCCAAGCCCAAGGAAACTCAGATTCCAATGAAGGAGACTGAGGTTTAGAAGCTGAACATGACACCAATCTTAATTATTTTCATCAATATAATTACATCCCTACAAGAAATGACAATAGAGCTGAAAGAATACGAGTTCTCTCCACAAGAAGACTAATAAAAATATCTCCCTAGAGGAAAATTTGACTTGGTACTTATAAAAATGATTAGGAATCATTTCCCATTAAAGGAGGAATATTTCCCCACAAAAATCCCTTGATCAGTGGATCCGGTTCCCAATACTAAGAATATGCATTAAATGGCAGGGAACACATTCCTAGATTTTCTCAATCATTGGAGCTCCACAATCTGTGCCATAATTCCATAATATCTTGTTGATTGATAATTTAATATTTATCCTCCTATAGTAGGGAGAAAGTTCCTAAATTATCTCCTCCCCCAAATCTTCGTAATTTTCCCAATATTCTCACAATATTCCACAAAAATAAATAATATTATGCACAAATATGAAATTCTTCATAAACCTTCCTAATGAATGTATTAAAGTTAAAAATGCATATCTAATGTGAAAAGAGAGTTTTAATGTGTTGAAGGATGGTCAAATGGGCCTTAATTTATGTCTAATTTAGAGGTCCATCAGACATCAATCTTTAATACAATGACAACAGTATCCAACAGTTGACTATAGTTACTGAAAACACATTATAACCATCAGAATGAGGGTTTTAATTATAAGCATGATTAGATATCTTTCATGGATATCATAGTTGTTTTGTTTCATAGATAAAGTTATGAATCATTATACTCTATTTTGTTGATTCATTTGATGATGATTTAAGAAGAAGAAGGTTTTCAAGGGTTTTCCCCATAATGGGTTTTGCCCTGTTCTCGGACCAATCCTGGTGTCTATATGTGTGTGCATGTTTTTCTTCTATTTTTCCTTTATGTTCCACTGCATTGATGATGATGATGTTGTTCTTTCTCTATAATTTCATATGCTGATCAATGATGGTGTAGATCTTAATAATGTAATGATGATATGGAGTGAACTTAATGTATTAACGAAGAAATGCAATTATCAAAGAAAAGAACAATGTAGCCTTATGAAAAATTAACATGGTATTAGAGCCAGGCTGAAGAAAAATCATGGAGATCACCCCAATGATGACACCTTTGATGGAAGCAAGAAGAGGATGGTGGAGACCTAAAATAATTCTATGGTTTGAAGAAAACCGAGTGAAACTTGATTATTAGGGTTTGATGGATTCTATGAGGTTATGGTTGGTGAGAAACCTTGGTTTATGGAAACAATATGAGATATGCAACCTAGTTGGTCAATGTGAAGGTGCTCAAGCACTTGACAAAGATTTGATGAAGCCCTGGATGGGATAATCCCTAGCAGACTTGGTTGGATAATTGAAGGAAACATTGATATATGGACCATGAACAATGATACATGTTGAAGATTGATTCAAGAGGGAGAGGATCACCTCTCATCAAAGATAAGTATTTCTTTACTTATGATACCTCTTAATTTTGTTTATACCTATGGATCTGATGATTATGTTTATTGCTTATACTTATTGCATATGCATTTGAGTATATGAATGTTTCTAACATTCTTGATGTGATGATTAGATCCTTCCTGAGGATCATTTTGAGATGCAGGAAAGAAAAGCTAGATTTGGAAAGAGGTAAAAAGGTACTCGATGAAAAAATGACAAAATGCTTCAAGCGGCCTATGTCTAATGAAAAGGTGCACATGTATTTGAATGACTCAAGGTATGCATGGTGTATTGTATTTAAACTGTAACATTGGATGGCTAGGTGAACCCTAAGACATTATAATAATGTCTCTTTCTTTGATGGTTCATACATGTATATGAAAGTGACATGGATCTATGTTTCCTATGATGAGATGATGCAACTGGTATTGAACATTTTGATCTTCTCAAATTCTATGAGGCTATCTAGTATTGATACATTGATACACTTGATGTTTGGCTAGCATCCATCTATTGGACATCTTGATCCTATAAAGAAGGCTAGAACATTGACTCTAGTAAATGATACTCTTGATACTTTTTGTTTGGTAATTTAATTGATGTTAAATTACTACTTAAATTATCAACCAGGGCTAGCATACTTATGAAGTGTATGTGTATTGCATGTACTAGAAGTCCTCATTATTCAAAAAATTCCTATATTAAATTGAGATATCGATATGTACATGTTTTCAACATTCTTACATGAAAATAAATATGTGACTCTCTAACAAAAATGAAATCAAAATTATTGCACTTGCTTAAATGAAATATCACACTTTACCTGAAAGAAATATCACACTTGCTTGAAAGAAATATCACACTTGCTTGAAAGAAATATGAAACTATGATTATCACACTTTCTCAAAATAAAGATCACATTTTGTAAAAAAAAATATCACACTTAATAAACTAAACGATGAAACTAAATCTAAATCACAAAAAAAGGGAAATTAACACTAGTTGGAAATTGAAATCCTCTTCAACAAACTCAAGCTATGTTGCAAATATTAAATCAATCCACACTATGATATACTACTTATAATGTAGATAGGATATATCAGCTTCACTCATTCATTCTAAAACAAAATGATTAAACAAAACATGCTCTATTATAAACTATGTGATCACTATCAAAAGCATTCACTAGCAATCAAAATCGACAGTTAGATGAATGAATTAAACATGATATAAAATGCATAATTGAAATGTTAATTGAAAACAATAAAACCTTACAACTCCAGGGGGCCCTCCTGCGAGATGTAAACAACAAAATGACTCTTCAAATGGACTATATACACATCAAGGGAATGCACAACAAAGAAATGAAATAAAACAGGGTTTTATAGCTGTCAAACATAGGTTTTCAAACAATATGCAAGATTGTGTTTTTCATGCCACATTAGGGGAGTTTTGAGGTCTAAAATGGGCCTCCAAATGAAATCGTAAAATAATAGTGGAAATAATAAAATAAGATTAGATTACATCATCAAATTTTAGAGGGGAAAAATGAAAAACTAATTTTTCAACTCATATTTTCAACTTATCTCCCTATGGGTTTACTCCAATTTCGAGCGAAAACACTTTTTGGGTGCATAAATTAATTACTCATCCAAGGAGTACCCATGTTGCATACTTTCGATGGAACCTACTACACGAAAAATGAGAAATACATAAAAAATGTGGTTGCAATCACGTTTTCTCATGTATTTCTGATTTTTCTTGTAGTAGGCTCCATCGAAAGTATGCAACGTGGGTACTCCTTATATGAGGAATTAAAGTTTGCATGTAACGAGTACTCCCACTCGAAATTTTAGTAAAAGGTTAGGGAGATAAGTTGAAAATACGAGTTGATATAGTAGTTTTATTATTTTATTATTTTGAAGATTTTTATTTTATTACACCAAAAATGATGAATCATCCCCCATGGTTGACATCATCATCTTGAATCCTATTGGTTCTTATAAATTTTATTTTGGTTGTACATTTTTCTTAGGAGGCCTAGATTAGACCTCAAAAATCCCCTAGCGGGAGGTAGATTTATAACCTCCATCAAATAATTGTTTAGAGACTTATGAGCCTATCCTACTCGACAGAGACTAAAAATATCATAAAAGGGTAATATATCATGATTTCCTCATGATTTTCTATCGGATAAGCAAATCATGAGGCTAAATATCTGCTTCAATTAATTTCCTCGCTCACCTAATTCACCTTCGATCCCTTCTTTGTTGGTTGACTTCTACGTTGATTGACCCTATGTGGTGTTCTTATCATCAATTGAGATCATGAAGATAAGAACATATCGTTGTGACAACTATTAGACACCAACCCATATGTCTCGTTCCTCGGCTGAAGTTTTCGAACCTATAAAACCTATGAATTTGTTGTGAAATCAATCATTAGTTATAGAATTGGTTCAATTCAGTAGCTCATGAAAATATTAAGTTAAATAATAAAGAACAATGAAACTTATGAGATAAAATATGTGTAAGTACCTGCTATTTCCATGAACCTTGTAGATTGATGCACAATTAGAGTTATTGGAGTCAAAAAGAAGGAGGATGGAGTGTAAGAAGGTGGTCAAAAAGAGACATTTTTTGGCTTCAACATTCCCCCACATAGAAGACATTGCATGTCGTCATGCACAAAATTTCAAAATTTGAAATCTTTCTCTATGACTGAGCATCTTTAGGAGTCTCAACAAGAACATCTAAGTTAGTCGTTCTTTCTTTCCTGACATTGACTACTGCCATCGTTAGTTTCTTCATCAAGATTATGTTCTACAAACTTGTGACCTTTTTCTTAAGAAATTGAGTTTTAGCTTTTAATTTCTTATTTTTCTCATACCATAAACCAATATGTAACAAGATGTTATCATTTTGAGTTCTCTGGATTTCATTTTCTGCCTTTACAGTTTCATGTTCATGCTTCAAATGTCTATTTAGTACCTCCAATTCATAGATTTCCTACTTAAGAGTGTTTACAATTTGGGGTTCTTCTGGAGGATAAAAATGAATAATTTATTCTTGGTTTGAGGATGATTCAACAATTTTTCCCGTAGATCTTTGTTCCAGAGACTCTATGTAGTCGTATATTTCTTGCTAGACAAGATCAATTTCTAGAGTTCTCCTAGCTAGACTTGCAACTCGTGATGGAACTCTCAGTTCCTCTTCTTCTAAATTGACAAATTCTGGAGATTTCTAAGATTGTGCATGTATTGGTTTATTAAGCCTTTCACTTCTTCTTACAGTTGAAGGTGGGTTTTCAGTAGTATGGGGATGCTTTTTAACTTCTTCTTGTTATGTTTCTCCTTTTGATGTACTTTCCCTTTTATTGCTGGTTATCTTTCCTCTAACATTTTTCTTCTTAAGGGTTTCCAACACATTTATAAGAGGGGTTTCATCATCAGAATATTGATCTTGCTATGTTTCTTGTGCAGGTGGGTTTTCCTTAGGCTTTGAGGGAAATTTTCTTCTACTCTTATCAATAGTTTTTTCTTGTTCAACTTCTTTAAAATGATTTCTAATCAGAAAATCCTCCCAGTTATCCTCTTTGCTTTTCATATGGTCTTCAATTAAAATTTTCACTAACCCATGATGGTATAAGGCATTATCTATGGATTGTATCTTCTTTTGAATGTTTCCAACCATTTTTCTCAAACTATTAAGTAGGAATTAGGGTAGGTGATTTCATTATCATCAAAAAAATTCATCATCATGCGAGCATGGTGAAAGAACCTGTTTCCAAACCTACCTTCACAAGTTATGATTTTTTGAATAATGAACAAAAAAATCCTCCATTTATTCTTTAAGGCTATGACTTTAATTCCCTTCTTAAAAATAGATATATCCATACGTAGGTTTTTCAGGAAGACTTCCCACTCTTTCTCCTTTATCTTTCAGTTTTTGAACCAACTTTCCCTGATTCTTAGCAGTTCGGTAGCTTCTACTACAAATGAATCTATTAAAACCAATCTAATGTTTGCAATCTCTTCTTCTATACAATCATATTCCCTAGAGAATATTTTGTCACTTCTTTCTCATGCCCATCAAATTTTTCCACAGACTCTAACCATTGTGCTTGTTGCAACCGTCGTTTCATCCATGGGTATCATTCAAGGAATTTAGCCCCATTCAGCTCTGAGTGTACAATCACTCCCATGTTGAAGAAGTCCTAGCCATTAATTGCTCTCTTTGATAGGGTTATGGAAGGAATTTGGATATGGAGGATGAAATTTAAGTAATAGGTAAGGTGTTTTTGGTAATGGAATAGGGCCGAGTGGAATATATATGATTCAAGAAACTGTGATGGTATGCGAAGGAAGTGGAATGTTATACGGAAGGAAGGGAGTAAATTTAAATGATATCAAGGTTTCATATCGGAGCTAAACCTTTTGAAAATATATTTTCATTAGAATTATATCGTAATGAAAGTAATCATTACACAAAATGGCAGTAGCAACAGTCATACATCTGTTTAATTTCATAATTCAATGTTTTTTTCCCTTTATTATTTAATTATTACTTACATACCTGCTGTTTTGCCTTACCAATTTTGGATTTTTCCTTTTTCAGGTTGTACTCATGTTTCTTTAGCTGTAATCTCCATCCAATTTGTTTTTGTCGTGATCTTCATTTTCCCTAGTTGCAATCTGTCAGGTCAGTTGCGGAATTCCATGAGAGATGCAAATTATTGACAATTCTGTAGTTGTCTTATTTTACAAAAGAGGAAAAAAGAAATGGGACAAGAATAGGGAATTAAAAAGAAAATCCATACTGCCAAGGATTCTTGTGTTTCAACTTAGATTTTCTATATAAACATTCTAACAATGTTGGTTTTCATGTTTATACAAAATTTAATTTTCATTTATTATTATTATTATTAATAATCTTGAAAGAGAAAATAGAAGGCTAAGTTGAAGCGGAAGAAGAATCTCCCTTGACCAACTTCAAATCAATATTATCTTGCATATTTCTTATGAACTCTTCCTTTGTTAATGGTTTATGATATATTCATAATCTATGACCATTTATAAGAAAAGTTACTTTTTCTTTATAAATGGTTTTGATTCTAACCACTCCATCATCAAAGACAATTTCAATCTCATAAGGACGAAGCCAATGAGTCTGCAATTTTCCTTGAAAATCTTTAAACTTTGAATGAAAAAGAAATGCCCAATCACCAGGTTGGAATTGTCTTTCTTTGATAAACTTATCATGCCACCTGGATATTTGTTGTTGGACTATATTGGTTCTATGAATAGCATATTATCGTATCTCATCAAACTCATTCAATTTATCCATTGTTTGTCTTCGAGCTTCTAATAGATCAATACCCAATTTGGTTGTTGTTTTAAAAGTCTTTAAGTGGAACTCAATAGGAAATAAGACTTGCGTTCCATAAACAAGTTCATAAGGAGCGTGTCCTATTGTGTTTCTGCATGTGTTATGGTATGCCCATAAATATTCTGGAAGCTTTTCTGCCCAATCCCTTCTATGAAAATGCACATTCTTAGTAAGAATTGCTTCCATTACTTTATTGGTAGATTCAACTTGTCCATTGGCTTGTTGATGATATGGAGTAGACTTCCGATGTTTGATTTTGTAATACTCCATTATCTACTATACCAACTTGGATGTAAATTGAGTACCTTGATCTGTCACAATTTCCCTTGGGACACAAAAACTAGTGAAGATATCCTTAAAAAGAAATGAAACTACAACATTTTCAGTAGCAAAATGAAGTGCTTTAGCTTCTACCCATTTTGTGACATAATTTTTACAAACAAGAATGTACCTTTTTTGTCTTGACGATGGATTGATTTGACTAACAAAATCCAAAGCCCAATTCTTAAAAGGTTCAATAAGTACCTGAGGTTGTAGAGGCATTTCATATGAAGGAACATGTTTTCCCATTCTTTGACAATTGTTGCATCTCTTAACATATTCCTTGGCATCGTTAAAAAGAAAAGGCCAATAATATCCTAAGAAAATGAATTTATAGGTAATTATTTTACTAATGAAATGTCTTACACATGGTTCACCATGAAAATATTTTAATACCCCTGATACTTCATCCTCTCTAACACATCTTCAAATGATTAAGTCAGGTCATGTCTTGTACAATTGTTCATTTATGCATGAATAAGATGCACTAGTTTGAAAAATCTTCATTTTCTCTCGAGGAGACAAGTATGATGGTAACTTCCCTGTAGCCAAATAATTAGAAATATTTGAAAACCAACGATAGTTAATAGATACTGCAAAAAAATATTCATCATGAAAATTATCTTCTACAAGAACATCATTATTATCATTTTAGATTCTAGACAGAAAATCAACAACTCTGTGTTTCTTCCCAGGTCTATCCAAAATAGTAATATTGAATTCTTGTAATAACAATAGACATCTTTTAATTATGCCATTAGGAATTGATTTAATCGTTAAATATCTAATTGTAGAATGATCTGTGTGAATGAAGGTTTCATAACCAATGATATAATGTTTGAATTTATTGATGGCATGTACAATAGCTAAAAACTCCTTTTCTATTACAATGTAATTTAACTCTGCAGGGGTCAAATTTTTTCTTGTGTAATAAATGAAATAAGGAGTTAAATATTTTTTTCCTAATATAGCTCCTAAAGTTGTATTTGAGGCATCAGTCGAAATGTGAAAAGGTAGTTTCTAGTTTGGTCCTCTTAAAATGGGTGCTTCGAAAATATTTTCTTTCAATGTTTCAAAATATTTTTGGCAGTCATAATTCCAGATGAATTCACAATCTTTTGTAAGAAATTTGAAAAGTGGAGAGGTTATCTTTGTAAAGTTTTCTATAAATATTCTATAATAGCTAGTAAAACCAAGAAAAATTATACATCTCTTTGACAAGTTGGAATAATAGTTTAGAAATGAATTCTACCTTAGATGCATCCACTTTAATTCCATTTCTTAAAATATGGTGGTCTAAAACAATTCCCTCAGCGAACATCATAAAACATTTTGCATGGCTTAGTGAGAGATTTTCTTCTGTACACCTAATGAGAACTTTTTCCAATTTTTTTAGAGCTTCTTCAAAAGATTTTCCATTGACAGAAAAAGCATCCATGTAAATTCCGCACAATCATGAATAGATCAGAAAAAAATGCCCAAGACTGCCCTTTGGAATGTTGCAGGTGCATTACATAATCCAAAAGGAAGTACTCGATAAGAATAATTTCCGCATGGACAGGTAAAGGTTATTTTATCTTGATCTTCTAGAGCTACTTGGATTTTCTTATATCCATTAAAACCATCCAAGAATGAAAAATACTTTTTCCGTGCCAATGTATCAAGGTCTGGATCTATAAAAGGAAATGGAAAATGATCTTTTAAAGTAGATTTATTCAATTCCCTATAATCAATGAATACTATCCATTTTGCATTCTTTCTTGTAACAATTACCAATGCTGAAACCCACTAGCTTTCTGGTATTGGATAAATGAAATTCACATTTAACAATTCTTGTAATTCCTATTTAACAATTTCCCTTAGGTTTGGATTCATCCTTCTCTGGGGTTGTTGAATTGGTCTAGAATTTTCTTCAATATAGATATGATTCATACAAGTGTTAGTATCAATTCCTTTCATAACAGTGTATTTCTACGCATAAGCATAGGAATATTCTTGTAACATCTTCACTAAGTCTTTCTTTTGAGATTCTTCCAAATTATCATTAATATTCAAAGTTTTCCGCGGAAAAAATTTATTAAAGAATTTCCAAATTTATCCATAGAATGTAAAGCCATTTGACGAGATGATAGATATTCAATATTAAATTGTTCTTGAAAACTTTGATTTTTTTCACAATATGAGGAAGATTCATTATTTTCCATTAAATTCAAAATACAATATTCTTCATCTATTTCTGAAGTAGGAAAAATTGGTTGTATATCAAAGTTTTCATTATAATCATCTATCCATGCTTCACTTTCTACTCCTATCATTATTTTTGCTGGAGGATATAATGTGAATTTCGTTGTCGAGCTTCCATAAGAGATAAACATATCACCAGATCTCCAACTTATAAAAGCATAAGTTGTAGCTAACCATGGTCTACCTAGAATCAATGGGTGTCCTCCTAGGTTATTCTTGGGTGTCAAGATCATGAAGTCAACAAGATATTCCCAATAATCTAAGGATACACACACATCTTCTAACACACCATCATGTTTAATAACAAATCTATCTTCTAATTGCAATAGTGTAGGTGTATATTGATGATTAGGAAGTTTCAATTGATTCGGAGTTTGCTTGCTCAAGATATTTATGGTTGCTCATAAATAAATAAATGTATTTGGAATATAAACACCATTAATGTGTGTTTTCACAATGAGACTTCCTGGATCTAGATAATTTTTAATTGTTCTCTTTCTTATCATGATATCTGCAATCTTCCCAACTAACTAAATTCTTTTAACTTCTTTGATTTTTCCTCCCGTTTTTTAATACTTAAATCCCTGATTGTCTTTGAAAATATTGATATTTATTAGATAGCTTGTAACAAAGTAATTCTTATAAAAACATTCTTCAGTTCGTCTATCATGTCATAATCAGGCAACACAATCTATTTTTCTACCCCTTTGTTAATTTTCAATCTTTCAAGAAAAGGTGGATTTTGAACAGAAACTAAAGGTTGCTCTATAATGGGAGTTGAGATTGTTGGAGTATCATCAAAATGTACATTGGTGGTTTGTTTTTTAGGATTTTCCTCTTGATGAAGAGATGTCTCTTTCTCAGAAAAGTCATCATTTTCAGACTCCTGGATAACAAAAGATGGTGACTTATTTTCCAATACTCTACCAGATCTAAGTTGGACATTGTTTAGATCTAATGGATTTATCATGTAAGTTTGGAAATTATGCCCTTCTATGTTTTAAACAGGCTGTGAGTTTTTATTATTTGGATTTGGAAGTGGCTAAGCAGGAAGTTGATTCTGCTTTTGTGGAAATGGTAGTGAAAGTTGTGGGTTTGGATTTTGAGGTTGAGAGGGTTGAAGAGAATAAGGAAAATATTGTGGTGGACAAAGCGGGTAAGGTTGTTGAAATTAAGGATATTGAGGATACTTTCGATCAGGACTTTTCCATCCTTGTGCCCAAGGTTGAGGCCAAGGTTTCCAAGGCATGGGTGGAGTCCAATTACTTTGTGATGGTTCTACATATGTTTGAGTGTTGAAACCTTAAGTCGTATTTGATTGTGGATTTTTCCATGGTATCTTGGTAATAAAAAAATGAGGTTCTACTTGATTTGGCATTACTTTCTCTTGATAGAAAACATTGACCTGGTATTTAAGGACATTCCTTTGTATCATGATTTTCTGCACATATAAGATAGGTTTCTACACTTTTTAAGTCAAGAGGGCATTCTCTCAAGGCATGCTTCTTTCTACATTTTGGACAAAAGAAAGATAATGTAGCATTTTCAGCATTTTTCTTGTTTTTTACTTTAAGGGTATCTATATATTCACTAAAACTCCCCAAAATACATTTTTAAATTTATCAAGCAAATTCCCAATTTTAGCCCTACTTACTATCCCAACTGCAGATTTATTAATCCTAGACATAACAAGATCTCTTGGATTTTTCCTAGTTCTTGCCTTTCCTCTTGAAATGTGTATAAATAAATCACAAATATCTCGAAATAATAACTAATAAATATCTCCTTTACCCATCAAATTAAGAATATCTATCCATTCATCTCTAATAGATTTCAGCAAGAGATTTCAAAGTTTCTTCATCTAGATTATGCATTTTAGCATTTTTTACATTATAAGAAAATATTTCAACGAAATCCTTTAGATTTTCATCTTATTTTTGCATCATTTTAAAGACTTCATATTTAAGGTTATGGGGCATAGAATAATCCATGTATTTTTCTAAGAATACAGTTTTCATTTGTTCCCATGTTCTTATAGAATATACTCCTAAGCCCATAAACCATTTTATTGTTGCATCCTTAAGAGTGGCTAGAAACAATTTCAACTTTTGAGTATCAAGAAAGTAGTCAATATAGTATCTACCCAAAACTTCAAAGTCAAAGAGAAATGTTTCCATATCCTCATTTCTTAATACATGGAAATTAGGGAGGATAGAGGGTGAGATAATTTTCATTGTGGCTGTGGTATATTCATCAAAGATGGGAAATACAAAAGGTTATGGATCTCCTCTACCACCTCCTCTTCCTCCACCTCTTCCACCTCCTCTATTTATTCCTCTTCCATCTCCAATCCTAGGTTATGCACCATTCACATTATGTACTTCTCCTTCCCCTCCTCCTGCCATTGTATATTCTCTTAGAGCTAATGTAAGGTTCCGAAATTGGGGTTTCTAGTTCCTCCTCTAGCTCACCTGGCTCTTCTATCAATGGAATATTAAAATAAGTTTGTTCTTCTTCCTCTTCACTAGGGATTTCCAGTGCTTGTCCTAGAAGTTGTTCTCCAATTGAAGATATAAAAATTACTCCTTTTGTTGGGGATGTAGGATATTCTTCTTCTGCTACAACTTTGGTAGAGGAAGTTGGTGAATATTTAGGTTGGATTTCAAATCTAAGTACCTGAGGAAGTGTATTTCTACCTCCAATTGATGGAATATGAGCTTGTATTGATGGGGTGGCATTACGAGGTCGTGGTGGGGTGAGTTACGATGTTGGAGTAAAACAACTACCTCTAGTTACAAATCTAGCTCTACAATCTGTTTCCCTATGCATATCAATTTTATTTTTTATTTTTAATGAAAAGAAAAACAAAAAGACTCATATATACACCTCCCCAAAAATGACGCCAAAATGTTTGGTAATTTAATTGATGTTAAATTACTACATAAATTATCGACCATGGCTAGTAGATTGTGAAGTGTATATATACTGTATGTACTAGAAGTCCTGATTATTCAATAAATTCCTAGATTAAATTGAGATATCGAGATGCACACGTTTTCATCATTCTTACATGAAAATAAATATGTCACTCTATTGATGGTACTTGACCTGCCAACATGTCAGGGGATCTCCCCGATAAGAAGTCCCAACTAGATCTCAGACCATTTGGAATAGGATTCCCAACAGTGGGTAGTACATTAGTGCCTTAACTGCGGTAGAGTGTAGAGGTAAGTAAAATAACTTTGTCGAAAGAAAGTGTGTGACCTTGCGGCTAGTCAAGAGAGATGCATGGGGTTTATGACACATGGAGGGGAAAAGGAAGTGTGTCACTTAGAATTTCGTAATAGTATGCAGCCTGAAAGGAGCACACAAGCATAATCACATCACAGGTTGGAAGCGGAGTAGTCCACAATCCAAGGTGATGGGTTAAGCCAATAACACATCTCCAACAAGATTCATACAGTCATATACAAAATAGTTCATACATAAATGCTTAAGTTAAACAACATACATTGCTAAATCAACTAGAATAGTCCAACTATAATAACAACATATGCATGAAAATGTGTTGGCTCTGTTATATTATATAAAGTGAAAGTTCCATCCATACATACACCATGACAGCCACTAGCCCCAATAGTGGAACATTACAGTCAACATTGCCTGCTCTTCCAAAATATGTACTTGCTTTGCACTGTGGAGAATCCACAACTCGTCACAATACTCTCCAAACCCTCTCTAAGCAATGACTAGCAAAATCTTGGCTCCCAAAAGCCTGGTCTATGAGTTATGAGGTTATATATATATAGAAAATGGTGGGGTGACCCTTGACATTCCCCTTTCACTCTTGGACTATCCTCATGACTCTTCAACTTCATTACATATAACTCCTTACATTACATAATGACTGTTTTCATTCCATTAATGACACTTGGAATTTCACTTTACATTACGTTTGACTACAACTGATATGGATCATAGTAGTGAGGTAGTTGAGACAGCTCATGACACAACTTGATATGACACTAATGACATGTACTGGTTGATTATGTTATCCATGTCAAGTTGTTACGCTTATAAGTGATGGATGTGTTATTGGATGTGCTTTGTCTTCACCTCTGCATAGCTTGTTACTGCAGGGTCTTCAATGGTATTGGTCTTTGCAAGATGGTCCCATGCATGTGTTTCTTTCGTTTTTTTCTTGATATTGTTCTTTATTCATTCATCTAGCTACAAGTGCGTCTTCAACCATGTGCGCTCCTTCTTCATCTCGTTCATCATCTCGCCATGATCTTTTAATGTACCTATTCCTGCAATTCACTCATGACGGGAGGACATCAAATCCAAAACCTCCTAGTCTAGCATGATGCATATTCTTCCATGTTTATGTGATAAGGAGGGAGGAGAAGTCATTGAGGCAGCGTAATGAATAACTCAGGCTAGGATGAGGAACTCTGGGTGGACAACTTGTACTTTCAGGAAAAACTGCACAGTGGCCACTGAGAGGCATAATTACGTAGGGAAGGACACTAGTAGAAGCTGAAAGGTGGGAACCTCCTCATAAGTTTTGTGCAGTTTATGAAGGGAAGGCAAAACAAGCCTACAGGGGACCTTCTAGGTACTTCTGCGCAGTTCTCAGGAACAATGAATGACAAGGCTACAGGGGAACTGCTGATCATGACTTATAGTTTTGGGGAACAACATACGACATGTTGCATGGGACCTACTGGGTAGTTCTTTGCAGTTTTTAGGAACAGTGCATGAAAAGGTTGAAGGGGAATTGTTGATCATTACTACATAGTTTTGGGGAACAATGAAGGATAGGTAGAAGGAATCCATGTTGGGGCATGTCTGTGCAGTTTTCTAGGACAGTGCAAGACAAGCAGCAGGGGGACTACTAGACATGGCTATGTAGTTTTTGGAGGCAGTGCAAAGTAAGGAAGCAGGAGGTCTGCTAGACATGACTGCGCAGTTTGGAGGCAATGTGGAGCATGTAGCAGGGGGATCAGCTGGGCATGTCTGCATAGTTTTGGAGAGGAGTGTAGACCCAGGTCCCAGTGTAGTGCAAGTTTTGAATGAACTAGAAGGAGGCCTGATGAATGTTCTTGAGAAATGTGCAGTTTAGTTTGGACATGGAGGTAGTTTTTGCACAGTTTTGGAAATCAGATAGGCTTCTCACCTCTGGGATTGTGCAATCCAGATTACCTGGAGGAAAGCCTTAAGGACTATGTAGTTCCAGGTAGCAAATCAGGGTCACTGAGGGCTAAGACTATGTAGCGCAACTCTGTCAGGGTCTAGTGGAAGAGGGTTGTCCAGTGGAACAAATTTTTAGGAAAATGGTTGTGTTGAAAGCAAGTGAACTTGTAAAAATGTGACATTGTGATCACACACTAAGCATCCTTCGATGGCAAGATGACACAAACCACCAGTACAACAAGACAAAGCATGCCCTTGGTGAGACTGTCTTAGAGACGAGAGAGACAATGTAGTATACCTAGCAGGGATATTATGGGGTACAGAGGGAGGTACCCAAGGGAATAATGTAATAATGGGATGGGCCATAGTTAATAAATAAAGTGGTTAACCCGCATGATGTAAGGACCCACAAGTAGTTAATAATAATGTAATAAGCCCATTGTATTAGATATATGGTATTGAGAGAAGCATGGTAATGACCCTTGGTATTGTATGTATGAATCATACATAGAGGCTAGAGACTCCCCATTGAGAGATGTCAAGGAATATTGTATGAACAAGCATATGGCTTGTGGAGTGTTATCCTTCCTTAATGAGCGATTGTATGGTTTTACCCTACCTTAAGGGTATTGAGAAATAAAGAAACATTTCTATATTTTGTGTTTGTAATTCTCTTGAGATTATTTACAGTTATTGGGTATATTGGCATCATTTCATATATTTGCATGTTAGATCTATTACGGACAAGCGCGACACTTGAGATAGACCTTCAGACGACTATGACGACACTTTCACGATAGTTCTTACAACCTTATGTGTGAGTGCGATAGATGTTGACATAGAGAAGAAAACCCAACACACAAAGACAAACCCTCAAAGTCACTAGAACAAGATCGAAAGCATGACAAAGAATTCAATATGCTAAATATGACTGCTAGTCCAACAAGCGAAAGGGAGCCAGACATGTAAAGGAAACACACAGAATGACTTTTAGTGTTTTCCAAGATGCATGTTATTGAACACAGAATCATATACAATGATAAGAAGTCCTTCAAGCTACACTAGGAGATACATTTCAAAAAGGTGTACTTTACTTACCATACATACTCTCCAAATGGTTATGCATTTGATGGGGTTTCCATGCGGTCCCAATCTTCCATTGTAACCTGGGTTCCTTGGTATTTCTCCTGAACTCCTTGAGAATCATATATCATGTCATCTTTCCTTATGGTCACTGAGACATAAATTTGTGCAGTTTCAGCGGGTAGTGACTATTGCCAGGATGAGGTCATGGGAGGACACCTTTGTGCAGTTTTAGTAGGCAGTGACTGCTGTTGAGATGAGGTCCTGGGAGGACATATGTGCTCAATTTCTTGATGCAAGGAAGACTGGACAATTGGGGACAACACTATGCGGTTTCTGGATGCAAGAAACTACTGTGGGATGAGGTCCTGGGAGGAAACCTCTACGCATTTTTTGGATGTAAGGCAGACTGGGCATCTAAGGGACAACATTGTGTAGTTTTTGGAGATAGTGGGTTCCAATTGATGGAAGGACACTCGAAGAAACCACTGTGCAGTTTTGGATGCCAAGGGATGCTGGCATCTCTGCGCATTGTGTAGCTCATGTAGGTAAGCGGAAAAGCTTGAGGGTTGTGGATGCAAAGTGTGTAGTTCCAGAAAGATGGATGAGGCTAAGTTTCTAAGGAACTCCAGAATTTGGCTAAATGTGGGATTAGTAGAATTGATGTGAACAGTGATAGAAAATTTACTATGATCACACACTCGAACACTTAGTGATACAACATAGACCACCCAAAACATATAAAACATACTTCGGTTGAAGTAAAAAACTTTGTGACAAGAGTTCGTGAAGTGAGAGTGAATGATCCGGATTTAAGTAGGAATGCAATAAATTACAGATATAATCATACATACAAAGATGCAGTAGAAATAATACTTCATTTCATTACTATAAAATATTGAAATATGCTTACAAACAGAAATGGAAATAAACTAGCTAGGGCAATGGTAGCTTATCTCTGAGAAGAGATGTGGCGGCTACATGCCTCCGAACTGTCTTACAATGAGGCTCAAAGGCCTATTTATTGTTGAGAAATAGTGGAAAATCCTAAACATCCAAAAACCTAACCCTAGGAGATGAAGCACCAAACTATGGGCCTCGTTTTGGGTAAATTGGTACATCAACTTCCGGGGGTCATAACTTTGGCATAAGATCTCCGTTTTACGTGCACAATACCTCGTTAGAAAGATCTATCGGAGGAACACAACTTTGAGAAGAGCAACATTGGTCCTAGTTTTCCCAAAAAACATCGTTTAGGGCCTAAAAATGGTTCCGAAAGTTTAGGACCTGAAAAACTGCTAAAAATAGTAAATTGTGCTACAATTAAGGAAACTGAAAAACTGAAAGAAACAATGGTGGGGGTCCAAGTGGTATTGGTGGGTGGCCACCAATATCCACCTAGATCATTCCTCCCCCCTTAGGAAGTAATGGTCCCCATTGCATTGAGTTCCTCCATGAGATGAGGAAACTTCCGCTGAACTTGGTCCCCGGTGAGCCAGTTGCCCTGGTGAAGGAGTTGGCTAGCTTTGACAGCTTGATATAGTTGGATCTTCTACTCACGAGTGTGCTTGATCTGTGTTTCCATGATCTGATTAGTTGCAGCTCATTCCATGCGATCTGGATTTAACTCTGTTGGTGTGAGTTGTTCTGCAATGTCGGATGTGTTTAGTAATGGTGGAAAGTATGGCCGAAGGTGGTCCACATTGAACACTGGGTGCAGGCCAAGGAATGGGGGAATGCTGAGCTCAAATGCATTGTCTTCCAGAGCCTTAGTAATGGTGTAAGCATCATATCAGATTTGTTTGAGTTTCTGATAGGCTTTGGTAAGGCTTTCCTTCTGCAAATGCAACTAGACTTTGTCGCCCACCTGAAACTTGTGTGGCACCCAATGTTGATCATGTCACTGCTTGTACTTGGCATTTGATTTATGCAGAATGTCATGGACCCGCTGGCGGATATGTTGGATGTGCTCAATGAAGTCATTTGCCTTATCTATTTTGTACTGGACATGAGACGAATCTACCTGAGTAGCTACAAATGGCACGACCACATCAATGGGACATAGTGGCTGGAATCCCAAGCCCATCTGAAAAGGGTTATGGCCAGTCAAGCTGTGGAAATATCGGTTATAGTTGTGTTGAACATAGGGGAGGCTCTAATCCGTATTGGATCCTAAAACACTCTCTAAGTTTTCATAACTTTGAAAAATTCATGCCAAAGTTTCAAAGACTTACAAAGGTCGAGCGTATCAGAAATATCCTCGGAACAATTGTAATTTGTGAGCAGCACGGAGCAACGAGGACCCTAGGTCAAGCACGCAGATCGTTGGCCCATGGTAACGTGCATTGTCACGAATTGGCAAAACAGGAGGTATTTTTGAGAAACAGGGGAGGTTTCAAGTCACTAATCACATATTGCCAGGCAAACCCCTCAAATATGGAAAAGCCCGAGCGACCCGTACCTGAAAAGTCATAAAACCATACGGATATAGCGTTAATTCCATTAGAGACAGGTCCCACACAAAAACCAGTAGGATATCAGAAGGGATTTGAGTGGTAAGCGGTTTCAACCGAGTCCCGCCCGATTCCACACACTGGGCGCCACGCGTCCGATGGAAGAGAGAGAAAACCACTCACATCGGATGGGTAAACGTCGTGCTACTTACCCACCTGATATGGATGGAGACCATAGGATCTGGAGGCTCTAGATCGATGCGGAAATGTGATTCGATGGATGACTGGATTCAATGGGGTAAATAGGCCGAGTTGTATAAGGTTTGAAGTTTAGCATGGACGATGAGTTGGCATAGGATCATGTTCATGGGCATTCTTGGAGCCAATGGTAAAAACAGTCGTTTCATAGACGTCCAAGAGAACTGACACTCAGTTCGTTACGAAACAGGTGGCCACCTCCCTATGAGGTGTTACACAGTGATGATGATGCAGAGTAGAGGAATTCGAATGGACAGGGGCAGGGAAACCAAAAAGCCTGGAAGTGGAAACGAACAATCAGAAAGCAGATTGGCTTTAAAGCCATGAATTGACAGAGAAAGAAACAAGTTAGTTAGACACAAAAAGCCAAGAGCAAAGAATAAAGAGAAGAAGTCGAGCTGACCTGAAGGCAACATCAAGCCAGATAGAGCTAGAGAGAGAGTCAGAGAGTCTGTGCTCTCCAGAGAAGGCTTGAGAGGTTCAAGCGAACTCCTCTGTATATTCCTGTCATGTATGAGTCTTAGATTCGGCTCATACTACTGTGACCAATAGAGGTCGAGTTTCAATGAGGAGAGTTTATGTACTCCAGAAACTTGGGGGATCCAAGTATAGTCCTACTGATTTATATCTGCTATGTAAGACTCAGATTGAGCTCACTGTTGTAAAAAATCTACTTTGAAATCATAATATAAAAGCCACCACTGAAGGCTAGATTAGGAGGCGTAGCCCAAGAGTGTTGGGTGAACTCCTTATTAAACTTGTTGTGTTTAAGTGTTTTGCTTGTTATTTTTTCTCTAACTACTTCAGTGTCTGTGTACTTCGCAATCTTATCGATCCATTACATAAAGTAACATAGGCACATCCATGTACATGAGTCTGTAATACCTTAATTAATTGTCTTGGATCAATTCCAGATCAAGTGGTATCAGAGCTCTAGGTTACTAAGGTTAGACAAGCTTGTGCTGGATTTTGTTGTTGAATGCTAACTAGATCAAAGCTTAAATTAGGAGAAGGAGAGTTGGTTGAAGCTAACCCTGAAATTGGAAGAGTCTATCCTAAGAGGAAAATGTCAGAAGAAAGTCCCTTAGAATCAGACTCCCAGTTCATGGACAGTTTTATGACCATGAGAGCCATGGTGGAGGAAATGTATAAAGAATTTAAGAAAGGTAGAGAAGAAGATTCAACAAACTCCAAACAAGATAAAGGAGTAGAAGAATCTCTCCTCCATGACCATTCTAAAGGAAAAGGGAAAGAAGAAAAGTTGCCCACACCTCCTAGTAGCCCTGAAAATAAAAAGAAAATATCTTTGATTAAATTAGATGTTAAATTTGATTTGTCGATATATGATGGAGAGTTGAATGCAAAGAAGCTGGATAATTGGATTAGACAGATTGATGTGTATTGCAGGGTGCATAGCATTGATTCAGACAAAAGTAAGATTTAGCTGGCCAACCTACGCCTTGGAGGCATTGCCTTGGTATGGTGGGAAGGCAGGACACAAGCTGACATGAAGAAGCATGGTAAAATTATTTCTATCTGGAGTGAATTTGTTTCTGCAATTAAAAAGCAATTCTATCCACTAGCTTATATGCAGCAAGCCATGATGAGCTGGCAAACTCTTCACCAATTAAAAGGGAAAAGTGTACAAGGCTACACCCAAGAATTTAGGAAAAGAGCTTTGATTCTAGGCATTTCTTTGGACTCACCTGAAACTTTGCTGAAGTATATAGGTGGTCTACATAGTTATTTAAGACATACCATTCTCATGTTTAATCCCACTAGCATAGATAAGGTATCTGTTTAGGCTACACATCTAGAGGCTAGAGGCAAGAATGTGAACCCAGAAGTTGGGGGATCATCAAACCCCACTGCAAGCAAGAATAAGGAGAAGAAAAAAACAGATATGGAAAGAGAGGAAGACAAATTCTGTACAAAAGACCTAGCTTTCATGCACTCACTGCAAGAAGGATGGACATGATGATGAACACTGCTGGATTCTGCATCCGGAGCTGAGACCCAAGAAATTTGAGGGCAAAAATAAGAAGACTGTGGTAGCTATTCAAAAGGATTTTGGGTCACACTTAGGAGATGAAACAACGATCGCAACCATAGGTATAAAAGGTAAAAATTCTAAAGGATCTACTAGTAATTATGCACAATCTATTGATAACGAAGAAAATGAGAGGAAAAGACATGAAATTTTTCATATTCGAGTTATTTCCAAGCATCAAAGTATTGATACTTTGTTTGATAGTGGCTCACAAGTAAATCTAATTTTTGAAGCAATTGTAAAGAAGTTGGGATTACTAACTACACCTCACAAGAAGCCGGGATTACTAACTACACCTCACAAGAAGCCATATCCATTAGGTTGGTTATGTGATAAAGCAAAGCTACAAGTGACTAGACAATGTAAACTTAAGTTTTCTTTTGGGCCAGCATTTGTAGATGAGGTTGAGTTAGATATAGTTCCTTTGGATATATGTGGAATTGTTTTAGGAAGTCCTTACTTGTATGATAGGAGAGCTATTTTCTATAGACCTGAAAACAAGTATCAACTCATTAAATATGGAATCGAATATATTGTAAGAGCTCATAAACTCAAAAATAATTATACTCTCATAAACTCAGGGCAGATGAAAAGAATTGTAAATTCATGCAAACAATTTTTACTGATGGTTGTAAAGGAAAAGAAACCTGATAAAACTAATGTATTTGAGGGTTGTAATGCTAAACAACAAGCTGATTTAGAAAAAAATGTTTCAAAATATGATATACTATTTCAAGAACCTAAAGGTCTGCCACCCAAAAAGGAAATAGTACATGATATTGATTTGCAGCAGGATGCTCCATTGCCTAACATCAGAATGTATAGGTTGTTCGCTTTAGAGAATGTAGAAATCAAGAAGCAGGTACAGGAGTTTCTCAAGAAAGGGTTCGTAAGACCTAGCACATCACCATGTGGGTCTCCTATTGTCTTGGTGAGAAAGAAAGATGGCTCATGGAGAATGTGCATTGATTACTGAGCACTGAATAAGATAACGATAAAAAATCGTTATCCCCTTCCTTGTACAGATGATCTATTAGATCAGTTGAAAGAAGCTGTTTATTTTTCCAAGTTGGACTTGCATAGTGGCTATCATCAGGTCAGAGTTGCAGAGAAAGATTCGTGGAAGACTGCTTTCAAAACAAAGCAGGGATTGTATGAGTGGTTTGTTATGCCTCTTGGCTTGACTAATGCTCCTACTACTTTCATGAGAGTAATGAATGATGTACTCATACCTTTTATTGATGATTTTTTCATTGTATATTTAGATGACATTCTTATATTTAGTAAAACATGGGAAGAACATTTAAAGCATGTCAAGCAGACTCTAGATGTTTTGAAAAGAGAAAATCTCTAGGTTAAGCTCTCAAAATATGAATTTGGCAAAACATTTTTGAATTATTTGGGTCATATTGTAGGGGGTGGTGAATTGAAGATAGATACCTCTAAGGTTGCAGTCATTGTAAACTGGCCTAAACCCAAATCTGCTACAGAAGTTAGAAGCTTCCTAGGAGCAGCACATTATTGGAGAAATTTTATTTCTAACTTTTCCTTAATTGTAGCTCCCTCGCATGCTTTAACAAGATTGAACAAGGTGTTTTAGTGGGGAGGCAAACAGCAGAAAGCCTGCGACACCTTGAAAGAAAAGATTAGTACAACACCAGTACTAGCATTGCCCAATCTTGAAAAACCATTTGAGATTGAAACAGGTGCCAGTGACTATGCCATGGGAGCAGTGTTGATGTAGCACAGTAAATCCATATGTTATGATTTTGAGACATTTAATTTTGTAGTAGTTAATTATCGTGCATATGATAAGGAATTGTATGCATTAGTACAGAGTGTGAAAAAGTGGAAACATTATTTAATGGGCAAAGAGATAATTATACATACTGATCATCAACCACTTCATTATTTACACTCCCAAACTAAGTTGAAACAATCAAGACACTATAGGTGGATGGGTTTTCTACAACAGTTTCATCTTGTCATCAGATATAAAAAGGGCATACATAATAAAGTTGCAGATATGTTGTCCAGACCAATCATAAATGAATCTACTATACTTAAGCATAATTCTGTATTCCATGAAAGCTACGTTGAAAAGTATGCACAAGATATAGATTTTAAAGATGTATATGCAACTTTAAGTCATGACAAACAAGTAGAAGAATTGGATTATCATGCTAAAGACCAACTCTTGTATCAGTTTCGAAAGTTATGCATTCCACAAACTGAAAGAGTAAAGATAATTCTAGAAGCACACACTTCTCTAATATCAGGTCACTTTGGTGTAAGTAAAACAGTTTCACAGCTGCAAAGATTTTGTTATTGGCCAAAAATGAATGAGACAGTTTCTAGATATGTAAGAGGGTGTACTATGTGTGTTAAAAGCAAGCCCAACAATAGAAAACTAGGCTTGTACACTCCACTACCAGTTCCTTCTCATCCTTGGGAAAGTATTTCCATGGACTTTGTTGGGGGATTGCCTAAATCTAGAAAAGGTCATGACTATTTATATGTTATTGTGGATAGGTTTAGGAAAATGTGTATTTTAATACCTTGTAACAAACAGATTACAGCTGAAAAAACTGCAAAGTTGTTCTTTCAACATGTATGGGTTCATTTTGGATTACCCACTTCCATTGTATTTGATCGAGATACTCGATTTGTTGGGAAATTTTGGTCAAGTTTGTGGGAATTGATGGACACCAGACAGAAGAAGAGCAAAGCTTTTCATCCACAAACAGATGGCCAAACAGAAGTGGTCAAAGGAAAGTGATCTAGTTGCTCAGAGGCTATTACATCAAGCATCCCAAGCTTTGGGATGAACATTTATGTTATGTGCAGCATGCTTACAATCGAGCTAAACATTCTTCTACACAGAGATCTCCTTTTGAGACCTGTTTTGGTTTCACACCAAGGTCTCCTTGGATTTTGTCTTTGGTAAAGACACAATGGTTGATGGACACAGTGATGTCGACAAGGCAAGAAAGCTCATTGAAAAGATCCAAGAGATTCACTAGGCAGTACAGGAACAACTGGAAAAGAGTCAAGCCAAGTACAAGGCAAGGCATGATGAGCATCGGATGG
This sequence comes from Pinus tabuliformis, assembly GCA_031772625.1. Lineage (NCBI taxonomy): Eukaryota > Viridiplantae > Streptophyta > Pinopsida > Pinales > Pinaceae > Pinus > Pinus tabuliformis. The sequence continues at coordinate 704,841,911 of CM062806.1, read as the reverse complement.
AGCATAGTTTCCAATTTGGTGATCAAGTCTGGCTATATATCAGTAAAGATCAAATGCAAGGTGAAGGTAAGAAGCTAAATCCAATAAGGTATGGACCTTTCAAGATACTTGAGAAAATTGGTGAGAATGCTTTTCGCCTTAATTTACCAGCTTACATGCACAACTACTCAGTTGTCAATGCAGATAGCTTGAGACTATTTGAACCTTCGTTAATTGAAGATCTCGAAGAGCAGAGTCAATTGCCTTCTATTGATGATCTGTTGCCTAAATATCTTAATGAATTGCAGGAAGATACAGTTCTAGATAGGAAGGTGAGAACCATGTGCAGAGGGGATGTTGAGTACCTCACAATTGGACTCAAAGGTTCAAAACCAAGCAATGCAAAATGGATAGAAATTAGGCAAGCGAGGAATCTATACCCTCACTTGATGGATCCTTAAAAACCAACTTTTGGTGGTCCAAAAGCTTTCTCAGTGGGAAGGCCGTGATCCGAATTTGATCCTAAAACACTCTCTAAGTTTTCATAACTTTGAAAGATTCATGCCAAAGTTTCAAAGCCTTACAAAGGTCGAGTGTATCAGAAATACCCTCAGAACAGTTGTAATTTGTGAGCAGCGTGGAGCAACGAGGACCCTTGATCAAGTGCGCAGACCGTTGGTCCATGGTAACACACGCTGTCACGAGTTGGCAAAACGGGAGGTGTTTTTGAGAAACAGGGGAGGTTTCTAATATGCGATTAGTGACAAGTTGCTAATCACATATCACTGGGAAAACCCCTCAAAGATGGAAAAGCCTCGAGCGACCTGAACCCGAAAAGTGATAAAACCATACGGATATCACGCCGATTCCGTCAGAGGCGGGTTCCAAATAAAAACTGGCAGGATATCGAAAGGGCTTCGAGCGATAAGTGGTTTCAACTGAGTCCCACCCAATGCCACACATTGGGTGCCACACGTCTGGTAGAAGAGAGAGAAAACTACTCACATCGGACGGGTAAACATCGTGCTACTTACCCACTTGATATGGACAGAGACCGTAGGATTTGGAGGCTCCATATCGACATCAGAAATGCGATCCGATAGATGACCAGATTCAACGGGTTAAACAGGCTGAGTTGTATAAGGTTTGAAGTCTAGCATGGACGATGAGTTGGAAGAGGATCATGTTCGCAGGCATTCTTGGAGCTAACGGTAAAAACGGTCGTTTCATAGATGTCCAAGATAACTAACACTCAGTTCATTACGAAATAGCTGGCCACCTCCCTGTGAGGTGTTACACAGTGATGATGACGTAGAACAGAGGAATTCGAATGGACAGGGGAAGGGAAACCAGAAATCCAGGAAGTGGAAATGAATAGTCAGAACGTAGATTGGCTTTAAAGACACGAACTGATAAAGAAAGGAACAAGTTAGTTAGACACGGAAAGCCAAGAGCAGAGTATAGAGAGAAGAAGCCGAGCTGACCTGAAGGCAGCATCGAGCTAGACAGAGCCAGAGAGAGAGAGTCAGAGAGTCTGTGTACTCCAGATAAGGCTTGAGATGTTCAAGTGAACTCCTCTATATATGCTTGTCATGTATGAGTCTCAGATTGGGCTCATACTACTGTGACCAATAGAGGTCAAGTTTTAGTAAGGAGAGTCTGTGTACTCCAAAGACTTGGGGATCCAAGTACAGTCCTACTGATTTATATCTGCTGTCTGAGACTCAGATTGAGCTCACTATTGTAAAAAATATGCTTTGAAAACATAATAGAGAGGCCACCACTGAAGCCTAGATGAGGAGACGTAGCCCAGGAGTGTTGGGTGAACTCCTCATTAAACTTGTTGTGTTTATGTGTTTTTCCTATTATGTTTTCTCTATCTACTTCAGTGCCTCTGTACTTCGCAATCTTATCGATCCGTTGCATAAAGTGACATAGGCACATCCAAGCACATGAGACTATAATACCTTAATTAATTGTCTTGGATCAATTCCAGATCAGGCTCTCATCCGATGTGCATGGATGCTTTGAGTTATACATGCGCAGAATGTGTATGATGATCCTGTTGACAACCTCCGTCTGGCCATTAGTTTGGGGATGGAAGGCTGTGGACTTAGTGAGTTTGGTGTCCAGCATCAACCAAAGACTGGACCAAACTGTACTGAGGAACCTGTTGTCCCGATTTGAGATGATAGACTACGGGATCCCAAAGTGTACCCATATTTGTTCAAAGAAGAGTTTAACCGTGGCTTTTGTTGTGATATTATTCTTGCAGGCCGCCATAATGGCCATCTTTGAGAACCTGTCGATGACCGCAAAAGCACAATCGTTTCCATGCTTAGTAGAAGGAAGGCCCGACATGTAATCCATGGAGATGGATTCCCAAGGTCGACTAAGGGTAGGCAACGGACTATAGAGGCCTTGCTTCTTGATGGTCGGTTTGTCAATGGCGCAGGCAGTGTAGGATCTAATGTACTTCTTGAGATACTGTCGAAGATTCGGCCAATACAAATACTTATGTAGTACTGCCACCATTTTCTTGACCCCAAAATGCCCAGCAACTCGACTGTAGTGTGCTTCCCAAATCATCTTGTCATGTTCACTTGAAGGAACACAAAGGTGACCCAAGTGGCATAATAGGGCATCTTGGAGGTCAAAATCTGGAACATGCTAACCCTCCAAGAGTGGCTGGTATGTGTGGCCGAATTCTAGCTCACCTTTTAGAGAAGTGTCCAATCAGAAGTCTCGTGCCCATAAGAATTGACCATGGTGGTTAATGCTTTGATCAGTGGCCGACTGAGGAAATCTGCAACATTATTGGTGTTTCCCTTCTTATAATTGATATTTAAATGGAATTGTTGCACGTATGTGGACCACTTTTGATGGAAATCATTCTGCAACTTCTCTTTCATATGTATGAACTATAGGGACTGGTGGTCTATGTGGATGACCATTTCCTTCCGCAAAATGCAATGCTTCCATTGTTGGTAGGCCTACACAATGGAATACATCTCTTTGTCCTAAGTGGGATACTTCTGGACTGTGTCTGAAAGTGTATAACTGTGATATGCCACTGGATTCCTGTGTTGAGTAAGGAATTCCCCAATAGAAAAGTCAGAGGCACCTATCTCAATCTAAAATGGTTGTTGCAAGTCGAGTAATGCGAGCATTGGTGCTGAGTAGAGGTGATGTTTCAACTCTGTGAATGCCTTCTATTGATATTCAGACCAAAAGAATTTTTCTTTCTCTCCTCCCTTGGTGACTCTACTCAAGGCTAAGTGATATGAGAAAATCCCAACATGAACCTGCGGTAGAAGTTGGCAAGACCCAGAAAGTTGTGGAGCTCTGTCAGAGTGGTTGGAGATGGCCAATCACAAATGACTTGGATCTTGGATGGATCCACATGCACCCCCTATTCATCAATAATGTATCCCAGATACTGAACTTGGTTCATGCCAAAAGTGCATTTCTCCAAATTGCCACATAACTTGTGTTGCCGCAGTGTTTGGAGAACCTATCGGATGTGCTGGAGGTGCCTTCCCAACTCTGGCTAAATATCAGGATGTAATCCAAGTATACCACTACAAATGAGTTGGTGAATGGCCACAAGATGTCATCCATTAGCCTCATGAAGGTTGCAGGAGCATTTGTCAACCTGAAAGGCATAACCAACCATTCGAAAAGGCCCTCTTTGGATTTGAAGGCATTCTTCCACACATCGGAGGGTTCGATTGGTACCTGGTGATATCATGACTTCAAATCGATCTTGTTGAAATATTTTCCCCTCTTCAGTTGGTCCACAAGGTCATCAATCTGTGGGATTGAGTACCTATTCCAGACAGTGATCTTGTTCAGCATCCGATAGTCAATACATAGTCTCCAAGTCACATCCTTCTTCTATACTGACATGATCGGGCTCCCACAGGGTGATGAACTCGGTCAGATGTGACCTTTTTGCAATAGCTCCTGAATCCGCCTCTTGATTTCATCATTCTCTAGAATGGAGCACTGATAGATTAGTCCATTAGGCAGCGGCACACCTGGGGTAATATCGATGGAGTGTTGACTTGACAGTGTAGAGGAACCCCTACGGGAGAGGTGAAGATGTCCTCGTACTCCTCCACGACCTTATCCATCTGTAGTTGTCATGCGGAGGGGCCCTATCTAAAGGTTGTGGCCACCGTCTTCTTCCTTCCTTGAGGGCATATCATTAGGAAAACAAATTTCCTAGTTTTTGAAATGAGTTGACTACATTGTTTTACAGTAACCAAAGGGATGGCGGTAGGTAGTGCTACCTCTTGTATCTTGTACAACTTATTTCCCAAAGTAACAATAAAAACACGAGGCCTTGATTCATACACAACATGTCACTTCCATAAGTATGGTTGGCCTAATAATACATCACAAACATCAGGGGGAGAAACGTCACTCAATACCTCACCTGTGAAGGGCTTAATGTTGTATAGAAGGTGACACTGTTGTATCATGCGAAGATTTTGTCCTTGGTGAAGCCACCCGATGGTGTATGGTTGTGGATGTGCTATGGTCGATAAGCCCAACTGCTTCATGAGCTCTACCAAAATGAGGTTATTTTGGCTCCTGATGTCAACAATGAACTATAGCGGGGTTACCCACATCTGGGAGTGGAAGAGGCACTCCTCCTCCTCTGGATCTTTGGGTTCCTCCTTTTTTATCTTCATGGTGGCAACAGTGGCGTTAGGTTCCGCATCGATAATCATCTTCCCTTTTTCATTCCCCTTGTCAGGTTCTGACTCAGAGTCGAAACATGCATCTGATTCTAAAACCTTTATCTCGACCATCAGTGACTGCTTAATTGGACACCCACTTGTGTTGTGAGTGGAGCTCTTATGGAACTCACACCGCTTTCCTGTGTCATTTTTCGGCTTCACGGTGTTGTTCTTTTCTTGCCGCTTTGGCAGGTTTTCTTGGGCCACCCCACCTTGGCTTTGTCCTTTGTTCTGTGGTTTGGGGGCACCTTTCCCTTGCTTCGGATTTTGTTGTAGGGAAAAGTATCCGATTCGGATGACCCTATCCCACTCTAAGGGTGATAGTACCTCAGCAACAACTGTAAACAAAACTACTTAAGGTTTACTTCTTTATGAAAGCAAGAGAGAATGAAGAAATGGACTAACCGTTGCCTTGCGCTTAATGTCGAATCCAAACTCTTCTCTTTGCTTGCTTGCTCCCAGCTCCTTGCTCTTTTGTTGGCCCAGCTACAATGAGATCCTGCAAAATAACAAAGAAGGAAACTACAAGAAGCATGCAATCATAACTGATTCAAGGATTAGCATAAATCAAATATACAATTATCACAACACATCATTGAAACAAGTGCATATAGAAGAACCTCAATAGCTTTTATTAATGGAAGAAGTAAAGTTCTGAGAGTGTTACAACCATTGAAGGCCCCAATCCAGCAACACCTCCCAGCAGAAAGAATTTCTCCTCTTCACCTCCTTCAAGCAATCACCCAATAGTTATATAGTGAAACCAACAGCATATCATTACTTTGCACAAAATTCCAGCCTCCTGAGCTCATAGGAGAGAGCTCAATATATAGATGAATTGAGAAAGGATGAGTCAGCTTGCAACTGATGTGTAGCTGCCTTGTGTCCTCTCCCTCTTCAGTTGATCTTCAGTTCTTGAGTCCACTTGGAGAACCTTGCTTCCACTTGGAGAAACAGAGCCTCTGACTCATCACAAGGCGAAATCCCTGATCCAAGTGTCATTTTTGGAAGATTCCAGAGCAATGACTCAGTGTGCCACTTGTCCCATCTCGCTCAGCGCAGGTGGCCTTTGTTCTACCTGCTTTGCAACGCAGGTACACCATGGAGGAGTTGAGTTTCAGCGCAGAAGCCTAGTGGAGCACCTGCTTTGATTTCAGGATTGCTTGTTTTTGAGTGTTTTCAGGTGGAGAACTGATCTGAGAGTTGTTGGTTTGCTGACCTTGTTCCTCTAGGGGTAGGAACATCATGTTTAGGGACTTTGGATCCCTTGGATTATTGACAATTCATGCCTGATGCTGCAAGGCACAAAATTGTCTATAACAGATGCCCCCTAAAGTATGAGGTCGTTTATCGGGTGAAATGCTTTATTAGGAGGATCCGAAGTTCATTCAATCTGCTGAGAAGTGTCCTGTAATAAGATACAATACAATACATTATTTTTCATACTTTTTCATGATCTAGCTGAGGCGGGCATTCCCATGCTCAGCTTTATAAATTCATTTTGGTACATAGAACAGACGATCGTCTGATGGTAGACTGATAATTCTCTGTTGAAATTATCATCCTTTGAGAAGGATGATCATCTGCTGCAATGATGTACACGTCAAATGTCTTTATATCCTGAATATATATCGCAGCCCGGATGGATGAAACTAGATCCGGGGTCTTCAATCTCTTCCGATCTTCACTCGATGTACAAGTCGATCCATGTGAGAATTTCTTGAAGTCGAACATGGAAAGACATCGCTTGATTACCAGTCAATGATGTAAACCGTTAACAAGCGCGAGAGGAATCACCGATAAGGATGATGACCCTCAAGGTACAGCAGTACAATTCACATGGTGGGAATAAAGGACTTGGCGTCGACCACCATGCAAAATCCTCTGGTCGAAGGTCATTGATGTATACCTGTCGCCGGAAGTGAGAAACTTGCCATTGAGGAATGCAAGCTTCAAAGTACTGAAGGGGTTGTTCCTAGATCAACTCCTTGGATAATGAGCTGATGTCGACAAGGAGCGATCCGTCAAAGGAGGGCCTTAATGAATCCCACATCATTGACACGGAACGGAGCTAGTGATTGTGATGAGGTGAAAACAAAATGTGATGTATGATTCAGGGTGGCAGTCATGAAATGGATGAAGGACAATGTATGGCAGTGGATGTGACACGATTGACTCTTTGCAGAACAACATCTCTTGAACATATAACGACACTGATGTGATGGATCGGTAGCATTACCCCAAATGTGGATGGTGTGGCGAGGACCATGGTGATGAGACCGGTGAATGAAACAACCCAACCCGATGTGATACGGAGGACAAAGTGTCATGTTCAAGAGTGACTTGCTACCATTAAAGCTGTGAGGTTCTCCCAATTTTTCCCCAGTCATTGCTGACCAGTACCTCTTTATTTTTCTCAAGCTTGAGGAAGATAACATATGCTTGTTCTATAACCTGCCCTTCGGGCAAGCCCATCGCTATGTTTTAACGAGCCTAGCGATAGGGAAACTCGTTCTCGTCTAAAGACAAGTTTGTCGCTATTTAATGAATTTAACGAGTCTAACGACAAGGATAACTCGGTCCTTTTCATTTTTAGAGAGTCTGAAAAGGTACATAAAGTCGACTCCAAAATTCCTTTTTCGTCATCTAATCCCTTAAGTCCGAAAAAGTATAAAACAATACAGAAGGGATGAGTTTCGGTACTTTTAACGAGCCGAACAAAACAAGCGCTCGATCTTTTTGTGCAATAATCCCTCAGGTCCAAAAAGATTAAAATCTAGAGGAGGGATAGCTCTTCCGGTCATTTAACGAGCTGGAAGGCCAAAACTCGGCAAACTTTTCATATTTTACGAGTCAGGAGAAAAGAGCTCAAAGGAGACTCGTCTTTTGAGGAACGAGTGATAAACAGGGATAGCAGCAGATTCCAGGTATAGGTTGGAATTTTCCAATCACGGCAGTGTCACAAGGATGGCTAAGTGAGATCACTCTTCGCAGCTGTTCCTCAAAATGGGTAAACAAACATATGGAGATGAACGATTGGCCAAATGAACGGATGGAGGTGAGACTGCAAGAACACGACCAAGGGCTTTAATATGGCTGTCAAAGGTTACATTTACCAAGGTTATTTACCGGTTCATTTTTTCTGGGTGAGCTTGAACTCTAGGGGAAGATTGCTCACAACTTATGTTTATTTTTTAACGAGCATGAACTATGTGCTAAAACTGCTCGGATCTTGCGTTTATTTTTTAACGAGCATGAACATTGCTAAAACTGCTCGATTATACCAGTCATAATACAAGAAACGCCTCAGGTGAGATAGCTATTTTTTAAGGAGCTTTATCTCACGAAGCTATGCTCCTATTTGGCAAGTTTTAACTTTTGCCCCACATCCTTTCTTTATGCAAGCTGGAAACGGCTAATCCTACGAGTTTAACGGGTTAGACCTACAGGTTTAAAGGGAGGACCTAAAAATTTAAAAAATAAATAGTCGTCCCATGCTTGCCCTCCAAAAGGTTTGCATGCCCCCATGTATAAAGTATAATTTCGAGGCGCTGCCTCTTCTTATTACCCGAAAAATGGTTCTATTTGCTGCCGCAAACTAAACTCTCTTTTCGGCGATGTCTATCATTAGGTTGCTAAGGATGGTGACTACTTGTTGCAGCAATTTCATCTCTTTCTTTGGAGGCTGCCCCTACTTATCCTTCAAAACATATGTTTTAATGGGTGAGGCTTGCCTTCAAAGATGGTGGCTACTTGCCGCCACAAATGGATCTCCTCCCTCAGGAGAGCCCACTTATCTAGACAAGGGGAGCGAGAAGCTGATTATCTCACTCACATAACTTTGACAAAAGAATCTTATTCTAGAACAACCCTCTCTTCCTTCTTTCGGACGGGGTACGGACTAGTCATATTCTTCTGCGGAAATCAACTTTATACCCAAGGTTTCCTCTGCCCAAGGCAGGCCAGGGTGCATGCCCCTTGGGTCCCAGTTACATCTTTCCGAATCACTCGCATTCATCGGGAAGTAGAACCGGGGGTGGAGGCATTCCTTGAGTGAATAAACCGTTAAGGGATGGTATTTGACTATTTGCGATGCGTGATCCTGGAAACGAAAGTTGGTCTACGAGCTTGACCATCCTTCCTTCGTGCGGAAAACACATAACTCTGAAGAGTGAGGACACTATCGCCTCCATGCAATATATATAGTCTCGTCCAAGGAGTAAGTTATAAACCAAGCGTCCCTGGACGACCATGACGTTCATATGAACTGTCTTCCCCCTCAATGTAATGGGAACATTGGGGAGAATCCCTAACGGGCGACTGGTTCCTTTATCAAAACCTGATAGATTTCTCATCTCAGGTAAAAGCGCCGGGGAACCCAGTGCTTTCCAAGCAATAGAGGAAAGGATACTCACAGATGCCCCTTCATCAATGATAGTTCCAACCATCACCATTCTGTAGATTTGGACGATGATTCTGAATGGGATACTGGCTGGTAACCGGGGTCTGCCTAGTTGATTCCAATCAAAGGATACAACCAGGTTGCTTGGTGGTGGGACTGAATACACGGCCAGATACGACCCTGACAATGTTCCTTCCTGCGATAAAGGAATGGGCGCATTGCCCTGATGCTCATCAGAGTCTGTGTTGATGAAAAGAATACGGACGGTGTCATCCTTATTCTCTTCAGTGGGGGTGTCACTTGAAGATGAATCTTCAATGATGGAGTCATTTGAGGATGAAATCTCTGAAGGAAGAACCGGGTCAACTGCCGTTTCGACCTTTAGACTTTCGTCTGGTCTGGATTCAGTTGGTTCATTCTCAATGACCGACACTTCAGCTGACCACTTGAGCGGGCCAGCTAGATTTTCAACTATCGAGGGACTTGGCACGAGTTTTTGGTATCCAGGAGGACGTCGTAACGGTGAAACCGGACGATCTTCCAAAACTCTCTTTGCCTCATCTAAGAATGGACAACGGTGGATGGCGTGATCGCCTTCACACAGCATGCAGGGTGATCTTGGTCTTCCTTTTCGTCCTTCACTCTCGCTAGTTGATGGACTGCAATCAACATGACTACCAGAGGTTGATGCTACCAGATTGTGCAACCTGGGGGACCAGTCCCTTAGTATCCGGGGAATAAAAGGACAATCACGGTGGAAGTGGGTCCCTTTGCAAATGACACATGGCGATTTAGGCCCGGTCGGTGCAGTGTGTGGATTTTTGTCAGATGTCTTTTGCTTGCCCCCGGTCGCCTTCGCCATAGGCCCCTTCTGCTTCTTTTCTCTCTTCTTCTTTTCCTTCTTCTCCATGGGAGGCTGACTTCTGCCGGCTCTACCTTGTGAAGATGAAGGATCAGAGGAAGAGTTGTAAGAAGTGGAAGGCTGGTGGGCAGCTCTAGACTGGTCTGACGGTTGATTCGACTGCTCAGGATTTGTGGCGGTCTGAACTACATTAGTTGAAAAGAGCCATACAGGTAGGCCAATTGTCAATCCTGGAAGTGACAATGTGGTCATATGGGGCGCACCAACATCTCCCCAAGAGGAGAAGGGATTGGGACTTCCACCAAGGTGACTTCCTTGGTTGGTGGGCTCCATACTTTTCAACTGAAAGATCAACGCGGGAATAACAGGTGATTATGTTCCGTTTAAAATAAATTTTATTAACGACGCTTTAGACACAACTTTTCTTTTTCATGTTTTAAGAGTCGAGAAAAAGCTAAAGATGACTCTAGTCTCCTTCGATGTATTAACGAGCCCGAAGTGACAAATGCTCGGTTGGACTTTTTCAGTTATAGAGTTTGAAAAAGGCCAAAAGAAACTGCTCTGGAGATCTAGGCAGAGGGTGTGCCAAACTTTTCGTGAAACCACAGAATACATTTTACGGTACGGGTGGTCGATCTTCGTGAATGCTGTGTTCACTGCATCGCGATCAGTAGGGCGGTCGACACGGCTTCCTATGGATAAAGGCTTTGTTCCTATAGGGGTCTCCCAATATATACGCGATGGTACGTCGGAGCACAAGTCCGTATTAGTGCCACCGACTCTCAGGAGGAATCACCCACCTTCGTAGAGATCGACAGTCACTACGTTTAACGACGCCGGAACACGTCTCTACCTAGACCTCTATGTGTTTGCGTTATGTTACAAAGCGTTGTTATGTAAATTGAATTTATTTTAATGTTGATCTTGCTTAGCAGTTTGCCTTTAAGGATCACCACGAGATGTATGTAACAAATTCCTGAATGCAGTCTAAGATGAGAAGCAAACTTTTCAATCTTTCAACTTTGAAAATATTAACTACTGAGGAGAAGAAAGGCAAATCTTTTCTCACAGATCATAGAGCACACACTAATGCAAAATTTCCTAAATCGTCATGCAAACAGTCAAATGCAAAATGCACAATGCATGTATTTTCTTTTCCCTTTCTTAATGTTGATGTATTACAAAAAGAAAGTTGTTATATAACTTTGATTTCGATTTCAAGCGAAAGTAAACAAGCTAGTCCAAAATCAAAAGACACCTTAAGATTTACTTGCTTAAACACTGGAAATGCATGAAATCAAACCATAATGACGAAAGTAAAAGACCAATCAGCTATGGACAGCAAACAAGCTAACTCTTTAGACCAGCAAAATGCCTAACACAGGTTCAGATCTAAGAGGCCAAAGCAAGACTAGTTCACTTTCGTTATGGGAAATTGTAAATGATGTAAGAAATACAAATGAACAAGTACAATTTCGTTATATAACAGAGGCGGAATGATGGCAAGTAAGGTTGGTTTCAGAATAGGTACAAGACTGGTAACTGGCTGCAAAATCTATAGTGAAAACAAGCAAGAAAAAGGGAGGAAACCCCAACTGCACAAGGCAAAATTGGGCCAACGCAGGTGCTGCACAGCCAGTCTGGCTCTCAGCACAGGTAGCCCCTTCGGGACCTGCGTTGCAAAGCAGGTAGCCTGTGTACTACCTGCTTTGGAAAACGAAAGTTGCGTTTTCACAGTTTCCGGGTCACAATTTTCTCAAAAATTCACAGTTTTTGCTCAAATCAGAAGCTATCAGTCAAGCACACACTAAGGGATGACAAGGAAGATGAAAAGCTATCACTAAGAGCTTACAAGGATCCTTGTAGATCAGCTCTTCAAATCATGAACATGCTCAGAACTGAGCTAGAGTAGCTGCCCTCTACTTCGCTTTTGATATAGTCAAAAGCTTTTCGATTTGGTACTCTTTTGTTCAGGAAATGAATAGCAAAATACTACAACCAATCAAACAGATACGATCCCCAGCAGAGTCGCCAGTTTGTTGTAGGGAAAAGTATCCGATTCGGATGACCCTATCCCACTCTAAGGGTGATAGTACCTCAGCAACAACTGTAAACAAAACTACTTAAGGTTTACTTCTTTATGAAAGCAAGAGAGAATGAAGAAATGCACTAACCGTTGCCTTGCGCTTAATGTCGAATCCAAACTCTTCTCTTTGCTTGCTTGCTCCCAGCTCCTTGCTCTTTTGCTGGCCCAGCTACAATGAGATCCTGCAAAATAACAAAGAAGGAAACTACAAGAAGCATGCAATCATAACTGATTCAAGGATTAGCATAAATCAAATATACAATTATCACAACACATCATTGAAACAAGTGCATATAGAAGAACCTCAATAGCTTTTATTAATGGAAGAAGTAAAGTTCTGAGAGTGTTACAACCATTGAAGGCCCCAATCCAGCAACACCTCCCAGCAGAAATAATTTCTCCTCTTCACCTCCTTCAAGCAATCACCCAATAGTTCTATAGTGAAACCAACAGCATATCATTACTTTGCACAAAATTCTAGCCTCCTGAGCTCATAGGAGAGAGCTCAATATATAGATGAATTGAGAAAGGATGAGTCAGCTTGCAACTGATGTGTAGCTGCCTTGTGTCCTCTCCCTCTTCAGTTGATCTTCAATTCTTGAGTCCACTTGGAGAACCTTGCTTCCACTTGGAGAAACAGAGCCTCTGACTCATCACAAGGCGAAATCCCTGATCCAAGTGTCATTTTTGGAAGGTTCCAGAGCAATGACTCAGTGTGCCACTTGTTCCATCTCGCTCAGTGCAGGTGGCCTTTGTTCTACCTGCTTTGCAACGCAGGTACACCATGGAGGAGTTGAGTTTCAGCGCAGAAGCCTAGTGGAGCACCTGCTTTGATTTCAGGATTGCTTGTTTTTGAGTGTTTTCAGGTGGAGAACTGATCTGAGAGCTGTTGGTTTGCTGACCTTGTTCCTCTAGGGGTAGGAACATCATGTTTAGGGACTTTGGATCCCTTGGATTATTGACAATTCATGCCTGATGCTGCAAGGCACAAAATTGTCTATAACAGATTTGCAGATCCAAAGTCTTGCTTCTTCTGTTTAAACTTTTGCTCGATCTTGACGGCATATCGGTAGGCCGTGCTGAGCGAGGAGATGTTTAGGAATTCTATTTCGTCCTGGATGAGACTGTGCAGGTAGACACAATATTTGAGTACCAAATGTTGCTCTGAATCCTTAATACCCAACTTTGTGCGAAGGGTATGGAAAATATTGGTAAACTTTGGTACGTCTTGGTCTCTTCCCTACCGCAACATGGTACACTTTATGTATTGATCCTCATAGCTTCCAACAGGGTAGTACTGCTCTTTGATGGTAGCCTGGAATGAATTCCAAGTTGGTGCGGCTAAAAGCATTGAGGCCGTACTTTCATCCTTCTGCTCGCAGTAGGTTTCCCACAAGTCCTTGACTTGGGGGGCAACTTTGAGAAGAGCGAAAGTAATCTTTTCTTGGCCAGGAAAATCATGAACAAAAAAATACCCTTCTAGCATATTTAACCATTTATCTACAGTGTCTGCATCTATTTGACCCTCAAATATACCTTAAAGGATGTGGCACTTCAAGAGTAGCTACTGGAAGTAGATGTGTCGCCCCTAGGTAGCCACTGAAGGATCTGGGCAAAGTTGTCCATCATCGCATTCCTTTGTCACTCGAGGGCCTCTTTGAGTAATATTTTATAGGATCTCCTGCACCCTCATCTTTCTTTTCATCCGCCATGGGAGGCCATCAAGATTTGCAAGGCTGGTCTTGCAAAGGTTTGACCAGTTCAAGCCCTAACTCCTTATATCCCAACCTCATCAAGGACATGCAAAGAAAGGCAGAGAAAGCGCAGACTGCTCTGATACCACTGATCCAGATTTAAATAGGAAAGCAACAAATTACAGATATAATCATACATACAAAGATGCAACAGAAGTAATACTTCATTTCATTACTGTAAAATATTGAAATATGCTTACAAACAGAAATGGAAATAAACTAGCTAGGGCGATGGTAACTTATCTCTGAGAATAGATGTGGCACCTACATGCCTCTGAGCCATCTTACAATGAGGCTTGAATGCCTATTTATTTTTGAGAAATAATGGAAAATCCTAAACATCAAAAAACCTAACCCTAGGAGATGAAGTGCCAAACTATGGGCCCCGTTTTGGGCAAATTGGTACATCAACTTCTAGGGGTTGTAACTTTGGCATACGATCTCCGTTTGACGTGCACAATACCTTGTTAGAAAGATATATCTGAGGAATAAAACTTTGGGAAGAGAAACATTGGTCCATGGATCCATGTTGCTCCTAGTTTTCCCAAAAAACGATGTTTAGGGCCTCAAAGCGGCTCCGGAAGTTCACGACCCGAAAAACTGCTAATAATAGTAAATTGTGCTACAATTAAGGAAATTGAAAAACTGAAAGAAACAATGGTGGGGGTCCAAGTGGAATTGGCGAGTGGAAACCAATATCCACCTGGATCATTGAAACATGTCTATGTGATGAGAACGACTCATACGCACAAATATTTCCCCTTGAAGCGGAACAAAATTCCCTTTGCATGACAAACGATAATGCCCATGCCCAAGGCTGACACATTTTGCATAAAGATGAGAATGCGAACAATTCGTAAGATCAAGGAGGGAGGCTTGAGCTCATCATCTTACCAATAAGTGACCAAGGAATGAACGATTAGGGGATACACAACAAGCTCTGAAATTTGCATGCAAGCCAAAATTTTGGAGCGTTCTTGTAGTCGCTACAACACACTCTTTAACAAAAATGAAATCAAAATTATCACACTTTACTTGAAAGAAATATCACACTTTACTTGAAAGAAAGATCACACTTTCTTGAAAGAAATATGAAGCAAGGATTATTGCACTTGCTCAAAAGAAAGACAACAATTTGCAAAAAAAATATCACACTTACCCAACTAAATAATGAAACTAAATCTAAATCATAGAAAAAGAGAAATTAATGCTAATTGGAAATTGAAATCCCCTTCACCAAAATCTAACTATACTGAAAATGTTAAATCAATCCACACTCTGCTATACTAATTATCATGTGAACAAAAAATCTCAGCTTCACTCATTCATCCTACAACAAAATGACTAAACAAAACATGCTCTATTATAAACTTTGTGATCACTGTTAAAAGCATTCACTAGCAATCGCACTGGACAATTAGATGAATGAATTAAACACAATATAAAATGCATAATTGAAATGTTAATTGAAAACAATAAAACCTCACAACCCCAGGGGGCCTCCTATGATATGTAAGAAACAACATGACTCTTCAAATGGACTATATACGCATCAAGGAAACACACAACAAATATATCAAATAAAACAAGGTTTTATAATTGTAAAACAAAGTTTTTCAAACAACATGAAAGACTATGTTTGTCATCCCGAGATGTAGATTTATAACCTCCATCAAATAACTGTTTAGAGATTTATGAGCCTATCCTACTTGACAGAGACTAAAAATATCATAAAAATATAATATCTCGTGATTTCCTCATTATTTTTTATTGGAGAAGCAAATCATGAGGCTAAATATGTGCTTCAATTAATTTCCTCGCTCGCTTAGTTTTCATTTGGCCCCTTCATTGCTGGTTGACTTCAGTGTTAATTGGCCCTATGTGGTGTTCTTATCATCGATCCAGATCATGAAGATAGGAACATATAGTTGTGCCAACAATTAGCCACCTACCCATATATCTCATTCCTCGGTTGGAGTTTCAGGAACTATGAAAAATTCGACCTTGCTGCAGAATTAGTCATTAGCTATAGAGTTGATGCAATTTAGTAGCTGATGCAAATATTAAGTTAAATAATAAATACCAATGAAAAATATGAAATAAAAGATGTTTAAGTGCCTTCTATTTCCATGAACCTTGTAGATTGATGCTTAATTAGAGTTATTGGAGTAAAAAAGGAGGATGGAGTGGAAGACGGTGTTGGAAATATTTTCATTGATGGAAAAGGACCAGTAAGAAAAGAAGAAGTGCAAGGAAAAGGCTAGAAAAAATGCAAGGAGCAACATCAATGCAATGAGAAGCAAGGAACAAAAGAAAACAAAGGAGAAAAAGGAGGACAGGGAGTTGTGATAAATTGAAATGGTTTGATAATGTTGTAGACATTGCTATATTGAAGAATTTATTGTGATGTAAAATTGTAGATCTAGCTGAATTGTTGTGATGCAAAGGCAAGGCTCCAAGGCAAGGGAATAGATGTCGCAAAGACTGTTGTGATGCATTAACGATAAATATTGTTATTTGATGTTGACATTAGGTTGATGCATTTAATCATTACATGTGGCTGCAATTAATATTGGATGGATTATTTACTTTTGTGTTCTAATATTCAAAATTGGAAATGAATGAGTGGAGGCCAAAGGGTTAAGCCTATTCACTTCATATTCCTATGTGGGATACAAACAACCAAAAAACTATCTTTATAAAATTTGTAATTTTGGAAGGCATGAAGAGGTTAGAGAATGGGATAATGTGAGGGAGTTGATTGAGCTATATTTACTGGCACTTATGAAGCTGATGTGAAGCAGATTTGAAGGGAAGAAGATGAAAAAATGAAGATGTATGTATGAAGAATTTATGAGCAGGAAAAACAACACATTGTTATTTCTTGTTTGCATCAGGGGATGATAGTATTCTTTCAATTTGTGGCTTGATAAATACCCAGTTGGAGCTGGTTGAGGTAGGAGCCTCCTATGGGTTGTCGCCTATAAAACACATATGGGAGTTGGAGCTTCCTTGCATGTTGCATCTTGTAGAAAATTAAGGAAGTAGCCTCTTGTAGGTTGAAGCCTACAGAAAATCAGATGTAATAAGCAATAGGAGCTCGCCTTTGCATCACAGCAATAATAAAATCGTGGTTTTCTCCCTTTATGGGTTTCCACATATATCTGGTGTCAATATGTGTTGTTATCATGTGTTGATGTGATGTTTTGATTAACTTATTACTTCTTGTTCACATATTCAATAAGTTGGCTATTATTTGTTAAGTTTCTCATGCAATGTTTTAGTTAATGAGACTAAGGAAAATAATTTTAGTGTCCATGAATATACTAAACTGATTCACCCCCCCGCACCTCTTAGTTTAGTCAAGTTTTCATCAATTGGTGTTAGATCATGTTCCTTATGTATAAGTCTAACAACTTGAAGGTAGATCTGGTTGAGTCATGGATTATCAAAGTGTACCTGTGTTGAGTACAACAAACTTTCATGAATGGAGAGATAAGGTAAAATATGAACTGGAAGATTATGGGTTTGGTGTATGGAAACTTGTATGTGATTGTTACTGCAAAGTATCTCCCTCTTTGCAAGAAAACAATGGAATGCTAAAGAAAAATGTGTCATGTATAACAATATTCATAATAAGGATTTTGATACAATAATATATTTAACTTCTGCAAAATAAATCTGGGATAGATTGCAGCTCATGCATGAAGAGGCTAGAAACAACAATGTAGAGAATGAAAAGAGAAAGAGGAAAGGGAATAACCCATGTCAAAAGGAAAGTGTTTAGTTAAACAAAATCTCTACCTATGTGAATGTGCCTAGCTCTCATGAATAAAAAGCAGACGAAAATCAAGCTAGGCTTGACTTATCGTTGGCTAGTATAGAAAGATTGAAGAATGAAAACAAAGATTTGAATAAACTGGTGCAGATATGTGATGAGAAAGAGCATGAGTACAAGGAGTAAATTATCAGCTTGAAGGCACAACTTGAATAAGAAAGGAGACTAGAAGAGGTGATGAGTAGTAAAATCAAGGAGAGAGACCTACAGTGTAAAAGAATATAATCTGAGGTTGATTCAGCTAGAAGTAAGTTAGAAGAAAAGAATAGGTTATGTAACCATGTAGAAGAGGGCCTTGTTGGACATTGGATAAACCAAAACTCCAGATGTGTTTCGTGACATGGAATAATCGCCTCTCATGGATCCTTATCTCTGGCGATGCGATCATTGACTAACACCTATAGGTATTGGTTTAACAACAATCATGATTCCTAACAAGTGTTATCAGAGCGTAGGTCACGAGTTCGATACAGACCCGACTGACGTTGGGGGGGATATTGTTGGACATTGGATAAACCCATTCTAACCATGTGTTTTGTGTCATGGACTAACCACCTCTCATGGGTCTTTATCTTGGGCAATGTGATTGTTGAATAACACCTGCGGGTTTTGGTCTAACGACAATTGTGATTCCCAACAAACCTTGCCTCCACGAAGAATGAAGAAAAGGAAGACATTAACAATGATAATAGAGATTTTCGAAAAGGACTCGTAGGAGAAGGGACATGAACCATGATTAATAAAATAGAAAACGAAAAAAAGCAGCAACATCAAAAGAAAATGAATGAGATGTAGAAAGGGTTCACTGTAAAAAGATCATTCTATCCCGAACATGAGTTGAACAAATTCGGAAGATCTCAAAGGAGATTCTTTTCTCCTGGGAAAAGTATAAATTGTTTTTCTTTTCATGAATGAGGACATGTTGCAGCAAAATGTAAGACGAAGAAAATAAAGTTTAATCAGCGAAATATGAAGCAAATGAGAAGAACCCCTCAAGAAAGAAAAGAAAAAAAATAGTGATTCACTAGGTACACAAATCATTTCCATAGTTATTGTTATTTGTGTAATGAATTTGGACATAAACTTCTTGAATGTAAACAATATGAAAAAATGGGGCACAAAAAGACACACACCAACTCTGCCATACCTTGGTAAAAAAAAGATGTTATTTATGTCACAACCTTTGACACAAAGGCAATGACTGCAGGCTATATACCCTAAAGAATCCTAAACATATGACGGAAGAAAATCAAAGCAGACCAAACTCTGAATTAAAAAGAAATGCGGACATTAGAAAACGACCTACCAAAATATGGAATAGGAAGAAAAATGATCATCCTATAATTTCAATAATATAATGGATTCATCATAATATCAAGGGTAGTTTCTCATGAAGCAATGAAAAGTCTTGTCAACATCCATGTTAAGGCAATGTTCCTTAAAGACATGATTGGCCAATAAATGTGATTCAAAGGCTTTATGGGTTGTGTGTAGGATGTCATGAGATTGTTATGAAAAGTAGGGAAATGTGAAAAAAACGAAAATCATATAAACATCAATTATTTTGAGGGTATAAAATTGGAAGTAGCTACTAGATATCCAATATTTGTTTTTCATATCTAACTCAGGATTTTAAGTGGACATAACAGTTGCCAAAATCCATCACTTTTAAAATACATTGGCACCACTATGTTTTGAAGCATTCCATGCTAACCCACATTGTATTTGAGTAGCGGAAGATGTGCTTCATTCATGACTCACTTTAACAAGTTTCCATTAAAAAAAATCAGATTGGTTTGGAGTACGAGAGATGGCGGATTGAGCATAGAAAATATGCTTGTTAAAGGAATGACTTAGGATGATAAAAAATCCTCCCAAGACTTGGCCTTGGATAAATTTGGTAACAAAGTGCGAATGTGTAGCACCCGTGACACAGTTTCAAAATATTCTTACACTAGTAAACACCTTTGACCTCAACATTGGTTGTTTACCAATGGGAACTGCACAAGTGGATATACCACTCTATATTATGAGTTAAAAATACCAAATGAAATAACTAAAGTGATATAAAGGGCCATTAAGTGGTTACATAAAGAAGATGTGATTCCTGCCAAATAAAAAAAAAGAGTTGTATTGAAGGGATTTTTGCATTTGGCACGAAATTGATGTTCTCATTGGAATGTATGCCTCGCCTATTTTTTTGAAACAAAGGCATATGGTTTCCATATGAATGAATATATTGACATCGATGGTGGAAATATTATTTGGTTTGAAAAGAAAACTGAGACAAAAACAGCATTTACAGGCAGGCTGGACCATCCTATCACAAGAGGCATGCTAGCTGGGATTACTTGAATTTTTGTTTTCATAAAACAATACAATTAAAAAGCTAACATTCCAAGGACTATCGTTAAAATGGCTATCCTAGTTGGAATTGTTAACTATGAGGAGATAGATGAAAGAAATTCTTGACAACGAGCTGAATAGAGAAGCACTAGCTATTTTTTGTAAATGTTAATGAGGAAAATGGTGTTCATACATATACGCTGTAATCCCAGAGTAGAAACCTCAACTACGATTCTGTATGGATAGACATCAAAACTATGCCAAGGGGAAGTGACCAATGGACCTGAATAAATAAACATTGTGGTTTCAATAGACAGGGTAAAGGAGATTGCAATGAAAGAGGTGCGTTGGATTGGGATGAATACAATGATATTTCAGTGATTTGTAGGTGCAACAGATTCAAATGAAAGAGGTGTGTTACATACGTTTGACCTATTTAAGATTCCATAATTTATTGGTGGAAGTGTTAGTTCAAGACAATATTTATTACATTGCAACATGCGTTACGAATTTTAGGGTGTCATGCTCTAGTTTAGCCCATGTCAAAGTTTATCACACTCTAACATCAATAGAATGCATTCATATTCGTAGCTTGATATTTGCAATATATATGTTTGTATAACAACAAAACAATAATATTATAATGGTGGCAACAATTTCTGGTGGCATTGGTATCCGTTTAGTTTAGCTACAAAGTTGATGCAATTTAGTAGCTCATGAAAATATTAAGTTAAATAATAAAGACCAATGAAAAATATGAAATAAAAGATGTTTAAGTGCCTTCTATTTCCATGAACCTTGTAGATTGATGCTCAATTAGAGTTATTGGAGTAAAAAAGAAGGAGGATGGAGTGGAAGACGATGTTGGAAATATTTTCATTGATGGAAAAGGAGAAGTAAGAAAAGGAGGGGCGCAAGGAAAAGGCTACAAAAAATGCAAGGAGTAACATCAATCCAATGAGAAGCAAGGAACAAAAGAAAACAAAGGAGAAAAAGGAGATTGCTATATTGAAGAATTTATTGTGATGTAAAATTGTAGATCTAGCTGAATTGTTGTGATGCAAAGGCAAGGCTCCAAGGCAAAGGAATAGATGCCGCAAATATTGTTGTGATGCATTGACGATAAATATTGTTATTTGATGTTGACATTAGATTGATGCATTTAATCAATACATGTGGTTGCAATTAATATTGGATGGATTATTTACTTTTGTGTTCTAATATTCAAAATTGGAAATGAATGAGTGGAGGCCAAAGGGTTAAGCCTATTCACTTCATATTCCTATGTGGGATACAAACAACCAAAAATCTATCTTTATAAAAGTTGTAATTTTGGAAGGCATGAAGAGGTTAGAGAGTGGGATAATGTGAGGGAGTTGATTGAGCTATATTTACTGGCACTTATGAAGCTGATGTGAAGCAGATTTGAAGGGAAGAAGATGAAAAAATGAAGATGGATGTATGAAGAATTTATGAGCAGGTAAAAAACAACATTGTTATTTCTTGTTTGCATCAGGGGATGGTAGTATTCTTTCAATTTGTGGCTTGATAAATACCCTGTTGGAGCTTGTTGAGTTTGGAGCCTCCTATGGGTTGTCGTCTATAAAACACATATGGGAGTTGGAGCTTCCTTGCATGTTGCAGCTTGTAGAAAATTGAGGTAGTAGCCTCTTGTAGGTTGGAGCCTACAGAAAATGAGATGTAATAAGCAGTAGGAGCTTGCCTTTCCATCACACCAATAATAAAATCGTGGTTTTCTCCCTTTATGTGTTTCCACATATATCTGGTGTCAATATGTGTTGTTATCATGTGTTGATGTGATGTTTTGATTAACTTATTACTTGTTGTTCACATATTCAATAAGATGGCTATTATTTGTGAAGTTTCTCATGCAATGTTTTAGTTAATGAGATTAAGGAAAATAATTTTAATGTCCATGAATATACTAAACTGATTCACCCCCCCACAACCCCCCCCCCCCCCCCCCCCCCCCACCTCTCCGTTTACTCAGGTTTTCATCAATTGGTATTAGAGCATGTTCCTTCTGTATAAGTCTAACAACTTGAAGGTAGATCTGGTTGAGTCATGGACTATCAAAGTGTACCCATGTTGAGTACAAAAAACTTTCATGAATGGAGAGATAAGTTAAAATATGAACTTGAAGATTATGGGTTTGGTGTATGGAAACTTTTATGTGATTGTTACTGCAAAGTCTCTCCCTCTTTGCAAGAAAACAATGGAATGCTAAAGAAAAATGTGTCATGTATAACAATATTCATAATAAGGATCTTGATATAATAATATATTTAACTTCTGCAAAAGAAATCTGGGATAGATTGTAGCTCATGCATGAAGAGGCTAGAAACAACAATGTAGAGAATGAAAAGAGAAAGAGGAAAGGGAAAAACCCATGTCAAAAGGAAAGTGTTTAGTCCAACAAAATCTCTACATGTGTGAATGTGCCTAGCTCTCATGAATAAAAAACAGATGAAAATCAAGCTAGGCTTGACTTATCGTTGGCTAGTATAGAAGGATTGAAGAATGAAAACAAAAATTTGAATAAACTGGTGCAGATATGTGATGAGAAAGAGCATGAGTACAAGGAGGAAATTATCAGCCTGAACACACAACTGGAATAAGAAAGGAGACTTGAAGAGGTGATGAGTAGTAAAATCAAGGAGAGAGACCTACAGTGTAAAAGATTAGAAGCTGAGGTTGATTCAACTAGAAGTAAGTTAGAAGAAAAGAATAGGTTGTATAACCATATAGAAGAGAACCTTGTTGGACATTGGATAAATCAACACTCCACATGTGTTTCGTGACATGGACTAATCGCCTCTCATGGATCCTTATCTCTGGCGATGCGATCATTAACTAACACCTATAGGTTTTGGTTTAACAACAATCGTGATTACACACAAGTGGTATCAGAGTGTAAATCACGAGTTCGATACACACCCGACTCATGTTCGGGGGGATATTGTTGGATATTGGATAAACCAACGCTCCCCATGTGTTTCGTGACATGGACTAACCACCTCTCATGGGTCTTTATCTTTGGCAATGCGATTGTTGACTAACACCTGCGGGTTTTGGTCTAAAGAAAATTATGATTCCCAACAGACCTTGCATCCACGAAGAAGGCAGAAAAGGAAGACATTAATGATGATAATAGAGATTTTCGAAAAGGACTCGTAGGAGAAGCGACATGAACGATGATTAATAAAAAAGAAAATGAAAAAAAGCAGCAACATCAAAAGAAAATGAATGAGATGTAGAAAGGGTTCACTATAAGAAGATCATTCTATCCCGAACATGAGTTGAACAAATTTGGAAGATCTCAAAGGAGATTCTTTTCTCCTTGGAAAATATCAATTGTTTTTCTTGTCGTGAATGAGGACATGTTGCAGCAAAATGTAAGACCAAGAAAATAAAGTTTAATCAACAAAATATGAAGCAAATGAGAAGACCCCATCAAGAAAGAAAACCAAAAAAACAGTCATTCACTAGGTAGACAAATCATTTCCATAGTTACTATTATTTGTGCAATGAATTTGGACATAAACTTCTTGAATGTAAACTATATGAAAAAATGGGGCACAAAAAGACACACACCAACTCTGCCATACCTTGGTAAAAAAAGATGTTATTTATGTCACAACATTTGACACAAAGCCAATGACTGCAGGCTATATACCCTAAAGAATCCTAAACATATGACGAAAGAAAATCAAAGCAGACCAAACTCTGAATTAAAAATAAATGCGGACATTAGAAAATAACTTACCAAAATATGGAATAGGAAGAAAAATGATCATCCTATGATTTCAATAATATAATGGATTCATCATAATATCAAGGGTTTTCTCATAAAGCAATGAAAAGTCTTGTCAACATCCATGTTAAGGCAATGTTCCTTAAAGACATGGTTGGCCAATAAATGTGATTGAAAGGCTTTATGGGTTGTGTGTAGGACGTCATGAGATTGTTATGAAAAGTAGGGAAATGTGAAAAAAACGAAAATCATATAAACATCAATTATTTTGAGGGTATAAAATTGGAAGGAGCTACTAGATATCCAATATTTTTTTTTCATATCTAACTCAGGATTTTAAGTGGACATAACAGTTGCAAAAAGTCATCACTTTTAAAATACATTGGCACCACTATGTTTTGAAGCATTCCATGCTAACACAAATTGTATTTGAGTAGTTGAAGATGTGCTTCATTCATGACTCACTTTAACAAGTTTCCATTAAAAAAAATCAGATTGGTTTGGAGTACGAGAGATCGCAGATTGAACATAGAAAATATGATTGTTAAAGGAATGACTTAGGATGATAAAAAATCCTCCCAGGACTTGGCCTTGGATAAATTTGGTAACAAAGTGAGAATGTGTAGCGCCCCTGACACAGTTTCAAAATATTCTTACACTAGTAAACACCTTTGACCTCAACATTGGTTGTTTACCAATGGAAACTGCACAAGTGGATATACCACTCTATATTATGAGTTAAAAATACAAAATGAAATAACTAAAGCGATATAAAGGACATTAAGTGGTTACATAAAGAAGATGTGATTCTTGCCAAAAAAAAAAAATGAGTTGTATCGAAGGGATTTTGCATTTGGCATGAAATTGATGTTCTCATTGGAATGTACGCCTGGCCTATTTTTTTGAAACAAAGGCATATGGTGTCCATATGAATGAATATATTGACATCGATGGTGAAAATATTCTTTGGGTTGAAAAGAAAACTGAGAAAAAAACAACATTTACAGGCAGGTTGGACCATCCTGTCACAAGAGGCATGCTAGCTGGGATTACTTGAATTTTTGTTTTCATAAAGCAATACAATTAAAATGCTAACATTCGAAGGACTATCGTTGAAATGGCTATCCTAGTTGGAATTGTTAACTATGAGGAGATAGATGCCAAAAACTCTTGACAACGAGCTGAATAGAGAAGCACTAGCTATTTTTTGTAAACGTCAATGAGGAAAATGGTGTTCATACATATACACTGTAATCCCAGAGTAGAAACCTCAACTACGATTCTGTATGACATCAAAACTATGCCAAGGGGAAGTGACCAATGGACCTGAATAAATAAACATTGTGGTTTCAATAGACAGGGTAAAGGAGATTCCGATGAAAGAGGTGCGTTGGATTGGGATGAATTACAATGATATTTCAGTCATTCATAGGTGCAACAGATTCAAATGAAAGAGGTGTGTTACATACGTTGGACCTATTTAAGATTCCATAATGTATTGGTGGAAGTGTTAGTTCAAGGAAATATTTATTACATTGCAACATGCGTTACGAATTTTAAGGTGTCATGCTCTAGTTTAGCCCATGTCAAAGTTTATCACGCTCTGACATCAATAGAATGCATTCATATTCGTAGCCTGATATTTACAGTACATATGTCTGTATAACAACAAAACGATAATATTATAATGGTGGCAACAATTTCTGGCGGCATTGGTATCCGTTTAGTTTAGCTACAGAGTTGATGCAATTTAGTAGCTCATGCAAATATTAAGTTAAATAATAAGGACCAATGAAAAATATGAAATAAAAGATGTTTAAGTGCCTTCTATTTCCATGAACCTTGTAGATTGATGCTCAATTAGAGTTATTGGTGTAAAAAAGAAGGAGGATGGAGTGGAAGACGGTGTTGGAAATATTTTCATTGATGGAAAAGGAGACGTAAGAAATGGAGAGGCGCAAGGAAAAGGCTAGAAAAAATGCAAGGAGTAACATCAATGCAATGAGAAGCAAGGAACAAAAGAAAACAAAGGAGAAAAAGGAGGACAGGGAGTTGTGATAAATTGAAATGGTTTGATAATGTTGCAGAGGTTGCTATATTGAAGAATTTATTGTGATGTAAAATTGTAGATCTAGCTGAATTGTTGTGATGCAAAGGCAAGGCTCCAAGGCAAAGGAATAGATGCCGCAAATATTGTTGTGATGCATTGACGATAAATATTGTTATTTGATGTTGACATTAGATTGATGCATTTAATCATTACATGTGGCTGCAATTAATATTGGATGGAATATTTACTTTTGTGTTCTAATATTCAAAATTGGAAATGAATGAGTGGAGGCCAAAGGGTTAAGCCTATTCACTTCATATTCCTATGTGGGATACAAACAACCAAAAAACTATCTTTATGAAAGTTGTGATTTTGGAAGGCATGAAGAGGTTAGAGAATGGTATAATGTGAGGGAATTGATTGAGCTATATTTACTGGCACTTATGAAGCTGATGTGAAGCAGATTTGAAGAGAAGAAGATGAAAAAATGAAGATGGATGTATGAAGAATTTATGAGCAGGTAAAACAACACAATGTTATTTCTTGTTTGCATCAGGGGATGGTAGTATTCTTTCAATTTGTGGCTTGATAAATACCAAGTTGGAGTTGGTCGAGGTAGGAACCTCCTATGGGTTGTCGCCTATAAAACACATATGGGAGTTGGAGCTTCCTTGCATGTTGCAGCTTGTAGAAAATTGAGATAGTAGCCTCTTGTAGGTTGGAGCCTACAGAAAATGAGATGTAATAAGCAGTAGGAGCTTGCCTTTCCATCACACCAATAATAAAATTGTGGTTTTCTCCCTTTATGTGTTTCCACATATATCTGGTGTCAATATGTGTTGTTATCATGTGTTGATGTGATGTTTTGATTAACTTATTACTTGTTCTTCACATATTCAATAAGTTGGCTAGTATTTGTTAAGTTTCTCATGCAATGTTTTAGTTACTGAGATTAAGGAAAATAATTTTAATGTCGATGAATATACTAAACTGATTCACCCCCACCCCCCCCACACACCTCTCTGTTTAGTCAGGTTTTCATCAATTGGTATTAGAGCATGTTCCTTCTGCATAAGTCTAACAACTTGAAAGTAGATCTAGTTGAGTCATGGACTATCAAAGTGTACCCATGTTGAGTACAAGAAACTTTCATGAATGGAGAGATGAGGTAAAATATGAACTGGAAGATTATGGGTTTGGTGTATGGAAACTTGTATGTGATTGTTACTTCAAAGTCTCTCCCTCTTTGCAAGAAAACAATGGAATGCTAAAGAAAAAAGTGTCATGTATAACAATATTCATAATAAGGATCTTGATACAATAATATATTAACTTCTGCAAAATAAATCTGGGATAGATTGCAGCTCATGCATGAAGAGGCTAGAAACAACAACGTAGAGAATGAAAAGAGAAAGAGGAAAGGGAAAAACCCATGTCAAAAGGAAAGTGTTTAGTTAAACAAAATATCTACCTGTGTGAATGTGCCTAGCTCTTATGAATAAAAAACAGACAAAAATCAAGCTAGGCTTGACTTATCGTTGGCTAGTATAGAAAGATTGAAGAATGAAAACAATGATTTGAATAAACTGGTGCAGATATGTGATGAGAAAGAGCATGAGTACAAGGAGGAGATTATCAGCCTGAAGACACAACTGGAATAAGAAAGGAGACTAGTAGTGGCGATGAGTAGTAAAATCAAGGAGAGAGACCTACAGTGTAAGAGATTAGAAACTGAGGTTGATTCAGCTAGAAGTAAGTTAGAAGAAAATAATAGGTTGTGTGACCATCTAGAAGAGGACATTGTTGGACATTGGATGAACCAACACTCCACATGTGTTTCGTGACATGGACTAATCGCCTCTCATGGATCCTTACCTCTGGCGATGCGATCATTGACTAACACCTATAGGTTTTGGTTTAACAACAATCGTGATTCCCAACAAGTGGTATTAGAGCATATGTCACGAGTTCGATACACACCCGACTCATGTTGGGGGGGATATTGTTGGATATTGGATAAACCAACGCTCCCCATGTGTTTCGTGACATGGACTAACCACCTCTCATGGGTCTTTATCTTTTGCAATGTGATTGTTGACTAACACCTGCGGGTTTTGGTCTAACGACAATTGTGATTCCCAACAGATCTTGCCTCCACGAAGAATGCAGAAAAGGAAGACATTAATGATGATAATAGAGATGTTCGAAAAGGACTCGTAGGAGAAGGGACATGAACCATGATTAATAAAAAAGAAAATGAAAAAAAGCAGCAACATCAAAAGAAAATGAATGAGATGTAGAAAGGGTTCACTGTAAGAAGATCATTCTATCCCGATCATGAGTTGAACAAATTCGGAAGATCTCAAAGGAGATTCTTTTCTCCTGGGAAAAATATCAGTTGTTTTTCTTGTCATGAACGAGGACATGCTGCAGCAAAATATAAGACCAAGAAAATAAAGTTTAATCAGCAAAATATGAAGCAAATGAGAAGACCCCCTCAAGAAAGAAAACAAAAAAAACAGTCATTCACTAGGTACACAAATCATTTCCATAGTTACTATTATTTGCTCAATGAATTTGGACATAAACTTCTTGACTGTAAACTATATGAAAAAATGGGGCACAAAAAGACACACACCAACTCTGCCATACCTTGGTTAAAAAAGATGTTATTTATGTCACAAACTTTGACACAAAGCCAATGATTGCAGGCTATATACCCTAAACAATCCTAAACATATGACGGAAGAAAATCAAAGCAGACCAAAATCTAAATTAAAAATAAATGCGGACATTAGAAAACAACCTACCAAAATATGGAATAGGAAGAAAAATGATCATCCTATGATTTCAATAATATAATGGATTCATCATAATATCAAGGGTAGTTTCTCATGAAGCAATGAAAAGTCTTGTCAACATCCATGTTAAGACAATGTTCCTTAAAGACATGATTGGCCAATAAATGTGATTAAAAGGCTTTATGGGTTGTGTGTAGGGCATCATGACATTGTTATGAAAAGTAGGGAAATGTGAAAAAGACGAAAATCATATAAACATCAATTATTTTGAGGGTATAAAATTGGAAGGAGCTACTAGATATCCAATATTTTTTTTTTCATATCTAACTCAGGATTTTAAGTGGACCTAACAGTTGCCAAAATCCATCACTTTTAAAATACATTGGCACCACTATGTTTTGAAGCATTCCATGCTAACCCACATTGTATTTGAGTAGCTAAAGATGTGCTTCATTCATGACTCACTTTAACAAGTTTCCATTAAAAAAATCATCCATTAAAAAAATCAGATTCGTTTGGAGTACCAGAGATGATGGATTGAGCATAGAAAATATGATTTTTAAAGGAACGACTTGGGATGATAAAAAATCCTCCCAGGACTTGGCCTTGGATAAATTTGGTAACAAAATGCGAATGTGTAACACCCCTGACACAGTTTCAAAATATTCTTACACTAGTAAACACCTTTCACCTCAACATTGGTTGTTTACCAATGGAAACTGCACAAGTGGATATACCACTCTATATTATGAGTTAAAAATACCAAATGAAATAACTAAAGCGATATAAAGCGCCATTAAGTGGTTACATAAAGAAGATGTGATTCCTGCCAAAAAAAAAAAAAAATGAGTTGTATCGAAGGGATTTTGCATTTGGCACGAAATTGATGTTCTCATTGGAATGTACGCCTGGCCTATTTTTTTGAAACAAAGGCATATGGTGTCCATATGAATGAATATATTGACATCGATGGTGAAAATATTCTTTGGGTCGAAAAGAAAACTGAGACAAAAACAACATTTACAGGCAGGTTGGACCATCCTGTCACAAGAGGCATGCTAGCTGGGATTACTTGAATTTTTGTTTTCATAAAACAATACAATTAAAAAGCTAACATTCCAAGGACTATCGTTGAAATGGCTATCCTAGTTGGAATCGTTAACTATGAGGAGATAGATGTCACAAACTCTTGACAACGAGCTGAATAGAGAAGCACTAGCTATTTTTTGTAAACGTCAATGAGGAAAATGGTGTTCATACATATACACTGTAATCCCAGAGTAGAAACCTCAACTACGGTTCTGTATGGATAGACATCAAAATTATGCCAAGGGGAAGTGACCAATGGACCTGAATAAATAAACATTGTGGTTTCAATAGACAGGGTAAAGGAGATTCTGATGAAAGAGGTGCGTTGGATTGGGATGAATTACAATGATATTTCAGTCATTCATAGGTGCAGCAGATTCAAATGAAAGAGGTGTGTTACATACGTTGGACCTATTTAAGATTCCATAATGTATTGGTGGAAGTGTTAGTTCAAGGCAATATTTATTACATTGCAACATGCGTTACGAATTTGAGGGTGTCATGCTCTAGTTTAGCCCATGTCAAAGTTTATCACGCTCTGACATCAATAGAATGTATTCATATTCGTAGCTTGATATTTGCAGTACATATGTTTGTATAACAACAAAACAATAATATTATAATGGTGGCAACAATTTCTGGCGGCATTGGTATCCGTTTACTTTAGCTACAGAGTTGATGCAATTTAGTAGCTCATGCAAATATTAAGTTAAATAATAAGGACCAATGAAAAACATGAAATAAAAGATGTTTAAGTGCCTTCTATTTCCATGAACCTTGTAGATTGATGCTCAATTAGAGTTATTGGTGTAAAAAAGAAGGAGGATGGAGTGGAAGACGGTGTTGGAAATATTTTCATTGATGGAAAAGGAGACATAAGAAATGGAGAGGCGCAAGGAAAAGGCTAGAAAAAATGCAAGGAGTAACATCAATGCAATGAAAAGCAAGGAACAAAAGAAAACAAAGGAGAAAAAGGAGGACAGGGAGTTGTGATAAATTGAAATGGTTTGATAATGTTGCAGAGATTGCTATATTGAAGAATTTATTGTGATGTAAAATTGTAGATCTAGCTGAATTGTTGTGATGCAAAGGCAAGGCTCCAAGGCAAAGGAATAGATGCCGCAAATATTGTTGTGAAGCATTGACGATCAATATTGTTATTTGATGTTGACATTAGGTTGATGTATTTAATCATTACATGTGGCTGCAATTAATACTGGATGGATTATTTACTTTTGTGTTCTAATATTCAAAATTGGAAATGAATGAGTGGAGGCCAAAGGGTTAAGCCTATTCACTTCATATTCCTATGTGGGATACAAACAACCAAAAAACTATCTTTATAAAAGTTGTAATTTTGGAAGGCATGAAGAGGTTAGAGAATGGGATAATGTGAGGGAACTGATTGAGCTATATTTACTGGCACTTATGAAGCTAATGTGAAGCAGATTTGAAGGGAAGAAGATGAAAAAATGAAGATGGATGTATGAAGAATTTATGAACAGGTAAAACAACACATTGTTATTTCTTGTTTGCATCAGGGGATGGTAGTATTCTTTCAATTTGTGGCTTGATAAATACCCAGTTGGAGTTGGTTGAGGTAGGAGCCTCCTATGGGTTGTCGCCTATAAAACACATATGGGAGTTGGAGCTTCCTTGCATGTTGCAGCTTGTAGAAAATTGAGGTAGTAGCCTCTTGTAGGTTGGAGCCTATAGAAAATTAGATGTAATAAGCAGTAGGAGCTTGCCTTTGCATCACACCAATAATAAAATCGTGGTTTTCTCCCTTTATGTGTTTCCACATATATCTGGTGTCAATATGTGTTGTTATCATGTGTTGATGTGATGTTTTGATTAACTTATTACTTGTTATTCACATATTCAATAAGTTGGCTATTATTTGTTAAGTTTCTCATGCAATGTTTTAGTTACTGAGATTAAGGAAATAATTTTAATCTCCATAAATATACTAAATTGATTCACCCCCCCCCACCCCACACCTCTCCGTTTAGTCAGGTTTTCATCAATTGGTATTAGAGGATGTTCCTTCTGTATAAGTCTAACAACTTGAAGGTAGATCTGGTTGAGTCATGGACTATCAAAGTGTACCCATGTTGAGTACAACAAACTTTCATGAATGGAGAGATAAGGTAAAATATGAACTGGAAGATTATGGGTTTGGTGTATGGAAACTTGTATGTGATTGTTACTGCAAAGTCTCTCCCTCTTTGAAAGAAAACAATGGAATGCTAAAGAAAAATGTGTCATGTATAACAATATTCATAATAAGGATCTTGATAGAATAATATATTAACTTCTGCAAAATAAATCTGGGATAGATTGCAGCTCATGCATGAAGAGGCTAGAAACAACAATGTAGAGAATGAAAAGAGAAAGAGGAAAGGGAAAAACCCATGTCAAAAGGAAAGTGTTTAGTTAAACAAAATCTCTACCTATGTGAATGTGCCTAGCTCTCATGAATAAAAAACAGATGAAAATCAAGCTAGGCTGGACTTATCGTTGGCTAGTATAGAAAGATTGAAGAATGAAAACAATGATTTGAAAAAACTGGTGCAGATATGTGATGAGAAAGAGCATGAGTACAAGGAGGAAATTATCAGCCTGGAGACACAACTGGAATAAGAAAGGAGACTAGAAGTGGTGATGAGTAGTAAATCAAGGAGAGAGACCTACAATGTAAAAGATTAGAAGCTGAGGTTGATTCAGCTAGAAGTAAGTTAGAAGAAAAGAATAGGTTGTGTAACCATCTAGAAGAGGACCTTGTTGGACATTGGATAAACCAACACTCCACATGTGTTTCGTGAAATTTACTAATCGCCTCTCATGGATCCTTATCTCTGGTGATGCGATCATTGACTAACACCTATAGGTTTGGTTTAACAACAATCGTGATTCCCAACAAGTGGTATTAGAGTGTAGGTCACGAGTTCGATACACACCCGACTCATGTTGGGGGGGATATTGTTGGATATTGGAAAAACCAACGCTCCCCATGTGTTTTGTGACATGGAATAACCACCTCTCATGGGTCTTTATCTTTGGCAATGCGATTGTTGAATAACACCTGGGCGTTTTGGTCTAACGACAATTGTGATTCCCAACAGACCTTGCCTCCACGAAGAACGCAGAAAAGGAAGACATTAATGATGAGAATAGAGATGTTCGAAAAGGACTCGTAGGAGAAGGGACATGAACCATGATTAATAAAAAAGAAAATGAAAAAAAGTAGAAACATCAAAAGAAAATGAATGAGATGTAGAAAGGGTTCACTGTAAGAAGATCATTCTATCCCGATCATGAGTTGAACAAATTCGGAAGATATCAAAGGAGATTCTTTTCTCCTGGGAAAAATATCAGTTGTTTTTCTTATCATGAACGAGGACATGCTGCAGCAAAATGTAAGACCAAGCAAATAAAGTTTAATCAGCAAAATATGAAGCAAATGAGAAGACCCCCTCAAGAAAGAAAACAAAAAAAAAGTCATTCACTAGGTACACAAATCATTTCCATAGTGACTATTATTTGTGCAATGAATTTGGACACAAACTTCTTGAATGTAAACTATATGAAAAAATGGGGCACAAAAAGACACACACCAACTCTGCCATACCTTGGTTCAAAAAGATGTTATTTATGTCACAACCTTTGACACAAAGCCAATGACTACAGGCTATATACCCTAAACAATCCTAAACATATGACAGAAGAAAATCAAAGCAGACCAAACTCTGAATTAAAAAGAAATGCGGACATTAGAAAACAACCTACCAAAATATGGAATAGGAAGAAAAACGATCATCCTATGATTTCAATAATAAAATGGATTCATCATAATATCAAGGATAGTTTCTCATGAAGCAATGAAAAGTCTTGTCAACATCCATGTTAAGACAATGTTCCTTAAAGACATGATTGGTCAATAAATGTTTGTTTTCATAAAACAATACAATTAAAAAGCTAACATTCCAAGGACTATCGTTGAAATGGCTATCCTAGTTGGAATTGTTAACTATGAGGAGATAGATGTCACAAACTCTTGACAACGAGCTGAATAGAGAAGCACTAGCTATTTTTTGTAAACGTCAATGAGGAAAATGGTGTTCATACATATACACTGTAATCCCAGAGTAGAAACCTCAACTACGATTCTGTATGGATAGACATCAAAATTATGCCAAGGGGAAGTGACCAATGGACCTGAATAAATAAACATTGTGGTTTCAATAGACAAGGTAAAGGAGATTCCGATGAAAGAGGTGCGTTGGATTGGGATGAATTACAATGATATTTCAGTCATTCATAGGTGCAGCAGATTCAAATGAAAGAGGTGTGTTACATACGTTGGACCTATTTAAGATTCCATAATGTATTGGTGGAAGTGTTAGTTCAAGGCAATATTTATTACTTTGCAACATGCGTTACGAATTTGAGGGTGTCATGCTCTAGTTTAGCCCATGTCAAAGTTTATCACGCTCTGACATCAATAGAATGTATTCATATTCGTAGCATGATATTTGCAGTACATATGTTTGTATAACAACAAAACAATAATATTATAATGGTGGCAACAATTTCTGGCGGCATTAGTATCCGTTTAGTTTAGCTACAGAGATGATGCAATTTAGTAGCTCATGCAAATATTAAGTTAAATAATAAGGACCAATGAAAAATATGAAATAAAAGATGTTTAAGTGCCTTCTATTTCCATGAACCTTATAGATTGATGCTCAATTATAGTTATTGGTGTAAAAAAGAAGGAGGATGGAGTGGAAGACGGTGTTGGGAATATTTTCATTGATGGAAAAGGAGACATTAGAAAAGGAGAGGCACAAGGAAAAGGCTAGAAAAAATGCAAGGAGTAACATCAATGCAATGAGAAGCAAGGAACAAAAGAAAACAAAGGAGAAAAAGGAGGACAGGGAGTTGTGATAAATTGAAATGGTTTGATAATGTTGCAGAGATTGCTATATTGAATAATTTATTGTGATGTAAAATTGCTGATCTAGCTGAATTGTTGTGATGCAAAGGCAAGGCTCCAGGGCAAAGGAATAGATGCCGTAAATATTGTTGTGATGCATTGATGATAAATATTGTTATTTGATGTTGACATTAGGTTGATGCATTTAATCATTACATGTGGCTGCAATTAATATTGGATGGATTATTTACTTTTGTGTTCTAATATTCAAAATTGGAAATGAATGAGTGGAGGCCAAACGGTTAAGCCTATTCACTTCATATTCCTATGTGGGATACGAACAACCAAAAAACTATCTTTATAAAAGTTGTAACTTTGGAAGGCATGAAGAGGTTAGAGAATGGGATAATGTGAGGGAATTGATTGAGCTATATTTACTCACACTTATGAAGTTGATGTGAAGCAGATTTGAGGGGAAGAAGATGAAAAAATGAAGATGGATGTATGAAGAATTTATGAGCAGGTAAAACAACACATTGTTATTTCTTGTTTGCATCAAGGGATGGTAGTATTCTTTCAATTTGTGGCTTGATAAATACCCAGTTGGAGCTGGTCGAGGTAGGAGCCTCCTATGGGTTGTCGCCTTTAAAACACATATGGGAGTTGGAGCTATCTTGCATGTTGCAGCTTGTAGAAAATTGAGGTAGTAGCCTCTTGTAGGTTGGAGACTATAGAAAATTAGATGTAATAAGCAGTAGGAGCTTGCTTTTGCATCACACCAATAATAAAATCATGGTTTTCTCCCTTTATGTGTTTCCACATATATCTGGTGTCAATATGTGTTGTTATCATGTGCTGATGTGATGTTTTGGTTAACTTATTACTTGTTGTTCACATATTCAATAAGTTTGCTATTATTTGTTAAGTTTCTCATGCAATGTTTTAGTTAATGAGGTTAAGGAAAATAATTTTAATGTCCATGAATATACTAAACTGATTCACCCCCCCACCTCTTCGTTTAGTCAGGTTTTCATCAATTGGTATTAGAGCATGTTCCTTCTGTATAAGTCTAACAACTTGAAGGTAGATCTAGTTGAGTCATGGACTATCGAAGTGTACCCATGTTGAGTACAACAAACTATCATGAATGGAGAGATAAGGTAAAATATGAACTGGAAGATTATGGGTTTGGTGTATGGAAACTTGTACGTGATTGTTACTGCAAAGTCTCTCCCTCTTTGCAAGAAAACAATGGAATGCTAAAGAAAAATGTGTCATGTATAACAATATTCATAATAAGGATCTTGATACAATAATATATTAACTTCTGCAAAAGAAATCTGGGATAGATTGCAACTTATGCATGAAGAGGCTAGAAAAAACAATGTAGAGAATGAAAAGAGAAAGAGGAAAGGGAAAAACCCATGTCAAAAGGAAAGTGTTTAGTTAAACAAAATCTCTACCTGTGTGAATGTGCCTAGCTCTTATGAATAAAAAACAGACGAAAATCAAGCTAGGATTGACTTATCGTTGGCTAGTATAGAAAGATTGAAGAATGAAGACAATGATTTGAATAAATTGGTGCAGATATGTGATGAGAAAGAGCATGAGTACAAGGAGCAAATTATCAGCTTGAAGACGCAACTAGAATAAGGAAGGAGACTAGAAGAGGTGATGAGCAGTAAAATCAAGGAGAGAGACCTACAGTGTAAAAGATTAGAAGCTAAGGTTGATTCAGGTAGAAGTAAGTTAGAAGAAAAGAATAAGTTGTGTAACCATCTAGAAGAGGACCTTGTTGGACATTGGATAAACCAACACTCCACATGTGTTTCATGACATGGACTAATCACCTCTCATGGATCCTTATCTCTGGCGATGCGATCATTGACTAACACCTATAGGTTTTGGTTTAACAACAATCGTGATTCCCAACAAGTGGTATCAGAGAGTAGGTTACGAGTTCGATACACACCCGACTCATGTTGGGGGGGATATTGTTGGATATTGGATAAACCAACGCTCCCCATGTGTTTCGTGACATGGACTAACCACCTCTCATGGGTATTTATCTTTGGCAATGCGATTGTTGACTAACACCCGCCGGTTTTGGTCTAACGACAATTGTGATTCCCAACAGACCTTGCCTCCACGAAGAATGTAGAAAAGGAAGACATTAATGATGATAATAGAGATTTTCGAAAAGGACTCATAGGAGAAGGGACATGAACCATGATTAATAAAAAAGAAAATGAATGAGATGTAGAAAGGGTTCAATGTAAGAAGATCATTCTATCCCGAACATGAGTTGAACAAATTCAGAAGATCTCAAAGGAGATTCTTTTCTCCTGGGAAAAATATCAATTGTTTTTCTTGTCATGAATGAGGACATGTTGCAGCAAAAAGTAAGACCAAGAAAATAAAGTTTAATCAGCAAAATATGAAGCAAATGAGAAGACCCCCTCAAGAAAGAAAACAAAAAAAATAGTCATTCACTAGGTACACAAATCATTTCCATAGTTATTGTTATTTGTGCAATGAATTTGGACATGAACTTCTTGAATGTAAACTATATGAAAAAATGGGGCACAAAAGGACACACACCAACTTTGCCATACCTTGGTAAAAAAAGATGTTATTTATGTCACAACCTTTGACACAAAGCCAATGACTGCAGGCTATATACCCTAAAGAATCCTAAACATATGACGGAAGAAAATTAAGGCAGACCAAACTCTGAATTAAAAAGAAATGCGGACATTAGAAAACAACCTACCAAAATATGGAATAGGAAGAAAAATGATCATCCTATAATTTCAATAATATAATGGATTCATCATAATATCAAGGGTAGTTTCTCATGAAGCAATGAAAAGTCTTGTCAACATCCATGTTAAGACAATGTTCCTTAAAGACATGATGGGCCAATAAATGTGATTCAAAGGCTTTATGGGTTGTGTGTAGGATGTCATGAGATTGTTATGAAAAGTAGAGGTATGTGAAAAAAACGAAAATCATATAAACATCAATTATTTTGAAGGTATAAAATTGGAAAGAGCTACTAGATAACGAATATTTTTTTTTTTCATATCTAACTCAGGATTTTAAGTGGACATAACAGTTGCCAAATTCCATCACTTTTAAAATACATTGGCACCACTATGTTTTGAAGCATTCCATGCTAACCCACATTGTATTTGAGTAGCTGAAAATGTGCTTCATTCATGACTCACTTTAACAAGTTTCCATTAAAAAAAATCAGATTGGTTTGGAGTACGAGAGATGGAGGATTGAGCATAGAAAAAATGCTTGTTAAAGGAATGACTTAGGATGATAAAAAAATCCTCCCAGGACTTGGCCTTTGGATAAATTTGGTAACAAAGTGCGAATGTGTAGCACCCCTGACACAGTTTCAAAATATTCTTACACTAGTAAACACCTTTGACCTCAACATTGGTTGTTTACCAATGGAAACTGCACAAGTGGATATACCATTCTATATTATGAGTTAAAAATACCAAATGAAATAACTAAAGCGATATAAAGGGCCATTAAGTGGTAACATAAAGAAGATGTGATTCCTGCCACGAAAAAAAAACATAAAAAAATGAGTTGTATCGAAGGGATTTTGCATTTGGCACGAAATTGTTCTCATTGGAATGTACGCCTCGCCTATTTTTTTTTGAAAGAAAGGCATATAGTGTCCATATGAATGAATATATTGACATCGATGGTGAAAATATTCTTTGTGTCGAAAAGAAAACTGAGACAAAAACAACATTTACAGGGAGGTTGGACCATCCTGTCACAAGAGGCATGCCATCTGGGATTATTTGAATTTTTGTTTTCATAAAACAATACAATTAAAAAGCTAACATTCCAAGGACTATCGTTGAAATGGCTATCCTAGTTGGAATTGTTAACTATGAGGAGATAGATGCCACAAACTCTTGACAACGAGCTGAATAGAGAAGCACTAGCTATTTTTTGTAAAGGTGTAGTCATTGGTGAAATTGCCATTGTTGGAGATAGAGTCTCAATGTTGCAGGGTGTGACTTTAGGGGGCACAGAAAAGGATATTAGTGATCGAAATCCCAAAATTGGAGGAGTTCTAACTGGAGCTTGGGAAACAATTTTTGGAAACCTAACAGTTGGTCAAGGTGTCATGATGGTTGCATGCTCTCTTGTTATGAAGGATGATGGAAAACATCATATTTCAACGATGGATATGTGGGCTAATATTACAATGGTGTGGTATTTTATATGTGCAGATACAATGTTAATAGTGCGTTACTATATGACACCACCCTCCAGGACACTGGAGAATAGTGATGCGAAATCATTTAGCACCCTACCGATGTCTACACTCTCAATAACACTCTCAGAGCTTTATTGAAGTTGGAAGTAAATCAGATTTATTAGAAAGCTATAGCACCTAGGTCGATATGGAGAGGTGGTTCACTTAGTCATGCCGACCGCACATCCTTACAGACAATCCATAGGTTTTTGATTACGAAAACCCAAGGTTGAGGGGGCATGAGACACATTGTCATTGGGGAACTTCAAGTGATTGGTTATTCAAGAAGTATTGAATTTCACAATGTTTCTAACGGATAGAGGGATGCCACAACTACAATTCCCGAGATTTCTGCTTACTGGGCGGTCAATGAACAGAGGGCTAGTAAATGAATAGAGGGGGGATGGGGTGGTTGAACTCGAGGCTGGCCGAGCTAAATCGAGGCTGGTAGAACCCGAAGATGGGGATGGATGGAGATGCATGGCTAGATGGATAGATGGCTGCCTGAAGGAGCTAATATCATTTTGATCCCTTATGTTTCATATAGAAGAAAAGTGGGGCAAGGTGATGGCATTGTTTCAAAGAAGGACAAGGATCAAAAGCTACTAGCTGAGAGGCTTATGACGCTCAGTTTTACTTACTTGAAATAATTGAACTCAACTAGCAACTAGCTTTCAGTCGGAAAATGAGATAATTCAGACTAAAGCCCTCTTTATTATTAGGGCAATGTCTTTCCCACACACTCCAATCCCGGCTACTAAAGAAAAGTTGCGTATCAAGATGCGAACGTGGCCTATCGGGATGGAAAAATGACTAGTGGGAAGGTGGCCTTCCTTTCATGTTGATGGATTTTCTTTTTACTGAAGATTGGCCTTTCATGAACCTTCTACTATTGACTCCACGGATAGGGCTAGGAGCACTTTGATGGTGTAGCAGAAATACCAACTAGAACGTTTCAATCTTGTCATGGTCTACTCGAACCATTCCCACTCCCCTCGACTTGATGAATTTACTAGTTTTGCCAAGTACCTGAAATTGGTTACGTCCATCCATGATCGAAACCTTTCGATCGAATTCTTATTACTATTAGTAGAGGCACGCGCCTGAATTACTAAAAACAAAAAAAAAAGGGAAAGAAACACCAAAAATAGATTTCACTTCACTAACAACGGGGTCGAAAGGTTCGGTCAGACGATGCGGAGCGAATTATCGACCCGGATGCATCATAATAGTTCGACATAGATAAAGCCGATAGAAGCCATAGG
This sequence comes from Pinus tabuliformis, assembly GCA_031772625.1. Classification (NCBI taxonomy): domain Eukaryota; kingdom Viridiplantae; phylum Streptophyta; class Pinopsida; order Pinales; family Pinaceae; genus Pinus; species Pinus tabuliformis. The sequence goes on along the minus strand of CM062806.1, from coordinate 704,801,683 downwards.
CCTGGATTTGGTACGTGAAACTGACTTCGCCCGTTACTGGTTGGAATGCAGACATTCATTCCGTTACCGGTTAGAATGCATACATTCATGGAAATTCTTTTCCCATAGTCAATGCCGGTTTTCCACCACTTGGTATCACATAGCATATCCCCGGTTTCCTCATATCCAGGCGCAGGAATTGCAGATTCGTCATCAGATGCGGTAGGAGGAACCAATTCATTCTCACTACCGGCATTCACATACGCACTCACCCTTTCCTCCTTAAGGCCCAACTGGATGATGCGTTGAGAGTTTTTGAGCTGTTGGCATATATATTATAGTGGCGCATTATATCAATAACAGGGGCAATTGATAACCAATACATGTTGGAATATTAATTCCAACTGCAGGCAGCGTGGACGCGGATGTGGACAGCGACGGCAGCCAGTCAGTTGCCGACTCAGCCAGCACGCAGCAACAAAACCGCTTCAGCAAAACCACTGACACATATCGGACCGCCTTTCTTGCAATTGTGGTTTTCGTACATGTATTAAATAACCTTGGGTAGAGTAAAATCAAACTTCTGTTTTGACCGCCAACTTGTCAGCGAATTAATGAATTACCTTCACCATGGTAAGAATTAAATGGCATTCGTAAATGTTGGTGAAGTTTTTATTTTTACGGAAGTATGGAAGGTAAAAACAAAAGGTTTTATCGTGCTCTTTTTTTTTTTGTGGTTGACTATCAAATGAAATGAGAGAAGCAGCGGCGGTCATAAAAAAAAATCTCAACGCACAGCAATGTGAATGCAACCAGCGCGATGGTTGAATGGAAATAGGGATAACTTATCGAATAAAAACCATAGTTACCAAGTTTGAATTTGAATTCCGATTCAAATTCGATACGATACGATAAAAATTCGGATGGAAAAATTTCAATTCTGAAAAAATTCGAGAGTATATATCTTAAGCATTTAAATATACATACTCTTTTTCTTATAACAATAATGTATTGTCATTTTCTTCCTATTCATTTTGATAATTAATACATATTTAAAAATGAAATATTGAAAGCTTATTTTTATAATATCTAAAAAACAATTAATTATTAAAAAATTTACTCTTCACTTACTCTTCAAGATTTTCTCAAATTATTTCTTTTTCTATTATCTCAGCGTTTTAAACTCTTTGAGATAACACTAAAATTTAAAATTTCCATTTCCTACGTCCAATCGGGCTGCTATCTCTTCAACATTTTGCTCCTAATTTTTTTTCATGATATTTAAAATATCAATTATTTTTATAAAAACTACTGTTCAAAATTTCCTCAAATTATTTCTCCCTTCTATGATCTTGGTTTTTTAACATCTTTAACACAACACTGAAATTTAAAACTCTAAATTTTCTCAGTTGAATAACCTTTCCATTTCCTACCTGCCCACAGCTATATTTTCAAGATTTTAGTCAAAATATTTCTTTCCTTATTTAATTTTTTCAGCTTTTTAAACTCTTTGAAACCATACTGAAATTTACAACTCTTTTCTCAATCTTGCAAACTTTCCATTTCCTGCCTTCGATCCCGCAGCTATCTATTTTGTACTATTTTATAAATCCTTGAGATAAACTAAAAACCATAAAGCTAAACTAACTCTAAATGAAGCTACACGAACGGAATCGAATTTTCATCGAATTATTCGATGTACTAATCGAATTCCCGAATTTCCGTAGTTTTTTGTCCGATGCGGACGAATTTGGTAGCTATGATAAAAACCAGGGTGAATGCACAGTGGTGAATAGATTATAAGTTGACTTTTGTGAAGAGACTTGAGTTTCATCAACCGTCTTGAATATTTAATAATGGAGTTGGTGTTGGAACAGTGAACGACAATATATTAAATGAGGTTATGAACAAGCAAAATCTCCATCATTGACTGACACTTTGAATTTTGATCAGAAATTATTCTGGTTATATCCCTCATATTCGTCAGCATCCTTAATTCGGGGAATCAGCAACTTAAGCTCAGGGCATGTTCCATGGTAGCTAACCAAGGGTATCGCCGGCACTCAAGAAAAATCCAATTCTGAAGATCAAATCTTTCTTTTCGTGTAGAGATGTGACCTCTGACTGACAAGATTGAAAATACAGGAAATCCCCCACTGATTATCAACGGTGAAGTTATGTCTTTTCGTTGCGGCTTTTCTCCTACTTTTTGCTTCATCAACTACTTCCTAGTCGTTGAAAACTTCTAGTGATTCAATCCCGGGTGGTAAACGAAGTGTCAAATACTTGGGTTTTTAGTTCCTCGAAGCATTTGGTCGCCTCTCCCTGGGATTTTGCAGTCATGGCTTTGTAACTATTTTGCTAAAATTGTTTATCTGGAACCCTTTGGGCCTTTTCTATTTATATCTACAGGAGCAACAACGTTATATGGGAGAAGAATATTTGCATGCTCGATGGAAAGGTTATGTGCAGTGAACAGAACTAAGAATCTTCTCATCGTTGCAGCTGGTAACGAGGCTTCTCATCGCTGAATCTAGTAACCAAGCACTCATTTCCGCATTTAATTTCAACAACCAAACAGTTCTTCCACAACGTGCTTGTTAATACAATGTGGAGAGTAGCGTATGCACTGTGATGGAGAGTACATATGAATACATAGCATTCATGGTAAACCCAACATATTATACACAACATATAAGTAAAATTCAGTGTATTAATAAACAACATAGGAGCATATTGGTATGCAGTGATTGGAGCAGCATATCGGATTACACTGAAAATGTATTGGACTCGAGCTTTTGAAATTGCTACAAACCCACACCTCAAACACACATTCAAGAGGATTGTTCAAGGGTGTCGAAGCCTTTGTTGATTCCTTATTGTTGGTAATCAAGACTCTGGAAGAAAATATGAATTATTGGTTTAAATCATCATTCAAGAGAGTCTTATTCGTGATTTAATGTGTTTCTTTTAAATGGCTTTAATATTATATGTGGTATTAAATATGCTACATTTTTCTAATATCAAGCAGTCCTCAATATAATGTATTTATAATTCATACCATGTTTTCCTTATAGTGTTCTCTCAACAATATTCTTGTTCAGAGTGCTGTCACAACAATATTTTGCGCCACTCTTACAATGTTTATATGTCATATAGAGCAACGTTCACCTTGGAGCGGCATTTATTCAATATGGAGGAGCCCTAATAAGCTATTTGGAGTATCATTTATTCAATATGGAGGAGCCCTAATAAGCTATTTGGAGTATCATTCATTTAACGTTTGTATAAAACAATACATTGCAGGTTATAATGCATTAATGCAATAATGACAGCTACACTGAGGACTATTTTACAAGCTACAATACATTTGTAACCCCCCTTGCCATTGATGTCAAAGGGGGAGGTAATCACAGGAAGGAAGACACTTCTTAGAAAGAAAGGGGGAGATTGTTGGAAATATTGTCATTGATGGCAAAGTTGCAACAAGCAAAGGAGAAGCTCAAGGCAAGGAGCAGCAACAATGCAAGGATAAGTAAGCAACAAAAAAAAGAAAAGGAGCAGAAGAAGGAGGAGTTGTGATACATTGAAATGTTTTGATAATGTTGCAAAGATTGCTATATTGAAGAATTTATTGTGATGTAAAATTGCTGGTCTAGCTGAATTGTTTTGATGCAAAGGCAAGAATCCAAGGCAAAGGCATAGATGTTGCAAAGATTGTTGTGATGCATTAATGATAAATATTGTTATTGATGTTGACATTAGGTTGATGCATTTAATCATCACATGTGGCTGCAATTAATATTGAATGGATTTTTTTTTTTGTGTGTTCTAATATTCAAGATTGGAAACGAATAAGTGGAAGGAAAAGAGTCAATACTCTTTTCATATTCCTAAGTGGGATACAAGCAACCAACAAACTATCTTTATAAAATATGTAATTTTGGAAGGCGTGAAGAGGTTAAAGAATGGGAGAATGTGAGGGATCTTATTGAGCTATTATGAATTAGTTACGTGGCACTTATGAAGCTGATGTGAAGCAAATTTGAAGGGAAGAAGATGAAGAAATGAAGATAGAGATATGAAGAATTTATGAGCAAGTAAACCAACACATTGTTATTTCTTGTTTGCATCAGGGGATTGTAGTCTCCTTTCAAGTTGTGGCTTGATAAATACCCATTTAGAGCTGGTTAAGGTAGGATCCTCCTGTGGGTTGTAGCCTACAAAAAACATATGGGAGTTGGAACTTCCTTGCATGTTGCAGCTTGTAGAAAATTGAGGTAGCGGCCTCCTGTAGGTTGGAAACTATAGAAAACCAGATGTAATAAGGAGTAGGAGCTTGTCTTGACATCGCAACAATTAAAAAATTGTGGTTTTCTCCCTTTATGGGTTTCCACATATATATGGTGTCAATATGTGTTGTTATCATGTGTGGATGTGATGTTTTCATTAGCTTATTACTTGTTGTTCACATATTCAATATGATGGCCATTATTTGTTAAGTTTCTCATGCAATGCTTCAATTAATGAGATTAAGGAAAAGAATTTTAATGTCCATGAATATACTAAATTGACTCACCCCCCGCCCCCTTCTCAGTTTAGTCAAGTTTTCATTAGAATGTGGTAAAAAAGAGACAATTTTGGGCTTCAACACTTGTCATGATGGATTTTATATAGAAGGGTAGCTCATTGACTCCTATACATGACTCTGTTGAGAATTATTTTGATAAGCATGATGAAAGCATATGGAAAGAGAGATTGGCACTCCTGTTGTTTTGGTAAAGTTTTATTGAATGACCTAACTCAATCTCATTGATCATGATAAGAATGGTAGCCTTGATGTTAGAGGTATAACTATGAGATTGATATTCTAGATCTCTTACTTCCTGTGGTCATATCTTGATGGCATATGGTAAAGCTAAATACCCTAACTTGATGAACTGATTTGATAGAAAGTGTTATTGTGTTCATAATCTCTGAGATATGATGTTGCATCTATATATTTCTTTGAGTCTAACCATTGATGAAAGATTGATGTCATAACCATGATAGGTATATGTTTATGATATACCAGATTTGTTATTGTTTGACTCTAGTAGAGACAGGTTGATGACATAGATTCCCATTCAGAGGGAGAATCTCTTTTCAAGAATCTTACTCTTATTACCATTTGAATTCTATACCGTTGAAGTATGATTTATGTTCATATGACATAATTGATCTACAACAAAGTCTTAGATCTGAAGCTTGTACATAAATTAGGTTTTCTTCTTCAGGCACAAGCACTGAACTAGGAAATCTCATCCCTAAACGCATGCATGCTCATGCCTATTTAGCGTTCAGGTATCTAAAGACACTCCCATGGTAACCTGAAGGGAGCATCTAGGGGTTTGACTACAGTTAACCATCATCTGAATCTTTATGAAATTGTCCAAACTTTGAATCAAGGTGTCTCTGACATATTATGTCATTGTAATTTGATTTCTGAAGTTGATGGGTTAAATTTTTTATCACATAAAATGAAGTATCTTTCTTGAAATCATGATGGTCACCGGTAAGATGTCAGTTCCATAGTTGTGTTGCAGATAACAAAATCTAGAAGTAGGAAAATCTTGAATGTTTTCCATATCAAGAACATGCAGACTAAACTTGTGTTTGCAGGTGACCGGGACATAGATATAGATATGTCACTATGTTTATGCTACACGAGGTTGGCATGATTTGGATGATCAATATAGATGAACAATCTTTAGTGTTGTGCCATGATACTTGACAATAACTTGGAATTTTGAATTGATGACTGCGATATGTTTTGACTATAGATCTCTCTACGATAGAAATTTGGAATTGACTTGATGTCTAATGATTTGATCTAACGATTATTGATTTTCCATGATATCTATGCTATGTAAGAACAATGACTTATGTGGGTATTCATAAATTGGCCTCCTCATTCCTAGCACAATCGTTGAGTTATTGATAGTTTTGATTCAGCATGAACATGGAACCTACTTGACTCATCCTTGGTGTATGCATTTTCACCTAGTGACATAAATGACTTGTATTATGATTATGAGAATGAATTGATAAAATTCAGATTGATAATGCATGGTTTATGACTACTTGTTGGCATGATGAATAAATGAAGTAAATATGTGGTATGAGCTCCACCTCTCCTGGTTAAAATAATTGATACCGCGATGTTGATGACTTTGATAATGGTTGTGATCTGACTTCTAAACTTTGATAAGCTAACTTTGCTGATGTGATGGTACAACATTGATTTATGTAAGTTTGATTATGTTGGCTTAGAAAGGAATTATGCTTAGAGAATTTCATGAAGCAAGCTCCCCGATCCAGATATGTCTATATTTGACAGTTATCTGATGAATTCAGGATGATGAGTTCCAAGTTATAGCTTTTACTTTTATTATGGTTTTGGTTTTATATCCTCATGGTCTTCTCTTGATAGGAGATGAGCCTATGATGATATGAATTAGAGGGATATAGATTCTAAAGATCAAAATGATATATCATGGCATGATGAATCGATTTCTCAAATTTCAAAAATAAATTCTATATTGAAAAGTTATTGGAAAATGTTTTTTAATAATGAAAATAAAAATCCTTGTATACTCTGATTTGAAGTTCTAACATTTTGTGGAAATTGACGTGGTATGCGACTGTTGATTAAAGCATTGATTTTCTATTTTGAACATCCATATATATATATATATATATATATATATATATTTGCATAGAACCTGAATAAATTCGTGAGTGAGTTGCTTCATTGACATAGAGTTTACACCGAGCATCCTTTGAAATATCTACATGAGATATTCTGTTTTTGAGGCTGAGATATTTCTCCTATAATATGTGACTACATGAATGTATTGTTGTTTATAGGTACTTTTGTTAAGCGCATTTTGATTATTCTTTAGTATGATATCTTCCATGATATCCTGGACGACAGGTCCATAATATGGTTGAGGATGAGTACAATGTTGCTAGCATGACTTGTTGTGAGGTAGGATGAAGGAGCCCCTTAGAGAGTTGTCTGAGCATCATCTGGATATGAAATGGATACATTGTGATGACATAGTGTGATATCTAATTGGTAGAAAATCCCATATCTATAGTTGGGACTAAGATACTCTCATATATTGAGACATTGTAGTTGTTCAAAATAGGCTCAGGATTTTGGTTGACACCTCCTTAGGAGGGAGGACGATTATGGTATCCTTTTGTGATTTATATGATTATTTATGTTCTAACATGATATTTCATTTGATGTCCTATATATATAGGAAACAATTGCTATTGAGATATCATGATAACAAATATGAGTATGATGAGATCAATGCTAATTGAGGACACTGAGCCAACTCTTCCTCCCTATCTAAGCTCCCAGGGTGATGAATTGAGATGGAGCGCTCATGGGGTTGAGGGAAATCTCAACAATAGGGTATGACCCTTATCTATTACCCATAGGGTTGGAAATGCTTCTCCCCTGCCTTCGTAGGGTTGGGGAATGTTGATCCCCTACTTGGTCTTTCCAGAGTATACCATAGTTGGGATCATAACCACAAGATGGGCTTGTTGGGAATACCGCTTCTCGTTTGGCCAACGAGTTGAGAGTGTACTTGGGGTGTACAACCCAAGTCGATTCTGATTCAAGTGCATACCACATGACTATTCAGGTTCATCGATGGGAAAATTAGTAGGCAATATGATGGGTTGATATAACTCTATGCGATTCCAGCTGGAGATTGAGCTCCTTGATGAGATCCCAAGGTCGAGATGTGCTCTCTTTTGTGTTTGGATACCTATTTCTAGATATGGGGTTGTAGATATATACCTCCCCCATGAGATTCTGGGTCGAGACGTGCTCCTCGATGTGGTTACAGTTTGATATGTGATCCTTGATGATATGCTCTCTGATGATGATTGATGATATTATCCCGTTGGCAGAGATTTTAGGTAGCAGCCTGATGGATAGAGGATGGTAGCTTAATCTCCCCTCAGGTAAAAAATTCTTCTTCTTATAGCTTCAAGAATGTTCAACACATGAGCAGGAACAATCAAGAAATAAGCAGGAATAAGCAAGGGATAGATCAAGATGTACATTGATGATTTGTGATGATGAGATAGTTGAGGTGGTCATCACATGATGACTACATAACATAGATGATTAGGGATGATAAGTCATGACACTTGAAGACACAAGAATGTCAAATTGATCGATGGATAGATATTGGTAGTTGGATTTCTCCCTAGTTGAGAGGGAGTGTTAATTTTTGCAACTGTGGTCAAATTTCACCTTGGACAACTTAGATAACTGAGATGATGGTTGAATTATATTCATCATTTTTAGAGGACCAAAATCGACCTAAATATCACTTTGTTTGGACAACTAAAATTTGGTTTTTGAATTTATTTATTCAGTCATGTATATTGGGTTTGGTCGGCCCTAAGCACATGTTAAATTTGACAGGTTGGCCTCAATCTGAAGTGGACTCTCATGAAATCCTATAAATAGAAGATACCTCAATCTCATTTGGACACATTTTTCAATCCATCTTCTCTTCTCTTATTGTCTTGTTTCACATAGGTCTATCGAAGGAAAGTTCACACAAGGGTCTGAAATCTAAGGGATGATGCTTGCATCGATCTAGAGTTTTCTGATTCGTATACATTGGCACAGAACTGGACATTTTAGTCCTTAGACACTAGCACACAGTGGTCAATAAAATGTCCAGAGAGCCCTCGACGATGGCACAAAATCCTATGGGAGCATCTTGGGTTTCAAATGAATATCTAGAGGTGCAGTCCCTGGACGCTAACACAAGGTGGTCCTGAGAGCATCTTGACAGTATTGGATGCATGCACAGTAACTGGAAGAGAGCGTCTGAGGTTGTTAAGTACATATGGTTAGTTGATCCCTAGATGGACACACAAAATGTTCTAGAAAGCATCTGGGCTACCATAGATGTTGACATACAGTTCATAAAGAGCATCGAGGATTGTTATAGATGCTTGCACAACCCCTCCTCCCTGTGTCCAGGACTCAAAGATGGGATTTCAGTATTCCAAAGATTCCACTCAGTGAAAACAATGTTCAGCACAATGACAACAATATCCAGCAGTTGACTACAGTCAGTGACAACACATTACAACCATCAGAATGAGGGTTTTGATTATAAGCATGATTAGATTTATTTCATGGATATCATAGTATTTTGCTGCATCGATAAATTTATGGATCATTGTACTCTCTTTTTTCTGAATTATTTGATGATGATCTAAGAAGAATATTTGCAAGGGTTTTCCCCATAGTGGGTTTTGCCCTGGTCTTGAACCAATCCTAGTGTCCCTATTTGTGTGCATGATTTTCTTCTATTTTTCCTTAATGTTTCATTGCATTGATGATGATGATGTTGCTATTTCTATATATTTGCATATGTTGATGAATAATGGTGTAGATATGAATAATGTAATGATTATATGGGGTGAACTTAATGTATTAATGAAGAAATGAAATTATCAAAGCAAAGAACAATGTAGCCCTATGAAAGAATAACATGAAGTACTAGATTCCATAGGGCTACTCCCTCTAAAACTAGATTCCCTTTGGGTTTCGATCTCCCCGTGGGAAATATTGCTGCTCCTCAGTCTATCAATATCAATGATCACAACTCCTTTTTGTGTCACCAAAAATTGGTTCACTGATCTTCCCACTAGCAACCTTCTAGCTCCATTAAGAAGTTTTCACACAAGGTCTTTTGTATATGCCCTAAACTAGGGATCCATAACTCTATCTCCTAACGGATCATTAGTTCTTCCATGATCATTGTACATGAGGACTTCAAGGACTGGCTCTAATTTGGATCATGCTCCGATACCATGAGGAAATTAATGTGTAGATTCAAAACTGCTCATTAAATTTTCTAAATCACAAGACTAGAAGCTACTCTACTGATCTAAAGAAGTAAAATCATGATCAAGAACAAAAAACATTAACATGCATCAAGATTAAACAAACACACACATATATTTATCTAGAGGAAAGAATCTCCTCAAAACCCCTTACTGTATGTATTTCACTAATCAAAGAATCAAAATGAATACAATATGCATTGCTCAAGCTTGAGCTCGACCTCACCTGTATCTTCTATAATTTGCTTGATTGACTGAACATAGCTAATACTTAGCCAATTTTCAATCCCTCCAAGCTCCTAATTCCTTGTGATTTTCATATGGGAATTAAGCCCTTATTAATTAGGAAATTCCCTCATCTAGATTGTGCAATTATTCTAGGTCCTTCCTCTAACTTCATGCACCACCTCTACACATTGGAATAGTTACAAATGATAGTACATTTCCTTGGAATCTCCATCTCAATTGGGTAACTCGAATTCTCCGCATGCATGCATGAGCTATCTGAGACTTATTTATCAGTTATCTGGTTAATAAATGAGTGTGGATGAAGTTCCACTTCCACAACTTGTCATTCCACTAGTTCCTCCAACAGTTAAAACTAGTTTAACTAACCATAACTCAATTTAATTGAATTAAATTTCTACCATTGAAATTAAATCAACCTAGGCTCCTAAAATTTAGGAACCCACTGCACACAACTGAACTACATGTCCCTAAATAGAATTAACTAATATAACTAAGTGATAACAACCATGTCACCTCATTCAACTCATCCAAGATATATGTTGATATGGAATTTAGAATTTCCTCAGTTTAATTCGAGAAAAAATAAATTGAGACTTTTCTTTCTGCATTTTCAACAAATTGAGGGATTAGAAAGAATCGTTAAAGAAGTCTAAGAAAGAACGTAAAAGATAACAACCTAGTTTGAGTCCAATTAAGCATTCAAATTCCTTATTCAAGATGAAAGCAAAGGTTGAAATCAAGCCATATCAAAATTATATTGATTTTTTCAAGTTAAAACAATAGTTGCAATACTTAGAGTTTTCTTTTAGTGTTCACTACATAGAGGAAGAGAAAAAAAAATCATTTTCTCATCTGAAACTAGAGGGCCATTGTTGACCTAGTGGGAAAGCCACACAAAATCCACGAGGATAGAGGGGGATCCTTTAGTGACTAAGTGGGAGGATTTTAGAACTCTCATAAAGGCCTCGTTCTACCTAATTAGTTTTGTAAAGGACCGGTGGATTTGATGGCATTACTTTAGGAATAGGCAGGGGCATAGTGTATAAGAGTAAACCACAAATTTTAAGAATATGGCAATAACATTGGGTTAAGGGCCTTTCAACTATCTCTTGATTACTTAATAGATAACTAAGAAGTTGTACATTTAATTGTCAAACAAGTATTTGTATGGAACTTGTGAACTATCATGAACCATATATACTAATACAATCTATTAAGTGCAAATGTGATTATAGTATTAATTAAATATGGTATTTTTGGGTGTTTTAATGTTGTTTCTCAAGTCACTTAATCACACTTTTAGTAAACTGAAAGGCTCCTATTTAAGAATTTGAAATATCATTCTTCACACTTGCACAAATGGAAATATAATAGTTGAAACTTGTAGGAATTGAAATACTAATACAACACTATTACATAAAGGTAATTAACTCTTTGTTGGAAAGTAAACAAATAGAAAGGTAATTAACTCTTTGTTGGAAAGTAAACAAACAGAAAGGAAGTAAATCACTTTGCTAGAATTAGGAAACACATAGGAAGAAAAATAAATAGGTGACTTGATCAAGCTAACTAATCATTCATAAACATTGCAATTGAAATATCCATGAATTGAGAAAACACTGCAAGATATGTTATCTACTTGACATGATGAATCAAGGTTAACACTGTAGAATTTGGAAAGCATCATGGATCTCTGCTTAAATCTATCAACACACAAAATTCTAGAAGATAAAGTAAACGACTTAATGAGTCACAGAAGAACTAGTAACTAAGAGAATAGAGAAAATGATAAAAAAGTTACAAGAAATTAGGAAACAAGGTAAGTAATCATATCAACTAAGATGTTATTGAAATTATAAATTACGTTAACTAAAATAGATGAATTACTTGACTAAGGAGGGTGCCCTACCTCCTTAGGTGAGGCATTGATTAAACTTGCCATAGAATGCTTATATTAGCAACACATTACACATAGGGAATCAAACACATGAATCAACAAGAATCCCATTAATAATAGTCACAATTAAAATAATATTTCTTAAGTTACTTCCTTTTTCTCTACTACTATCCCTGCTCGTGCAGAGCAAGGTATATATACAATATTCAATCTTTCAAATTGATCATAAAATCAAGATAAAACCATGAGAATATTTGATTATCGTGTTTTTCTCCTCCATTACAATGACATAACAAAAAGATAAAAAAAAATCACATTCGTTAAATCACCTAGCCACTACAATATGCAGGAACTTGGGTAAAATATATTATGGCGAGGCTCTCCACAGTAGATAACCAACTGCCCCTTGTCATTTCCTTTCTTGGGCAATTGGCAGTGATAGGTTGTGAGCTCGATAGTTGGTTGCACTTATGCTACTACAACTATCCATACGGTTGTGATCAGTAAGGAGTTGTAGTAGTTTATCATTGGTGTGTTGAGGTGTTAAAAAATCAATAGTTATCCATGTTGCAACATTAATAGTCCAATATGTTGCAACACTAGTACTCGACCATGTTGTAGTGTTGATAATCCACATGTTGCAGCATCAATGGGGTGTTGTAGTAATGGCATGTTGGAGGTGTTGCAATAATGATGTGTTGGAGGTGTTGAATAAATGGCGTGTTGGAGGTGTTGTAGCACAACAATCCCAAGTGTTATAGAAACATAACTATGTTGCAACAACTTAAAGTTGTTGCAGTAGTTGAAATTTCTCAACTCCTTTTTTGTCACCTCCAAGGATACCTATATGGGTTTGCCTTTGCGAAAAATGCATTGTTCTGAAAAATATGGGCTATAATATGGCAGGAGGATGGAAAATATGTATCAAATTTTTTTTTTTAATGGGTGCTAAAATGATTCCAATTTGGGTTTCCACCATCTCACCTTAGCCAAAAATGTTGCATGCGCTAATGCAACTAAACATTTAGTCTGAATAAAAGTGAGAGTGACTCCCATGGAGGTTGTTGATGTTGTATTCAACCTCCCCTATGTCATGGACAAATAAATAATGTTCTCTTCTCACAATATCTCTCTAAAGGAAGCCTCTTCATTGTTAGACATGTCATAACAAATTTGATATTTTGGGGCTAGTTCCTAAATAATGTAGTAAAACTTGAGTTCTATCCATTTATTCTCACAAATTTCCATACATCTGATGTACCTTTGTGTTTTTTCCAAAGGAAATGCGAGGTTTTCAGGATTGAATGGATATTTTTGGTGCATATTTTCTGTGTCTTATTTCCATCATAGAATACATCCCTCTACATGTATTTTGGAAAACAACTTTATTTTTATCATAGAATGATCAATAACTTCATATCTGTTGCGAGCCATGAGCTGAATTGTGCAAATTAATAGGAGTTTACCCAACTCAAATGTGTGATGAGGGAAATCTTAGGTCTTTAGTATTCTCCTATAACCCATATATTAAAATTGTTGTTATTCTTAAATACTCAATCAACAATTATCTAGTTACCATAAATGTTCAAATATGACACAAAGGCTATTAAGTGGATATCCACCACAAAGTGGTTAGAGTTCCCTTTTGGATTGCGATGCTACAAAACATTATTGTTGTATATTTCACACACCAAGTTATATTCTTCATTAGTGTCTCCATAATAGGTCTCTAAGGTGGTCATTGTAGAAGTTGTCTCATAAATATTACTAGTTATCAATGCTTTCCTCTAAAACATGAGATAGTTTTCTTACATTTATGTGTAGATAGGAGATGATGCCCTATAGTTGTAGGCAAAATCTACTAGTAAGAAATCTCTATTTTCTCAAGTTCTATCTTGTCCACCTTTCTATGTATTTTGAAGGCCTTCTCTAGTTCTTCTTCCATCTATTTCTTCTATTGATCCCACTTAGCCCTGTGGGATTCTAGATGTCTCTAAGGATTTTGATATCCTGGTGATGCTCTCCTACTAGTAGAATCCCTTATTTGTAAGATCCCATCATCTTTTTCCACTTATCATCATTGGAATTTTCCCACACATATTTGACGTTTGTTCAAAAAGATTCTCAATTTTCATTTTGACTTATGTTTGAGTGTTTTTGTCTTGTAATTCATGTTTGTCTTCTTTTTCTTAGATAATTACCTCCTGAATAGAGGCTCTCTTTCTATGTACTTATCCTTGGAATGGTTCTCCTTCCTTAAGAGTCAGTTCATTTTCACCAAGGAGACCTACTTCGTAGGAAATATTATCTAACCTCTCAAAATATTATCTTTCCCTTAGTTTGGATTCTAGTGTTTTAACATTTTGTTGCATCTCCTTGTTGTTATTTTCCAATGTCTTATATATTTTAACAGAAAATGCATGCATATGTGTAAATTGAAGTGTACCTACAATTTTATGATTCCTCTTGGCCTTTTGTAGTTTCCTTTGGGCTTGTGTACCAAATAATGGTTTGCTGATTTGTAACTTTGTGTTGTATCTCTATTCCTATCTCTATTGTGTCATCCTCTTCCCTCTATATACTCCTTCTAATCACCCCCGTGTGCAAGAAAACCTTCTTTCAAGTATTCCCCCGTTGGTTCTTGGGTAGTAGTAATGGTTTTAATCTCTTATTCCATCATTCCTACTAGTTCTTGTGTTTCATTAGGTATCCTTGTCTCTTCCTCGATTACCTATACTAGTTCTTACATGTCAGTAGTGATTTATATTTCCTCTTCCTCTACTAGTGGTGGTTCTTGTGTGTTAGTAGGGTTTTCCACTTCTTCTTCCTCTACCCGTATTGTTTCTTGTGTTTTAGTAGGTTTTATACCTTTCATTTCATCATCCTTACTAGTTCTTGTATTTCAATAAAGACCTTTATTGCTTCTTATTCCATATTCCCTTATAATTTCTCTATTGGTTCTTATGTGTCGAGAGGTATTTCTATTGCCTCTTCTTTATTTTATTCCTCTAGTTGAGTTATAAAAGGCCATTCCAAGTCCTCGTTTTTCTAAAACTTTGTCCTCTCCTTTAGGGAATGGCCATACGTGATGGCCTCTTAATCATGTGCTGGATTATTTTGGTTAGAAGAAGAATCCTAGTGATATTATGGCTACTACCATGGATGTCCTTAGCCTCCTCCTCCAACGACTATGAATTTATTTATGTATTGGGTGTTGCAATAGCTACCATTACTATGGATGTCTCAAATTTTGTAGAAGCTAGACTTATTGTATATGTTTCAGGTCTCATAATCATGGATGATTTTGGTATTGAAACACCCTCATTATCTCCTTCCTCTCTTGGTGTGTCTAGTACTTATGCTAGGGGTGGCTTTGATTTTCATCTCCTCACTAGGTCATTCCAGGTTCAATTTGCCTGATAGAGTGCATGCACTAACAAAAATTTGATGAGCATTGGAAACATTTGTTGAATATAAGGTGAGACTACATATGTCCAAGATAAAGAGTGGAAAATTAGGATTGTTGGAAATATTATTTTTGGAATTTTTATGCCTATTTTGGATGCCCTTTTTGAAGAAATTTTTAATCTAATTTCCTATAAAAATTTGAACATAAAATGTATGGTTTGAAATCTTATTCAAATAAATTTCCAATAGTATATGGAAATCCATCTATCTCCATGGGAATGAGTAGATATGAAAGATTTGGGCAGGATGACCCAAACAAAATACAAGCAGGTTGACCCAACCAATTTTATAAGCTAGCCCCATAAGTGAATGTAGAAACACTATAAATAAAGGATAGATGAGTTTATTTGAATTACATCCAAGCAAAAATATATCTAGGATTCACAAGAGGAGCTAGGGAATATTTGTGGGGTGATTGATTGAGTTTAAAGTTGGAAGAAAAAATGTGATTTATGGGGTAAATGAGTTATCTTGGAATGTTTTGTATAACTTTTCTTCTAGGATGTTTTAGACCCTAAAAATTGGAGGATATAGATAAAATATCATCATGCACCTATGGATGAAATCTTATACCGTGGTTCATTATATTTTTTAGAGATATGCTTTGAGGAAGTTAGGCTTCTTGAATGCTCCTAAAATCTACTTTAACCACGTCATCTTGCCATTTTCACTATAAATTTTCTTATGGGATGTTTAATACTATGAAACTTGGAGGATACAGATGGAATATATTAATGTACCAGTGGTTGAAATTTCATACCTTGGTTCACTATAATGTCAGAAATATGCTCTAAGGAAGTTAGGTTTTTTGAATGGTCTTGAAATAAGCTTCAAATAGGCCATCTTGGAAAATTTTCTATAAATTTCCCATGGGATGTTTCAAACAATGAAACTTGTAGGATATAGATAGAAGATCTTCATAAACCCTTGGTTAAAATTTGACACCTTTTTTTGATATAATTTCAAAGATATTCTCTGAGGAAGTTAGTCTTCCTAAATTCTCCTAAAATCTACTTCAAATAGGTCAGCTTGGTATTTGATCTATAGCTTTGTTTCTGTAATGTTGTAGAATGTGAAATATGGAGGAGACATCAAGGTACATATGCTAGATATTTTAGACCTTGTTTCAATATAATTTTGAATATATCATCTAAGAAGTTAGTCTTCGTGAATGCTCTTGAAACATTCTTTAAATAGGCGATATTGGAATTTTTTCCATAAATTTCTTTTTGAGATGTTTCAAACTATGAAATATAGAGAAGAAAGAGAAGGCATGTAAAGGCACACATGGTATGACTTTAACACCTTGTTTTTATATAATTTTAGACATATGGTTTGAGGACGGTAGTATTCTTGAATGCTCCTACCATATGATTCAAACAAGTCATCTTCAAAAATATAAATTTCTTTTTGAGATGTTTTTTATTATGAAATATAGGGGATACGAGGAAGAGATGTCAAGGTACCTTTAGTAGAAATTTTAAACCTTTTTTTCTACACAATTTCTGAGATATGATTTGCGGAATTTAGTGTTCTTGAATGCTCCCAAAACATTCTTCAAACATATGAGCTTGGAATTTCTGCAATAACCTTATTTCTGAAGTGTTTCTAAATGTGAAATATGGAGGATATAAAGAAGAGATATCTAGGTATTTTTGACAAATTTTAGATCTAAATTTTCAAAATTTGATATGTTGAATATTGTGAAAGTTTTTTCTTGGGAAGAAGCCAAAAGCAAAAAGTTCATGGTGAAGTAGAATAGGTGAAGGAAGAAGTAGCAAGTAGACTCAGTGAAGGTAGAAGTAACTAACAAACTTGGTGTAGGTATATGAAACAATCATACTTGTTGAAAGTAGAACCAACTAATGAGCATTCTGAAGAAGCAACCATACTCTGTGAAGTAGGTTCATTAGGGGAATTTTGAGGTGTAAAATGGTCCTCTTAAGGAAATTATAAAATAACAGTGGAAATAATAAAATAAGATTAGATTAGATCATCAAATTTTAGAGGGAAAAAAGAAAAATCTATTTTTTCAACTCGTATTTTCAAATTATCTCCCTATGGGTTTACTCAAATTTTGAGAAGAAACACTCATTGAATGCATAATTTGATTCCTGATCCAAGGAGTACCCATGTTTCATACTTTTGATAGACCCTGCTACATAGAAAATGAGAAATACATGAAATATGTGATTGCAATCACGTTTTTCATGTATTTCTCATTTTCCATGTAGGAGGGTCCATCGAAAGTATGCGGCATGGGTACTCCTTGGATGAGGAATTAAATTTTGCATCCAACAAGTACTCCCACTCAAAATTTGAGTAAAACCTTAGGGAGATAAGTTCAAAATACGAGTTGAAAAAGTAGTTTTATTCTTTTTATTATTTTTTATTATTTTTGCTTTCTTACTCCAAAAATGGTGAATCATCACCCATGATTGAAATCGTCATCTTGAATCCTATTGGTTCTTATAAAGTTCATTTTGGTTGTATATTTTTCTTAGGAGGCCCATTTTAGACCTCAAAATTCCCCTAATGGGTGCCTATGAATAGTTTTAGAAGTGGGGATTGGTGTCTCCTATAGGTGCATATAAATATTACAATAGAGGGGGTTGGGGTCTCCTGTAGGTTGGTTCACATGACACAACATAGGGGTTTGATGTCTCGTTTAGGTTGGTGCCTAAAAATTAGCAAAGGGTATGGATGAATCTTGTAGCTCGATGCCTACAAAACAATAAAAGGGGATTAATTTCTCTTCTATGTTGGTTCCTACAAAGTAGTAGAGGGGTTCAATTTCTCCTATAGGTTGGTTACTAAAAATAAGTATAGAGGATTGGTGTCTCCTATAGGTTGGTGCCTAAGAATTGATGTAATAGTAGGTATCAATATAAAAGATCATTCATATAAAGCATTTTTGTGGTTTTCTCCCATTAGGGTTTCCACATATATTTTGTGTTACTTTTTCAGTTTATGTGATTGGTGTTTTATGATATTCGAATGTTTAAATAAGTAAAAAAAAATCATCATATTGATTCATTTTTCCCCTCTTAGTATAGTTGTGAATCCATCAATTGGTATTAGAGTGAGTTCCTTCAGAAGAATTCTAACCATTGGAAGGTAAATCTTAGAGGGAAAAATTGCTAGTAAGGATAATTATTTCACAAATAGATATCCACCCTTTGATGGAACAAATTATGCATTTTGGAAGATAATGATATGGGCATATATGAGGTATCTTGGTGATAAAGTTTCACTTTTTATGGTAGATGGTTATAAAGTTCCAACAATTTCTTCAATAGATAAAAATGAGAAATGTATTTTGTAAATAATGTAAGAGTAATGAATTCCATTCTAAGTAGTTTTGTAGATTCAAAAATTATCAAGGTAATGCAGTGTGACTTGATTAAAGAAATTCTGAACAAGATTCAAGGAATATATGAAGGTAAAGATGGCTAAGCTTCAAACACACAAAATTCGATTCGAAAGTTTAAAGATGAGTGAAGAATAAGACATTGAATGTTTTTTTCCTTTTGTAGATGAGGTTGTGAATACTGCTAGAGGACTTGGTGGAATGATTAATGAAGTAGTAATTGTATATAAAGTGTTGAGATCTCATCCATTAAGATTTAATGCCAAGGCGTCTACCATTAAATAAATGAAATATATAAAACTATGAATATGGATTAATTACACATAATCCTCACTACGTATGAGATGAGAACAAGAAAGGAGAAGTTAGGATTAAAGGAAGTAGCCTTCAAAGCATGAATGAAAACAAAAGGACACAAGGACAATGATCATTCTAATTCTAAATTAGATGAAGACGGAGTTCAGTGGTAAGGAAGCTGAAAATAGGATCTAGAAAATATAAATATAAGATACCATTCAAATGTCTTGTGGTAGAATAGGTCATTATGCTTCTAAATATCCATATGAAAAATTGGAAGATGGTGATGATGAAGAAGAATATAAAGATAGAAGAAAATTTCATAAATATAGAAATAGAGTAAAATTTCATGGAAATAGGAAAGGAATATATCTCAAGGAGAAAAGCCTCTATTCCAAGGAATATGGCATCTCATTAGAGATGAGAGATCAATATGGATCCAATGAAGAATAAGAATAATTCCCATTAATGGCCATGAAGTCTCAATACATTGATTAGGAGATATCAGATTCAGATGAAGAAATTATTAAGGATTCAAAGAGAGAATAAAATATCAAAGCCTATGATTATTCCAACGATGTATTAGATGTAGAATATGTGTAATATATTTCAAGAGGAACTAAAAAAGGAAAATGTATGATAATATTCCATCGTAATTGCATTATAATAGGTCACCTTGTTGTTAGATGTACATGCAATTTTTGAAAAATAGTAATGATAAAGGAGAGCATGAAGATAAAATAAAATCCTATGAGTATAAATGGGAGGAATGTAGCTCATCAAAAGGTAGTAACTGATATGCATCTAATAATGAGAAAAAAAAATTCTACTAATTTCCGTGGAGGCTTAATACATTGATAAAGAGAACTGAGATTCAGAGGAAGAAAATGTTGATGGAGAGGTATATCTTAAGGGAGAACTTATCATTGCATTAGAATAAATAGAAAGACTCATTAAAAATTAGAAAGATTTGTGGTAGAAACATAAGAAATAAAAGAAATATTGTCTTCTTGAATCAAGATTCTCTCTAGTTAAACTACATCTATACGAGGCAATGAAGTGTGAAAACCCTTTTTGGTTTCCCCCTCATGTAAATATTTTCATGCGTGAGTGTAATAATTGCGATAATATAAAAATGAATAGAAAGATAGATAGGACATGGATTTATAGCTCTATGATGAAGCTGCTTGGGAATGGCTTAGGGAAGTAGCCAAGTTTTAAATGATTGAAAATCACCCTCACCCACATCCTTGTTGCATTGTAAAAATAATTTACATTGTTGTATGGGTTCTTGACGAAAATGATTATCAGTGGAGGAACTATGTTCTTCGAATTCCCATGTGTTGTGAATGATTAGTGTAAATTTCTCTTGAGCACTTACTCCTTAGTATCTAAATGTAGCTCAGGGGTGGTTAACTATAAGAAAGGATTTCAATTCATTTTATCTATTGTTGGGAGGAGAGTTCAAGTCCCTCTCTTAGTTTCCTCTCATCCAAGTATTAGGATAAATGTTGTTTACCTGTAACTTTTGTATGTTTATGCAATATCAATGATTATTGATGTTATTATGTGGCAATGGGTATATCAACACTATTAATGAGGAAAATGTATTCTTGGGTGTTACAAGGTGATGGTTTGTGAATGGTTTTTATGGTTGTGAGGGACTTGTAGATCCTTTTCATGTTGTTATGTTCTTGAATGGTGAGGTTATTTATATATGCTTATGTTAATTGACGATATAACTAGTTGACTATGACTTTGTGTAGTTTTTCCATTATATGTAATGTGTGGATAATTGTTAAGCAATTTCATTTAATTATGTGGTGTGCTTAAAATCCATGGGTTGTATGATATGATGGAGATGGAGTCTCCATGTATCAAGACCAACGAGAACGACCATTAAAATATTGCCTACAACGTGTTAAAGGACCATGTGAGTCTATGTTACATGTTTGATGGTTGGAATTTTCTTTTTGGACATAGTATAAAGTTGTGATCTTACATTGTAAGGGTTGGGATGGATAATTATAACCATATAAGTCTATAATAATTTGAATTTTTGCTCACATTAAGGAGGCTTGTATCCTCGTGGAATGATCATTGATAATACTGTAAGGAAGAATTGTGATAAATGAAGGTGTTGAGTTAACAACGCATAGAACAAGGAAATCCCCAATAGCCACAATAAAATATTTATGTCATGCCATTATGAATAAGCTAGGAGATTTCTTATGGATGGAGGAACATTAGTAGAGGCCGCAAGAGGGGAAATTTATGTCTCCAATCGCCAATATTTTTTCATGCCATGGGTGGTGTGACGAGTAGATATTATGCATTGGAAATGTTGGTGCTATAGATAGAGGGCACGATAAACATACCTCTCTATCTAAAAATGAGAAATCACTATTTTCAAAAAGGTTTGGGAACTTGGTGGGACACAAAGCCGATGCTGGAGTGGCACCTTCCAAGAATTCCATGTGATCAAGTGACATCACCTTGGCATTAACACGTCATTAGGAAAAGGTTGGAGTGGGTGATGTGGAGCATAGTTGATGTGTCATCAAGAGTACTCATGACTACGGATTATGGTGACACTTGCCATAGGATTGAAATGTGGCAATGATGTGGTGAATCATGTGGGTAGGGATCGCATCACCATAGACCACAGGACCGTGGAGTAAAACTACTAGTGTCATTTTGTAGTGGGGTTACAGATATAATAGATCTTATGAAATAAGTAGGAGGAACTTAACAAAGACTCCCTCCATTACTTTTAGAAAACATTCACAACATTTCATGGAGGTTCAACTTGTGTACATCAAAGCGGTAAAGCCGCAAACTAATAGAAGGTGCCAGATGGGGAATGACCCCATAATTAACACAAACATTGGTGTCACACCACAAAGGTTTGAAATAAATCATAAATTTGAGGTAAAGAATTAAGGAAATATGTTGCGATGATGTGGCGGGATTACATAGGCCACAAAGGATGTGGTGGCCCACGTAGGCACTTCAGTTCCACGTGGCATACCTCATTGATGTGGCAAGGGTTAATGGTTTGTGCTTAAAAAGGTCATAACTATCAATTCAAAGGTCATGTTAAGGAACTGTTTATATCTCTGGAAATCTCTCGATAAGTTGAATGTGATGGCATATGCCAAGGTTAATTTTGTTAAGTTTAGAGAAGGATTTGTTGGCTTTTTGGGGCCTCACCTAGGTTTAGAAGTGGTTTAGCCGAACAAAACCCGCACTACCAGCCCTTTCGGCAACAATCCGCGGAGCGCGAACTGAAGTCTCACCTGAGGTAGTATGGGAGGGTACTAGAACCAGGTTTCTGCACCCTTGGGATGTATGGATGTGGTCTAGAAGGTTGCGAACTGTTCTACACTCCTACGCTACTTTGCACAGAGATCTATCCTTCGCGTAGATCTGTGCCAGTCGCTTCCCGAATCTTATTATTTATATGGATTTATTATAGATCAGAACAAGTTCGCAAGGTCTTTAAGAAAACATTTAACAACAATACCCATTGTGCACTATCATAATTCTTAAAGACAGTCATAAACTCATAAAACCCATACATAAACTAGAATATAAACAGATCCACAATATTTCAGAGCCAACATAATATTTCAAAATCAACTTATCTTTATTAATTTCTTTGCTCAGTACAACCAGATCTGCCCTGCACACTCAACTGTAGGGGTTTGCGCACACAACTGCGAACTCTACCAGGCCTCTACGCACACAGCTCCAGAGCCTCTATCTATCTACCAATACCCTCGACTTGGACTTACAGACGTAGAGAGAATATTGTCTTACATTAATATCTTCCAAAAAGCTACCTTCTACCCTTAGAGCCTCGATCTATTTATACATTCCCATGGTCCGCGGACCATGGGTAGGTCGCCTTACTTTTATTATTTTACATTATTTTTGGGCGGACAACCCTTTGACTTGACCTATTACATTTCCTATGCAAAACTTTTTACAATATCATTACCCTAACTTATTGGCTTCAAGCCCCAAAACTATTACATGGGGCCTCCACTACCTAACAGGGAATGACCCCATAATTAACATAAACATTGGTGTCACACCACAAAGTTTTGAAATAAAGCATAAATTTGAGGAAAAGAATTAGGGAAATATGGTGCGATGATGTGGCGGGATTGTGTAGGCCACAAAGGATGTAGTGGGACCATGTAGGCACTTCACTTCCACATGGTATACCTCACTGATGTGGCAAGGGTTAATGGCTTGTGCTTAAAATGAGCATAACTATCAATTCAGAGGTCATATTAAGGAAATGTTTATATCTATGGAAATCTCTCAATAAGTTGAATGTGATGGCATATGCCAAGGTTAATTTTGTTAAGTTTATAGAAGGATGAGAAATTTTGTAACTCCATGTCTATGATGGGACAATGGAGGTCGGTTTAATTGAAAATAACACCTACCATTCCACTGGGATTATTCCAAGGGGGTCAAAGAAAAATTTACAAAGTAGTATCAGAGTATGGTTCAACATTAGACTTGTATGGAATTGAATGTACATAGATTTGGACCTCTACTATGAAGTATAGTGATTTCTAGTGGTTTTTTGTAGTGTCCAATGTGTGCTTCTTGTATCATTTTGATTATAAATTGCACGTTAACATGGAATGTGGTGTTTCATATGCCTCACAACCATATGCTTATGGTAGATTTGGAAAGGATATTATGGACATGTTTTATTGATATGATGGATTGTCGAACATGTATTTGTGTATGACAATACATATGAAGACATGATGAATGAGAAACAAAATGGTGTTGTACAATCTTAATAAATGTCACTCATGTCAAGAAGAAGAGTTAATGGGAAAGAGAATAAAGGAAGACTCCCCTGACTGTATGGATGCCCTTAGAAGCATAAGAGATGAGTTGAGAAGTTACATGGTTGATGAAAAAAGGATCATAGTGGCTCAACGAAAGAAAGAAAAGTAAATTCCTTTGCATTGTACAGTATGTCATACTTGTAAAGTAGAGGCAACATGATCTAAGTGCTAGCCACCTAGGAAACGATAAAGGAAGACAAATCCCATGAGAACTTGGAAAGTATGAAGTCATGTTTGACGGTGTAGAAGGTCATAGATGTAGGAAGAGTCATAGGCATGCAAGAAAGGATAGAGTGAGAAGTGGAACTCCACTAATTATCCCATAAAGGAGGCTAGGTAGTCAAGTGCAGTTGTCTAGTGCTACCACTAAACGATATTACCAACAAAAAAGGAAAGGAAAGGAGTTGATGCTCAAATAATTCAAGAAGGAAAAACATCTTGTATTCGATGGAGAGGTGAATAAGGGAGAGGTTGAAGAGGCATGGTTGTTAGGGATGAAGCAGTATTTCAGGGTACATGATTATTCTAAGAACATGAAGGCATGATTATTTGTCTTTACCCTAAATGGAAAGGTTGATATATAATAGGAAGATTTTAGGAATGTAAAGTATATCATAGTTAAGGATATTTGCTATAGAATATTTGTAAGTTACTTCAGGGAGAAGTATCTATTTGAAGGATATTATGATAGTAAGGCTAATGAATTCTATGAGCACAAAATTAGGTCACTATCAATTGACGAATATAAAACCAATTTTTTTGGAGTTGTTGAGTTATGTGCCTTACATTAAGGATGAGAAAACATTTTTTAGAGATATCTCAATGGAATGACTCAAGAATTCAGGGACAAAATAGAATTCAATGAGCTTAAAACATTGGAGGATGTAATGTGTAAATTGAAGTATTCGTATAAACAATCAAATCACAAACCTGAGTTCAAAATTGACTAGAAAATGAAGGTAAAACCTAGTTTTAAATGGAAAGGATCAAAATATATAAAATGAAAAGTGAAATTTTCAACTTTTAATAAGGATAGGTATCAATAGAACAATAATACTGCTAATAAGGACCAATTCACCAAGCTTGTTGGATTCAAAGAAAACTAGTTTAGAGGAGGACCTATGCAGTGTCAGACGTGTGGATAGAACCATCAGTAAAGAGTATGCCTTCAATAATTAAGGACTCATCTAAGAGCATATAATGTGAAAGGGGTAGAGACCATGAAAAATGTGGCTCAGAGTATGTCACAGATCTGTGTTGCATTGGACAATAGGCGGGCTAATCACCAAGCATCTGTGATCAAAATGGAAGCGATGATTCATAACCAACCAGTTTCAATTCTAATAGAACTAAGTTCTAATTTTAGTTACATTAACCCCAACATTTCAGAGAGACATACATTGTAGAGCCCCAATAATAATATGTCGTGGCTAATCTAATTGGCCATTAGGACTAGGGAACATGTTGAACATGTGTTGAATTCATGCCCAGTCCTGATAGGTGGCACATCCACAACTGTAAAACTAAACATATTACCACTGCATTCATACAACATATTACACAATATGGATTAACTAAAAGACCATAGAACCAAAGTTGATTTCTTTAGAAAATCAATTGAATGTCTCAATGACAAAGGGGAAATAGTGATGCTGCAAGGAAAAATGAAGTTGGTGATAGTTTGGAAAATCACCATGCTGCAATTGAAGAGCTACCATAGAATGGAGTGCAGGCTACCCATTATCCAAGTGACCAACGAGTCAAAGGTGGAGAGGAGTAAAATTGAAGAGCACTCAGTAATAAAAAAGTTTCACAGTGTTTTCCCTAACGAGATCCTAAGATTGTCACTAAGGAGGGAAATTCGTTTCACTATTGAAATATTTTCGGTATCAATGCCAACATCAAAATCTCCATACTAAATGAGTACACTAGACATGATAGAGATAAAATTGTAGTTAAAGAAAATGTGGGACAAAGGATACATCAGACCCAGTGTGTCACCCTGGGGAGCACCTATATTATTTGTGAAGGAGAAGGATGGAACATTGAGGTTATGTACTGATTATAGATAGCCCAATAGAGCCAAAATAAAAAAGCACATATCATTTTCCAAGGATTGATGATTTGTTTGATTAGTTGAGGGAAGTTGTAGACTTCTCGAAGATTGATTTGAGGCCTAGGTATCATAAGGTGTGCATTAAAGAAGAAGATATTCATAAAACAACATTTAGAACCAGGTATGGGCACTATAAATTTGTAGTTGAGCCATTTGGGCTCATAAACACCTCAACAAAATTTATGTGTTTGATGAACAATGTTTTAAGTCCATACTTGGACAATTTCATGTTGGTCTTCATGGATGATATATTGGTTTATTCCAAAACCAAGGAGGAGCATGAGGACCAATTAACAACAATATTGCAACTACCAAGAGAGCACAAGCATAAAAAAATCAACTCATAATGTATTTGAAGTTACCAATATTAAAACAAAATCATAAAAATTAACTTAGGTTCATAGGACATTTTCTTTCATTAACCAATTTAATTAACAAGGTTGAAAGTGCATAATTACTTTTCAAATAAATGCCAATCTTTTATTTGTAACAAATACTGAATATTTCTTGGAGATTTAATTATTGATAATTATATTAAAGTTCAAAACGAGAATTAAAATAATCATGCCTGTATGCATAAATATGAATAATTCTACTAGTTATTTCTTGATATTACACTCTAGTATGAGGAGAGGTGGTAAAAATATTTCACTCTCAGTCTCAACAATATAATAAAGTATTTTGATATCATATAAAGTAACATAAATTTATACCAGAAATATAAAGTAATTAAGAATAAAAAAATCTTATATTTGCACTTTTGGTTGTGAGAAACAACTTTTTAAAAATATTTCAATACACCAATTAAAAACTATTTGTATATTCATGTTAACTAATTTATTTTGATATCAACTTCATATAAAAAAATTATATATTTTAATGTTAAGCATAATAAAATGAAAATAAAAATTTTTGTTACTTTCCTAATCAAAGTAATAAAAGGAAGATATGTAATTCATTCAATACTTATATAAAATTAATATATGGAATTTTAAAATAAAAATATTCAATTTGAGTTATAAATAAAATATTCCAATATGCCGCTATAAATAAGACTAACATATATTTGAAAATATATTAATAATAAAAAAACATTTTGATTTTGAAAATGTGGTTCAGAAATAGAATATTTGTAATGATTTTTTTTTAGAGAAGAAAAAAAACTATTGAAAGAAAAAATAATGGTTAAAATATTTCAAATATTCTCATTATTCTACATTTTGATCATTTTCCATGTATATTTTTTTGGCTATTTTTGTTTAAAATCTAACCAATATCAGTTAGAATTGCGAATTTAAATTGTATAGTTACCCAATTCAAGGGGTTAAATCCATTTATACATTCAAAATGCAATTTAAACAATTAAAAATTTATATATAACCCATGTAGATTATTTTAGCCACTAATATATTAAATGCCAAGAAAAATCAAATTTTTTGAAGTGCAAATCTTTTTTCACTTTTTAATTATAAAAAGAATTCACTCTGAAAAATTATACAAACTTAGCGACATTTAATATAAATCAATAGTAAATCTATAATAGCTATAAAAATAAAATCACAACTTAAATTATATATTTAATTATAAAAATTACCCTCTCATATATATCAAGTTTTTAAATTTACACATTGTTTTTTTATTTTTCCTCTTTCCTTTTTCCTATTTCCTCACAATATACATAGTTTCATCCATTTGAAAACTATTTTAAAAACTCATTTCCTCACAATATACATAGTTTCATCCATTTGAAAACTATTTTAAAAACTCATCATCAAAACAGTAAAGAAATTGCCAATAAAAACATTTTAATTATAATATCTATATAATTAAAATTTACTGCATCACTATCAAACAAATTACTTTAAAATTTCTATTAACACCCCTATAATACTAATTAACAACATCACCATCAAACTTTCTTCAAATTACTAACATTTTTATTCTATATACATATATCCTCTTGATCAAATCAACTACGATTATAAGTTTCGATTGGGATTTAAATCAACCACTTACAACATAAAAGCTTCTGGAATTCAAGTTTTGAAGTGCTTATTGTTCTCTCACCGCAGTCTGGATTTCCCCACAAAACTTTTTTATTTAAATAAATAGTTTCATAAACATGATTTTTATTTTATATTAACTTAAAAGAGTAAGATCAAAATGAATATTTCAAATAAACATTTTTTTCCTTTCTCCACGAAGTAGAACCACAAGGGTGGGGACCCTCTGAAGCAATATACTTGACAACACTGCGATCGAAATACCAATCACCAATGAAGTCAAACGATAAGGGTGGCGACCGTCTGAAGCAATATACTTAACAACACTTCGATCGAAATACCAATCACCAACCGCTTCTGCAATGGTCTGTTATAAAATAAAAACGTAAAGGGGTTTAAATGGTTTAGAGATTGTGAGAGTGTTTAATTTTTTTTCCAATGGTACAAATGGATCTCTTAAAAAAATAAATTTTGCATTAAATTTGATAGATGTAATTTAATTTTTTTTTAAATTTTTACTAAGTACTTTTAAAATATACCAAACTTTTTATCATTTTTTAATTACTTTTATGACTAAATTGTATCTTATTTAGACTCCCTAAACAAATATATTTGTACATCAACTTGAATTTTGAAAGTTTGAACATAACTTATTGAGAATATTATCCGGAAAATGACAAATCATGACGTACCTTCGAATTCAATTTTGGAGAATTCGCTGAGTGCCACATGGCTTGTACGTTTGTTTGACAGTGTGAATAACATGAATCGATAAACAACCCTCCATCGCATGAGTCCAACACAGGTGTTAATGCATTGATCGTCTTGTCCGCGTATCCTGTGATTGGTAACAATGTGTTATTGGACTGAACATAACATTAGTTAATCTTGGGATTGATAACGATATCGAAAAATATATGAATCATTTCTTCACAAATTTGGTTTTTGTTAGGTCACTATACTATTAGTGTAATATCTTATTTTTATTAGTGCAATCTTATTGTGTTTATATAGTCCCCATGTTGTTATTATTATGCCCCATAGAAACCCACTAGTGTTATTATTGTGCCCCTACAATATTATTGTTATGTAGGCTATGATTGTATTGTGACCCCTTAGACTCTTATGTATAGAAAGGAGGTATTGTCATTTGTGTCATCAAAGAATTGTTCATTTGTGTAATGTAAAAGAGGTTTCCCCCTCAAAGTGGGGGATTCTTAAGTCGTTGATTTATCTTTTGTATCTTTTTGGGAGCTTTGGATTTTAGGGTTTCGCTACTCCAAACAAGCTAGCTATCGTGGAATTTTCACTATAATGTTTTTTCGACGAATTTTCGAAAGCTTAAAAAACCCATTTGAACCAAAATCATTCTGAACCTCGGGTCCGAATTTCAGATCTTGTCTCGCTATATTTTCAGAGATATGATCTAAGGAACTTAGTGTTTTTGCAAGCTCCAAAATTCCATCTCAACCAAGTCATTGTGGAATTTTCACTATAATCTGTTTTCTAGAAACTTTCAATATCTGAACTTAAAACCCATTTGAGCTGAAATCTTGGTGAAGCTTGGGCCCAAACTTCAGATTTTGTTTTACTATATTTTCGAAGATACGGTCCACGACATTTAGGGTTTTTGCAGACTCGCGAATTACATTCTAAATAAGTGACCTTGGGAAAATCGTCCTAATGTTATCTCTAAGCATCAGATTGAATTTTCATAAGAAGTTATAGAAAGATGACAGATTTTTGATTTTTTATATATATTTTTTTCGGTCAAAAGGTCGAAACAGGGACACGTGGCAGGTCGTACAAGTTCGCTGTACTGAACAAGTCTATAATAAAGGCAACAAAGTAGATTTGTCATAACTCTTTTTTGAAGAATTCAATATTGATCAGACTGGTGGGGTTAGAAATAGGACTTAGAGGGCTACCACAGGCCAAAATTTCATAACTTGATGATATGAAATTACATAGTTACAGTGGTTTAATATCGAGCTCCTAAAAGCAATATAAATAATGACTCGAATCAAGAAAATAGAAACACCTAGTAAGCAAAATTGGATGGATGATTTGAAGAATGTGAACGAAGATAAGATAGATAGGTTTATATTTTCCATGGAAACTAATATTCATGGTATGGAAGTAGATTTGAAAAAAGACATGGAATATTTAAAGAAACACATGAAAGGTTTGAAGGAAAGTGGGACAAAGTTGCTACAACAAAGGCCTCCTAATGACAGAAAGGTAGTAGAGGAAACGCATGATAAGAAAAAAATAAATGTTAATCATGATTTCATAGAGTTTAAGATTGCATTGAAGACCCACCGTATTCCAAAAATCGATATGAGGAAGTTTGATGGCAAGAATCCCATAACATGGATACTACAGATGGAGAAATATTTTGATCTACATGATGCACAAATATTACAAAAGGTACGTATTGCATCTTTATATTTAGAACTGAATCAATTTTTATGGTATAAAGGGCTCTGTTCTCGTAAACCACTTGTCACTTGGTCAATTTTCACAAAGGAAATAGTAGCACATTATGAGGATACAAAGATAAACAACTTCTTTAGCTAATTGGTAAATATCAAACAAAAGGGTTCATTGGGAGAGCACATTGAGGACTTCCAAAATTTGAATATAAGGGTAAATGATATTCCATAGAAGTAGAGGATTGATGTCTTCATAGAGACTTTAAAGGATAACATTCAACATGAAGTTCGTCCTTTGGAACCTGATTCATTGGAGAAAGAATTCAAGCTGGAAAGAAAAATTGAAAGCAAAATTATGGCAACAAGAAATCCTACTACTTACAATTATAAAGATGGAAGTGTTGTTGCTCCTAACCTTCCACAACCTACAAGGTTGACACCACAACAATTGGAATGAAAAGAAGATAATGAACTTTGTTATAGTTTTGATAGAAAATACACTGAAGGTCATAAGTGTGATG
The DNA here is from genome assembly GCA_031772625.1 of Pinus tabuliformis. NCBI lineage: Eukaryota > Viridiplantae > Streptophyta > Pinopsida > Pinales > Pinaceae > Pinus > Pinus tabuliformis. The sequence goes on along the minus strand of CM062806.1, from coordinate 704,770,529 downwards.
AGAAGAAATTATTTTACATTGATTGTGAAGAGGGAGAACAAAAGGATAAAGAAACGTCAAAATAAGAGGATATACACCAGGAACCAACCCCAAGATAAAATAGCACACAACAAACTCTAATCAAATTCTATATTATGAATCAAGGAAATTACACACATATTTATACAAACAAAAGTTTCAAGATAGGAATTCTATCTTAGACGTATAGTAGTGTGGTTGAGAGATTCTCTCAACCACATACTAAACTAGGAGAAACTATATTGTAGTTAATTCCTATTATGTAGGAACAAACTCCTCAAATAGAGAGTTACAACCATAGACAAGTAGGAATTAATTATTTCTAACTCCCCCCCTTAATGACTACTTGTCATGATAGTCAAATCCACCACCATTAGGCGAATTGCATGTACAGAACCTCCAAAACACAATCTGCCTCCCCTCGCAAATCATTAAACGAAGATAAGGATTCCTGCGGATCCACTTGAAGGTGAATTGGCGTGATCCTGAGCGAAAAACCTGCACCCATATTAAATTGGAAACTCTTGGCACGATTTTTCCGTAAAATTCCATAAAATTCCAGTCTAGTATTTTGGCGCTGTGGCGCGATTAATGGCCTAATAGATGCGCTAATTGCGCTTCCTGGTGCTACTGTCAGCGCGAAAAGCGCGCCAATCCCCTTCTACTCAGAAAATTAAAAATCATCTGAGTCCAAGCCAGGTGTTCTGCAGTCCACCTGCTCAATTGAGCACAAAGATCTCGTGTACACGTGGCCACAAAGGCACCTCAAGCCACAGAGGCGATTCTGCCACAAAGGCAAGCTGGTCACAAAAGCACTTCAGCCACAAAGACTATAGATGGTTTCTGGCTCACCACCAACCCTCACTTTATAGTGGCAAAAGATGGTTTCACGCTGACCATAAACCATTACAAAGTGGTTTTAAGATCACCACAAACTTTCAAATGCCTTTAAAAAATCTTACATTTGATTCCACATTTTGGAGTTTCTGGGTACATACAATGACTATTACAACAATTGGACTTGCTTATAACATGCTAGGGAGTCTATTCCACAATCCACACTAACCTAAACAAACATCTACTTTGTTGTCCACCATAAACGTTGTCGCTGCTCCTTTATCCCATCATTTCATAGTTGACATCTTGGGCATCTTTGTCAAATAAATTCTTGGAACTCCATGAACCTGTCATTTGTTAGAATAGCCAATTCTAACAAAATAACTTCATATTGAGGTGGCTAATCTCAATATGTATATCAATTTAAATTCCAAAAAAATACTTCTCCAAAAAAACATTTACCCAAGTATGCACAAAAAACCATGCTTCTCCCTTCAAATCGAACACAAAGTTTCTCTCCTCCTTGAACAAAGAATGCAGTTGCTGGTTTCTTTCCTCAACAATAGAAGCCCCTGCCTCTGCATCTCACTCACCAACATGATGAGCATGTTCACCAACACAATTGGCCACTCTCCTACACATTCAGCTACTCACCACGCTGCAGCTGCTTTCCACACTCAACAATGAGCAACGATTCCCGTGGGCTCTAACGCAGAACAAGTAGCTGCGTATCTGGTGATGCACATTGCTCCACCTTCTACGTCTCTATAATCCATGACAACTACGGTAATATTGACTTGGCTACCTCGAGCAATCACCAGGTTTGACAGCAACGCTGCGGTGAACAGTGGGAGTGTCATCTCGGCAACTGAAATCCGTAGCTCTGTTTGAAGTTGATCATCTGCAACAATCCAAGTCGACTGTGCCTTCTGAATCTCTTCAAACAAAGCATTGAAGTTTTTGAATCTTTCTTTCAGCACAGGTTTAGAGACACCACTGGAGAAGTTTCCACCAACATGGATGCCCTCGTCTCTCAAACAAGAAAGGACCTTGCCCCAAGCAACCCTTTGATAGCTTTTATGATACTGTCGGACGTTTGATGAATGCCGACGCACCCAACCATCACCTAACAAACTGTGAAGATCTGAATCTTTTACTTTTTGAACAATATACCGCCCATTGTTCATAAAAAACACATAGCTCAAGGCCAGATCTTTGTATAACTTTGACTTTGCATTTAAATTGCTTTCTAAAAGATTCATAATTGCAATTGTCTTCATAGACAACGGTGACAAATTTGTCCTATTGGCGCCATTTCGACATTCAAGAACATCCGAGTGATCCAAAGCACTAGCCGATACACCATTCATACGTGCAGTGAGTCTGTCGGTTGGATTTGACAGGACGAAACAGGGGCCGGGAGCCATGTGGTGGATTTATTTCCGTCGACCGATTTAATTTGCAAAAAACAGTCACAGGCTCTCCACTGATGTGAAACTCCACACAACAGAGCAACAAAGTCTCCACGACTGGATACACAGGTTTGTACCCGAGAGATGCCCTTTGGGGATCAGACTCCCACACAACTCTTGCCTAAAAAAAACTTAGATCCCTCAAAGAGGCTGCAGATTGCTGCAACATGACGGCTCTCAACAAATCATAGCCCACAACCCACCTTTGAGGACTCGGTCCAGCTCCTCCACCTCTGCAGACAACAACGTTGGTAGAATGAGCCAGTAGCTCAACACCCATAACGATTTCCATGAATGTCGAACTGATGAAATCCGGGCTCTTTGGTTAAAGGCACCCCTAGCTCGGCCAAGCAGGCCTGCACGCGCTGATCGCTGCCATACAAATGGGGTAGCGGTGAAGGCACTCGTCCTGGACTTGTTCGAGGGCTCTGGCCAGTGGATAACTGATGGCGAAACCCCCTCCACCATAAGCCATTCCATAAGAATGCATCGCATTCTGATCAGTAGATTCAAAATTGCTGCCGATGTAATAGTACTGATTGTGATCATATTTGGCGAGCACTCGCACCAGATTCTGCGGCACAAAAAGTGTATCATCGTCTCCCATCACAAACCACCTGACATCAGGGAGCCCCAATCTGAAAGTCTCTGAAACAATCCGAGAAATCCGAATAGCAGAGCGCAATTCTTGGGGATGAGTATAGTTAAAGTGGGAGGTATCCTCAGAGATTCTGATTGGTGGCCCGGGAAACCCTGTTTCGTTTACAGACCGATCCAGCCAAACGAATCCCCGGGTCCACCCGGGTTGCCACCATAGATCGATGTAGGGTTTCCTCTGTTTCCATTTCTGAGCCGAAGCTGCAATCCCGAAAACAATATGCTCCAAGCTCGTCTCACACGCATCGGCCACAACTGTCGCTCTTCCTCAGCTCCAACCTTCAAAAACAGGTCAGATGCTCAAAATTTAACTAGTAAATCAGATCTCGGCCGTAACGCATAGGTCGAGCAGACTCAGATCTGATGATAATGATCTCACCAAATGCGTCCTTACACCAAAACCAGAGCCTCCACGATTCAGATGTCAGATGCACGCTGATCCAGCCACATCCACGCTGTGGGCCGATCCACGCTTACCCCTCTTCACCGGATGATGCCTTCATAGATCTAAGGCTTGAATAGCTTCCAGCTGACGACTCCCTTTGATTCTGTCTGTTATCAATAGACTCACACACAACTCCTCAGCATACAAGTCGTCTTACTCACGGCGCCTCCCCTGCATCTTCCCTTAGCACTGCCAAGCTTGGCCTCCTTGCACACTAGACTCGTCCTCTAGCTTGTCTTTAATGCCAGCCCACATGCACAACTTCAATACTCAGGGTCTCTCACACAATCCCAGCAACCACAGGTTCAAGTAATGATGGACACAAAAAAATCTAAAAACAAAAATATACTTCTCAATTATTTCCCTCATCCCAGGAGGGACCAAGCCCCCGAGGGGCGAGGCCCTCAAGCTCTCATACCAAGATAAAATATCACACAGCAAACTCTAATCAAATTCTATATTATGAATCAAGGAGATTACACACATATTTATACAAACAAAAGTCTCAAGATAGGAATTCTATCTTAGACGTATAGTAGTGTGGTTGAGAGATTCTCTCAACCACACACTAAACTAGGAGAAACTATATTCTAGATAATTCGTATTATGTAAGAACAAACTCCTCAAATAGAGAGTTACAACCATAGACAAGTAGGAATTAATTATTTCTAACTCCCCAGAGAAAGAAAAAATGAATCCGACCATATCTTTTGATGCATTAGTAGGAATTACCACTCCTCAAACTCTCAAGATAGAATGACATATCAAGAAGAAAAAGGATAACACACTTTCGCACAGAATCGAATGAAACAACAGACAAACCAACATCATAGTGAAATAAGTTTTGATATGAAAGACTGTATTTTTACAAATACAACCATACAAATAAATGTCCCTCAAGCAAGCTAAGAATGATAATAAATTATCACCAAAGTACTATGCTCCTTACAATGTGTTGCAAAAGATTGGTACTATGCCATACAAATTGGAGCTTCTTGCATCTTCCCGAGTGCCCCCAATTTTCCATGTTTCATGCTTAAAGAAGGTTATAGGTGACAAGCTCCCAGTTCAAACAATATTGTCAAAACTTGATGAGGAAGAAAAAATCATATTGGAACCTAAAGCAGTCACAAAAACAAGAAATCAACAACTACGAAATCAATAAATTTTAGAGTATCTCATCAAGTGGAGGAACTTACCCGCTGAAGATTCCACATGGGAGGATGTGAATTTTATACATAAGCATCCAGAACTACTCAAGCATTGAGGACAACACATTTTGAAGGAGAGGGGCATGTTAGGTCCCTATACTACTAGTGTAAACCCTTATTGTTATTAGTGTGACTCCCTTATTGTATTATTGTGCACATACAGTTCCCATGTTGTTATTATTATGCCCCATAGAAGCCCACTATTGTTATTGTTGCGCCCCTACAATATTATTGTTATGCAATCTCTGATAGGTCCATATAGTACTAGTGATTACCCTATTACTATTGTAGTTGTATCCCTTATTAAAATTGTTGTGCCCCTATTGCCCCCATATTTTTATTACTGTGCCCCATAGAATCCCTCTATTGTTATTTTTGTTGCTTTATACTATTATTGTTAGGTCGGCTGGGTTATATTATGACTCCTTAGACTCCTATATATAGAAAGGAGGTTTTGTCATTTGAATCATCCATGAATTTTTCATTTATGTAATGTAAAGGAGATTGCCCCTTCGAAGAGGCTGAATTCTAAGGCATGGATTTATCTTTTCTATCTTTTCTTAAGCTGGTTTCATAACATTCAGTATCGGAGCTTTGGATTCTAGGGTTTTGCTGCTCCCAACAATTCATTGTGGCATTTTCGCTATAACTTTTTTTCTGCGACGTTTCAAAAGCTAAAAAAAAAACCCATTTGAGAAGACATCGCGTTGAATCTCGGGTCCAAATTTTAGAACTTTTCATGCTATATTTACAGAGATATTATTTAAGGAAGTTGGTCTTCTTGCAGAATCCTGAATTACATTACAAACAGGTGACCTGGAGAAAAGCGTCATAACTTTCTTTCTGAGCATTGGATTGAAATTTCATCAAAAGTTACAGAAAGAGGACGGACTGTAGTTTCTTGTATATATTTTTTAGAGCCAAAGGTTGAAACAGTGACTCGTGGCACGTCGTATAAGTTTTCTCTATTGAACTAGTCTATAAGCAGGTCACTGTGGGAGATTTTGTATAATTCTTCCTTGGAGAATCCAATTTGGATCACACTGGTGGCATTGAAAAGAGGATGAAGAAGGATACTACAGGTCACAATTTCAGAACTGGATAATCCGAAATTACAGAGATACATCAGATTCAATATCAAGCTTCTACAAAGTAAAAAAAGGTGTGTAGTTTTCTTTTAAATTTTTGCATAAGGTTGGTTTGAAGGAATTCAAAGGGCATAGTAAAGCATTATTATCGGTAACTGATACCTCGAGGAAAGAAAATGCAAACACTTAGTAAGGAACCTAAAAGCTCTAGCATGACTCATGAAGAAGAGGAAGAAATGCTACATGATATATCAAAATTACAAGAACAAGTGCAACAAATGTCACACTCAAAAAAACTAACAAAATCTAAGATAAATGGCGTGGAATCTAAGATAAAGGGTGTGGACGCCAAGATTGACGATTTGAAGATAGATTTGAAGGCAAATTTGACAAATTTTCTACAAGAAATACTTACTAATGGTGAAAGGGGAGTAGAGGAAACTCATGATGCGAACAAAGGAAATGTTAATCATGATTTTATAGACTCTAATGTTGGATCGAAGACGCACCATATTCCAAAAATCGATATGAGGAAGTTTGACGGCAAGGATCCCGCAACATGGATATTACAGATGGAGCAATTTTTCGATCTCAATAATGTGCAAAACACACAAAAGGTACGTATGACAACATTATATTTGGAACCAAATCAATTTGTATGGTATCAATGACTTTTCTCTTGTAAACAATTTATCACTTCGGCAATTTTTACGGAAGAATTGATAGCACATTATGACGATACAAAAAGCAACACTTTTTTTAGCCAATTGATAAGTCTCAAAGAAAAGGGTTCAATAATGGAGCACATTGAGGAGTTCCAAAAATTGAACATAAGGGTAAAAGATATTCTAGAGGAGCATAGGATTGATGTGTTCATAGGGTCTTTAAAGGATAATATCCAACATGATGTTCGCCTTTGGGAACCTGACTCATTAAAGAAGGCATTCAGGTTAGCAAGAAAAATGGAAATCAAAATTATGGCAACCAGGAAGCATACCACTCACAGCTATAAAGACAGAAGTGTTGTTGCTGCTAGTCTTCCACAACCTATAAGGTTGACACCACAACAATTGGAAGAAAAAAGAGCAAAAGGGCTTTGTTACAGTTGTGATAGCAAATACACTAAAGGTCATAAGTGTGCTGAGAAGAAATTATTCTACATAGACTGTGAAGAGGAAAAAGAGAAGGAGAAAGAAAGGTCAAAGGAAGAGGATATACTCCAAGAACAAAACCTAGATAAAGAAGAAATGAATCCGACCATATCTTGTAATGCATTGGCTGGAATTACCACTCCTCAAACCATCAAGATAGAAGGACAAATCAAGAAGAGAAAGGTAATAGTGTTGATTGATTCAGGCAGTACCCACAATTTTATTCATTGTAAGGTAGCAAAAGAATTGAATTGCTTCCTATATCTAGCACCAGAGTGTCAAGTGATGATTGCAAATGGAGGAACGATAAATTGCTCTGGAAAGTACCATAATATCAAGCTATCCATGGGAGAATATGTATTGACTAGCCCAATGCTTTCCATTCCAATGGGGGGTGCTGATGTTGTACTAGGAGTCCAATGGCTATAATCCTTGGGTACAATAGCTTTTAATTTTCAAGAACTCTTCATGAAATTTTCTGCAGAAGGAAAGGAAGTTGAATTAAGGGGTATTACAGGGAAACCGGAAAGATAATCAGCTCTAACGGTATGACAAAGCTTTTAAAAAAGGAACAAAGAGGTGTAATTGCACAATTATGTTCGCTAGATGTTTCCACATCGGAATCATCTATTTCTCTAGATCTCCAAAAAGTCTTAAATAATCATTCCAAGGTATTTGAGACTCCCAAAGGTCTCCCACCTATTTGTTATCATGATCATGCTATTCATCTGATTCCAGGAAGTGTTCCTCCAAACATCAGGCCGTACAGATATCCTTATGCCCAAAAGAGTGAAATTGAACGTATGGTTGCAGAAATGCTAGAGGTTAGTATAATTCAACCTAGTCAAAGTTCTTTCTCTGCTCCAGTAGTATTGGTGCACAAGAAGGATGGATCATGGCGCATGTGTCCGGATTATAGGGAGCTCAACAAGCTCACTATTAAAGATAAGTTTCCCATTCCTGTCATTGATGAATTATTAGATGAATTGCATGGATCAATTTACTTCACCAAGTTGGACCTTCGTTTAGGATATCATCAAATCAGAATGAAGACCGAAGACATTCCAAAAACAGCATTTAGAACTCATGAGGGTCATTATGAATTTTTAGTCATGCCTTTTGGCCTTACCAATGCACCTTCTACATTTCAAAGCTTGATGAATTCCATTTTTAAACCCTTCGTTAGAAAATTTGTGTTAGTATTTTTTGATGATATACTAATCTACAGCAAGTCTTGGAAGGATCATGTTGAACATGTTGACAGGGTGCTACAACTATTGGAGGAGAAACAATTATATGCAAAAAGATCCAAATGTTTCTTTGGAGTACAAGAGGTGGAATATCCGGGTCATATTGTATCTCATGAAGGAGTTAAGGTAGACCCTAGCAAAATTAAATCCATTAAGGAATGGAAAATCCCCACATCCATAAAGCATCTGCGAGGATTTCTCGGGTTGACAGGGTATTATCACAAGTTTGTTAAGAATTATGGGAGAATAGCAGCACCTCTAACAACATTATTGAAGAAAGATGCATTTTCATGGACTCCAGAAGCAACAAAGGCTTTCGAACATCTTAAAGACGCAATGTGCCAAGCACCAGTATTAGCTACACCAGATTTCACAAAAACCTTTATTGTGGAATGTGATGCTTCAGGAAATGGAATTGGTGCTATTTTAATGCAAGATGAAAGACCCATTGCTTTTGAAAGTCGTCTAATCAAGGGAAAGTTTTTACACAAAGCTATTTATGAGAAGGAAATGTTGGCAATACTACATGCACTTAAGAACTGGCGACTCTACCTAATGGGAAGAAACTTCAAGGTAAAAACAAATCATGATAGCCTTAAATACTTTTTAGAACAAAGATTATCTTATGGAAAGCAACAAAAATGGGTCACAAAGATGTTGGGTTATGACTTTGAAATCATCTACAAAAAAGGGAAGCAAAATGTGGTGGCAGATGCACTCTCAAGAAAGGATGAGGATGTGGAAGTGTTGTTGTGTGCCATTTCTATTATCCAACCATATTGGATAAATGAAGCAAGGGAGGAGTGGAAGAATGATGAAGAAGTGTGGGCACTTATTCGAAAGTTACAACAAGATTCTAGTACATCTGATACATTTAGCTGGCAAAATGGTTCATTATGGTACAAAGATCGTTATACCTTTGTAAGAATTCACAACTCAAACAAAAGATTCTTATGGAATTGCACACTTCTCCCTTAGGAGGGAATTCGGGATTTTTAAAAACTTACCACATGGTTAAGAAGGAATTTTTTTGGGATGGCCTTAAATCAGATATTCAAATGTTTGTGGCAGAATGTTTGGTTTGCCAACAAAATAAAGTTGAAACAATTAATACCCCGGGTCTATTACAACCTTTATCCATTCCAAGCCAACATTGGGAGGAGGTTTCAATGGATTTTATCACAGGTTTACCCAAGTCTGAGGGAAAGAGTGTCATCATGGTGGTAGTTGACAGACTTACCAAGTATGCACACTTTTGTGCATTATCACATCCATTGATAGCCAATATAGTTTCTACTGCATTTATGGAAACAATTCAAAAGCTACATGGAAACCCAAAGATTATTGTAAGTGATAGAGATCCCATTTTCACTGGAAATTTTTGGACAGAATTATTTTCTTGTCTTGGTTCTGAGTTAGCTCATAGCTCATCTTATCATCCTCAATCTGATGGGCAAACCGAGATAGTAAACAAATGTTTGGAAGGATATCTTCGTTGCTTTGTATCTGATAAACAGACACAATGGGTCAAATGGTTGCCTCTGGCTGAATGGTGGTATAACACTTCTTTCCATACAACAACAAAAATGACCCCATTTATGGCACTTTATGGATATCAGCCACCATCCATCACATCATATTTAAGAGAAAATTCTAAGGTTCAAGCAGTGGAACATCACATTGAACATCAACAACAGGTCCTCCAACTCTTAAAGGATAACCTCGTGTTGGCACAAAATAGAATGAAACAACAGGTAGATCAACATCCAAGCGAAAGAAGTTTTGATGTAGGTGATTGGGTATTCCTACGGCTACAACCATATAAACAAATCTCCGTCAAGAAAGCTAAGAAGGATAATAAATTATCACCAAAGTATTATGGTCCGTACAAGGTGTTGCAAAATATTGGTACTATGGCATACAAATTGGAGCTTCCTGCAGCGTCTCAAGTGCACCTAGTTTTCCATGTTTCATGTTTAAAGAAGGTTATAGGCGACAAGCTCCCAGTTCAAAAAATATTGCGAGAACTTGACGAGGAAGGAAAAATTATATTGGAACCGGAAGCAGTCACAGAAACAAGAACTCGACAGCTACGAAATCGATCAATTTCGGAGTATCTCATCAAGTGGAAGAACTTATCTACTGAAGATTCCACATGGGAGGATGAGAATTTTATACAGAAGCATCCAAAACTACTAAAGCGTTGAGAACAACACTTTTTTTGAAGAAGAGGGGCATGATAGGTCCATATAATACTAGTGATTACCCCATTACTATTGTAGTTGTATCCCTTATTAACATTGTTGTGACCCTATTGCCCCCATATTTTTATTACTGTGCCCCATAGAATCCCTCTATTGTTATTTTTGTGGCTTTATTCTATTATTGTTAGGTCGGTTGGGTTATATTGTGACTCCTTAGACTCCTATATATATAAAGGAGGTTTTGTCATTTGAATCATCCAAGAATTGTTTATTTATGTAATGTAAAGGAGGTTGCCCCCTCGAAGAGGCTGAATTCTAAGGCGTGGATTTATCTTTTCTATTTTTTCTTGCGCTGGTTTCATAATAAGCTCTGATTGTATTGGGACCCCTTAGACTCTTATATATTGAAAGAAGGTATTGTCATTTGTATCATCGAAGAATTTTTCATTTGCATTGTGTAAAGGAGGTTTCCCTCTCGAAGAAGTTGATTTTTAAGTCATTGATCTATCCTTTCTAACTTTTTGTGACCTAGTTTCATAATAGGTTTTCTTGGCAAAACATCTCCCATGTAATTATTGCACAAAGATTTTACAATAATTCAAGTGTAATCCAAATATAATCACAGACACTGAATTCGAAAAAAAAAATGCATTGTGTTACGAAAAAAAAGCTTCGAGTATTTATGCACAAAAGTAACCTTTCATTATTTTCAATTGCCACGGAGAGCAAGTCGTGATATTCGCCTTGCACTCGTCCCAAATACCGTTGGGATCCGCTGAAGTAGGCACCCAAATATTTGCAACCTGTAGAAAATAGATGGACAGCCATAGAAGATATGACATCGCATTCAATTATTCTATGTTGTTGAATAAACAGTGAAAAAGTCTCCAGAGATTTTATCTACCTGTGTTGTATCATATGCAGGGTTTACAACAAAAAGTGGTGATTTGATCAACTGTAAAAGATATTGCGGAAAGAAACACTGCCATTGTGTAAAATCAATGTTAGTAAAAACTCTTATAGATAAGATAATTGCCATTATAGGTAGAGGTCTCTCTGTGGGATGTTGTTAGTTAAGTTTTACCAATAAGTTAAGGAAGTAATCTCTTTCGGTGGAGTGTTTGAGATATTTAAAAGCAAAAAAAATAGAATTTAAAATGAAAATAATTGATTAACGTTATATTACCAGACTTCCCGGATCCATTTTTGATGTACAAGCAGCTGGTAAGTTTTTTAAAGAACCCTGAAATACAATATCATATTCAATAAAACCATGAGAATGGAAAATAGGTTTCATGGAATTGCAAGTATAAAAAATAGAGATGAAGAAAACAAATACAAAATGTTAATTAGATTAGGATATGTAAGTAGAAAAGAGTCGAGGCATATACATGAAATGTGACGATTTCATTATAGAAAAGTCTAAATAGATTTCGACCAGCTACGTTGTCTCTGTGATCATGCAACAATATGTAATCGAATTATCAAAATTTGCAATAAACTTTGTATTAAATATCCATGTATATAATCGAAAAAATGCATGCAGGTTGTAGATTAAAGTAGAGCGACAATATTAAGCTTTTGTAATTTTCGATTATAAATCTCATTGTTCTTTGTATAAAATTATAAATAATTCCCTTCAAATAAACGATATTTTAACATAATCTAAATGAATAATAAATAATAAGTAACAAGTATATTATTTGAAATAAATGTCAGAGAAAACATACAAATCCATGAAAAATCCAGCATCGGCCATGCATTTGACACTAACACTCCTTGGAAGAAGATCCCCAAATTCATTGCAGTGAATATACGTTGCGAGGCCACCTGCTGAGCAGCCAGTGAGTAGGACCTGCCATATGAAATTTTATTACATTTTACCATTTCAATAAGGTTATAAAAGAGCTTACATTTTACCATTTCAATAAGGTTATAAAAGAGCAATCTTCAATTTGTTATGGTCCTAAATAATGGATCTAAATAATGGATTTAATTCGAAGGGAATACAAGTTTAGCAATGAGAGGAAACACATTATGATAATTTTTTTTTACTATATATACGTAGGTTTGAAAGTTTTTTTTAGTAATTTGGATGGATAAATTACACAACTTAAATTTGTAATTCTTATAAATTTTTATTTAGATTTTAAGGCTACTTGAAAATTTTTAACTATAACATTTTTAAAAAATTATTTTTATATAATATATACATAGTTGAATGAAATATTTTATTTAATATGGACATTGAAATATTTTATATATTAATGACATTGTGTAAATTAAAATGCTTTTCTAATAGTGAGTTATTTTTAAATACACATTAGTTTTACTTAACTTTGCATTATAAGCTTATTGATTTTATTATTATTCATTATTCAAATGCCACATATCAAATTTTTAATAAGAATTAGATGAATTACACATCTCCTTTTTCTTATGAGATAAGAGAATTATTTTACTTTTAATTATTTCATTTAAACATTAAAATATTTTACTATGTCAAAACACACAAGTATGTTATTTCACATATACGTAGCAATATTTGATTAATATACAAGTATGTTATCTCACATATACATAGCAATATTTTAATAATGACTTAGATATTAAACGTGAAATATGTATATTCATTTCTATTTTTTCTTTTATTATAGTATATTGGAAACAATGTTTAATACTAAGATGAGGGGTTGTGGGTGGGGACGGTGAATCAATATTAAGGTTAATTTTTACTTTTATGCTAATTTGTATTTTCATTTTAGGCTTGGAAATCATTCATGTGAGTCATTATCATCATATCATATGACAACAATACAAATAAAATCATGAACATACATACCATGAGATACACATAAGACACAATAGTTTAATGTGGAAACCCTTTCCGAAGGAAAACTACCAAATCTTTGTTTGTATTATGATGTTAAATATGAGCTCCTATTCTATTTACATTTATCTTTCTGAGAATCCACTCATAGGAAACACCAACTCCCTTCAATTGTTTGCTAGCACTCACTAGTAGGAAGCACCAACTCCCTTATTATGCAAATACATGATCAACTTACCATCAACCACCAACTTCATGGATTTATGCAAGCACCCACTTGCAAGAGGCACTGACCTCCAAGGTCTCCATAGACACCTACTAAATGGAAGGTCCAACTCCCTATTTTGTAGGCTCCAACCCGCACTAAATAAAGAAATATCTACTCGTTGTTATGACACCCACTTGGCCTGATTTTAAGTCTTTGTTCTCCTCATCAACCTTCACTTCACTCATCCCACGTAGCTCTATGTCTTATGCTCACTCTGCTCTCGCTGCAATACGATACATAAGATTTAACATTCTTCCTTCAATTTGCATAACTAGCATCTCTCGGCCTTTGATGTTATATAACATCTCTCATCCTCTCTCAACAACTCTCATACACACAAAGCCCTCTACACAACTCTCCAATAATGTTGCATTCCCCCACCATTCACAATTTCCATCCTTGGTTTTGTTCCTCTGTAACACAGAGAACAATGCAATATGTCCGCTGATCACATAGTCTCAGTGTACATTGGTATGGATCATTTTTCTTGGGATAGGAAATTTTGTTCAATCTCATAACTGCATTGCTTTCAAGGCACACAACTTATCTACATCAACAATTTGAGTATTGGTGGAACTTACTCAACCATCATGCAGAGTCATGGTCTCCAATACTTCTTTGTAAGGCACATAAGACTCGAGAAGAATAATGCAACGCACAATTAAAATTCATAAATTCATGAAGGTTAAACTTGTTTCTTCCCCAGCTATCGATATGCCCCTCTTATTTGCAAAAATAAATGGTTTCAACTATTGTTGAGTTCTTTTATAGGACCAACAACATGATATAGAGATTATTGAGAGAATTTCCAAGCAGTAACCTGAATTTCAAATAATTTCCTTGTTTAATTATGTGAGTGTCTTGGTTTTCACAGTTAGACTTATTTTTATCTTTACTACTTTATTTATTTATTTTTCTATACTATCCAACGCTACTTGAAATATAAAACATCTATTCAAATGTAGGAATATTTATGCTGAATTCATGCGCATAACATAATTATAAATATACTCATATTCAAAATTGGAAGATATGATTTAATGATTACCAAAATAGAAGGGGTGGCAAGAGTGGAAGGGGTCTTCATTTCCTCAGTTAAAAAGAAAAAAATAATGTTTTCTTGGGGATTAGGAATTACCACTAAGAATAGAGTGGAACAATCAACATTATCGATGTGGATGAACCTGGAAATTTATAAAAGTATCAACCAGGTTAACGTAATTGGGGATTCTTGTCTAGTTATCAATCAACTATTTAAGCTCTAATCTTAGCGCATTTTCTCTCGTGATCTATGGTCATGAATCAAGTTATTTATTACATGCATTAATAGGGTGGAGTAATTTACATATTTTAAGGGGACAAATCTTCTTGGATGATACCCAAGCCAACGGAGGATTAGGGTTACAAGAAGGAGTTGTAAAGAGGGCCACCCCCTCCCATCACCCCATTCTATAATGAATCTAATAAGCATGCATTCTAAATTCTCTGTTGGAAAGAATGGAGTTTTGTGGGGTTTCTTAGTCCTCCTAAAAATCATAAACATGTTCTCACATTCTATCATTACAATTTATTCTTTAAATGGGAATATATAGGGAATATTTAGAATAAATTTTTATTAGTAATATGAATAATAATGGAAAAAGGGTTCATACTAAAATAATACTATATTCATAAACTTGGGAAGTCCTTCCATCATGATCTAGACAATGAAAAATTTAAACAATTGACTATTGCATAATGATAATGTAATTCCCACCCAACAATTATGTGTTTTATCCATATAGATAAAGGAATATCAAGAAAATTATAGTCATCATGAGACATAATCATTGCCACAGAATTAGTTTTTATATGAATGATAATATGATCACTACAAATACATATATGATCATAATATGGAATGGATCAATTAATCTATCTTAAATTATTGATTAGGGGATCTGAATACAATAGACTAACATGGATTATTGAGGGTTTCCTAAAATGGGAAGTATGGGAGAAAATGTCCCTTTGTCTTTCTGAGGGGGATTGAATGATTACCTTATTTGTTATCTATTTATTTATAAAATATTGAAATGCTTGTACCCAAACAAAAGGAATTCATTAGCAAGTTTGTATTCCCTAATTTTGTTAACTAGAACGAAGATGTCTCATAGGAATGATGGCCGAGGAATTCAAGGCATAGCATTGAAATCATTATGTAGGATTCTACATATTTAGGATTCAAATCCCTCTCTTTTTCTATCTTCGCACTACTATTTTCTTCCTACCCATTATTTTTTCAATCTATTGAATCCCAATAAGACAATTTCCTAATTTCGATATCAATCTCCCTCTATTGAAAAAATAATGAACATTAGTTCATAGTATTGGAAGGGTAAATACTATTTTAAAAAGAAATAAAATAGAAGTATCATGGATAACATGTAACATAGGAAAGGATTATAAAATTTATCCTTTAAGAAGGGGTAAAAGAACATATAAGAACATAATTTCTCAATGTCCAACTACTAACCCCTCCTTTTGATTCATTCTTGAATCAAAGATTGAATAAAATAATACTCTTTGATCAACAATTAATTAAACTTCAAACTGATCCATTTACTATCTGTTATGTGATTGTTGAATCCTTTATATTTTACAATGTAAATAATTAAAAGTAAAATGTTTTGGAAATTTGTCTCTCTGGAATAGATCTATATTATTATTAATGATTGATGGCAATCTTTGTTAATCTCTTATAGTAATCACTTCTTGAGGTTTTCAAGGGTAATTTGATATATCTACCATATGCTCATTGACCCAAATATGTCCATGATTAACTAGTTGTCTATCTCCATGAATGGTGAAAACCATACCTAATTGAAAAAAAATATTTGCTTGGAATAGGACTTGACCCTTTGATCCTTTATTTCTTCTAGAAATATGAACACATTTAAGAAATTATCACTCCATTAGTCTGTAATGAAAAAAATTTCGATTTTTATTCAAGCTGGATACAATATTGATAGGTTTTTCTCAAAGAATATAAGTTCATAGAATCCTTTTGGTTTTTGGGTATTTTATGTTGACACCTAATCTTTGGGATTAGGTAAACTGATGTAAATATTGTAGATAGTAAAAATAAAAGGAAGTTGGAAGACGAAGAGGCATTGGGAGATGAAACCCAATAGTCTCCTCTCCTTGTATATATTCATATTCCCCCTTAATGAAAATCAATTCAAATTCTTAGAGTTACTCCTAGCTTGTCATGGTATCAAAGATGTTAAACACACACATGGTAGAAAGAGTATGAAAGATAAAACATGATAGTACGTTTTTTCTTAACAAGTGATATACATTTATAGTACATGGTGTGACCGTTGGGTTCCACATCCTAAGGTCTCTTGGACTTTCTTAGTCTATTCCGCTTCCACACTAACCCATAGAGGATTAGGTGTCCAACATTCCCCCCCTTAATCCGAAGGGTTATGTACGAGTCCAAGAAGAGAGTTGTAATACAAAATGTGAAAAAAATGCATGGCAGCAGTAGGCTAAATGTGCTTTCTGAAATGTTGGTATAAAGGGCGGTGGTTTAAGAATGACCACCAACACTGGAACACTTAGTGCAGTTCCCGAAACTCTTCCAATTCTGGCATGAAGCTCAAGTCTTCTGCTAGAGGAAGTGTTCATGATGTTTTGAAGAGGGAAACCTTCAACCATGAAAGGGAGGTCTCACCCGACATAAAAGGAAGAACTTCAATGTGAAAATGGAAGTCTCAACCTGTGATGGTTTAAGGATGACCAACAACTCTGGAATGCTTAAGGAAATTCCTGGAACTCTTCCAAGTTTGGCAAGAAGATGAAGTCTTCTGCTAGAGGAAGTGTCCCCAAATCTATTCCTGGAATTCTTCCAAAATTGGCAAGAAGCTGAAGTCTTTTGCTAGAGGAAGTGTCCCAGATTACCAACTGAAGGCATGCTCAGGGGCATCTTTGTCTCTAGCTACAACTCTGAAACTGGTGTGCAGGTTGTGGCTCAAGCTTACTTGATGTGACTTTGAAGCTTGTAGTTGACCATAATTTCCCCCCCTGTCAGATACAAGGTGAGACGATGGAGAAAACTCAACTGCAAGTCTGTTCAATACTTTAGAACAAGTTCTAACATGTGACTGGAATATCTTCTTGGTTGTTGATGCCCATTGCCAAGAAGTGATCCATCCAAGATGAATCTTTTTTCTTGCAGGAGGTTTGTTTCTGAAGCATCTGTTTGAAGAATGATTGGTTTTATGACAATGCTTACATGGATGAAGATCAAAACAGTTATATTTCAGATGGCTGACTTGGTCACAGTGTTGGCATTTCACAATCTGTTGTTGTTGCTGTTGCTATGGAGGAGGGGCAGAATCTGGAACAGCTGAAGGTGAACTGTCATGAAGTAATCCAACACTCTGAAAATGGATGGGATTTGAGTAATCTAGAATATGAAAGGACACATCCTTTTCATATCCAAGAATAGTTCTATGCTTGTTGTGGACAAGCTATTCCCAAGGTCCGATGATGGGCTTGGTAAGTGCAAATTGAACTTCTACATCTGCATGTACAACTGTTGCTTTATTGGGCATTGGATCTGAATCAATTGTAACATTATTGTCTTGTTGTTTATGGGAGTATGTTTCATTGTTCTGAATAAACAGGTTCAGAATGATGACTCCATTGTTGTAATTATGCTTGTTGTAGTTGAGATTCAAGCTGCGAAAAATCAATTTGTTCTTGTGCATATTGTATACATGTCTAAATTTCAAAGAGAGAGTCTTTGTTGATTTTTACTATGTTTTCGACACTAGAATGTATTAATGTATTCAGTAACTCTAATACTCCATAAATTCCTCCCATTTTATCAACAAATCAAACTCTGTTAAATACACTTATTTTAACTTATTTTCAAAGATATTAGAAGTTGCTCCAATTTCGATTTGCACCAGGTTTTGGCTGAATGGTGAAATCATACAACTTTTGGAATAAGGGGATAACTTCTATACACTTTAATACTCTACGTAAACTTCAACATTGAACACAAAAACCATAATGAGTTTTAAATACAATGCCACTACTGGGGCATCAACAACAGCAAACTTGCTTGGATCCTTCAAATACTACACTTTCTTGGCCAGTGGAAAAGGATAGTCAAGTCCAATAGCAATTATTGTCACACTAGAAATACCATGTTAAAACAAAGAAGCTTTCAATAGTCTCCAATCTCCAAATGAATTCAAATATCGAAAATGCCACATGCTATAACTCTTGGTCATGATGATCAAGATTTGGTGGAGAAACTGTTGCGTTATTCACTATTTCACTTTATATAGATCTCTCAAAATAGATATGGCATGGTTTCAAAAATATGAACTTCATATGAATGATATTGTACAGTTCAGCTGACATGTCTCTTGATTATTCTTTCAATAAAGGTCGTTTTATTCAATATATTTTACATGAAAGCCATCCCACGATTATTGAGGGATACATCCTTAACCAGCAAATTAATATTCATCCTTCCATGTGCACTACAATGGCTATTACAAACCATTCCAAAGACACTACAAATACAAAACTATAATGTCTACCTTCATATTTCTGTGATACAGTGATCAATGTATCTTTTAGAATTGTGTGAGATATATATCTTGAATTGATGAGCGCTGGATAAAGATATTGAAGAAACCAACCATCTTTAAGATGATGACAAGTCGATATAACATTCTATAATAACTTCCAATACATCAATTTGCTAAAGCTCAATCAAGTATTTCATTCACTAACGACAATGTTGGTATGCACTGGGAGCAGCTAATGACAAATATCTTTGCTATTAAAATATGGGAAGGTGAAAAGGAATGAAACATATTTCTGGTGATTATGGGGGAGACATTTGTCCCAAACTACCTCCTTGATATTCTAAGGTTGGCCTTCACGATGATGGGTTGTAAGGGCAGTATTAACGATAGGACAGTGATAATGGTTCCTTAGCGAGTATTCACAATCTTCATTTTTTTTTTTAATCCATAGTGATTCAACTTATGATCAGAGGAAAAAAACAACATATATAAACAAAATATTATACCAATAGTTAAACGTACAGGATGACAGGACCAATGCATACTAGGAATTGAATGCACCAGTCTCTATGTTGATTCTTCAACCGATTCAAACTTTCCAAAGCACCATATTGCAATGTAACGCCTCAATGTAGTAGAAATATGACCAAAATTAATGCCTTTTCAATGCTTGATGCAGAGCAGTAATACAAAAAAAGATGTTGCTCCCTCCATCGCATACGACCCATACATTCCAACCATTCCAAGCTCACAGCACCAAGAGTCACAACATGGTTAAGATTTCCACCATATAGTCAATGCACAGTCTTTTCAACGCTTCAAAAACCAGTTCTTAGAGTGGAAATTCAACGCAATTCCACGTGTTTTGAATGCATAAAATCTTAACACGGCATTATAGATCCTGGATTTTGTTCGGCAGCTTAACATGGAGCCTTTAGAGACAAGTCTCAAAATATCAACAGAAAATAGGTTGATATTTTTCTATTTACTGGACTATGTATGCAACCATTCAACCTTTTTTTAAAAACCCTTAATGAAACATCGATTTGGATTTACATACCATGATCAGTCTCCATATATAATGTATGGCATGACCTCAAATAATGCAAAACAACATGCGAATGAAGGTTCAATGCACCACTCACCAGTCTCCAATCATGCAAATGCAGTACAACATAATCAACACATATATATATGCCGATCATCTCAATGTTAGGAAACGTTCATTTCTTCACCTCATTAAGTATTCCAACACATAAAAATATGTATAATTCAGGTTAACGTTCACCACAACAATGATTTCGACAAACATATTCAACGTAAAGTCCTTCAGTCTTCCAGCACTGAGAAAATGAGTAACAATGTTCAGTCACAATCAAGCATTCAAGCTAACATTTTTTTTAACCAATGTATGAGTTTCTCATGGACATCAAGACTCAGCCTTTTAAAAAGAGTTCAACACAAAGACACACAACACATCTTTATATCGCAAGCACCAACTATTCCTTGACTATGTCGCTCTGATACCAATGCGACAGTTGCAAGGAATCCGACTATGGATTCAGATACAGCTGCCATCGACCGCAATGTAACTTCAACCTCCACGAGTCATGCACAACAGAACCTGGCGTAATTAATGGAGCTCCCGGTGATCATCCACACCCACTTCAATTACATCGATATGATTTCCAACGAAACCAATTACTGTATGACTGCGAGCTTTGTGGAAAGAAAGTAGCAGGATTTGTTAAAACTGATGAGGAATTCCAAAGGAATGAGGAAACTTCTAGAACTACAGTTACATTTGTTTTACTTGATGAATGGCAAAACAAAACGCTTCGATGCCAAGGTAAGAGGGGCATATGGACGCAGAGCGAAGGGGCATTTAAACACAAGCGTAAGAGCAGCCTTCACAAGCGTTTAGACAATAGACAGTGGTATATAACCAAACACTGAGGAAGCCATTCATTCATGTGCAGAGAATCACCATTGTTCAAAGTCAAGAATTTATGCTGGCAGAAGGTAGATGTGTCAGGAGTACAGGTGCGTTTCTTTTTTTATTTGAGATAGTGGATAGAGATCCCAACACAAATCTAGCTAAGAGAGGTCAGCCAGACAGTTTGCAACATGCACACAATAATGGCAGTTTTATCCGCAGGAATGCAAAACTAACATGCACAGAGAGGCCACAACTAGTGGCTCAAATTTGAGCAGGGCAGAAATTCGCTTGCAACTCTGATACCATGTTAAACACACACATGGCAGAAAGAGTATGAAAGATAAAACATGAGAGTATGTTTTTTATTAACAAATGATAAACATTTATAGTACATGGTGTGACTGTTGGGTTCCACATTCCAAGGTCTCTTGGACTTTCTTCGTCTATTCCACTTCCACACTAACCCATAGAGGATTAGGTGCCCAAAAAAAGAAAACCCCCATTTTTAGCATTTTTTGCCCAATAACTCCTACATTATCGGTCATATTCCTTTTTATCTATCCCTATGTGTTTGGTGCATTGAAGGCTCTGATGCACTCTATATGGAAGTTGTATGTTTCATTTGTAGGAGAGAGTTTATGCATGCTTTGAGTAGACACATAACTCTATTGAATAGTTAAATTTACAGTGCATTGTATCAGATACCAAAATATTGTGCTATGAAAGCTAGCATTGAGTTCTGGAGCGATTATTTTTTTATGTGTTGAAGGGGTCGTATACCTGCTGCATTCAGGCATTGTATTGCAACATGTTGTGTTGAAAAGCTTAAATTGGTTGAATAATGGTGCATAAACTCTCAAAGGTCGTGATTGGTGTTGTAATACATATGGTGTAGTGAGCGTGGAACAGTTTGCATTATATACACTATGATTGAAGCACTGAACATGTATGTATGCTCTTCTGGATTGATTGAATGTTGTGCATGAATGTTTACTTTGAGCATTGGACAAAAGCTAGTCAAATGGTGCATTAAATTCCATGTGCGGTGGCTCTGTCATGACTAAGTTAATTCCTATGTTGCAAGAAACTTCTGACCTAGATGAAGTATATACATGTGCATTCACCTTTTACGTTGCAATGGCTATTGTTCCTTACTCTAATTTTCTGAACACCGTGTAATTTGATGTGCAATGCATGGGTTGCTGAATTGTTTGTTGAAGTGCATATGGTATTCGTTGTATACCTTTTGAAAACCTTTGTTGAATTTTTTATATCGTTGGGTCATATAAAGTGATATCGTATGAATTGCATATGGTATAATATGAAGTGCATATGGTATATTAAGTTGTGAAGTGTGTATGGTATAATATGAAGTGAGTATGTTGAGTTAATAATTATTTATTTATTGAAATAATAATGTTTACAAAGTTCTTGTAGTATGAGATGTACCATTCACTCCCTTTTATATGGTAATGAAATAGTATGGAGGCATATTTGAGAGACTACAACTTTAATTGATTTTATGTTAAGACATATCCAGTCAGATTTTTTGAAAATACATCAAGCTTTTGTTGCAACCATTGTAATTATTTTGGGCATAGATAAGATCATATGATGCATTCACTTATATTTGTAGTTGAAGAAATTCTCTCGGATAAAGAGAACTACCATGAGTGGTCCAGGAAGATAAAACATACCCTTATTTTCAATGAGTTGTGGAAAGGGATTTGTGAAGGAGAAAGACACAATGCACCTGAAAACTCCACTTTAGATAAGGATCTTACCATTTGGGAAAACAAGAACAATAAGGCATATGCCTTGATTGCATCCTTCATAAATGAAGAGGTGAGTCAATATATTTTGGCATATTCAAATGACTTTGAATCCTTAAAGAAGTTGAAGGAATTGTATGACTCGCACTCTGAAATTGAAGTTGTTTGGTTGATGATTAAGTTGTTCAATCTTGAATTGAAAAATGATGACCCTCTTGCCTTAACATTAGAAGTAAGATCTATTATGAATGATCCACTAGTGTTGAAATAGATATTCCTCTCATAGATTTTGTCAAGGCACTATATCCCACCTATTCACATTATCTTGAGTCATTGCAAGAAAGTGGAAAACTTAAGTATATTACCTTTGAATCCCTTGAGAATAAGTTTGTGGAAAGATAGAAGGATTTTGGGAAGAAGAAAACTCCTCAGCCTTATGAAGAAGTTGTGTGCCTTGCAGAAAAAGAGAAGAATCATGCACAATATTCTTCTAGAGGAAGAGGTGACTGAAGAGGAAGAGGAAGGAATAATTTTAGATGTAGGGGTGGCAGACATTTCCAAGGAGAAATGTTTGATATTCATTTCATACGATGCAATAGAGATGGACATGATGCTTCCAATTGTAAGCTTCCTTGGGACTAAATTAAGTAGGAAAGAAATGAAGAAAATGGTAAAACACTTGGTAAAGGGAAAGGAAAAGAACCTAAGTCCTCTTAATATGTTTTGGTACATTGCAACATTGGAGTAACTCAAGACTTATTCAATGCTTCACCCGCTTCATGGAAAGATGCTCAATTGCTTTATTCAGGAGCAGCTTGCCACATGACTTTCAAAAGATATTTTTTTGGAGAATTCACTCACAATATTGATGGAGCAGTATACTTTGCAAGCAAGTCAAAACTCAAGCCATCAGGTCTTGGCAGAATCAAGCTCAAACTGCTTGGACTTTTAGATTTTCTTCTACAAAATGTTCTATACCTGCCAGAGTTGAGGAGAAACTTGTTGTCTTTGGTCCACATCCACCAGCAAGGACACTCAATTCACATATTTGATGGCAAGGTTGAGGTGAAGAAAGCATCAGATCACTCACTTGTAATGACTTGGATAGAGGAAGAAAGACTTCTGAAGATGCAAGGAACCTCTACTCGTGCACATAAATTTTCATACATTTCTCACTATGATGAAGGTACATTTCCATCAATTCTTTTATGGCAAGCTAGATTTGGACACTTGAACTATGCAAACCTTCGTAAATTGAATAAAAATGGTGTCATTGATTTACCTCAAATTCATAGGAAACTTAAGCAATTGGATGATTGTATCTTAGGAAAGCAGAACAAACAACCTTTTCATGATTCTCATTCCAGAGAACATATAAATATTGAACTCATTCATTCTGATTTATGTGGCTCAATGCCTGTTCCTTCTGAAAATTGTAATAAATATAAGATGAACTTTATTGATGAATACAACATAATGTGTTGGCTTTATTTATTGAAGAACAAATCTGAAACATTCAATAACTTTCATGCATGGATTGAAAATGATGCACAATATCATATTGGCTCTATTTGTACTGATAATGGAAAATAATACACTTAAAATGAATTTGAAAACTATCTTCGCCAACATGGGATCAACATCAAACTATCACTACTTATAACTCCCAATAGAATAGAGTACCTGAAAGAATGAACAATACAATCTTAAATATGGTATGTTCGATGATGTTTTTCAAGAATTTTAAGTTGGTGTTTTGGGCTGATGGAAATCTATGTGTTGTGTATATAAAGAAGAGGTGTCCATCTCATGCTATAAAAAACAATACTCCCTATGAAATGTGGTATGGACATATTCCTTCGATGAGGCATCTTAGGGTTTTTGGTTCTACCTATTATGCCTTGATAACTAAGGAACAAAGAAACAAAATCAATGCAAGGCATTGAAAATGTATCTTCTTAGGGTAATCAACAACCTCCAAAGCATACCATCTCTATGTTGAAGTGAATAAGAAGTTTATAATATCTAGAGATGTGATCTTTCTTGAATCTTCCAAGACTGACAATTTTTTTCAACAACAACTTAATCTCTTGGATATATTCGGACATGCAAAGTCTTTTGAAGAGTTTGATAATGAGATTCCACATATTGAAGGGGCGATCCATCCACTGATGACACTTTGAGTGATGTGATTGATAAAATTGGGAGATTAAATCTTGATTCAACCCCATGTCAATCAACTAAGCAACTGGACCATCTCGGAAAGGTCCTCCAAAATGATTGACAAGGGCACTTGAAAGTGTTCATTTTGATGTGGTTGGAAAAAGGGGAACAAGATGCTTTGTTAGAAAAAATGGAGGTGATGTAGAAAGTCTTGATTCACCTATTGATATGGATGTTTCTTATGTCTGTGAACTGAATTTGTCTACATATTTTGAACCAACTTCTTTCAAAGAAGTCACTTCTCATTATGAATGGAAATAAGCGATGCATGAAGAATATGATGCTTTGATCAAGAATGGCAATTGGAAGTTGGTTGATCCTCCATTGGGAACCAAACCAATAGGCTACAGGTTTGTCTTCAAGAACAAGTATAAAGAAAATGGCTCACTCGACAAGCATAAAGCTAAGCTTGTGGAAAAAAATTTCGCACAAAAGGAAGGGGTCGACTATGAGGAGATTTTTTCCTGCATAGAAAAACAAGCTACCATCTAGACACTCTTTTCCTTGGTAGCTTAGAATGGTTGGAAAGTCCAAAAAATGAATGTAAAAAATGATTTCCTGAATGGAGATCTAAAAGAGAATGTTTTTATGTCCCAAACAGAAGGATTTGTTATGAAGGGTCAGGAACACAAAGTATGCAATCTTGTAAAATCCTTGTATGGCCCAAGCACCACAATCCTGGTATGAAAAGTTAACTTAGCATCTTTTGAAACTCAATTTCAAACATTACGATCTTGATGATGCAACTTTGTTTGTCAAGAAAGTTGGAAAAACAATTGTATATCTTTTTCTTTATGTAGATGATCTTATGATGAGCGGGTAAAGAGAGAGCTACATTGCATCCATAAAGAAAGAACAGAGGAAATGTTTTGAAATGACAGATTTTAGCTATGTTCACTAATATGTTGGTATTGAAGTAACTCAACATCTGAATTTTATATTCCTCTTTTAGAAGAAGTACATTGGATATGTGTTTAAACATGTTTTGCATGGTTGAGTGTAAACCCTTTATTACTCCAATGGGAAAAAACTTAAAGGTCACATCGACTGCAGGAAAATAGTTTGAGGATGAAACAAAGTATAGACAACTCGTAGGAAGTATCAACTACCTAAATACTACCAAACCATACATTTCATTTGATGTTGGAATCCTCTCTAGGTTTATGAAAAAACATTGTGAGGATCACTAGTCTACTACAAAAATAGTTCTAAAGCACTTGAAGGGAACTCAAGACTTTGGACTCAAGCATGCTCTGATTCAGATTTCGATAGAGGTAAAGAAGCTGGAGTGTTAGGCCACTATTATACTAGTGTAACCCTTATTGTTATTAGTACAACCCCCTTATTATATTGTTGTACCCATGCAGTCCCCATATTATTACTATTGTGCCCCATAGAAGCCCACTATTGTTATTATTGTGCCCTTACATTATTATTGTTATGTCGGCTCTTATTATATTATGACTCCTTAGACTCCTATATATAGAAAGAAGGTCTTGTCATCTGTAACATCCAAGAATTATTCATTTGTGTAATGTAAAGGAGGTTCCCCCTCAAAGAGGTTGAATTCTAAGGCGTTCAACTATCTTTTCTATCTTTTTGTGAGCTGGTTTCATAACATTTGGTATCAGAGCTGTAGATTCTAGGGTTTTGCTGCTCCAAATAGGTCATCATGGGATTTTCGCTATGACAATTTTGATACCAAGTTTCAGAAGCTAAGAAAAAAACCCATTTGAGACGAAACGGGTCTGAACCTTGGCTCCTAATTTTACATCCTGTCTCACTATATTTTTCAAGATATAGTCTAAGGAAGTTAGGGTTTTCGCAGACCTCCAAATTACATTCCAAATAGTTGACCTGGGAAAATCATCATAACCTTCTCTCTGAGCATCAGATTGAAATTTCGTAAGAGGTTATAGAACCAGTCTATAATTAGGTCGCCGTGGGAGATTTGGCATAACTCTTCCTTGGAGAATCCAATTTGGATCAGACTGGTGGCATTGGAAAGAGGACACAAAGGGCTACTGCAGGTTTTGATTTTAAAACTGGAGGATTTGAAATTACAGTGTTACAGTTGTTTTAAGATCAAGCTCCTAAAATCAAGAAAAAGCGAGATGAGGAAGTTTGATGGCAAGAATCTGGTAAATTGGATACTACAGATGGAGAAATACTTTTATCTACATGGTGTACCATTGTTATAAAAGGTATGTATTGCATCTAATTATTTAGAACCGAATCAATTTTTATGGTATAAAGGGCTTTGTTCTCGTAAACCACTTGTCACGTGGTCTATTTTCACGGAGGAAATGATAACACATTATGAGGATACAAAGAGAAACTCCTTCTTTAGCCAATTGATAAATCTCAAACAAAAGGGTTCAATGAAAACACACATTGAAGACTTTCAAAAATTGAATAGAAGGGTAAATTATACTCCAGAGAAGCAAAGGATTGATGTCTTCATAGGGACTTTAAAGGATAACGTTCAACATGAGGTTCTTTTTGGGAACCTGATTCATTGTAGGAGTTATTCGAGTTGGCAAGAAAAATTGAAAGCGAAATTATGAAAACAAGGAATCCCACCACTCATGACTATAAT
Source organism: Pinus tabuliformis (assembly GCA_031772625.1). Classification (NCBI taxonomy): domain Eukaryota; kingdom Viridiplantae; phylum Streptophyta; class Pinopsida; order Pinales; family Pinaceae; genus Pinus; species Pinus tabuliformis. Next base: position 704,742,971 of record CM062806.1, on the reverse strand, counting down.
TATGGAAGTGTTTCTTCTCCTACTTCCACAACCTGCAAGGCTTACACCACAACAATTGGAAGAAAAAGGAGGAAAAGGGCTTTGTTGCAATTGTGATAGAAATGCACTAAAGGTCATAAGTGTGCTGAGAATAAATTATTTTATATAGAGTATAAAGAGGAGGAAGAAAAGGGTCAAGAAACATCAAAAGAAGAGGATATATGCCAGGACCCAACCCCAGAGAAAGAAGAAATGAATCCGACCATATCTTGTAAAGCATTGGCAAGAATTACCACTCAAAATCTCAAGATAGAAGGACATGTCAAGAAGAAAATGGTTCAAGTAGTAAAAGAACAGATCAAGCATCAACAACAATTTTTCCAACTTTTAAAGGATAACGCCACTTTGGTGTAGAATCGAATGAAAAAACAGGTAGATCAACATCGCAGTGAAAAATGTTTTGATGTAGGTGATTAGGTATTCTTATGGTTACATCTCAAGCAAGCTATTTATGAGAAGGAAATGTTGGCAATACTACATGCACTTAAGAAATGGTGACCTTACCCAATGGGAAGACACTTCAAGGTAATGATGGATCATGATAGTCTTAAATACACTTTAGAACAAATATTATCATTAGAAGAACATAAAAAATGGGTCACAAATATGTTAGGTTATGACTTTGGCATCATCTACATAAAAGGGAAGAATTTTTTTGCTGCAGATGCACTCTCAAGAAAGGATGAGGATGTGGAAGAATTGTTTTGTTCTATTTCTATTATCCAACCAAATTGGATAAACGAAGTCAGGGATGAATGGAAGAAGGATGAAGAAGTGTGGCCACTCATTCAAAAGTTGCAAAAGATCCCAATTCAAACAATATTGCCAAAACTTGAAGAGGAAGGAAAAATCATATTAGAACCTAGAGCAGTCACAGAAACAAGAACCCGACAGCTACGAAATCGACCAATTTCAGAGTATCTCATCAAGTTGAAGAACTTACCCACTAAAGATTCCACAGGGGAGGACAAGAATATTCTACAGAAGCATCAAGAACTACTCAAGCATTGAGGACAACACTTTTTGAAGGAGAGGGGCATGTTAGGCCATTATACTACTAGTGTAGCCCCTTATTGTTATTAGTACAACCTCCTTATTATATTGTTGTACCCATGTAGTCTCCATATTGTTACTATTGTGCCCCATAAAAGCCCACTATTATTATTATTGTGCCCTTACATTATTATTGTTATGCCAGCTCTGATTATATTATGAATCGTTAGACTCCTATATATAGAAAGGAGGTCTTGTCATTTATAACATCCAAGAATTATTCATTTGCGTAATGTAAAGGAGTTTTCCCCCTCGAAGAGGCTGAATTCTGAGGCGTTCAACTATCTTTTCTATCTTTTTGTGAGCTGGTTTCATAACATGGAGAATCTAATTCAGGCTATGTTAAGAGTCTTGGATTAGGAGTTGTCTCCTTGAGGTCATGCAAACAATTAGTTCCGACAGATCCTATAACTGTATCAGAATATGTGGCAGTAGTTGAAGCAATGAAGGAAAGTGTGTGTCTCAAGAAAATTATAGAAGATTTGTAGGAGAAACAAACACACTCAACTCCTCTTTTGATTGATAACACTTCTGCAATAAAGTTGGCCAAGAACCCAAAGTTCCATGATCAAATGAAGCACATCAATACAAAATACCATATGATTTGACATCATGTTAAGGCCAAAACAATCCACCCACAACATTGTTCCACAAATGAGTAGATTGTAGACATCTTCACCAAAGCGCTTAGAAGGGAAAAGTTTGAAAGATTCAAGATGATGTTTAGTTCACCAACATCCCTTCAGATTAATGGGGGGAATGTTGACACCTAATATTTGGGATTAGGTAAATTGATGTAAATATTGTAAATAGTAAAAATAAAAGGAAGTTGGAAGACGAAGAAACATTGGGAGATGAAACCCAATAGTATCTCTCTCCTTGTATATATTCATATTGTCCCTTAATGCAAATAAATTCAAATTCATGGAGTTACTCCTAGCATGACATTTTACTATTGAGCTTTGTTAATATTTTCAGATGACATATTATTTTAAATGAGATCCCTAATAATTGGACATAGAAGCTCCTTATTTAATTAAAAAATAGTTATGAGAAGAAGTAATAATAGTATAACCCATATGCCACCGATGGGGGTGTGAGTTGTCAGATAGATCCATTAAGGCAGTGATTATGATAAGGACAAAAGGAAATGTTTCCATTGCCCACCACACGCTTGAAGCAAAGGGTGTGGTGGCCTTCAACATGCTTAAGACAACAAGAATGCCTGAAGGTGACAAACATATTTGGGAAAGTTTACTAGCTATGGTGAAGGATAGAAGGCCAGGGTTTGAAAGAGTAGAGGTACTAAAGGCAAGACTGGAGTAGAGGCTTGGGAAGGGACGGGGGCTCCATCGACTCCAAACATTGGCTATCAGGTATGTAAACTAGCTTTTCATCCACTACACCATGATTCCCTATGTCTGGTTTGATAATTGGGGTATTGGGGGCACTGGATTTGTGGGCGAAAGTAATTCTAGCTGGGAGATATGCATGTTGTCAGGCATTTGCTAGAATAATCCTAGCTCCATGGGTTCCTCCCTGGTATCAATCTGTTATGGGATATAACTTTCTCTTGTGGAGCTTATCAGGCTTCATTGGGTGGGTGGATGTATGGGAGAATACCTTTGTCTTATCTGCATGGCAATCTTGGGGGTTAGGGGCTGGGATGCTATCAATGTCTATATTTTGATGAAATTTTTTTTCTTGGTTTTCTCCATGGGTGTTGAGGGTAATTGGTAGGGCTGGCTCGTGAGGGTCGATGACAAGTACCTGAGGAAAGCTAGTAGTGGGGAGGTTTTCATGGGTAGGGGTCTTCTAAAGTCTAGGAATTGGCATGAATTAAGTGCTAGCCATGTCGGCCTTGGCTAGTTGAGGGGAAGTCGAGAGGCAAGAAGAGTTTGGGTTGGGTGCCTCTTGCAGCCCGGGGGTTAGATTTTGCACTACAGTGCTAGTTAGGGCAAGGCCAAAATTGTGATGAGTGAGGGGGGATGGGGAATGGTCATAAAACAGTGGGTAAGGGAGGTGCGGAAATTGGAACCCATCAGCTTGGCTACCGTGTTATAATATATATAGTTGGTCCATTGTTGGCACCTCGATCCTAAGGCCGAGACTGAAACATTTGTAAAGAAATGGGCATGTCGGGGCATCTGCTGGGAAAAGTTACCAGGGTGCAGGTCATGGTCATGTTGGGTGGGGGATCCTGCATTTTGGGGGTTATAGAAATGAACCAATGGTGGAAGATTTTGTGAAAAGGCAGAGTCTTCAGGTGTTGGAAATACAAAACATAATGTTATGGAAATCATGTTTTCTTGTTCCCATATTAGGTCCACTAAATGGTAATCATTCTCAGATGCAAAGAGTACAGAGGCTAGTTATGGGCCATCCTCAAGATTTGACCGACAGGTTCCGTGACAAGGCGACAATGGGTAGACCGGGTTAAGGTAAGGGCCAAGGAAAGAGGCCATAGGAGATCGAGGCTGAGGCTGAACCAAGCACTACGGGTAAACGCCGAGGTAGAAAACTAGCGGCCAAGTTGATAATTGAAGCAGTTGTTGCGTACAAGGAAGGCACCAAGGAAGAGATCAGGTGGATGATAGAAAAATGGGAGGAAGACATACACTGACAAGTGAGCATGGATGAACCTGATCTAGAGGACTAGAAGCTCCTGGTTATGGATTCGGGTAACACTAAAGGAAGAGTGACTAAATTTAAATAGGCCCTACATCTTTATTGGCTGATGAAATGCCTCCTTCGAAAGGCCATGGATAAAATTTGGATGTCTGCCATCTAGGATTTCTCAAATTACAAACAAGAGTTTCAGAAACTACAATTTCAATTACAGAAATAGTATGGTCTCCTTAGCCGCATGGAGAGACACTTCCCCTGCCTGTTTTCACAAAGAGAGTTGCGAGGCTCCAGTGCTAAAGATCCGACCCCAGTCGCTTCGGCCTCCACCGAGAACGATGGATAGAATGCTAGCTTTCGGTTATTTTTTATTAGTTTTCATGCACATAGATTTTAATTTCCAATTTACGGTGATATTTATATATAGGAAAAAATAATATGGATGTGGACGTGACAATCAAACTTATCTAACTTGGATAGATAGACTCAATATTTTTGGTCAGTGTATGGCTTATCATGCGGTTAGGTGGTCAACATACTTGGTTTCCTGATGGGCAAGTCGATACCACCTAACCTCACTCTATGTGCTTGTAACTTGCTTATTTTATAATGAAGAAGAAGGATCTGCCAAGCTTAACAAAAAGAAATAGTATAACCCATATGAATAATATTGGAATTCTTTTATATGGAAAACAAAGATCTTTCTTCAATTTGTTATAGATCCTAATAGCTCCAACCATTTCATTCATTCAATTCCTAGTTGGGAGTAAGTGACATGGCATGACAGAACCAACAAATGATTGTAAGAGTATTCTCCATTCCATCTTCATCCTATGGATTATGGGAATGAGAGGAACGAAAAAGAGCAAGCTATCAAGATAAAATCAATGACTATCACATTACAAGTGTGATGCCCTAACCTCTAAGGTAATTATGCTCAATGGAATATAACTCCTCATTTCATTAGTATGAGATCCATAGGTTCTTTTGGAATCCTAACTATTATAATGTGAATCAAATTTAATGACATAATTTAGTTTACAATTACAACATAACATTGCTTTCCTACATGTAGATTCCTTCGAGGGAAAGAAAAGGGAAGTAAGGGTCAATTGATATGGATTGTTTTACTCACTCTTCCAAATCAACTAGGGGAGGATAATAACATTGCATTTCAAATGGAGAAATAATATAATGATTCCTAATCATATTCAATGGGGATAGGTGTAAAGATGACAAGAGAAGGGAATTAAAGGTGGAAATTTCTCCAAACCAATATTGAACAAATAACCATTGAAAAACATTAATGGATATCACATAATAGGATTACATCAAGATATGGTCTCATTCTTTGAGAATGGTATATGTCAGAATCAGTAGATGCTACAAGCCAATCGAATTGAGCCTTGGGATGGAGATGTACAAAGTCATATCTTAAAATGCAAGGGAACCCTAGGATATTTTCAATGGGTATTCTTGAGCCTAATCCGTTTCATGGAGGCAATGTTTCTTCTCCTAAGATAGAAAGGGGATAGGTGAAAAGAATCAATGGAAGTTATTCTAAGGAATGAATCTAATTTGGTCCAATACTATATTTATAGAACACTCTATTTACACCTCAAAAGTTGGAATTTTATATAACGTAAGATGAAACTGGCAATTGAAACTTGAAATGTTCCAAGCATTTTATTCATATGATAGATGCCAATGAGATGAAATACTAATTTGACATTAAGTAATCCAATTATAAACGTATCCACTATAGATAGATAATTGAATCAATTTTTGGAATAAATGGTTAGACGTGGATACAAATAGAGCCAATTCTATGTGTTAATGTCAACAATAATGCAAATTGCACTAGTGGGAAAAATCATTGGCTTTATAAATTTTGAGGGTTAAATCCCTCTATCCCCATATAGAATCATTCCCAAATGAAACAATTTATTTTTCCCAATTATATTAGTTCTTAGAATTTGAAATGTTTCAAGCATTTTATTCATAAGAAAATTCTCAAATGAAACAATTTATTTTTCCCAATTATATTAGTTCTTAGAACTTCAATTGTTTCAAAGATTTTATTCCTCCCAATGAGCTGAAATATTGATTTGACATTAAGTAATCCAATTATAAAAGCATTCACTATATATAGAGAACTGAATTAATTTTTAGAATAAATAGTTGGAGGTCAATAAAGATTGAGCACAATTCTAGGTGTTAATATCAACAACAATACAAATTGCAATATAAAAATACATACATATACCTATATATACATATAGAAACAGCCTGATCAATATATTAATTCATGAATTTAATTAACAAAATAACAAATATTAAATCAAAACTATTTCAATTAATTTAAATAAATTTAAATACTTTAATTAATGTATAAATTTATTTTTTTATTTATTAGATAAATAAATAACCCTTAAAATATATTCTTTACCATATTTTTAAAATAATAAATATTCTCTAACCATCAGATTCAGAATGGCTGGGCATTTAAATATATACTTCAATAAATATTGACTTTTGAAAACGTACCTGTTCTGCTTTATCCATTCCCTGAGCCAAAAGATCTTCCATTACAGCTTTCCATATCCTTTGTCCTCTCGAATAAAGTTCGATACCCTGAAATACTGTTCATTAGATACAGAAGTTTCCATTGGTATAGGATTATGAGAATTAAAATTCCTATTCACCTATGTATTGAAATTGACATACCGGCTCTAGTACTTCCACATCTCCGGTGAATGAAGACCCATCACAGTATCTAACCATAACGCGGTTCCATCCATAGAAATCTGTTCAACAGTTTTCTCTGCTTTCAATAAATCCTTTAAAAAGCCAATGGATCATCACATTTCTTTAGAGTATAGCCTTGAGATACCTGGATTTTGTGTTTGAACATCACTTAAAATTCCTGTAAATGCTATTGATTCCCCCATGTACAGAGATGAACCCAATGCAGAGTGAGAGCGGTTCAAGCAGGATGCTGTGTCGTTACACCATCCTCCACCCTGCGTAATAATTTGCACTAGATAAATCATAAGACTTCAATTGCATCAAGGTAGATGAGTCTTAAAAGTCATAAACACATTATTTTTTAATATCTTGAATCTGCAATCGATATAAAGATGTTAAATAATATCTGGAATCTGCCATAAACATAAAATGTTTTTTTGAAAAATGAAAATAATCACTCTAACAAAAAAAATGACCCTAACAAAAAAAATACCCATATTAAACCGACAAAAACAACTTTGGTAAATAAATATATAACAAAAAAAAATCACCCTAACAAAAAAAAATACCAATATTAAATCGACAAAAACAACCTTGGTAAATAAATAAATATAAAAATAACGAGACAGATTACTGACCTGCATGAAAACAAGCCAGCTGTTTGCTCCAGATCCAAATCCTCGGTCTAAATGGTACCCTGGTGGGCTTCCATCTAAACAAACTGCAATAAGCAATGGCCTTATTAGTTCTGGTCAGGAATCAACTTAAAATTTTGAGACGCACACAAATACACTTACCAGCTCCTTTGGCTACAGCGTCCTGCAACACAGTGATGTTTACATAGAGTGTCAAATTGGACGAATCAAAAAGTGACAACTCATTTGTTATCACAAATTCCCCACTCTGGAGTATGTCTGCATCCATTATTCGTGCCATTCTCATGACAGATACTACAAGGAAAAAATAGTTGACAGATCCCCGCGAGTTAACCATATTGGAGAGCGAGTTATGCCTAAACATACCAAATATTATCAACCAGCGCTGCGAGAAAGTTCAGTCAGTGCTTCTTAAATGCTTAAACCAACATGATTTTAGTTTTTTTTAATGCTTAAACCAACATGATTTTAGTTTTTTTTTTTTAATTAATATTATTGTATGGAGTGGTAGAATGATACGTCTGTTTTTGGAGTTTTAGTGTTTGGAATTGATTTGCAAGTAGTTTTATTTGTGTTTAAATTTTTTTCTAAGCGTCAATCATTAGTATATACCTATATATACTTATGTGTAAAAAATATAAATAATATAAAAACGAGTCCCATCACTAACTCTAACTTCTAACTTCTGAAATTTTAGTATTTAAAATTGATTTACAATTAATCTCACCCAATACCCTTATTATTGGTTACAATCATGAATTAGCCTCTCTATTTTTTAATTTTTTTTATATCATAGTATTCTTCGCCGAGAATAATATTCGAATAGTCTCTGTATTATTTATATTTTTGATATCAGCATCTTCTTCTCCGAGAATAATATTGGAATAGTCTCTGTATTATTTATATTTTTTATATCAGCGTATTCTTCTCCGAGAATAATATTGTAATAGTCTCTGTATTAATTATTTGTTTGATATCAGCGTATTCTTCTACGAGAATAAAATTGGAGCAGGTTTGAAATTTCCACGAAAGTTATTTGTTTGTCTTGTCCGCCATTTAGATTCATGAGCGGCAGTTTTTGTCTTGCAGGCAACCTCTCAAATTCAGCGACATGGGTGAAAGATGTTTATTTTGTCTGGGGATTTGCTATGAATTTTTTTATATTAAAAAAAATCTGAGTTTAAATCCTGCAATAACATTAGTAAACCATGGTGAGAATAGAGTCCAAGGAGCCAATTAAATACAATGTAAAGATAGTGTTTGAGAAATCTAGATTGATGAGCAAAAATGGAACATAAAGAGCTAATAATTAAAACTGGTTCAAAATCTATGTTTTGGAAATTTAGTTGGATAAATAGAAGTGTTAAATGTGAGAGAAAATCTATTTAAATTAGATTATATAATATTGTGGCTTCTTTAAAGTATATAATATTGTGGGTTCTTCATGCTTTAATAATGTTTTAGAAGAAGTCAATTGATTTAACATTTTTTTTGGGCTGTATGGCGTTGACAATTGGGTAACATTTAATTTGTAATATTACCTCATTATATTATTCTAGGTATTATTCCAGGCACTATAATAAAGGATATTATTTACAAGTGAGAAATCATTTATAAAGAAAAATGTAATATTTAATTCATAATATTAGTTCATATATTATTTCAGATATTGTAATAAAGTATATTTATAAGTGAGAAATTACTTATAATAAAAAAAATCATATTTATTAGAAGTGAGTAGATATATGTATTTTTATTTGTTGATTAAATAAATATTTAATTATTTTCTGTTATTTTTTCTATGTAAATATGTTGTATTGTGGTAAAAAATAATATTTGTTAGTTTGATTGTATTTGAAAATTTAATCTCATGGTTTATATAATACATCATAACACATTTATCGCCAAATGAAGTGCACTTCATGGGCACATGTGCTAAATTTTATGTTTACTTATTTATTGAACCTATTGGCTCATTCTACACCCTAATGTGAAGGATTTATGTAAGTATATCTGTGCTCAACTTGAACTTGACAATGTACCTTTTAGAATAAAAATAAAAATAAAATATCATCTAAATAGACACGAAATATTGGTTATAATAAAAGTAGAAACAATCATACTTCGTGAAAGTAGAACCAACTAACGAATATTGTGAAGAAACAACCATACTCCGTGAAATAGGTTCATAGGGGTGGAATTTTGAGGTCTAAAATGGTCCTCCTAAGGAAATTATAAAATAATAGTGAAAATAATAAAATAATATTAGATTACATCATCAATGTTTAGAGGGAAAAAAGAAAAAACCATTTTTTCAACTCATATTTTCAAATTATCTCCCTATGGGTTTACTAAAATTTTGAGCGGAAACACTTATTACATGCATAATTTGATTCCTCATCCAAGGATTATCCATGTTGCATACTTTCAATAGACCATGCCACACGAAAGATGAGAAATACATGAAAAACATGATTACAATCACGTTTCTCATGTATTTCTCATTTTCTATGTAGTGAGGTCCATCGAAAATATGGAACATGGGTACTTCTTGGATTAGGAATTAAATTTTGCATCCAATAAGTACTCCCACTCGAAATTTAAGTAAAACATTTGGGAGATAAGATGAAAATAAGAGTTGAAAAAGTACTTTTATTATTTTATTATTTTTTAATATTTTCACTTTTTTACTCAAAAAAATGGTGAATCATCCCCATGGTTGAAATCGCCATCTTGAATCCTATAGGTACTTATAAAGTTTATTTTGGTTGTATATTTTTCTTAGGAGGCCCATTTTAGACCTCAAAAGTCCCCTAATGGGTGCCAAGGAATAGTTTTAGACGTGGGGATTGTTGTCTTCTATAGGTTGGTTTCTATGACACAATATAGGAGGTTGATGTCTCCTTTAGGTTGGTGCCTAAAAATTAGCAAAGGGTATTGATGACTCCTGTAGCTTGATCCCTACAAAACAACAAACGGGATTAATTTCTCTTCTAGGTTGGTTCCTACAAAGTAGTATATGGGTTCAATGTCTCATAAAGGTTGGTTCCTAAAAGGAAGTAGAGAGGATTAGCGTCTCCTATAGGTTGGTGCCTACAAGATCATTCATATAAAGAATTTTTGTGGTTTTCTCCCATTAGTGTTTCCACATATATTTTTTGTTACTTTTTTCATTTATGTGATTGGTGTTTTATGATGTTTGAATGTTTAAATAAGTAAAAAAAAAAGTATATTGATTCATTTTTCCCCTTTTAGTAAAATTGCGAATCCATCAATTGATATCAGAGTGAGTTCCTTCATAAGAAAACCATTGGAAGGTAAATCTTAGAGGGAAAAATGGCTAGTAAAGATAATTATTTATCAAATAGATACCCACCCTTTGATGGAACAAATTATGCATTTTGGAAGATAATGATATGTGTGTATATGAGGTCTCTTGGTGATAAATTTTGACTTTTTATGGTAGATCATTATAAAGTTCCAACAATTTCTTCAATAGATAAAAATGAGAGAAAAAAAAATGTAAATAATGTTAGAGTAATGAATTCCATTCTAAGTGGTTTTTTAGATTCAAAGATGATCAAGGTAATGCAGTGTGACTCAATTAAAGAAATTCTGAACAAGATTCAAGGAATATATGAAGGAGACAAAAAGGTAAAGATGGCTAAGCTGCAAACACAGAAAATGCAATTTGAAAGTTTAAACATGAATGAAGAATAAGACATTGAATGTTTTTTCTTTTTGCAGATGAGGTTGTGAATACTATTAGAGGACTTGGTGGGATGATTAACGAAGTAGTAATTGTTTATAAAGTGTTGATATCTCTTCCATTAAGATTAGGTGTCAACATTTTTGTTCCTCTGTAACACAAAGAAAAATTCAGTTTGTAAATTCATCCAGTAGTCTCAGTGTACTTTGGTATGGATCATTTTACTTGGGATGGGAAATTTTGTTCAATCTCATAACTGCATTGCTTTCAAGGCACACAACTTATCTACATCAACATTTTGAGTATGGGTGGAACTTACTCAACCATCATGCAGAGTCATGGTCTCCAATACTTCTTTGTAAGGCACACAAGGCTCGAGAAGAATAATGCAACGCAAAATTAGAATTCATTAATTCATGAAGGTGTGATTTGTTTCTTCCCTATCTATCCATCCATCGATATGCCCTTCTTATTTGCAAAAATAAATGGTTTCAACTATTGTTTAGTTATTTTATAGGACCAACAACACGATATAGACATTATTGAGAACATTTCCAACCAGTAACCCGACTTTCAAATAAATTCCTTGTTTAATTGTGCCATTGTCCTGGTTTTCACAGTTATACATATTTTTATATTTATTATTTTATTTATTTATTTATCTATATTATCCAACTCTACTTGAAAAATAAAACATCTATTCAAGTGTAGAAATATTTCTGATGAATTCATGAGCATAACATAATTACAAATATACTCATATTCAAAATTGGAAGATATGATTTGATGATTACCAAAATAGAAGGGGTGGCAAGAGAGGAAAGGGTCATCATTTCCCCAGTTAAAAAGAAAAAAACATGTTTTCTTGGGGATTAGGAACAACCACTATGAATAGAGTGGAACAAATGACACTATCGATGTATATGAACATGGAAATTTATAAAAGTATGAACCATGTTAAGGTAATTGGGGATTCGAGTCTAGTTATCAATCAATTATTTAAACTCTAGTCTAGCGCCTTTTCTTATGGTCATGAATCAAGTTATTTATTACATGCATTAATAATTTGAAGGAATTCCCTATTTTAAGAGGACAAATGTTCTTGGATGATACCCAAGCCAATGTAGGATCAGGGTTACAAGAAGGAGTTTTAAAGAGGGTCACCTCCTCCAATCACCTCATTCCCTAATGAATCCAATAAGCATGCATTCTAAATTCTGTTCTCACATTCTATCATTCCAATTTATTCTTTAAAATGGGAATATATAGGGAATATTTAAAATAATTTTTTATTAGTAATATGAATAATAATGAAAAAGGGATTATAGTTAGAAATAACATGCAAATGGATCGAGCTCTCCAAGAGACAAAGCACAACTAGGTTTTGAAAACCTTCACAAACCCTAACAATTCCAGAGTCACTGCCATATACGACTGGTAGCTGACAGAAGGAAGAGACATGCAAGCTCCAGCCGGGGGGGATCCCCTCCTACCAGAATGTAACAATCGGCGATGCAAGTGGGAAAGTAATAAACTAGAAAAGCTCCCTGGAAGCTGCAGGCCCTAATAATAGTCTTGCCCTTCGAGCTAGATGGCAGGCAAGAAGTAGAGGGAAGTGTCTTCCATGTGCAGCTGAGAAAAATAGATTTGTAATACCACTAAACAAATTGGGGAAATATCGTAGCTACATGAAGTATCATGCAATGATATGCATATTCATTGGCCTTTGGATGACGAAGAAGGACCTAATAAAGTGGATCCAACAGAAATGGAAACCAAAAGCCCGTGTAGAACTCAGGCTCAGAGCCAGAGGATTTTTCACTGTAATTTTTTCAAACCTGCAAGGTAAGGAAAGAGTTTTTGAAAACGGTCCATATTTTCATTATAATGCAGGAATATTCACGAGATATTGAGAAGAAATCTATAACCCAGATAAGGAGAAATTCCTGGTAGCCCCCATTTGGATTCGACTCTTTGGTCTCCCAATGGATTTCTGGGACCCATAAATTCTGGAAGGAATAGGCAATGCAATAGGAAGATTTCTCAAAATAGCAAAAACCACATGAAGGGGCCAATACACTTCATATGATAGGATCATAGGAATATTTCGGAGCCCATCCCTGAATTGATAGAACTAGAATATCTTGACGAAATATGGCAATAGACCTTGGATTATGAGCATATCTCGTTCCGTTGCCACTAGTGTCATGAGTATGGCCACTTATTCAAATAATGTCTGTTAAACCGAGAAGAACGGTTGGATCTAAAGGAGCAAAAAATGAAACCCCGAGAAGAGGCAAATGAGGGGTTTAAAGAAGTCATGCACAAGAGAAAGACCACAAAAGTGCATCAAAAACCATGAAACAATAACCAAAACCAAAAGGCCAGTAAAAATAGATATGAGGTATTACAAGTAGGAGAAGAAACAAAAAATGAGACAGAAACAATGGACTATTAAGAGAAAGAACATGAGAGTAGTCAGGGTAAATAAAAAACAACCCCAAAGAGGAAATCCCAAATAGATCTGACAGAAAATGAAGAGAGGGAGTGAATAGATCTCATAGTAATGGAAGTATATGCAGGAAGGGAGGAGTTTAGCATGGAAAAGACTTTTAAATGAGTGGAGACATGCTGACGAAAGATTCATTCTAGAGGTTCAAAAGAAATTATACAAGGAAACTTTCTAGCAATATAAGGCTAACCAAGGACAGGGACAAGTACACATAGTAGAGAAGATTGGCATGCAACAAGAAAACTCCCAGGAACAACATAGCGGAAGTAAAGGAGGCAAGAAAAGAGGGAGACGAAATCTACAGGGGTCAATCCAAATAATCGAAGAGATGCTGGTAAACCTAGGAAGGGTAGTACCGCTATTAGCGGTATTCCAACAACTTAATAAAGTTAACCAATGATAGTGATATCATGGAATATAAGGGGCCTTAACAGCCTAGGAAAATAGAGGTACCTACAAGATTTATTGAGAAAGTAAAAGCATCAAATAGTTCTCCTATAGGAAAGAAAGTTAAAAGGAGAAAAACTAGAGGAGATCTTACGGAAAATGAAACCAAGATACGAAGTAGTAGCACTAGATGAAAAAGGAAGTGTAGGCAGAATATCCATCCTATGGAACCCGAAAGATATAACGGTAGATCATTGGATAGGAATGTCATGAACCCTGACTGGACGATTTCAAAATATAGGGACAAAAGAGTGTATCATAATCTCAGTAGTATATGGGCTGCATACTCCTGGGGAAAAGGAATAATTTACACAAAGAACTAGGAAATTAAGCCAAATGCATGCAGAAAAACTATGGTTAATAGAAGGGGATTTCAACCTGATAACCTCACTGGAGGTAAAAAAGGGAGGGATAAGAAGGGAAGAACCTGAAATGGAATAGTTCAGGGATATGTAAGAGCTCCATCTAGTAGATATTCCCAGCAATAATGGAACATATACATGGAATAGCCGAAGAGGATGAAGCCGCCAAATCGCATCAAGATTAGATAAGTTCTTGGCAATGGAGAATTTAATAAGTAGAGGTGTATATTATGAAGCATCAATATTGCCATGTATGGGATTTGATCACTCACCGATTAGGCTGTAAGTAGACATGAAACAAGGGCATAGCAAGAGGCCATTCCCGTTCGAAGCTTTCTGGTTGTGTGAACCCACCTTCTTAGAAAAAATGAAGGAATGGTGGAGATCAACTATAGAACAAGGGAGGAATAAAATGCATACATTCCAACTACGTCTGAAATAACTCAAAGGTAAAATAGAGAAATGGAACAAAGAATAATTTGGGAATATTCAACAAGACCAAGAACTATTAAAGGCAAGGATGAAAGGAGTGCAACAATAGATGATAACAAATGGTCGCTCAGAATCCTTATTGGAGGAAGAAGGAAAACTTATGACTAGGATGGAGGAAGGGAAGAAGAAAGAAGATATCTTGTGGAAACAAAAATTGAGAGTCCAGTGGCTTAGGGAGGGATAAAGGAATGCTAGGTTCTTCCACAAAGCAATGATTCAACATAAAAAAATATACCATAATATTTTCATTATTAGACTAGGAAGGAAACTAGCTAGTGCAAAATGATGATATGAAGAACCTGTTGGTCAATCACTTCCAAAATATCATGATAGAACTGAATCCTAAAATGGTAGAAGAAATAAACAGGATAACTAGGCATATCCCTCAGCTGGTTAGTAGGGACTAGAACCTAGCACTAATGAGGGCTATTACCTTGGAAGAAGTGGAGGAGGTAGTCAAAGGACTAGAAAAGAATAAAGCATCGGGTCCGGATGGATTCACGACATAATTTTTTCAGGCAACATGGTTGATTCTAGGAGACGACATCCTAGGAGTAGTGGAAGAATCTAGAAGAACAAAAAAGGTACATCCTGCCCTAAACTCAACTTTTATAGCTCTTATTCCAAAAGTTAACCACTCTGAAGAGCCGCAGGGGTTTAGACCTATAGATTTATGCAATGTAATCTACAAAATTCTCTCAACCATAATGGTAAAGTGGCTCAAACCGATCCTCCTAGTAGTAATCTTCGAAGAGAAAATTGGTTTTGTCAAAGGAAGGAAAATTCTGGATGGGATAATAACAGCTCAAGAGGCAATCCATTCCCTTAAGAACCTCAAAGGCAAAGGAATGATGATCAAACTAGACCTATCGAAAGCATACGATCAGTTAAGCTAGACCTACCTCCAAAGTATCCTGAAAGCCTTTGGCTTTGACCCTCGTTGGATAAATTGGATCTATTCCCTCATATGGGCCCCTGTTTTCTTAATCCTCCTAAATGGAGCATTGTCTGAGGCCTTCAATGAAACAAGGGGGTTAAGACAAGGAGACCCGATCTCCCTCTTCTTGTTCATATCAGCAGCTGAAGTGCTAGGAAGATATGTAAAGGAAAAGGTGCAAGCAGGAAAATTTAAGGGCCTTCGTATGTGGGGAAACAACCTTCCTTTAACTCATCAATAGCTCTTGGATGACATCATCATGTTCTGTCCAGCTACTCTCAAGGAAGCCAGATCCCTCCTAGCCATTTTGCAAGATTTCATGAATGCCTCACGAATGCAGATCGTCAAATAGAAGTCAGATATCTTCTACTTTAACACAAAAACTCAATCCCAAGCCTTCCTGAAATGAATAATGGGCTTCCGGATATGAACCCTACCATCAAAATATTTGGGGATCCTGCTAAGTCTTAACCCACTTAGAGTGGAAAATTGGAAGGTTCTTTTGGCTAAGATCCAAGGTTTTCTTTAGAACTGGACTTTCGAGGCATTAAACATGGCGAGTAGAGTCATCCTGCTAAAGTCAGTGTTGCAATAAATTCTGATCTACCAACTCTTAAGCTTGGCAATACCCAAAACAGTGTGTAATGAGAACAAATATATTCAAGAAATTCATGTGGAAAGGGCCACAAATAGCAAATAAATGGGCCTTATTTTCTTGGAATTGACTAATTAAGCCAAGAAAAGAAGGGGGGCTCGGTCTTTGTGACACATATACTCTGAACCAGCTTATGGGAGCCAAGCTGTGGCGAAGATGGATACAGGGAGGAACAGACTTATGGAAAGAAATATGACGAAGAAAATATGAAATTCTTAGGTCAACCGAAGGAAGACTAAGAACCCAGGAAACTATAAAAGGGTCAACTATATGGAACATAATAATAGAAAACAAGGAATTTATAAGAAACCATGGCTTCTGGGAGATTTGGGGAGGAGACAAAGCTAGGTTCTAGCAAGATGCATGGCAGCAGAGAGAAAAATTATTTAGCAGGAAGGACCTAACGGAAATATTCTTAAATACAAATCGCCAATAAAATCAGATGGTGAGTAACTTTTGGGAAGCAGAGACAGAATTACTATGGAGAAAATTGAAGAGGAGAAAACATTGTCCAAATGGACTAGATTCTATTAAGTGTGAAGCCTATGATAAGGAGATGGACTCGAGAAGAATAGCGATAGTAGAAGGATCAGATATTATAAGTTGGGGATATAGAATAAAAGGAATGTTTACTATCTAAGAAGGATATTAGCTAAAAGAAGAACACCAACAATAGTAAGGGTTACCCATATGGGAATGAATATGGAATGATAAACTATGGCCAAAAGTATCTTTCTTCCTATTGGTGGTCCTTCTTGGCCACACCCTAACATGGTACCAATTACAGATAAGGGGGATGCAGGGACCATAGATTTGCTGCATATGTGAAGGAAAAATAGAAACGATGGAACACCTTCTGAATATTTGCAGATACAATAATGTCCTATGGTAGAATCATGAAATTATCTTCGAACATACAAATAGGGATCAATCAAGTACAAAAAAAAACAATGGAAAACTAGAGGAAAAAAATCTACCAGAGTCCTATCCTGAACTGATCTTGGAACGTCTCCTTAGGATTTATCCTATGGCCGGTGTTGAAAGAGAGGAATTGGGGAATTTTTAAAGGGGAAAAAAAGACAGAAATGGAGGTATGGGAAATAATATTATCGAATATGTAGGAGATGATTCTAGCAGAGAAATGACACCCGAAAGACCGGGAAAACACATCAGAGGAGAGCCAAATAATGGAAATGTTAAATATGAGCCCATGAATGCTAATGCCAAGCACCTGGAAGATGAAATGTACACCGCTGTAATCCTTATCCTACTTCGTGTTTCCCCTAGAGGATTTTATAAAACTAAACTTTGACGGTGCAGCCAAAGGAAATCTAGGAGAAGCAAACCTAAGAGGAGTGTTCAAAGACCAACTAGAAAAAGAATCTGGCTATTTGCAATGCATTATGGAATAGCGAGCAACAACGAAGTGAAACTCTATTCACTCAAACAAGTCCTAGATATTTTTTGAAGGGAAAATTTCTAGAAGATGGAGGTGGAAGGGGACTCTACTTTGGTGATTGACATAGTGAAAAAACTATAATAGGGAACTCAATGGAAAAAGATAAGAAAGGGATGGAGAATGGCAAGACTCATCCAGGAAATAGGAATCATGGCATAATGGATAGACTATCTCATCCGACACATGTCCGCCAATTGGGGAACGTGGTAGTCAAATTCTTAGAAAACTAGGGATGTGGCAAACTAGGAGGAAACCTAGACATACTGGGTGAAGAGATAAATCAAGCAGAAGGAATGAATAGCCTTAAGGAAATTCTGAGAAAAGAGAGGGAGGAAGGACAAAACCATTGATTGGGGTGCATAGGGACATTGGCGCCAGACAAAATATGGGAATGATAGTTGGATGGTGGGCAGGACAGCTAGATGGGGATAACAAAGAGGGAAGACAGGTTACGGTTAGGGCAACCAGAAATTGGAAAGTCGTGATAGAGGGAATTAAATGGAAGGGAAGTGGGCGCCTCTACCAAGGAACTCACATGAAGGAAGGGTAGGGGGATAGGGAAAAGCGGAAAGTAGGGGATGCATTGCTAATAAGAATAGGAAGGTGGGTGAGTAGATAGGAAATAAAGGTGGCAAGGAATCTGGGGGAATGCATGCAAAGGATAGAGGGAGAACGATCGAAGGGAGCAGTGGGTGAACGCCGAGCGCAGTGATGGAGAGGGAACGAAGGCTAGCATCTGGACTTTGTCTGCAGCAACTGGTATGTAAACAAAGCTCCCCTTTGAGTCGATTTGGCAACAATGTCACGCAATTGGAGGAGAGTCTGGAAAATAAGGAGAGAGGTGTTGAATGAAATAAGATAATGTCTAGTCTCGTAACTATGGAAAGAAATGAAAAATTTTGTGATTTCAAGTATAATTGCCTATTGATATTGCCTGGGTATGAATTAATTGTATTCCATGAAGGGCGGGAAGGGGGGGGAATATGAAACCTGTGAAGGGCTTGGAGGGCAGCTAGAACCTGGGGGGAAGATAATGCTTCCTGTCACAAGGAAATGTTGCAGACCAGAGCTGAGAAAAGGCTATGATGCCTCTGTTAGCTTTCGGGGGCCTTGTTGCCTCCAGAAATAGTGGGGGGAGAGAGGAGGGAACCAAAATTGGAAAATAGGCCCTACTAGGATAGTCTGGCTTTGGGGGGGATACTTACACCAATGGGGAAGAAAAAAGGTTCAGGGGGTTAGGGAGGGGAAAATTCTAGACCTGAAGGACATTGCATGGATGAAGGTAAAAAAAATGTTTATGATTCTATTAAGGAATGGTCTTCAAAGGAAGGCGCAACCTTAAAAAGCCAAGAGGAGGGGGTGAAGCGTAAGAAACTGAGAAGGTCCTTCTCTGTGATGGAATGGCTACAAAAACACATCTCCACTGTAGTTGGAAAGATAATCCCTAGCCGGCTATATTACAAGAGAGGTGGGGGACCTTTGTGGAGGCCCTAGGGGATGGGAACTAGGGGGAGCATAAAGCATGGCAAGAAGAGATAATTGAATGGTTGCAACTTATGGGCAATTGGCAGTTATTGAGAAGAAAACTAGAAGTTCTAATGTTGAAAAACAGACTAAAAAGGAATGGCTGAATGTTATGGTAAAATTTCATACTGGTTCTAATGAATAAATTCATGTTAACATTACAGGTAGCATTAATTTTGGTTTCCTTCCATCTTCGAAGCCCTAGCACCTAAAACAGGTGAGGCTATGGGAGGAGAGGGGATGTAGGAAGCTGGAGCAGGAAAATATCATGAAAGAAGGAGGGAAACAAGGAAGAAAAGGAGGAAGACGAGCAGGCAAGAAGGAAGATCATAAGATGAAGAGCTTAGAGGAATCAGCGAGCAAAACGTAGAGAAAAGAGGGTCGAAGGATGGGAGAGGAAAGTATGAAGAATTTAATGCATGCCTACCCTGCAAGCACCCGAGCATAAATAAAGGCAATAATAGCATCGTGGGAAGAAAAGTTAAATGCCCATGTGGAAAATGAAGAGCTCCCAATGGAAGAATGGGATCCATTACTTAGTGACCTGGGCCATACTAGAGGCCACCAAACTCTGTTCAGGCAGACCATACAACAGTACTAGGTGATGAAAAACCTACTGGCCAGGGAAATGATAACATTCAAGGACAAAGAAGAACCAGAGAGGGACAGGCAAGAGGAACCAAGTTTAAAATATATTCAGAAGGAAATACAGTCGGTACAAGTGCAGCAATATCACCAAAACCTTTGTTTTAAGAGGATGGAAAAGTAGATCCAGACCCCGTTGTAGAGAAAAGCACCCAGGCCAAGTGCAAAAGACCTGGCTCCAGTCGAATCATCTATTGACTGAAGAATATAGATAATCAATAGATAAAGCATTAAGTATATAGTAGATATAGTAGCAAACTTAGCATGGATGATAAGGATCAAACTATTTAATTTTTGGACAGCTTTTGAAGCTGATCGGTGGCCATCAGGCCTAGTTTCCTTCGGGTATGTTGAGGCCACCAGACATATATTTTGTTACCTACTTATAGATAACTAATAGAAAATGGAAGTACTACCAAGATTACACAAAAAATGGAAAAGGGATTCTTACCAAAAGAATACTATATTCATAAGCTTGGGAAGTCCTTCGATCATGATCTAAACAACGAAAAATTTAAACAATCGAGTATTTCATAATGAGAATGAAATTCCCAACCAACAAGTATGTGCCTTATCCATATAGATAAAGGAACATCAAGAAGAATATAGTCATCATGAAACATAATCATTTCCAAAGAATTAGTTTTTATACGAATGATAAGGTGATCACTACACATACATATATGATCATAATATGGAATGGATCAATTAATCTATCTTAAATTATTGATTAGTAAATCTGAATACAATAGAAAAAACATGGATGATTGAGGATTTCCTAAAATGGGAGGTATGGGAAAAAATGTCCCTTTGTCTTTCCTGGGGGGATTGAATGATTACCTTATTTATTATCTATTTATTTCTGAAATATTGAAATGTTTGTACCCAAACAAAATGAATTCATTAGGAAGTTTGTATTCCCTAATTTTTTAAATTAGAACCAAGATGTCTCGTAGGAATGATGGCCGAGCAATTCAAGGCATAACATTGAAATCACTATGTAGGATTCTACTTATTGAGGGTTTGAATCCCTCTCTTTTTCTATCTAGGAACTATTATTTTCTTCTCATCCATTCTTTTTTCAATCTATTGAATCCCAATAAGACAATTTCCTAATTTCAATATCAATCTCCCTCTATATGTAATAGAGAAAAAACAACGAACATTGGTTCATAGTGTTGGAAGGGTAAAGACTATTTTAAGAAGAAATAAAAGAAAAGTATCATGGATAACATGTAACATAGGAAAGGACTGTAAAATTTATCCTTCAAGAAGGGGGAAAAAAAGGAAGAAGAACATAATTTTTCGATGTCCAACAACTAACCCCTCCTTTTGATTCATTCTTGAATCAAGATTGAAGAAAATAATACTCTTTGATCAACAATTCATTAATCCTCAAACTGATCCATTTACTATCTATTATGTGATTGATGAATCCTTTATATTTTACAACGCAAATAATTAAAAGTAAAATGTTTTGGAAATTTATCTCTCTGGAATAGATCTATATTCTTATTAATGATTGATCGCAGTCATTGTTAATCTCTTATAGTAATCAATTCTTGTTGAAATTTCTAAATCTAACTGTTAGAAACCCTTCATGTACTTTTCTGATTTATTTGTGCCTACTTGTTCTTATTAATTAACAAGTTATTTACCATGTAAAATACTGAAAATAAATACAAGTACATCTCAACACATTACAGATCATCAATTGAAGGAAACAAAACA
Source organism: Pinus tabuliformis (assembly GCA_031772625.1). Lineage (NCBI taxonomy): Eukaryota > Viridiplantae > Streptophyta > Pinopsida > Pinales > Pinaceae > Pinus > Pinus tabuliformis. The sequence continues at coordinate 704,721,377 of CM062806.1, read as the reverse complement.
AGAACACAAGTGACATTGTTGTTTTTGGACCAATGTCCCCATAAAACCCAATATGGGAAAACCGGTGTAGCTATCCGAGCGTTTTATTATTATGCAGTTTCTGAATATAATCTGGGTGCCAAAACCAGCTCACCCAATAGAGAAGAATATCTACAGTAGTACCTCTCTACTCGGAAGCAGATATTTTGGTTGAAACCTTGGATAAACACTCCGACAGCTCCCAACTCCAATCTGCCTGACGTAAACCCCAACGTTAGTCTCTATGGACTGCATCAGTCCTTTCTGGCCCAACGTGACCCTGGTTTGCCCTGCGTCAACCTCTAGAGGCCCTACATCAGGCCTTAAAGCATCTGCATCACCCACTCTGGCTCTCTGAGGCACTACGCAACACGTGGCTGCCTCTGCATGAGCCCTCGATGGCTCTGCGTAAACCTCTAGCTAGATCTGCATCCCTCTCTCTCGGATTTTGTGTTGGTCCTCCTGGTAGTACCTCTGCCTGTCTACTTCTATATTCACTACCTTTCAACTCAACTCTGATCACTCTTTCGACTTCCTGAGCAAACCCTGCCCCCAAAAATTGAAATCTTGATCAACTCGGTGTGTTCTCTAAGTGACCCGCAAGCCTCCTTTTATACTTTTCTCGTTGATAATTCAACAGCTGAGATTAAGTCCCTAATCAATAGCTAAGATTAAATCTAGCTTGATTCATGACTTTTTGACCCTTCTAACACAGTTTTATATTAATTCACATTAATATTTTATTTTCCCTAAGTTTAGACTTAGGGACTCCATTAAAAATATTAATTATTTTAATATCTTCCAAACTGTTTAGAATCTACCCAAACCATTTTTGGGTGTTGGAGATCTCATGTGCTTAAGCCTCTCCAAAACATTTTGTGGCTAGAGCACAACCGATGCTATACCAAATCAACTCTCCCTCTTATTGAGGACTGTGCTCTAGTAATACTCCTCACTGAGCATCACCCTGATCATTCGGCATCGGTCCTTGTGCTGATGCTAGGCATATTGCCCAACATCCTCTGCAATACTGCATCATGTGCTGCTACCCATGGCACTACCACTGCCACTGCTGCATTCGTATGACAACCCATCTCATCATGTTGCATTGTGCTGCCCATAGTACTGCCACTGCTAACTACTGCACTCCAACTCATTTACTAAGAATTAAGTAATTGATCTCCCAACTCTGACATCTATGTCAGGCTAGAGACATCCTCGATGCTGAAACTCCCTCTCTCGCTCACAAGTGCTCCCTCTCTGACCTCTGCACTGCTGCAACAACTCCATTGATCTCGCACTGCTGCCTCATGTTGTCTTGGGACAACTTCACTGTAGCCCTCTCCGTCGCTTCATCCACATCTGTCTCTACTGACATATGCCAGTACTACTACTCCTCTTTGGGGCTCCCATAGCAAGGTATAATCCAAGAAGTTGGGTACCTTGATGATCCTGCCCCTCATCACCTATAGTCTGTCTGACTATAGCTCAATGTATCCCCACCTCCGCTTAAGTGGCATGTGAGCACTCATGGCACAGTCATCATCTGTCTCCAATTCCTTCTCCACCCTTGCTGGTGCAACATTGGTCTCGAAAGCCTCTCCTTTTCTCCTCTTCCGTGGACACTTGCTCACATAATGACCCAATTCCCCACAGTTGAATCGTTTGACCTTGGAGAGATCCTTCTTCTTTCATTTCTCCTGATTTCCCTCAAATTCTAGGGCAGCATCCTCCTCTTCCTCCTTGACTCTAATCCCCTTTCCGTTGCTTCCCGCCTTGCTTAGCCTTTTGATCTCTTCTTTGTGAAGAGCCGCCCAAATTTCCTCCCAATCTGGAAGGGTCGCCCTACCCAGTATGCTCTGGACAAACACCTACCAGTTTCTGAGACTACATTCAGGGTTGTTCTCACCATCAATTCTTGATCTGGCGTGGCCCCTACAGAAGTTAGCTGATCCTAGATCTCCTTTAATCGACCGAGGAAGGAGTTGATCTATTCTCCCTTATGCATCTGGTATGACCACAACTGATTTTCTAGTAGCATCTTCCTCTGCATGAAAGTATGCTGATACAAACTCTTTAGGACCTCCCACATTTCATTTTTCATATTCTTCTCAGAAATTGCTGGTACTACATGGTCCTTGACCCCGTCAAGGATGATTCTCTTGGCCCTCTCCATTGCATTCTTGTACCTATCGTTATCAGCAAGGTCATCTGGGACTGTGATTGTCCTCAAGGCAAATTGCTTAAGACAATTCTTGTCTAGAACGGATAAGATTTTGACCTTCCAAACTACGAAGTTTGAGGCTCCGTCCAGTTTGTCCTGGTCCCTTACCCCTTTCAATGCCATCTCACTGCTCCTCTACTTCCTTTCTGGAAGTTCTCAGTGTGACTCCCTCTAAGCCTCAATTTCCCTCCTAGAAACCCCTCTACCAATGTCGAGATGCCCCCACTCCAATCCTTACTGCAGCTGCACCACTGATCCAGATTTCTTGGTTAGAAATCCTTGGTAGCAACTCCCTCGTCCTTGGTCTTGCCCTGGTAGGTATTTTTATGACTACAGTACCCTACCAGCTTCACTCTGCAACTTACCCATACCTCCTAAGCCCTAGCAAACTGAAGGTTAGAGATTTTAGGCTCTATGTAATCTTGGCACCAACAAAATCCACACCTCCTCACCATGGGCATCAATTCTTGCTGACTGAGAAATACGACTGAGCATTGTGTAGGTCGATTCTTCTCCCCTCTACCACTGCACTGATCCTCTTCCTGACTCAAACTCGATGACACAGGCACTGTGTCACCGCTTCCATGCTCCTTCTCTTCTAGGAACAACTTCTGTCACATGGGATAGTTGCTTTTTGTTGCTGCTACTCTACTCGGCTGATGTCCTTAGTTCTCCTATGATCTGCAGCCACCCTTTGATACCATGTTGAAATTTCTAAGTCTAACTATTAGAAACCCTTCACATACTTTTCTGATTTATTTCTGCCTACTTGTTCTGATTAATTAACAAATTATTTACCATGTAAATATTGAAAATAAATACAAGTACATGCTCAACACATTATAGATCATCAACTGAAGGAAACAAAACAAGCACATAAGTGACACCATTGCTTTTGGACCAATTTCCCCGGAAAAAACCCAATGCAGGAAAACTGGTGTGGCTATCTGAGGGTTTTATTATTATGCAGTTTCTAAATACAATCTAGGTGTCAAAACTGTCTCACACAATAGAGAATAATCTCAGTAGTAGTACCTCTCTACTCAGAAGCAGATATTCTGATTGAAACCCTGTATAAACACCTTGAAAGCTCCCAGCTCCAATCTGTCACACAAAAACCCCAACGTGAGTCTCTACGGACTATGTCAGCTCTTTCTGGTCTATTGTCTGCCTAGAGTCACCCTAGCTTGCCCTGCGTTAGCCTCTAGAGGCCCTGTGTCAGCCATTAGAGCTTTTGTGTCACCCACACTGGCTCTCTGAGGCACTGTGCAACTCCTGGCTGCTTTTGCATGAGCCCTGGATGGCTCTACGTGAACCTCTAGTTGGCTCTATGTCCCTCTCTCCCAGTTTCTATGTTTATCATCCTGGTATTATCTACACTTCTATATTCGCAGCCCCTCATATGCAACTTTGATCACTCTTTCGACCTCCTCAGCAAACCCTGCCCGAGAAAATCGAAATCTTGATCAACTCGAGGTGTTCTCCAAGTGACCCTCAAGCCTCCTCTTATACTCTTCTCATTGACAAATCAATGGCTGAGATTAAGTCCCTAATCAACGGATAAGATTAACTCTGGCTTGATCCATTACTTTTGGACCCTTCTAACACAGTTTTATATTAATTCACATTAATCTTTTATTTTCCCTAAGTTTAGAATTAGGGACTCCATTAAAAATATTAATTATTTTAATATCTTCCAAACTATTTAGAATCTGCCCCAACCATTCCACTGTATTGGATATCTCATGTGTTTTAGCCTCTCCAACAATTTTTGTGGCTAGAGCACATCTGATGCTACCCCAAATCAACACTCCCTCTTACCGAGGACTGTGCTCTAGTAATACTCCTCACTGAGCATCACCCTGATCATCTGGCTTCGGTCCCTGTGTTGATGCTAGGCTTGCTGCCCAACATCCTCTGCACTATTGCATCATGTACTTCTACCCATGTCCCTGCCACTTCCACTGCTGCAAATGTATGGCAACCCATCTCATCATGTTGCATTGTGCTGCCCATAGCACTACCATTGCTAACTGCTACAATGCAACTTAGTTACTAAGAAGTAAGTAACTGATCTCCCAACTCTGACATCTCTGTTAGGCTAGAGACACCCTTGATGCTGAAACTCCCTTTGTCGCTGACAAATTCTCCCTCTTTGACCTCTACGCTACTACAACAACTCCATGCATCTCGAACTACTGCCTCACAATGTCCTGGGACTCCTACATTGTAGCCCTCTCTCTCGCTTCATCCACATCCATCTCTACCGACATCAGCCAATCCTGCTACTCCTCTTTGGGGCTCCTGTAGCAAGGTATAATCCAAGAGGTTGGGTACCTCGAGGATCCTACCCCTCATCGCCTGTAATCCATCTGGCTACAGCTCGATGTCTCCCCACCTCCACTCAAGTGGTGTGTGAGCACTCATGGCACAATCATCATCTATCTCGAATTCCTTCTCCGTCCTTGCTGGCGTAGCCTTGGTCTCGGAAGCCTCTCCTTTTCTCTTCTTCCTTCGACACTGGCTCGCATAGTGACCCAGTTCCCCACAATTGAAGCATTTGACCTTGGAGAGGTCCTTCTTCTTCAGTTTCTCATTCTTTCCCTCAGATGCTAGGGTAGCATCCTCCTCTTCCTCCTTCTTGACTCTGATCCCCTTGCCGTTGCTTCCTGCCTTGCTTAGCTTTCTGATCTCTTCTTGGCAAAGAGTCGCCCACATTTCCTCCAAATCTGGAAGAGTCGCCCTGGCCAATATGCGTTGGAAAAACACCTCCCGATCTTCTGAGATTGCGTTCAAGGTTGTTCTCACCATCAATTCTTGATCTAATGTGGCCCTTATGGAAGTCAGCTGATCTCAGATCTCATTCAATCGACCGAGGAAGGTGTCGATCTGTTCTCCCTTCTACATCTTGTATGACCACAACTGATTTTCTAGTAGCATCCTCCTCTGCACAGGAGTGTGTTGATACAAATTCTTTAGGGCCCCCCACATCTCATTTTCTGTATTCTTCTCGGCAATGTGTGGTACTACATGGTCCTTGACCCCATCAAGGATGATGCTATTGGTCATCACAATTGCATCCTTGTACTTATCATTATCAGCCGGGTCAACTGGGACCGCTATTGTCCTCAAGGTGAATTGCTTGAGATAGTTCATGTCTAGAACGGATAAGATTCTAGCCTTCTAGACTACAAAGTTTGAGGCTCTGTCTAGTCTATCCTAGTCTCTTACACCATTCATTTCCATCTCGCTACTCCCCTACTTCCTTTCTCAATGTTCTCAGTGTGACTCCCTCTGAGCCTGGATTTCCCTCCTAGAAACCCCTCTTCCAATGTCGAGATTCCCCCACTTCGATCCTTAGTGTAGCTGCACCACTGATCTCGATTTCTTGGCTAGAAATCCTTGGTAGCAACTCCCTCCTGCTTGGTCTTTCCCTGTTAGGTATTTTTCTGACTATAGTACCCGACCAGATTCACTCTGCTACTTGCCCATAGCCTTCCTAATCCCTAGCAAACTAAAGGTTAGAGCTTCTAAGCTTTGCACAATCCTGACACCAACAAAATCCACACCTCCTGGTCATTGGTGTCAATCCTTCCTGACTGAGAAAGATGACCGGGCATTGCGTAGGTCAAGTCTGCTCCCCTCTTCCTGGATCACACTCGATGATGCAGACACTGCATCACCCCTTCATTGCTCCTTCTCTGCTAGCAACAACTTCTGTCAGATGAGACAACTATTTTCCGTTGTTGTTGCTTTGCTCGGTTGATGTCCTCAGTTCTCCTATGATCTGCAACCACCCTGTGATATCATGTTGAAATTTCTAAGTCTAATTCTTAGAAACCCTTGATGTACATTTCTGATTTATTTCTACCTGCTTCTTCTAATTAACTAACAAGTTATTTACCGCTTAAATACTGAAAATAAATACAAGTATATGTTCAACACACTACATATCGTCAACTGAAGGAAACAAAACAAGCATACAAGTGACACCATTGTTTTTGGACCAATGTCCTTGGAAAACCCAAATGTGGGAAAACCAATGAAGCTATCTGAGGGTTTTATTATTATGTAGTTTCTGAATACAATATCAGTGCCAAAACTGGCTCACCCAACAAAGAATAATCTAGGCAGTAGTACCTCTCCACTCGGAAGTAGATATTCTGGCTGAAACCCCGGATAAACACAACTCCCAGCACCAATTTGCCCCACGAAAACCCCAACGTCATTCTCTAGGGACTACGTCAGCCCTTTCTGGCCCAACGTCACCTTGGCTTGCCCTGCTTCAGCCTCTGGAAGCCCTGTGTCAGCCCTTAGAGCCTCTGCATCACCCATACTAGCTCTCTAAGGCACTGCGCAACTCCTGGCTGGCTCTGCGTGAGCCCTGGATGGCTTTGCGTGAACCTCTGGCAGGGTCTGCGCCCCTCTCTCTCAGATTCTACATTGATCCTCCTGGTCCTATCTCTTCCTCTTTGCTTCTATATTCACTGCCCTTCAGCTACAAATCTGATCACTCTTTTGACTTCCTCAACAAACCATGCCCGAGAAAATTGAAATCTTGATCAACTCGATGTGTTCTCCAAGTGACCCTCAAGCCTCCTCTTATACTTTTCTCGTTGACAATTCAACCGTCGAGATTAAGTCCCTAATCAATAGCTAAGATTAACTCTAACTTGATCCATGACTTTTGGACCCTTCTAACACAGTTTTATATTAATTCACATTAGTATTTTATTTTCCCTAAGTTTAGACTTAGGGACTCCATTAAAAATATTAATTATTTTAATATCTTTTGAACTGTTTATAATCTTCCCAAACAATTTCTTGGTATTGGATATCTCATGCACTTTAGCCTCTCCACCAATCTTCGTGGCTAGAGAACATTCGATGCTACCCCAAATCAACACTTCGTGGGGTTTTCAAGGGTAAGTTGATATATCTACCATATGCTCATTCACCCAAATATGTCCGTGATTAACTAATTGTCTAGCTCCATGAATGGTTAAAACCACACCTAATTGGAAAATAATATTATTCAAATTCATTTCAAGTAATTAGAATAGGACCTGCCCCTTTGATCCTTTATCTCTTCTAGAAATATGAACATATTTAAGAAATTGTCACTCCGTTAGTCCGTAATGAGAAAAAGATTTCTATTTTTATTCAAGATGGATACAATATTGAGAGATTTTCCTCAAAGAATATCAATTCATATAATCCTTTTTGTTTTTGGGTATTTTATGTTGACACCTAATCTTTGGGATTAGGTAAACTGATGTAAATACTGTAAATAGTAAAAATAAAAGGAAGTTTGAAGACGAAGAGGCATTGGGAGATGAAATCCAATAGTCTCCCTCTCCTTGTATGTATTCATATTCTCCCTTAATGAAAATAAATTCAAATTCTTGGAGTTACTCCTAGCTTGTCATGATATCAAAGAAAAGCCCCAGTTTAGCATTTTTTTTGCCCAATAAATCTTGCATTCTGGGCCATATTCCATTACTCTCTATCCCTATGTGTTTGGTGAATTGAAGACCGTGATGCAATGTATGTGGAAGTTGTGGGTTTCATTTGTAGGATTTAGTTTGTGCATGATTTGAGTAGACACATAAATCTATTGAGCAGTTAAATTTTACAGTGCGCTGTATTGGATACCAAAAAAGTGTGTTGTGAAAGCTAGCGTTGAGTTCTGGAGCGGAATTTTTTTTATGTGTTGAAGGGGTTGTATTTCTATTGTGTTGAGGCATTGTATTGCAACCTATTGTGTTGAAAAGCTTAAATTGGTTGAATAATGTTGCATAAACTCTCAATGGTCGTGACTAGTGTTGTGATACATATGGTGCGGTGAGCGTGGAATAGTTTGCATTATATACACTATGATTGAATCATTAAACATGTATGTATGCATTGTTGGATTGATTGAATGTTGTGCATGAATGTTTACTTTAGTCGTTGGAAAAAAGCTAGTCTAATGGTGCATTGAATTCCACGTGTGGTGGCTCTGTCATGACTAAGTTAAATCCTATGTTGCAATAAAATTCTGACCTAGATGAAGTATATACATGTGCATTCACCTTTTACATTGCAATGGATATGATTAATTACTCTAATTTTTTGAACATCGTGTAATTTGATGTGTGAGTTTGGGTCGTTGAATTGTTTGCTGAAGTGAATATGGTATTCGTTGAATACCTATTGAGTACCTCCATTGAATTTTTTATGTCATTGGGTCATATAAAGTGATATGGTATGAAGTGCATATGGTATAATATGAAGTGCATAAGGTATATTAAGTTGTGAAGTGTGTATGGTGTAATATGAAGTGAGTATGTTGAGTTAATAATTCTTTATATATTGGAATAATAATGTTTACAATGTTCTTGTAGTATGGGATGTACAATTCACTCCATTTTATATGGTAATGAAATTGTATGGAGGTATATTTGAGAGACTACATTTTTAATTGTTTTTTTTAAAGACATATCCAGCTAGTTCTATTGACAATACATCAAGCTTTTGTTGCAACCATTGTAATTATTTTGGGCACATATGAGACCATATGATGCATTCACTTATCTCTGTAGTTGGAGTGATTATTTGTGACAAAGAGAACTACCATGAGTGGCCCAGGAATATAAAACACACCCTTATTTTCAATGAGTTGTGGAAATGGATTTGTGAAGGAGAAGGAGACAACGCACTTGAAAACTCCACTTCAGATAAGGATCTTTCCATTTGGGAAAACAAGAACAACAAGGTGAGTGAACATATTTCGGCATATTCAAATGACTTTGAGGCCTTAAAGAAGTTGAAGGAATTATGTGACTCGCACTCTGAAATTGAAGTTGTTTGATTGATGATTAAGTTGTTCAATATTGAATTGAGAAATGATGACCCTCTTTCCTTAGCATCAGAAGTAAGATCTCTTATGCATGACATAAAATCCACTAGTGTTGAAATAGATATTCCTCCCATATATTTCGTCAAGGCACTATATCCCACCTATTCACATTATCTTGAGTCATTGCAAGCAAGTGGAAAACTTAAGGATATTACTTTTGAATCCCTTGAGAAGAAGTTTTCAGAAAGAGAGAATGATTTTGGGAATAAGACAACTCCTTAACCTTCTGAAGAAGTTGTGTGTGTTGCACAAAAAGAGAAGAATCATGCACAAGATTCTTCTAGAGGAAGAGGTGGCTGAAGAGGAAGAGGAAGGAATAATTTTAGATGTAGGGACGACAAACATTTCCAAGGAGAAAGGCTTGATCTTCATTTCATATGATTCAATAGATATGGACATGATGCTTCCACCTGTAAGTTGCATTGGGACATAATCAAGTAGGAAATAAATGGAGAAAAGGGTAAAACACTTGGTAAAGGGAAATGAAAAGCACTCGAGTCCCCTTAAGATGTTGTGGTACATTGCAATATTGGAGTAGCTCAAGACATCTTCAATGCTTCACTTGCTTCATGGAAAGATGCTTGATTGCTTTATTTAGGAGCAACTTGCCACATGACTTTCAAAAAAGATATTTTTAAATAATTCACTGACAATGTTGATGGAGCAGTATACTTTGCAGACAAGCCAAATATCAAGCCACCAAGGCTTGGCAGCATCAAGCTCAAATTGCTTGGACTTCTAGATTTTCTTCTACACGATGTTATATACCTCCCAAATTTGAGGAGAAGCTTGTTGTCTTTGTTCCACATCCGCCAGCAAGGACAATCCATTCAGATATTTGATGGAAAATTTGAGTTTAGGAAAGCATCAAATCACTCACTTGTCATGACTTGGATAGAGGAAGAAAGACTTTTGATGCTACAAGGAACCTCTACTCATGAAAATAAATTTTCATGCATTTCTCACTATGATGAAGGTACATTTACATCAATTATTTTATGGCATGCTACATTTGACACTTGAACTATGACAACCTTCGTTTATTGAGTAAAAATGGTGTTACTGGTTTACCTAAAACTCCTAGGAAACTTAAGAAATGTGATGCTTGTATCTTAGGAAATCACAACAAATAGTCTTTTCATGATTCTCATTCCACAGAACATAGAAAACTTGAACTAATTCATTCTGATTTATGTGGCTCAATTCCTATTCCTTCTGAAAATGGTAATAAATATAAGATGGCATTTATTGATGAATACAACATAATGTGTTGGGTTTATTTATTGAAGAACAAATCTGAAACGTTTGAAACATTCAAGAACTATCACACATGGATTGAAAATGATGCACAAGCTCATATTGGCTCTATTCATACTGATAATGGAAAACAATGCACTTCAAATGAATTTGTAAACTATCTTCGCCAGCATGGGATCAAACATCAAACAACCATGACTTATACCCCCAACAGAACATAGTAGATGAAAGAATGAACAGTACAATCTTAAATATGGTACATTCGATAATGTTTTTCAAGAATGTTAAGTTGGTTTTTTGGGCTTATGAAAATCTATGTGCTATGTATATAAAGAATATGTGTCCATCTCATGCTATAAAAAACAATACTCCCTATGAAATGTGGTATGGCCATATTCCTTCGATGAGGCATCTCAGGGTTTTTTGTTTTGCCTATTTGCCTTGATACTTAAGGAACAAAAAAACAAACTCGGTGCAAGGCATCGAAAATGTATCTTCTTAGGGTACTCAAAAACCTCTAAAGCATACCATCTCTATGATGAGGTGAATAATAAATTTATAATATCTAGAGATGTGATCTTTCTTGAATCTTCCAAGACTGATAATTTTTTTGAGCAACAGCTTGATCGCTTGGATATATTCAGACATGCAAAGTCTTTTCAAGAGTTTGATAATGAGATTCCACATATTGAAGGGGGGATCGATCCACTGATGACACTTTGAGTGATGTGATTGATAAAATTGGCAGACTAAATCTTGATTCAACCCTATCTCAGTCAACTAATTAAGCAACTTGTGTTGGGCGTGGAGCATGATTATTTAGAGGTCTTTGTTTCAACCGGATGTATACCCCAGGAATATTGTACACTCCTCCACACGGGGGGGGCGCAGGGGGAAAAGGGTTTGGGGGGGCCGATCCCCCCCCCCCGGCTGGGGGGTGTGGGTGCCAGCGCTAAAAAAAAGATGTAAAATTAGGTCGATGATCTGACGGTAGAACTTATGTTTAGTTTAGGGTTTTTTTCCCTAGAAGGCAACCCCTCTCTTTATATGAGGGCATTTTATTGAGGCTATGTAATAGATGAGTATTCTCAGAGCGAGAAACAGAGAGTCAAGACTGTGAGAGAAGATAGAGGATATTACAGCGAATCTGTTGTAGGTTGTGTCTCTTCATTTTGATGGATAACATAAAGGAAGGACTGGCTGTTTAGGGTGGACGTAGCCAAAACTGGGTGAACCATGTATATCTGTGTCTCTCTGGTTTTATGTGTTTGTGTTTTTCCGCATATTATATGTCTAGCATTTCTCTGTCATATATAATATTTTTCTAACAACTTGGGCCATCTCAAAAAGATCCTCCAAAATGGTTTACAAAGACACTTGAAACTGTTCATCTTGATGAGGTTGGAAAAACAGGAACACGAAGCTTTGTTAGACAAAATGGATGTGATGTAGACAGTCTTGATTCACCTATTGATATGGATGTTTCATTTATTGTGAACTAAATTTGTCTACAGATTTTGAACCAACTTCCTTAAAAGAAGTCACTTCTCATTATGAATGGAAAGAAGTAATGCATGAAGAATATGATGGTTTGATCAATATTGGTATCTGGAAGTTGGGTGATCCTCCATTGGGAACTAGACCAATTGGCTAAAAGTGGGTCTTCAAGAACAAGTATAAATCAAGTGGCTCACTCAACACGCATAAAGCTAAGCTTGTGGAAAAGAAATTGCACAAAGGGAAGGGGTTGACTATGAGGATACTTTTTACCCCACAAAAAAACAAGCTACCATCTAGACACTCTTTTCCTTGGTAGGTCAGAACGGTTAGAAATTCCATCAAATGGATGTAAAAAATGCTTTCCTGGATGGATAACTAAAAGAGAATTTTTTTATGTCCCAAATAGAAGGATTTGTTGTGAAGGGCCAGTAACACAAAGTATGCAATCTTGTAAAATCCTTGTATGGCCCAAGCACCGCTATCCTGGTACGAGAAGTTAACTAAGCATCTTTTCAAAATCAATTTCAAACAATATGATATTGATGATGCAACTTTGTTTGTCAAGGAAGTTGGAAAAATTATTGTATATATTTTTCTTTATGTAGATGATCTTCTAATGACAGGGTAAAAAAAGAGCTACATTGCATCCATAAATAAAGAACCAAGGAAATGTTTTGAAATGATAGATTTGGGCTATGTTCACTACTATCTTGGTATTGAAGTAACTCAACATCCAAAGTTTATATTCCTCTCTCAAAAGAAGTACATTGGAGATATGTTTAACATGTTTGGAATGGCTGAGTGTAAACCTTTTATTACACCAATGGAGAAAAACTTAAAGCTCACATCCACTGAAGGAAAATAATTTGAGGATGCAACAAAGTATAGACAACTCGTAGGAATTATCAACTACCTGAATACTACCAAACCATACATTTCATTTGATGTTGGAATCCTCTCCAAATTTATGCAAAAACATTGTGAGGATCACTAGTCTGCTATAAAAATAGTTATAAAGTATTTGAAGGGAACTCAAGACTTTGGACTCAATAATACTTAGGTGGATGACTTCAGCTTGATTGGATACTCTGATTTAGATTTCGATGGAGATAAAGAAATGAGAGTATCTAATTCATGTTATGTTATGAGTCTTGGATCACGAATTGTCTCCTTGAGCTCATGCAAACAATCAGCTCCAGCAGATTCCATAACTGTAGCAGAATATGTGGCAGCAGTTGAAGCAATGAAGGAAATTGTGTGGCTCAAGAAAATTTTGGAATATTTGTAGGATAAACAAATGCACTCAACTCTTTTGATTGATAACATTTCTGCAATAAAGTTGGCCAAGAACCCAAATTTCCATGATCCAACGAACCACATCAATACAAAATACCATCTGATTCGACATCATGTTAAGGCCAAAACAATCCACCTACAACATTGTTCCACAAATGAGTAGATTGTAGACATCTTCACCAAAGCACTTGGAAGGGAAAAGTTTGAAAGATTCAGAATGATGTTTGGACACACCAATGTCCATTCAGATTAAGGGGGGAATCTTGACACCTAATCTTTGGGATTAGGTAAACTAATGTAAATGTTGTAAATAGTAAAAATAAAATGAAGTTGGAAGACGAAGAAACATTGGGAGATGAAACCGAATAATCTCCCTCTTCTTGTATATATTCATATTCTCCCTTAATGCAAATAAATTCAAATTCATGGAGTTACTCCTGGCATGACATTTTACTATTGAGCTTTGTTAATATTTTCAGATGACATATTATTTTTAAATCAGATCCCCAATAATCGGACATAGAAACTACTTATTTAATTAAAAAGTAGTGCTAAAAAGAAGAAATAATAGTGTAACCCATATGCCCCTGATCGAGGTGTGAGCTGTCAGACAGAGCCATTAAGGCAATGATTATGATAAGGATAGAAGGAAATGTTTCCACCACGCCCAGCAACTTGAAGAAAAGGGTGCGGTGGCCTTTGGCATGCTTAAGACATCAGGAATGTTGGAAGGTGGCAAACATATTTGGGCAAGTTTACCGACTTCGGTGAAGGATAGAAGGTCGGGGTTTGAAAGAGCAGAGATACCAAAGGCGAAAGTGGAGCAAAGGCTTTGGAAGGGATGGGGGCTCCATCGGCTCCAAATTTTGGCTACTAGGTATGTAAACTGGCTTTTCCTCCACTACACCATGATTCCCTATGTCTGGTTTGATAATTGGGGTATGTATGGGGGCACTGGGTTTGTGGGTGAAAGTAATTCTAGTTGGGAGATATGCATGATGTCGAGCGTTTTTTCGAATAATCCCAGCTCCATGGGTTCCTCCCTAGTGTCAATCTATTATTGGATTTACCTTTCTCACACGGAGCTTAGCAGGCTTAGTGGGCAGGGTGGTAGTCCGGGAGAATACCTTTGTCTTGTTTGCTCACAATCGTGGGGGTTAGGGGCTGGGATTCTATCAATGTCTATGTTTTGATGAATGTTTGTTTCTTAGTTTTCTCCAAGGGTGTTGAGGGTAATTTGCATGAATTGAGCATTGGGCATGTTGGCCTCGACTGGTTGAGGGGAAGTTGAGAGGCAAGAAGAGCTTGGGTTGGCTGCCTCTTGGAGCCTCGGGGTCAAATTTTGCGCTACAGTGTTGGTCAGGGCAAGACTAAAACGATGATGAGCTGGGGGGATGGGGGAGTGTTCATAAAATGGTGGGTAAGAGAGGTGCAGGAATTGGAACCCATCGGCTTCGATACCATGCCATATGATATATAGTTGGTCGGTTGTTGGCAGCTCATTCCAAAGTCCAAGGCCGAAGCATTTGCAAAGAAATGGGCATGTCGGGGCGTCTATTAGGGCAAAATTACCAGGGTGCAAGTCATGGTCATGTTGGGTGGGGGATCCTACATTTCGGGGGTTATACAAATGAACTAAGGGTGGTGGATTTTGTGAAAAGGCAGAGCCTTCAAGTGTTGGAAATAAAAAAAATAATGTTATGGCAATCCCGGTTTCTTGTTCCCATATCAGGTCCACCGAACGGTAATCATTATCAGATGTGAAAAGCACAAAGGCTAGTTTCAGGCCATCCTCAGGATTTGACTGGAAGGTACCGTGATAGGGTGACAATGACAAGAACGGGGAAAGCTAAGGGCCAAGGAAAGAGGCCACAAGAGATTGAGGTCGAGGCTGAACCAAGCACTTTGGGTAAACGTCGAGGTAGGAAACCTGTGGCCAACTTGATAAGTGAAGCGAGTGCTACATACAAGGAAGGCACTAAAGAGGAGATCAGGTGGATGATAGCAAGACATAAATCGACAAGTGAGTATGGATGAACCTGATCTGGAGGACTGTAAGCTCCTGGTTCTAGATCTGGGCAACACTAGAGAAAAAGCGACTAAATTTAAATAGACCCTGCATATTTATTGGCTATTGAAATGCCTCCGTGGTAAGGCCATGGAGCAAATATGGATGTCTGCCATCCAGGATTTCCCAAACCACAAACAAGAGTTTCAGAAGTTGTAATTTGAATTCCAGAAATAGTATGCTCACCTTAGACGCATGGAGAGACACTTCCCCTACGTGTTTTCGTAGACAGAGCTACCAGACTCCAATGCTAAAGATTTGGCCCCGGTCGCTTCAGCATCCACCGAGAAGGATGGATAGAATGTTGGCTTTCATTTATTTTTGATTAGTTTTCATGCGAATAGCTTTTAATTTCCAGTTTACAGACATATTTATATATAGGCAAATAGAATATGGATGTGGACATGGCAATCAAACTTATCTTGCTTGGATAGATAGACTTGGTATTTTTTGTTATTGGATGGCTTATCATGTAGTTAGGTGGTCAACAGAATTGGTTTCCCGATGGGAAAGTTGAGACCACCTAACCTCGCCATATGTGGTTATAACATGCTTATTTTATAATGAAAAAGAAGGATCTACCAAGCTTAACACACAAAAAAAATAGTATAACCCATATGAGTAATATTGGAATTCTTTTGATAATTCCATTCCAAGATGATATGAGATTGATCGATGAGGCGGGAGTGATTATGGGTCGTTATTGCTCTACAACCACCAAACCTTTACAGACTGCATCGTTCTGCCATTAACCTTCAACCATAAGATAACTACAGCATGATAAGGAATAGTTACGAAGTGATGGAACCCCCTCTGGGGGAGGATATGGAGCCTCCCCCCACTGATACGGAAAAGACCCTGTGACAAACAAGAAATGTCAGGAAGGACCATCAAGAAGATATAGAAATAGAGCACGAAAATGCACCAAGGAATAACAACAAAACTAAAGAATCGAGAGTGACGTAAAATTCTTGCAAGCGTGTAGCAGTTGATAGACCTAAGATCGAGCTCCCAAGTCAGTGGATCAACACTTAGATCCAGTATATGAAGGATCATGCATTGATTGGAAAGTTCATAGGCTTTTGGCCCACAGAGAAAGCACTGCATGGCTGATAGCAACCAAATGGAAACCAAAAGGGCACATTATTCTGCAATTAGGGCCTAAGGGCTTCTTTACTGCAATCTTCAACTGTTTGGAGGACGGAAACATGGTACTGGATGGTGGACCATATTTTTTTAATGCAATGAGACTATACTTGCAAGATTGGATTGAGCATTTTAACCCGAAAAAAGAAGATCCGAGCTGGGCTCCAGTGTGGATTCACCTTTTTTCTCTCCCTCTGGAGTACTGGGATGAAGACTCACTGCAAGATATTGGGAATGGTTTAGGTGAATTCATCAAAGTTGCAGAGGAGACAAAACTGAAGCGATACACCTCCTATGCGCGGATTTGTGTATACATGCACCTTAGCAAAGCTCTCCCGGATGTGGTAAGCCTTTACCATGATGATTACGAATGGATACAAACAATAGATTATGAGCATGTACCATTCCGTTGTAGAAAATGCCACACCCTGGGCCATTTATTCCGAGATTGTCCCTCCAATATGAAATCCACAACCACCCCCTCAAGGGACAAACCTGACTTAGATGGGTTCACCGAAGTTTCTAATTACAAGAAGACCCACAAAAAGCCCTCTTCATCAGTCAAAACACCTGTCACCAATACCTCCATCCCATCAACTAGTAACAACTTTGAAACTTTGCTCCAGCCGAAGGTTCATATCCTAGATAACCCGGAACAACCTAAAGCCATTCCTAAGACTACTCCCCATCCCGCTCCCTCAAGCTCAAAGAAAGCCCTTATTTCTAAGCAACCCTCAGATCTCAAATCACCCCCTCCTAGTAACCCCCCAAAAAGGAATGTCCAAGGAATGGAGGTAGATAGCATGCAAATGCAGCTCACGATTGTAGAAGATACAGAGGCAGAGCAAGAAGAAATTCAGCACATGGAAGAGGAACTAGAGAGCTTCGACGTTGGAGACCTAGATATACTGGGACTTGAAGAGGCTTGTAAGAAAAAGGAATATGACATGATCCAAAAAAGGCAGTTAGAGAACTTAGAAGTAATTCTCTCAAGAGCACAGAAGCAAAGGACGTTAGGTATCCAAACTAGCAGTCAGTGGGATGGAAGAAATATCTTCAAAGATAATAAGAAACGAGGAAGGAAAACAGATCTTCAGAGAACCATCTGCACAGGGGAGATGCTGGTGGAATCTGGAAGATCCTCCAAGCTTACCAAGTATTACAATCCCCTTCCCAATCATGCATCAAGAAGCTTATTTCATGGAATATTAGAGGGCTCAACAACCCTGGAAAGTGTCGACTGATAAGAAGCATGTTACAGCAGGAAAAGCCTCAAGTTCTCTTCCTGCAGGAGACCAAATGTAACTCCACAACGTTGGACCAGATCCTCGCCAAAGCATGGCCAGGAAGCAAAGAAGTTGTTGTGGAAGCCATAGGAGCCTCAGGGGGGCTAGCTATAGTTTGGGATGAAAGAGCTATAACACTTACTAACATACATTCTAGTAAGCACTTTATTCAAGCCATGTTCCATATAACAGGGACAAACGTTCATGGACACTTAACAAATGTCTACTTTCCCTAGGATGCAATAAACAAGGTAGACATACTGAATACTTTAACTCAGATCAACTCAGAAAGATCCCACCCACTTTGGATCACAGGAGGAGACTTCAACATGATAACAAAATTGGAGGAAAAAAGAGGAGGACAGGTCAAGCTGGACTTTGAAAGCACTCACTTCAAAAACTACATCCATGACAACAGGCTCATATATATGGAATTCAATAATGGCATCTACACATGGAACAACAAACGTGTAGATGCCCATCAAATTGCCTCTCGGTTAGATAGATTTCTGCTCTCTGACAATGCAATCCATCTTGGAGGGGACCTCTCGGCCTCTATCTTACCACTCCCTAGCTCAGATCACTGGCCTATCATACTTCAATGGAAAAGGTCAGGAGACAATGCTCGCAAGCCCTTTTGATTTGAAGCCTTCTGGCTAAATCATCCAGACTTTCACAACTTGATTACAGAGGTATGGAAAGACTTCAACCCACCAGAAGGCACAAAAATGTATTAGCTCCAACAAAAACTCAAACATCTAAAAAAAAACATAAAACAGTGGAATCACTTTACCTTCGGCAATATCTTCCAAGCATAATATGCTCTTGAACAAGAAATGCAAAAAATACAGCAAAGAATCATAGCTAAAGGCAGATCTGAAGCCCTAGTAGAACATGAACGCCACCTACAAACACAAATCTCAGAAAGAGAAAAGCAGGCAGAAATACTTTGGAAACAAAAGTCGCGAATTAGATGGCTTAAAGAAGGTGAACGCAACATAAAGTTCTTCCACTGCACCACTATCCAAAGGAGAATGCACAACAACATTACTCACCTTCAAAACCGACAAGGGGAACAACTGGAAAAACATGAGGATATAGAATAGGAACTCCTCGCCCACTTTCGGATGGTGCATCAGGAACCGCAGATTGATTGGCTGCCAGCTATAGAGAAAATCACTAAGAATGTTCCTAAGATCATAATCGAGGAACATAATCAAATCCTTCTCAGGCCTATATCTTTACAAAGAGTGGAGACAGCTATGCGACAGCTCAAAGTAGGCAAAGCGCCTGGACCAGATGGCTTCACTTTAGACTTCTTCCATAACTTCTGGGATCTAATCAAGGAGGAGTTTTGGAAAGTAGTCAAGGAATCCAGAGAAAGCAGATGGATGCTTCCATCCTTGAACGCCACCTTTATCGCCCTCATTCCTAAGGAGGAGCACAGTCATACCCCAGACAAGTTCCGACCTATTGCATTATGCAATGTCATATATAAAATTGTCTCCAAAGTTAATGCCACATTCCTCAAACCCTTGCTTCCATTACTTATATCATCGGAGCAATTAGGATATGTGGAAGGAAGGTAGATCATGGATGGCATTATTCTCACTCATGAGATCATTCACTCCTTAAAGCAGTCCAAAAAGGCAGGTATGATCCTAAAAATCAACCTCTCAAAAGCTTTTGATACTTTAAGTTGGAAATATATTCAAAAAATGTTGCTCGCCTTTGGCTTCACTCCCCCACGGGTTAGGTGGGTCATGAGTCTCATCACCTCAACCTTCTTCTCAATTCTAGTCCATGGTATCCCATCCACCCCCTTTGTCCCTTCCAGACATATCCGAAAAAGGTGACCCACTCTCACCCTTTCTGTTCGTTATTATAGCAGAGGGTCTTGGGCGATACATCAAAGATGCCCTTCATACCCAACAATTACACGACCTTTATTTTCCTTATACCCCTGCTTTCACCCACCAACAATTCGTGGATGACAATATGTTATTTGGTCATCCCTCAGTCCAAGAAGCCCTCAAACCGAAGTCCATTTTATCTGATTTTTCGGATGCCTCTGGCACCTGCATTAATAAAGAAAAATCACATTTTTTTTCTTTCACACCCCTTCCATCACCCAATCCTCCACAGCCAAAATTCTGGGCTTCTTGATTGTGACTCTCCCCTCCAAATACTTGGGTGCTCTAATGACAGCCTCTACCTTAAAGCACTCATCCTGGAAGCTACTCTTAGAAAAATTGGAAGCCCGTATCTCTTCATGGACCTTCTGAGCTCTCAAGATGGCGAGACGCCTAGTATTAATCAAAGCAGTGCTACAATCCATGCCGCTTTACCTTTTTTCAGTACTCGCAGCACCCAAATGGGTTCTCAAAGCAATAAAAAATCTTCAACGAGATTTTTTATGGGGAAATACGAAACAAAAGAGAAAATGGGCTCTGGTAAAGTGGGACATAGTTTTCCTCCCAAAAAATTCTAGAGGCACTGGATTACGTGATCCTCAGCATAGCAACGTGGTCATGGGAGCACGCATCTGGTGGAAATGGATCTCGAACCCACATACTCCATGGGCAATCCTCTAGACAACAAAATATGCTAATAATAGACTAGTAGATGATTTAATTTGGCTCAAAGAAGTTGGCCCAGGCTCCCTAATCTGGAATGCAGCCAAACAGCATAAAGATCTAATTCAACAACACAGCTTTTGGGAAATTAGGAATGGAGATAATGCAAGGTTTTGGGAGGACTCTTGGCAACAAAGACCCAAATTGAAGGACCTAATCACACCCCACCAGCTACAGGATTGGGTAGAGCAACCGATTATTAAAGTAAATCAACTTTCGAAGGCCAATCACACCCAAGGTTACAGACGATGGCTAATCTCGAACCTCATTTTTGGGCAAGACACGCAGTCCATCAAAGATAGCCTGGAAACAGAACTCTCAAACAAGAAAATACGCCACTCTAATAAGAAAGATATCATTAGATGGGGTTATGAAACGAGAGGAACCTTCACGTCACAAGAAGCATATCATATAATTCTAAGAAACCATATAGTGAAGGATAACCTCTGGAACAAAGTATGGGATCCCCCAATTTGGCCAAAAATCTCCACCTTCCTCTGGTTGCTTTGCCAAAATAGAATCCTTACTTGGGACAATCTACGGAAACAGAGTTTTCACGGACCTTCCATCTGCCCAAATTGTAAACAGGAAGAAGAAACTATGGAACATCTCCTAAACTCATGTCTGTTAGCAACCCGACTTTGGGAAAAAGTCAGTTTCAGATGTCAAAGAGATGGATGAAATAAGGAGAATTCCACCAGCACTATTTGCTCTTGGGCATCTCATCCTTACAAAAGCAAACTATTAAATGCTTTATGGAAGCTCATACCAGGTTTTCTCATGTGGAAAATCTGGAAAGAGAGAAATAGTCGCATCTTCAAGGACCACTCCTCTCCTATAGAAGTTCTATGGAATAACATATGTCAAAACTTACGAGAAACCTTGATGCTCCAAACTTGGCTTGATGATGATTTCCCCTCCACTCCACAGGAACAAAATATATGGATGAATTGGAACCTTCAGTGGAACCACAAGAAGGCACACCAAGGAAAAATTTCTCGATCTAGAGCAACACCTGACGGATGGACTCGCCCCCACCACCCTTGGTACAACTCAACTTTGATGGAGCATCTAAAGGAAATCCAGGTAAAGCAGGATTTGGAGGAATATTCAGAAATCACAAGGGAAATGTTCTCCAAACATTTATGGGTTCAATTGGTTGGGATACAAACAACTCGGCTGAATTAGAAGGACTATGGCAAGGACTTCTCCTTGCTCAGAGCAATGGATTCTTCCCACTCATAATTGAAGGGGACTCTCAGATTTTAATTAACATGGTCAATCAGATCTTACAGGGAACTCCAGCACACAAAGTGGGTAGCAGTTGGAGATTGGCAGAATGGTTGGAACAGATTGATCAGTGGCTATTCATTCATCGAGCAGTCACCATTAGGCACATTTGTCGGAATGGTAACAAAGTAGCAAACTTCTTAGCAAATATCGACATTGATAGTGGTAAGACTCTTCATGTGGGAACTCTTAACACTATAGCCACCACACCTCAATTGCAGGATTACAATGATCTGGTGCAAAAGGAAAGTGCTAATGAGGAGGAAACACACCCAGATGCGGGTGTCAACAGCGTTAATTAAGGTGATAAGACAGACCGCCGGCAGACAGAAGAGCCATATGGCTACCTGCATCGTCCCGCGCGCTTACCTCAGACGAATTCATAACACATTGTAGAAGATAATAAATGACCCCGAAAGCTGTGACACATTCACCTCCCTCATAGTCATGGCCCCTGCAGATCGATTTGCAAATCCTCCTCTTCTCCATGGCATCTGCCCTCCGCAAGCCACTGAACCGTGTATTCGCACTGCGACAGGCAGTCATTGCCTGATTCTCCCTTGCCTGGATCTTGGTAATGGTTTCCATTTCTCACATTCCAGTCTCTGTATTTTAGACCAAGCCCCGACCTCCCCTGTTCACTCTCCGCGTCGCTATACCTCCAACTCCTCTGTTGTCAACATAACTTACAATTCTGTTATGGCTCACCTCAGGCATCGCATGCACAGTAGGCACGGAGGAACCCGTGGAGGATTCATCCACTCATAGGCTTCGACCAGCTCTGCCTCAGATTCCCCGGACTCATCCACTGAGATGCCCAATCCGCTCATCTACCCCTCTCATCGCTACCCGAAAACCCGAAGTGGCAGAGGTAGGAGAGAAGGTGTTGTTCGCTCTGCGGATTTCCCTCTTCCTCCTTATCCCACCCCTCACAGCACTCAATTTCACTTCCGTAGTACCTTGAATCGGCCTACAATCACTGCCACAGTCACAATTTCCTTCGCAGAAGAGCCTGAGCCGCAAGCTCCTCTATCTAGTCTCAGGGACAAGCAGAGTGGGGAGGCTCCAGGTCGCCGAGGAATCAGCATCCCTGGCAACAAGCAACAAAGTGAAAGCAAAACGGCTCTGCATGGCAAGGCCAAAGCTGGAGGTTCATCAGCTGAGGACGACAAGCATAATGGCACGAAAGCTTCGGGCAGCAGGCAGAATGACACTTGTGAGAGGCAAATGGGCACAGGAGGCGATGAGGAGGCTCCACCAACTCAGGGACGTGGCGTGTCTGAAGCGGATGATGACTGGTATCAATTTGCATGCAGGATTGAGGAGGAACCAGCCCCGGAGGAGCCACCGGCTTAACACGTGGCCTCCTGCGAATGCGTCCTGCTGCCAGGTGGACGTGTCTCACTGTTTTTGTGGTTCTGGATGTGTCTCTGTCTTCTGGCTGAGTATCTGCCAGGTGGATATGTCTCACTATCTTTTGGATGTGTCTCTGTCTTTTTGGTTCTAGAAATGCATTTTCTCTTTGTTTTTTTGGAAAAACAAGGTTTACTCGACTATAGTTTTTTTCTGGTTCAATGGGCTGGTTTCCCCCATAATGGGGGCAGTCTTTATGGCTTCTTGGACTAGTTTCCCCTATGTAGGGGTAGTCCAAAACAAATAGTTTCAATTTTTGATGATGATAGATGATCAAAAACTTTGAGGCCATGCCTCTCTGTAACCTTTTTGTACCATATCAATAGAACAATATTACTTAGCAAAAAAAAAGTATTGGAATTCTTTTATACGGAAAACAAAGATCTTTCTTCAATTTGTTATAGATCCTAATAGCTCCAATCATTTCATTCCTTCAATTCCTAATTGGGAGTAAGTGATGATGGCATGACAGAACCAACAAATTATTGTAAGATTATTCTCCATTCCATCTTCATCCTACGGATTATGGGAATGAGAGGAACGAAAAAGAGCAAGCTATCGAGATAAAATCGATGATCATCACATTACAAGTGTGATGCCCTAACCTCTAAGGTAATTATGCCCAATGGAATATAACTCCTCATTTCATTAGTATGAGATCCATAGGTTCTTTTGGAATCCTAACTATTATAGTGTGAATCAAATTTAATGACATAATCTAGTTTACAATTACAACATAACATTGCCTACATGTAGATTCCTTCGAGGGAAAGAAAAGGGAGGTAAGGGTCAATTGATATGGATTGTTTTACTCACTCTTCCAAATCGACTAGGGGAGGATAATAACATTTCATTTCAAATGGAGAACTAATATAATGATTCCTAATCATATTCAATGGGGATGGGTGTAAAGATGACAAGAGAAGGGAAGTAAAGGTGGATAGTTCTCCAAACCAATATTGAACAAATATCCATTGAAAAACATTAATGGATATCACATAATAGGATTACATCAAGATATGGTCTCATTCTTTGAGAATGGTATATGTCGAAATTGGTAGATGCTACACGTCGATCGAATTGAGCCTTGGGATGGAAATGTACAAATTGATATCTTACAAAGCAATGGAACCCTAGGATATTTTCATTGGGTATTCCTGAGCCTAATCGTGTTCATGGAGGCAATATTTCTTCTCCTAAGATAGAAAGGGGATAGGTGAAAAGAATCAATGGAAGCTATTCTAAGGAATGAATCTAATTTGGTCCAATACTATATTTATAGAACACTCTATTTACACCTCAAAAGTTGGAATTTTATATAACGTAAGATGAAACTAGCAATTAGAACTTGAAATGTTCCAAGCATTTTATTCATACGATAGATGCCAATGAGCTGAAATACTAATTTGACATTAAGTAATCCAATTATAAATGTATCCACTATAGATAGAGAATTGAATCAATTTTTGGAATAGATGGTTAGACGTGGATAAAGATAGAGCACAATTCTACATGTTAATGACAAAAAAAATGCAAATTGCACTAATGGGAAAAATCACTGGTTTTATAGATTTTGAAGATTAAATCCCTCTATCCCCATATAGAATCATTCCCAAATGAACCAATTCATTTTTCCCAATCATATTAGTTCTTAGAACTTGAAATGTTTCAAGCATTTTATTCACAAGATAAATGCGAATGACCTGAAATATTGATTTGACATTAAGTAATCCAATTATAAACATATTCACTATATATATAAACATATTCACTATATATAGAGAACTGAATCAATTTTTGGAATAAATAGTTGGAAAAGAATAAAAATAAAGCACAATTCTACATGTTAATCTCGATAACAATGCAAATTACAATATAAAAATATATACATATATATACACCCCGATCAAAATATTCTGTAGTCTTTTCTCATACCCATGTAAAAATTCATGAATTTAATTAACAAAATAACACATATTAAATCAAAACTATTTCAATTAATTTAAATAAATTGAAATACTTTAATTAATGTATAACTTTATTTATTTATTTATTAAATAAATAAATAACCTTAAAATATTTAAAATATTTTATTCTTTATAATATTTTTAAAATAATGAATATTCTCTAATAATCATATTCAGAATGGCTGGGCATTTAAATATATACTTAAAAATTGACTTTTGAAAACGTACCTGTTCTGCTTTATCCATTCCCTGCGCCAAAAGATCTTCCATTACAACTTCCCATATCCTTTGTCCTCTCGAATAAAGTTCGATACCCTGAAATACTGTTCATTAGATACAGAAGCTTCCATTCGTATAGGATTATGAGAATTAAAATTCCTCTTCACCTATGTATTGAAAATAACATACCGGCTCTAGTACTTCCGCATCTCCGGTGAATGAAGACCCATCACAGTATCTAACCATAACGCGGTTCCAACTATAAAAATCTGTTCAACAGTTTTCTCTGCTTTCAATAAATCCTTTAAAAAGCCAATTTATCATCACATTGCTTTAGAGTATAGCCTTGAGATACCTGGATTTTGTGTTTGAACATCAGTTAAAATTCCTATAAATGCTATTGATTCCCCCATGTACAGAGATGAACCCAATGCAGAGTGAGCGGTTCAAGCAGGTTGCTGTGTCGTTACACCATCCTCCACCATGTATAATAATTTGCACTAAATAAGACTTCAATTCCATCAACGTAGATGGGTTGTAAAAGTTATAAACAATTCTATCAAGGTAGATGCGTTGTAAAAGTTATAAACATATTATTTTTTAATATCTTGAATCTGTAATCGATATAAAACTGTTAGATAATATCTAGAATCTGTAATCGATATAAAGATATTTTTGTGAAAAATAAAAATAATTACTGTAAAAAAAAACAATATAATAAAACAAAATATCAATATTAAATTAACAAAAACATTTGGTAAATAAATAAATATAAAAATAACCAGACAAATTACTCACCTGCATGAAAACAAGCCAGTGGTTTGCTCCAGATCCAGATCCTCGGTCTAAATGGTACGCTGGTGGGCTTCCATCTAAACAAACTGCAATAAGCAATGGCCTTATTAGTTCTGCTCAGAAATCAAATTAAAATTTTGAGACACACAAATACACTTACCAGCTCCTTTGGCTACAGCGTTCTGCAACACAGTGATGTTTACATAGAGTGTCAAATTGGACGAATCAGAAAGTGACGACTCATTTGTTATCACAAATTCCCCACTGTGGACTATGTCTGCATCCATTATTCGTGCCATTGTCATGACAAATACTACGAGAAAATATTTGACAGATCCCCGCCTGTTAACCATATTGGATAGCGAATAATGCCTAAACATACCCAATATTATCAAACAGCGCTGCGAGAAAGTTCAGTCAGTGCTTCTTAAATGCTTAAACCAACATGATTTTAGTTTTTTTTTAATTAATATTATTGTATTATTTTATTTTGGAGTGTGAATGATAGTTTATTATCAATTTTAGTTTTTAGAATTTTGATGTTTGGAATTGATTTGCAAGTAGTTTTATCTGTGTTTAAATTTGACGTCATTCATATACCAGTAATATAAAAAATATAAACAATATAAAAATAAGTACCATCCTCTAAAATTTTGATATTAAAATTGATTTACAAATAATCTCAGCAGATACCCCTGAAAACTATGTTTCTGGTTCCAATCGTCACTTGGTCTATGTATTTTTTTTTAATATCATGGTATTTTTCCCGAGAATAATATTGGAATAGTCTCTGTATTATTTATATTTTTGATATCAGCGTATTCTTCTCCGACAATAATATTGTAATAGTCTCTGTATTAATTATTTGTTTGACATCACTGTATTCCTCTCCGAGAATAATATTGTAATAGTCTCTGTATAAATTATTTGTTTGATATCAGCGTATTCTTCTCTGAGAATAATATTCGAGCAGGTTTGAAATTTCCACGAAAGTTCTTTGTTTGTCTTGTCCGCCATTTAGATTCATGACGGTCTATTTTTGTCTTGCATGCAACAACTCAAATTCAGCGATAAGGGTGAAAGATGTTTATCTTGAAAGGGGATTTGCTATGAATTTTTTTATCTTAAAAAAAGTAGTCTGAGTTTAAATCCTGCAATAACATTAGTAAACATGGTGAGAATAGAGTACAAGGAGCCAATTAAATATAGCGTAAAAACAGTGTTTGAGAAATCTAGATTGATGAGCAAAAATGGAACATAAAGAGCTAATAATTAAAACTGCTTCAAAATCTGTGTTTTGGAAATTTAGTTGGATAAATAGAAGTGTTAAATGTGAGAGAAAATCAATTTAAATTAAAATATATTGTGGCTTCTTTAAAATATATAATATTGTGGCTTTTTTATGCTTTTATAATGTTTTAGAAGAAGTCAATTGAGTTAACTTTTTTTTGGGTGTATGATGTTGATAATTTTGTAACATTTCATTTATAATATTAGCTCATTATATTATTCTAGGTATTATTTCAGGTATTGTAATAAAGTCTATTTACAAGTGAGAAATTATTTATAAAAAAAAAATGTAATATTTAATTTATAATATTAGTTCATTATATTATTCCAGGTATTGTAATATAACATATTTACAAGTGAGAAATTACTTATAATAAAAACTGAGCATATTTATTAGAAGTGAGTGGATATATGTATTTTTATTTGTTGATTAAATAAATATTTAACTATTTTCTGTTAGTTTCTTTATGTAAATATGTTGTTAGTTTGATTCATTGATATTTGAACATTGAATCTCATGGTTTATATAATACATTATAACACATTTATCGCCAAATGAACCGCACTTTATGGGGCACACGTTGTGCTAAATTTTATCTTTACTTATTTATTGAACCTATTGGCTCATTCTACACCCTAATGTGAAGGATTTGTGTAAGTATATCCCTGCTCAACTTGAAGTTGACAATGTCCCTCTTAAAATAAAAATAAAAATAAATCATCTAAATAGAAATGAAATATTGATTATAATAAAAAGCAAAAAAAAATATGTTATTCATCTTTAATCAACCTAATATAATTTCATGTAAAGTAATTAGAAGTGGTTTCAATATTTGTAGGTATAGCAAAGAATTTTTGGACTTGCAAGTTTAAGTTATGCAATCTCTATACTATTCGAAAAATAAAAATGAAAAATTACACCTTATTTTCTGCACTCTAAAACAAGTTTGCACTTGAAGAAATTTGATTTGTTTCATGTTAGATCTGTGCTTAAGATGGATCTATGTTGATTTTTAATTTCATTTCCCCTTGGTTTTTCCCATTGTTGTGTTTTCCATGTAAATATAGTGTATTATGGTAAATTTTATATTTATTTTTAAGTTTACTTTTATCTTTGTTTCTATTATTATTAACAATAGGTATCAAAGGTTCTTCTTATTATTAATGTAAGCTAGTTTGTTAAGTAGTATGAAGACTAGTGGACTGACTTCAAAAACTAAAAAAGGGTCATATACTTGTAATAGAAGGAATAATTGGTTACTTGAATCTCTGGTATCTCATCATGTAATTCCATGTAAACATAATTTTATTGGATATGAGGCCACTAATTATGGTAGAGTACATTTCAGAATCAATAACTTATGTAATATAATATTATTGTAGTGTGAGATGTTTGAATCAAGATGAAGAGTAGACATAATCACTTGCTAAAATAGATTAGGCATATTATAGAGATACATAAGAGGAGGTTGATCTCCATCACATAATTAGATGATGAATAATTTATCCGCAAGCCTTGGTAAGGCTGGATGGAAAATCAGTAAAGAGTCATTGGTTATGGGGAAATGAATTCAAGACAATAACATTGTTCACATTGAGGGAAATAACATAAGATATGGTTTCTATTGAAAAACAAGAAAACTCAGTGGTATATGGAATAGAAGCTTGGATCACATGAGTGAAAATGGCATAAAAAGTATTGTTGGAAAAAATTTACTTTAATGTTTGAAATCCTATTAACATGACCTTTATGAGCATTGTTTATATGATACACAATGAATATTTTCATTTATGAGAGGTGGTCATTAAAGGAAAAAACATCTATTAGAATTGATACACTCCATTGTGTTTGGGCTACTCAATGTTAAGTCTTTAAGAAGAGCCTCATGTTTTGTCACATTCATAGATTATACATCCCATAAGGCTTGGGCCCACCCCACTAAAAGAAAAAGGTGAGGTGTTTAAGATGTTTCTAAAATTTCACGTTGTTATTGGAAGAGAGGCTAACAAACTATTCAAGTGTTTGAGGATAGATAAATGTGGAGAGTATTTCTCCAATGCATTCAAGGATTATTGTAATATGTTTGGCATAAAACATGAGAAGACTATACCTATTACTCCTCAACAAAATATTAATTTAGAAAAAAAGAATCACACTATCATCAAGAAGGTGGGGAGTATGTTGTCAAACTTTGGATTAGAGAAACACTTTTAGATAGAAGTAGTGAGGAAAACTTGTTACCTCATCAATCAATTACCTGATATAGCCTTAGATGGTAGCATTCCTAAAGGAGCTTCGATTGGTAGGAAAATAAACTATTCTCATATGAAACATTTTGGATTCGAAGCATTTATGCATATTCCCAAACAACAAAGAACCAAGCTAGATGATAAATAATGAAATCTATTTTTATGGGATATGTAAATGTGATTTTGGTTGTCGTCTAAGGGATCTAGTTAGACATAAAAATGTTAGCATCAATGGTGTTGTATTCAATGAGTCATATATGTATAAGTCGTCTACAGGTGACACGGAGGTCAAGAAAATTGTTGACAAGTTTTCAGAATAGCAAGAAAATACCCCACGATTACAAGAAACCGGGCAAAGAATTTAATAAAATCATGGACAAGAAGTGGAAAATGGTGGACAACAGGAAGGAGAAAGCTTGCACCATTTATTAAAATAGATCCAACTAGAAAGCACACCACCATAGTTGGTTCGCAGGTCTATTATGCCTCATAAGACCTCACAAAGATATCCACCCTCAAATCATATTTATATTTTGTTAACTCATGAAGGTTGACTGCATTATTTTCTATAGGCTTGTAATATGGAGACTCGAAAAGAGTGGAAGAAAGCAATTGAGAAAGAAATGGACTCCATCTTGGAAAAGAAAATTGGGAGTTAGTAAGGCTTCCGAAAGGAAGAAATGCCCTAGAAAACAAATGGGTATACATGATTAAACATGATGTTGAAGTAAAGTGTAACACCTTCCTCCCACATTTACCCAAGCTAATCGCTCCATTGGGCTAAACATGTGACAAAGAGTTACCATGATATGATTCAACTCCCCATGTGTAGTTAAGGAAGTGGAATCGACAAGACAAGACCAATTTTCCCTTCCTCGGGAGCTATAGAACCTTCAAGAGCCAACCAACACCTTCAAGTGTCCAACCCCCGAGAGAACGTAATGCTTTGCTAAACTAGATCCCAAATCACTCCCATGACAAGGCATGCATGCAACGAAGACCCTCTAATCGCTCCCACGACAAGAAATCCATCCAGCTAAGGCCTTTTGTAGAAAATTTTGTGCCAGTGACCTCAGATTTTGAGCCACATTTTCAGGGCTAGAACTCACACCAATCCCAATAACTTCATGAAACTTACAGAATAAATAACAATGAAAGAATGCTACTAATGCAAAAATTTGAACAAGTACTTTACCAGACCCCTACCAGCCATGACAAGAATTTTGTCAAACATATCATGAAGATGTAATCTATGGGTCATAATAATAGATCTGAACATAGGGATCTCATACATATCTGGGAATTGTCAAGGAGGATTGATGTCTCCTCCCAATAGATGCAATGTTATCTATTAGGTCATTCCTTCACTAACATTTATTATACTAACCAAAACATGATGAGAACCATAAATCAAAATTTTCATAAATCATGCTTATAACCAACAAATAACCAAAGATATATCCATGATGAAACAACTGTTAAATCCATATAATGACAAGCACATTTACTCATAAAATACCAAAGGAAAAGGAGCTCATATTTACATATGAAAATACAACCAAGTCAGGGGCTCCCACGTACCACTCGACCATAGATTGAGCTAAACCAAATCCCTATGTAAGCCAATCACCCCTGCGCCATATTCCAAGCATAAATGTGGGATCTCATGGAATAAACCAAGGAAAAAAACCAGGGCTTCCAGAGGACAAAGCACCTCAACTCTCAACCAATGATTCCACCTCATAGTTGGACATCACTAACCATCACCATATTTGTCTCTACCGAAGTTGTCCAGGGCTCCAGAGCATTTGTTCCAACCAATGCTTCCAAGACTAGTAACTCAACCCACAAATGTCACCAAGCTCTAGAGAATTTGTCCAACCAGGGCTTTCAGGATTAGTGACTCAACCCACCAATGGCTCCAAAGCATTTTTCCAACCAAGGCTTCTAGGACTAGTAACTGAACCCAAGTTGTTATAGGGATTCTAAAGCATTCGTCCAATCAATGCTCCAAGAACTAGTAACTCAACCCACAACCAAAGGAACATGAGAACCAACCAAAAAATAAAAGTAAAACTCACAAACCCATGGCTATCTCGGAAATGGAAAGGTTAGGAATATCCATTGTCAATCCAGGAATCCTCCATGCCAATGACGTATCATAACGAAGAAACCACATCCATATGTCATGCATGCGAAAACTAACAATAAAATCATACATGCAACACGGTACCTGCAAGCAAAACTCATTGTAGTTGTTGATCTCATTGTCCTCTTCTGCTTTCCTGCTCTTCTTTTACCTTCTACCTCCAAATCAAAAGTATGCCACACTCCTCCAAGGGTGCTCCAAGGAAGATCTAAGTGTCCAAGTTCATGAGAGAAAGAGAGTAGAATGAGAGAGCTCTAAAACTAAATTATCAAAAGTTTAACTGACAAAATCCATGAACTGATCCTCATAAGACTTTTTATCATTGAGGTCTCTATTTTCTTCGCTTTCCATTATTTTCCTTTATTTTCCTCCTCACATGTAGCTTATGACCTTTCACCTTCCTTTTCTCCTATTTTCCATTATTTTCAAAAATAAAATACCAATAAATGTCTCACGGCTTTCCAAAGCCTTTGCCATTGCCTTTGTCAATTTCCATATCCATTAACTAATAATAAGTGATCTCCATCACTATTTTTTTCCCCAACATTCAACTTGGAATACATGTTCCATGAGCTTGGTTATTAATATGTAATTATTGACTTTATTACATGGATTTTTAACCATGGTTGTTACATAACCCTCCCCCTTGTGGGAAAAGCGTTTGCGGTGTTGAATGACACTTACATCGAACAAGACCGCTGAAACCAAAACATATTGCCCATGGATCTTTATAACATATCTTGTTGTAGTTCTTACAATGAACAACCCGCTGAAAAGAAAACAAACATGACAAACATAACAATCATAACAACCATAATGTCATGACACCCATATCACTTATTGAAAATTTATAACGCAACTCATATATAGACACACACACACACACAAACACACACATATACCAAAAGAACATCTACTCAACCGGTGAATCGAGAAGGATACATAACCCACATCTGATTAGCCATCTCCCATGTAGCCTCACCGGGCCCAAAATGCTTCCATTACACTTTAACTTGCTCGATTTCTTGATTCTAGAGCATGAGCATCTTTTGCTGTCAAATGGACTGAGGTTTCGGCTAGAATTCTCCTTCTCGCTCCACCTCCAATACAAAGTAGTCAATCACATGATCAACATCTTTAACGTACTTCTTAAGAAATGACACATGGAAAACATCATGGAATTTCGCTGTCGGAGGTACTACAAGTAGATAGGTTACTGATCCAATCCTCTCAAGAATCTTGAAAGGTCCACAATACTGAGGTTCCATCTCGACACATGATCCAATCCTTAAGGAGCTCTTCTTGGGCTTGATGAGCAAGTACACCTATTCCCTAATCTAAAAGTCCTTAAACAACTTGTGATGATTTGCATAACTCTTTTGTCTATTCTGTGTTGCCTTCAAATTCTTCTTGATTTCCTATATTTCTTGTTCCATCTCCATCAACATGTCTGTTCCAATCAATACCTTATTCATTGGACCACTCCAACTAATGGGAGTATTACAACTCCACTCGTAGAGTGCCTCTAATGGACTCATCCACAAAGAATCCTGATACCCATTGTTATAAGCGGACTCAACTAATGGAATATACTCTTCCCAAATTCACTGTTGATGCATCACATACATTCTCAAATTATCCTCCAATATCCTATTCGCCCTCTTTTTCTATCCATATGTATATGGATGACAAGTTTTACTGAAGGCCAACTTTGTACCTGAACTTGTGAATAACTCTTTCCAAAACCTGGAAGTGAATTTAGCATCCCTGTCTGACACAATCTTTCTTGGAGCACCATGAAGCCTCACTACATCTCTGATGAAGACCTGTGCTACATCATTAGCTGAATATGTAGACTTCATTGGGATGAAGTTCCCTACCTTACTAAAGTTGTCAACCACAACCATAATAGAACCATATTATCTAGATGCCCATGGAAAACCTATAATGAAATCCATGGAAATTACCTCCCATTTCCACTCTAGAATCTGAATCGGTTGTAGTAATCCACGCAGATGTTTACAATATGCCTTTACCTATTGACAATCTAAACATCTAGCCACAAACTTTGCCACTCCCTTCTTCATATTCGGATAGTAGTAGAACTTCTTCACTGTTTTGAATGTCTCTTGATATTCCAGATGACTTGAATATGACTTAACATGAAATTCCCACAATATAATACTCTTGAGCTCACTGTTTTCATTCACATATATCCTATCCCTCAATCTGACCAAACCATATGTTGTGAGATGATAGTCCACATCCTGATTACCTGTACCCTATTGTAACCTATGCATAAGCTCCCTATGCCTGTCATCCTTTTGTCCTACCTGCAAGATCCGATCATGTAAATGTGTCCCATAAGAACTCATAGATGCTATATGATTCACCTACACTCTTCTACTAAGAGCATATGCAACCTTGTTCTCTTTACCTTTAATGTACCTAATATCAAATTCGAACTCATTGATCATGGCTAACGATCTATCTTGTCTGGCATTCAGATTCAGTTGCCCAAATAGATACCTCAATCCAGTGTGATTGCTCATCAATACAAACCTCCTTCCAAGAAGATAGTTCCTCCACATATTCAATGTATGGATGATCGCTTCCAACTCAAGATCATGTGTCGGATAATTCTACTTGTGTTAATTTAGTTTCCATGACTCATAGCATACCACCTATCCTTCCTACATAAGGACTCCAACAACTCCTCTCTTTTAATCATCTATACACACTATGAACTCTTTATCTGGATCTGCAATCTTTAGAACTGAAGCATTTGTGAACATTTGCTTCAACTCCTGAAAACTTGTTGCACATTTCTCTATCCATTCAAATTTCATACCTTTTCGTTCTAATGATGTAATAGGATAGGAAATCCAAGAGAAGCTCCTGATAAACTTCCTATAATAACCTGCTAACCCCATAAAGGACGTTACCTCGTCCACGTTCCTAAGAGCTAAACATTCTATGATAGCCCTTACCTTGTCTGAATCCAGTTCTATGCATTCCTTGGAAATCATATGTTCCAAATAATATACCTATGGTTTATAGAAATTATATTAGTGAGCTTAACGTATAATTGATGCTCTCTCAACAATCTCAATACTACTGCTAAATGTTCGACATGTTCTTCATCATTCTTAGAATATATCAAGATTCCATCAATGAATAAAATAACAAACTTGTCCAGATAAGGAAACAATACATTATTCATCAAGCACATAAAAGTAGCTAGAGCATTAGTCAAACTAAAAGGAACTACAACTAACTCATAATGCCCATACATTGTCTAGAAAGAAGTTTTGTATATGTCCTCTTCTTTAATATGTACCTAATGATATCCTGATCTCAGATCAATATTCAGAACATTGTTTCTCCCTTCAACTCATTAAACAAATCATCGACCCTCGGCAACGGATATTTATTCTTGATGGTTACCATGTTCAACTAGTTGTAATCGATGCACAACCTGAGAGTGCCATCCTTCTTCTTCACGAACAACACTGTTACACTCCAAGGCGACACACTTTTTCTAATGTATCATTTATCAAGTATTTCTTTTAACTGCAACTTTAGTTCCAGTAACTCTGGTGTACTCATCTTGTAAGGTGGCTTCGATTTTGGTGCTTCCCCTTGTACCAACTCAATAGAAAATTCCACTTCCCTGTGAGGTAGTAACTCTGAAATATCTATGGGAAAAACATCCTAATATTGTTGTAAAATTGGGTACTTACTCAGTACCTTTGCATCCTCAACATCCTTACCTTTATCACTAGAAATATGTATTGCAAATAACACACACCCTTTATTGCGGTTTCACTTTACCTACATAACTATCACCATTCTAATTGATGTTTCCTTCTTTCTTCCTTGCAATATTATTTGTCCCCCATTATCATCCAAGCACTCAATGCATACCTTGTTCCTATGAATATATAACTAATGCATACCTAATAACATATTGTACGATCCCAAAGGAAGCACATTAAAATGCATCAATGTAGACATACCATTCAATTCAAATGTACAATCTCTTACCCAATGATAAACTCTCTTCTTAGTACCTGTAGTGAATTGTATCATCCAAGACTCTACATGCACTTCTTTATTCAAACCACACTTATCCAGTAGGTCTGGATTAACATAACTATAATTAGATCCAGGGTAAATAAAAAGAGAAACAACTTGATAACAAATATTACTGTAAATATCAATAATAGACGCTTAGTGATCTTCCTTCCTATTATCTAGTAATGCATAAATATGAGGAATACTTTTTCCAACATCCCCCACTGCCTCTGTCTCCCAAGCATTTTATATTTGCGGTCTACCACCCTGATTTTGTGGGCAATCTCTCCTACAATTCTCTCCTCCACAAGTCTAACACTACAAGGGCTTCCTACCATCACCCTTGTTATGCTTCTCTAACTGAACCCCTTGTCCCCTATTAGATGCATTGAACTTCTTAGGTGATGTTGCATTCTCTTTATTACTTGTGTCCTTAGGTCTTGTTCGCTTCTTATCCCATTTTCCATTATTCTTCTCATTACCTTTCCAAAGTTTCTTTGTCTCATATCTATGATTTGATTGTTTGTAACAATTCTTTAGATTCATGATTGCTTCCTCCAACAATCTAGGCTCATCAAACTCAATCTTGTCCTTGAATTCTATCGATAACCCACTTATGAATCTTTGAATCTTGGCCTTCTCCTCCTTAAGATAAGGTATATACCTCAATAACTCAAGGAATCTGCTAGTGTACTCCTCATCAGTCCTAGATCCCATTTTCTTCTCATAAAATTTGTTTTCCCTATCATCATAGCATATTTTCAATAGATACTTCTTCCTTAATAATCTCTCGAACTCACTCCATGTTAGCTCCTCTTCATGAATAGCTATGACGTTCTTTACATCTTCCCAAAAAATTTCTTCTTTACCTTTAAGAATGAACGTAGCGTTTCTAGCCTTCATGTTCTTTGACTAATCATGCAGCTTGAAGAACTTATTCATCCCCATGTAATCAGATTTCATCATCCTATGAATTCTTCATTTCTCCATCAAATATAGGTGGCTTTTCTTTCTTGAACTCATCCGGTAAATATCCCCTGTCACTCCTCCTATAAGGATGATAATGATGATGACCCTGATACTTGTGTGAACCAAAACTAGAGTAAAGCCCATGTCCACTTCCTCATTTATCAAGTGTATCTAAGAACCTGCCATCTATGATCGTGTCATCCATATATGACCTGTGTCTACCATGAGACCTACTTCAATATGCTTCATTAGTCCTATCCCTCTGTTCATGGTTAATTCTAAGAGGTCATTGCTTCTGTAAGTCTAACAACCCTGAAGGATAATTGCATTAACCTCTGCTTTTTTCTCTTGTACCTGAATGATTATGTCATTATCTTCTTTGCGATTTCTTATTTCTGCCTTCAGAATTGTCAATGTGTCTGCTATGTCAAGAGAGCGCCCATTACCATGTTTCTTATTTGATCTATAAGGGGAATCTTGTGAATTGTAGTCTACCAGATATCTAGTCGTCTTTGTTCTTCTCTTCCTGTAAGGTATATCATGTCAGCTAAACAAAATTATAAACGAAGCAATGTACATCAGTTTAGCTCAAGGGAGAATATCTCATCTGCAATATCAACTAGATTAGAACAATATATTATATGTGTGTGTGTGTGTGTATAATCATCACATTATATAGACATCATATCAATCATAATCCTTGTTACCATGCATGATGTCACAACTACAACATTGACTAGGTATAATGCATCGATAACAAACATATGCATGACACACATGCATAAACAATACATATCAACACTGACATGCATTCATGAAAAACACATCTCAACAATAACAACATCAACTTCTGTATGGAATCACAACCGAAAAATGACCATAGTCATCCATACACAACAAGCACATAGACCATAAGCATAAGTACACCTATGCAACTGAGATGTACACATGACAACACATTCATCCAAGGAGAACGGAAACCATAAATCACCTAAGGAGAACGAAACCATGCTCTGATACCATTTTGTAACACCGTCTTCCCACATTTACCCAAGCTAATCAATCCACTGGGGTAAACATGTGACTAAGAGTTACCATGATATGATTTAACTCCCCATGTGTAGTTAAGGAAGTGGAATCGACAAGAAAAAGACGAATCCTCCCCTCCTCAGGAGCTACAGAACTTTTAGGATCCAACCAACACCTTCAGGTGTCCAACCATTGAGAGAAGTTAATGTTTTGTTGAACTAGACCCCAAGTCGCTCCCATGACAAGGCATGCATGTGACTAAGACCCTCTAGTTGCTCCCACAACAAGGCGTCCATGCTACTATGGCCTTTTTCATAGAGTTTTGTACTAGTGACCCCATATTCCGAGCCACCTTTTAGGGCTAGGACTCGGGCCAGTACCCATAACTTCATGAGACTTCTAGAAATGATAAATGACAATGAAAAAATGCTATTAATGTGAAAAAATGAATAAGGGCTTAACCAAACCCCTACTAGCCATGACATACATTCCACAAAACAGAGCATGAACATGCAATCTATAGGTCATAACAAAATATTTGAACATAGGGATCTCATACTTATTTGAGAATCATCAAGGAGGACTAATGTCTCCTCCCAATAGTTGCAATGTTATCTTTTAGGTCATTAATTCACTAATATTTCTTATAATAACTAAAACATGATGAAAACCATAAATAAAAATTGTCATAAAACATGCTTATAACCAACAAATAGCTAGAGATATATCCATGATGAAACAACCATTAAAGCCATATAATGACAATCACATTTACTCATAAAATACCAAAGGAAAATGAGCTCATATTAACATATGCAAATCCAACCAAGTCAGGAACTTCCATGTACCACCTGACCATTGATTCAGCTGAACCAAATCTCGCTTTCATCTAATCACCCCCAGTGCCATATTTCAAGCATGAATATGGGATCATTTGGAATAAAAAAAGAAAACCAAACTAGGGCTTCCATAGGCCAAACAACCTCAGCCTTCAACCAGTGATTCCACCTCACAGTCAAACATCACTAACCATCACCATATTTTTCTCTACCCAAGTTTTCTAGGGTTCCAGAACCTTTGTTCCAACCAAGGCTTCTGGGACTAGTAACTCAACACACAGCTATTGTCGGGCTCCAAAGCATTTGTCCAACAAGGGCTTCCAGAACTAGTAACTCAACCCACCAAGGGCTCCAGAGCGTTTGTCCAACCAAGGATTCTAGTACTAGTAACTCAACCCATAACCAAGGGAACATGAGCACCAACTAGAAAACAAAAGTAAAACCCACAACACAATGGCTATCCAAAAAATGGAAAGGCTAGGAAAATCCACCATTAATCTAGGCAATCCTCCATGCCAATGACAGATCATAACCAAGAGACCACATGCATATGCCATGCATGTCAAAAATAGAAAGGAGATCATACATGCAACTTAGTACCTACAATAAAAACATGTTGTAGATGTTGATCCCACTGTCCTCTCGAGCTTTCCTTCTCTTCCTTTTCCTTCTTGCTCCAAATCCCAGGTATGCCACACTCCTCCAGGAGTTCTCCAAGGAAACTTTAAGTGTCCAAGAGTATGAGAGAAAGAGATAAGAATGAGAGAGCTCCAAAAATGAATAGTCAAAATTCTAATTGACAAAAGCCATGAACTGGTCTTGAGAAGCATTTTTATCATTTAGGCCTTTATTTTCTTCATTTTCTGTTATTTTCCTTCTCTTTCCTCCTCACATGCAACCTATGACCTTTCACCTTCCTTTTCTCCTATTTTCCATTAATTTCATAAATAAAATGCCAATAAATGCCTCATGCATTTCCAAAGCCTTTGTCATTGCCTTCGCCAATTTCCATAGCCATTAATTAATCACAAGTGATCCTCATCACTATGGTTTTTCCCAAAATTTAGCTTGGAATACATGTCTCATGACCTTGGTTAGTGTTTTGCCTTTATTAACTTTATTACATGGGTTTTTAACTAGAGATGTTACATAAAGAAGGAAAGATACAAAGCAAGGTTGGTAGTGAAGGGATTTTCCCAAAAGGAAGGTATTGGTTTTACTGAATTTTTTTTAACTATTGTTAAGATGTCATTGATAATATTTATTCCTCGTTTGGTTGTTTCCTTAGATTTGAAATGTGAACAATTAGATTTAAAGACAATACTTCTCAATGGAGAAGTGAAGGAAGAGATTTATATGGATCAAATGGAAGGACTCAAAGTAAAAGGTGAGGATAACCTAGTTTATAGTTTGAAGAAGAGCCTCTAGGGGTTGATACAAATACCCTACCAATGGTATAAGGAATTTATACACTTATGTTGGAGCATGGTTTTAAAAGAATAGATGTTGATCACTATATCTACATTAGGGAGTATGACCAAGAAAATTATATTATATTAATATTATATGTAGAAGTTATACTAGTTGTTGGACATGATAAAAAAATTACCAATAGATTGAAGAAGGATTTGGGTCCAGCACAGAAAATATTGGGCATGAGGATCATGTGTGAAATAAAGTAGAAAATTGTGTGGTTATTAGAAAAGAAATATTTTGAGATAGTATTAAATAGGTTCAACATGAAGGATGTCAAAAAAATTGATACACCTATAGCATCCCACTTGAAACCTAATGTTGATTTGGGCCCTTATGATGACAAGAACAAAAGGAAAATGATTAAAATTTCTTATGCTTTAGCAATTGGTAATTTTATGTGTTTCATGGTATGTACCGAGATAAATATTGCGCATGTAATGAAATTAATAAATAAATTCCTTGCAAATCTAGTCAAACAATAATAGGATGCCATAAAGAGGAGTTAAGATCTTTTAGAGGTAACAGTCATAATTGTTTATGTTTTGGTAATAATAATAATGTTATGCTTTAAGGCTATATAGACACAAATATGGTTGGAGATGTGGACACCTAAAATTCACCATTAGTTATTTATATATTTTTGTAGGTGGCATAGTTTCTTAGGTGTCTAGACTGTAGAAAGTAATAGCCCTCTCCACAATAGAGGTAGAATACCTAGCTAACATGGAAGCTTGCAAAGAGGTGTCACAGATGCAATGATTCTTAATAGAGATGGGAATAAAACAAGATGGATATGTGTTGCATTGTGACAACGCGAGTGTTATTCATTTAGTGAAAAATCGATAATATGATTCTAAGAAAAGCACATTGATGTGAGATATCATTGGATTTGTGAAGTGCTAGATGATTTATTGTTATAGTTGGACAAAATAAACACCAAATATAATCTAGTTGATATGTTAAAAAATATTTTTCCAATGGATAAGGAGGAGTTTTGTAAAACCTTGGATGGGTAATGAAAATGTGATGAAAGACATATTGGGAAAGGATTAGTAGGAAGGAAATAGAAACAACAGTGAAAATGTTCACTCAAACGTTTATTTCATGTCAACCGGGTGATTGTTAGATATGAAACCAAACCAAATCAAATCAAAATATATAATATTTTAACTTCTTCATACGTCAATGTCACATAACAAGTAAAATGAATTATGGTTCTTTTGGGCACATGGTGTTGATGATCCATGGTACTCGCCCATGGTATCAACTCATGGTATTATAACAAGGCTATTTGTAGGGTAGAAATCATCTGTAGTAAAATGGGTGTGTGCATTGGAAGTGAGTGGATGTATGTACTTCCATTTGTAGAGGCCCATGGTATCAACTCATGGTATTATAACAAGGCTATTTATAGGGTAGAAATCATACGTGGTAAAATGTGTGTGTGAGTGGATGTATGTACTTCCATTTGTAGAGGTCCATGGTATCAACTCATGGGATTATAACAAGGCTATTTATAGGGTAGAAATCATCTGTAGTAAAATGGGTGTGTGCACCAGAAGTGAGTGGATGTATGTACTTCCATTTTTAGATTAAGTAAAGCTCTAATACTTACCCTGTGGTTTCTCACATTGCTAGTCCATGAATTTCCCCATTTTTTGGTTTTCCTCGTGAATTTGGAGTATTGTGGTAAATTCGATCTTTAATCATTTATTTTTAAGTTTATTTCTCTCATCTAATGTAGTATTATTAATAAAATAGATTTGTCTCATTAAGATATAAGAGATTTGCCTCGATTTCTTGGTGATAGTTGATGGACAAAGCCTAAGAATAGAAGAAGTTTCCAATAATATTGTAGGTCATCCTCATAGACAACTCATTGTCATAATGAGAAAAGATGCTTAGCTAGAGTGAGGAGAGGAGACTTGTTTGGTCATTTTTTTTATTGGACATGTAACTAGATAATTAATGAACCATTAATATATGAGGGATTTTGTTTGTTTCAAACGTTAACCCTCCTTTGCCTGTAGAGATGTGGATTCAACTGAAGCTTGATGTCAAACCTATTAAGAAGAGGCCCCTTAGAAAATAATGTCAAAACTATTTTTTCTTGGTCAATAATAAAGAGGTAGCATTCGATTACTTTATTCATCGCAAATCAATGTTTTTCAATTATCAAGCAATAACAAGTTCACAACTTTTAACAAATAGTAAACTGATTTCTCAACCAATATCGTAATTTACTTTTCCTTATTCTATCTGTTTTCTTTTCTGAATTCTCCTATGGCACCACTACTAACTTAAACCTGGGACAATCAATCCATTAACTCATAAGAAATATGCTATAAAATTGTGGATGTCTAAATTCTAAGAGTTAGGACTCATTAAAAGAAATTAGGAAATGACTTATGGTATATGTAAGAGGGAAAATAATTTCTGTAATATCGCAATTACTTTATCTAACCTACCTATTCACAACTAACCATTAAAATATGCAACCATTAATTTAAATGGATACGCATCTAATTTATAATATAGACTTTTTTTACCCATTAGATTCCAACAAAGAAAGTATTTTTGATGAATAATAATACCGCATCACACCCTGCTGAATAAATATAAAAAAACACATCACATCCTGCTCACTAGATATAAGAAAACACATCATACCTGTTGATTTATAAACAATGAGAAATTTGGTTAAGATTACATTCTCATGAACCACTATGAAATACAAAACAGAAAAATTAGGAAATATAGCAATCCGTTGTTGTTAGCAACCTCTCATAGACACGAAAACTAATTAGAGAATTAAATAGAACGGTTGGTCTCAGGAATCGTTTAAATATTCATTATTTATCATAAATTTTAATGCATTTTGAATTTTATTTTTGTACGAGTCCCAATGAAGTAAGTGGCCAAACTTACCTGACCTTTTCGGATAGTACACATGTTTTAGGCCTGTGTGGTTTTAATACTTTTAAATGTTTATTTTCATTTGAAAAGATTTATTTTAAGTGAATTGGTTGGGATATCCCGCATAAAAGTAATTGTAAAGATTATGAATTTATAATACGAACGTGGTTTTATGTGGGTAGGTTGTTAATCTTTTTATTTTCCAGTGGGAAATTTTATTTTATTTTAAGAAAGTGGGAATTGTAGAGTAGATTTTGAGATGAAATTATGTATAGGATTTTTATCTTGTTTAATGTTTTAAGTAGACGCTACATTTATTTTTAGGAACCAAAAAGAAGAATGATGACTTGTTAGGAAAAAAATTGAGAAGGGGGAGGGGATCGGAGAT
The DNA here is from genome assembly GCA_031772625.1 of Pinus tabuliformis. Classification (NCBI taxonomy): domain Eukaryota; kingdom Viridiplantae; phylum Streptophyta; class Pinopsida; order Pinales; family Pinaceae; genus Pinus; species Pinus tabuliformis. The sequence continues at coordinate 704,677,978 of CM062806.1, read as the reverse complement.
CGGAGATAGGAGGGAGTGAATGTGTAATTTTAATTTTTTATTTCATATTTTGAGTTTTATACGTTATTATTTTTCATGCAACCAAAATATGTAAGTGACTCTTGTGAATGCAAACAACGTATATCTAGTTAACTTAATTTGACATATCTTTCATCAGTGATTTAACTTAACCAATGCATTATTAATTCATTCACCATCCAGAATGAAGTAAAGAATAGATAAATCACAACACATAAGAAAACCACATAGAACACCAACATTTTAGGTGGAAACCCAATGTGGGAGAAAACCATCATTGTCGATGTCTTTGTCTTCTTTTTTATTATATAAAGGAAACTTTGATTACATTTTTGTACTAGTGCAAACTCTTACCAGTACGTAGGCACCCACCTGCCAAAGGCTACAACCTCCAATCGTTCTCCAGCACCCACTAGAAGGGAGCTACAACCCTGTGAACTCGTTTACTCACTCCTACTAGAAGGGAGCTCCTTACCCCATTTCTGAAGGCTACAACCCTCAGCTCCTTCTGAGCCACTTTTCAAAATGTTTCAGACTCGATCCACCTGTCAAACAACCATCAAACAACCTGTAGGACACATTTCATCAAATTTTCTTATTGGACCCACACCAACAATAAGCCCAAGTCAAATATGCCACGCTGAAATACTGAATCACACATACTGAACCACCAAATCATTGTTAACCAACTGGATCTCTGAAGCTACTGAATACATAATTCAACTAGAAAACATTAACTTTTGAATATATACGCGATTGTTCTTAAGAGAACCTAAGTATATATGCACTTACTTTGCATAACACCTGCGTAAAGTTCTCAAATCAGAGAATCATTTAACTAAATTATTGTAACATTGAACCACCCACTGAATTAAATATTGAACCGATCAAAAATCATGAGCCAGACTCAATCATCATAACTAATTAATATAGCAATCCATAACTCAATCAACTGAAACAAAACTACTAGATATAGATCATGCTTATTAAGTCATCATTGACAAACAACAACAAACAATTATCACCAAGCAACATTGCAGACCATATTTGACTCATAATGCATATACGCGATTATAATTAAGCATACTAGTGTATAAACACGCTTATAATGTAGAACACCCGCGTACAGATCTCAATGTACCGTAAAATACATCAATGAATATATACAAGACTACCTAGAAACAAATATGTGTATGTACACGACCATTCAAAAGCAAACCTACATACAAATCTAAAACATTTCACTGCAAACAAAATTCCTCTTTCGTAAACCTTCACTGTCACTTATTCATATTACAATATCATTATAACCACAAATCTGTCATTATTAGCTACTTACACATTTGCAACAAGTAAATCGATCAAGCATATTTCAATATGTCTTCAGATCTTTCAGATCTGAGTCATCTCCTTGCTTCTTGGTGCACACATGTTCCAGATCAGATCACACATAAAGAATCCATTACTTGCACATGTAACACCTTGATCTCCATCTCCTTATATAGATCTTGGCTTAGCCAATACCTTAGGTAAATCCTTTGGTAATGTCGATAGTATCTGTTGATTGGATCAAATGAATGTTGTCACTTCAATTACTATGGGCCAATACCATAATAATGATCTATGGTATCCAAATTTCCATGGTTCAGATTTTGTACGTGACTTATACTCATAGGACATGGATATGTAAGCAACCCTTCCTCACAGGAACCATGTATAGTCTCTCAAACTTCATTTTTGTCATCCATTCTATAACTAAACTGTCATTTCTTTTTCGATATCCTCTGTAGCATCTGTAACAATCTGTATTAGTTCCACGGTCATCAATGTTGACATCAAGTACATATTTATTAAGCATGTTTCCATCAAGGACAACACATTAGCCATAATGCCAAGAATATCCCCCTTTGGGCTTGATGGAAACCACTTTTGTATTTAGACACCACCTACAAAAACCTACATATACATTTGTAAACATAAAGTCTTTTCTCCAAATGTTAATCTTATCTTCCCCTTTGACATCAAGGGAAAAGGGTTGAACCATGTTGATCATTGTAGGTCTGATCTGCTGAATATGGATCGTGAAATATGCATACTTGTCATGCTCCCTCTAATCATATGTTGAACCTCTTGTAGAAATTCAATAGAGTACAAGACTTTATGACTCGACCAAATATGACCTTTCTTATCACCAATGACTAATGATTACATCATACACCCAACATATTGGACCCAAATTTTACATCAATGTCGAAAAATAATGGGGTTGCATACATGACATGACTTGATCCTGATAGCCCATACATGACTAAATTTTACAATGATTACAACATGGGTCCTTTCATGACCTTTACATTAAGAGATGCATAGGATGCTTATAACCAAAACTAGGGACTTCAATAATGAGGTAGCAAGACCATGATAGTCATCAACAACTGCCAGGCTGTTGAAGAAAGTGTAACTAGGTTTGGTCTTCATAAATATGAAATGTACTTTTGATTATTTTATTTTGTAAAATAAAGAAAAATTATTATTATTAATTTTGAGCTTAGGTTTCATTCCCAAGAAATTTGTTTTATAGATCAAGCACTAATTAAAAGTGCTTCTAGGGTTGTCCTAGGTCAAGATGTCAAACAGGGATATTGTCATAATATGAATACCCCATCAGGCATCTTGTAAATTGTAAAAATAATTATTTTTGTATTTTATTGAGCCTTCCAAGACCAAGTCAGCCAGCTAGCTTGTCAAATCAGCCTAGAAGCTCGAATTCATACCCCTAGAAGACCAATATATAGGATACAGTTCAACCTCACTTGGACACATTCATTCCTCTCTCTCTTATGTGAAGGAATAATCAGAAAAGTGTAGCGAAGAAGGCAGAAGAAGGAGAACAAGTGTTTTGGGTTCTTCTCTCTCTCTCTTTCTCTCCACACATGTGAAGAAGAGGAATGAAATTCTATAGTGTTTCGCTAGGGTTTTTGTTGTCGGGCTAGAGTTTTGTTGTGGAGGTTCGATTTGGGGAAGAAGAGTTGAAGGAAGGGCCAAAAATTTCCCCTTCTAGATCCAGAAGACAAAATAGGTCAAGTGAGGCAGTTGGATGAAAAGAAGAAGCAATTGTAGTCCACATGTGCGAAGTGGCAGCTGCTGCCAGGGGGCCAAAGTTGTAGATTTTCAGTTAGGGCTAAAAAGTTGTTCCTAGAGGTTGAAGTAGTGTTGTTGGAAGGGATTTTGTTGGGTTTGGAAAGCAGTGAAGCAAGAATATTATTGAAAATCTTATCTTGGTATTGGAAGGGCTTCAGTATTGGTCAAGGGTCTTGGTATTTATCAATAAAAATTATATAAGAAGAGATTGAAGGGTATTCCTCTCAAGAGGAGAGGTTTTTCCCTAGCTTGGAGACTACATCTTGTGTAGTTGTATCTTGTTGATATTCTTGTTTTGCTAGTTGTTTGATTATTGAATAACACACTATAATAATAATAATAATAATAATAAGATAGCCCCACAGGGGTAGGCGAGTTGGTAATCACATTGCAGTGAAGTTCGTTTGCATGGTGGGCTTTGTACTAAAGGTCATGAGTTCAAATCCCCTGGACTAACCCGGAGCTATGGAGAGGGTCGGGCGCAATGTCCCATGGGTTATAGTGGTGGCGGCCAGAATTGACCCCGTGTTACGTGAGTTGCGAGGTCGTCCCAGTTGTCGATTCCCCTGTCAACAAAAAAAATAAGAAGAAGAAGATAATTCGAATAAGTAAATATACATCACAAGCAGTTATCATAGTTAGAAGAATCATTAATGTCATCTTTCCTTAGATTCTTCAACATGGTATCAAACTTATGGTTTGCATAAGCAATGAATAAGGTCAACTCTATTATGAATATGCTTGAAGAGAAGTGTTCATCATGAGCAAGTCTCATCAAGAAAAGTTTCAAGGCAGTATCGAATAATCTCCATCTCCAAAGATTTCAAATCTTAAAAGAATGAACGATTGTTGTCAACCCTCACCGAAACATTTCAAGGTGAAAATATATGGGTGATAGATAGTGGAGCTTTAAGAGACATGACTAGATATCACAAGCAACTCAAAACCCTATCCAAAGGAAATTCCTCATACATTATGGAGCTTGGTGACAGCAAGAGATATCAGGTAAAAGGAATTGGATCTACATCAATTGAGCTGGAAGGAGGAGATAACATTCATCTCAACAACATTCTATATGTTCTAGGTTTGTGAAAAAATCTTATTTATGTTTCGTCATTAGAAGAAAAAGGAGATAGAGTTGCTTTTATATATGTTAAAGTAATGGTTTGTGCTAAATATTCTAACATCAAAAAAGATAGAACCAATGGAGTTCGAGAAGGAAGACTCTACAAACTCTCATCTCTTCTAAATCAAGCACTTGTCCACATTGAGATAAATCCGTGTGAACTTTGACATAGAATATTTGGCCACGTTTATTACAAGATCTTGCCAACTCTAAAATCCATTGTAAATGAAATACCAAATCTCAAAGAAGACCATGAAGGAGTCTACAAAGGTTGTGCTTTGGGAAAGAATTAAAAGAAACCATTTGAAAATAGTACATCTAGAGCTCAAGAGATTCTAGATCTCATCCACTTTGATATATGTGGTCATGTTGACAGTGTTGGACCCACCAACATGTCAAGGGATTTCACCAATAAGAAGTCCCAACTATATCTTAGACCGTTTGGAGTAGGAGTCCCAGCAGTGGGTAGTATAGTATTGCCTTGATTACGGTTGCACGCAGAGGTAAGTAAGCTGTCCCTATTGGAAGCAATGGTGTGACCTTGCAACAAGTGAGGGAAGATGCATGGAAAGGCTCTAACATATGGAAGGGGAGAAGAGCAAGCCCCTTAGAAGCCTGTAATAGTATGCAACTTGAAAGGGAACACATGAGTTGAAAGACATCACAATATGGAAAGTAGAATAGTCAACAATCCAAAGTGATGAGTTAAACCAGCAACACACTTCGATAAGATTCATACAAACACATATGGAATATTCCATACATCCATGCGTAAGTTACAAATACATACATTGTTAGATTAACCAAAATAGTCGAACTATAATAACAATACATGCATGAAGCTTGTTGGATCTGTTATATTAAAAGAGTGAAAGATCCAATCACACATATAACCACGTCAACCACTAGCGTCAATAGTGGAATTTTATAGTCACTGGCACTTGCTCCTCCAAAGAGATGTACTCGCTCTGCATTGTGGAGAAGCCAAGGCTCATTACAATACACTCCAAACTTTCTCTAAAATCTCGTACAATGAGTTATGAGGTTCTACATATAGAAAATGGTGGGTTGACCCTTGACATTCCCCTTTGTGACTCTTAGCCTACCTTCGTGACTCTTCAACTTACACATGACTGTTGACATTCTACTATTGAAACCTAGTCTTTCACTTTATAACATGTTTAGAATACATCATACACATGTACCCATGTGAGACAAAAATGGGCTTGAGTAAGCCATACAAAACATCACTGAGACTCAGACAACTCTGGGAAGACTAACTCGTCGACATCCTCTTGGTGATCGTTGGTGGTGAACTGATGCCAATATTGGTAATCTACTATGGTGTTCACGTACTCTGTGGTCACATCCCTCTGAAAGTGAACTCTTGCCTCCATTTCATCTAGGTACACTGATTTGGCACCTCTCTCCAACTCGTCATATATCATGTGTATCATTTTCTTGAGTGCAGCTAGACCAACGACATAATGGTGCATAGTGTTTGTGCTCATCTATAAATCTATGTTGGTGGCTATGTGCATCAACTGCTCGAAGTACATGTCCAGCTCCAGTCAAACTTGGTTCTTTTCTTTGACCTCAGTGAGTGTGCCAATGGATGGGATCCAATGCATGTGCACAATGACATCCATTCTCCTAAACACTCATGCCTGTTAAGCCTATAAGACGGTGATGAGTTGTGGGAGTTCCTCATAGTTCGAGATCTAACTTTGGTTGTGTGCCTTCAACTCTACTTCCTTTGGCTTCATCATCTTTGGTAAGTACGTCGAGGCTTCCTTGTACATCATTTTCCATATTTGCATGTGATTGACAACAATGTGTATTTTTATCAAGATGTGTGCTCTCCTAGCACGACACTGCTACCAACCATTAAGATGGACAACCGACTTATGCCCGATGACGAACCTGAAGTAAAACTTTCGCATGATTGTCTCGAGAGATGATACTTCATCAAGTATCGATTTCCTCCACTCTACTCTGGTGGATGTTGTAGCTTTTGCTTCTCTTTGCTTGGTCGCTTGCAATTCCTTAGCCATGTGTTCGTTCTTGGCTATCAAGAATCTCACACTTGATCTAGTGGCTTCGACATATTCCTTTATAGCATTGTCCAATGTCGCTGGATTTGTGTGCACATTGGACATGATCACTCGTTCTTGAAAATGCACAAGAGATTCATGGACATCTGGTGCAGGCACTCTACGCGACTTCACAACTCTGTGTTGTGACTCATTAAAGGATATTTTGTGCACATCTCCTTCAATATTATCTTCAAGGATTTCACTGTCTCCTTGATCACTTGCGACTTGCTCTGCTCCCAGATCTAGTGAAGCATGTGGGGTGACATTTGGTTCCTTGGGCATGAGGTCTCTATCCCGATCTTGCTCCAGTTGAATCACATTTGTATCTATTTGTTCCAACATCTTTTCAATCTCATGAGAAAATTTATGATCCTGCTAATTCTCACCTTGTTTTCTATCTGCTAGCTATGATGAATCAATAACTTGTTTGCGCAGTTTCATCAATGTGTGCATACTGCGCTTCCTGCTCTTCCTGTTCTTTTTGTGCTTCCTTCTCCCTTTTACCCAACTCTTGTTATTCCCTTCGTTGTTGCTTCACCTCCTGCAACTTCTTCTCTGCCTCCTCCAGTTTCTACTTCTCCCTATGTTTTTGCACAATTCTTCTGTTGCATTGTCGCTTCTTTGCCTCAATCTCCAAAGATTCTCTTATTACAAGTTGATCTACCTTGAACTTGCAGCTTTGCTCTACCTCTACATTGTCTACAATCTTCCTTTTTCCATTGTCATGGGCAAGTTTGCTGCCCTCTCAAGTACTGTTGCCTTATGTGTTTCTAACCATTGTACAACCACTCTAACTGGTTCATTGAGCCTTGAGGAGTTATATAAATATCTCCAAAGGTCTTCCTCAGGCCAATAACATGCCCTGTGGATCCAAGGATGATACACTCTCACACAGTGTTCCTTCACTAAGCAATGTAGGCAATATGGATTGAAAATTCTGGTGTCAAAGGTGAATCTCTTGAATTCCTCCATCTTGGCCTCAACATGCTTGAGACTTTGGATCTCATACAACTCGATATGGAAAGGAAGAGCGGGTCAATGTGCCTTCTTCTTCCTCTGCAGTCTCATTGACAACCCTGTCGAGATGTGGTATGCAACCTCTTGCATGACGAACTTCTTCATGGAAAACTTTGTTAACACATGTGGAGCTTACTCCCTGATGTACATGCAGATGAAGGTACCAAGCGGTGAGGCGTACCAATCTACTATGCCAACCAATGCCTCCATCGCTTCCCGTGATATGTAAGGTAGATCCTTCTCAAATACCATCATGTACACCAGGGTGAAGAAGTGTTCTGATAGTTGTAGTATAACTCCACAGAAGCTGCACTTAGAGAAAAACCTACAATATATGTGCGTATAAGTTTTTGAAGGTGTCCATGCCTAACCCAAGATAGGGAACTGCTTACGGGCACAGATTGCATCAAGAATGTAAGCAAACATGAATAGCTTTGCCTGCCAACCCTGGCGGATGTTGGGAATTTGTTACTTGCCCCTTCAGGCAGAGAGCCAAAATGTCAGACCAATTGAAAGGTTTTCCTTCATTTGCCAGCTAATCCGACACAATCACCCAACTCTATGGGAAGGTTTATGTATACTCTTTTTCATATAAGTGGCATGCAAAGATGACCAAAAATTGATAAGCCTTTCAAATTGTCTTTGTCTTGTATACCTGGTTGGGTGTCGTCCTAAACTTAGATGGTTCTCTTACCCATCTATTCAAGATGTCTCTTGAGTTTGCGTTGTTGCTAGGACAGTTGAAGAGCACATCCATTTTGTTCACCGGTTGTGGCAAGTGATACATATCCTGAAAGTTCTCTGTCCTGAAGGTATCAAGTTTGGCTCCACTGGCACTTCTCAATACCATTGTCTCTAGATCAGTATGTGAGACAATCCAGTGGATCATGTCTGCCCATGGAAATCCGGGATACCTGCATGCAAACCGGTACAAGCTAGGCTTGTCTATGTTGATGTAGACTCTGCGGTCCTCCAGATTCTCCTCAAAGGTGCCTAAAAATATGTCATTAATGTCGTTCCATGTGATCTTGATCTCCTTGACTATGAACAACTTAGTGTCTTCATAGATGGGCAAGCTCATAGACACTTGCTTGACCATATCTCTAGTTGTTCTCTTAATGGTGTCCTTTGACCCTACTCTCTTGGAATGCATTGCACCTATACTACTAAGAAACTTATGAACACCTATGATACATGGAGACAAAAAAACTCATGGAAATCAAACTGTCAGTTGAAAACCAAAAGCAACTTGAGGACTAACATGCAACACACCTCATTAACTGACTGGGAAAATTGTGTAGTTTTCTCTAGGAGAGGATACGAGACTAACTACTAGAATTGCACAGAGCATAGTCCAGGCTCCTAGTGAGTTGAATGATTACTGGAACTATGTAAAGAAAAATACATCAATGCGTAGTATCAGTCAGCATGACTGCTATCCAAGAAATTGCACTGTGCAACCTCGGGGGCCAACTGAGGCACTCTCTCAAAACTACACAGAGAACAACCTGGGAGGCCGGTGTGAGCTAGGCTCTATGAAATTCCTGGGAGCAAGGCAAGGCCTTCCATCCTAGAAATGTGTAATGGAAGCCCAACAATGCAAGCTCTGGGCCAAGGCAGCTCAGACCTGCCAACGAGCGACTGAAAATTAGTAAGGATTGAATACATGTGCAAATATGGATGCAGACATGAGTGAATGAACATGCATGCAATTAGTAAATGTAGGATTTAGTAATATGGGAAAACAATGAAGTCTGTGAATCGAGTCGTCGTAATGATAACCATTAGTGCAAAAACAGTTTCATGCATGCGACAACAAGGAAACACAATGAAAAACTGGAAGCAACACTTCTAGAAGCTAACATGCATTGAAACAACAACAAGCATGCAATAAAACCAAGTAAACAACATTCACACAAACTTAAATGTAAAAATCAACAGAAAAGTAGCAAAAGACATGAAAAATGGACTTACCTGAAAAATGTTGCAATGAATGTGTCGAAAGTTCCTAGATGTATTGGGAATGCCAGAGCTCCAAGATCATAAGTGAAGAATGAGCTCTGAGGTGTCAAACAAATAGTTTTGACAAGATCGAGGCTTATGACGCACATTCTACATTTCTAGGAAAAGGCAACGCTTGGTGGGAGCTTTCTAAAATGACTTTTGCATGTAACCGCTAGCTGCTAAAAGTAGATCCCTAAAATCTAGGGATGCTTTTTTATTTTCACTTTTTTCTTTTTTCTTTTTTGTTTTTTGGGTAAAAATTGTCCATGCATGCAAGGAAATATTTCACAGTCCTGGAGGGAACCGATCAAGTTGTGAGCACATGCAATGGTCAGCAAGCCTTGGGATAACTTCTGTGCGGTTTTTGGGTTGAGTGGCTCTGGTTGCCCCTCAAGCTCTATGCAATTTCTAGACTGAAGCCAAGGCTTCCAACCAGAACTACATAAATTCTTAGAGAAAGCTTGGTGATAGGCTACAGTCAATTTTCTTGGGGAAGGTAGCATGTCTACTCTGTGCAATTCTGGAGAGCAGTGTTGGCTTCCAAGATGCGCTACATAATTCAGAAGAACAAGGTTAGTTTCCCTCCAATTTTGTACAATTTTCCAGGTCAGCACAAGAACCAGTTTGAGACCAATTCATGGGAGGTCATCTTGCGGGTCAAAGAAAAACAAGTTAGCGAACATAAGTTGTTAAGCCAAAGAAACTGAACTGAAAGCATAAGTACCTTGGCAGTGAAAAACATGTTGCTAAAGATGGTTGATATGGAGGCTCCAAAATGAAGCTAAATAAAACTTTTGGAGGGTGGTTGTACCCTTTACAACAGGTCCCATGTCTAAATCACTCGTAGGTAATCTATATTATGTTACATTCATTGATGATCATTCAAGGAAAACTTGGGTTTATTTACTTAAATCCAAGGACAAAGTATTCATAAAATTTCAAGAACTCAAGGTTGAGGTAGAAAATCTTACATAAAGAATGATAAATATTCTAAGGTCACACAATGGAGGTGAGTATACCTCCAAAGAACTCATTACTTTCTATAAGGAGGTTGGGATTAAGAGGGAGCTTATAGTTCCATAAAATATCAAGTAAAATGGAGTAGCTAAACAAAAGAATATAGCTATAGAAGAATGTGTCAAGGCTATGCTCCATGATCAAGCTGAAATTTCTATGGGGAGAAGCAACAAATACTATAATATACATTTAAAATAGAAGTCCTCATAGGTCACTTAGAAATATAACTCCAGAAGAAGTCTTCTCTAGGAAGAAACCATCTCCAGATATATGGGTTTCATGTATATATTCACATTCCCAAGGACAAAAGAAATAAAGTAGACACCACGAGAAAGAAATGAATATTTTTTGGATGTAACAACTCTTCCAAGGCTTACAGGATCTACATAAAGGAAGAGCATCAAATAGAAGTAAGCAAAGATGTAATTTTTTATGAGAGAATTTCCTTCGAGAAATCCAAATATCTCCCATCTGATTCTGATGAAGAGGATCTTCCTATGTTTGAGGAAGAATTTAATAAGGAAGAAGAAGTCTCTCATCATGAAGAAAAAGGTCCCAGTGAACCAATCTCTCTCCTTGTAAGAAGAAATAGACTTAACTGGTTAACTTCTACACTTCAAGAAGCAGAAGGTTCTCATCATCAAGAAAAAAGGTCCCAGTGAACCAATATCTCTCCCTGTAAGAAGAAAGAGACCTAACTGGTTAACTTCTACACTTCAAGAAGTAGGAGGTCACATAACAATAGGAAGATTAAGGGAGAGAAAGAAACCGAAAAGGTACTCAGGATATGCATCATACATGTCGAAGCTCATTCAAGATAAACCTTCCACTTTCGAAGAAGCAACCAAACACCAAGAATGGAAGAATGCAATTAATGAGGAATACTAATCTATTATGAAGAATGGAGTTTGGGAAATTTTCCCAAGAAAGGAAAACAAATCAGTGGTAACCTCTAAGTGATTGTATAAGATCAATCATGCTGTAGATGGAAGCATAGATAAATTCAAGGCTAGATTTGTGGCTCAAGGATTCTTTCAGGAAGAAGGGATCACTATGAAGAGACCTTTTCTCCCATACCAAGGTAGACCACGATTCGATCTTTGATATCTATGGCAGCATCAATGGGATGGAAGGTGCATCAAATGGATGTCAAAATAACATTCTTCAATGGTACCATAGATGAAAAAGTTTACATAGAACAGCCATTTGGATTCGAAGTAAAGGATAGAAAAACTCATGTGTACAGATTGAAGAAGGAACTTTATGGCCTCAAGTAAGCTCCTAGGGCATGGTATGTTAGAATGGATGCTGTTATGAAACCAGCTCAAGAAAAGGATAGAAAAGATAGATCAATGACTTAGAATTCAACCTCTTCGAGGGGGAAACCTCCTTTACATTACATAAATGAACAATTCTTGGATGATACAAATGAAAAGACCTCCTTTCTATATATAGGAGTCTAAGGGGTCATAACATAATCAGAGCCAACATAAAAATAATAATGTAAGGGCACAATAATAACAATAGTGGGCTTCTATGCGGCACAATAGTAACAATATGGGCACTACATGGGTACATCAATATAATAAGTGGGTTGTAATAATAACAATAAGGGGTTACACTAGTAGTATAGGGGCCTAACATGCCCCTCTCCTTCAAAAAGCATTGTCCTCAATGCTTGAGTAGTTCTTGATGCTTCTGTATAAAATTCTTGTCCTCCCATGTGGAATCTTCAACGGGTAAGTTCTTCCACTTGATGAGATACTCTGAAATTGATCAATTTCGTAGCTGTCAGGTTTTTGTTTCTATGACTACTCCAGGTTCCAATATGGCTTTTCCTTCCTCTTAAATTTCTGGCAATATTGTTTGAATTGGGATCTTTTGCAAATTTTGAATAAGTGGCTATACTTCTTCGTCCTTCTTCCATTCATCCCTTGCTTCGTTTATCTAATCTGGTTGGATAATAGAAATAGCACAAAACAATGCTTCCACATCCCCATCCTTGAAGAGTCTTCCCATTCGGTAGGGTTGCAAGTTTTTAAGTGCATGTAGTATTTCCATCTCATAAATAGCTTGCTTGAGATGTAGCAGTAAAAATACCCAATCACCTACATCAAAACATTTTTGACTACATTGTTGATCTATTTGTTGTTTTATTTGATTTTGCACTGAAGTGGCGTTATCCTTTAAAAGTTGGAGAACTTGTTGTTGATGCTCGATGTGATCTTTCACTGCTTGAACCTTTTTCTTCTTGATATGTCCTTCTATCCCTAGAGTTTGAGGAGTGGTAATTTCTTCCAATCCTTTACAAGATATGGTCAGATTCATTTCTTGATGCTCGATGTGATCTTTCACTTCTTGAAGATTTTTCTTCTTGATATGTTCTTCTATCTTAATAGTTTGAGGAGTGGTAATTTCAACCAATGAATTACAGGATATGGTTGGATTCATTTCTTCTTTCTCGATGTGATCTTTCACTTCTTGCACCTTTTTCTTCTTGATATGTCCTTCTGTCTTGAGAGTTTGAGGAGTGGTAATTCTTGCCAATGCTTTACAAGATATTGTCTGATTCATTTCTTCTTTCTCTGGGGTGGGGTCGTGGCATATATCTTCTTCTTTTGATGTTTCTTGATTGTTTTCTTCCTCCTCTTCATATTCTATGTAAAATAATTTCTTCTCAGCACACTTATGACCTTTAGTGCATTTGCTATGACAATTGTAACAAAGCTCCTTTTCTCTTTTTTCTTCCAATTGTTGTGGTGTAACCCTTGTAGGTTGTGGAAGGCTAGGAGAAACAAAATTTCCATCTTTATAGTTGTGAGGGGGTATGCTTCCTATTTTCCATAATTTTTCTTTCCACTATGTCACAAGGCCCTTTTACTCTTTCCAATTATTGTGGTGTTGCTCTTTGTATCCTCATAATGTGTTATCATTTCCTCCGTGAAAATTGACCATGTAACAAGTTGTTTACGAGAACAAAGCCCTTCATACCATAAAAATTGATCCGGTTCTAGATATGAAGATGCAATACATAACTTTTGTAATAGTGGTACACCATGTAGATCAAAATATTGCTCCATCTGAAGTATCAAATTTACGGGATCCTTGCCATCAAACTTCCTCATCTTGCTTTTTCTTGATTTTAGGAGCTCGATCTTGAAACAACTGTAAATCTATACTTTTGGATCTTTAAGTTCTGAAATTACGATCTGTAGTAGCCCTTTGTGTCCTCTTTCCAATGCCACCAGTCTGATCCAAATTGGATTCTCCAAGAAATATTTATCCACAATCTCCCAAGATGACCTGATTATAGACCTTTCGAAAAGAGCAAACTTGTATGAAGTGCCACGTGTCACTGTTTCGACCTTTGGCTCTGAAAAATATCTACAAGAAGCTAAAGTCCGTCCTCTTTCTATACCTTCTGGCAAAATTTCAATCTGATGCTCAGAGATAAAGTTATGATGATTTTCCCTTGGTCACCTATTTGGAATGTAATTCAGGAGTCTGTAAAAAGACCAACTTCCTCAGATCATATATCTGCAAATAAATCGCGAAAAATATCTAAAATTCGGACCCGAGATTTAGCGCGATTTCTTCTCAAATGTCTTTTTTTTCTAGCTTCTGAAATGTCACAAAAAAAAAACTATAGAAAAGATGCCACGATGACCTATTTGGAGCAGCGAAACCCTAGAATCCAAAGCTCTGACACCAAATGTTATGAAACCAGCTCAAGAAAAAGATAGAAAAGATAGGTCAACGACTTAGAATTCAGCCTCTTCGAGGGGGAAACCTCCTTTACATTACATAAATGAACAATTCTTGGATGATACAAATGAAAAGACCTCCTTTCCATATATAGGAGTCTAAGGGGTCATAACATAATCAAAGCCGACATAACAATAATAATGTAAGGGCACAATAATAACAATAGTGGGCTTCTATGGGGCACAATAGTAACAATATGGGCACTACATGGGTACATCAATATAGTAAGTGGGTTGTAATAATAACAATAAGGGGTTACACTAGTAGTATAGGGGCCTAACAGATGCATACTTGCAAATGTTGGGTTTCAAGAAAAGCACGACATATCCCAGTATTTACATCAAAGTAGAGAATGTTGAACCTATCATCACTCTTCTATATGTAGATGATATTCAATTAACTAGTAATGAAGAAAGAATTCAAGACTATAAGAAAATGCTGGCAGTCAAATTTGATATGAAGGATCTAGGACCTATGCATTATTATCTGGGACTTGATGTCTGGAAAGAACCGATTGAAATCTTCCTGGGACAAGGAAAGTATGTGATCAAGCTATTGAAAAGGTTTGATATAATGGAATGAAAACCCACAACAACTTCGATGATCACACACTTTAAAATGTTAAGGAATTATGAATCCAATCCATAAAACAGATTTGCTCCCTGATGTATCTGGTGAATAATCAGCTAAACATATGTTTTGTAGTAAATGTTCTAAGTCAATTTCAAATGGAGCCTAGACATGATCATTGGATAGTTGCTAAGCATATACTGAGATATCTGCAGGGAACCATTCGTTACTGCCTGAAGTATGAAAAAGGGAAAGATGTTCATCTACAAGGATTTTCTAATTCAGATTGGGGAGGAAGCAAGAAGGATGAAAGAATCACTACAGGAGGATGCTTTATCTTGGGATCCTCCATGCTCTCTTGGATGAGCAGAAATAAAGAGATAGTGGCTTTGGGTAATGCTGAGGCCGAGTACATTGTAGTTTGTGAAGTGAGAAGGGAAGTGGTCTCGCTAAGGAAGATGTTATCTGATCTGTTTGCAGGACCATTGGACCCTACCATAATACATTGTGATAATACCATCTGTATAAGACTGTCTGGGGACCCAGTATATCATGGAAAGATGAAGAACATAAACAACAAGTACCACTACATTCGAAAGTTGGTACAAGATGGTGTACTGAAGCTAGAGTATATCCCCACCAATGATCAAACTACTGACATTTTGACAAAATATTTTCTCAATAAGAAGCTTGTGTATTTTATAAATAATCTTGGATTGGTTGACATATATTCCCTAGTTTAGAGGGAGAGATAGACACATCATACTTGTCTTCATTTTGGAAGAAAGAATGGAGGATTGAGTAATCACCTAGCATCCGGTACTCCTTGAGGATGTGGTAGGGAATCCAAGATAAGAGTAGGCAAGAGAACCAATATTCTTTAAGGGTTGGGGACCCAAGATAAGAATAGTCCTAGAAGGTCATACTTGGTGAACACCCGGGTGGGTATGTTCCTGGAGAGACAATGATGAAGGTGTCTATAATCATTGATCTCACCAACATTGTGCTCTAATCTATTGAGAGATAGATTTTTTAGTCAAGGCCTTGTTATGTGACAATGTTGTTTATAATGATGCTATACAGATGGATTACTAGTCTCACTCTTCTTATGAGATCTCTTCAGTATTGAGAATAGCCATCTACCATTTATAAATACCTCCCTAGTTAGTAGGGATTCTTGAAGAAATGGTAACTAAGTTTGGTCTTGATAAATATGAAATGTAATTTTTATTATTGTATTTTGTAAGAAAATAAAAATGATTATTATTATTATTGAGCTTCTCTATTTTTCCCAAGCAATTTATTTTATAGGTCAAGCACTAATTGAAAGTGCTTCTAGGGTTGTCCTAGGTCAAGAATTCAAATAGGGGCATTTTCATAATATGAATACTCCATCGGGCATCTTGTAAATTATAAAAAGAATTATTTTTGTATTTTACTGAGCCTTCCAAGACCAAGTTAGCCTACCAACCTGTCAAGCCGGCCTAGAAGCTGGAATTCGTACCCCTGGAAGACCTATATATAGGAGATAGTTCAACCTCACCTGGACACATTCATTCCTCTCTCTCTTATGCAAATGAAGAAACATGAAAGGGTAGCAAAGAAGGTAGAAGATGGAGAAGGAGTTTTTTGAGTTCCTCTCTCTCTTTCTCTCCACACGTGCGAAGAAGAGGTTGAAATTGTGCAACTTTTCTCTAGGGTTTTTGCTGTTGGGCTAGGTTTTTTTTGTGGAGGTTTTATCTGGTGAAAAATACATAAAGGAAGGGCCAAAATATTCCCATTCTAGATCCATGAGACAAAATAGTTCAAGCGAGGCAGTTGGAGGCAAATAAGAAGCAATTCTAGTCCACATGTGTGAATTAGTAGTTGTTGTCAGGGGGCCGAAGTTGCATATCTATAGTTAGGGCCAAAAAGTTGTGGCTGAAGGTCGAAGCAGTGTTGTCGGAAGATATTCTACTGTGTTTGGAAGCCAATGAAGAATGAACATTCTTGAGAAACTGATCTTTGTCTTGGAAGGGCTTCAGTATTGGTCAAGGGTCTTCGTATTCACCAATAAAGAATCTATAAGAAGAGATTGAATGGTTTTCCTCTCAAGAGGAGAGGTTTTTCCTTGGCTTGGAGCCTACATCTTGTGGACTCTTATTTTGTTGATCTTATTGTTTTGGTAGTTGTTTGATGATTGAAGAGCACACTATAATAATAATAAGAAGATAATTCTAATAAGTAAAAATACATCACAAGCAGTTATCATAGTTAGAAGAATAAATAATACCATCTTGCCTTTGACTCTTTAACACATGCACCATATATGAATATGCAACATAAACAGCTGATAGAAGAAACATAGATCTCATAATGATAGCAGCATGAACATACTCATCATCAAGAAGTAACGTAAGATATGAAAATGTAGCATCAATCTCTCCAACATCATCATCATGGGACAAATATGCAATATTTCCAAGAATAGAAAATAAGATAATGCAATAAATCTTTGTTAGCAACTCATCCCATTGACCTCATATCATCAAGTCCAACACACTTTGCCCATATAAAGAAAGAGCCACAATCCTCAAGAAGAAATATAGAACACCGTAGGAAGCATGTACATGCATCAGTAAAATATGTGAAAACAAAGAGAACCTTCAACATCACAAATCCTAGAATAGGTCGACAACATCATAAAAATATTTAAACCAACTTAAACAAGCGCAAGATATCATCCATAACTTCATCTCATGCAATCCATGTATCAATGATAACTAATGATAGTATCATATGTATCTTCAATGGTAACAACAGTAAAAACCATACATTTAGATTACTAATATGTACTCATCATCAAGGAAAATTTTAGGGGCTAATATTCATGGGTGGGCTAATTTTCCATGCTTTTTCCAAAAAAAAAATTCACCAATTTCATTTTTTTTTCTAAAATGATTCACCCAAATTTTATAGTAGACCATTATTTTTCCTTAAAAATCGCCAAAATATTATATCGACCAATATAAAATCGTTGGAAATCTAAATATTTCTACAAAAAGATCACCAAAAATTTTACAATTTACATATTAGGGACTAGTAAGATTCGCCAAGGTTTCTAAACATTAAGATAAAGTTCCATTCTTAAAATTTCCCATGCTCACCATAATGCAAGATCATGCTCAAGAAACCATAATGTCAACAATGAACTATTAGAAGCATATAAGATGCTCCCCCTGAACCTGTGCAACAAATAGATATCAACACCTGAAAGCCAATAATAACTACTGGAAGCATATGAAAATCTCCCCCTGAATCTGTGTCAATTTTTTTTCATTACTGAGAGGCATACCCGACTATCTAGCTCAAAAACTGTGTATACACGCAACTGTCTTTCATACAATCTGCATACAGAAAGTAACTTACTGGTGATTACTGCCACAACTCCTCTTGAACATGACATGCATTTTAGAACAATTAACAGAGTGAAGAGGAAAGAATAATTCCTAATTTTTTTCTGAGATATTCAAAGGAATCGCGTGGAAGAGGCTTGGTATATAACTCTGCAACTTGTTCCTTTGAAAGAACATATTCCATATTAAAGTGTTTTTATGAACCTACTCTCTAAGAAAATGGTATTTGATTTGGATGTGCTTGGTATTTGAGTGCATGACAGGAATTTTCGAGATATTTATGGCATTAGTGTTGTCACAAAGATTAGGTACAGGTTGAGGACAAGTAACTTGAATGTCTTGCAATGTTTGGATCATCCACTAAAGTTGAGTACAACAAGATGAAACTACAACATATTTTTCCTCAGCAGTTGATAAAGTGATAGAACTTTATTTCTTACTGAACAAAGAAACTAAGTGAGGTCCCAAATAAAATTCTCCTCCACTAGTACTTTTGTGGTCATCAGCATTACCTGCCCAGTCTGCATCTATGTAAGCATGAAGTGGAAAGCCTACGTTTTTGGGATACCAAAGACAAAAACCTTGAGTGCCTTGCAAATACTTGAATATCCTCTTGACTTCCTAGAGATGAGTTTCCACTACAACAAAAAGTTTATCGGAGAGGGTCATGCCTGTGACACACCTTTAAGGTTCGTCACCAATGTCACATATGGTGATGGTCCTTAAAGGATCCTTGTTGTAAGTATATATAGTGATGGCCCTTTAATGTTTGTCACCAAATACAATTTCAATGACACTTTTGGTGAGGTTCGTTAAAGGCCCATCACTAATTCTCTCTGTGGTGACACTTCTAGTGATGATCATTTATTGACCCTCATCAATACTCTTTTTGGTTACTTTTGGCGACGGTAAAAAAATGTTCGTCATCATTGATCATTCCAATGACTTTTTTTTGACACTATGTTCTTGTTACTATATTATTTTTCCAAATATAATGATTCAAGACCATTGTTGTGGATCCCTTTTCATTATGTTTCCAAGTTCATAGTGTTTAGAGTTACTCAATTTGTTAAGAAGTATTAATGTGTATCATTTCTCTCAAGTAATGAGACTATAGTTTTCTTATGAGTCAACACATGATTCATCTATATTAGGTTTATTATATAGCAAATTCCATTTAGATAAAGTTCCACTAGTGTGTGTAGGAACTAGATTATTTAATACATAATCAAGCTTTGTCAATTCTATTAATGAGAGAGACCTAACACTCCTCGAAAGTCTTGGCACACTTTAACATGTTTTAGCACACACTAACATTCCTTGGTACCTCACATCTTGGAACATCTTTGTACCTAGAAAATCTTGCCATGACTAGGACGCCCAAGAACATGTCATCATGCCCTAACACAACATAGCACTCTCCTAACATGTGTTGGCATGCCCTGTAGTCCCTAAGATGCCCTGGAACACCTTGTCATGCATTGACATACATTAGTACTTGGAAAACATTGACACTTCACATGTATTGGAACCTATTACTAGTGTTCCTAGCATGCCCCTTTCGAAAAAGATAAACTCCTAACTTATTATCCATCTTATGTGTTCATTTCCTTGAATTGTATCTTAGTTCTTCCTTTTGTTGCCTTGACACTTCTTGACACACATTGGCATACCGTGGCACCCTGCACATCCTAACATGCCTTAGCACCTAACATGTCTTGGCATGCGTTGGCACTATTTGGAACATGTTAGAACACCTTGGAACTCCCTAGCATAATTTGAAACTTCCTGACATGCCTTTATATTCCCTAACATGCCTTACTTTTTTCTTATCATACCATGTTACTCCCTCCTTGACATGACAACTAGCACTCATTGGCACTCCCTGGAACATGCTCATATTCATTCACTTCCATGCATTTTGACCTAGTTCTCCCTTGTGTTGTCTTAGTACTCCCTAACACTCCTATGCATGCATTGGCACTCTCTAGCACATCTTAGCCCTCTTCAATGTTCCCCGCCACTTCATAGCATGCATAACACTCCTTGACACACATTGGCACTTAGCACATGTTGGCACTTGGAAAGTCTTAGCATGTATGGCATGCATTGAGATGCCTTGGTATTATTTGGCATGGTTTAATATTAAATTTATTTGAGATTAATTATTGGAAAGTAGATGACACAACAAGAAAAAAGGATATTGGTGAGGGGTGAAAAATGTCACCATAAGCTCATTGGTGACGGTCAAAAGAGCATTCGTCACCAAAGGTGGCATCACCAAAAGTATAAGTGTTGTATTGACATACAAATTCCATCACCAATAATGATTTATAATGACGGATAATGACTGTCACCATTTCATATGAGCAATGGTGATGGACCATAGCCTCCATCACCAAAAACTGAATGCCACCAAAGGTGGCATCGCCAAAAGTATAGGTGTTGTAGTGACATTCAAAGTTCACCATAAATAATGATTTATAATGACGGATAGTGACCGTCACCATTTCATATGAGCAATGGTGATGGACCATAGCCTTGGTCACCATAAACTGAACGTCACCAAAGCTGACATCGCCAAAAGTATAGGTGTTATGGTGACATTCAAGGTCCATCACAAATATTGATTACAATGATGGATAGTGACCATCACCATTTGATATGAACAATAATGATTTATTGTGATAGATCTTTAATGGTCGTCACTATTGGTGCATATATATGATGACGTTCATTGACCGTCACCAAAAGCCACATTACTAAAAGTATAGGTGTTGTGGTGACATTCAATGGCCATCACGAATAATGACTATAATGACAGAAAACGACTGTCACAATTTCATATCAACAACAACAATTTATGGTTACAG
Organism: Pinus tabuliformis; assembly: GCA_031772625.1. Classification (NCBI taxonomy): domain Eukaryota; kingdom Viridiplantae; phylum Streptophyta; class Pinopsida; order Pinales; family Pinaceae; genus Pinus; species Pinus tabuliformis. The sequence goes on along the minus strand of CM062806.1, from coordinate 704,656,956 downwards.
ACCTTTGAGGGTCATCACTATTGATGTGTATATATGGTGGCATTCGTTGACCGTCGCCATTTTATATTTTTGGTGAGGGTCGAAAAATGTCACCAAAGCTCATTGGTGATGGTCAAAAGAGCCTCCATCACCAAAATTTGATCGTCGTCGTTCCATATGGATGTCAAAGCACGATGGAATCGAACCACCAACCTCCTGCTTATAAAGCAAGTGCTCTTCCATTGAGCCAGCACCCTTTAAAGAATTGTATTTTTTAAAATTAGACCTTGAAACTTCATAACTTGTAAATTCTACAACTTTCAATAAATTAAAGTCTCAATAATATTTTACTAAACAAGTAAAGCAACATAGAATATGTAGGTCGCTGCCTAATGGTTATTAAAGTTATGAAAATTGGGTGGAGGGAAAAATAGTTATGTAAAAGAGAATTAATATGTTTAGTTGAATACTCAATTAGAAGTGAAATTCTAAAGACATTTATAACCTATGAATGACCTATAACTATCAAATGCACCAAATATTGCAAAGGAAATGTCATAAGTGGATATCATATGGAAGAATAGGAGACAGGGACTTGGAACCCTTGTACATCTTGGCATGCCTTAGAACTTGACACATATTAGCTTGTTTGACATGTATTCATACTATCTGGCACATCTTAGCATGCCCTAGCATTCCCTAACACACCTTGGCAGTCATGACCTCACAACTAACATTGCATTTTTCCATGACTTGGGAACCTTACATTCACTAGAACACCTTGGCATTCCCTAGTTGTCATGCCTCTATTATCCTCCATAATGTCCTAGGCTGATGAAGAGATCGGCGAAGGTAACCACAAACCAAGATTTTAGTTTGGTAGCTAGCCCTACCAAATGAGAGAGGGCCCTATCTATTAAATCATAGCCAAGAGATGACTGGAATGTAAAAGATTTTAAGCTACATAGCTAGGGTCAGGTGGGTTTTTGGAAAATTTAGGGACTTGGAACTCTATCCACTATTGTCTTGTCTGGTAGGGACTTTGTCAAGGAGGAAAGGACTTGGATCTCTATCTAGGATTAAGCACCTAACATGCATGACAAAAGCTCCCTAGAATAGAATACCTCATACCTAGAAGAGTGTCCTCTGCTCAAAATATAGAACCCTTCTCTACTGTGCACTTTTCTTAAAGTTAAATCTGTGCATAAAATAGTACTAAGAAAAGCACTTAAATTAAGAAAAGTGAGCATCTAAGTCAAACCATAAAAGTATAATAAATATGGATCTATATAAGTTTGGGAAACACTAGAAAAGCATGCTTTCATACAACAATAATAAGATGCCTAAAATCGATGTGATTCTTTCATCATTGCTATACCCTCACAGCAAAAATAGAATCTATAACATGTACCCCAAGGTTGTATGCATTTGCTAAAGGTGTAGATTGAAAGGATCTACTGAGATGAAGTACTATTGAAGGAGAAACACCTTCAAAACAATAGATAAAGTCTATTGTGAATTCAACCCATTTGCACATAGACTAAGGCTACTACTCGGTACACTTCTTCGCTAAATGGAAACTACAATGTATTGTAGTGCTGCTGAAGGAAAAACACCTTTAGTGCAACACGGATAAAAATCTAACAGATATTGTCACTGTTTCTTTGGTTGTCGATGATCTCATCAATATAGGTAAAAAATTTGATAATTAAAAAACCAAAAGGTGAGATGCATAGATCATTTGAAGTGACAGATTTGGGCATACTTTATTATTGTTTAGAGGTGTTAGTATAGAAAATGCAAGGTAACTTGTTGCGTCTTTATGTCACAGGCCAAGGATGCGATGAAATAAATAAAATACTAAATAGCATGGTATAGGTCGATTGCAGGTTATTTTGAAATAGGAATGGAATTCTCCTTGTGTGAGTTCTAATATAGTGGATATAACTTTAAATAAGAAACTCATAGTTATGGGGTTGAAATTGTCTCAAAATTCATGAAAAGTTCCAAAAATGTTCACTAGAAAGAAGTAGAGTGAGTCGTCAAGTTTATGGAAGGGAACACCCTATTCACAGGAAGATAACTTCAAATTAGTCGGGCATTGTTGGGTGATTTAGTTGTCTGCTAAATCCCTGTCATTTAATTTATCAACCCGGGGAATCGTAAACTTAGAAGCAAACCAAAATATATGGGACCTTAGATGAAACAGGTATAAGAAGTTTGTTTAGAATGGAAATGCATATTACAAATCTAAACTACCAGATCTATTTTATGAAAGCATAAAAAATGTTTGACCAATGGAATTATTTTAATTTAGAAGATAGAGAAGAGTCTCTTGTGCAAGAGTCCTGATTGTCCTTCTACAATCTTCCTATAATAACATTACCAAACACCTAAGAAAGCAAGAAAGAAAGCATGTAAATGAAAGCAAGTAAATATTGTTTTCAATTCAATTCTTAGCTTATGGAGAAGAGTCTCCTAACATAGGAGGACTTGATTTCCCTTCTCACATAAAAACTATATACTGAAAGGGAATCAATATTCACATAAATGTAATCTATGAAAGCTTATGAGAAGGTAAATCTTATTTCAATTTAATCTAGCTCATGGAGAAGAGGCTCCTAACTTAGGAGTTCATGGTTGTCCTTCTCACATCAAAACTAGCTACTGAAAGGAGATCAACCTTCACACAACAAAACATGGCCATAACATGAATTCATACTAAAATTATCTACAAGTATTTACAAGAAAGAAATAAGATGAACATCATAATTAAAATTAGTATATTCACAACATTACTTTACAACAAAGTGCACTTATCTCAGTATGGGGATCCTTCCATTCTTCAATGAGCACACATGAACAACTATCACACCTTAAGAATCAAACAACACTCATAACTCATGATTTTGAGAAAGTGGTATTATTCATGTTGTATGAACATAAATCTAATTCTAATGAATAACTGATAATTGTTTTCTCTCCCTCCTCTCATAACTTGATTTGGAGGATGCTCTTCTTATTTATACATGAATTAGGGATATCTACTCAATAAATGTAGATCCCTTAAATATCTACTAGACTAATACTTGTCTCAACTTATTCCTAAATACTAGATACAAATCCCATGACACATCAAAATATCCATGATCTTTCTCCTTGGAATATGGTCCACTTCTTGAGTTGAAATTCGAATTTGATCTTGGGATGCCAAATAAGGGTGCCTTGGAAACTTCCAAATGATCTACACATGTCATCAAAGTCAAGCCACTTTTAGGTATAAGAAAATACATGTTATTTTTCTAACTTTTAATCATAAATTCACTCTAAATACATGAAATTAATAACTTTGGAAAATGAAAATATAAACTCATATGGTAATGGAAATATAGGGTTATGTAATGATAATATGATTAAATGAGGTGAGAAAATGAGGATAAAGGTGAAAATGGAGTGAAAATTGAAGTTAATTTGGCGGCCCAACATACCCCCCAACTTAAGTTATTGCATGTCCTCATGCAATCTATTACATTGATCATGATTTAATCTTTTGAATTGTCTTGCTTTTACATGAACTTTGGCTGAAATTGATTTTTTTAACTTCACATAATTTTCTTTTTGACAACTTAGTTCCTTTTTGCAAAGTCTTCTCTCTTAAAAACATTTGATTGCAACATATTATTTTGGTTGGTTCTTGTGTGACAACCAAAATTTGTTTAGTATTGGTTCTTGTGTAACAATACTTTCATTCTTTTTGTGTTGCATCAAAAGACTTTGAAAACATTTAATCAACCATTCTTTCTTTGATCATTATTTGCAAAACATGTAACATTTGAATCATAATGCAATAGTAGTTGTTTGGAAAAAGTATGTTGGTTAGGATGATATATGTAGAAAGGACATATATGACATATGGAAGGTGATAATGGAGCATGGATGTGAATATGAACATGGTGAAACATTTTCCAAAAATTATAATTTTAGTATTAAAGGAATTGTATGATAAAACGCTAGAAAAGAACATACCTTTACTTACCTGAGTGGACAAACTCTGTGTATGTAGAAAAGTGTGGCTTCTGCTGTTGAATCATGGAATGAAGAATACAAGAATGTGATCTGTGTCTTCGTTGCATATATGATGGATGAAGTTGTGAATGTGGATCTTTTATTACTATCACTGAACCTGTTGAATCTTCTCTTGAATCATATAGTCTTCGTCTCGTCCCATATCGTGGCACAATTCTTTCCATGTGAATGAATGTGTCGATGTCGAACATGGAAAGAAGTCATTGGATTACCGACCATTGATGAATGTCATTAACCAATGCGACGCAAACTCACCATTAATGTCAATGAGTGCCAAGGTACCCAAGTACATCTTGCGAAGTGCGAATGAATGAGCTGATGTCGAGCCACTTGCAAGATCCAACAAAGAAGAGACATTAATGTATTCCCATTTTTCATTGGCGAGAAGACTTGCCATTAGGGCATGCAAGCCTCAAGGTACTAATAATGACTCTAGTCTTTATCCTAGATAAGGTGCTGAGGTCGATGGGTCAAGACTTGTTGAAAGGTGGGCCTTAAGGAATCCCACAGCAGTCAACGTGAGTTCGTACAAATTATCGGTAGGACTATAGATACACGATGTTATGGTCAAACAGTTTTTATGGAAAGGAAAGCAAGGAAATGTAGAGAGACGGATCGTTTATTCATGAGGCAAAAAGGATGAACTGAAAAGAAGGTAAAAATGTATGCGACTCTAAAAAGTAGACATGTATGAAGTCATGATGGATAAGGCAATGAACCAATGGACTTTAACATGGATGACTGATAAGGCTTTGGAGGAGAAGTGTGGGTAACATATCATGATGCAAAAGATTTCTCTGTAGCCACAAATGTCACGACATTTGTAATTAACTCCTTCAAGCTTTCAATAATGAATGTGATTTTGAAAGATCACATCTACATGGACTTGGATCATCACGCACTTGTCAAAGCTCAGTACAAATATTGCATGAAAATTGTGAGAGCTTTTTGAAGAACATAAAATTCAATTATGAATATGAATGCTTAGCAGCCAATATAAAATGAAATGAATTTTTTTACCTGTTGCCTTTGTGCGCTCGTTCCCAATTCCAACAAGACAAGTTAGCATAAAATGTTTTCAGCTCTTATGAAATGTCCATTTGCAATTTTTTAGTTGTTTCTTTTTTTTAATTGTTTTGAAAATTTTTATTTTTATTTTTATTTTTTTGAATTTTTTTAAATTTTTTTGATTTTTATTTTTATAATCTGTTTTTGATTTTTTCTTTTTTTCTTTTTTTAAATGGTTTTGATTTTATTTTTTATTTTTTTTTTAATTGTTTCGATTTTTTTTATTTGTTTTGTTGTTGTTTTTTTTATAAAAACTAAAATTTAAAACTATTTTTTTCTTTTGTTAAACTAGAAGTAGCGGCAAACTATGAGCATGTAAGTAATACATTTTGCTGAAACCAGTTATCATAAATAGAAAGCAATATCACTGCTATCATAATAATTGAGGGGGCTTGACTAGTACCTGACATGTTGGATGCAAATGTGTGTTGTTTGAATGTGTCACGCAAGAGCTAAACATAAACCTGAAGCATGAATGCTACCACAAGAACTGTGATAAAGAGTGTGGCAGTCTCAAAGAGCTGAAAGTTCAGATCCATAGGTCTTCCCATGATCCAGCCAACGACAACACAAAATGGAATCATAAACATTGATATTTGTGTTGAGGATTCAATTGCAACACCCAAAGAAATGTCCAGTTTATCTTTTGAAAAACGTCGAGCAGTGGGTCCAATATTGATGGTCGCATCTGGGCTAAAAAGAGCGAGTACAAGCTCTCTTTCAGATGCCAAATCCTGGTGAAGCCAACCTAACATGTCACCAACATATCATAAAGGATCATGGGCATGCATTTCTATAGGTCTTGGAATTCCACCAGGATCTCCATGAGTAAGAGCACTAATGAAGCGCCTGAACAATGCATTGTGTCGAGTATTTGCAACCTCTTCTACGCAATAATTGAGGAGGACAGGCCTTTCCTTTAAGCACCAATCTGCTGTCTTCAACAAATCACTTACTTCAGGGGTATCATTATCACCCAGGTTCCGACATTCAGCTTGTACCCATCTACAAAGTCGTTCATAGGCACCTTCTTGGTAAATAGCCATCATGTCCATCAACTCCAATCCTGCACGCTGGTTGTGTGTCCTTCTCTTGAGAAAGTTGATAGTCACAAAGAAAGCATGATACAATCTCTTGGCGTTGGGTCATATTCTCAAGCAACAGTCCATTTGATCATATACAACTCTGCAAAATCACCACCTTTATCTGAAGCTTTTGAGGTAATGGTGAAGTTTGTGTCAACGCCAGCAAGGACCTTTAGTAATTTTTTTTGTTTTAGTTTTAACAAACTGAAAATGATCACCTAGTAATAATGATAAAAATGCTTAGTTTTATGATGAAAAGACATCCCTCCATAGCAAGGGCTGAGACATCCAACAAAACATCCCAGCACAGTATAGACATTCATCTTCTGAATGAATGCAATTCAACCTCCTTCCTGTTATAAATGTAGAGATGGCGGGAGTTTTATAAGTTCATGACTAGCCGTGTAGCAAGATCCGTTGAACAATAACTTCATAGAAATCTAGAATCCATCAGGGTACATGATGAAAGCGCTTCAGCTCCTTTAACCAGAAATATGAACATAGTAAGAATGGCATCAGTTAAAAGTCATCAATTATTACAAGTAACAGCCGTGTCATTGCCTACAAATGGGACAGACAGAGCGCTTTGAGAGCCACGCATCTGCGCACTCCACATGGAAAGCGTGGCTGCATGCCGGAATTACGCGGCACCAGTCCCCGCTCTGGAAAACCTCGAGGCACACCGCGCACTCGGCGTTAGCCCCTCCTTCGCTCTCCGAGGAGCGCTCTTCTCCCCGAGGAACGCATTCGATGGTGGGCAGCCGCTCGAGGTCAGCCACCGAGAGGCCCTGCTGCTTCTGAGCTATACCATTGCCTTGTGATGACGGTTCCTCCCGGTTGCTCCTCTGTAAAGAAACATACCAGACAAGCCACAAATAGACCAAAACCATGGTCGCGATGGTCCCCAACAACAACATGAACGAGAACATCAGCACTATAAACATTCTCTCCATCATTTCCACAATCTTCTGTGTTCTTTCACCTCTGCACTAACGATATCAAGAAGAATATCTGATTCCAGAAACTAACTGACTATGAATGTCAGACGGCCCTGCCCATCACGGCTTGTGCCAATCTTTTCATTGATAAAAGAAACAAAGGCATCTAAATTATGGCCACCATCAGAATCTTCACCAACTGAATTCCAATAAATCAGGTTTTTGAATGATTCGCGGCATGGGATATTGAGATCATGTAGAGAGAGATCACAGGAAATCAGATAAAGATAGGATAACATTTAATTGAAACAGAAAGGACGATTTTTGGAGGATTTTTCTCTGGCCAAGCTTAATGGATGCGTAAAAACTAAGGGTAGTTGAAACCGCCATAAAAGAATTTACTTCAATGATTGTTCTGGAGTTGGAGACTGCTCAGACTATTAAGGAATATGATTTTGGTTATTCGCTGGAATTAAATTGATAGCGGCTTGGATCATAGTGAAATCACATTGACCTATCGTCCTACATACTACAATCTCATTTCCTTCGCTCGTTGAAAGCTCAGGGACCCTTTAACCTTTGCTAACCTTCGCTCGCTAAGAGTTCAAGGATCCCCTCCGAGTCTTGAGCCAAAGTCTCTTCGAATCTCGTGAAATCATCCCCCCAATCATAGTAGGCTGATTCCACAATGAACAGTTGCAGTGCTACAGGTAAAAAATTCGCCATGGATGATATTTGAATTATCAGCACTTTCGAAAGACAAAAAACCTGAGGGAGTCCCATACAGTCGCTCCACGGAATTGTATGTTAATCAGATTGGTGAGTTTTAGTGATTGTTTATTTTATTTTATATTTTATATTTTTATTTTTTAAATGAGGTTTTGTTTTTATGTGATTTTTATTGTTTTGTTATTTTATGTTTTTTTAGTTTATATATATATATATATATGTTTTTTTTTTTTTTTTAATTGTTTTGTTCAAATTAAAATTGGCTTTGGATTGTTATTAAAATAAAAATAAAATAGTATAAAAAAATGTTTTGCATTGTTTTAAATCTTTTTTGTTTGTGTTTTTTTTTTTTTTTTAACATTTGATTTATTTTCTAATGGATTTTTTTTTTGTTAAATTGATTTTCGTTTTAGTTTTTTTTTTTTTTTAATTAAAAATGAAAAGTAAATTTTTTCCGAAATTTATTTTTATAATAAAAAAAAAAGAATAAAATTTATTTCTAAAGAATTTTATTCTATTCTATTTTTAATCTCTTTTTCGTTAAAATCAATTCTTTTTTTTTAAATAAAAGAAATTGAACTTTTTTTTTTTTTTTTTTTTTAAATCAAAATCTTTTAAAAAAAATTAAAATTTTATTCTAACCCTAAAAAAAACTTAGGATTTTTTATTGATTTAAGATGATTTTTTAGCAAATGGAGACAACTAGATTGCAAACCCTGAAAACATTTATAAACATTCTACTTTCTGATCCTCGAGATCGTGTGAAAACGCAGGAGGAGAGCATACTCATTCCAAACATAAAATATGATCCTACCTACTCTATGCTAACTGAAAATTATTACGTGTAATTAAATTTCCAGTGTAACCATTCACACAATAGTAGTAAAAATATATTCATTTTCAATTTCCCAATTTTAAAACAAAAATATACAAGCATGATCGAATCTAGTTTTTGTGAGTATGATCTAATGAAATAAAAATAAAATCGATCTAACCTCGTACTTGTTCGAAAACATCGAAACCACTTGTCGATAAGGCTTTCATAGGCGTGATTTCCACTCTGATTCAGATCATGCTGCAACTTCTCTTCGTCCTCCTCAATTTCCTGTTCAAATAATTGTTCATCATTAGATATACAGGATGATTCTTCAAATGTTAATTCATTGTTCTCTTCTAGAGGAGTAGTTAAGCTTTTGGCTGCTGTCAATACCTCTTCTTCGCAAGAAGAGGAGATCCTAACACTTGCTAGGATCTGAGCGAGTTGTTCCAAACTTATACTCATTGTTTTTATTATGTTTTTGTTTTTTTTTTAGTGAATGGGGGGTTTTTGATTTGTGTTCTATTTCTATGTTTTCTATATGAGAATAAACTTAAATGAAAATTCCTAAATGCAATTAACCCTAAATGATCTGAAATAAAAATACTTCCTAAACAATCTTCTTAACTAGCTTACATCTAAGTTTGCTTCCCCGGCAATGGCGCCAAAATGTTGGGCGATTTAGTTGTCTGCTAAATCCCCGTCATTTAATTTATCAATCTGGGGAATCGTAAACTTAGAAGCAAACCAAAATATATGGGACCTTAGATGAAACAGGTATAAGAAGTTTGTTTAGAATGGAAATGCATATTACAAATCTAAACTATCAGATCTATTTTATGAAAGTATAAAAAATGTTTGATCAATGGAATTATTTTACTTTAGAAGATAGAGAAGAGTCTCTTGTTCAAGAGTCCTGATTGTCCTTCTACAATCTTCCTATAATAACATTACCAAACACCTAAGAAAGTAAGAAAGAAAGCATGTAAATGAAAGCAAGTAAATATTGTTTTCAATTCAATTCTTAGCTTATGGAGAAGAGTCTCCTAACTTAGGAGGACTTGATTTCCCTTCTCACATAAAAAATATATACTGAAAGGGAATCAATATTCACATAAATGTAATCTAGGAAAGCTTATGAGAAAGTAAATCTTATTTCAATTTAATCTAGCTCATGGAGAAGAGACTCCTAACTTAGGAGTTCATGGTTGTCCTTCTCACATCAAAACTAGCTACTGAAAGGAGATCAACCTTCACACAACAAAACATGGCCATAACATGAATTCGTACTAAAATTATCTACAAGTATTCACAAGAAAGAAATAAGATGAACATCATAATTAAAATTAATATATTCACAACATTACTTTACAACAAAGTGCACTTATCTCAGTATGGGGATCCTTCCATTCTTCAATGAGCACACATGAACAACTATCACACCTTAAGAATCAAACAAAACTCATAACTCATGATTTGGAGAAAGTGGTATTATTCATGTTGAATGAACATAAATCTAATGCTAATGAATAACTGATAATTGTTTTCTCTCCCTCCTCTCATAACTTGATTTGGAGGATGCTCTTCTCAACTTATCCCTAAATACTAGATATAAATCCCATGACACATCAAAATCTCCATGATCTTTCTCCTTGGAATATGGTCCACCTCTTGAGTTGAAATTCGAATTTGATCTTGGGAGGCCACATAAGGGTGCCTTGGAAACTTCCAAATGATCTACACATGTCATCAAACTCGAGCCACTTTTAGGTATAAGAAAATACATGTTATTTTTCTAACTTTTAATCATAAATTCACTCTAAATACATGAAATTAATGACTTTGGAAAATGAAAATATAAACTCATATGGTAATGGAAATATAGGGTTATGTAATGATAATATGATGAAATGAGGTAACAAAATGAGGATAAATGTGAAAATGGAGTGAAAATTGAGGTTAATTTGGCTGCCCAACAGGCATATTATTTCTTGTCTTCTTGTACGTGTGTGCTTTGAAAAGATAACCACATCCAAAGACTTAATAACAACTCTAGTAAAGTTTATAGATGTGAAGCACTTCTGAGAAAACCCATCGCTTAATGACAATTGAGCGAGGAATATGTCAAAGGATATGATCTTGCACTCAGTCATAAAAAGGAAGTTGGGGTATCCAGCATCTTGCCAACAAATTGACTCCAACCATAATGTGAAAGGCAGGTTAACTGCGAAACCTCTTTCCCACTTTGTAGTATTGTTCCCTCTTGAATTCCAATAGGTATCTGGCTGCTTAGATCCACAAAACTCGTGCCAGGTAAACTTTGCATGATATAATTGTGACATGCAAGCTTGACACACATTCTAGTTTCCCTCTAAAAGAGGGTAAGTCAAAATGTTAGGACAATCTTAATTGTAATTTGATCATACAATATTAAGGTATTGGAATAAACAATATACTATCAATGCACTAATGAATAACTCAAAATAAATGAATTTCTTATTGCTACAATAGTGCCTCTTGGGATTCTCAGATAAAGCACCTAACCTGCATGGCAAAAGCTTCCTAGAATAGAGTACCTCCTACCTAGAAGTGTGTCCCTTTCTCAAAATATAGAACCTTTCTCTATTGTGCACTTTTCTTAAAGATGAATCTATGCATAAAACAGAACTAAGAAAAACACCTAAATTAAGAAAATTTAGCATCTAAGTCAAACTATAAAAGCATACTAAATATGGTTGTATACAATATTGAGGTATTGAATGGAATAAACAATATACTATCAATGCACTAATGAAGAACTCAAAATAAATGAATTTCTTATTGCTACAATAGCGCCTCTTGGGATTCTTGGATAAAGCACCTAACCTGCATGGCAAAAGCTTCCTAGAATAGAGTACCTCCTACCTAGAAGTGTGTCCCTTGCTCAAAATATTGAACCCTTCTCTATTGTGCACTTTTCTTAAAGATAAATATATGCATAAAACAGAACTAAGAAAAACACCTAAATTAAGAAAAGTGAGCATCTAAGTCAAACTATAAAAGCATACTAAATATGCCTAAAATCGATGCACTTCTTTCATCACTACTACAACCTCATAGGAAAACTATAATCTACAACATGTATCCCAAGGCTGCATGCATCTACTAAAGGTGCAGACCGAAAGTATCTACTAAGGTGAAGTGTTGTTGAAGAAGAAACACCTTCAAAACAACAAATAGAGTCTAATGTGCATTCAACCCATCTGCACACAGGGCAAGGTTGCTACTAGGTACACTTCTCCCCTAAATGGAAACTATAGTGTATTGTTGCTCTACTGAAGGAGAAACACCTTTAGAGAAACATGGATAAAACTATAACATATATCAAGTCACTGTGGTATCTGTTGTAGAAGTTCTCATCAATATAGGTAACAATTTTTATAATTGAAAAACCAAAAGGTGAGCTACATAGATCATTTGAAATGATGTATTTGGGCATACTTTATTATTTTTTAGGAGTGTTAGTATAGAAAATGCAAGGTAGTTTGTTGCATATTTATGTCATAGACCAAGGATGTGGATAAATACAAAAAATATTAAATAGCATGGTACAAGTCGATTGCAGGTTCTTTCGAAACAAGAATGGAGTTCTCCTTGTGTACATTCTAATCTATTGGGTATAGATTTAAATAAGAAATTTATAGTTATGGGGTTGGAATTGTCTCATGATTCATGGCAAGTCCCAAAGTTGTTCACTAGAAAGAAGTAGAGTGATTCGTCAGGTTTATGAATGGGAACACCCTATTCATAGGTAGATAACTTCAAATTAGCCAGACATATTATTTCTCCTCTTCTTGTACGTGTGTGCTTTGAAAAGCTAACCACCTCCAAAGACTCAAGAACAACTCTAGTAAAGTTTATAGGTGTGCAACACTTCTGAGAAAACCCATCACTTAATGACAATTGAGCGAGGAATATGTCGAAGGATTCAATATTGCACTCAGTCATAAAAAGGAAGTTGGGGTATCCAGCATCTTGCTAACAAGCTCACTCCAACCATAATGTGAAATCCAGGTTAACTATGAAACCTCTTTCCCACTTTGTAGTATTGTTGCCTCTTCAATTCCAACATGTATCTTGCTGCTTAGATCCACAAAACTTGTCCCAAGTAAACTTTGCATGATACAATTGTGATGTGCAAGCTTGACACACACTCTAGTTTCCCTCTAAAAGAGGGTAAGTCAAAATATTATGACAGGCTTAATTGCAATTTGATCATACATTGTTGAGGTATTGTATCGAATAAACAATATACTATCAATGCACTAATGAAGAACTCAAAATAAACAAATTTTGTGTTGCTACAATAGCACCACTCTTGGGATTCTCCATACAATAGCACCTGCATAAAGATTAAGCAATGGTAGTGATCACTCTTTGCCCTCCCATGAAAGGTCTATACAGAGTCAACAATAAATTGATTTAAAAGTGAGGTATATGCCTGAAAAATAGGAGCCCGACTCTTCAACTCTAATTTAGTGGCAAGGAAATATTCAACTGTAAATGCTTGATCTTCTACACTGTAAATTTCTAGATAAATGGTTAGCGTAAATCTATCCATTGTCCACATATACCAAAAAACCATGTATGTCTGGACTCTGGTTGTGTGTAAGAGAGGGGAGATCACATAAATAATCCATTATCAAAATAAAATGTTAAAGCACAACATTCGATGGAGATTTTTTTTAAAATTTTATTACATACCTTAGAAAGTTTGAAAGGACATAACTGAAGCTTCCCTTTCCTTCCAAACTTCATTAAATATGCCCCTTTCCCAATGCAGATGTGGCCTGCAAAATCACAATCAACAAATAGAATATGAGAAGTAAGTTTAATGAATTAAAGTAGCTTTGTTATACCTCAAGCAAATGGACTATGAGAAATTGGATTCAATCTCTACAAAAGATGATATAGCAAGATCTAATTACATTTTTAACTGAAACAAAGGTAAATTGGATTCATGCTCTGCAATAGACGATATAATGAGATCCAATGACATTTTCAACTCAAACAAAGGTAAGTTGAGTAATCTCAAGCTCCAAAATGATGGCATCCAGCTTCTGAGTGGAAATTACTATATATATCTAGGTAGAGGCTATAACATAAAGATATTTGTTATATGTGAAGATAAAAAAATGAAAGGAATGTGAAATTTTTACCATCAACTATAAATTCCTTTCAAGGACTAGATCAAACCATAACATTGTTATCAAGATAATCAACTCACCCATTCTAATACACTTCTATCAGTTTCATGATAAAACTCACACTCAATAAACTTCAAACAACATAAATTAACCAACAATATGTCTGAGGTTGGTTACCTAAGGATTATATCATACTAAATTATCTTTTGCACCTAACATTGAAAATGATTGTGAAATAAATGAAGACAAATCAGTTATTACGATGGATGCATGTGATGAAGTAAAAAAAAAAAGGCCTTTCTTCTTACTACTGATGTGCCTTCTAGGTTGATCTTGATCTGCTTTCTGAAATCAAAGAGACACTTTCTAGCTACTCTGATTTGACAGACAACAACCCTAATGCTTATGAAAATGAATATGGAAAGCAATAAGCATCAATGAACCTGGTCTTGAAGAAGGTGTCTCAATTTCTAATATGGATAGTATTTTAAATTTCTATAGCTAGCAGAGGGTTTTCCCAGTTGGTTTCCCTAGAATTTTTTTTTTTTTTGCTATAGTGTGACTGTGTTTTATTTATGTTCTATTCCACTACAAATAGGTAGAGATATTTTTTGTCTTCATGCAACAATTAGTTTCATATTTATTCATTCAAGAATTAGTAGAATTTCAAGGAAATTCTACACAAGGGACAATTAATCTATATTTTCACTTATATCTTTTGCAAGTAAAATTCACAACTAAATTTTCATCCAAAGTGTTTAGGTTACTAGCAAGTGGTATCACAACATATCTCAAAATTGCAAGGCATAAATCATACTACTCAATAAGGTTGAGACTTGAGATACAAAAATATTCCCAAGTTATGCAAGCAAGAAAACTGTTGATTTTTAGTTCTAAATCTATCCAACCAGAACAAAATTATGCCATTTTCAACACCCTCTAGTCAAAGTTATTCCCAGCCTCATTCAACTCAATTAAGAATATGTCAATCTCGTTGATATTTATTCTTCATTTCATGCTTCTAAGTTATATATTTATGCAACCTAATATATCATTTATGTTAAATGATTATTCATTAAAAATTATTTAGTCCGTCCAGCGCATCTACCTAATTTTCTGATCAGTTTCTGGGAAGACTCTATCAAACATTTGTAGCAGAAAATAGAAGATTGTTTTAGTACCTAGTGTTATAAAACTCTAATCTGGAAAAAGTATTTTGGGTTGTTTCCCTAAAAATATTTACAAAATTTTCAATCCCAAAGCCATTTCATGGAGAAATTTAGTATTATTTTTGGAAAATTTGAATGCAACTAAAAGAAATTCTTCTCGTTTGCTCAAAAGATTCCAGCACCAAATATGAGTGAATTCACAGAACTTAAGATTTGGAAATAATTAAATTTCACTTCGCTTTTCCAGGACCATATATGAGTGAATTCAGAAAACCTAATATTTGTATTGTAGAAACACTTAAATTTCACCTCATTTATTAGGATTGGAAGTTCCCTAAGGTACAAACATTTAGCATTAAGGATCTACTTTGCTTGTTTAAGGACAATGTTGAGTTTATAAAGAGTGATACAAGAATCCTTGTATACATGCTTGACACAGTTCTTTGGTCACAACTAATGAAATTGAACTCCATCAATACATAACAGAAAAGGTAGAATGTAAGAGAGCATCTACTTTTCAACATATACTTTGAAAAAAATAAACAACTATACAGTCATATAAAGTTGTCACCACACCAAAGAAGGAATTAAAAACCAAAATAAAAATAGGAACATGCTTGGATTGTTATGGTTACTCTAACAAAATGTTAAATAGGATCAATATGTTAATATGGAAAATAGTGTAGTTGATTATGATTTATTGAGCCCAAGGGGTTAGCCCAACCGAATGACTGCCATTAATGTTACTGGGTATTTGGCTAGTTCTGTGCTGGCAGGTGCCCTGTTTGAAATCCCTCGGGTGAGGTGCACTAGTCAATGCCAATGGGTTTACCAGGGATGCCATCCATGAATGTGGGGAAACATCCATTGGGATTCCCCAAAGATTTTTTCTTGGAAAAAATAAAAATAGGATTTCGTAAAGAGAAATGTTGAGGGATTCCCCAGAGAGTTTTTCTTGGAAAGAATAAAAATAGGATTTCCTAAAGAGAAATTTTGAGATGCATACAGTGTACACCCAGTAAAATCAACTCCATAGAGACAAACCACAAAATAAGGAAAAATACATATGCTTTTACCTATGTTCCCTCGTTTTCCCTTGTGCCCTGTGAAAAGAGAAAATATGTTACTCTTAAACTTAAAGGAAATGATGAAAAAAATAGTGAATTTTGAACCAGTCCTCCTTGTGTGGAAGAAGACTAAAAGTGGGGTGGAAATGTAGCGAGGTTATAAATGAAACATACCTGGGCGCCATTAATGGATTTAAGAGGTAAAACCTTAACTCACAACTCTCTTCAATCTCATTTTCCCTCCTGCCCTGTGAAAAGTGAAAGTATGGTACTCGTAAAATTAAAAGCAAGGATGAAAAAAATAGTGAATTTTGAACCAGAGATCTCAAGTGTGTGTACTCCTCCCTGTGTGGAAGAAGATTAAAAGTGGGGTGTAAATGCAGCCAGGTTAGAAATGAAACATACTTGGGTGCCATTAATGGATTGAAGATCCAATGGTGGGGGATCTGAGGTGTGCGTACTCCTCCCTGTGTGGAAGAAGACTAAAAGTGGGGTGGAAATGCAGCGAGGTTAGAAATGAAACATACTTGGGAGTCATTAATGGATTGAAGATCCAATGGTGGGGTTCGATATCAGTTTGATTTGGTAAACCCTTAATTCACAACACTCTTCAATCTTGTTTTCCCTCCCGCCCTGTGGAAAGTGATAATATGCTACTCTTAAACTTAAAAGAAAGGATGAAAAAAATAGTGAATTTTGAACCAGTCCTCCTTATGTGGAAGAAGACTAAAAGTGGGGTGGAAATGCAGCGAGGTTAGAAATGAAACATACTTTGGTGCCATTATTGGATTGAAGGTCTAATGGTGGGGTTCGATATTAGTCTGCTATTGGTAAAACCTTAATTCACAACTCTCTTCAATATCATTTTCCCTCCCACCCAGTGAAAAGTGAAAATATGCTACTTGTTATCTTAAAAGCAAGGATGAAAAAAATAGTGAATTTGGAACCAGAGATCTGAGGTGTGTGTACTCCTCCCTATGTGGAAGAAGACTAAACGTGGGGTGTAAATGCAACGAGGTTAGAAATGAAACATACCTGGGCACCATTAATGGATTGTAGATCTAATGGTGGGGTTCGATATCAATCTACTACTAGAAAAACCTTAATTCACAACTCTCTTCAATCTCGTTTTCCCTCCCGCCCTGTGAAAAGTGAAAATATGCTACTAGTTTCCCCTCCCTCCACCTTATGAAAAGTGAAAATTTAATTCACAACTCTCCTCAATCTCGTTTTCCCTCCAGCCCTGTGAAAAGTTAAAATATCTACTAGTTTTCCCTCCTCCCTATGAAAATTTAAACTATAATACTTGTTTTAGAAAGTAAATGAAGATTGGAATTAGGAGGGCTTTGTTACATCAAAATTAAGGCTGAATTTTTTCAAAAATGTTAAAATTTCCCTCCCTAAAAAACAATAAATACAATATTTATAGAGTATAGAGTAGATGTGTAGGTGTAATGTAAGTATGTAAACAATTCTAAATATGGGCTTAGTTAAAGAATAATAGTAATAATAATAAAAGTCAAAAGTATGGGGATGAGTGGAAAAATCTAAATGTTGTCTCAATTAATAATAAAAATGATAAAATTCAATTTGTTATATTTTGATTTTGTTATTTACTTGTGAATAGGTTTTGTTGCTATACCATGAGCCAATACCATGGCTTACCAATACCTCGAGCCCAAAAACCATAACTTGTTTCACAACCAAAATATCTTATAACAATATGACAAGATTCTTAACCATGGATATTCACCCCCCACTTTACAGTGGATATTATTAACTTGTAAAAAATTGGTTTTGTTATAATACCATGGGCCAATACTATGGCTTATCAATACCACATGCTCTAAAAACATAACTTATTTCACAATCAAAATATTTTATAACAATATGAAAATATTCTTAACCATGGATATTCATTCTCACTTTACCATGGATATTATTAACTTGGAAATAGACTTTGTTACAATACCATGGGCCAATACTGTGGCTTATCAATATCACATGCCCACAAAACATAACTTATTTCAAAATCAAAATATTTTATAAGAATATGACAAGATTCTTAATCATGGATATTCACCCCTGCTTTGTCATTGATATTATGAACTTGTGAATAGGCTTTGTTACAATAGCATGGGCTAATACCATGGCTTATCAATATCACATGCCAAAAAATCATATCTTATTTCACAATCTAAATACTTTATAACAATATGACAAGATTCTTAACCATTGATATTCACCCCCACTTTAGCATGGATATTATTAACCTGTAAATAGGATTTGTTACAATACCATGGGCCAATATCATGCCTTATCAATACCACATGCCAAAAAACCATAAATTATTTCACAATAAAAATATTTTAATTTTATTTAATTTTATAACATTTTTTATTTGAAGCTAATAGGAAAAGGGTTGTAATTAGTTTTGAGATATATATAAACCCTCTATCCTCACAACTACTAAATTTATTCCCATATAAATTAAATTAAGGTTTTAATAAAATTAAAAATGAGAATACTTTTGTATTTGAAGATGTGAAATTTATATAATACAAATATTAGTAAGAACCAACATAGATCTATCTTAACTAAGGATCCAAGTGATGAGAGAGAGAGAGAGAGAGAGAGAGAGAGAGAGAGAGAGAGTGATGGGGGGAGAGAAAGAGAAGGAGGTAGGAAGAGAGGGGGGGGAGAAAGAAGAAGAGAGTGGGGGAGAGAGATATGGAGTTGGAGGGGGGGGGAGAGGGAGGAAAGAAGTAAGGCATAGGGAGATAGAGGTGGAGAGAGAGGGAGGAAATAACTAAGGCATACAAAGATAGAGGTGGAAAGAGAGAGGGAGTGACAAGGGATAGATGGATAGAGAGAGAGGGAGAGAAGAGAGGAGAGGAGAGAGAATAGGTGGGGATAAAGATAGGGAGGGAAGGGAAATAGAGAGAGAGGGAGGAACAAAGATGGAGGGGGGGGAGAGAGAGAGAGAGATATGGTAAGTGGATTAAATATACTAGGCGGGTGCAAACAAGAGAGAGTATATGGTAAGTGGATTAAATAGTTAAAAACAAATGTTAATTAAGGAGAAAGTTACAAAAATCTAACAAATAGGCTAGGGTTGGGATATTACTGTTTTGGGACATATAAAGTTGAAGGTACACTTTATGGAGGTGTAGTCTAAGCCCTTGGGTGTAGGGCACATACTATGCGTATCTTGGACTTTTTGTGTGTGTTAGTGGTGTCAACTAGTGGTGGAAAGCCCAACCAATGAGTAGGCAAAGTTTTTCATTTACAAGGTTGGCATCAATCGAGTATTTTCCCTCTCTACCCAACTCTAAGATGAGGAATGTGCATAATGGACTTATTATTGTGACAAATTGCAAATATTTGATTATCTTTAAGTTCAAGGGCTTGAAGTGGCTGCCTCAACATACAAATATTTAAAGGAACTATGTGTTTTTCAGTTAAACTCTTATGGTCAAGGAGCTGCAAAAGAGGAAGGCCTTATGTATATTTTTAAGGGATCGTAATGACCCTTGTATTGTGGTAAATATGTAGATATGATGCTAATGGTCCTGATCTTAGTACATTCACGTATATAATGTAAATATTTTCCTATGACCTTGCATTGTGTAAATATGATAAATATTTTGTGGTTACCCTGATGTACATGTTGAAGTTCCACTTGCATGATTATGGGAAACACTTCTTAGTTATCCTTGTGTACATGGGGAAGATCATAATTACTCTATGTGATAAAAACACCTAGTAATATTTTCACACTGAACACTATACAATAAACTTAAACCTAATATCTAAGTGAAGAAAAAGTAACTAGCTAGACTCTGGAAGGGTTTTTGGATTGACTATTAGTGAAACTCATTGCAGTTAGGTGTGTCAATGTGTGGTGAGTGTTAGTGAGTGGTAGGGAAACACAAGGGAGCACTAGATCAAAATGCATGGAAATGAATGAATAAGAGTGTGTGACAGGGAGTGTCAATGAGTTCCAAGTTTGATAAGAGGGGAGTGACATTGTATGCTAAGCAGCGCTAAGTCATTCTAGCGTGCCAAAGTGACATGCAACAAACATGTGCTAGGTGCCAAGGTGTGTCAAATAGTGCTAAGAAGTGTTAGGGAGTGTTAGGGAAACACAAGGGAGCACTAGGTGAAAATAATGCATGCAAATGAATGATTAAGATTTTGTGACAGGAAGTGTCAGTGATTTCAGGGTGTGCTAAGAAGGGAGCATCAAGGTATGCTAGGCAGTGAAAAGCCATTCTATAGGTCAGGGAAACATGACAAGATGTGTTACGTGATAAGGTGTGCCAATGCATGCCAGGGAGAGTTATGGAGTGTCAGGGAAAAACAAGGGAGCACTAGTTTCAAGTGCATGGAAATGAATGAATAAGAGTGCATGACAAGGATTGTCAACGAATTCTAGGTGTGCTAAGGAGGGAGTGACAAGGTATGCTAGGTAGTCCCAAGGAATTCTAGAGTGCCAAGGCAACATGCCAAGATGTTCCAAGTCCTAGGGTGTGCCAATGTTTGTCAGGGAGTGCCATGAGAACACAAGGGAGAACTAGTTCAAATTGCATGGAAATGAATAGATAAGAGTGTGTGATAAGTAGTGTCAACAAGTTCCAATTGTGTTAAGGAGGAAGTGACAAGGGTATATGCTAGGCAGTGCCTAGGCATGCTAGATTGTCAGGGCATGTTAGAGAGTGGTAGGGTCTGTTAGGGAGTGAAAAATCATGCCAAGGAATGTAGGGGATGATAATGTGTTCCATTTAGTGCCAATGGATTGTTGTACATGCCAGATGTTATGGTATGTGAATATGTAAACTATGTTTCTTAGTTGTTTTATGGGCACTATTGGATGTGAGCCTTGACTTGGTAACTTGTTAAGTATGATGAGTTAATATTGGACATGAGAAGCCTACGATGATTTATAGTCCATTAGGGGAACAAGGCATAGTCTAGTTGTAGTAAATGTAACTTGGTAATGTTGTTGTAGTTAAGGCAGGACTTGTTTGGATTCCTAAGTCTAAAAGAAGATAAGGGTAGTTATGAGGGAATGATAATTAAGGATTTCCATGGCATGCGAAGGAATGAAAAGGCATTCTGACATATGCCATATAGTGTCAATGCATGTCAAGGAGTGTTTGGGAGTGTCGGTGAATCATAAGGGAGAACTAGGTCAAAGTGCATGGAAATGAATGAATAAGAGATTATGCCAGGGAGTGTCAGTGAATTCTAGGTGTCCCATGGATGAAGTGTGTGAGGAGAATTTCATATCAGGTCTTGTAGAAGGAAAGCCTACAATTGTGATAAGAGGATGGAAAAAGCAGTTTGAGACAAAGGGAGACTTTGGTCTAGGCACAACACTATTTTTCAATGACTTGGTTGGGTTCCCAAGTCACAAAAAAAGTAAGGTTATCTAT
This sequence comes from Pinus tabuliformis, assembly GCA_031772625.1. Lineage (NCBI taxonomy): Eukaryota > Viridiplantae > Streptophyta > Pinopsida > Pinales > Pinaceae > Pinus > Pinus tabuliformis. Next base: position 704,635,394 of record CM062806.1, on the reverse strand, counting down.
GAGGGCATGAAAAATCGGGATTGCGAAGGTGTGAAGGGAATTTCAATAAGTGTTAACACATGTTATAAAGTTCCAAGGAATGTTAGGCATGTAAAGACATGCCAAGTGCTAAGGCATGCCAATGTGTGCTAGGTTCCAAGCTGTGGCACCAACACACGCTAGGGATTGCCAAGGAAACACAAGGGAGGACTCGTTTCAATTACATGTAAATGAATTAATGTGCGTGTGTGATAGGGAGTGTTAACAAGTTATAGGTGTGATGAGGGAGTGACAACATATGATAAGCACTGCCAATAGCTGATAGAGTGCTAGGAAATCCTACTAATATGTGACAAGTGTCATGGTGTGCCAACGTGTGCCAGGGAGTGTTAGGGAAACACAAGGGAGCACTAGGTCATAATGCATGGAAATGAAGGAATAAAAGTGTGTGGAATGGAGCGTTAGTGAGTTCCAATTGTGTTAAGGAGTAGTTACAAGGCATGCTTGGCAATGCTAAGGAATGTTAGAGTTCTAGGGTGACATGCGATCAAGATGTGCCAACGCGTGTAAGGATGTGTTAGCTAGGAGTGCCAGGGAAACACAAGGGAGAAATATGTCAAAATGAATGGAAATGAACAAATAAGAGTTTGTGATTAGAAGTTTTAGTGAGTTTTAGGTGTGCTAAGGACAAATTGACTAGGTATGCTAGGCAGTCTTAAGGCATGCTAGAGGCTAGGGCGACATGCCAAGATGTCATAGGTGCTAGGGTGTAAGAATGTGTGTCAAGGAGTGATAAGGAGTGCTAGGGAAACACAAGGGAGAACTAGGTAAAAAATCATGGAAATGAATGAATAAGAGTTTGTGACCAAGAGTGTAGCGATGTCTAAGTGTGCTATGGAGAGAGTGACAAGGTATACTATGTAGTTCCAAGGAATGCTAGAGTGTTAAGGCGGTAGGCCAAGATGTGTTAGGTGCTAGGGTGAGCTAGGGAGTGTTAGGGGGTGTCAAGGGAACATAAGGAAGCACTAGTTCAAAATGCATGGAAATTAACGAATAAGAGTGTGTGAGATGGAGTTTCAATGAGTTCTAGCTGTGTTAAGGAGGGAGTGACAAGGTAATATACTAGGAAATGCCAAGGTATGCTAAACTACCAAGGCATGTCTGGAAGTGCCACGGTATGGTAGGGAGTGCTAAAGCATGCTAAGGAATGTAAGGGGTGTTAATGCATGCCACATAGTGCCAAAGCATTCTAAGACATGTCAGGTGTTATGGCATGTCAAGATGTAAATTGTGTTGCTTAATTGTTTTAGACGAAGGTTGGATATGATGAGCCTTGTCTTGGTAACTTGTTAAGTGGGATGAGTGAAATTGTACACGAGTACCCTAAGATGAGCTACAAGTAGTTCTTAGCTGAACAAGGCATATGTTGAATTTCCATCACACATGAGAATCGAGGTTTGGCCTTAGAATTTTTTATGTGAACACACTCAAGTTCCACAACACATCTACTATGCCGAACGAAATTTGCAATGAAATAAAAAGTAATGGATTGAATGCACATAGTTTAGGTCTGCACATCTTCATATGTTAATGCTTATTATTTTGATATACAATAGCCATTTATATGTCTGGTGTAAGACTCCTTTGGAGGTTTCTATCCAACAACAACATCTCAGTGGTAAAAAGTGTACTATCAGAGGTTGCTCCATCCAAAATAGCAACCAAAAGGGACCTTACTATGCACATAGATGAATAATTAAGAATATTGCTATCTATGAGTGTCGATGTGGAGGTATGGGACAAAATTACATAGGAAATGAACCTTTTTGTTCAATCAATCAAGATCTAAAAAGGAAAATGCGTGATTATATATACATGTGTGACAATATTTGGAGAAATGCCAACCTAATCGACAAATTTGTTGACATTTTGCTGGAGCTAACCTATAATTGTTCCTAAATTTAATAAACATGTAAAATAGGACTCACTTTTCAATACAAAATATAAATTGATAGGAACATGGCCAAATTGTGAAACTGTAAAAATTGGTATGGTTTAAAGGGATCGATCCCTTTGAAAAGTCTTAAATGTGGTAATGATGTTTGAGCCTTGTTCTAGAATCCCTTTGGGCATCCATCGTAGGAATTGGTGTAGGATGCAACACTTCAAAATAATTTTTGTAGCAGTGATGTCAACACTTGTATAGTGACATGGGGTTGGAGTTAGCCTGTCAAATCTCATTGGTCTACTTTGGAACTTCTCTAGGGTGATGCCTTAGATGATTTGGAGTATGAGGGCATGATTTGATATTTAGTTTGCATTGAAGAAGCTTTGGAGGCTAGATAATGCATAAAAACCCCTTGTTCTGAACAGGGAAGCACATGCCACTAAAGAAAGTAAAACAAGTACACAGATTTGAAACTCAAATCATGTCACTATTTATTGCTTTTTGAAACAAGAAATAACTAAAAATTTCAAACACTACTATTCACTTTTCCTTAAGTCTAGAAGGTACAATGAATCTTGAAACATGTACAACAATGTCTCAACTTTCTTAACTGCTAATCCAACTGCACCTTCCTTGCATGGATAGATAAGAAAATTAAAGTATACCCCTAGTGAATATGATATGAGATATGAAAACATGCTTCCTTAGCTAAGGCTGAGAATTAATAACTAGGGAAGTGCTCTTTTTAATTGTGCATGCAAAAACTAAATAAAGCAAAGAGTTTCACTACTCCAGGTGCTAGAAACGAATCCACTACCTAAGGTAAGTGCTTTGCCCAAAACAAGATATTAAGGACTTAGAAACTTTGTTGCTTCCTTCAAGAGAGGTGTATGCCAAACAGAACTAAGCTATAATGCACTATCCTCGAAATTCATTCACCTTTAACAGAAATATTATGCCCAGAAAAAGACAAGAGACCAATATCCAATAGAATTTACTGACTAGTTAGAGACCCTTGTGCTCAAACAACGAGATAATAACGGAATGTCAACTAGGGTGGAATATTTCACCACCAAAATTGACAAGAGATAGAAGGGGTCAAAAACTATCATACCTAATGCTTAAGAACAAACGAATTAATCCACACTTGGTGATCCAAAATGAATTCAATCCTTATTTATTTATAGATTTTCTAGAGGGGTTTCATATTCTTAAGTGATTGAGTAAACCTTACTCCAAACCCCAAATTTGGGTTTTTTAAGCTCAGTTTCCCCAAAAATTTCCCAACAATGGTATTTTGGGGTTTTTCCCCCTTTATGGAGGACTATAGTCTACAGGGATGGATAGGATATTACATCCCATTTGTCTTCAATTTGTAGAGGATGCTACATGGCACCTAATAAAAGAAATAGTGCTTTAGTTTAGGAGGTAATAACTAAATGCTTATTTCTTTCCACATAGGAAATACATCTTGCAAATATGATCATGGGGTATTTACAAAAGGCCTAAATCTTACTACCATTTTCATAGTCCAAGAATAAAAACCCTTTCAGGTGAAACAAGGTCAGTACCACATACTAAAAGCACAAATGAAAAATTCAAAAACAATATACTTACTCAATGAAAGAATGACAAATCATATTAGTGTCAATCAAAATTTCTTAGGTTGGATTATAATTAAGTACTCAATGTTGTTTTGGGTCCAATTTAGGGACAAGGAGGAGCTCCTAGTTGGTTGAAGGGAAAGTACCCCTAGGGTCCTTTGGGCTAAGACTCTACCAGACTGAAAATTGCTTATTCAAAGAAACACACACACAGCCATCATTTTTACTTTTAAGCAAATTCTAATGTTTAGGGTACATACCTAAGGTCCTACGTTCGAGAAGACCGTTAGGGTGCAAACCCTTATTGGAGTTCCCTTCTTCTTTCTTTGACCTGCAAGACAAACAAATCAAAGAACACAACAGTACATGTATAGAAACTTATATATAAATCATCTTTATGCTATAAAGTTAGTTATAAAAAATCTTTAAGTAACCACTTTCATAAGAATTCAACACAAGAATCTCATAAGCATAAAGAAAGATTATTCGGGAACAAAGACGTGTTTCTTTATATATAAAGGCAAATAAAGTACATATATCGGAAAGATATCACCTGAACACCTTCAGCAGGCTCCAAGCAAGCTTCCTCCCGGATTCGTTCCAGCCTCAAGCCTCCAACAAGAGCTCCTTCCAAGTCTTACTCAATGATGATATCAAGGATGAATGATCACTAATACACATGGAAACAAGGGTTTCCTATGCAAGATGGGGGAAGTGCAGAAAGCACCAAGGACTTCAGACCTGGTCTAAGGGAAAAATCTCAGCATAATAATCTTGCTCTCCTTTCTCTCCCCCTTGGCCTTCCCTTTGATGTCTTTTTATACCCTCTCCAAAGTAGTTTTTTAGTTATGAGTTGGTTGGGAACAGTTGGGCCATGGGCACTAACAGGTGATCCAGCAGGTAAACCCGCGATCACCGCCCGAAAAAGAGGAATTTATTATTTTTTTAAGTGTTTTAATAAATACACGCGGGTTGGGTATGACAGACCCGCGTGTACACGCGTTTAACTCAGGGCAATGTCGCGTATAGGGAATAAAACACTGTTTTTTAAATTTTTGGACCAGGTCTGGAAGGAGGGGTTGCCCTAGGCCATGAGTGCAGCATCACAAACCATAAGAGTGAGATTTGGAGCTATAACAGATTCCCCCTAATGTATGAGGTCATAAGGGGAACATGATGGCCGAAATATATTAAGTAAGTACAAGGAAAGGAACTCTGCCGAAAAATCGAGGAGGACTTCACCAGAATTCAGCCTGCCAAGCCACCGAAAGGAGATCAGAAAGAAACACTGTCTGAGGCGGGCATACCCATGCTCAGGAAAAGTAAAGCATGTCCGCATATCAAGTACAAGCGGATCCACTAAGTATACACGTATAAAGGACTATAAGATACATAATGGATCATCTGATCATAATGAGTAAGTACATGTCTGAATATCACATATAAGACTGTCAATGATGCTGAAAGATGCAACGGATCACTGATATCAAAGACTGATCCCAAAAACGGTACCAACTGAACATGATGGAATAGGATGGTACTACACTGCAAACTCAGGTGCCAGAATATAGGATGTCGCCGTGACTGACTGCAACATATAAGGTGGAGTGGTATCAACTAGCAGTAACAGGAGCAACTGTCAAGTGAACCAATGAATGCTGATACAACCTGAGGTCTTCACCGACCGCCATGGTACATTTCTACACCATGGGAATAAATGATCTGAAGTCGACCATGTGAGAAATCTTTTGATTACCGGTCATTGATGTATACCATTAACAAATGCGAGACAACTCACCGATAATGATAATGAGCGTCAAGGTACCCAGTACAATCTAACAAGTGTGAATGGATGAGCTGAAGTTGAACACCTGTAAGAATCTATCAATCAGGAGACAATGATGGTTTCCCATTGTTGATAGCGAGGAATCTGCCACTAATGACTGCAAACCCCAAGGTACTGCCAAATGGACTCTAGATCTTTGCCCCAGAGCAATGAGTCGGAGTCGATAGGGAAAGATCCGCTAGAAGGAAGGCATTAAGGCATCCTCCATCAATCTAGCGCGAGTGTAACCCGTAGGCCAATAATGTGGAAGGAATCGGACGAAAAAAGATGTAGTAACCCAACCGAAGTACGTTTTCGGCGTACACAAGATGTGGCTAGCGCACGGCAGAAACCCTCTGAACCAACCAATAATGAAAGCTGACACAGAGGCGAGGTATCCACCAATAGGGTCAAATGGAAACCAAGGTACTGCACGAATCCCAATGTGTGATAATGTATGCTGATGTCGAACACAAGGGAAACCACTCAGTCAAAGACCCATGATACTGATCGATGCTGAGCACAAGGTGACCTATCAATAATGAAAATAGGGCCAGGGTGCGGCTCTAGGCCTGTCCTCAGAGTGATGTGTCGTCGTCGATAAGGACAAGACCCGCCAGCAAGAAGTCAATGGGGACCTTCTCAAACTGGCACGAGTAAAGGACCAATATAACTGATGTGATGATAGACATGACACTGACATCCAGGGATGGCTGACTGAAAAATGAGTCAAGAGACACCGCAGAAAGGCCGACTCAGGCTAACTTCCCTTGAACAAAAGCACGACTCAATATGACTATGTGGCAGCATATGATTACTCTGTATAAGTTCGTCATGCAGGAGGCACGAACGAACCCTCCATATGATTGGAAGAGATAACCAATCGGGGGAGAACTGACTCAATAACAAGGTTATGGCATACCTAAGTCAAACTACATCCCACCCACGTGGAGGAGACTTTGCTTTGAGTGCTTTGTTCAAGGGCGACACGACTGACTCTAGCTGCCAACAATAAATGGAAATAATGTCCCTGTTCCCGCTCTTTTTGGAATATTTAATTTTTTTTGTCTTTTTCTGATAAGCCGGAAAAAGAATAAAAGAATGCTATGGTACAGTGGAAAGAACGAGTGTCGGTAAAACAGATGATCTAGTTCCTGGGAAAGGAACATTCCTATGCTCAATGCAGGGAGGTGAAAACTGGTTGGTGACACTCAAAGGTATGTTCCTTCCACGGATCAAGGTATGTCAAGCTGCAGAAGTCAAAGGTATGCAAGGTTGATTTTGCAGACGTCATGGTCAAAAGTTGGCTTAAACACGAGTCCAAGTGAAGCCGGCTCTAGGCCAAAAGGTGCAAAGAGTCAACATGCAATGCAAAAGTACAACTTAACACAGATAGGAGCCTCTACGGTATAAGGCCAGAACGAAGCAAAGAAGCAAAGAGGAATGAGTCTTCAACGCATAAGTCATGGCGGGACTACAGAGGACTCCCGAGCCTACTCAAAACGAAGCAGCATGGGCAACAAAAGTCAGTGAGGTGCTAACTAGGATGCCCATGTAAAAGGATGGCTCTACCATCATGTCATGATTTAAAGAATCGGTGAGTGAAAATGGCTTGCGAACCATAACATGATGGGGTCGACCCTACGGCAGATGTATCGGTCAAATGGAGGCTAGTATGCATAATGCAACGGAAAAATGGTGTCCCTAACCTATATGCCAGTGAGAAGACAATACCTGCCATGACAAGTCAGCAGTCATGGAACCGTCTCGAACCGTCGAAAAATGTCCAAAATGTCCTGAAAAACAACTCAATCTCGACATTCCAAGCTCCCAAGTTAAAAGTGACATGAAACCAAACAAAATAAAATTTTGAAAAAATTTTGCATTTTCAAAACTTATAAAAAGAAATTTTGGACTTACTATTTTCACCGTTTAACATGGACAGCAAATTCTGGAGCAAAAGGAGCAAACTTCCCCGTGACTTATTCAACCGTTCAAACTTGCCGAAAACTTCCAGGTAAGCACTAAACTTGTCTTGCAATCAATTGTGATAGTTTTTAGGAAGTTTAATTGACGTTTCACCGTTAGATTTTTGCAAAAAATTGCTCTGCGGCATACACGCGGGTTGGATGTATATAAATCGTGTATATGATGGCCCTACACGCGACTGTGTATAGGGTAACCCGCGTGTGCGCAGCGAAAAATTTTAATACATAAAACTAATGGATGAAAATGATTTTTTCTTCCAGGATGACTCTCACATGGTGTGAAAGAGAGCACTCAGCTGTAGATAATGAAGTCATGAACAATGATGAGGCATCAGATGCCTTACGGGGATGCGGATTGTTAAAATTCTTCAAGTTGCCGAATATGAAAGCAAACGTGCGTCTCCTCGAGAGACTCATTGATTATTGGGATGTCGAGGAAAAAGCTTTTGTGATTGATCAGATGCCACTCAGGATAGAAGTGGAAGATATATATTTTATCACGGGCCTTTCCCGAAGGGGAGAGGTAGTAAACTCCCGGGGCAGGACCCGGAATAGTCTCAGTGTAGACGATTATGTTCACATTTACTGCCCAGGTCATCGGAAGGTCGGGAGTCAGATATCTATCCCACACGTGGAGAGTTTGTCATTGCGGATAATCTTGTTCACCATAGCTCGAGTGAACGGATCATCCTCACTACATCAGGCATCACGAGTCAACATGAGCGTAGCGGTGGACTGTCTCACCACGGTGTTTGACTGGTGTACTCCTCTACTTGCCAACATGAAGGAACAGCTTGCTTCTATCAGGAGGGGACAGACCAAGAACTTTGGGTATGGAACCATTTTATGCACTTTCTTCTTCGAGAAGGTTCCCGCACTCCGCCCCAGGGTAGCAGTTCCCATCAGTAGTCCACGTGATCCACGTATGGGCCGGTGGGCTGACTTGATGAAACGTCTGGGGGGTGGGGAAGTGCCCAGGAATGCATTCGACGACGACTTTTTTGCTTGGTGGGAGCAACAGATCATCGCCATAGACGACTATCCCTATGCCGGACTGGATTTCCGAGGAGATCCTGATCTAGTGTTACCACCAGATGCAGCATGGGGCGAGATCGGTAAGATTTTTTGATTTTTATGATTTTATGATTTTTAGGATTTTTCAAGTATAATGATGAACTTTGAAAAATATTTTTTGATGAGATTCAAATGACTAATATGATGATCATGTTCCAGACATTGGGCCTGTGTGACCAGATGGATTCCCACGGCATGGACGGTGTGGCCGAGGAGCCGAGGAGGCGTCTGCAGATGCGGAAAGGACCCTCAACAACGTCCAGCGACACTTGGCGAGATTGAGCTAACAAGTACCGATGGCCGAGATAGAGGACCTTCCTCCAGATATGCAGCGTCATGTGGTTGGGATGCCACGTGACTGGGTTCGCGTCTTTCGGCGCGTGGCCACTGCTATAGTTAGTTATTTAGCTGCTCATCCAGAGCCGAGGCATTAGATACGCCTGACATGATTATGGACATTTGAGTCCCAATTTTGTATATTTTTGGACACACATATGTACACTCGAGACGCTTTGCGATATATATATATATATATATATATACAGTTTGACTTTTTGATGCATGATTTTATGATGATGAATGATTGATATGCCAGTCTAATGCTTGATTAGCGATAGAATCAGCTAACCAATTTTGAGATCTTGGAATGTGCAAATAATTAATGTAAGTAAATGATGTTTGCAACAACCTCACCCTTAAATATTGGCAATATAATGATGGATCTCTAACCCGATAAATGTTATTTAACTGAGACACTATCAATTGAGAATCAAGATACACTACCAACGAGTCGATCCCATAAGAGATTGCCTCGGATAATAAATTGATAACAGCTGTATACTCGGCCATATTGTTTGAAGCAGGGCCGATACACACGCCTCTCGATGTCATCAACTGACCAGTTGGGTAATAAAGTACCCAAGCTGCGGAAGCAAGATTCCGAGTGTGCCGACTAGCACCATCGGCGAATCCAAAATAAACCAAATCATCCATCAACACCTGCCAAAGCAGACCAAAAAGTGCTGATGTCAGAAAACGCTCGATAAGATATGTACAAATATACATAAAATACAAAGAAGCCATTGCCTGGCCAAAGCTAAGCAAAGCACTTCCTGAGGTAGAGCCCGTCAGGGGGCTCCACCAACTGACTCCTAGGGATGTTTATAGGTACGATGATCGAACCAATCAATATACTCTCTTCGGCAAATAAATGTGTTGGAGCCAAAGGGACCGTACAAACATCACTAGTCGAACTGGAGGACCGAGATTCTACTTCATGCACAGGGGAATAAAAGTGTAACCGACGATGTAAATCTTCCAAAGGTCGATCTACGGCCGTCATTGCTTCGAATACCGCTTCATCCGATGGAAAAGCAATATCCGAGCAATCCAATGCAGTGGTGGAATCAAGGGTCCTAAAATGAGCCACATCACCATCTATTTCTTTCCCAAAGGAAATAGTAGAATGGTTATCTACAGAGTTGTCGATAGATTCACATCTAGGTTCTGCTGCAGACATAAGAGATTCTATTTCGCCCACCTTGTCGTCACCTGATGTGGTCACAGATGAAGCTAAGGTTCCAGGATTCGATGAATAAGGAGTTTGAACAACCTCTCTCCGTAAAGGATTCCTGGAGGATGAAATTGTATCTATACCAGCTGTAGGAGGGGGAAGATTAAACGTACCCATCAATGAAGAGTACATCCCGACTCCTAGACTCTCAATAGGCGGACGGGGGTTACCCACTAAAGGAATGGTAGAGTCAGAGTTTGCTTGAGGATCAGCTGGACAATAGTCCAATTGGTCAACCTTAACAATTTTCCCCTCATAAGGAAAGCAAATGACACGAAATAGAGTCGAAACAACGGCTTCCATCTCGTATACCTAGTTCCTTCCTAATAGGAGATTATAATCTAGGTTAGCGTCTATGACTTCTACTTCAATATTAACGACCTTTCCTCCAACACATATAGGAAAAGCCGGGATAATCCCGTACGGTCTATGAGAGTGACCATCAAATGATGTCAATAGGGTGGGCGAAGGAACAACCGTCGGTGATCCAATGGCCTTCCAGCATGACATAGACATGACACACGTGGAAGCTCCCTCATCTACAACCGTCCGAAAAATATTCGTTTTCTGGTAGGTAGACTTTATCTGGAAAGCCATGTGATGAGGAAGTCTCTTTTTGACATTACTCATATCAAAAGAGAGAGCTAAGGAATTACTTGGATCTACTGCCCCCATTGCCGATAGCAAGGCACTTCATTGAGTAGGACATGTCTGGAGAACCTCTAACGCGGACATAGCACATGGACTCTGAGCCAGATCCTCCACAATGGAGTAATTCTAGGCTGCCCTAATATTAGGGTTGATAGTCGTGCATTTAGCAGAACCTTTCGGCACCCGAGGTATAGTCTCAATAGAAGGTCGCTCAATATGAAGTGGGTTGTTAGTTTCGGGAACTAATTTACCCTTAGAATTTTCACCTTCACCATAATCGCGTGACCGTGTGGCCACATTAGCGTGAGCACCCATCATGAATACATTTGAAGACTTGTCCCCTTCCTGGTTGCCCCCTGTGGAGGTACCAGGGTTTGAATTCGCGCCAGCAAGAAGTTGCTGCCCTTGGGGAAACGGGTTAGTTAACACAGCTTGAGAACTAGAAGTTCCTTGCTGCCCTAACAAGCGCTGAGCGTCTTGAATCCTGGGGAAGAGATGAGTTAGATGGTCTCCATTGCACAATTTGCAAGGAAACTTGACTTTCTTTCTCGACTCATTTCCACCACCACCAGCGTTGTTGCCGGATTTATTTGCCTCGGGCTTCCCATCCGAGTTCTTCTTCTTGCCACGTCCTTTCTTTTTCCCATTGGAATTTTGATTTCCTTTGGGGTTATCGGATTGGACGACGTTAATGGAAGAATTTTGGGAGGCTTGAGGATTAGACATTGTGACTTGGTTGTTAGGAGCAGTTTGTAATGACAACTGCTGCAATTGATTCAACAAGTTCACTGTAGTCGAGTCTACTGACCTCACGATACCATCCGCGTGTGGACCTGGCTTTGGCTTAGCTAAATCAACCTTAGATCCAGGAGCATCTGGAAAGTACTTTTGGAGGATCCCAGACTGAGAGTAGATCAGTTCTAACTGCTGGGCCCTGAAAATGGCTTGCTCCTCAGAATAGACCCCAGACATGGAGACATCCTTGGAGATCTCGGTTGCAAAGACTTCAAAAACCACTCTAGACGGTACTCCGGAGGGATTTCAGCTTTAATGAGCCTTTTTCTCCGTCTCCATTCCTGTATGTGATCAGAAATGTGGGTTGCCTTATCCTGACGAAAGGTAGCCAGAAGTTCAGTTCCGGCATCATAGCGGACAGGCAACTGGAAGTGATTCAATAAGATATTGGCTAAGTCTGCGAACGATGTAAAGCTGCCCCCTGGCAACTCTATATACCATTTAGCCGCATTACCAGTCAAGGTGCGCTGAAAGAGTCTCAACCTAATGGAATCTTCGATGAGGGAGTTAGATGAGCACCACAAATGGAATGTGGTTACATGATCGCCCGGATCTTCACCACTCTTCCCTTCGAATTTTGGGATGTCCAAAGGGAGTTTGGTTGGGCCCGGAGGCCAGGCTGGATTGTATCTGATAGGGTCATTCGTTAGCTTAGTGAGATCTGGCAAGTTTAACGTTGCCAGAAACGGAAGCCTAGGAGGACCTAGGGGATTCCACCCAGACTGGGCAGAACTCCCAAAGTTCTGAAAAGATTGTCCTGGGATTTGAGAGGCACCAGGCTGCCCCAAGTGACCAGTAGAACCGGCTGAACCAAAAGGCAAGCCTTGTGGTCCAGCAAAATTCGGAGTTTGACCAACTCCTGCCGTATAACCTCCATAGCCTGCAAAGTTTCCTCCTAAAGAATGGTAAGGGGTTGATAACCCCTGATATGGGTTCCAAGCCGAAGTGAGGGGAGGAATACTTTGAAACATGCTAACCGTGGAATACGGCCTACTTCCTTGTTGGCCGATAAATGGATTCGCAGTTCCTGCGCTACTAACCCCAGGGTTATTCCAACCTTGGAAAGGATTGCTGCTTTGTCCTATTGAAGAAAAAGGCATGGATCCTACCGTTGGGTTGGAATGTGGGATATGACCACTTCCAAAAGGAAAACCCTGGAATGAAGCCGATCCGCCCATCATGGACGTAGCGGCAGTGAACGGAACCGATGGAATACCCTGTGATTGGGTGCCAAAAAGGAAGGAACCAGTACTAAAAGCATTGGTTTGGGCATTTCCACTCGTGGACGGAATGGAGGTAGACCCTACCAAAAATGTGCTAGCAAACGATCCGAACAAGGAAGCGGAGGGGATGGAAATGGTTCCTCCCCCTTGCACCGATGTTGGGGTTTGCATAGTCGCAGCACTCGTAGAAGCCATGCTTCCAGTAGTGATCATAAAAGGTAAGCGCGTAGCGTAACCTGGACTCGCTGGTCTATGAGATGGAGTCCCAACGTATTGCAATATGTCTGGACAACTAGATGGTAGTGGAGAATTTGGAATCACTAATGATTCTGAAAGTTCTTCTACCTCTACGTTATTCTCCACTTGAAAGCGAACTCGAGAAAGGACTGGAGTGTCCCTCTCTTGTTCAGAAGTGCTAGGCCTTGCTTGGCCGCTAATATCCCCGAGAGGAGGATCAATCCCCGATGCGTCAACCGGCGTGGGACGGACCCCACCGGTAGTATCTCCTCTGCGCCTTCTAGGAGAAGGCTCTAAACTAGGTGGCGAGAGACCACGAAGTCTTCGAGACCGTCTTGGAGACCGGTCAGCCACTTTGAATTTTTGTTATGATCTAACTAAAGACTCAAAAAATTAAAAGCTAAGCCGACTAGGAGCACAGAGCACACACTATAAAGTTCCTAAAGATACAGCCAGTCAAACAACTTTCAAGTATTTCCGCTCCGGGTGATTGAGACCGGACACCAAAATACGAGAAAGTGAATCAAAGGGCCTTCCGAAGATAGTCTGGGATGATGAGGGCCCAGTCCTATCAGCGAAGGTATCAGAGGAAGTTACGCTGACCTCCTAACAACAGCCTGCGCCGGTGCAAGCCCCCAAGCTTCGCAAGGGTGCCCTCCGGAAGTACTGTCGAGAGTGATACAATGTCGACCTCAGGTGCCACGGGATTCCCCTCCGCAGCCACCTATGCAGATCCCTAGGAGAGGAAACTATGGGTACCAACTCGTCGCAGAAGCCAGGCGGAACAGTCATGAGGTAAGTTCGGACAAGTAGGAGAGGGGGTATCTCTCTTCCCTGTCTTCACAGACCCTCGTGCTTAACTCCCAGATCCGGAGCTTTCCTGGTCTTCCTAACGCTATTGGATTTACTCTCTTTAATCAGACTCTTATGTTTGACGTTTTATGTGGCCTTGGAGAGTTAACTCTCCACTCGCCTAATCCAAGGCCCTAAAATCCTAAACTTGTTGGTGTAATAACTAAAACAAAAAGTTCTAGTGGATTTTAATTAAGCGCTTGATTTTAATAGGCTGTTCTTTAAGTCAAAGGTAATGGAGGTGAAACTTGTGGTGTTTTATGGACGCAAAAGAAATTAATAAAACTTAGCTACATGCACATGCACTTTTTGTTTTCGATGAAGAGCAATTTCTATGAGGTTCAGAGACACTTGTAATATAAACAAATTTTCTTTTTCTTTTCAGACTCCACACTCACAAAAACTAACGAAACTAAATATGCCTAAAAAGAGATGCAAATCTTACCCTAATGCAAGAACTAAATGTGGATGCAAGATTCAAAGACTACTCTAAAAACAAAGAAGGAAAGTTGCTGCTTTACCAAATTTTGTCTTGCCACTAAAATGCTTAGATAGAAGATGATTTGTTACTAATCATTTCATCCAAACAATAAAAACAAGTTTTAAGATAAAAAACAAAGCACTTTCACTTCGCAAAAAAGGAAATCAAATGAGAAGCAAGTTTAAGAAAGCGAAACTCAAAAACTTTCAAAAGATTTTCTTTCAATCAAACCAAAAAGTCTTTTTCAAAGGAAAGCTCTCAAAAATACTGACACTAATGATTTATAAACAAGCCACCAAACACTTTTGTGAATTGACACCTTTCAAATGATGAAAACTCAACAAAAATAAAATGTGTTCGAAATCGCTTTTGACAATCAAAAGCAGCAATGAAAGTCCAAAATATCAAAAGACAAGTTTCAAGAAACTGGTAACAAACAAATTTCCCGAAACAAAGGAGCAAATGGTCATAAAAATGATTTCATTAAGCAAACAAAAATGTCATGAAAACAAAATGGACACAAAGATTGAAGACAATCTTCCCACTCTGCCGAAACAGAGCAATCAAGATTCTTAAACAGAAATCTTGTGTGTCAAAAATCAATGACGCTTGCAATCAACGAAAAACAAGACTAGCACTCCTTATAACTAGAGAGAGTTCGAAACAAGATGCCCCCTGTTAAACAGAGAACTGTCACTGGGAATTGACTGTTTTAAACTGACCCAAACCACCAGACAGACATTCAGCAAAAAGCAAAATTATAAATCTTGAAAATTATGTGATATACGCGCCTACAATTATTTGCAGAATGCGTGTATACGCGACTGTAACTAAGGAAACCTGCGTATACGCGGGTTTACTTAGTGCAACTTGCGTATATACGCTTCTGTAATCCAGAAAAAGTGCGTATCTGAAGTCTTTCAAGAAAAATAAAAAAACATAGACTGAAAAACTGGAAAAGCTTGGAGTTCAAGAAAATATCAGACAGTCAGAACCAACAAACAGAGGGGCTGAGCCTTGATTGGCTTGAGGACTACCCAAACTAGGAACAACAAGAGTGTTGTCCCCAGTGGAGTCGCCAATTCTGGTTGAAGGGAAAGTACCCCTAGGGTCCTTTGGGGTAAGACTCTACCAGACTAAAAACTGCTTATTCAAAGAAACACACACACAGCCATCATTTTTACTTTTAAGCAAATTCTAATGTTTAGGGTACATACCTAAGGTCCTACGTTCGAGAAGACCGTTAGGGTGCAAACCCTTCTTGGAGTTCCCTTCTTCTTTCTTTGACCTGCAAGACAAACAAATCAAAGAACACAATAGTACATGTATAGAAACTTATATATAAATCATCTTTATGCTATAAAGTTAGTTATAAAAAATCTTTAAGTAACCACTTTCATAAGAATTCAACACAAGAATCTCATAAGCATAAAGAAAGATTATTCGGGAACAAAGACGTGTTTCTTTATATATAAAGGCAAATAAAGTACATATATCGGAAAGATATCACCTGAACACCTTCAGCAGGCTCCAAGCAAGCTTCCTCCCGGATTCGTTCCAGCCTCAAGCCTCCAACAAGAGCTCCTTCCAAGTCTTACTCAATGATGATATCAAGGATGAATGATCACCAATACACATGGAAACAAGGGTTTCCTATGCAAGATGGGGGAAGTGCAGAAAGCACCAAGGACTTCAGACCTGGTCTAAGGGAAAAATCTCAGCTTAATAATCTTGCTCTCCTTTCTCTCCCCCTTGGCCTTCCCTTTGATGTCTTTTTATACCCTCTCCAAAGTAGTTTTTTAGTTAGGAGTTGGTTGGGAACAGTTGGGCCACGGGCACTAACAGGTGATCCAGCAGGTAAACCCGCGATCACCTCCCGAAAAAGAGGAATTTATTATTTTTTTAAGTGTTTTAATAAATACACGCGGGTTGGGTATGACAGACCCGCGTGTACACGCGTTTAACTCAGGGCAATGTCACGTATAGGGAATAAAACACTGTTTTTTAAATTTTTGGACCAGGTCTGGAAGGAGGGGTTGCCCTAGGCCATGAGTGCAGCATCACAAACCATAAGAGTGAGATTTGGAGCTATAACACTAGTGACAATGGGATGATCAAGATTTTCAGAAGGATAATTTTCAACATACAAGCCATTCATTCTAGTGGAGGAGATATAGAGAATCCTTTAGTAAGGACCTTTCCAAGATCAATTTGGAGGAAAATCCATTTTCAATGCTTAAACATAGTTCTAGATTCAAACAAGAGTAGTCATTTTTCAAAACAATTATTAATTTCCAAGAAATTGGAGCCAAGCTGACATGTTGACCATTTATTCTTCTACTGGACAAGGAATCATTTATGAAAAGTCCTTGGCCCTTTGATCCAGTATTTGATGTAAATCTCTTGATTAGAAATGTAATAGGAGATGCAATTTATATTAAGGAAAAGGGAAAAGTAGAGGGCTAGTTAATAATTATCTCTAAAAAACTATCAATATAATCCTAACATATTTGAAATGGAAAAAGGATAACTCCATGGTTATTTTTTGCTTTAGAAACTTTGCTAATTTCCATGATTGAAGCATGTATTCATGCCTTGAAAGAAGCTCACAAATTCTTTTGATATTGGTTGAAGCAAAGAAAATGTTCAAAGTTACACTCACATAGAGGTATGGAAAAAACGTATATGGAGCTTGTTGTCCCAAACTCCAAATAAAGAATGGAGAAAAGGTGAAAAAACCAAGTCAAAAGGTATGTGTAACTTTTGTCATGCAGAGGTAGGTGTTAACTCCACACTCTACAATGAAAGCTTTGCAACGCAAGTGACACAAAGGTTTGCATGTAGAACTTTGGATTAAAAGGAGTGGAGCTTGATGCTACATGTCAACTATTACCTCACTTTCTGTATGAGTTACAGGAGATAAAAATAATGAGATATGGGAGATACAAAGTAGATACTATTGTTATTCAAATTTAATAAAAAATATTACTATGTCTTCCTTGAGATAAAAGAAACATCTTCCATAAAAAAATTTCTCCATAGACTTGATTTAAAATGAATCTCTTCCGTTCACGCGCCCAACCACAAATAGAAACGATCCTGATGCGCCAATTTCAGTTTAGAAAATTCACAATTAGTTTCAATTCTAAAATCTCCTATTTTTAGTTCAGATTTCAGTTACAAGCAGTGAAATATGACTCGCCGATCAATCGCAATTAATCACAAGTCGGAATCTGCTCACTCTCCAAATGATCTGATATAAATATTTGCGACTCAAACTTACATTGACAAAGTTTAACTCATGGTCAATGAAATTTTGACTTGAGACTTGCTGATTAAAGAAGATTCCTATGATTGATCCCAATTTATTTGATTTTCAGCCTTGACTCGACAAGCACGATTTTTCAAGTTTAGGTATGTCGCATTGCTAAAAACTAAACATCATTCGTTCCAAAATTTATTTCTAATTTCTAAGGCCCAAAACTCATACGTCAAGAGCTTCAGTAATCAATCACTACTCACTATTACACAGTCTAGACTCAATATCGTGGACTCGCCAAGGTGAGCTTAACTCCACACTCCATATCGGGCAGTCACCAATGTGTGCTCTATCCATACTCCATATCGACCCTTGGGTAGTCGCGAGTCACCTTTAGCGTGTGTTACTTTTAGGATTAGCCACTTCACTATTCCACAATCGAGGTACATTGGCACTTGGCTTAAATAATAGGTATATTAGTATATTGAAGTTTCAATGTCATTTTAAATGGCAAGTTTCAAGTTTCACTGTTAAGCAATTGAATGTTTGGCGTATTCCTTTGGTTATGACTTTTCAACCCTATAAATGGGTCTTAAATAGATTTTTAAAATGCACTAAGAAATGGTTTCATACCAACCATCGACCAAGTCATCAAGCATTCCTTCCTTGGTCGATGTCTTGCCAACTTCAAAGGATTTAAACATGCATTACTTTGGGTATTTTTGTTCTTCCAGAATCTGTTATTGATGTATTGGTTCAGTTTTCTTATGCTAAACGAACTTGAAAATTCAAGATTACAATGCAATATATGTTGATAATATTTCCTTTAGGTAGCATTTCCTCATATATACCTAATTGTGTTTCAAGGTCATAATGATATATTAGGTCGAAATGTGCTTGTGTTGCTGGAAAAACTCCTCTTTGATCCTTAACAAAACCTCATATCCTTTAAAACCAACCCTGTTTTTTGCGAAGTTATATATGGAATTTTTAATTTTAATTTTTTATTGTATTTCACAAGAGCCAAATTAAATAGAAGGCACAACTCCAAATATAAACAGAAGCTGCAAATTAAACACAATTCCAAAACAACAACAATGCTGAGGGAGAAGGAATTTGCTTGCGCTTATTGTGACAAGATTCTTGGAGACCCTAAGCTCCTTTGTAAATTTTGAAAAGTGAAATGTAGTGGAGGAATTTATAGATTCAAGTACCACCTTGCACAAATACCCGACCGTGATATAGGTCTCTACAAAAACGTTGACGAAAATATCAAACACCAAGCAACCTTGGCCATTGATATGTTGAGTCAGCATAATGCAAAGAAAGAAAAGAAAAATAAGAAATAGGAACTCCTGGAGTTGACATTTTTTCTTCCACTACCCCATTGTCATCTCCCTCTCTTGAATCCTCAATGTAGTTCCCATGTTTCCCACACATGCCTCCAAGTCCAAGTCAAACTCAAGGCCAAATGAATCCTCCTGCATTCAACATTGAAGGTGGAAACATAAACACCTTTTTCTCTCCCAACACAAAACTCGGTTCCCAACCCACCTTAGATACCACTGGTTGGAAAACAAATCCATAGTCAGTCAAGGAAGGCCATTGCTAACTTTTGGTACTATTTTGACATACTTTTCCACTGTGCCATAAGTCCTTATTGGCAAGCTATGATTGATGCAGTTGATGTTGCAGGTCCAGGGTTCAAATCTCCTTCATTAGAGATCATTAGGAAAAATTTTCTATTAGAAAGTGTTGAAGATGCCATGCTTGTGCTATCCGAGTTTCGTTCATCATGGATAGATATAGGGTGCACAATCATGAGTGATGGATGGACAGATAAGAGGAATAAAACTTTAATAAATCTCCTTGTATCTTGTCTAGTAGGTACAATGTTTATCAAATCAGTGGATGCCTCAGACAAGGTTAAGACTGCACAACTTATTTGTGAAATGATGGAGGAAGTCGTTCAAGAAGTGGGAGAAGAACATGTTCTACAAATTGTCACCGACAATGCAACAAATTATATGGCTACTAGTAGACCTTTTTAGATTAGCCACCCACTATTTTTTGGACCTATTGTGTTGCCCATTGTATAGATTTAATGCTTGAGGACATTGGTAAGCTTCATTGGATACATGAGGTTGTGGACAAGGAAAAATCCATAACCAAATACCTATACAACCACATTATTATCCTAAACACCATGAGAAAATACACTGAAGGTAAAGAAATTGTTTGACCTGTAGTGACTAGATTTGTAACAAATTTCATATCTTTGCAATTTTTGGTTCAGCAAAAGATAAATATGAAGAGGATCTCCTTGGGACCTGAGAGGATGGCATCTAAACATTCTAAGACCATTGAAGGCATTGAAGTTGTTGCACTCGTGTTTAATGAAAGTTTCTGGAAAGATGTTGAAGAGATTATTGCTGTGATGGAGTCCCTTCTTTGAGTTCTCAGGTACTTCAAGTCTTCTAACTTTTTCATGTTTTAAATTTCATTTCAAGGTTATTTTTATTTTCAATGTTGCATATTAATTTAAATTTGAAAGCTTGAACTTTCAGGATGGTTGATGGTGACAAACCTGCAATGGGTTACATTTATGAGGTGATGGATATTGCAAAGGAGGCCATCAAAAGAAGATATAGGTATGAGGAGGCAAAGTATATGCCTCTTTGGGACATTCTTGATGCACATTGGGATAGGGAATTGCATTCTCCCTTACATGCTGCTAGGTACTTCTTAAACCCATAGTATTTTTATGATACGAGAAAATTTAATGAGGATGGGCAGGTTCACAGAGGACTTATGACATGCATGGAAAGGTGCTTCCTTAATCCAAAATTTCAAAGTTGTGTCTTTTCCCAACTATAGGATTATAGAGCACCACCTAAATTATTTTCCTATACCATTGTTATACAAGAAAGGTCTAAGGTGTTGCTAGGTACCCTTTAAGGCTTGAAGGCTTTATTAGTTCATTAAATTTGTTTAAACTTTATTTTGTATGTTAAATGTCTTATTAAATTTTGTTTTCTTTTTAATTTTTTACTATTTAGTATTTAGTATGTCTACTCATGAACCCTTTCCACTTGCTAGGTAATTGGTGACAAAACTTTTGTATTGATGCACCAAATTTGAAGAGATTTTCCATTCGAATATTAAACCAAGTATGCAGTGCTTCAGGTTGTTAGTGCAACTAGAGAATGTTTGAGAAAATACATAATTTCTAAGAAGCGCAACCGGTTGACACAAAAGCACTTAAATGACCTTGTATTTTTCCATTACAATATACAACTTCGCAACAAGAAAATACTAGGTGAGAGCTTGAATTTGAAGGTTACATAATCTGATTTGGAATTTAAAGTTTAAACTTTAAAGTTCAAAGTCAAACTTAAATTCACATTTCCATGTCTCATGATAATGGTAGGTTTGGATCATTCACCAATAGACCTTGAAGAGATAGATTTGCAAACTACAAATGCAGCAGATTGGGTCCAATTAGAGGAGGCTCCTCTTTTAGGCCTACATGACTTGAAGAACTTTGAGAGTCAAGCAAGTGGAGGAGTGGGAGGAATCGCTTCTAGTTCTCACTCTTAAGAGTCTTAGACTCTTAATTACTGATTTTTTCTAATTAGTGTGTAGTTGTTTGTAAACTTTTAGAAGCAGTTGCTTCTAGTTCTATGTAGTCACTAGTTAGGAGTCATGACTCAGTACTTTGGATCATGTTTGGACCCATAACATATATGAGATGCTTATTCGTTCATGATATTTTGGACATCTATTGATATTATGAATTATTGGACATGGCTTTACTGAATATCAATGAAAAATGTTTTTTTTTTTAATTCAATATATGTGTATATTTTTATTTATTGAATTCACTGATTTTTTCCTGATTTTTTTTCCGATTTTTCCCCAATCTGATTAAAACTCTTAGCTCTTTTGCCTCACTGATTTATTGTCTATTCCGAGTCTAGTAACATTGGTTACAAGTTTCATTCTTCACTTATGAGTGCTAAGGTGTGCTAGAGAGTGCCAATGCATGCTAAGGAGTGTTAGGGAGTACTAGGACAACACAAGGGAGCACTAGGTCAAAATGCATGGAAGTGAATGAATATGAGGGTGTGTTGGGGAGTGTCAATCAGTGCTAGTTGTCATGCCAAGGAGGGAGTGACAAGGTATGCTAAGAATGGGTAAGGAATGCCAGGGAATATCAGGGAATGTGAAGAAGTGCTAGAGTGTGCTAACATATGCCAAATAGTGCCAAGGGATTTTATGTGCTAGGACATGCTAGGATGTGTAGGGTGCCAGAGTATGCCAATATGCATCAAGGAGTTTCAAGGCAACAAAAGGAATAACCAACCTAAAATGGAAGGAAATGAACACATAAGAGGGTCAATAAGTCAAGACTTTATCTTTTTTGAAAGGGGCATGCTAGGAACACTAATAGTATGTTCCAATACATGCCAAGTGCCAATGTGTGCCAAGTGCTAATTTTTGTCAATGCAATATTATGCCAAGGAGTTTCAAGGCATGCTAGGGACTACAGTGAATGCCAACACATGATAGGCGAGTGCTATGCTATGATATGGCATGCCACCATGTGCTTTGGCATCCTACTCATAGCAATATGTTCTAGGTACAAAGATGTTCCAAGACATGCGAGGTGCCAAGGAATGTTAGTGTATTGTTCCAAAGCATGTTAATGTGTGCCATGAGTGTTGAGGAGTGCTAGGTCTCTCTCATTAATAGAATTGATAGAGCTTGATTATGTATTAAATAATATAGTTCCTACACATACTAGTAGAACTTTATTTAAAGGAAATTTTCTAAATAATAAACCTAATAGAGATTAATCATGTGTTGACTCATATGAAGACTATATTCTTATGACTTGAGGGAAATGATACACACTAATTACTTCTTAAAAAATTGACTGGCTATTATAACCACTATGAACTTGGACACATAATGAAAAATACTCCACAACAATGGTCTTAAATCATTATATTTTGACAAAAAGTATAGTAACAGCTACATAGCGTCATCAAAAACTCATTGGAATGATCAATGATGATGAAGATTTTTTGACCGTCACTAAAAGTAACTAAAAAGAGCATTCTTGAGGGTCAATAAAAGATCATCACTCGAAGTGTCACCAAAGAGAGAATTAGTGATGGGCCTTTAACAACCCTCACCAAAAGTGTCACCAAAGAGAGAATTAGTGATGGGCAATTAACGACCCTCACCAAAAGTGTCATTGAAAATGGCTTTGGTGATAAACCTTAAAGGACCGTCACTATATACACTTACAACAATGATTTTTTAAAGACCGTCACCATATGCGACATTGGTGATGGACCTTAAAGGTCCGTCACATGCATGAAGCATCATCAAAAACTCATTGGAATGATAAATGATAACAAACAATTATTGACCATCACCATGAGTATCCAAAAACATCATTGGTGATGGTTAATAAAATATCGTCACTAGAAGTGTCACCAAAAAGAGAATTAGTGATGGGCCTTTAACGACCCTCACCAAAAGTGTCACCAAAGAGATAATTAGTGACGGGCCTTTAACGACCCTCACCAAAAGTGTCATTGAAAATGGCTTTGGTGACAAACCGTAAAGGAACATCATTATATACACTTACAACAACGCTTTTTAAAGATCGTCACCATATGCGACATTGGTGACGGACCTTAAAGGTCCATCACAAGCATGACCCTCACCAATGACCCTTTTTCTTGTAGTATGAGAAGAAACAGAGGAATATTTTGCACTTAGAATGCACTAAGACTTGACACTTCGCTCCTTTTGGCACCTAGTGTTAGTGTGTCTAGTATGCCCCTATTGGAAAAGGTAAATTGATGACTTATTAACCCTCTTATGTGTTCATTTCCATGTATTTTAACTTGTTTCTCCATTTTGTTGCATTGACAGTCCCTAGCATGCATTGTGACACCCTTGCACATCTTGGTATGCCTTAGCACTTGGCACATATTAGGATGTTTGAAATGCCTTCATACTATCTGTCACATGTTAGCATGCCCTAACATTCCCTAGCACGCCTTGGAACTCATGCTCTCACAGCTAGCTAGCCTCACATTTTTTCACAACTTGGGAACCCAATCAACTCCTTGGCTACTATAGTTCTTATGATATTGGCCTGCTTCAGCCGCAACAATTTGACCAATTACACCTACTCTAAGCAGAGTGTGCCTTGTTCACCTACGAACTGCCTATAACTCATCTTAGGCCACACATGTCCAAGATCAAATTCTCCCACTTAACTAGTTATGAAGACAAGGTTAACATCTAGCCATGGCCATAAAACAACTAAGAAACATTAATGACTTTAGGCTTCTGTGATCCATTTCAATTTTGAGAAGGATCTTCGGTGAAAATCACATAGAGATATTTTTGTCGACGTTTTTCGAACCAACTAGTGTGGTTCATCGTCAGGACAAGTTGAATGAGTAGATCTTGTTATGCATTATAAATAGATTGGGCAGAATATCCAATGACCAAATTTCCAGATCAAGTAACAGCTAAAATGATAACAACTAGATTTTACTAGGAAACAGCTAGTTTGACTATGAAGGGTATAAACATAATTTATTCAAATAAGTTAATTCGGTTATTAATTTTCTTATTAAAATATACATAAATGGACAATTTTATAATTATAAATATATATTAGAATAAGCGAGTTAATATACTATAATCATAAAATAATTAAAATAATAGAGAATAGTTAATTATATTTTAAATAAAATATAAGTTAAAGGGACATTTAAATCTTAATTTAAATTAAGTAAATAAATAAATAAATTGATTAGTTATCAAAGATGTTATATAAATATTAGTTAGTTGTAGAAGTTAAAAATAGAATAATCTATAAATAGTTAATTCTAATTTTAAAATATAAGCTAAAAGGACATATATTTATAAATATATATTAAAATAAATAGATTAGTTTCATATTCATAGTCAAAGAGTATCTCGATATAAAAATATTAGAGAATTACAATATTAATTAATAGTTTATTAAGGGTAAAAAATAGTATATTAGTTTTAAATTAATTATATAAAAAGAAAAAGAAAAAGAACAAGAAATAAACTAAACTAAAATAAAATAAAATATTAATTTTAATTAAATAGTCAAAGAGTTTAAATGTATAAATATTAGAGAATTCAAGTATTAGAAATTTTTTTAATATATATATATATATATATATATATATATATATATATAGTCAAAGGGCTTAAATATATAAATACTATAGAATTCAAGTATTAGAAAAAAATTATCATATTTAAAAAATAAAAATAAAAATAAATAAATAAATAAATTACTTAAGGGAGAAAATGACTAGGAGGAGAGGGTTGGGATCCAACAACTACTGATCTTCCAGCCATCCTCTCTATTGAGATTGTTCGGCCTTTTTTCAATCTCAAGGGCTTCCCTAAATTTCTGATGATGGAAATGCGACACTCTAGCAATCACACTAGCTTCTTCGATGCAGACATGATGATTGGTTTTCTCCACATGCTCTGCTAAAGCGCAAGACTTGGTTCTCATATTCTTGAGGTCAGCTGTGTCCTCACTAATCCTTTGGTTAATGGAGCGACCACTCTCACCAATATAGGCCGAACAATCTCAATAGAGAGGATGGCTGGAAGATCAGTGGTTGTTGGGTCCCGGCCCTCTCCTCCTAATCGTTTTCTCCCTTAAGTATATATATATATATATATATATATATATATATATATATATATATAGTTTTTTAAAATATGGAAATTTTTTTCTAATACTTGAATTCTCTAGTATTTATATATTTAAACTCTTTGACTATTAAATTAAAATTAATATTATTATTAATATTATTATTTTTTTTAAATACTGTAATTTTTTTTTAATACTTGAATTCTCTAATATTTATACATTTAAATTCTTCGAATATTTAAGTAAAATTAATATTTTATTTTATTTTATTTCTTCTTCTTTTTTCTTTTATAATTAATTTAAAACTAATATACTAGTTTTTACCCTTAATAAACTATTAATTAATATTGTAATTCTCTAATATTTTTATATCGAGATAACCTTTGACTATGAATATGAAACTAATCTATTTATTTTAATATATATTTATAAATATATGTCCTTTTAGCTTATATTTTAAAATTAGAATTAACTATTTATATATTATTCTATTTTAAGTTATACAACTAGCTAATATTTATATAACATCTTTGATAACTAATCAATTTATTTATTTATTTACTTAATTTGAATTAAGATTTAAATGTCCCTTTAACTTATATTTTATTTTAAATATAATTAACTATTCTCTATTATTTTAATTATTTTGTGATTATAGTATATTAACTCACTTATTCTAATATATATTTATAATTATAAAATTGTCCATTTATGTTTATTTTAATAAGAAAATTAATAACCGAATTAACTTATTTGAATAAATTATGTTTATACCCTTCATAGTCAAACTAGTCGTTTCCTAGTCAAATCTAGCTGTTATCATTTTAGTCGTTACCTGATCTGGAAATTTGGTCATTGGATATTCTGTCCAATCTATTTATAATGCACAACAAGATATACTCATTCAACTTTTCCTAACGATGAACCACACTGGTTAGTTCGAAACGTGTCAACAAAAATATCTCTATGTGATTTTCGCCGAAGATTCTTCTCAAAGCTAAGAAACATATCTTACATAGGAAATATTTCACATGTATGTCAATTTGATATAAACAATATATAATTAACTTAGAGTTTTCAAGAACCACAACATGCACAAGACACACAAGATATAACCTGACACAACTCGAGTGACCCAAAACTTATACACAACAATGTACAATATGTAATTATCTAGAATATTTTAAAACATGAGCATGCGGCCAAAGTGTGCCAAATCTCATATAAAAATAATAGCTAAAGGAAAAATATTGTTGTGCCCAATACAAAGTCTCCCTTTGCCTAAAATTTTTATGTGAATCCCATTATGACAACTGTAGGTTTTCCTCATGCAAATCCTATTCCAAACTTATCCTAACACACTTCATCCTTGGCACACTTGAATTCACTGACACTCCCTGACACACACTCTTATTCAATCTTTTCCATGCATTATGACCTAGTTCTCCCTTGTCATGCCCCGACAATCCCTAACACTCCTCAACATGAATTGACATTTTCCTGCATCTGTTAGCATGTCGTGACCCTCCCTAGCTATCATGCCTTCACAACTACCCTTACTTAATATGCAACTTGGGAACCCAACCAAGTCCTTGCTTGAATACAAGAGCTTGACTAAGTTATGGTTATTGCAACTAGACTATGCTGTTGAATTTTGTAGCTTTGGAGGTACTCCACAAGCCCAGTGAGATGGGTTTGTGTGAGTTTGGTCACAAAAGGATTTCTGGGCAAAGAACCCAAGTGAAGGGGTTTTGGACACAAGATGGGGTTTAAAGCTAAAAGAAAATGAAAAAGGAAAATTAATATTTCCTAAGGTGTAAGTGGATAAAACTCATAAGTTATAGAGGGCTCCTAATAGGCATAGGAAAAGCTATTTAAGGAGGCCTTAGGAGGAAAGGAAGGAAATTGAGAGAAAAGGATATCATTTGATCAAGGAGGCCAGAAGATATGTAATCCTTAAGTAGGCCGAGTTAGAGGGCTGAGTAAGGGTTGCTAGATGGAGGCCATGATCATCCACCAAGAGTGATATCATCATGTGAGGGTTCACAAGAATGTGTCATACCTTAATAGGTTCGAAATAGGAAGTAGGATGGCATATTTTTGGTTCTCTTCTTGCCGATCGAGTTCAAGAGAGGTTGCTCATGAAAATCTGGGCATGTGATTCTTGTGGTGTCTCTATGTGAAGGCTGCATCAAATTATGAAGTAACATAAAGGGTTGAGACCCTGTCTTGTGGTGGTTAGTAGGCTACAAGGTCTGTGATAAATACCAACACAAATGGAGGAGGGCTTGCACTAGAATTTAGGCCCAGAACAGAAGTAGTCACATGCATATCTTGACTGAGGTAACCTAGTTTGAGGGTCGTAGAGATCTAAAGTTCATGTCAAGATTCAGTGAAAGAAATTCATAGAATCTATGGATCCATATGAGCTAGGCCAAGTCTCTTATGGAGGCAAGATTTTTTGTGTTTTCTATGGGTGGATAAGGTTTGTTCTAAGGAAACTACAACATAAGTATAATGCCCTATTTAGGGTGGTTTCCTAGCATGTTTATTCCATACAGTATGCAGAAGAAATGTGCCATATGAAGAATGGATTGACATGAAGAGGAGTTTCTTTTGGTGGATTGTCCATAGAGTTTTGGAAGAATATATGAAGTAACATATAAACAATAAGTCAATGGGTTTTTAGTGGCTGATTTGTGACCCTAGTTCAATCATCTACAAATTATTAGAAGGATGATAAGAGGAGTAGTTAAAATATGTTCATAGATTGGAAAACAAAGAAATTACTACACAAGAACAATGATTTTGAGAGGACGCAAATCATTGTGAGGTGGTAGATTTGAATATCCCTAGATGAGGGTAGTGTTGTGCTCCCTAGATCAGTAAAATAATTTACTGTGGTTGGGAAAATTGATGGAATTCACAGTATAGTTGGAGGGTTATTAGGTGACTTTCAAAGAAGATCTCTAAGTCCTATACTTGTGAAGGACAACAAGAGTGGTATAATGGAAAGTGTATTGGGCCTAAGGATGTGCATACTTGGAAGGACTAAAGTGGGAGTAAAGTGGGCTAGCAAACTAGCCTTAGTTCATGGTATTGCAAAGGATTGATTCAGTGAGAAGAAGGGCACCCTTCATAGACCTAGACTTGTCATCTTGGAGCAGTAGTATGGAAAAGGTGGGAATAATAAAGATATGTTCAGAAATGGAGTTGTGAACAGTTGATCGAGAGCCCTAAGTGTTGCATACCTTGAAGGACAAAGGAGGAAACTAGAGGGAAAAATTTTCTGAGCCGATTTCAGTAATCTGAAGGAGTTGAGCTCATTGATATAGGAATATTGAGGAGTTCTAGAATGGGAGGCAAGAGAACCTACCAGATGTGTTCAGGACATGTGGACTTAAAGGGTTATGTGTGGCCACCATCAATAAGTAGGTCAATTGTTTTCTTGTTAATGATAGATTGGTTGTCAAAGTGCTAACACAAAACCCTAGTTGTATTCCTTGTATCATTGTGATTGTAAAGGGCCATAATCGTTGGTATGGGAGCTCTAGCCTGTTGTATTACAGTTTTTAATATAATGAAGAAGGGTTTGAAAAAGTTAAAAATTTTCATGTGCACTAGTTTTATTCCCCGAGGTGTGTAGATTTCGTTCTAAATTAAAGTAAATGTGTTGTGGCACTTGAGTTTGCTTGCATAAAATACTCTAATAAAAAACCCACATTATCATGTGTTGTGGAAATTCAACATATGCTTTGCTCACCTAAGAACTACCTATAACTCATCTTAGGCTACTCATGTCCAATCTCAACTCACACCACTTAACAAGTTACCAATACAAGGCTCAAATCCAAATGTGGCAGTAAAACAACTAAGCAGCGTAATTTACACCTTGACATGCCATATCACCTGGCACGTATTAGAATGCCTTGGAACTATGTGGCACATGTTAGCAACCCCTACATTTCTTGGCATGTTTTGGCACTCCCTAGCACACACTACCACTCCCTGAATTTCCCTGACACTTTAGCATGCCTTGGAATTTCCTAGCATATAACCTTGTCACTCCCTCTTTAGCACACCTAAAACTCACTAGCAATCCCTATCATACTCTCTTATTCATTCATTTCCATGCATGTTTAACTACTTCTCCCTTGTGTTTCCATTGCACTCCCTAACACTCCTTGTTGTGCATTGACCCACCCTAGCACTTGGCACATCTTGGTATGTCACCCTAACACTATAGAATTCCTTGGAACTATCAAGCATACCTTTTCACTCCCTCGTTAGCACACTTACAATTTGCTAACACTCCTTGTCACAAATCTTATTCATTCATTTCCATTCATTTGAAACTAGTGCTCCCTTTTCTTTCCCTGGCTCTCCCAAACACTCCCTAACATTCATTGTCACACCTTGGCACCTGGCACATCTTGGCATGTTTCCTAACCTCTAGCATACATTAGCATTGCCTAACATACCTTGTCACTCTCTTCGTAGAACACCCAAAACTCACTGACATTTCATATCACAAACTCTTATTCATTCATTTCCATGCATTAATTTGACCTAGTTCTCCCTTTTGTTTCTCTTGCACTCCCTAACACTTCCTAGCACGTGTTGGCATACCCTGACACTCGAGATATCTTGGTCGCATGTTGCCCTAGCACTATATCATGCATTATCATTGCCTAGGATAAGATGTCATGCCCTCCTTATCACACCTAGAACTCACTAACGCTCCCTGTAACACACTCTTATTCATTCATTTCCTTGCATTTTGACCTGGTGCTCCCTTGAGTTTCCATGGCATTGACTAACACTTCGTAACACACATTGGCACGCCTTGACACTTGGTACATCTTTGCATGCTTTCGTAACACTCTGGCATGCCTTGGCACTACCATGCATACCTTGTCACCCCCTCCTTAGCACACTTGGAACTTGCTAACACTCCCTATCACACAATCTTATTAATTCATTTCCATGCAATTAAAACTAGTGCTCCCTTGTGTTTCCTTGGCACTCCCTAACACTCCTTATCATGCATTGGTGCCACACCCTAGCACCTAGCACATCTTGGCATACCTTGGCATTCCTAAAATTCCTTGGAACTAACTAGAATTTGTTAGCAGTTCTTGGTATTCCCCAACACACCTTGGCATTCCCTAGTTATCATGCCCTTATATATAGCCTTATTTGTTTTGCAATTTTGGAACCAACCAAGTCATTGAAAAATTAGTGTTGTGCCTAGCCCAAAGTCTCCCTTTGTCTAAAACTACTTTTTTCCAACCCATTATTCCAATTGTAGACTTACCTCTTGTAAGTCCTATTCTAAAATTATCCCAACACACTTCATCCATGGGACAGCTAGAATTCACTGATACTTGCTGGCAAAGACTCTTATTCATTCATTTCCATGCATTTGACCTAGTTCTCATTTGTGATGCCCTGAAACTCCACAACACTCCTTGGCATGCATTGACATTATCTAGCATTTGTTAGCATGCCTTT
Organism: Pinus tabuliformis; assembly: GCA_031772625.1. Lineage (NCBI taxonomy): Eukaryota > Viridiplantae > Streptophyta > Pinopsida > Pinales > Pinaceae > Pinus > Pinus tabuliformis. The sequence goes on along the minus strand of CM062806.1, from coordinate 704,604,653 downwards.
TCATTCCTTAGCTATCATGCCCTCACAAATACCATTACTTTTTTTGCAATTTGGTAACCCAACCAAATGCTTCCTCGACTACAACAACTTGACCAAGTTACAGTTACTATAACTAGACTATTCCTTGTTCACCTAAGAACTTCCTATAACTCATCTTAGGCTACTCATGTTGAATCTTAAATCATAAAACTTAACAAGTTATTAATACAAGGCTTACATGCAATCATGGTTGTAAAACAACTAAGCAACAGAGTTTACATCTCGACATGCAATAACACCTGGCACGTCTATCAATACCTTGGCACTATGTTGCACACGTTAGAATCCCTTGCATTCCATGGCAGGCTTTGGCACTCCTTAACACATACTAGCACCCCCTGACACCTAACACACATAAAACTCATTAACACTCCCCATCACACTCTTATTCATTGATTTCCATGCATTTGAAACTAGTGTTCCCTTGTGTTTCCCTAGAACTCGACCCTTACACACCCTAGAATGCATGGGTGCCACACCCTGTGTCCTAGCACATCTTGGCATACCTTAGTGCTTGGCGTGTCTTGGGATTCCTAACATGCATTGGAAATATCTAGCATGTGTTAGTACATCATGGCATTCCCTAGAACACCTCGGCACTCCCTAGCTAGCATGCCGTCATAGATAGCCTTTTTTTGTGACTTGAGAACCCAACCAAGTCATTGGAAAAACAATGTTGTGTCGAACCCAAAATCTCCCTTTCTCTAAAATTTCTTTGTCCATGCCTTATCACAACCATAAGATTGCTTCCTGCAAGTCCTATTATGAAATTATCCTAAAACACTTCATGCTTGGGACACCTAGAATTCACTGATAGTCCTTGGAACACACTCTTATTCATTCATTTCTAAGAATTTTGACCTAGTTCTCCCATGTGTTCCCTTGTCACTCCCTAACACTCCTCAAAATGCATTGACATTTTCTGACATGTGTTTGCACACCTTTTCATTCCTTGGCATGCCATGACACTCCTTAGTTATCATGCCCTCACAACTACCCTTACCTTTTTTGAGACTTAGGAACCCAACCAAGTCCTACCTCGACTACAACATCTTGACCAAGTTACAGTTACTACAACTAGACTATGCCTTGTTTACCTAAGAAATACCTATAACTAGTATTAGGCTACCCATATCCAATCTCAACTCATCCCACTTAACAAGTTAGAAAGTCAAGACTCACGTCCAACCATGGCCATAAAACAACTAAGAAACATAGTTTACATATTTACATGCCATAACACCTGCACATCTAACAATCCCTTTGCACTATGCGGCACATGTTAACATCCCCTTCATTCCTTGGCGGACTTTGGCACCCCCTGGTGTTGTTAGGAAAAGTATCCATTCAGAATGCCCCTATCCCACTCTAAGGTGTGATAGCACCTTAGCAACAAACAAGGAAAACTATCTTCGTATTCTTCTTTATGAAATGTAAATGGAGGAGAAGGATGTAACTAACCTCTGTCTTTCGCTAGTTTGTTGATCCACTCGTTCTCCTCTTTGTTCGCTTCCCGCTGCCTGCTCCCTCACTGGTCCAGCTTCACCAAGTTCCTGCAAGCTCACAGAAGAGAGAAACTACACAAGAGACATAGATTTACATTCATAACTAGTTTAGGATCAGATATAAACTAAACATGCAAATATAATAAAGCATCAATGATATACAAGCATATAGGAGAAACTCAAATAGTTTTATTGATATGAAAAGAAAGTCCAAGAGGAGATACAACCAAGTGAGTCCTAATCCAGCATCTACCTCCCAGCAAAGGAATCCCTTCCTCTCCTCCAACAAAGCATAAATCACCCAATGCACTAATCTCAATCTCAAACCAACAGCAATTCTCTGCAAAGTACACAATTCCAGCCTCCTGGATCTCTGGGATGAGGGATCCATATATAGATGTAAGTAGAGAGGATGAGTCAGCTTATGTTTTGAGTTGTGGCTTCTCTCTGTCAGTTCTTGCTTCCACTTGGAGGCTGAGAGCCTCTTACTCATCACTGGTCGAATTCATTGAGGCAAGTGTCATTGAGGAAGATTCTGGAAGCTTCCAGTGTCTGTACACCTCGCGGAATGTCACTGCCATTTGGCATTTCTCACTCAGCGCACCTTGGTAGTGCATTTAGGTGCGTTGCAACGCACCTAGCTAGTGTACTAGGTTGCATTGCAACGCAGGCAGCTAGTAGAGCATCTGAATTGATCCTGATTTGACTAGTTCTGAGTGGTTTTTGGTGGAGAACTTCTGGGAGAAGCTGTCATTGGTTGACCTTGTTCCTTTAGGGGAAGGAACAACTCTTTTAGGGACTTTGGATCCCTTGGATTATGGACATTTCATGCTCAATGCTGTAAGGCACAAAAATGTCTATATAACAGTTGCCCCCTAAAGTATGAGGCCGTTTATCGGGTGAAATGATTTATTAGGAGGATCCGAAGTTCTTTCAATGCTGGGAGGAGACCTGTAATAAGATACAATACAATACATTATTTTTCATACTGTTTTCATGATCTAGCTGAGGCAGGAATTCCCATGCTCAACTTTATAAATTCATTTTTATATACATAGGACAGACAATTGTCTGATGGTAGACTGATGATTCTGATGAAATCATCATCCTTTTGGTAGGATGATTATCTGTGCTGCAATGCTGTACATGTCAATGTCTTTATTTTTCCTAAATATATATCGCAGCCTGGATGGATGAAACTAGATCCGGGGTCTTCAATCTCGTCTGATCTTCACTCTAAGTACAAGTCGATCCATGTGAGAAATGTTTTGAAGTCGAACATGGAAAGACATCGCTTGATTACCGGTCAATGATGTAAACTATTAACAAGCGCGAGAGGAATCACCGATAATGATAATGACCCTCAAGGTACTGCAGTACAATTCACGTGGTGTGAATAAAGGACTTGGCGTCGAACACCACGCAAAGTCTTTCGGTCGAAGGTCATTGATGTATACCTGTCGCCGGAAGTGAGAAACTTGCCATTGAGGTATGCAAGCTTCAAAGTACTGAAGGGGGTGTTCCTAGATCAACTTCTTGGATAATGAGCTGATGTCGACAAGAAGCAATCCGTCAAAGGAGGGCCTTGATGTATCCCACATCAGTGACATGGAATGGAGCAAATGATTTTGATGGAGGTGAAAACGATCTGATGATATATGGTTCAGGGTGGCGGTCATGAAAGGATGAAGTATAATGTATGGTAGTGGATGGGACACAGGTGTCTTCTCTGGATGACTTCTCTTGAACATATCAGCGACACTTACATGATGGATTGGTAGCATTTACCCCAAATGTGGATGGTATGGCGAGACCATGGTGATGTGACCGGTGAATGAAACAACCCAACCCGACTCAGGCACGGAGTGGAAGTGTCATGTTCAAGAGCGACTTGCTACCAATAAAGGTTCTTTGAGTTTCTTCCCAATTTCCCCCAGTCATTGCTGACCAGTACCTCTTTATTTTTGTCAAGCTTGAGGAGGATAACATATGCTTGTTCTATAATTTGCCCTTCGGGCAAACCCATCGCTATATTTTAATGAGCCTAGCGATAGTGAAACTCGTTCTCGTCTAAAGACAAGTTTGTCGCTATTAATCTTTTTAACGAGTCTAACGACAAAGATAACTCGGTCCTTTTCATTTTTAGAGAGTTTGAAAAGGTACGTAAAGATAACTCCAAAGTTCCTTTTTCCTCATCTAATCCCTCAAGTCTAAAAAAGTATAAAACAATACAGAAGGGATGAATTTTCGATAGTTTTAACGAGCCGAAAAACAAGCGCTCGATCTTTTTGTGTAATAATCCCTCAGGTCCAAAAAGATTAAAATCTAGAGGAGGGATAGCACTTCCGGTCGCTTTAACGAGCTGGAAGGCCAAAACTCGGCAATCTTTTCATATTTTATGAGTCAGATGAAAAGAGCTTAAAGAAGACTCGTCTTTCGAGGAACGAGTGATAAAAAGGGTAGCATCTGATTCCAGGTAAGGGTTGGAATTTTCCAATCACGGCAGCGTCACAAGGATGGCTAGTGAAATCACTCTTCGCAGCTGTTCCTCAAAATGGGTAAACAATCAAATGGAGGTGAATGATCGGCCAATGGAAAAGTGGGGGTGACGGTGCAAACACGACCAAGGCTTTAATGGCTGATAAATTTACATTCACGGTGGTTATTTACTGAAGGATAGTTCATTTTTTAACGAGCTTAAACGCGGGTTGAAACACTGCTTGATTTTATGCTTATTTTTTAACGAGCATGAACTATACACTAAAACTGCTCGATTAATCCAATCATATGATAAGAATGTCTCATTTAAGATTCCATTTTTTATGGAGCTTGCGCCTTACAAAGCTTTGCTCCGGATCCTTTCTTTATGCAAGTTAGGAAACGACTAACCCAAAAAACAGATAAATAATCGCTCTTTGCTTGCACTCCAAAAGTTTTGCATGCCCCCAGGTATAAAGTACGATTTCAAGGTTACCCCTCAATTTGCAGATAAAACATTTGTTCTACCAGGAAAGGCCTACCTCTTTCAGGTTACCCAAAGATTGTCCCATTAATCTTTCAAACAAAACACTTCTTCGGCGATGTCTACCGAGATAGACAAAGGTGAGTGACAACGAGCGCCAAACACATAACTTTGACAAAAGAACCTTTTTCTAGAACAACCCCTCTTCCAATCACGGATGGGTTACGGACTAGTCATATTCTCCCACGGAAACCTACCCTATACCCGAAGTTTTCCTGCCGAAGTAGACCAGGACGCATGCCCCCTGGGTTCCAATCATATCCTTCCGAATCACTCGTGCTCATCGGGAGGACGGACCGTGGGTTGAGACATTTCTTGCGTGAAGAGACCATTTAGGGATGGTATATGACTATTTGCGATGCGTGATCCGGGAAATGAAAGCTGGTCCACGAGCTTGACCACTCTTCCTTCGTGTGGAAAACACATTACTCTAAAGAGTGAGGAGACGATGGCTCCCATGCAATATATATAGTCTCGTCCAAGGAGTAGGTTATAATCCAAGGGTCCTTGAACGACCATCACGTTCATTTGAACGGTCTTCCCTTTCAATGTGATAGGCACATTGGGGAGGATCCCTAAAGGTCGACTGGTTCCTTTATCGAAGCCTGTCAGCTTTCTCATTTCACGCAAAAGCGATGGCGAACCAAGCGCTTTCCAAGCAATAGAGGAAAGGATACTCACAGATGCCCCCTCATCAATGATGGTGCCAGCCATGACCATTCTGTATATTTGAATGATAATTCGGAATGGTATGCTTGCTGGCAACCGGGGTCTGCCTAGTTGGTTCAAGTCGAAGGATACAACTAGGTTGCTTTGTGGTGGGACCGAGTAGACGGCTGGGTGTGGCTCTGACAAACTTCCTTCCTGCGATAAAGGAATGGGTGGGTTGCCCCCGTGTTCGTCGGAGTCTGTGTTGATGAAGAGAATTTGGACGGTGTCATCCTTATCCTCTTCAGTGACTGTATCATTCGAAGATAAAACCTCTGAAGGCAAAACCGGGCCAACTGCCGCCTTGACCTTTTGACTTTCGTCTGGTGTGGATTCAGTTGGTTTATCTTCAATGATAGACGATTCAGCTGACCACTTGAGCGGGCCAGCTGGATTCTCAACTAACGAAGGACTTGGTAAGAGTTTTTTATATCCAGGAGGAAGTCGTAACAGTGAAACCAGAGGATCTTCCAAGACTCTTTTAGCCTCGTCTAAGAAGGGACAACAGTGGAGGGCATGGTTGCCTTTGCACAGTCTACAGGGGGGGTCTAGCCCTCCCTTTTTCTCTTGGAACTTCACTTTTGCTAGTTGACGGTGTACTTTCAACATGGCTATCAGAGGTCGACGACACCGGATTGTGCAAATGGGGAGACCAGTCCCTTAGTATCCGAGGGATGCAAGGACAATCTTTGTGAAAGTGGTCTCCCTTGCAGATGACACATGGCAATTTAGGCCTGGTCAGTGCTGTGTGTGGATTTTCATTAGATGACACTTGTTTTCCCTTATTTTCCTTTGGCTCCTTCTTCTTTTTCTCCTTCTTCTTCTTTTCCTTTTTCTCCTTAGGAACTTGGTTTTTAGTTTTACCAGTTCCGTCACGCAAAGAGGAAGGAAGAGAAGAAGAATTAGAGGAAGTAGAAGGTTGGTGGGAAATTCTGGACTCGTCTAATTGCTGATTCGACTGTTCAGGAATAGTGGTGTTCTGAACGACATTGGTTGAGAAGAGCCAGACCGGCAGGCCAATTGTCAGTCCTGGAAGCGACAATGTGGCCATATGGGGCGCACCAACATCTCCCCAAGAGGAGAAGGGACTAGGATTTCCACCAAGGGGAATTCCTTGGTTGGTAGGCTCCATTTTCTCAACCTAAAGATCAACGCAGGAAAAAGGGGTGATTATTCTGTTTAAAATAAATTTTAACGACGCTTGGACACAACTTGCTTTTTCAATTTTAAAGAGTCGAGAAAAAGCAAAAGATGACTCTAGTCTCCTTCGATTTTTAATGAGCCTGAAGTGACAAGTGCTCAGATGGACCAATTCCGTTAAAGATTATGAAAAGGAATGAAAGGGACTGCTCTGGAGTTCTAGGTAGAGGGTGTGCCAAACCGATCGCAAAACCGCAGAATACTTTTTAGGGTACGGGCAGTCAATCTTCTCGAATGATGTGTTCAGTGCATTGCGATCAGTAGGGCGGCCGACACGGCTTCCTATGGATAAAGGTTTTATGCCTATAGGGGTCTCCCAATATATACTCGATGGTACGTGGGAGCACAATCCGTACTGGCACTTATCGTCTCTCAGGAGGAATCACCCAACCATCAGTGAGGCGACCAGTGACCAGGTTTTACGACGCCGGAACACGTCTCTAGCCTAGACCTCTATGTTGTGCGTTAAGTTACAAAGCGTTGTTAAGTTCATTCAATTTATTTTAGGTTGATCTTTCTTAGAAGTTTGCCTTTTTGGATCACCACGAGATGTATATACAACTCCTAAATGCAGTCTAAAGATGATAAGCAAGCTTTTATATCTTTTCAACAATGAAAATCATAGCTACAAGGGGAAAAGAAAGACACAATCTTTTCTCAAAGAGCATAGAGCACACTGTAAATGCACTTTTTCCTAAATCAATCCATACAAACTGTCAAAATGCAAATGCACATATGCATGTATTTGTTTTCACTTTCTTAATATTGATGCCTAAAAATAAAGCTGTTGTACAAATTTGAATTCGATTTCAAGTGAAAAAACACAAACAAGCTTCTTTCGAAATCAAAAAGACGATTACGACACTTTATGATTTTGAAGTAAATACTTGTTTCGACACTAGAAATTCATAAATTCAAACCAAAAGACAAAAGTAAAAGCGTAATCAACTGTGAACAGAAAACAAACTCACTCCTAAGATCAAAACGACACTTATGACAGGTCTAGATCTAAGGGCGACAGTATGACTAGTTTACTTTTGTAATGGGAAATTGCAAATGATGTAACAAATACACAAAAACAAATACAGTTTCTTTGATACAACTGAGGCGGAATTGAGGCAAAGAAAAGGGGTTTTAGATAGGTACACACACTGATAACAGGTTGCAAAAACAGAGATAAAACTGAGCAAAAGGAAGCAGGGAACCACAACTGCACAAGGCCAAAGCTGATCAGCGCACCCTCAGCACAGAGAAACTGAATTGCAGTGCAGGTAGCCCTCTCGGGACCTGCGTTGAAATGCATAACCTCTTCACAGAGCCTGTGCTGAAGCAGAAACGAGAATTGTCTCTGGGTTCTGGGTCACGGTTTGCAGTTTAATCTACGGTTTTTGGTCGGATAAAAGCTATCAATTAGGTACAATTAGAGGGATGATTTAAAGGAGGACTAATAGCTATCACAAAGGGCTGTTAGAGCATTTGTGGATCAGTTGTTCAGATCATAGACAGGCCCAGCGAATGGACTAGAGTAGCAGATCTCTACTTTGCATTTGTAAATGGCAAATGTAGTTCGATTCGGCACTCTTGAGTTTATGAGATGAACAACAATAGAAACACAAATAAACTAACTAGATACGATCCCCAGCGGAGTCGCCAATTTGTTGTTAGGAAAAGTATCCATTCAGAATGCCCCTATCCCACTCTAAGGTGTGATAGTGCCTTAGCAACAAACAAGGAAAACTATCTTCGTATTCTTCTTTATGAAATGTAAATGGAGGAGAAGGATGTAACTAACCTCTGTCTTTCGCTAGTTTGTTGATCCACTCATTCTCCTCTTTGTTCACTTCCTGTTGCCTACTCCCTCACTAGTCCAGCTTCACCAAGTTCCTGCAAGCTCACAGAAGAGAGAAACTACACAAGAGACATAGATTTACATTCATAACTAGTTTAGGATCAGATATAAACTAAACATGCAACTATAACAAAGCATCATTGATATGCAATCATATAGGAGAAACTCAAATAGTTTTATTGATATGATAAGAAAGTCCAAGAGGAGATACAACCAAGTGAGTCCCGATCTAGCATCTACTTCCCAGCAAAGGAATCCCTTCCTCTCCTCCAACAAAGCATAAATCACCCAATGCACTAATCTCAATCTCAAACCAACAACAATTCTCTGCAAAGTACAAAATTCCAGCCTCCTGGATCTCTGGGATGAGGGATCCATATATAGATGTAAGCAGAGAGGATGAGTCAGCTTATGTTTTGACTTGTGGCTTCTCTCTATCAGTTCTTGCTTCCACTTGGAGGCTGAGAGCCTCTTACTCATCACTGGTTGAATTCATTGAGGCAAGTGTCATTGAGGAAGATTCTGGAAGCTTCCAGTGTCTGTACACCTCGCGGAATGTCACTGCCATTTGGCATTTCTCGGTCAGCGCACCCTGGTAGTGCATTTAGGTGTGTTGCAACACACCTAGCTAGTGTACTGGGGTGCATTGCAACGCAGGCAGCTAGTAGAGCATCTGAATTGATCCTGATTTGACTAGTTCTGAGTGGTTTTTGGTGGAGAACTTCTGGGAGAAGTTGTCATTGGTTGACCTTGTTCCTTTAGGGGCAGGAACAACTCTTTTAGGGACTTTGGATCCCTTGGATTATGGACATTTCATGCTCAATGATGTAAGGCACAAAAATGTCTATAACACCTGGGACACCCTAGCACTCCCTGAAATGCCCTAGAACTCTAGCATGCCTTCAAAATACCTAACATGCCTTGGCACTACATAACATGTAACCTTGTCACTCCCTCCCTAACACACTTGGAACTCACTATTGCACACTATTATCCGTTAATTTCCATGCATTTTTAACTAGTTATCCCTTGTGTTTCCATGGAACTCCCTACACTCGTCATGCATTGGCACACCCTGACACCTGTCACATCTTGGCATGTCGCCCACTCTAGCATTCCTTGGCACTACCTAGCATACCTTGTCACTCTCTTCTTAATGCACCTAGAACTCACTAACACTCACTGTCACATGCTCTTATTCATTCATTTCCATGAATTTGAAACTAGTGCTCCCTTTTGTTTCCCTGGAACTCCATAGCACTCCCTAGAATGCATTAGCACACCCCAGCACCTGACACATCTTGGAATGCTTCTCTAGCCTCTTTCATTCCTTAGCACTGCCTAACATACATTTTGACTCCCTCATTAGCACACTTGTAACTCACTAACACTTCCTATAAAAAACTCATATTCATTCATTTCCATACATTAATTTGACCTAGTTCTCCCTTGTGTTTCCCTAGAACTCCCTAACACTTCTTGGCACACGTTGGCACACCTGGCACTTGGTACATCTTGGTCACATGTCACCCTGACACTCTAACATGACTTAGTGCTACCTAGCATGCCATGCCACTCCCTCCTTGGCACACCTAAAACTCACTAACACACCCTGTTACACACTCTTATTCATTCATTTCCATGCATTTTGACGTGTTGTTTCCTTTTGTTTCCTTGATACTCCATAACACTTCCTAGCACATGTTGGCACACCTTTCAACCTGGCACATCTTGGATGCATAAGGCTCTAGCACTATAACATGAATTAGCGTTTCCTAGAATACCATGTCACTCCCTCCTTAACACACCTGGAACTTGCTGACCACTCGTATTCATTCATTTCCATGCATTTTGACCTAGTGCTCCCTTGTGTTTCCCTTGCACTCCCTAGCACTCCATAGCACACATTGGCACACATTGGCACTTGGCACATCTTGGTATGCTTCCCTAAAACTCTAGCATGCCTTGTAACTTCCTAGCACACCTTATCACATTATCTTTGACTACATTATCTCCTTGGTTTTTTATCTAGTTCACACAATTTGTATGGAAAAAAGTTGTATTGTTATGCTACTAGGCCACTTTCCCTAGTGGTAGACCAGTACGTATCAAATATGATGTATTATTTTTATTTCTCAATTAATATAAATGATTTTCCCATTTTACAAAAAAAATGACACGATATTCATTAATTGCAACTTGCTACTTCCTTTCCTTCATTGATTGAACCACATGAAGAGATTCCCATTTACCAATTCCATCTTGACCTTTATAACTCATCCCAAAAAATTCTAACACATGCAATGAAATTATTATTCTTCCCACCATGAGCTCCAAACCACAATTTTATGAGGATTGAGAGTAGGACCCCTTAGTGTGGTCAATGGGAATCCCAAAATTTCCATCTACAAGGTGACAATAACCATAGTAATCAAAGATATGCTGACCTTCAGTAGGATCATCTTTAGAGTCAACTAACTACACATTTTCTCCTATACTAGCTATGGTTTCCTTAGCCCCTTCCTCCCTCCATAAATAAGATGGTATGCTTTTAGTTTGTGTGCCCAAGGCTAACATTCATCGCATTACTACATATAATTTACAACTTTGTGTTATTTTTTTGGCACGACATTTTATTAGATTTTGCCAATTTGTTTTTTATATTCAATATTCTTTCTTGGATCTGTCGATTTGTGGTTTAGTGATCGAAATAAAACTCATCAATTTATGGTTTGATAGTTGAAATAGAGCACAGAAATATTGGTCAATTAGGTCTAGTTTGTGTGGTTGAGAGAAGTGTCCTCCTTCTTGTTGTCGATTCTAGATACAGCCTTTGATTTCTATGAGACCAATGCTTAAAACATTTATATCTAATGTGTCTCTAGTAGTTCTTCAAAGAATAGAGACATCACTTATAAATTTTCTTACACAAAGAATTTAGTTGGTTCAATCATCAAAGAAAGACATAATCCATGATCTCTTTGTACATTCACATATATATGACAATCGAAAACATAAATGATAAATCAAGAAGGCCAAACAACTCAAGGAATTACAGATCAATTACTTTAGCAGTAGTACGAAAGCAGATTGAAAGGAGGAAGTAACCCATCATGTAAAGCTCAAAATATCAAGAATTCTACAATTATCTGAGTTAGGAAAGACATGATGAATATGCATAAGGAATGGATGAAAATATTCATTGAGTGCAATTAAAGATTTAGTTTCCAAAGACTCATATAGGCATTTGTGTTAATATCTTAATTCAAATGAATCTGTAAGAAAGAAGGAAACATGTCTGGTAGCTACATATGTGGAATCTGAGAGGAACATGAACATTATGAAATTGTAAAAGAGAGAAGACATACTGTAATCCTGGAATGAAGGAGTCACCATGATTTTCATTAATAATGCCAATGATACATACTTAAAAGAAGTAGAGACGTTCTAAAAAATAACATAGAGTTTTACTTCCAAAATTTTGAACCTATTTTCCTTTGTCGAGAACATATATATACAAAGGCCTTAAAGCATAGGTCGTTAAATAAATATCCTTTCTTGATATTTTCCATCATTGAAAAAAGTCAAATATCAAAATTATAGCATGCACAAGAGCGCAACCCCTCTAATCATTATAAAATGTCTTTCCAAAAGCATAGTAAAACCTAGAGTAAAAATAACTACAAAGTGAAATAAAAGGCCATAATTGGCACAATAAGCATGATACTTTAGGAACGACGAGATGATGTTGATGCTTGGTGAGAAGTAGTTGAAACCTTAGGACAAACCATCTAAAGTAGTCGGGGGTTGGAAAATTGTTTGTGTCGCTGCCACATGGCTGGAGGAGGTGGAGGGATAGAATTGAAATGTCTATAATGAAGCTTGAGATTTATCACCCCTACATAATATAGTTTGCACTAAAAGATACCTTTAACCATCTCGAGAAGTTGAAATTATTTCTCAATGAAGTTCATTATGGTTGTTTCTTTAAGGATTGGTGTTTTCTCAAGAGTTGCTTCAGTCCTGCTTTTAATCTCGGTCATTTTCTGGGTATATAACTCCTATGTGAACAACTCTCCATTGGCTCCCCAAAAGTTAGGTAACCTGACTTCAAGGACCTGATTGAACTTATCATTGAAAGGTTCCACCTCCTTTTGTAGCTTTGATAAGCTTTGTTCTTCTTTAGCTATGCTTCTTCCTTTGAAATAACCTTTGAAATTTCTTCCACTGCATTCATTTTTTCAGCTATATCAAGTTGCCTTAGCCCCCTAATTGACCTCTCAGTCACGAACTAAATATATTTCTTAGCATACTAAGAGTTGGTGATGCTAGCTTGCTTTCCCTTTAGGAGAGAAGCGGAACATTCGGCACTAAGCTTATTTTGATCTTGTATCAAGCCTATTTGTTGCCACCTTTGATTTATCTCATAAATGGTCTTTTCCCAGACCAACTTCCTAGTTTGAATGACAACCAAATTTCCTTTGAGTCGGGTATCTAGTTCCTTGTTTTCTTCATTAGCACTTTGTAGATCCCTAGTGATCTTGTCTATATTTGCAATCGAAGATTGGAGTAGCGTCTCTTTCTGGTCTACTTGAACTCTGGTTTCATCTAAGTCCCTTTGAGCTTTCATTAGCTCTCCTTCAGATAGTTTCATCTCAGTTAATGCTTGGGAGAGGCAATTAGTGGGGTTTTGAGGATCATCAGGGACAACTACCATGCATACACAAGAAGTGATTCTATTGTATAAATCTATTACTGTTAGATCTAAGGCAGTAACTATGTTTCTGCTTTTGTTTAGCTCCTGCATTAAAACCTCTTCCTCCTTTTCACTATGGGTCAACTCAGAAGATTGAATGTGCACACCCCCAGCCATATTTAATTATCATCTCAACTTTAAATTCTCTTTTTGAGTGGTCTGTAAGACAACTTCCACTGCTGCCTTATCCTAGAGATCCATCCCCATCTTCATGATCAGTTCTTTATATACTTCCTTCTGTTGAAAAATATCACGGGACTTGATCATCTCCATATTTACCTTTTTGGAGATATTCTCTATATAGACTTGGGCCCGGTCAATGGTCATATGGTGCTTGCTGATGTCATTTTACAACATATCTCCCATCTACATGTGTAAATTAACTTTGTCTGCTAAAGGGACACTGGTCAAATCCAGAGACACATCCAAACCCTGAAACTGGGAACCAGGAGGGAGGGTTTGGATGGAGGGATGTTGCAATCTTATTTTCATCTCCTCTTTCTCTAATTCCATCGCAGCTAGTACCCTGGTGTGTTGACGGGTGATATTGGAGGCCATTTATTGATTCGAATTTTCTTTTGATCTCATGTTTCTCACTTGGATGGCCTTACCTTGTGACCAACCTATTCTTGGACATATACCTCAGTCAAGGATGTCATGAGGCAAGTGGTGGTATTTCCAAGTTGATCTATAAACTTTGGCTATTAGACACTTGTGTTTCAAGATGGATACATTGTTCTTCCTTCTCATGTTCTTGTTCCGACCCTTGACTTCTTGCCCTTTTATGAACGGATCCTTCTTCCATGTTAGTTGTCCCTTAAGTTTCAACAATCCTCTTTTGTGCTTTGTCTGTATTCACTGGGGATTCAGTCTCCATTTTTGTATTAAGAGGCCAGGAATCAAAGTTAGCTTTCCATTCAACCTTGATCTTAGTATCATGCACATAAGTTGAGGCTTTGATATTTTCCCTTCTCCGAGAAAGGATGCCTCGAGGATCATAATGCCCAATTTGTCCTTTCTCAAACTCCATGGCTTCAAGCAAGGCTTCAATTATTTTGAAGGCTTATCTGGTACTTATCACAAAAAGACCTACCAGCTATCCCCTTTTAAAAACGTAACCTTTCTTTTCTAGTACAAAGTGGAGTAGGTCAACACTGAGGATTTACCTAATGAACTCGAGGGAAAATATCCTCATTGGAAAAAATAATGGCAAATGATATGGAGGGAGTTTACATCCGTAAACCCGAATTTATATGTGATCCTCATAGAGCTACCAGTCTCCAATGGTAACTTCCTCATTGAGTTGGAGGAGCTCTTTTTTCTCTGGGAATAGTCTAGGAGGTGGGACCCCATGGATGAATTGGTAAGCAATGGCCATAAAAGATGAGATGAAATGAGAGTACCCACCCAAGCCAAGTCTCTTCCTTACTGAGATATTCCAGTCAAAGACTGAATTTCTCTATTTATTGGGAGAAAACACATCCAGGTGAAGACATTGAAATTCCTTGATATGGGCATAGAGGAACAAGTAAAACAACATTAAGTAGTGGAAAAAGAAGGAGGAGACTCTAAAATAATTGAATTGGAAGCAAGTGGAAGCCAAAATATATTTTGGGATGTTTAGCTGACACCCATGCTGCTTCATCTTATGTAAACATCCCTGGGAAACCCTGTTTATTTTCAGGGTGGTGTCTTCACCCAATAGACAAGAAACAACAGCTAAAACAGGTTGAATAGATTTCATAAAGAGAGTTAATGGAAATTGGACATCTGAGGGTAGGATTTTGACCTCTGGAGTGAGGATTTTCTCCAAGAATGATTGTTTCGCTCCAGTTGGGAGTGTTGTGAAATAACCAGCTAGGGCTGCATCAGTGAATGTGTACATAGTGAAGTATTCAGGTAAATTAAGAGCTCTTTGGATTAAGAGATGGGTTATCTCGAGGACTACAACCCCTGAAGTAGAAACGAAGTGGTTTATCTACTTTTGATAAGATTCGACCATCCAAGTTACAAACTCAAGGAGGTGATGGACTGGAGGGGTAATATGATAGTACAACCCAGAAGTCACAACCCTAAAAGGATCCTCATTCCTCACACGGTCTTCAAACATTTTTTAATGAAGGTCTGTGATTGGCAAGGGATAGACAGGGTCATCTATTTGGGTTTCATTGTCTGTTAAAGGCCCAACACCAGTGCTTTTGACCTCATGGGCATTGGGAGTTGTAGGCGCCACATGCTTCATCCCTCGAAATAAAACAAAAGTAACAAACAATGAGGTCGGGGTGTTGGGTTACCTGGAGACCGTAGGGCGGAATTAAAATACTTGGGAAGGCATCGTTGACCTTTAGGGAAGTGTGCATAGAGGAATCTTGCGCTATTTTCCAAGAGAGAGGTTCTTTGACTAAGGCTGAAATATTTTTGTGGGGTGGTAGTGTTAGGGTTTAGGGGATTTATTCAAAGGACAAGGATAAATGCCCAAGTGATGGGAGACGAACTCAAGCATGGGAAACACGTGACAGTCATGGATTGGCTCGGCATGAATGAGGATGGGCTGATATAGAGGGGCGAGTTATTCATGACTTATCAATTACTTAACAATTTACCTTTTAACTTGATACTTGATACCTTCCGCATTGAAAAGACAATAAGAGAACACCACCTGTCAAGTGGTCCCTACCATGTTACAATGGCTTGTACTATGGGCCATGTTAGTGTGAGTCAGTTCATCCTGTCATCGTGATCAAATATGCTCTTACAAGGTTTGTTAGGGTATTGAGGTCAAATTTTATCATTTCATTAGGTTTCAAAATGAAATTTGGTCACTGGATGTTGTGTCTAGGTCATTGCTGCTCCCTTAACTTATTCATGGTCTTCATCACTTATCATGGTCATTGTATTTTTGAGGTATCATATCTTTATTTAAGTGTCTTGGCTCATGAAATGGTTAAATTACTCATTTTAGGTCATGGTGTAGGGTTTCACTCCATGTGTCATCATGATACCATATGTCAAAACAAAAACATGTCCATCAGGTGAGTCAGTGGGTAAAGGGAGTTAACATCTTATGGAAAACAAAATAAAGGTAAAGGTAATGTTTTATTTCAAATAAGACAATGTTGCAATACACTACCTCATCTCATCATTTCTCAACGAGACTTTTTTGCTTCAAAATATGTTTCTGACCAAATGGAGAAGAATTTTACAAACATGAGAGAGGCTTTTGTCAACGATAGGCCAAGGAAAAAAAACATCCTTCATTTTATGCATAGGTGTTATGATTTGAAAGAAATTCCCAAACTACACTTGCTACAGGAGAGCTGTTGCACTTCTAGATAGCTTGACTTCAAGACAGTTTTTCAGCAGTTCGGAGCAGGTATTGGTAGTTCTTAAGGACTCTATTTTCTAGAAGACATCATAATATTTCCAACAATACCACTTTCAGCCACAAAATACTCCAACAAGATAGCCAAAAGTGCTTTGTAAGTTGGCATTTCACTTTTGTCAGAGACATCCTGTGTTTTTGGAGTGACCTTGGGAAAATCAATGTTTCTCCCTACTAGACTATCCAAATTACATTCTGGAGGTGTCATTCTTGTAGAAGACTTCAATATATTTCCAACGAGTTATAAAATTCACATTTTGGAGTACTTTAAGGCCTCCAAAAGGGGGTTAGAAGATGGGAGTTGCACACAGAGAGCCTGTGTTGCATTTTTGGAGGTGGCGTTGTGCACAGTGAACTGCACTGCACATGGACAAAGTCTCCCAGAATTGCAACAAATCATTGAAATTTGAGTTTTCAAGCCTCTAAATCCAGTTTTTTATCCTCTAAGCTTCATAATATGTTTGTACAGTCCTGTGCATCCCCTCTTCCTTTGGAAAAACAAACAAAATGATTGTGAGTTTAGTCCTTTAGGGTTTTCTATGAGTTTCATGTTTTGAACTTGAAAATAATTAGTTGGAGCTTTCAAACCCTAAAATAACAATCCTTATACCTCTATTTTCATGCAACTTATCATTCCCATTCACCAATAAACCATTTCGCTTCATTCCAGTTCACCTCCCTACAAACCCTATCCCTAATCTATCAAATTGGGCAGTTTCTCTAGCTAGGATTCTGTTTAAATTTCCTAGCTCATCTCCCTCATTCATTTCCCTTTATTTAACTTCCTAAGGAATCATAAAACCCTTTTCAATCTCCCAAAATTTCCCTACTCCCATCTCCCTTCCCTAACTGTTAGAAAATTATATATTACGGAGCAATGGAACACATAAAATATTGCAGAAATATAAACACATAAAACAAGAGAGACACAGATATACGTGGTTCATCCAGTTTGGGCTACGTCGACCTTGAACAGCCAGTCCTTCCTTTCTATTATCTAGGAAAATGAAGAGACACAACCTACAATAGATCCGCTGTAATATCCTCCATTTTCTCTCACAGTCTCACCTCTCTACTTCTCGCTCGGAGAATAAAATATATTACACAGCCTGAATACAACGCCATCATACAAAGAGAGTGGTTGCCTTCTAGGGCAAAAAACCCTAAACTAAACATAATTTCTATTGTCAGATCATCCGCCTAATGAACGGCCCAGTTTGACTAGAAATTACTATACTTTTACAAGGCAATTTTACATCTGTTTTTAGCTTCGGGGGTGCTACCCCCGAACCCCCGCTGGCCCCCGGACCCCCCAGCCAAGGGGGATTGGCCCCGCCAGACCCTTGCAGGGGGGACAAGTCCCCCCCGCATGGAGGGGTGTACAAACTTCCTGGGGTATACATCCAGCTGAAACAAAGACCTCTAAACAATCATGCTCCATATCAACAATCTCCCACTTGGAGAATGATTGTAGCAACTCCACCACTGCTTCATTTGCTGGACAATGACTCCTCTTTCGACCTGGTTGTTTCTCATCTTCATCATCATCCTTGAAGACCAATTGAAACTGATCATATTCTCAGTTTCTCCCTGGTTACAACTTTTGTTAGCATATCTGCAGGATTCTGGCTACTGTGTATCTTTTCCAGCTTCAACTCTCCATCTTCCAACACTAATCATATGAAATGGCACTTGAGTTGTATGTGTTTAGTCCTGGAATGAAATGTTGAGTTCTTTGCAAGATGAATGGCACTTTGGCTATCATTTTATAACATGCCCATATCATGCTCCTTACCCAATTCACCCATAAACCTTTGTAACCAAATCATTTCTTTACTAGCCTCTATAGCAGCGACATACTCTGCTTCTGTTGTCGAAAGTGCAACAACACTTTGGATTTTTGAAACCCAACTAACAGCTATTCCACCAACAGTAAATACATATCCTGTAGTGCCCCTCCTGTTATCTCTGTCACCTGCCATATCTGCATTAACATATCCCTATAGAGAAATTTTTGAACCACCAAAGCATAATGCTTGATTTGTGGTACCTTTCAAATATCTGAGAATCCATTTCACTACCATCCAATGTTCCTTTCCTGGATTGTTCATATAACTGCTTACAACTCCCACTGCACGTGCAATATTAGGCCTTGTGCAGACCATTGCATACATTAAGCTTCCAACTGCTGATGCATATGGAACTTTAGACATATAATCCATGTCTTCTTGGGTCTTTGGGCACATTTCCTGACTAAGTTTGAAATGGCTAGCAAAATTTGTACTAATTGGTTTTGCATTGTGCATATTAAATATTTTCAACACCTTTTGTACGTACTCATTCTAAGACAATGTTAATTTGCGATTTTTCCTATCTCTTGTGATTCTCATACCAAGGATTTGTTTTGCAGCTCCCAAATCCTTCATTACAAATGAATTTGCCAATTTTCTTTTGAGCACATTTATTTCCTGCATGTTAAACCTTGCAACAAGCATGTCATCTACATACAATAACAATATAATATAGCTGCCATCATTTTGTTTTTTCAGATAAACACAATGATTAGAGTGACACCTAGTATAACCTTGTTCAGACATAAACTTGTCAAATTTTAGATACCATTGCCTTGGAGCCTGCTTTAAGCCATACAAGCTCTTCTTCAACTTGCACACTAGTTTCTACTTCCCTTTCACCTCATATCCTTGTGGTTGTTGCATATATATCTCTTCCTCCAAATCCCCATGGAGAAAGGCTATCTTTACATCTAACTACTCAAGATGCAAATCTTCAACTGCTACTAGACGTAAAATAGTTCTGATTGAATTCATTTTAATAATAGGAGAAAATATTTCATCAAAATCAATACCTTTCTTCTGTGCAAACCCCTTCACCACAAGTCTAGTTTTGTACCTCTGTTTTCCTCCATCTTCTTCCTTCAGCCTATAAACCCATTTATTCTTCAATGTAGTTTTTCTTGTAGGCAACCTGACTAAGTCCCAAGTCTGGTTATGAATTAAGGACTCCATCTCTTCTTCCATGGCTACCTCCCACTTCTTCCTGCTTTCAACCTGCATTGCTTCTTCATAACGTTTAGGTTCACCATAATCAGTCAACAATAAATAATATTATGAAGGAGAGTATCGTTCAGGGGGTCTACTTATCCTGGTAGATCTTCTAACACCACTTTCAGGTGTTTGGGGTGCCTATTGCTGTTGTGGTGGTTGTTGCTGTTGTGGTTGTTGATTATTATTATTTTCAGGCACCTTTACTTTTCAGTGATTTCATCAAGAACTACGTATTCCTTGTTTTCTTTTTCATGTTTCTTTTCCTGGAACAACTGATCCTTATACAAGACCTTTTCATTGAATATTACATCTCCGCTCCTAATGATTTTGTGATTTTCATAATCATATAAGCGATAACCAAAATCATTAGCACCATATCCCATAAAGGTACATTTCTTTGACTTTGCCTCAAGCTTTGTTCTATTTTATTTATCAATATGGACAAAGGCCTCACAACCAAAAGGCTTTAAAAAGGCTCGTAGTTTACCTTTTTACCTATCCATGCTTCCTCTAGAACACCACCATCCAAGGAACTTGAAGGCCCTCTGTTTATTAGATAAACAACAATATCTACAGCATCTACCCAACACTGTAAAGGCAATTCTACACGCAATCTCATGCACCTTGCACGCTCCATGATTGTTCTGTTCATCCTTTCTGACACACCATTTTCTTGTGGTGTTCTTGGAATTGTATTCTCTCTGCGAATTCCATGCTCTGAACAGTACCTATCCAACTCTTTGCTGCGATATTCACCTCCATTGTCTAATCTAAGACACTTCAATTTCTTTCCTGTCTCAATCTCAACCAAAGCTTTCCATTTCTTGAAAGTATCAAATACATCAGATTTATTCTTAATGCAATAAATCAAGGTTTTCTAGTTGCATCATCAAAAAAAGTAACATAATAATGAGAGCCACTGAGAGATGATACCTGAGCAGGTCCCCATACATCTGTATGCACAAGCTCTAATTTTTCGCTCTTCTTTTCTTTCCCAACTCTGAGAAATCTGACTCTCTTCTATTTTCTATAAATGCAATTCTCACAGAAGTCCAAATCAACATTCTTCAAACCCAACAACAAATTCCTTGAGTGAAGAATATTCATCCCCTTTTCACTCATGTGTCCGAGCCCGTGATGCCATAATGTTGCATCTGCTCCTTTGGAAGTTAAAGCATTAAGAGTGTTAGAAATGCCATTGCATAAATACAATGTACCAAGCTTTTCGCCTTTTGCTATTACCAGGGCTCCTTTGGTGACCTTCCAAGCTTTATCTGTGAAAGTTGTCACACAACCTTCACTACCTAACTACCCTGTTGAAATCAGATTTTTCTTTAGATCTGGAACATGCCTTATCTCCTTTAGTAGCCATTGGTTTCCATTCTGCTGTTTTACAAGAACCTTACCCATTCCAACAATTTTACAGGGTTTATCATCCCCCAAACGGACTTTTCCAAAATCTCCTTGAACATAGTCATGAAAGTATTTCTTATCAGGTGTGGCATGAAATGAGGCCCCTGAATCTACCACCCAGGAATCAGTAATATTTTCGAAAGAAAGAATCAAAGAATCTTGTAACACCTCACCTGTCACATTTGCTTCATGATTGTTTTCTTGTTGTGCATCTCCTTCTTTTCCCTTCCAAGATCTACAGTCTTTCTTTAGGTGTCGATTCTTTCCACATTTCCAGCACACTATCCCCGATCTGGACTTGGATCTGCCTTTCCTTGATTTACTGTGATATCCTGAGCTCTTTCCTCTTTCCATTTTTCTTCCCCTAGACTCTGCACTCAAAGCATTACCCGATGTCTCACCAGAGCTTTTTCGTCGCATTTCCTCGCTAAAGATAGCACCGACAACATCATCAAACTTTAAAGTACTAGATCCAGAAACAGAGTTACTAATGGCCATTACTAAACCATTCCAACCTTCTGGTAATGAGCACAATAATAACAAAGCTCTAACTTCATCATCAAAGTTTACCCCTACAGAACATAACTGACTTGTAATAGTATTAAAATCATTTAAATGGTCTCCAATAGATCCACCTTCTGACATCTTCATATTAAATAATCGCTTCATAAGAAATACCGTGTTTGAGGCCGAGGGTTTTTCATATAGTTTCTCCAATGCCTCAATCAAACCCTCTATCATTGTTTCCTTCGAAATGTTGAAGGCAACCAATGCTGTGAGGCACAACTGTACTGTTCCGAGTGCCTTTCTATCGAGAAGGTTCCATTCTTCGTCTATCATACCCGTCGGCATCTTTGTTTTTCTGCCCAATGGTAGGTATAGATCTTTTTGATACAGACAATCTGCCATTTTTATCTTCCACAGCGAGAAGTTTTGGCCATTAAATTTCTCGACCCTAAACTTATCATCTTCCACCATTGCTCCCACTCGAACGAGGAACCCTTCTTTCCTATGAGTTTATCAGCCAAATAGACCTTCGGCTCTGATACCAGTTGTTAGAAAATTATATATTACGGAGCAATGGAATACATAAAATATTTCAGAAATATAAACACAGAAAACGCATAAAACAAGAGAGACACAAATATACGTGGTTCACTACATCCACCCTGAACAACTAGTCCTTCCTTTCTATTATCCAACAAAATGAAGTGACGCAACCTACAATAGATCCGCTGTAATATCCTATCTTTTCTCTCATAGTCTCACTTCTCTGCTTCTTGGTCGAAGAATACACATATATTATACAGACTCAATACAATGCCCTCATACAAAGAGAGGAGTTGCTTTCTAGGGCAAAAAACCCTAAACTAAACATAAGTTCTACCGTCATATCATCCGCCTAATGAAGAACCCATATTGACTAGAAATTACTATACTTTTACAAGGCAATTTTACATCTGTTTTTAGCTTCGGGGGCGCTGCCCCCAAACCCTTGCCGGGGGACCGCTGGTCCCTGGACCCCCCAACCATGGGGGATAAGCCCCCTCAGACCCCCGCAGGGGGGACAAGTTCCCCCCTGCAAACCCCACGGGGAGGGGTGTACAAACTTCCTGGGGTATACATCTGGCTGAAACAAATACCTTTAAACAATCATGCTCCACACTCAACAATAACTCCCTCATTTCACCACATCAACCACTTTTCACTCTTTTTTTTCTCCTTTCCTATCATCTAGGGTTTTAAAAATGGAAGGAGACTCTTCAACGTCAAAGAAAAAAAAACATCATAAAGGGGGTAAGATTGTGAGGTACGAGCCCACAAATTGCAATCAGATCAATTCTTCACCATTCATAAGACAATGCTTTGAAGATGTCAACTGTCTAGGGTTTTGTCAAAGCGTGGGAGAGGTAAGTTTTCATGAGAAGCTCACTAATTTGATTGCCACCAATCTGAAAGGAGAAAAGGCCACCATTGTAGGGATTGATTTCGCATTCTTAGTTGATGCCACCTCTCTTGTCAAAGGGATATAATGGTTCAAAGGCATGAGCCTAGAGCTTGAGCAATACAAAACCTTCTTGAAATCACACTACAAAGAGGCTCATTCACACATCATTCCATTCAAATACTTGTTGGAAAAGTATGCACCATTGTTGAAGGTTGTGACGAAGTTTTTCACTTGTGAGGGGAGGTTTTCCTGGTTGTATCAATGTCACATTAGGCTTCTCCTTCACTTCATAGATGTGAAACCTTTTAACTTGTATAACTACTTGTGTAGAAGTGTCATCAAAATGTCTGAAAAGGTGCAAATGAAAAACAAAGAGAATTATCCAAGCCTTTTCCACCATAGTTTGATAAATGTTATAGGCCTCCATCGATTGGAAAAAAAGAACATAGAATGGGATACCTTTATTGAAGAAACCTTGCAGAGGCATGAGACTACTTCACCAAGCCAGCACCAAAACACATCAACATAACTTATGGAGGTAGGGTCCTCAAAAAAATCAGAGGAGGTTCCCAAGGAACCTAGACCCAAGGTGACCAAAACATACCAAAGAGGAAAAAGACTTGTGTTTGCTCCTCAAGTTGAGGAAAGGGCCAAGCTTTCTACATCAGCACAATAGCGATCACATTTTTAGAATGAGGATTTAACTAAGCATGATTTTGACCTATTGACTTGGAGGCAACATATGAGAATTCAACCTTACAACAAGCTATCAAAGAGAAGGATTCCTAGATCATGGAGCTCCAAGACAATTTGGCAAGGGACAAATTTATCATTTCTTTCCTTGAGCAAGAAAACAATGAACTCACAATCAAACAGCTAATGATGGAAAAGGAGAAATTCAAGAT
This sequence comes from Pinus tabuliformis, assembly GCA_031772625.1. Taxonomy (NCBI): domain Eukaryota; kingdom Viridiplantae; phylum Streptophyta; class Pinopsida; order Pinales; family Pinaceae; genus Pinus; species Pinus tabuliformis. The sequence goes on along the minus strand of CM062806.1, from coordinate 704,580,861 downwards.
GTTGAGGCAACAGGTCAAAGGTAAAAAATTATTAGAGCATGATAATCATGATGAGTAGGAGAAGTAGGTTGGAAGGAAGAGGCTTAGGACAATGAGTGTCAAAAAGGCATTGCAGAAAGAAAGAGACCAAAACCTACTAGTAGAGGATTTGAGCATGAAGACAAAATTATTGTGGAAATCAATGAAGACTGGGAATTTTGGCTAGAAAAAGTCAATGGCCATCTAGAGAAACTTCTTGACAAGGCTAACAAGGATAACAAGGCTGACAAGACTAACAAGGATAACAAAACTAGAAACAATATTTGTAACATCAAGGTCAAACAATTGCAAAATAAGCTGAAGGAAACCCTAAAAGGTGAAGATGAGAAGGAAAGCCTGGAGATGCTTGCTAAGGCATACATGATAGCATAGTACACCGCATTTGGAACTTCTTGACCAATTTTGGGAGTTTTTTGGGCATTTTTTGTTTTTGGTGCAAATTCAGGAAAATGCACTAATTTCAGAAACGCAACGCCTTGGCGCGGCACTTTTTCATCAAAGACCTAAATGAAAAATGGTTTGGATTTTTTGAAATTTGATGGCCTCCTCTCAAAGACCATTTCCTCATATTTTTCAAACAGGGCTCAAATCTTGAGAAAAATGAGAAAAAGGGGTCAAAACTCAATATTTTGCCCCTCTTTTTGACATGCGCTGTGCTTTTAGAGACACCTTGGGAGAATGAGTTTTTGGAGGGTTTTCCATGGGTCATTTTCGAAACCTAAATATGTTCAGGAAACTAGATAGACAAGGATTGTTTACCTTTCTTTCATATTTCAATTTTGACTTCAGAAAGGCACCTTAAATTGGCCTCAAACTTGGTGTTGTGCTTCTGTAAGTTTCAGAGATTTTAATTAAAAATTTCACTATGTAATTTCTCATAGTTTCTAGTTCGATTTGGGTAAAGGTCAAATTGGTGAAGTAAATGAATGATAGAGTGAAAGGAAATGTAAATATGATGTAGTAATGTATGGATAGTCTTTGTTTTGATGTAAATTGAGCTTCATTTATGAGGGAAGTTGTAGTCAAAGCTAATTGTAGAATTTGTTTCAACCTCCCTAGACATTAGGGTTTGGTTAAAACCACTCATGTAACCACTCCTAGAGTCATGGATTCAACCCCTGAGCCTAAGGAGAAGTTGTTTTTGGTATTTATGTATCATTTTCTCAGTCATTGGACTAGTTGGACATCTGAGGAGAGAACCATTGTAGCCTGTATTTGACATTTTTGGAAATCAAAGGACACAGTTTGCAGCTATTATTTTGGAATTTCTATGCAGTAAGTTTATCATATTGTTTTTCCGATGTTATTAATTTATATGAATGATATTTAGCTTCTTTTTCCATTCATCATCTCTTTAATAGCTTTTTTTTATAGTTTATAAACATAATTCTTTTCACTAAGCTCTGTTTTGATGGAAAATTATTATATGTTATTTTCACACTTGCTTAATGAATTCATGTTTCATGCTGATCCAGGAGAATCTCGAAACATCCAAGGGATTGATAAGGCTCGAAATTTAAAATGGCAGAAAGGGAAATTTGTTGGCATCAGTTGAGAGATCTCGGCTTCCTGATTGTGGTTGCGCGAACGATTCGTCAATCTAAGCTCGTATGTGAAAGATAGAGCTCTTCAAAGTTCTGACATGGCCGAGGAAGTAAGGCCCACAGTGCGCCACATGGCATCCCAGTCAGCACGTGGGACCCACATGGCAATCTTAAAATCTTGACACTTGGCTTTTCCCAATAACCTCCTAACCCTGCACAAGATCCAAATTAATAATTGGTTATAACTATAATTTTATATAGTTATTAGTTTAACTATATAATAAAAATTGAAATATAACCAAAACAACATATATATGTTGTAACCATATATCAAATCCACATATATATATTGGCATATATTTAACAAAACTATATCCAAACGGTTATGGAATGGGTATATAAATATGGGACCACTGCACCATACCACATATATGTGCCAATGTTTAAATATCACAACCGCTCAAACAAAATCCGCAAACAACACAATGGAATATATCATATGGTTATGTACATAGAACATCACGTGTCGACAACCCACGTGGTAAGTTGTTTGGGCTAATGCGTATAATATATATATATATATATATATATATATATATATATATATATATATATATATATATATATATATATATATATATATATATATATATATATATATATATATATATATATATATATATATATATATATATATATATATATGTTTCCAACCATGTTAACACAAACCAACGTATATACCATATGATCCGTCATTTTGTGTGGTGCTTACGCTGCCCAGCACTCCGCCATTCTGCCACATATCACGCCCATAATATAAACGAAGAAATTCGTATGGGGTATGGGGTGGGTGTAGGCCACCCAAATGGCGGGCCCGCTACCCAACGTTTCCCTATTTTTATATATTGGTTGGAATTTTTAAAAGACCACATGTTATTTATGTAAAGTGGCTGGGTTATAAAATGTAGAAAGGATATTTGTGGAGGAACAAGATTTGACCTCCCGACCCTCCCTCAACCAACTCCTAGTTTTTACCATTTCACCAAACTGATATCTTGGGAAATTGGGAAATTTGCTCAGGAAACTATTTAAGAACTCAGTTTCTACCAGAGCTAGAGGAGGAGATCTGTCAGGACGCTTTTCAAGGCAGGGAGAGCAGAATTTCTAGAGAGGGTGATTTTGGTCCAGTATCATAATTGGGCAAGTTTTATATTGATTTTGCACCTCTGGGCGAAGGGAATCCAATGGTGGTGTCACTTTTTGCAGGGCCCAGAGATGTATTCCAGGGGGGACAAACTCCTTCATATCTTTGTTACTGTAATCCTTTGACCCTATGCCATAGCTACTTGGTTTTTTTCCCTTATCCAACAACAAAAACCTAAATTTTCCAAAACCTACCTGAGCCTAGCTATCTAGCCTAAAATCCTTTATCATCCAATAATCTCTTGGCTATGATTCCACAGAGAGAGACCTCTCTAGTTCGGTAGGGCTAGCTACCAAACCAAAATCTTCGTCTATGGTTACCTCCATCGATCTCCTCATCAACTTCGGACATTTTGGGCGATAACAGGTCAGAAGCATCCTTCGTTGGGTGTTGTAATGAATCATGGTTGTCGGGTGAGCGCTAACATTTCAACGTCGGGGATCTGTGCCTTCATTAACCTCACCGTATGTATTCCACTGGATTTGAGGTTATGTGTCAATGGATTAGGATGGCGAGGAACTCGGGCCTTGAGCTGAAAATTTTATAAGCCTCAATCAAACCTTTGTACGTTAGTCTGAAACTTTAAAATCACTTAATTTCCTTGCATAGCTTCTTCTCTCATGGACCCGATATACATTGGGGTTAAGATACCTAGAATAGATTTCTTTTGGCACCTTATAGGTTTACTTCTCATCTCTTTTCTCGGAAGCGAACTTTTGTGAAAGATGGAGATAGCATTGGCTCCAATTGGGGACGAGGCATTGGATTCAATGCGCCAAGAACCTGTAATTTGGTAGATTCCTTTTTCGGCATGGAGTCTTATTCAACAAACAATTTTTTTATAAAAGAGAATATTTAAAAACTTGAAGCGTCAGAAATTGTTTACATGTACACACCGATATTTACAATGTATGAGGGAGGAGTACCTTCAATTCTAAAAATAGAGTTTGAGGAACTAACCATTGACTGGTAGTTCCAGTGATTCTCCTTCCAAATTTTTGAGCAGATATGTGTTATTTCCTTTCTCTTTAGATATTTTGAAAGGAACGAACCACAGTGGATCAAATTTCCCATGCTTTCTTTTATCCTCCCTTTTGACATCCCATTGTCGGACCAAATAGCCTATCTATAAAGGTTTGTATTTGGTCTTCTTGTCGAACAAAGACTTCATTTTTAGCTGATAGTTTTCCAATTTTGTCCCTACCTATTCTCTGCTCTCATGGAGTTCAACTAGTTGATTTATCCTTCGAGTCATGGCATTTGGTTCCTCTTCTGCTTCCTGCAGCAACTTTGCAATTGGAATTTCCAATTGGATTGGGAATATTTTTGCGTTACCATATTGTTATAGACATTTTTGGGCACTGCAACCCCAAGCATAAATGTCCATAAACTAAGGGCTCCTAAGTCCCTAAAGGTGTTGTTCCAACCCCTAAAAGAACAAGGTCAACTAATTACAACATCTCCCAGAAGTTCTCTATGATAAACTACTCAGAACTGGTCAAAACTGGACCATTTCACCTGCTCCATAGGCAAAGTGCGTTGCATCCCACCTGAATACACACAGTAGGTGCGATGCATGTCAAAAATCCCTTCAATGGGGTGCGATGGGCGAGAAGGGACAAATGGAAGGCTTAATCCGCAAGGTGGAGGAGAATGGAATCTTCCAGAAACCTCTCCTGTGACACTTGCCTCTCTGAATTCGAACAGGGATGAGTAAGAGATCATCAATCCCCAAGTGGAATCAAGAACAATCAGAGAGAAGACACTAATCAAATCTCAAAAGTTGACTCACCTCCCTTGCAGACATCTATATATGGATCCCTCATCCCAGAGATCCAGAGGCTGGAATTTTGTATCTTGTAAGGAAGTGTTGTTGGTTTCTGGGTGCAATATCATAGTGTTGGGTGTCTAAGCTTTTCATGAGGTGAAGAAGGGCTTACTTGTTGAGAGGATGATGCTGGGTCAGAGCAATCAGTTGTAATCCTCTTTGCTCTTTCTTGATTATCAATAAAGCTATTCAAGTTTTCCTCCATATTCTTGTATGATTAATGATTTATGCATTTGTGTTGTCAATGAACATTTGATCCTATATTGTTTATGATAATAGATCTATGTTCTTGGATAGTGTTATGCTGCTTTGATTCTACAGGTACTCTTTGAAGCTGGGTAGACAAGGAAGCGAGTGGCAAAGACCTACTAGAAGAGAGAGGAATCGAGCAAGGGACCAAGCGCAAGACAGAGGTTGGTCTCCTTTTTCTTCTCTTATCTATTTCTCATAAAGGAAAACGAAAGTATTTTTTAGTGTGTTTGTTTCTAAGGTAGCTACCAGCCTTAGTGGGATTAGCAGCTCTGCATAGACACTATTCCCGATAAAAAAATGGTGACTCCATTGGGGAGCGAGTAGATTGTTTGTTCATCTACATTTTTTTACTTTATAAACTTACAGATGGAGCCTGAAGTCAAGCCAACTAGCATTCGAACTGCATTTTCTATGCAAGTGCAAAGTAGATCAAAGTTGCTTCATTCAATCTCCGGGTTTTTGTTTATGAATTAAACGATTGATTTACAAGCTTTCTAATTGCCCTCGTGGTGGCTCTAGTAACCTCCTTAGATCTACCCCTATGATTGATTTACTGATTACTACTTGCTCGGCCTAAATCCCTGAACTGAACTGCAAACTGTGACCCGGAACCCAATCAAAGTCTCGTCCCTGGTCCAGCGCACTATCTGTTCTGTGAACTTCAAATGCAGCGCACTTCTCGAGTGTAGTAGGTGCGTTGCATTTCAGTTTCACTGTGTTATAGGTGCGCTTATTAGACAAGGCCTTGTTCCTAAATTTTGGTTTCTGTGTTCACTCTTTTTAGCTCTATTCAGGAGTTTTGTTGCCTATATTAAGTACACCTCTGTTAGAAACCCCTTTCCTTGTTGTTATTTTGCCTCCATTGTGCAAAGAACTGCAAATGTTTTTATGTATTTTTGAGTCATTTTCAGTTATCCTTTACAAAGAAGTAGCGTAATTGTACTGTTGTTTCTTGATTTGAAAGTGTTGCAAGTGTCGGTTTCAGTCATAGAAGAGAATCTGATTGTTCTTGATAGTCGATTACACTGTTACTCTTGTATTTGATTTGAATTAGTAGTTTTTCTAGTGTTGAAAACAAGTTTTCAATTCCAAATCACAAAGTGTTGTGATTGTACTCATTTTGTTTTGAAAAGAAACTTGTTAGTAATTGTCGCTTTGGAAAATAATTCAGATTTGTGCTTAGCTTTCTTTTTATCATTCACACATTAAGAAGGCTAAAAACAAATACATGCATGTGCATTTGCATTTAGACTGTTTGTTGGTTTGATTTAGGACAATGCATATAGTGTGTGCTCTCTGCTCTTTGTTGAAATAATGTTATCTCTCTTTCCTTAGTAGCTAGGATTTTCATTGCAAAAAGAAGATTAAACGACTGTTTATCATCTTACATTGCATTTTAGGAATTGTACATCTACATCACGCAGTGAACCTGAAAGGAAAATTTCTTAAGCAAGATCAACCATAAAATAAATTTAATGAATCTAAAAACGCTTTGGAACCTAACGCACAACATCTAGAAGTCTAGGCTAGAGACGTATTCCGGCGTCATAAAGCCTGGTAACTGTTGTTTTCACTGTTGGTTGGGTGATTCCTCCACTTTGAGACGATAAGTGCCAGTACGGACTTGTGCTCCCACGTACCGTTGAGTATATTTTGGGAGACCACAATAGGCTTTATCCTTTATCCATAGGAAGCCGTGTTTACCGCCCTATCGATCGCAATGCACTGAACACAACATTCGAGAAGATTGACTGTCGTACCGTAAAAAGTATTCTACAGTTTTGCGATTGGTTTGGTAATCCCTCTGTCTAGATTTCCAGAGCAGTCCCTTTCGTTCCTTTTCAGATTCCTTAACGGAAAAGGTCCATCTGAGCACTTGTCACTTCAGGCTCATTAGAAATCGAAGGTGACTAGAGTGATCTTTTGTTTTTTCTCGACTCTTAAAAATTGAAAAAACAAGTTGTGTTAAAGCGTCTAAAATTTATTTTAAACGATATAATCATCACCTTTCCTACGTTGATCTTAAGTTGAGGAAAATGGAGTCCACCAACCAAGGAGTTCCCCTTGGAGGAAATCCTAGTCCCTTCTCCTCTTGGGAAGATGTTGGTGCACCCCATATGGCCACATTGTCTCTTCCAGGATTGACAATCGGCTTGCCCGTATGGCTCTTCTCAACTTTTGTCATTCAGAACACTGTAATTCCTGAACAATCAAGTCAGCAACTAAACGATATTAGAGTTACCCCCCAACCCTATACTTTGTCCAATTCTTCCTCTCCTCCTTCCTCTTCGCTTGATGAAGCTGGTAAAGCCCAAAATCAAGTAATTGAGAAGAAGAAGGAGAAGAAGAAGAAGGAGCCAAAGGAAAAAAGGGGCAACCAAGCATTGTCTAGCGAAAATCCACACACTGCACCAACCAGGCCTAAATCACCATGTGTCATTTGCAAAGGAGACCACTATCATCGAGATTTTCCTTGCATCCCTCAGATCTTAAGAGACTGGTCTCCTTGTTTGCACAATCCAATGTCATCAACCTCTGACGATCATGTTGAGCATACACCTTCAACTAGAGAAAGTGAAGCCCCTGGAAAAAAAGGAAAGTATAAATTTCCTTGTAAATTGTGTGAAGGCGATCATGTCGTCCACCGTTGTCCCTTCTTAGATGAAGCTAAAAGAGTCTTGGACGACTGTCCAGTTTCACCGTTACGGCTTCCTCCTGGATACAAGAAACTCTTGCCAAGTCCGTCGCTAGTTGAAAATCCGGCTGACATGCCCTTGTGGTCAGCCAAAGCGTCTATCATTGAAGATAAACCATCTGAATCCATACCAGACGAAAGTCAAAAGGTCGAGGCGGCAGTTGACCCGGTCGTGCCTTCAGAGGATCGATCTTTAGATGATACAGGTACCGAAGAGAACAAGAACGACGACATTCAAATTCTCTTCGTAAACACAGACTCCGATGAACATGGGGGCAGTCTACCCGTTCCTTTACTGCAGGAAGGAAGTTCGTCAGAGCCATACTCGACCGTCTATTCGGTCCCACCTCCAAGCAACCTGGTTTTTTCCTTTGACTGGAATCTACTAGGCAGACCCCGTTTACCGGCTAGTGTACTGTTCCGAATCATCGCTCAAGTATATAGAATGGTTATGGCCGGTACCATCATAGATGAGGGGGATTCTGTGAGTATCCTTTCCTCAACTTCTTGGAAGGCGCTTGTTTTGCCATCGCTTTTTCCTGAGATGAGAAATCTAACAGGCTTTGACAAAGGAACCAGTCGACCATTAGGGATCCTTCCCGATGTGCTGATAACATTGAGAAGGAAAACCGTTCACATGAACGTAATGGTAGTCCAAGGACCCCTGGATTATAATCTGCTCCTTGGACGAGACTATATTTATTGCATGGGAGCCATTGTCTCCGCACTCTTTAGAGTAATGTGTTTTCCGCACGAAGGAAGAGTGGTCAAGCTCGTAGACCAGCTTTCATTCCCCGGTTCACACATAGCAAATAGTCATATACCAACCCTGAATGGTATTTTCACACAAGGAATGTCTCGTCAATCCCCAGTTTGTCCTCCTGATGAGCGCGAGTGATTCAGAGGGCATGACTGAAACCTAGGGGGCATGCACCCTGGTCTGCTTCAACAGGAAAACTTCAGGTGTAGGGTAGGTTTCTGCGAAGGATATCTGACTAGTCTGACACACCCGTCCGTTTAGGAAAAGGGGATTAGGCTAGAATAAGATTCCCTCGTCAAAGTTATGTCAGTGGAGGCGTCTGCGACACTCACCTTTGTCTATTTCGGTAGACATCGCCGAAGAAGTGTTTTGTTTGTGGCACAAATAGAACAATCTTTGGTAACCTGAAAAAGGTAGGCCTTTCCCGATAAAACAAATGTTTTGTCTGCAAATTGAGGGGTAACCTGAAAAGGTAGGCCTTTCCCGATAAAACAAATGTTTTGTCTACAAATTGAGGGGTAACCTTGAAACTCTATTTCACTATACCTAGGGGCATGCAAACCTTTTAGCATGCAAGCGAAGAGTGACCATTTATTTTTTAAATTTATAGGCCCTCTAACCCTTTAAACTCGTAGGATTGGTCATTTCCTAACTTGCATAAAGAAAGGATGCGGGGCAAAGCTTTGAAATAATGTTGTTTTTAGATGAGACCTCCTTATTATGCGACTGGATTAATCAAGCAGTTTTAACGCAGAATTCAAATTTGTTAAAAAATAAACATAAGCAATGAGCAAGTGTTTCCCCCATCGTTTAAGCTCATTAAAAAATGAACCAATTTTCGGTAAATAACTATCGTGAATGTAGTACTTCAGCCTTTGGAGCCTTGGTCGTGTTCTCATCATCACCTCCACTCTGTATTGGCCGATCATTCACCTCCACTTGATTGTTTACCTCTTTTGAGGAACAGCTACGAAGAGTGATCTTGTTAGCCATCCTTGTGACAATGCCATGATTGGAAAATTCCAAACCTTACCTGGAATCAGCTGCTACCCGGATCTATCACTCGTTCCTAAAAAACAAGTCTCCTTTAAGCTCTTTTTAACTGACTTGTAAAATATGAAAATATTGTCGAGCCATTGGCCTCTCCAGCTCGTTAAAGTGACCAGAAGTGCTATCCCTCCTTTAGATTTTAATCTTTTTGGACCTGAGGGATTATTACACAAAAAGATCGAGTGCTTGTTTTGTTCAGCTCGTTAAAAGTACCGAAAATTCATCCCTTTTGTATTATTTTATACTTTTTCGGACTTAAGGGATTAGATGATGAAAAAGAATTTTTTGGAGTTTCCTTTACGTCCCTTTTCACACTCTCTAAAAATGAAAAGGACCGAGTTATCTTTTTCATTAAACTCGTTAAAACCTAATAGTGACAAACTTGTCCATAAGAGACAAGAACTAGTTTCACTATCGCTAGGCTCGTTAAAACATAGCGATGGGTTTGCCCGAAGGGAAAATTATAGAACAAGCATATGTTATCCTCCTCAAGCTTGACAAAAATAAAGAGGTACTAGTCAGCAATGACTGGGGAAAAATTGGGAAGAAAACTTGAAGAAACTTTGTTGGTAGCAAGTTGCTCTTGAACATGACACTTTCACTCCGCATCCGAGTCGGGTTGGGTTGTTCCATTCACTAGTCACATCACCATGGTTCCGTCACACCATCCACATTCGGGGTTATTGCTACCAATCGATCATGTCAGTGTCGCCGATATGTTCAAGAGAAGTCGCTTATAGAATTCACCTGTGCCTCACCCACTATAATAAATTTTCGCTCCATTCTTTCATGACCGCCACCCTAAACCGTATATCACCAGATCGTTTTCACCTCCATTAAAATCATTTGCTCCATTTCGTGTCATTGATGTGGGATTCACTAAGGCCCTCCTATGACAGATCACTTCTTGTCGACATCAGCTCATTATCCAAGAAGTCAATCTACGAACAACCCTTTCAGTACTTTGAAGCTTGCATGCCTCAATGGCAAATTTCTCACTTTCAGCGACAGGTTTACATCAATGGCCTTCGACCGAAAGATTTTGTGTGGTGTTCAATGCCAAGTCCCTTATTCACACCACGTGAATTGTACTGCAGTACCTTGAGGATCATTATCATGATCAGTGATTCCTCTCGCGCCTGTTAACAACTTACATCATTGGCTGGTAATCAGGCAATGCCTTTCCATGTTCGACTCCAGAGCATCTATCACATGGATCGAGTTGTACTTTGAGTGAAGATCGAACAAGATTGAAGACCCTGGATCTAGTTTCATCCATCCGGGCTGCGATATATATTCAGGAAAATAAAGACATCAAATGTACATCATTGTTGCACAGATAATCATCCAATCTAAGGGATGATGGTTCTACCAGAATTATCAGTCTACACTCAGACGATTGTCTGTCCTATGTACATGAAAATGAATTTATAAAGCTGAGCATGGGAATGCCCGCCTCATCTAGATCATGAAAATAAAATAAATATAATGTATTGTATTGTATCTTATTACAGGTCACCTTCCATCTCGAAAAAACTTCGGATCCTCATGATAAAGCATTTCACCCGACATCAAAAAGATTAACGACCTCATGCTTTAGGGGGAAACTCTTATAGGCATTTTTGGGCACTGCAACCCCAAGCATAAATGTCCATAAACCAAGGGCTCCTAAGTCCCTAAAGGTGTTGTTCCAACCCCTAAAAGAACAAGGTCAACTAATTAAAGCATCTCCCAGAAGTTCTCCATTAGAAACTACTCAGAACAGGTCAAAACTGGACCATTTCACTTGCTACATAGGCAAAGTGCATTGCATCCCACCTGAATACACACAGTAGGTGTGATGCATGTCAAAAATCCCTTCTATGGGGTGCAATGGGCGAGAAGGGACAAATGGCAGGGTCAATCCGCAAGGTGGAGGAGCATGGAATCTTCCAGAAACCTCTCCTGTGACACTTGCCTCTATGAATTCGACCAGGGATGAGTAAGAGATCATCAATCCCCAAGTGGAATCAAGAACTATCAGAGAGAAGACACTAATCAAATCTCAAAATCTAACTCACCTCCATTGCAAACATCTATATATGGATCCCTCATCCCAGAGATCATGAGGCTGGAATTTTGTATCTTGTAAGGAAGTGTTGTTGGTTTCTTGGTGCAATATCATAATGTTGGGTGATCTAAGCTTTTCATGAGGTGAAGAAGGGCTTACTTACTGAGAGGATGATGCTGGGTCAGAACAATCGGTTGTAATCCTCTTTGCTCTTTCTTGATTATCAATAAAGCTATTCAAGTTTTCCTCCATATTCTTGTATGATTAATGATTTTTGCACTTGTGTGGTCAATATACATCTGATCTTATATTGTTTATGATATAGATCTATGTTCTTGGATAGTGTTATGCTGCTTTGATTCTATAGGTACTCTTTGAAGCTGGGTAGACAAGGAAGCGAGTGGCAAAGACCTACCAGAAGAGAGAGGAATCAAGCAAGGGACCAAGCACAAGACAGAGGTTGGTCTCCTTATTCTTCTCTTATCTATTTCTCATAAAGGAAAACAAAAGTGGTTTTTAGTGTGTTTGTTTCTAAGGTAGCTACCAGCCTTAGTGGGATTAGAAGCTCTGCATAGACACTATTCTCGATAACACATATACTAGCTCGAAGGGTGACTTTCTAGTGGACCACATAGAAGTCACTATGTTTGTCGAGAGAGGGAATTTCAGTTGAGTATCCTAGTTTCTTTCATTTTTTGTAATGGTTTTCTTCAACACTCTTACCACTATTTTATTTAAGAACTCAACTAACCCATTCCCTTAAGGATAGTAGGTAGTGGAATGTCTGAATATGATATTAAACTTTTGACAGAAACTGATAAATTTAGTGGACTTAAAGACTTAGGCATTGATGATAATGATCTTGGTAAGGAAACCAAAAAGAGATAAGATGTTTTCCTCCATAAACTTAATTACCATGGACTCGGTAGAATTTCAGGTTGGGATGGTCTCCACCCACTTCGTGAAATAGCCAGTGGTGGTTAATATCCATTTATGTTGGCCACTAGAAGGCAAGTTTATCTCCCCTATGAAATCTAACCTCCATTGTCTAAAAGGCTCTTCCACATGTACTGGAATCAGAGGGAGAGGGGCTAGTTATTTTAGGACCTTCTGAGCAGTGGTCTTCCAACTATAATGACCTCCACAAACACCTTCGTGAAATTCTTCAATTACTTTGTGGGTTTTTGCTTCCACTAAGCAGAGTAACAGGATACCCATAGGGTCTTTCCAATACAACTTGCCATTTGATATGATAAAATTTTGAGTTTGCAGTCTCCACGTTCAGTATTTGGACTTATCCACTCCCAGTGGAGACCTCAAAAATAAGAGATAATGGATGATATTTTTATACTAAGCTGACGTTTCATATTTGGTATAGATATTTTGTTCTGAGGTTTTTATATCATTATGTTGTACTTCCACTTCATCTTCATCAGCTATCATATTTATCCCTAAAGCTTGACAGTTGGATTCTGATAGGATCTTGGCCATCCCCTGTCCCTTTATGAGCTTTGCAGGTTTTATGTCCAATTCATATTCTTGAATCTTAGCAATCTACCTTCCCGTTTTTCGCTCTGTCTCCTTGCACCAGAATATATTTGACTACTGTTGTTGGAACATATGTTGTGATGTCTGACTATTATACATATACTTTGAATGCCTTGAATGATTTTACTAGAGAATAGGCATGTTTCTCCAAGATATTGTATTTTAGTTCGACATCCCTCAAGACTTGGCTAAAGAAGGTGATGGGCTGCTCATAACGATCCTTATTTTTTGGTAACAAAACTACAACAATAGTATGAGGAGAAGCGAAAGAAAAGATATAGAAAGGTGGTGAGTAGTCAGGGTTGACTAGTATTGGTGCTTCAACAAAGGTTGCTTTGATCCTAGCAGAGGATTCCCGAGAAACAATACTCCATTTGACTTCATTTCCCTTTTTCAACATGTATGTAATACCCTTCACTATTTTGTCATAATTAGGCTTAAATCTTCTCAGAAAATTAATTATTTCCAGAAAAACTTGGATCTATTTCTTGTTTCTGGGTAGGGGAATGTGATTTATGGCCTTTACTCGCTTAGGATCGATTTTCACTCCTTCTTGTGCCAGTACGTGTCCCAATAGTTTTCCTTTGGTTAAGCCAAATTGAGATTTATTTGGATTCAGAATTAATCCATATCTCCTACATTTTTCAAATGTGAGTTTCAGGTGCATGATATGCTCTTCCTCAGTCTTGGAGAAGACTGTGATGTTGTCTAAACATACCACTACAAACTTGTCTTGTTCTCCCACAAATTCTATATCCATAGCTCTTTGAGAAGTGGCTCCCGTGTTTATAAGGCGAAAGGGCATGCGAGCATACATGAAAGTTCCCCAGGAGGTAGTGAATTCCATTTTCTTTTGGTCATGTAGGTGTATTGCGACTTGATTGTAACAAGAGAACTCGTACATCATGGAAATTCTGGAAGATCCAACCACTGTTTGTAGTATATAGACCATCTTGGCTAGTAGGTACTTATCTTTCAACGATGCCCTGTTAAGGTGTAGAAATTCTTCAAATTCTCTAAAAATCTCGCTCTTAGACCATGTATAAAATCTGACTGTAAGTTAATCCGATAATGCAAAATAACCAAAGAAAAATACTATAACCTACTTTTACTATGAATTTGCAGAAGCTTAAAGATCGAGATGAATAATATAACTAGAAGAAGAAGAATCAATGCACAATACACATAAGAATACTTTGGGGAAATATTTAGCTAAAAAGCCCACTATTTGTATTATCATACAAGGTGGAAATACATAGGAATTATATAAATCCTTAGCTGTAACAGCTAGCCAGCTCTCAGTACAATCCTCACAGATGCTCACAGGCAATCCTAGTTTCTCACAAGCCTTCCTCTTTGCCCTCCAAGCTCCTATTTCCTTGGGGCTATTCCTAGTGTAGGATCTTCACCTCACAAAGTGGAACACTACTCTCACACATTGTCAGAACTGCGCAATCCTCAAAGAATTATTCCTTCTCCATGCATGAGTTTTCCTTATAGGAAAACACATGAAATTGATGGTACACTGTCCTTTACATTTAACTTAACTGAGTCTGTCTCAGAATAGACATGCATGAGTTTTTGATGAGGGAATCTTCAGTTAACTGGAGTACACTAGTTGGATGCATGCATGCATCAACTGATTGTTAACTCTCTATTAGTTCCTCAAATAATTTGGAACTAATTTTACTAGACTTAACTCAATAAACTGAGTTAACTAATTACAACTCAAATATAACTCAATCTTATCTCCTTCATTTAAGACTTATCTCCTTAATTTAAGGGATAAATCTTTCATGACTTCAGAAACACTTCTAACTTGAATTTCTCCACCTAATTAATTCAAACTAAATTAATGAATTATTTGCAAGTAGCTCGTAAGACTAAATTAGATTTTAATTCACAATTTTAATGCTTGAGTTAGAAAAATATCCAACTACTTATATAAAGTGTTTGATCTACTGTTCTTCCTCAAATACTTTCCAGTACTTCACTTTATCAGATATAAAGGGTATGTGTCTAACTTCAACCTCATACCTGAGAAGTGGGTTCTGAAGAGGATGGAAGTTGCTCGCATCTATAGCGAGGGAACCATCCATTTTTTTTCCTTCCCTGGGTAGAAATTGAACATTGAATGCCAAAAATAAGTTGTCTATTAAGTCCCATACCTCATTCCTATAAGACCTCAATATAAGGTGTTGTTGTAGCAGCTACAACCACCCTCCAAAATTTTGTCCTGCACCCAATTTTAGAGCTTCCCTTGAGAGTTTCACTTGATGACTGCACACACTCAAGTTCACTCCGTGAGATCGTGTCTTCAAAAGGACACACATTCGAGTTTTTGCATGTTGATGTCTAAGTAATGCTTGCGGCCATTTTATGTTTATGCTCAACGTCTTTGGTTCGTGTGTACTTGTTGTGTTCACTATGAAAGCATCTGTCGCACTCACACATGGAGTCAAATTCACTGTCGTTCAATGAACGATCAACAACGAGTGTTGCACTTGTCACTTCCACCATCAATCAGTCATGTTGAACATGTGTGTCTAGAAGGTTTGAGTTGTCTCGTCATCGAGTCATGTGAGTGTGTGTTTTCATGGTCACTTATGCATCTTTTGATTGTTCACACACTTAGTAATTTTGCTGAATTTTTGACAACCGAATTACCCTCTGATAACTACACCATCACCCTGACATCGACTTGATCAACTATCACCAAAAACAGTGCAGAAGCACCAAGAAAGTATTTCCAAGATGCACAGATCACAAGCGATCCAAACAACATTCATGCTGGCGACCCGGAGAGCCTGACCTGGCAGTCACCTCGAGACTGACTCCCATCAAAAATTGCACAGATGCCACTGACCTTGCCCACTCTACTGACTAAGGAAATTGCGTAGATAGGACAGACAGACACCAAGTGCCCATCCCTGTGTCTCTCAGAAAATTGCGCAGTTTTCCCAGTCATTCCTCCCATCAGTCGATCGACTGGTTATCCAGGGAATTGTGTAGTTTTTAGGAGCAAGGCTTCTAATGTCAAGTAGTCCACTCAACTTAGAAATTGCGCAGAGATGATCAGTAGGTCGGCCTCCTAGCCTCAGTGCAGTTTCCCTTTCCATCAGCTCCTAGCACTAGACTACTAGTTCCCTCTGGGAATTGTGCAGTTTTTGCTACCGGCAACCTAACAACCAAGTATTGGTTCCCTCTAGGAATTACACAATTTTGGCTGCCAGGCTCCCAACCAATTCCTCCAAAAATATGTGCAATTCCTACCTACAGATCCTTCATGCAGCCCGGCCTATTCCCCCAAAAAATTGTGCAAATTTTGTCTTCCATCCCCAGCTGCCCGTTCATTCTAGAAAACGCACAGTGTCTCTCCACCTTGCCTTCCTGCAGCCTGGACTATCCCTCCCAAAATTTGAGCAGTATTTCTTTCTAATTGAGCTAGACTTCGTGAATAGTCACTGTCGACTTGTATTACCCATCTTCATCACTCAATGACTCTTGTGTAGTTTTCGTTAGCAGTGCCCAGAGCTATCATCTTGCCTCACAACCTAGTTTCCTCTCTCGGTCACCTACATCCAAAATGATCATGTGTCATGGTATATTAGGAGGTTTTTTGGATTTGATGTCGTCTCATCATGAGTGACTACAAGAACATGTACATTAACAAACATGGCGCGACGACAAATGGGATGAACGAAGGGAGCACATGCAGAAATATAAGCTCACCAATGGGATGAACGAATGATGCATGCGAAGAGATGATCTCGCAAATGGATGATCATGCAAAGATGTGTTCACATCCGAACATATGAGAAAACATGCAAGATGTGGTCACAAATGGACGAATGGACGAACATGCACCTTAGGCGAACAGAAGAGCCCGTTAAGCCTTCCATTATAAAAGTAAGGAGCAACGTGCCAAAGAAACATCAAGCGAATGAACAACCATCGAAGACTCCGTGCACTTTGCCATGTGGGGGTGAAGCTGTGATACACCATGAAGACATCCATCACCCAGTAGCACTACAGCTCAACATGCACTCCAGCAACAACATGAATGTACCAGCACTGTCATGTCGAGTCAGGTTGTCCACATCTCAACTATGGGCCATGTTTTCAAATTAATGTAATGTAACGTGGAAGTCCAAGAAACCCACTTGTTGTATAAAGAGTCATGTAAAGTCGAAGAGTCATGTAAGTCAAACAGTCATGAGGGTAGTCGAACAGCCACAAGGGTCAGTTTCACCCTTGGCTATAAATACCCCGTCATTTGTACATGAAAAAGGATTTTCACCTCAGCTCCTCCCACATAGCCAAGAGAGTCTATAATATTTTCTTTGAGGAGTAAGTAGTCGCTCCATTGCCCTGCACTCGGGGTCAGTGATGCATGGTGTAATGATGTGTCTTGTAGTTTTTACTTAATTCAGAAGCCTGCTAACATGCCAACATGTTTTCACACCTGTATTGTAACTGTTGTAAGACTAACCTTGAACACTTGTAATGCATGTTTCTTTAACCTGTGTTAAACACTTGAACTATTTCACTTGTTGTAATACATAATTTGTTAATGGAAATGTGTTGTATATGTTGTTAACATTGTCTCGCCCATGGTGGATATCCCCCCAGACATCAGACAGACCTTTCACATTAAGCTTGTTGTGACAATCGTTGCACTCATTCGGAATCATTTGTTGAGTGATGTATGTGTTATCTTACCTTTTGTGTTGTGACAGCTGAATTCGTGTGGACTGCTCCTCCGAAAGCTGTGCACATACTGTTGTGTTGTGTGTTCCTAAATGAGTTTGGAATTCATCCCAACCAACTTGGGACCCACTCTCACCCCCTCCGCTTACAGTGAAAGAACCATTGGCACAAGTACACTAGCATTCACCAGGCACGTGAACCTCGCTTTTCGAAGGCAAAGCAGACCACTCTCATGTGGTGACAAGAAAGGGTTGAGGCAAATCCTTAAGACGATGGAAATCGGACCATCATAATGGATGGGACTCCCACACCAAATGGTGTGAGGTCTAGTTGGGACTTCATACTGGGGTGATCCTCTCAATGTTGGTGGGTCCAGCACCGTCAACATTTCTAGTGCTAGAAAGAGGGCAACCACTTATATATGGCTGAAATTCCCCTCATACTCATTCATCAACCATCTAGTAAAGGCAGTAACTCACACTCCCTCTCATCCACATGCAAATCTGCAGTTGGTTACTCCTCACCTCCCAGAATTGAACATGAGATTCCATATCAACACCTTCGCTTCGTCCATCCTATCACTCACTAGTTCACAAAAGCATTCAGACTAATCTGAGGCATACAACATATTCCATATGCATCGAAGAAGTCAAAAGCCACTCCCACGAGAGTTGTTGTATCATTGGTGGAAGAAGCAGTCATTGCCACACTCGAAGGTTTGGTAGAAGCTATTGAAGATGGAGAGGAACATTCAGTCTTCCGGCAAGGCGAACAAGACACTCTTGTGATCTTGGGATCAGACTCCAGTACAGGAGGCAAAGGGGAAGGTAGTGGAGGAGGTGGAGGTGGATATGAACCAACAGACTTAGAGCCGAAACCATTAGACTTCGAAAGAGAGGAAGAGGACAAAGAAGAAGAAGATATGGCTGACCCAAATCTTGAATGGATGACTCAGGGACCATTGGCTCTCTCAGTTGTTCTGCACAAGATGTCAAAGCGAGCAGAGTGAATGAACATCAAGTTCAACCATGACAGCAGGATGAAGGTAAAAGACCACTTAGACAACTTCTACCTACAGCTGTAGACCCTTGAGGTACGCTATGATGACGTAGCATGTAAAATTGGACGGCTATGCAACTGCATGGTATCACAGCCTTCCACCAAAATCAATACAGAATTGGGGTGATTTCGAACGTATGTTCCTTGAAAATTTTGTTGATGAAAAGACCCCAGCCATGCTACTGAAAGAATTGAGAAGCCACAAGATCAAGGGCAAAGAGAAAGTGAAATAATTCAATCAGAGGTTTACATGTATTTTGAACAAGTTTGCAGTGGACACTAAACCTCATGACTCCATCACTCTTGACTATTACACGTCCGCATTGCCAACCAACATTGCATAGTTCGTCAAGTGAGCTGCAAAACCAATACTCATCGAAGGTTGTGAAGAGGCTATTTCTATTGAAAAAGACTTGCACGTGATCAGAGTCATCAAGGATGATGAATCAATGAAGGACTCCAAGTATGCAAGGAGGAAGCCCCAAGGAATGATGAGCAAGGGCAGAGACATGGAAGCAATCGATATTGAGACCCTCACTCACCTTGTCAAGAACTTGACCACTGAAGTGTCCAAGCTCAAGCAACGGAAAACAAACACATATTTAAGTAACCATCCGCCCAGAAAGGGACAGGAAAATAGTTCATTGACCTACTCATCAAGCAACAACCGGTTCGCTTCAAAACCTTTGCAGAAGCCTTTGTTCCAACTCGAGCAATGCAAATATCCTAAGTTATGTTCCTTCAATGAAGAACATCACCTCCAGAACTCTTGTTTGAATTGGAATCGAGTCGTTAGTTCTGTCTACAGTCATACACTCGATGCAAAAAGCAATGTGCAGGAGTTGCCGGGAGACACTAGTGATGATGAAGAGGTTGCACATGATGAAATATCAAGTTCTAGGCATGTGGTGAATGCATATTAGTGCTCGCAAGTAATGTTGAAGACAAACATCGAGAAGCAACCCCAAAAGAAAAATGATCGTTACAATCTTAGGAGTAAAGGGACTTCCCCTACACTTGGGAAATGAAAGAGAAGGTGAGACTACTGATGAAGAAGGTCGATCCACTGGCTGCCCCAAGGCAAAAAACACAAAGCAAGTATTAGAAGACATCAATATATAATAGTACATCCATGAGCAACAAGTTGCAAAACACTCCGCTAGACAACACGAACATCCATTCCACCCTAGACACCTTGGTGGGTCTACCAACTCTGGACTATAATATTGTTAATGACATGAAGAAAACTCAAGCGAATATCAGTTTGCTCAAATTAGCCAAGGTCTAGAGTCAGCGAGATATCTTGGTACATGCATTAGGATAGATAGCAACAGATAGCGTAGCCTATACTAGCAAGGGAGCAAGCACACCTCCCGGATCACTATCCATTGTGGTCAATGCACTCCGGATGGAAGAAGGAAATTCAGGTTTCCCTCCATTCCTACTATCATTTGAAGTTTTTAACTACAATGTTCACAATTGCTTCGTTGATTCTGGTGTGACAGCCAATGTCACGCTACTCTCCATTGCTAAGAAGATCAGCACACAATGGAGTGAAACATCCGCAAGAATCATCCACCTTGATTGAACATTTGTACCAGCCGTTGGTGAACTGTGAGACGTGATCATCTAGCTATCTCATAATAGTCGAATCCACCAATGCATCAACATAGTTGTTGTGGACATACCGGAAGCATATAGTCTGCTACTCAACAAAGACTAGTCCAACAAGCTAGATGTATATTTTTCTACAGACTGGTCTCACATGTGGCTTCCGTACAAGAGAAAATGCAACCAAATCTAGGTGTTATCTGAGAGGAATATGAAATATAATGTCACTCCCGTTAATGGTGAGAACGAATTGTTGGCCTTCGTAGAACTCATGTTTTGCAACTGTCTCCTAGAAACAACATTGGGGTGTTATCCTGCATGGCCAGCTCTGACGTCATCAAAAACACAGTTGGGACTCCTTCCTTGCCCAATTTATGGTAACAAAACTTATACAGTTCATTCTATTGATAGTAGTAGTAGTAGCAGCAACAGTAGTAGAAGTAGTACTAGCATGCCAAATGGTTCGTGTACAGATAAGCTGTGGGCCATGGATTTTTATGAATTAAAGACATGTAATCGCTCAAGGACCCAATGTAGCTCAGTCATCCAAAAAAATAGACAATGCATGATTTCAAGCTGCTTGAAGTTCAAGTGCACAAAAACCACTGCTAAGTATGAATCACTCATGCTAAGCTTACAAAGGACCATCAACCTTAATGCGGCTGCACTCAAAGTGATACTGTACCCCGCAGGTAATGTTGATGATTTCAAGGACATAACAATTGATGAAGGTAAGCACGAGAAGCCCCTAAAATCTGTAGCCGAGAGCAAGAAAGGTAACTTCACTCCCGAGGGCGAGGTTTCCTTCAACAAGCTCTATGGTTTGCAGAATTTATATCAAGGGCTGAGAAACAGCGAGACGCACAAGACCACCACTACAAATGAACAGAGCAACTTGGAAACCTATCATGATTTGAAGATAACCAATCTTGGTACAAGCTACACAATACAACAACGACAAATCTTTGACTGCTTGATTGAATGGTACTAGGATGGATCTACACGGGGAGATGGTGACCTGTGTACACACTACACGCGAGCAATTCAACACAAAATTCCAGGTAAAGGAGGAGACAAGCCATTTCCGCAAAGACCAGGTAACATGCACATGTAGTTTGCACTCCTTCTACAAGTAAAATTGACTAACATTTTGGATGAATGGATTACTCGCAAATTTCGTCATCATACTTGGTTTTCTAATGTAAATTCCACACGTAAGAAATTTGGGAAAATTAGCTTATGCATTGATTTCAGAAACTTGAACCATTCACAGAATAAAAACAACTACCCTGTGCCATCATCTGAACCCATGTTGCACACAGTACCTGAAATAGTGCTGTTGTCTTCACTTAAAGGTCTTTTGGAATGCCACCAGGTTCCAGTAGTGGAGCCCAGTGGACTTGCACTGGTATACGAAAAACCTGGCCCACACACTTATCACTTGCAATCACTTAATGGGAGGATTAACAACCTTCCGGTCAATGGCCAAGATCTCAAGCATTACCTTCAGTAGGTTGGGCCGCACCCATGCCATGTACATAGTCTACTTGTTGCTTGTTGTTTTCATCTTGTTTGCTTTGCTTATTATCTTTGTTTTTTCTTTGTTTGATTATGCTTACTATTTTTGTTCATGTTCGTTTTGTTTGTTTGATATATTGCTATTTTTAAATAAGTGCTGCCAACTACTATGTTCTAGCTGCTGAATAGAGTATGTGGCTGAAATTTGAAGAAACTTGTGACACTACAGTACTTGGTCAGTCTTGTGTACGTCTTCTCTATGATTTTTTGTAACCTTCGGTCGATGAAGTCTTGACAGAAAATACAAACCGTCAGCAAGGGAATTTTTGGTCCAACCATGAACCTGTGTCCACACTGAGAAGCCCCATGCCTATACTTAGCCTTCTGCTTTGTGTGTTCACACTCATCCAACTATGAGAAATGGAGAAGGGGAAAATCTAAACTAGTAAAGCTAGGTGAGAGGTCTTACATGCTTCTCTAAAGGAAAAACCTCTTCTGTTCTCAATAAGTTGGGATCCCTCTTCCGCCCCAAAAATAAATAAGTGCCTATGCACAGTCCTGTTGAAAATAATACAAAGGCAAAAGAAGAGAAAGGCTTCCTTCGTAGATAGGTGAAGCATGCAACTCCAGTGGGGTACTGACCAGGCTCGCTGGTAGTGGAGAAATGTGTGTGTTTCTGCGTGACTCCTCCAGGGTACTGTCTAGGCCTGCTGGCAGCAGAGCAACACCAGAGATGAAAACTTATAATTTGAAAATCTTCAACTCTTGAGCTAAACTACCCTACCCGGATTCGAAACACTGTGATCAAGCTGAAATTTTGATTGTGTTTGACTGAGTTGGAAAAAGGTGAACCATGTATGTCCATGGGGTAAGTGGGAAGCCAAATTAACCCGCACAACAATTCAATACTCCCTGAAGTACCAAGACTCTGTGCTAGAAATGGACCAAAACATAGAAGCTGAAGTTCTACTAGTGTGTCGCCAAGTCTTGTAGTGGCTACAACCACCCTCCAAAATTTTCGCCTACACCCAATTTCAGAGCCTCCCTTGAGAGTTTCACTTGATGACTGCACACACTTGGGTTCAATCCGTGAGATCGTGTCAGTCTTAGCATTTTCCTTGCTTGCTCTTTTCATTCAAGTTTTTTGCATGTTGGTGTCTAAGTCATGCTTGCAGCCATGTTCTGGTTATGCTCAAAGTATTTGCCTCATGTGTACTTGTTGTGTTCACTATGAAATCATCTATCGCACTCACACACAGAGTCACATTCATTGTTGCGCAAGAATTGTCACATTTGATCAACGATCAATCACGAGTGTCATGCTTTTTTCTTCGACTGTTGGTCAGTGATTCTAAACATGTGTGTCTGGAAGGATTGAGTCGTCTCATCATCGAGTCATTTGAGTGTATGTTTGCATGATGACCTATGCATCTTTCGATCATTCACACACTTAGTCACTTTTTTGAAGTTTTGATGACCGGACTTCCATCTAACAGCCAAACCATAACCCCACCATTGACTCAATCAAATGTCACCCAGAATAGTGCAGAAGCACCGAGCAAGTCTTTCCAATTGTGTTGATCGCAAGCAATCCAATCAACTTTCATGCTAGCCACCTAGAGAGCCTGACCCTATAGTCACCCTGAGACTAACTCCCCTCAAAAATTGTGCAGAGGGTGCTGACCTTACTCACTCTACTGACTGAGGAAATTGCACAGATAGGCCAGCCAAACACCAAGTGCCTATCCCCATCTCCCTCAGAAAATTACACAGTTTTCGCGGTCATTCCTCATGTCAATCGACCAATTTCTCATCTAGGGAATTGTGTAGTTTTCAGGAGTAAGCCTTTTGTTCTCAAGTAGTCCGCTCAGCTCAAAAATTGTGCAAAGATGATTGGCAGGTCGACCTCCCAGCCTCAGTGCTGTTTCCCTTGCCAGGAGCACCTAGTAGTAGACTGCCAATTCCCTTTAGGAATTGCGTAGTTTTGGTTTCCAGTGACCCAGCAGCCAATTGCCAGTTCCCTCTAGGAATTATGCAGTTTTGGCTTCTAGTGACCCGGCAGCCAACTGCAAGTTCCCTCTAGGAATTGTGGAGTTTTGGTTGCCAGGCTCTCATCCAGTTCCTCCTAAAAACTGTTCAATTCTTGTCTACTGACCCTTCATGCAGCCCAACCTATTCCCCTAGAAAATTGTACAAATTTTTCCTTCCATCCCCTGCTACCTGCTTATTCCAGAAAATGTGCAGAGTCTATATTCCTCACCTTCCTATAGCCCAGACTGTCCCTCCTAAAAATTGCACATTTTTTCTGTCCAACCGAGCTAGAATTCGCAAACAATCACTCTCAAATTGTATTGCCCATTTGCATCACTTAGTGACTCTTGCGTATTTTGCATTAGTAGTGCCTGGAGCCATCATCCCGCCTCAAAACCTTATTTCATCTCCCAGTCACCTGCATTCGAAATGATCATGTGTCATGGTAGACTAGGAGGTTTTTTGGACTTGATTTCACCTCATCATGAGTGACTGTAGGCATAGGTACATTAACAAACATGGTGCGACGACGAATGGGATGAACGAAGGGAGTAGATGCAGAAAAATAGGTTCAACAATGGGACGAATGAATGATGAATGCAAAGAGATGTGCTCGCGAACGAATGATCATCCAAAGATGTGTTCGCAGTCGGATTGATGAGTAAACATGCAAGACTTGCTCACAGACAGATGAATGGACAGACATGCACCATTCATGAACAGATGAACCTATCAAGCCTTCCCATATACAACCAAGGAGCAATGTGCCAAAGCAACATCAAGCGAACCAATGACCATCGAAAACTCTACGTACTTTGCCATGCGGAGGTGAAGCTGTGATACACCATGAAGACATCCATCACATAGTAGCATTGCAGCTCGATATGCACTCCAGTAGCAACATGAATTTACCAACACTGTCATGTCAAGTCATGTGATGAGTCATGTTGTCCACATATCCATGGTGGGCCATGTTGTCAAATCAATGTAATATAACATGGAAGTCCAAGAGACCCACTTATTGTACAAAGAGTCATGTAAATTTGGAGATTCAGCCACAAGGGTCAGTTTCACCCTTGGCTATAAATACCCCCTCATCTGTAGATGCAAAGGGATTTTTACCTCAACTCCTCCCACATAGCCAAGAGAGTCAGTAATCTTTTCTTTGAGTAATTAGTGGCTCCAACATCCTGCACGCTGGGTTAGTGATGTATGGTGTAACGATGTGTCTTGGAACTTTCGTTTAATTCAAAAGACTCCTAATAGGCCAACATGTTTTCACACATGTATTGTAACTATTGTAAGACTAATCTTAAACACATGTAATGCATGTTGATTTAACCTTTTTTGAACACTTGAACTATTTCACTTGTTGTAATACATAATCTGTTAATGTAAATGTGTTGCATATGTTGTTAACATTATCTTGCCCGTGGTGGCTATCCACGCGGACGCTAGACAGACCTTTCACATTAAGCTTGTTGTAACAACTGTTGCACTCGTTCGGACTCATCCATTGAGTGATGTACTTGTTATCTTACCTTATGTGTTATGACTACCGCATTCATGTGGACTACTCCTTTGGAATCTGTGCACATCCTGTTGTGTTGTGTGTTCCTAGCCAAGTTGGGACATCATCCCAAGCAACTTGGGACTCACTCTCACCCTCTCCCCTTATAGTGAAAGAACCATTGACACAAGTACACTAGCATTCACCAGGCACGCGAACCTCACTTCTTGAAGGCAAAGCACACCACTCTCCTATGTTGACAAGCAAAATTTGAGGCAAATCCTTAAGACAATACAACTAGGCCATCATACCGGATGGGACTCCCACACCAAATGGTGTGAGGTCTATTTGGGACTTCATACTAGGGTGATCCCATGAATGTTGGCGGGTTCAACACCGTCAAAGGGTGCTTAGCCTGAAACTGATTTTAAATCTGCTTCACAACTAACTTAGAGTCCCCATATACGTTCAAGCACTTAATATTAATGTTCCTTATTGTTTGCAGCCCAAGGAGAAATGCCTTATATTCTTCCACATTATTGGTCGCTTCAAACTCTAGATAAAATGAAATTAGGATCAAGCTACCCTCAGGGTACACTAACAATACCCCTGCTCCATTTCCTTCTTTGGAATTAGCCCCATCAAAGTATAATTTCCATACCTTTCCTTTATCTTTGTGTTGATCATCTAACTAGACCGATAGATGTACTTGTGTTTCTTCTTAAATGATCTCATCTTATTCTAGTAGCAGATAAGAAAGGTCTCTCTCTTTCCCATATACAGGAGAATTCTTCTAGTACTCAACTCTGGTCACTGTTTTCACAAACATTGACTCTCTGTACAACCTTCTTTCTTCACCTCCAAAGGTGGGAATGGTGGCATAAGTTAGATCTAACTTGATAGAACCCCCGACTTTGGAACCCCAGGACCTGGATAAAAGCATGTCAAATCATGCAAGGATATTAGCTACCACTATATCCATTACTACACTCTTAACAGGAATCTGAGCGAGGTTCACTACTAGGTCGTTTATCATTCCCAAGCATTTTACTCTCTTATAATTGAAGGAGTAGAGGTCATTGTAAGGTCTAGTGATTTGTAAACCAAGTTGCTCCATCACAGTTAAGGGCAAGTTTATATGAGGCTCCAAAATCTAGCATGTAGTTATGAAGTAAGAGATCATGTATCACATGGGTCACATAGAAGGGTGCAGTAGAAGGATCTAGTTCTTCAACATGAGGTCCAAAAACAACCATGGGTATTTCCTCTTGAAGGTTTAAACAATCATGGGATGGTGCTAAGTGGATGGAAGCATGGACTAAGAGACTTGGGTTCTATAAGTGGGTTGTTTTAGGAGTTCGATTAGGGGAACATGGACTTTTACCTTTTGGAGTTCCTTCTGAAGATTGAAGACAGATTGGCCTTCCTCCATGCCACTAGATTCTATTTGTTCTCTTTATTTTTTCATAGGTCAGTTTCATTGGAGTCGATGGCTTCTCTTCTATTAATTCTTTAGATCTACTACCTTCCTGAGTTAAAGAGGCTTTTACTTTGGACATGTGAGGATCTAGTTTATGTTTCCCTTTCTCAGGAATTGTAGGGGTATCTTGGGGAGAAAGGCCCTCTTGCTGGTCTAGTTCCCTTGACCTTTTTCTTAAGGATCTGAGATCATACCTCCTCTGTAGTTGTGCCTGCATAAAATTTGCAAATTTTTTGCAATAGTCACCTATTTCCTCGTCATCAATTGTTGCATCCATATCCTACCCTGCATTGTGATGAATTATGTTTTCTTGTTCCCCTTCCGAGAAGGAAGAGTTCAAGTCACCCTGCATCTCATTGGTATCTTGTGATTGTTCATCTAGTTCATCCTCTATGTATAATGGAGGAGGGGATGATCAAGCTGATATTTTCTTTCCCTTTGTAGTATCTGCAAAGGTGGTCTTGTCTATTGTGGATTATAGCCTCGATTCGAGCCTTGGGCATTCTGTTTGGAGAGAATTTTTTTTTCTAGTTCAAGATTTGCTTGTTTATGTGATAAGTTTTTTATCAGCTTATCTATATCTTCCATCTTTAGTTCCTATGACTCTTTTTCCTGACTTGAGGAATATGTTTCCTCTCTTCCCTTTTTCTTTTCCATAGGGTCAATCTTACATGTGGATTTCCCAACTAGAGAGAAACAATCATTGTTGGAGAAAATCCTCTCTCCAGAGGTCAAAATCCTACCCTCAGATATCCAATTTCCATTAACTCTCTTTATGAAATCTATTCAACCTGTTTTATCTGTTGTTTCTTGTCTATTGGGTGAAGACACCACCCTGAAAATAAACAGGGTTTCCAAGAGAACCATACAACAACATGTAAAGCCATGCATTTCCAAACCAGCTAGGAAATCACACATGCAAAAGGTTACCTACAAGTGTTGATGTCGAAGCTAATTGATCATGCTTTCCTTTCCTTGTTCCTTGCTTGCCTTCCTTTCCTTTTCTTGGTTTTCCTTTCCTTGAACCAAACTAGAGTGCTCCAAGAAAACTCTAAGTGACCAAGAGAGTGAGAGAGAGAGAATAATGAGAGAGCTCCAAACTTGAACTTGATAAAAGCTTAGAATTGAGCAAGCCTAAAGTTAAGCAACCTACCAACTGATCCTGAGAATCCTTTTTACCAATAAGGCCTCTAATTTCTTCATTTTCCATTATTTTCCTTCATTCTCCTCCTCACATGCAACCTGTGACCTTTTACCTTCCTTTTCTCCTAAATTCCTTTATTTTCATAAATAAATGTGCCAAAAATGCATTTTTCCCTTTTAAAGCCTTTGTCAATTTTCCTTAGCCAAAACACATACATCCAGTGATGCCCACTAGGATATCTTTTCCTAACATTCAGCTTGGAAACGTGTCCCTTACCCATTTTCTTATTTTTCCTTTATTTACTTTATTACATGAAAATTTCATTAGGGTTGTTATAGAACCCTCCCCCTTGGGGGAACACTGTCCTCGGTGTTAAACCACACCAGGACCTCAATAAAATTGCTGAAATGAAAACATACTACCCATGGAGATTTATAGCTTAGCTCATTGTAGTATTTACAATGAATGACTTGCTCAAAAGTAAAACATCATGACAACATGACCAGATAACAACCATTCCACATACTAGATCTTATAACACAACTCATTACGATGTTTACAATAACCACATATGCACATTTTATCAACCAGCAAATAAAATGATACAATGCACATATCAATCAACAAGGGAATCCAGAGTATCACATCTCCACCCTCAAAGTAATACCTGAATTCACTTCCTTCCCAGGAAGTCTAGAATCCACTGTCACAGTCAAAGTTGCATCCAATGTCTAGCACTACAATCTTGCGACACTTGTTGTCTCAACGAACAATTATCGGCTCACTGTTCCAGGGCGCACTCCCAATGTGCATTTGATTCCATCTGGAAATTCTAATGACCAAAATCAATATATCCACGACCTTCCCTTCTCTACTTCTCAATCCATTGGGAAATCCGGTCACTGCATTCCATGTAGCCACTCACCTTCTAAGTTCCCCAGAATCCCATATCCCAAGAAATCCATCCCTTTGCAAGGCTTCCTCGCATCATAGGATCAAACAAACAAGGCATATACCTTCCTCAAAACCATCATACTGGTCATAGCTTGCTCATGGAAATAAATGGACACTATTGGGTACCAGTGTCCCACAATGACCCTGCTCCAAAAGTACTCTTCCATCATACTGCTGAATGTTCCAATTTCTTTCGTTGTTGCTGCCAGTTCTTATAGTTTATTTCAACCACTCAATCGGGCATGTTCATGCATTCCTGTTCCAAGCACATAACTTCCATTAGATTCAAATAAATTTAAATAGCCTCAAATCATACCTCATTGGTAATTTTTCAATAAGGTACATTGAGAATCTTGCTCGTTTCCTGTCAGAACAAGTCAAACTAGCATATTTGACCAAATCAACACATATAGAAATATCACACCAGGTTAGCTCAAAATATAACCATCAAAATCATAAATCACATGTAACCATCATAACCCAATCATAGATCATAAGTAATCATCATAGAACAGAATCATAAATCACATGCAAACTAAAACTGAAATAAAATACTGATACTTATCCTTTCATCAAACCTTAGCTTTCACCTTTGTCTTCATTTTATATGCACTCCAAATTGGTTGCCACACCCGAAAAACACCTAGTGCCTTCTCCTCAGCCATGTGCACATACACATAGTGTGCATCACACACATGCAACTACACACATCATAAAACACCATGCAATACATGCATCTACACCAGTGCCATATGTACCACATGTACATAGTACCACCTGTACACTACAACCACCTTCACAATGTGTTCACAAAATCACATGTACAGGGAACCACCTCCACAACTTGTACACAAGACCACATGTACACTTCACTACCGTACAATGTGTACACAATACCAAATGTACACAACATCACATGCATAACATGTGCACGACACCACATGTACATAAAATAACATGCACGACATGTACACAATGCCACATGTACACAACACCACATGTACAACATGTACATGGCACCACATGCTCACAACACCACTTGTACAATCATGCACAACACACCATATGTACATAGCACCATATGTACGACATGCATAGAACACCATATATACATAGCACTAAATATCCAACATGTGCATAACATCCTATACCCAACATTTCATATGCAATATTCTCACAGCACTATCAGTACCATCTTGTACATAACATTACATAAACGACATGTACACACACTATGTATTCACAACACCACATGTGCACAACATCATAGATGCAACATGTACAACATATCCTAAATCATACTATCTCTACCAAGAAACCTTGTT
This sequence comes from Pinus tabuliformis, assembly GCA_031772625.1. Taxonomy (NCBI): domain Eukaryota; kingdom Viridiplantae; phylum Streptophyta; class Pinopsida; order Pinales; family Pinaceae; genus Pinus; species Pinus tabuliformis. The sequence continues at coordinate 704,550,549 of CM062806.1, read as the reverse complement.
CCCAATGTCTTATCTATGCTTGTCCCAGCATGTCGCAAGCCACACTCCTTTCATTTCGTTGATGTAACCATCCAAATTACCATTCATAACATAGGAAAAATACGTGTATAAAATATCAATCCATATCCACATGATACTGACCTCTAATATTTCTCGTGACTTGTCTTCCCACTTGATTTCTCATGAACCATGAATCTCTTCATGTCATTTGCATGTGTAAGAAATCATTCATCGACATGGATAATTCTTGATGACCCTGTCAAATGTCAAACAATGACATAGATACATGAATACATGCATATATATACATAAATATTAGCATGAAAAAATCATGGTCCTGTCAGACAACGATATACATACATACATACATACATACATACATAAACATCAACATAATCTTGATCATAAAATAATTACCAGATAACATAAGGTCTAGGTTAAGATAACTCCCTTATAGCGTGAACAACATTGAGAACAATCATTCCCAACATAGCCAAGGCAACTAAAATCTCAGACCCATTTAATTTACCTTTTCTAGTTACGTTTCTCATGTATATATTGCCACTGTCCATTTAACACTATGGACCAACCAGCCCAGCAGAGTGTCATAGTCTTACATTCCACTGCACTTACTCATGCAAAAATATTCATCTGAGTCTTACATTATCTGTTGGGTACCACACATCTCTCCCTGAGCTCCATTAACCTTCCTCTTTCCCAACCAATTCCCAGGACTCAAACAATAACAGGTAACCGAAGAAACAATCAAGAAGAAAACCATGGCAAACCACCAACAATACGACACTGCAACAAAGTGGCATAGCTATGCACCAAACACACGAAAAATAAAAAATTAAGTGCAACAATCTCAAAACACCAAAAGCACAAGACTAAAAGCAGACAACTTCACTCAATCCCCATGTTTCCCAGTGCTTCAAAAGGAAAGCTCAATCTAAGCCTTCTTCAAGATTCATCGAAGTCTCTCTTTCCATGAAACTCCCTGCATTATATTGCCATAAACACATAATGTTAGTGCATAAATAAACATAACAATACATCAGTTACCTTATCTTATCGTGCCACACTTGTTTCCTTTCAACTGAAATAATCCACACCATCTCTTAAGGGGCTCCAATTATCATGACAGATCCACCTGTAACTAGAGACTAGCTAATATACATGTCAATTACATGTTCATGAATCTAGCACATATCCACATAATTTCAATAAAATTAAGGTTAAGAAGACTTCCTATATGAAAACCACTCATTTCTTTGGAATTAGGGTTTCCAAACCTAGCCAAAGAAATTCTTGCCTAATTCCTTTCTTTTACCTTTTTCCTTGTTGCAATCGAGGCTTATTATACATTGTTGTATCACCCAACTGTTAGTTATATAAACATATCAGCTATTACCTTGCCACACTAATACCAAGCATGTTTCCTGCAACGGCTCACACATGTCAACCACATGCTCCAAATATCAAGACAATCATATCTATCAATTCGAAATCAACCTTTACCGAGCCGAATAATCATGTCATAATCCATAGTCAACTCATAGTCATCAGTCATAATACATAATGCTACAATTATCACCTATTATACTCAAGTACATGTCAACTATCTCGACTCACATGTATTAGCAAAATCATCTTAAAACAAAATCATTTGAACACATACTCATATTATGAAATTCATCAAACATTCAACCAACTTGCAACATACCATGTTAAACAAATCAACTATACAACATAATCAAAAAGTCAAGCACCAAATATACAACATAAGCAAACTCTTTCCTTACTATGTCTCAAGGGAGGCTATGTTTTATGCATAATCAATCTAGTTAGCATGATATAACTTCAGAACATATCAACTCAAACATAAATAAGATCATGATATCCAAAATACTCGCTAGCTAACATGTTTACATAATAACACATACACAATTATCATTCACACATGCAAAGTCAATCTAGATTAGTACAACACCTATCACAAATATGTCGGCTCATTATACCAGAATATCCTAACCATAACCATCTTCATAGGCCAATCCAATTTAACATGATACATATAACATAAAAGTATAAATTCTATAACCCTAATCATCAAGATAACTATCATTCTCATCAACAACATCTAACCTAATTGCCAAGCTAATTGTCATATAACAACAAAAATTTAACCTATAACATACTCATCAACAACATATAACGTAATCATCAGGTTATCTAATATAAAAAAACAGTAACAATGCATACAACTATAGGTTATTATCATTCTTGACTATCAGACACATGTGAATATAACTACACTAATCAACTAACATCTATCATGAATGTGACCATAACATCAAAAGCCATGTAAATAACCCTAATGTATATAAACCTAATGCATATAACAATCATTGACTTACATATCGGCATGCCAAACATACAATACATGTATTACGATCTACTCTTATGCCAAAGTCTGGTGATGCAACCTCATTATGATGCTTTGCATCTCCTACTCTATCTTAGCTAACACATTAGCATCATAACATGCCAATATCACCCTGATGACCTAAATTTTGTACAATGACATTACAAGGCACGTTTGACCTACTATTCATGCATAACTATAATCAAGACCATACATGCATGACCACAACCATTACTCCATTGTACATGCGTGCGTAAGAAATAAAATACATATGCCATTTAGATTAAACAAGACAACTGAAATACAATACAACATATGCATGAAACGTGTTGGCTCTTATTACGTAAAGAAGTGTAAGTTCCAGTCATACAATACATCCATGTACACTCGCTAGCCCCAAAAGTGGAACGTTACAGCCACATCTGCCTGCTCCTCCAAAGAGATGTACTAGCTCCGTACAATGTAGAAGCCAAGGTGCATTACAATACTATCCAAGCTCTCTCCAAGATAGTCTTATTGGCAGCTCGGCTGACCAAAAGCCTATACAATTAGTTATGAGGGATTATTTATAGAAAAGGGTGGGGTGACCCTTGAAATTCCCCTTTGTAACCATTTGACTTCCCTCATGACTCTTCACCTACTCTATGACTGTTACACCCAACTATTGACACTTGACACACATGACATGACTTTACATTACAATGCACATGTACCCATGTGATCAAAATGGCTTGAGAAAGCCATGCTATACATCACTCTAACTTAGACAACCATCGAAGTCCAACTCCTCAACATCCTCATGCTAATCAACAGTAACATATCGATGCCAAGATCTATAGTCCTTGATGGTGTTTGTGTGTTCCACGGTGACATCCATCTCAAACCTGACCCTTGCCTCCATAGCATATGGGTACACTGCTCGGGCTCCTCTTTCCAACTCGTCTGAAATCATGTGCATCATTTTCTTCAAGGTGGCCGGACCAGCAACATACTTGTGCATGATATCTGCACTGATGGGAAAGTCTGGGCTCATGGCGATGTGCATTAACTTGTCGAAGTATGAGTCAAGATCTAGTCGGACCTGCTTCTTTGTATTTTTCTGGGTGAGAGTCTCGATTGATGGGATTGCATGTGTGCACCACAACATCCAAACTCTTGAATACTCATGCATGGGAAGCCTGTATGCTACTGATGAGTTGTAGGAGCTCATCATAGTTCTGGATCTGACTTTGGATATGTGTTTTCAATTTGACTGCATTGGCTCTCATCATCTTAGGCAAGTGAAGTGGGGATCCCTTGTACTTCATCATCCATGTTTTCATGTCCTCAACAGTGTCATGCATGTTCATCAAGATACATGCTCTTCTAGCACATCATTGCTGCCATCCGTTGAGATGGATGGATGCCTTGTGCGTGGTACCACACTTGGAGTAGAATTCTCGTATAATTGTGTAAAGGGACAATACTTCATCTAGTATTGCATTCTTCACTTCAGCTCTGGGGGACATTGTGATCAAGTCTCCTCCTTGCTTGGTAATTTGTATTTCCTTTTCAATTCACTCATTTTCAACTATTAGGAAGCGAAACCTCTATCTAGTGGCTTCAGTATACACTCTGGTTGCATCGGCCAAGGCAGATGGATGTTTGCACACATCAGTCACGACCACTCATTCCTCAACTTGCATAGGAGACATATGATCCTTCGTAGTTAACACTCTGTGAGACTGCACAACTCCATTTTGGGATTCATCGAACGATATGTTGTGCATCTCTTCTTCCAGCTGATCACCAATGACCTCAGTGGCTTCTTGGTCATTCGAGACTTGCTCATCATCTCGATGCATGAAAGTGGGTGAGTCAACCTCTTTGCGGTGAGGCATGAGGTCAGTGTCCTCTTCCAACTCTTGCTACTCCATGTCTGCATCCAATTGTTGGAGTGCTTGCTCTATCTCATGAGTGAAGTCTTGCCCCTACGATGGTTCACCTTCTTCACCTGATGCCAGCTATTCTGTTGAATCAACTACCTGTACGAGCTTTGCTTCATCTATTTGCACATGTTTCACCCCCTGCTATATCTGTTGTTGCTATGCTTCACTCTCCTATGTGTGCAACTCTTGGTCCTTTTGGAGTTTGTCCCTCAACTCATGCAACTCCTTCTATGCTTCTTCCATTCTCTTCTTATCCCTCTGCCTTAGCGTGATTCACTTGTCGCGCTGGTACCTATTTTCCTCTATAGCCATATTTGTTTGCTCTACAATTGGACCTACCTAAAACTTGTAGCTTTTCTCCTCCTCCATGCGATAGACAATCTTCATCTTACTGTTGTCGTGCACTAGTATGCTTTCCTCTGCTGCCACTGCTGCTACTACTGTTACTGGTGCTGCCAGTGCTTTCCATGATGTTGCTTCATGTTGCTTCGCTAACCACTCCACTACGAAGCCGACCTATTCATTGGGTCTGGAGAAACTGTAGCAATATCTCCATGGGTCCTCCTTGGCCCAATGAAACGCTCTGCAGATCCAGTTGAACTGAACTCTCATGCACTAATCTTTCATGATGTAATGTGGGTCATATGGATTGTAGGTTCAGAGGTTGAGTGGGTACTTCTTCATCTGTTCTCCTTCAACATCCGCTTGCTTGATAATCCGGATCTCATATAACCCAATCCATAATGGAAGAGCACGCCAAGGTGCCTTGTTCTTCCGATGCAGTCTAGTTGTCAATCCTGTCGAGATGTGATATGCTACTACCTGCATGACAAATACGTCCAAGGAAAACTTTGGTAGAACATGTCGAAGCTTCTCTTTGTTGAACATTTGGAGGAAGGTGTTAGATAGTGAGGCATACCAATCAACAATGCCTAACAATGCATCCATTACTTCCTTTGACATCTAGGGCAGATCTTGTTCAAATATCATCTTGTACATAGGGGTGAAAAAATGATTGGGAAACCATGTGAATACTCCTCTGGAACATCATTCGGACAGCAACTTGAAATATGTGTTCACAACAGTCTCCATCGGTGACCATGTGCACATCAAACCCGGGAACTCCTGTCGGGCATAGACTACATCTAAGATGTAGGCGGACATGTAGAGATTTGCATGCATACCTGCGAGTGATGGTCAATGCTTTGTTACTTGTTCCTTCAGCTACTGAGCCAATATGTCGGACTAGTTACATGGCTTTCCTTCTCTAGCCACTTGGTCCTTTGCAATCACCCAAATTTGTGGGAAAGTTTTAGTGTTTTCTTGGCCATAAAATCGACAAGAAATATGACCAAGTATTGGTACACCTTCCTCAGTATCTTTGTCTTGTAGATCTGGTTGTATGTCAGCTTGAATCGAGTTGGATCCTTTACCCAGTTATTCATAATGTCTCTAGAGTTAGCACTATTGTTGGGTAAGATGAATGGAATCTTCATGACAGTCATGGGCTCTGACACTGATACATCTCATCATCATATCGTACCCAAAAGGTTGTAAGCTTCGACCCATTGACATTGCTCAAGGTCATCATCTCGGGATCAGTGTGAGAGATGATGCAGTGTGTCATTTACGCGCATGGGAATGTGGAATATCTGCATGCAATCTGGTAGAAGCAAGACTTATGAATGTTCACATACACCTGATGTCTTTGAGGTCTTCCCCAAAATTTCCTGCAAATGTTTCATTGACCTCTTGCCACTTCAGTTTGATGTCCTTGTCTATATACAACTTTGTATCTTCATAGATCAACAGTACAGAGGACACTCACTCAACTATTGCTCCAAATACATTTCCATCAGTGCCCTTTGATAATGTTCTCCTGGAAGCCATGGAGACGGATGAACACCTAAAATATTTGGAGATAAGCAACATGCATGGCAAGAAATCTGTTAGCAAAAACCAAAGAAAATTTAGGGAATGACACAGCACATACCTAGGAAACTGATGGGCAAGATTGTGCAATTTCTTCTAGGAGGCTGGGTGACTAGCTAATAGAACTACACAAAAGGTAGTTTGGGTTATCTGGGAGGAAAGACTGGTTGCTGGACTTGCACAATGCACAATCCAGACTGGCTATTGGCTGTTGGGATTGTGCAATGCGTAATTCTAGCTAGGAGTGACCATAGGCTCAGGGACTACATTACGCAATTTTCTAGGCTAGCAGTCACTGCCCCTCAGAAATGCACAAAATAGTCCTAGAGGATAGTTCTGGGTAGAAATGCATATTTCTGGAGAGGAAGATAGAGCCTTCCTTCCCCAGATTGCACAATGTTGTCTTAGTGAAGGCAGAGTGTGGGCCAAGGTTGGCCCGACTCATTGATGGGAAACTGAAAGAAAATAAGACAATGAATGCATGGCAACACTAAGTGATAGAAAAAGTGATTGACAATGCATGCAAACATGAATGAAAGATTCAACAAACAGATCAACATGCATATGGGTGAAGCGATTCGCTGAATTGGCGAATGTTCGTGAAAAACAGTTTCACGCATGCAACAACAGTGAAATAGCAATGAAAACTAAAATAGAGCTAGAACAAACTAGTATACATGTAGACAAGAGCATGCGTTCAAAGAAATCAAGAAAACAACACTCACACAAGAAAATGCACAAAAAGCGACAGAAATGCTGAAAAAGGCAAGTTGAGGCCACTTACCCATGAATAGCTGAGCCAGATGTGTCGAAGAGTCCTGGATGTGTCATGGGATGTTAGAGCTCCAAGATCAATCTGAAAGAATGAGCTATGATGCATTGAATAAATAAGTTTGGGCTCATGACGCGCATGCCACAAATCTAGGAAAAAGCGACACTTGGAGGAAAGTTTCTAAAACAACTTTGCATGTAACCTCCAACTACTAAAAATAGCTCCCTGAATCATGGGATGCATTTTTCATGTTGCCTTTTGCTATTATGGGAAAAAGAAAGCCATGCATGCAAGTCAAGTTTCCTTGGTCCTTGGTGGAACTAGTCAACCAGAATGCTCATGCATGAAGCTGCTCAACTGCTTGAGAAAATGGTGCATTTTTTGTTGGCAGTTGGGCTGGCTGCCTAGGAGATTTGCGCAATTTCTAGGCAGAGCAGCTGACTGCTTCCCAGATTTGTGCAAAGTCTGGGCTAAGGAGCCTTGCTGGGGAAATTGAGCAATTTTCATTGCGAGTTTTGACTAACATAATTCCGCAATTTTGGAGCCCAGCACGCTACCAGATAGGATTTCACAATTTTTGGAGGGAAGTCTGGTTTCCCTCTCGAAATGTGCAATTTCTTGGGGGAGCTTCTCAGCCTACAGCTAGACCAAGTCCGAGTGAACAACATGTGAGGGGAATGCATCAAGTTGTGATCGACAGAGTGCCTTTGTGTAAGAAAAACACTCAAGCTTGTGAACTTAACGAAGCAAGGCAAAGTGTTGTGAAAATTTGTTAAGGAGGCTCCAAAATGAGGCTAAGACAGAATTTTGGAGGGTGGTTATAGCCGCTATAACAGGTTCATTACAATTTTTAGAGATATCATTTGAGGAAGTTAGGCTTCTTTAATGCTCCTAAAATCTACTTTAACCAAGTCGTCTTGCCATTTTCACTATAACTTTTCTTCTGGGATGTTTCATTCCATGAAACTTGGAGGATACATATATAATATTTTCATGTACCAGTGGTTGAAACTTTAGACCTTGGTTTGCTATAATCTTATAAATATGCCCTAAGGAAGTTAGGCTTTCTAAATGGTCCTGAAATAAGCTTCAAATAGGCCATATTGGTATTTGATCTATAACTTTCTTTCTGTAATATTATGTAATGTGAAATATGAATAAGACATAGAAAAGATATCAAGGTACATATGTTATATATTTTAGACCTTGTTTAACTACAATTGTGAAGATATCATCTAAGAAGTTAGTCTTCCTGAATGCTCCTGCAACATGCTTCAAATAGGTTAGATTGGAATTTTGTCATTAATTTCTTTTTGAGATTTTTCAAACTATGAAATATAAAGAATAAGGAGAAGATATGTCAAGGTACACATGGTATAATTTTAATACCTTGTTTTTATATAATTTCATAGATATTATTTAAGGATGTTAGTATTCTTAAATGCTCCTGAAATATGCTTCAGAAAAGTCATCTTGGAAAATTTTCTATAAATTTATTTTTGAGATGTTTTAGATTGTGAAATATGGAGGAAAAGAGGAAGAGATGTCAAGATACCTTTAGTAGACATTTTAAACATTTTTTCTCTATAATTTCTAAGATATGATTTGAGGAATTTATTGTTCTTGAATGCTCCCGAAACATGCTTCAAACAAATGAACTTGGAATTTTTGTTATAACCTTCTTGATTAGATGTTTCAGACTATGAAATATGGAGGATGCATAGAAGAGATATCTACGTACTTTTGACAAATTTTAGATCCAAATTTTCAAAATTGTATATGTGCAATATTGTGAAAGTTTTTTTCTGTGGAAGAAGCCAAAAGCAAAAAGTTTAGAAGGAAGTAGAATACCTGAAGGAAGATGTAACAAGTAAACTCAGTGAAGGTAGAAGTAACTAACAAAATTTGTGAAGGTATAAGCAGCAAGAATACTTGGTGAAAGTATAAGAAACAAACGGACATTGTGAAGATGCAAGCATACTCTGTGAAGTAGTTTGGTGCCTATGAATATTTTTAGCAGTGGGTATTGGTGTCTCCTATAGGTTGGTGCCTATAAATATTATAATAGAGGGAATTAGTATCACCTCTAAATTAGTTTCCTACAAAGAAACATATGGGATTGATGTCTCCTATAGGTTGGTGCCCAAGTAGTAAAGGGGATTGATGACTCCTATAGCTTGGCACCTACAAAAAAACAAAGGGGATTAGTGTCTCTTGTAGGTTGGTTCCTACAAGGAAGTGAAGGGGTTTGATGTCTCTTATGGGTTGGTTCCTAAAAATAAGTAGAGGGGATTGGTGTCTCCTATAGGTTGGTGCTTTGGAATTGATATAATAGTAGGTTGGTTCCTACAAGATCATTCATATAAAGAAGTTTTGCAGTTTTCTACCATTATGATTTCTACATATATTTTGTGTTACTTGTTTAGTGTATGATATTAATGTTTTATGATGTTTTAATGTTTAAATAAGTAAAAAAAAATTATATTTATTCATTTTTCCCCTCTTAGTATAATTGTGAATCCATCAATTGGTATTAGTGTGAGTTCCTTTAGAATAATTCTAACCATTAGAAGGTAAATCTTAGAGGGACAAATGGCTTGTAAGGATAATTATTTCTCAAGTAGAGCCCCACAATTTGAGGGAGAAAATTATGTAATCTAGAAGATAATGATGAGAGAATATTTTATATATCTTGGTGATGATGTTACACTTTTTTTGGTAGATGGTTATAAATTTACAATTTTTTCAATAGATACAAATGAGAAAAAAAATTTGTAAATAATGCAAGAGAAATGAGTTCCATTCTAAGTGGTTTTGTAGATTCAAAAATTATCAAGGTAATGCAATGTGACTTGGTTAAAGAATTTTTTTAACAAGATTGAAGGAATCTATTTAGGAGGTGAAAAGGTAAAGTTGACTAAGATTAAGACACGTAGAAAGCAATTTGAAAGTTTAGAGATGAATGAAGAATAATACATTGATGTTTTTTTCTTTGTGTAGATGAGGTTGTGAATATTATTTGACGACGTGGTGGAATAATTAACGAAGTAGTAATTGTTTAGAAAGTGTCGATATCTCTTCCATTGAAATTTAATGCAAAGGTATCTACCATTGAAGAAATGAAATATATAAAAGATAATAATACGAATTAATTACAAAAAATCCTCACTACATATGAGATGAGAACAAGAAAGGATAAGTTAGGATTAATATAAGTAGCCTTCAAAGCATCAATGAAAACAAAAGGACACAAGGAGCATGACTATTCTAGCTCTAAATTAGATGAAGAAGAAGTTCAATGGTGAGGAAGTTGAAAATAGGATCTATAAAATATAAAGGTAAGATAGCATTCAAAGATTTTGTGGTAGAATACGTCATTATGCTTTTAAATATCCATATGAAAAACTGGAAGATAGTGATGATGAACACGAATATAAAGATCTAAGAAAATCTCATAAATATAGAAATGGAGGAAAATTGCATGAAAATAGGAAAGGAATGTCTCTCAATAAGAAAAGTTTCTATTCCAAGGAAGATGGTATCTCATTAGAAATAAGTGATAAATATGGATCCAATGAAGAAAAAATGAGAATTCCTATTAATGGCCATGAAATCTCAATACATTGATTAGGAGATATCAGATTCAGAGGAATAAATTATCAATGATTCAAAGAAAGAAGAAAATATCAAATCCTATGATTATTCCAAAGATGTATTAGATGTAGAAGATGTGAAATCTATTTCAAGAGGAACTAAAAAAGGAAAAGGTATGATAATATTCCATCGTAATTGTAGTAGAATAGGTCATCTTATTTTTAGATTTACATGCAATTTTAGGAAAACGGTAATGATAAAGAAGATCATGAATATAAGATAAAATGCTATGAGTATAAAAGGGAAGGATGTGGCTCATCAGAAGGAAGTAATGGATATGCATATAATAATGAGAAAAATAAATTCCTACTTATTTCCATGGAGGCTCAATACACTGATCAAGAGAAAGTAGATTCAAAGGAAGAAGATGATAATGGAGAGGTATATCTTAAGGGAGAACTTATCTTGAATTAGAAGAAATATAAAGAGTCAATAAAATGTAGGAGGAGTTTTTGTAGATACATAGCAAAGAAACAAAAAGTTATCTTGTTGAATCATGAAGCTACATCTATAAGAGGCAAAGAAATGAGAAAAAATGTTGCTAAACCAACTAAAATTAATGGAAGTGTGAAAACCTATTTTTGGTTTCCCCCTCATGTAAATATTTTCAAGTGTGATTTTAATTAATTGTGATAATATAAAAATTACTGGAAGGAGACAAATGATATGGATCTGTAGCTCTAGGATGAAGTTTCTTGGGAATGGATTGGGGAAGTAGCCAAGTTTTAAATGAATGAAAATAACCCCATGTCTCTATTGCATTGTACAAGTAATTTACATTGGCATATGGTTGCTTGAGGAAAAAAATTATAGGTGGATGCATTGCATGCTTTTGATTCCCATGTGTTGTGAATGACTAGTGTGAATTTCCCTTGAGCACTTACTCCTTAGTATCTAAATCTAGCTCAGGGGTGGTTAACTCCAAGAAAGGATTGCAATGCAGTGGAACTATGGAAAGGAGGAGAGTTCAAGTCCCTTTCTTAGTTACTACTCATCCATATATTAAGTTAAGTTGTTTACCTATAACTTGTGAACTCTTGTGCAATATCAATGATGATTGATGTTATTCTATGGTAATTGGTATATAAACACTATTAATGAGCAACACGTATTCTTGGGTTCTACAATGTGATGGTTTGTGAATAGTTATAATGGTTGTGAGGGACTTGCAGATCCTTTTCATGCTAATATGCTCTTAAATGGTGTGGTTATTTATATATGCTCATTTTAATTGATGACATAAGTAGTTGACTGTGACTTTATGTATTTTTTCCATTTGTATGTAATGTGTGGGTAATGGTTAATGAATTTCATTGAATTGTGTGGTGTGCTTAAAATCCCTTGGTTGTATGATATGATGGAGATAGAGTCCCCATGTCTCAAGGCCAATGAGCTCTATCATTAAAATATTTCCTACAACATGTTAAAGGACCTTGTGAGTCTTTGTTAAATGTGTGATGGTTGGATTTTTCTTTGTGGACATAGTCTAAAGTTGTGATATTGCATTATAAGGGTCGGGATGGCTAAGTAAAACCATAGAAGTTTTTAATATTTTGACTTTGGGATCGCATTGAGTAGGCTTGATCCTGGTGGAATAATCCTTGACAATACTCTAAGGAATAACTATGATAAACGAAGGTGTGTAGTTAACGAAGCATAGGACAAGGAAATCCTTGATAGCAATAATAAAATATTTATGTTGCACCATTTAAAATAAGCTAGGAGATTTCTTGTGGAAGGAGGTGCATTTGATAGAGGTTGTAAGAGCGGAAATTTATGTCTCCTATCACCAATATTTTTGTCAAGCCATGGAGGTGTGGTAACTAGATATTCTACATTAGGAATGTTGGTGTTATATATATAGGGCACAGCAGAGATACCTATTTGTCTATAAATGGGAAATAATTATTAGCACAAGGGTTTGGGAAATTGGTGGGACCTAAGACCTAAGATGAAGTGGAACCTTCCAGGAATGCCAAGTGATCATATGACGTCACCCTAGCATTGGCACAACATCAACAAAAGGTTGTAGGAGTGGGTGACATGGAGGATATTTGATATGTAATCAATAGTAGTCATTTCTACAAATTGTGGTGACACTTGGCATAGGATTTCCATGCGGTGAATCACGTGGAGGGTGACCACATCACCAAGGACCGCAAGAACATGGAGGAGAAATAGTAGTGACATTTCGGAGCGGGCTACAAAGATAATAGATATTGTGAAATAAATAGGGGGTGCTTAGCAAATAATCCCTCCATTTCTTAAAAAAAACATTCACAACACGTCACAGAGATCAAAGTTGTGTACACTAAAGTGGTAAAGTTGCAGTCTAACAAAGAGCGCGAGATGGGAGTGACCCCATCACTTAACGCATATATTGGTGTCGCACCATGAAGGTTAGAAATAAAGCATGCTTGTGACATAAAGCATTAAGGAACTATGGCGTGAGGATGTGGTGGGACCACATAGGCCACAAGAAATGTGGCAGACCCATGTAGGCACTTGGTTACCACGTGGCATACGTTACTAATGTGGCAAGGGTTAAGGGCTTGAACTTGAAACAAGAATAACTATCAATTCAGAGGTCAGATGGAGGAAAATTTTATATCACAAGAAATCCCTCGATGAGCTTAATGTGATGGGGTAGTCCAAGGTTGATTATGTTAAGTTTAGAGAATGATTAGAAATTTTGTAACTCCATTTCCATGATGAGACAATGGAGGTTGGTTTAATTGAAAGTAACATGTATCACTCAATTAGGATTACTCCAAGGGGGTGGGAGGGAGATTTACAGAGTTGTATTAGAGCATGGTTCAACATTGGACCTGTATGGGCTCAAATGTGCACAGATTTGGAGATTTACTATAGAGTATCGTGATTTCTAGTGTTTTTTGTTGTGTGCATTGTGTTCTTCTTATATCATTTTGATTATAAATTGCACACTAACATGAGATATGGTGTTTATGATAACCTCACAACCATATGCTTATGGTAGGTTTGCCAAGGATATGATGGACATGTTTTATTTGTATTATGGATTGTCTAACTATTATGTGTGTATGAAAACAAATAAAAAGACATGATGAATGAGCAGTAAAATGGTATTGCACAACCCTAATAAATGTCACCAGTGTCAAGAAGAAGAGTCAGTTGGAAAGAGAATAAAGGAAGACTCCCTTGACTTGATGGACACCCTTACAAGCATAAGAGTTGATATGAGAAGTTACACGGTTGGTGACAAGAGGCTCATGGTGGCTCTATAAAAGAAATTAGAAGTAAAGTCCATCATATTGCAGAGTATTCTAGACTTCCAAAGGTAGATACAACATGATCTAGGTTCCAACCACTTAGGAAAGGATAAAGGAAGACAAATTCCATCAGAACTTTGAAAGCATGAATTGAGGTTTGACGGTGTGGAAGGAAAACAATCTAGGAAGAGGAATAGGCATGCAAGAAAGGATATAGTGAAAGTGGAACTCCACTAAGTACCCCATAATGGAAGTCAGGTAGTCAAGAGCAATTGTCTATTTCTACCACTAAAATATATTACCGCCATTAAAGGAAAGAAAGGACTTCATGCTCGAATAATTCAAGAAGGAAAAACATCTAACATGCGATGGGGAAGTGAAGAAGGGGGATGGAGTAGAGGCATGGTTGTTAGGGATGAAGAAGTATTTTAGGGTACATGATTACTCTAAGAACATGAAGGCATGAGTATCTATCTTTAGCCTAAAGGGAAATGTTGATATTTGGTGGGAAGACTTGAGGATGAGAATATTTGAAAGGTACTTCAGGAAGAAGTATTTATTTGAAGGATTTTATGATATCAAGGCTAGGGAATTCTATGAGCATAAACTTAGGTAGCTATCAACTGAGGAATATACAACCATATTTTTCAAGTTGCTGAGATATCTACCTTACATTAAAGACGAGAAAAAAAATTCAGAGATATTTCAATGGATTGGCTCAAGCATTCAAGGAAAAAATATAATTTAATGAGCCTAAAACATTTGAGCATGTAATAAGGAAATTGAAGTATTGGTATGAGCAATCAAATCAAAAACTTGAGTTCAAATTGAGTGGAAAATGATGGGAAAACCTAGTTTTAAAAGGAAAGGATCAAAGTATGTAAGAGGAAATTTGATTTTTTCAACTTCTACTAAGGATGAACTTCAACAAAATAACAAAACTACTAATATGGGTCGATTCACTAATCTCACTCAAGTCAAGTCAAAGCAGTTTAGAGGAGGACCTATGCGGTGTTGGACGTGTGGAGAGAACCATCAACAAAGAGATTTCCCTCAATATCGAAGGGAACATCTAAGAGAATACAATGTGCAAGAGCAAGAGACCATGAAAAATATGGCTCATAGTGTGTCACAGATCTATTCTAGATTCGATAATAGATAGGATAATCACCAAGCATCTATGATCGAGATTTAAGGTACGAATTATAACCAACTAGTTTCAATTTTGATAGACTCGGGTTCTAATTTTAGTTATGTAAACCCCAACATTTCAAATATGTGTGCATTGTAAAGCATCACTAATGATAGGTCATGGCCAATCCAATTGGCCATGAAGACTAGGAATCATGTTGAACATGTGTTAAAGTCATGCATAGTCATGATAAGCAGCATGCCCAAGACTATAAAACTAAAGTTATTACAATCGGGTTCATACAACATATTTTTGGGTATGGGTTGGCTAGCCATCCGTAAAACCAAAATTGATTTCACTAGAAAATCAATTGAACGTCTCAACGGAAAAGGGGAAATAGTGACACTGTAATGAAAAATGAATTTGGTGATCATTTGGAAAATCACCATGTTGCAATTGTAGAGGTACCACATAATGGAGTGAAAGCTACAAATTATCCAAGTGATCATCAAGTTAGAGGTGGAAAGGAGTGAAATTGAAGGGAACCCAGCAATAAAACCATTCATTGATGTGTTCCCTCATGAGATCCTAGGATTGTCTCTAAGAAGGGAAAATGATTTCGCTATTGAATTACTGTCGGGATCAACGGCAATGTCAAAAGCTCCTTATTAGATGAGTACACTAGAGATGATAGAGATGAAATTGTTGTTAAACGAAATGTGGGACAAAGGATACATCAGACCTAATGTGTCACCTTTGGGAGCCCCTATATTATTTGTAAAGAAGAAGGATGAAACATTGAGGTTGTGTATCGGTTATAGATATCTCAATAGAACCACAATAAAAAGAGTATATCATTTGCCAAGGATTGGTGATATGTTTGACTAGCTGGGGGAGCTGCAATCTACTTGAAGATTGATTTGAGTTCTGGGTACCGTCAGGTGTGCATCAAAGATGAAGATATTCATAAAAAGACATTTAGAACTAAGTACGGGCACTATAAATTTCTATTTGTGTCATTTGCGCTCATAAATTCCCTAACAACATTTATTTGTTTGATTAACAATGTTTTAGTCCATATTTGGACAATTTCATGTTGGCCTTTGTGGATGATATATTGGTTTATTCCATAACTGAGGAGCATGAGGAACAATTAGAAACAATATTGCAACTATTGAGAGATCACGAGAATTAAAAAAAAACTCAACTCATAATGTATTTGACTTTACCAACACTTCAAAAAATCATAAAAGCTACCTAAAATATAATTTTACTTTAAATTATTATTATTATTAATTATAAAAAAAATTAATATATGACTTCAAAATATATACATTTTAGAAAACATGTAATAAGATTTTTAGGCTATAAATCTACTTCGTTACAATACCATGACTTACTAATACTACATTCCCAAAAATCCATAATACATGTTCCTATGACATTTTCTTTAATTGGTAGAAAGGGCATAACTACTTTTGAAATAAAGGTCAACCTTTTATTTGTAGAAAATACTAAGAGTATTCTTGAATATTTCATGGAGATTTAATTATTGATAATTAAATTAAAATTCAAAGCCACATTCAAAATAGTCATGCCTTTATGCATAAATATGAATAATTCTACTAGTTCTTTCATGATATTACACCAGTATGAAGGAGATGTGGTAAAAATATTTCACTTTCACTCTCAACAATATAATAAGGTATTTTATATCATGTAAAAATAACATAATTTTATACCAAAAAAATAAACTATTAAGAATTAAAAAATCTTATATTTTCAGTTTTGATAGTGAGAAACATGTGTAATACTTAAACTTTTTAAAAATATTTCAATACACCACTTATTAACTATTTGTATAATCATGTTAAATAAGTTATTTTGATATCAACTTCATATAAAAAAAACATATTTTAATGTTGAACATGGTAAAATGAAAATAAAAGATTTAGTCACTTCCTAATAAAGGTAATAAGAAAAAGATGTGGAATTCATTTAATACTTGATATAAAATTAATATATAGAATTTAAAAATAATAATATTCAATTCGGGTTATAAATAAAATATTTCAATATACAACAATAAATATTATTGACATACATTTAAAAATATATTAATAATAAAAATTATTTTAATTTCTAAAATGTCGTCTATAAATAAAAATTTTGTGCTAAGCTATTGAAAAAATAAATGTTTATGGTTAAAAGATTTCAAATATTCTCACTATTCTACACTTTGGCCATTTCCTATGTATAAATTTTAGTTTTTTTTTGTTTAAAATCACACAATTCAAGTGTTTTAGGCCATTTTCAAGGGGTTAAATCTATTTATACATTCAAAACACAATTTAAACAATTTTTTTTTTTAATATATAACCAATGTAGATTATTTGAACCACTAATATATTAAATGATAAAAGAGATAAAATCTTTTGAAATGTTGGTTAGCTCCACAATCAAAATATATATATATATATATATACCTAAATTATATATTTAATCGTAGAAATTACTCTTTAGATATCAAATTTTTAAATTTACAACAATTTACACTTTTTTTATTTTTTATTTTTTTTCAAAATATATATATTTTATCTCTTTTAAAATTATTTTAAAACCACATCATTAAAACCATAAAAAAATTATGAATAAAAATATTTTAATTATAATATCCCTATAATTATAATTTATTATATCACTATGAAACAAATTACTTTAGCATTTCTATTCACAACTCTATAATTCTAATTAACAACATCACCATCACACTTTCTTCAAGATGCTTAAATCAACCACTATTTAAAGTTCCGATTGGGATTTAAATCAACCACTTACAAAATAAAAGCGTCTGGCATTCAAATTACTTCAACATTTCTATTCACATCTATATAATTCTAATTAACAACAACACCATCAAACTTTCTTCAAATTACTTAAATCAACTACTATTATAACTTCTAATTGGGATTTAAATCAACCATTTACAAAATAAAAGCTCTGGAATTCAATTTTGAAGTGCGTATTGTTCTCTCACCGCAATGATCTGGATTTCTCCACAACAATTTTTTATTTAAACAAGTTACATAGTAACGATTACTTTTAAATAAGCTATATAGTAATGAATACCTGCAGCTAAATTTAAATAAGAAGAAATATAATTAAAATATTAATAATGTTATTATTGAAATTGTTTTAAAAATTATAAGGATACAAATTTAATATTATGGATAAAGTTAAAAAAAAATAATGATAGATGAAAATTTAAAACATCAAAAAACTTAAAATAATTTTTGTGATTTTTTTAAATAATTACGCTTAATTTAAAAAAATAAAAATAATAATAATGTTAATTTAAAAAGTCAAAAAATACAATAATCTTAATTGAAAAATATATTATAGTTAATATTTTATTTTACTATTTTGAATTAAAAAAATTATTATAAATATATTAAATTAATCAACATTATAAATAAATTATTTTGATAATATTTTTAGAAAATTAAGAAACTTTTCAATTTACATATTAATTTGAATTTTTTTTAAAATTAACTTCAAATGTTATATTTAGAGTGATGCTCTTACATTAAAAATATTTTTTTAATTCATTTCATGTTACAAAGGCGTGAAATATCTATTTTTATGAAACCAAGATACCAAAATAAGAAAAGTACCATATAGTACATGAGAAGGACAAATCTTGGAGGGTTAAGTAACATGAATTTACTCACATAAATAAATACCCTCGACTAAAATAAAAGTATATATATGATATATGCTTTATCATAAATACATAAATGAATATATTAACAAATACTTCCAAATTTTATAATATATTACTTTAAAATGTCAAAAACATTTTTTTTTCAGAAGAAAAAGCTGAATAGTACTTCTATTGTATATCAGAAATGTTCCATATACATATGTAAAGGCTATATCCCTGGCATAATGTCCAAAAACAGCAAGTGTTTGCAGAATTACATCCATAATAAAATAAGATGATATGAGATCTGTCTATAGAACTGTTTAAAACATGGACAATATACCTGTATATGAGTATTGTATTACCTGACCCTATTTATGACCTTATTCCAAAATAAAGGAACCAGATGTGTACTAGATTTTGTCCTTTTAAATGCCCGGCATATAAAAAGGCTAAATGGTGTATGTAACATGATCTATAGAGATACATAGTTGCCACTTATCATCTGAAGACAGTATGCCCTTCTTAGATAACGTGTCCGCTTGCTCATTTTGTCCCCGCTTTATATGATGGATAGGGAACCGCGAATGCCTCCATAGTGATTTAATCGTGCCTATCCATCTAGAGAGGTTGTCATTTTTTATATTATGGTTCTCCTTCACAAGTTCTATGATTATTTTAGAATCCCCATAGATGTTAATGGGGCCGATGTCCATAAAAGAGCAGAAGATAAGCAGTCCATGAAGGGCCATGGCCTCGGCCTTGTTATTTGATCCTTTGCCTCCATTCCAAAACATATAGTATTGTAGCTCCCTTGAAAGACAGAGGTATACTCCTCATAAACATTTTCCTTCTTTTGCGACTCCGTCGAAGTGCGCCCGTGGCATAAGTAGCTGACGGGAATCAGAGGCCGATTTTTGTTGGATCTTCTGTTGAGGGGAGATTGGAAGAATTGAATAGTAAAAGGGGATTATCTTATCAAATATATGCCCAAAATCCTCCTTGTTGTTCTGAAATATCTTCTTATTCCTCCATTTCCATATAAACTAGATTACAATTAAAGGGATGGGATGCCAATCTGTTTTCTGAGTAGCCCACCATTCTTATGCTTCTGTTATGGAGGGATGAGAAACTAGAGGAAAACCAAAGTAGAATGCCATCCGCTTCCATAACATCTGAGATTGTGGACAACTTATGAAAATATGCATGTTATCTTCAGTATTCGAGAGGCAGATTATGCATATGGCAGGTCCCTGCCATCTTCTTTTCTGTAAGTTAGTCCAGGTGAGATTTTTGTTCTTATAAACAAGCCATGAAAACAAAATTATTTTTAGAGGACATCCAGTCTTCCAAAAGGAGTATGGAAAGAGTTTCTGAGCGCATTCTCTACTATGTTCTTTCAAGGAAAATTATATATCTCTGACTAACATGTTAGGCTAACCTTTCTTAACCTGCCAAACAATCTTGTCTCTGTCCTCAGTTTTGAATATCCCCTCGTTTTTCATAGTCCAGATGGTCTTGTCCCATTGGGCAGCCATTGTTCCTTGCAATCCCAGCACTCTATTCGATTTCCATATCGGAATAGCATCCTTCCATTCTTCTATTACTTGTTCCCAGTAAAATAATCCTTTTTGGTGGAGGAGCGCGAGAAGTGGAGGAGAAAACGAGGATTCCATCTCAACCCCCATGATTACATTAGATCTAATAAGAATATTGTTTCCAGTGTGCAGTTTCCAGATTATGTTCCTTTTGAAGAATGGGAGGATCTTTTCTAAACTTCTCCAGATCGCCGATCCTTTGGACGACAACATAAAATTGTTCCTGTACCAAAATTGAATATCTTCATTCCCCATATATTTCATTCTGATAGCTTGACACCATATAATTTCACCAAAGACTTCTCTCCAAAATGATTTGCAAAGAAGCGCCAAGCCGAAAATACGAAGGTTCATTAAGCTCCAGCCCCCCATTTTTTTGGGGAGAGTTATGTTATCAAGTTTAGTGAGATGAAATTTCTTCTTCTCCTTACATCTGCCCCAGATAAAAGTAGCCATTAGACTATTTAATTTCTTAATAATGGAAGAGGGAATGAAAAACAGAAGTGCTCAATAACAAAAATTGTGCTAGAATTGATTGAGAGAGCATCATTCTACCAGCTAAGGATAGGCATTTATATTCCCACCCCGAAATTCTCTTGTAGAATCTGTAGTTGATCCATGCCCAATCAATTATGTTGTATCCCGTGGGCTTGAGATGGTAACCGAGATATTTGATACCCTCCTTAATGGAAACCGCCTGAATGTTATATAACTATGATATATATTCCATCTCCTCCAGTCTAACATTACCGAAATGAAATGAGGATTTCCCTTCATTGATAATTAGTCCCGTTGCTTTTTGAAATGATGTTAATAACTCATGCATAATAAGCCATGAATGTCTACAAAGCATAGCGAAGAGTAAGACATCATCCACAAAGAGATTATGTGTAAAAGAATTACCTCTGGATATTGAAATAGGTTCAATATTTCCCTCCGCAACCACTCTTTTGATATGAAGACTGAGTGTATCCATGACCAAGATGAATAAGATGGGTGACAGGGAGCATCCTTGGCGCAGACCTCTTTCCGCTGAGAAGAAGGGTGTGGGATATCCATTTATAAGAATGGGAAAATTTACCCCTTGCACACAAGCCATGATCCATTTAGTGCACCGGTCATCCAGTCCAATTTTTATAAGTAAGCATCTCAAATAGCCCCAATCTAAATAGTCGTTTGCTTTTTTAAATCAATTTTAAGGATGGCAGCTCCCATTCTTTTTGTCTTCATAGAATGTAAGGCTTCCTGGGAAATAGCCACTACATCTATGATGTTCCTTCCACTCAGAAACCCATGCTGTTCTTTAGAGACATGAGTTTCTAAGATGCCACAGATTCTTTCAGCTATTAATTTTGATATAATTTTATAGATGGCACTGCATAGAGAAATCGGCTTGAAATCTGCAAAGGTAGAGGATTCCCTTTTTTAGGAATCAAAGTTATATAGGTTGAAGAGAAGATATGATGAATCTTCCCTTTGATCCTGGTCTCTTCAACCATGCCCAATATGTCACTTTTCATCATTTCAAAGAAGTGTATAAAAATGTCTGTGGTCCAGCCATCAGGGCCAGGGCATTTGTCTTTCTTAAATGATTTCATTACAGAAAGCAGTTCTTCCTCTGAAACAACAGCATATAGCCTTGAATTATCCTCATCATCAAACATCTTTTGGAAAGGTTCAATGCCCCAAAATATATCTTCTATACTTCTCTTAGCATCCCGGGAATATGCCATTTTAAAGTATTTGATAGCTTCATTTGATATCTCTTCTTGGGAGTGAAAGTAAGTCTCTTCTTCATTTTTTATTTTCCATATAGAATTTGAAGCACGCCTTTTTCTTGCAAAACGATGGAAGAATTTTGTGTTTTTATTGCCTTCATTTAGCCAAGTGACTCGGCTTTTTAACCTCCATGATATTTCTTCCATTTGCAATATTTTCTGTTTTGTTTTCCCAAGCTCCCAAATCCGCGCTCGACTGTTCCATGGAAATGAATGTGACGACATACCCTCAGCTATTTCTTTTAGCTCTTCTTCAATCTTCATCAATTCAATAAAAACGTAAAAAATATTTTTATAAACAAATATTAATCATAGAAGACATAAAAATTTGATGGTACAATGAACTAACTAAATCAAACCATTACATAATAAGATATGAAGAGAAGAAACATACTAAAAAACTAATGTTTATGACCTTAATTGTTATTCTCATGCATATCACTGTATGCTTCCTTGTTTTGCTAATAATGTTATCTCTTATACTCGCTCTTCAATTGAATTAACCAATTCATAAAATTTCATGCATATCATTGTATGCTGGCTTGTTTTTCTAATAATGTTATCTCTTAGACTCGCTTGTCAATTGAATTAACAAATTCATAAAATTTCCATTTGGATCTAGAATCTTACTATTTCCCTTGTGCTTGCTTTTGCTTATAGGTCTCTATCTTTAGTTTATTATGCTTTAGTAGGAATTACATAAATAATTGGATCATTATGAAGAACATTGTTACATGTGTTTTTCTTACTACAACCACTATACAATGAACCATATCTTCTCATGATGTTATTGGTGATGCTAGTAGCAATGTGGTATACTTTTATTGCTCATATTGGATATGGGTACATTGGATAAATAATGAACTCTATCTATTAGTAATGAAAATCAAAATTATGGTCACAAAGATCATTAAGTGGACTAGGAGGTGATACATCTTGCTCTCTAATTGCATTTATGGGATCTTTATCAAGGGCATCACTAATTGTTGGTATTCAACCTACCCAAGAATTTCCATTAGACTCTATACCACTAAGCATGTGAATTTGAGAGTTTAGATTAGACATGGGTATGACACTCAGCAAAAGATAAAAAATAATTTTAAAAAAGGGGAAAAATAAAGTATTTTTTTATAATTAGATGCTACTAAGAAATTTGTTAGGTTTAAAGATTAAATTGTTATTAAGATAGCATTGACTTTCATATATAAAATTAAAGTTAAATGTTACTAAAAGAAATATAAATAGTGGATTAAAAGTAGTTTTAGTGATAGCTCCAAGAAAAACTAACTTTTAATTGGCTAAAAAATCATATTTCTTAAACATAAAAAAGAAATATAAACCATTCAAAAATTGTAAAAATAAAAATTTACATTTTTTTTTTTATCATCACCTTATATTGAAAGATAGTACCAGCTAAAAATAATTATTTTTATTATTATATATATAACTCTTAATACTGATATATATTTTTAATCACTCACATATATTTTTTTTAGTTTTTTTTTCTTCTAAATTTTAAGTTTTAATAATGTAATTTGAATCAAAATTCACAGAAAACAATATTTGAATACATCATAACACATGATGTATTCAAAAGCTACAAAGTACTAAATGTGCTCAATCCGTCTAACAATTGTTCAAGTACATGGTATCTCCATAGACCATGGGTGGAGGACAGCTTAGAGTTGCACCATATTTTTTAACAAATGTGAATGGGGTCATATTTTTTTGGTATTAAAGCCTGTGACAAGAGTATTTAATTATATGGCAAATTAAGTTAAAGGGAGTTAGATTTGCTGTTTGGCTAAGGCTAGGGTTAAGCCGGGAACGTGCGCTGCACGGCGGTGGGACATATGTATTCTTTAACCCATAGCTTTTTTTTAACCGAATTGTTCCCCATTGCTCAATGGACATTTATAATAAGATTTCGGGTGAGCTTGCGGGTTCACTAGCCGACAATAAGGTCGAAATGTAATTTGTTGAAGGACGTGACAACGGGAGAAATGACAGATGACCTACATTAATCATTAAGTTAAATTTAATGTTAGAATGTACATATCATTAAAATAGGATGAAGTATTTTGTATGTAATTATTTCAAAATAACGCTGTATAGTTAGAGTTTTTGTTTAATTTAATAAAATATTTTAATGCTATGATGTGTTATATGTATTTTTAACAATAATAAAATTGTAGATTAAGTTATATGAATATGTGTTTAATTTTTTTTATTATTAATTTTTTTGCTATAATTAAATATATTTTTGGTAGATAAAAGTTATTTTTATATATATATATATATATATATATATATATATATATATAATTGACATTGAAAAGAATGATAACAAGTTAATAATTATTTATTTAATATTGAATAATGACAATTTTTATATAATGTTTATATTATAGTACACATGCGATGTCATTAGAGTAGAGATTGATATAATGAGATTTGTACAAATTGTACACATATTTTTTTCAAATTTATATTTTTTAAATTATTTTTTTGTAAATTAAAAAATAAAATCCATAAAAATTGTTTATTCAATATTTTACACCAATGAGAACATGGAATTTTTGAATTTATGTTTTAATATATAATGTTATTTTTTAAATTATTTATACCTATTGTACATAGTAATTAGTGATATAGTACATAGAAATTAATAATAGAGTACACAAAAGTCAATTCTTGCCATCATTACACCATAAGAGGGGAGCTAGTTCAACCAATCATATTTGAGATAGATAGATTTAAATATTAAAAAAATAATAATAAAACTCAATTTATAATGCTAAATTATAAAAAAATTATACTTCAAAACAGAATTATAATTAATCAAACATAAAATTGAAGCTAAGTGCACTATTCAAAAATCATGAGAAATTAGTCAATTACCACTATCTCACATGGAAATGGTCGTACATGAATGACTTATTCAACGCAGTTGAATCCCAAAATGATATCTACAATATTCGTTGTCAATAATAGAGATGAAGAAAAAAATACAAAACATTAATTATTTTATATTATTTTATATAATATATATATAGTCATTTTCATTCTCATAGTTTTATTTGAACAGTTGGTAAGTTTTTTTCAAAGAGCCCTGAAATACAATATCATATTCTATAAAACCATGAGAATGACAATAAAACCATGAGGATAAAAAATGGAGATGAAGAAAACAAATACAAAACGTTAATTAGATTAGTATACGTAAGTAGAAGAGAGTCGAGGTATATACATGAAACGTGACGATTTCATTATAGAAAATTCTAAATAGATTTCGACCAGCTACGTTGTCTATGCAATCATGCGACAATATGTAATCGAATTATCAAAATTTGCAATAAACTGTGTATTAAATATCCATGTACATAATAGATATTTTAAAATATTAAAATATTCATGTAGGTTGTAGATTAAAGTAGAGATCCATTTTACGATATTAAACTTTTGTAATTTTCGATTATAAATCTCATAGTTCTTTCCATACCAATATAAATAATTCTCTTCAAATAAACGATATTTTAACATATTCGAAATAAATAATGAGTATATTAAGATATTCGAAATAAATGTCAGCGAGAACATACAAATCCATGAAAAATCCAGCATCGGCCATGCATTTCACATCAACACTCTTTGGAAGAAGATGGCCAAATTCGTTGCAGTGAATATATGTTGGGAGGCCACCTGCTGAGCAGCCAGTGAGTAGGACCTACCATATGGCATTTTACCATTTCAATAAGGTTAATTTAATGTAAAAGAGCAATCTTCAATTTTTTATGGCCCCAAATAATAAATTTAATGAGTTTTCGCGAATACTTATTATAGTTTAAAGATAATACCGTGCAATTTTGATAAATATTTATTTAGGTTTTAAAACTATTTAAAAAAATTAATTTTTTTTTTATATAATATATATAGTTGAATGAAATATCTTACTTAATATGCATATTGAAATATTTTATTTATTAACGAAATTGTTCATATTAAAATGTTTTTCTATTATTGAGCTATTTTTAAATACTTATCAATTTTACTTAATTTTGTATAGTGAAATATTTTATTTATAAGTTGTATTGATTTGATTATCATTATTAATGTTTTGCAAATGCCACATATCAAATTTATATTAAGAATTAAATGAAATACATATCTCCCTCTTCCTATAAGGTAACATCCCTATTTTACTTTTAATTACTTCTTTTAAAATTTGAAATATTTTACTATCTCAAAACACACATACATATAGGAAGTTCGTATTGAAATATATTAGTTAATATATATACTCAAATAATTTATATAATTTATTTAAATCTTCTATTGAAATATTTATAACTTAAATATAAGATATTTTTTTTACATTTAATTACTTTATATTTCAAAATTAATATAAAAGTATGTTATCTCAGATATACATGGCAATATTTTATTTATAGCTTAGCTAGTAAAATGCAATGTGTACATTCATTTATATTTATATTTTATTTATAGTATGTTGGAAACAATGTTTAATACTCAGATTGGAGGTTGGGGGTGGGGACGGTGAATCAGTATTAAGGATAATTTTTACTTTTATGCTAATTTATATTTTCATTTTAGGGTTGGCAATGAAATCATTCATGTGAGTCATTGTCATCATATCATATAACAACAATACAAATAAACACATGAACAAACACACCATGAGAAACATACACATAAGACACAAAAGTTTAACATGGAAACCCTTGTCGGAGAAAAACCACCAAAGATTTGTTTGTATTATGATGTAAAATATGAGCTCCTACTCTATTTACATTTATATTTGTTGAGAACCCACTCACATGAAGAACCAACTCCCTTATATTGATTTCTAGCACCCACTAGTACAAAGCACCAACTTCGTTCTTCTGCAGACACCCTAAGTAACTTATCATGAAGCACCAAATTCATGGATTTACACAAGCACCCACTTGGAGGAGGCACCGACCTCCAAGCTCTCCATAGACACCCACTAGATAGAAGCTCCAACTCCCTGTTTTGTAGGCTACAACCCACACTCAATACATAAATATCTACTTGTTGCTATGGCACCCACTTGGCTTAATTTTAGGTCTATTTTCTCCTCATGAACCTTCACTTTACTCATCCCATGCAACCCTTTTTCTCATACTCACTTTTCTCACCTTGCAACACCACACATGAGCTTTTCGCCTTATTCATTCGATATGCATAACTAGCATCTCCTGACCTTTGTTGTTACACATAATCTCTCAGCCTTTGTCAATTCCATCCCCCACCATTCACAAATTCCATCCATGGTTTTGTTCCTCTATAGCGCAAAGAACAATGAAGTTTGTGAGCTCATCACACAATCTCAGTGTACTTTGGTATGTACTTTGGTATGGATCATTAATTTCAAGGCACACAACTTATCTTCATCAACACTTTGAGTATGGGTGGAACATACTCAACCATCATGTAGAGTCATGGTATCCAATTCTTCTTTGTAAGGCACACAAGACTCCAGAAGAACAATACAATGCACAACTAGAATTCATCAATTCATGAAGACTAAACTTGTTTCTTCCCTAGTTATCCATCCATCGATATGCCCTTTATATTTTCAAAAATAAATGCTTGCACTATTGTTGAGTTATTTTATAGGACCAACAACATGATATAGAGATTATTGAGAACATTTCCAACGAGTAACCTCGTTATCAAACAAATTCCTTGTTTAACTGTGCCAGTGTGTGTCCTAGATATGATTTGATGAATACCAAAATAAGAAGGGGTGGAAAGAGAAGAAGGGGTCATCATTTCCCCTGTTTAAAAGAAAAAATCAATTTTTCTTGGGGATTAGGAACTTCCACTAACAATAGAGTGGAACAATCGAAACTGTGGATGTGGATGAAGCTAGAAATTTATAAAAGTATCAACCAAGTTAATGTAATTGGGTATTCATCTCTAGTTATCAATAAACTATTTAAAATATAATCTACACCTTTTCTCTCACGATCTATGATATGAATCAAATTATGTCTTAGATGCATTAGTAAGGTGAAGGAATTCAATATTTTAAGGAGACAAATCTCCTTGGCTGATACCTAAGCTAAGCCAATGCATGAGTAGGGTTACAAGAAGTTTTAAAGAGGAGGACCACCCTCTCTCATCACCCCATCCCATAGTGAATCCAGTAAGCATGCCTTTTATATTCTATGCTGAAAATAATGGAGTTTTGTGGGATTGCTTAGTCCCTGTCTAGAAACACAATAATGTAAAATAAATTTCCTAAAAATCATAAACATGTTCTGACATTTTACCATTCGAGTTTATTCTTTAAAATGAGAATATATAGGGAATATTTAGAACAAATTTTCATTAGTAATATGAATAATAATGGAAAAACGATTTGTACCAAAAGAATACTATATTCATAAACTTGGAGGTCCTTCGATCATGAAATGAACAATGAAAAAGTTAAATGATTGAGTATTGCTTAATGAGAATGAAATGCCCAATGAGCGATTATGTGCTTTATCTATATAGATAAAAGGATATCAAGAAAAAATTAGTCATCGTGAAATAATATCATTGACAAATATCGTTGACAAAGAATTAATTTTTATACAAATGATAAAATGATTACTACAAAAGATCATGCTATGGAATGGATAAATTAATTTATCTTAAATTATTGATTACGAGATCCAAATACATTAAATTGACATAGATGATTGAGGATTTCCTAAAATGAGAGAAATTGAAGAAACCGTCCTTTTTTTTTCTGAGGGGATTGAATGATTACTTTATTTATTATCTATTTAATTATGAAATATTGAAATGTTTATACCAAACTAAAAAAATCATTAAGAAATTTATATTCCCTTATTTTGTTAATTAAAACCAAGAAGTCTCATAGAAATGATGAACGAGAACTTCAAGGCATAGCATTAAAATCACTATGTAGGATTCTACTTACTCGAATCCCTCTCTTTCTGCATCTTGCCACTACTATTTTCTTCTCGTCCATTCTTTTTTGAATCTATTTAATCCCAATAAGGCAATTTCGTAATTTCGATATCAATCTCTCTCTTCATAGTAGAGAAAAAGCAATGAACATTAGTTCATTATATGGGAAGGATAAATACTATTTTAAGAAACAATAAAAGAAAAGTATCGTGGATAACATGTAACATAGTAAAAGATTATAAAACGTACCCTTCAAGGAGGAAAGGAAGGGAGAAAGGAACATATTTTTGGATGCCCAGCAACCCTTTCTTTTTATTCATTCTCGAATCAAGATTGAAGAGAATAATAATCTACGATCAACAATTTATTAATATTCAAAATGATCCAACAATTTATTAATATTCAAAATGATCCATTTACATGATTGATGAATTATTTATATTTTAAAATGTAAATAATGAAAAGTAAAATGATTTGGAAATTTATCAGATATATATTCGTATTAATGATTGATCTCTTGTAGTAATCACATTTTGAGGTTTTCAAAGGTAACTTGGTATATCTAGTATAGGGTCATTGACTCATATATATCTATGATTAGATAATTGTCTAGCTCCATGAATGGTGACAACCATATTGAATTGAAAAATATTATTATTTAAATACATTTCAAATAATTTCAATAGGACTCGACCCTTTGATCCTTTATCCCTTTTAGAAATATGAACATATTTCAGCAATTATCTTTCCTTTAGTCACAAAAAAAATATATTTTCATTATCGCTGGATATAGTACTGAGAAATTTTCCTGGAAGAATATTGGTTCATAAATTTTTTTGGGTTTTTGGTATTTTATGTTGGCATCTAATCTTTGGGATTAAGTAAACTGATCTGGCTATTGTAAATAGTAAAAATAAAGTGAAATTGGAAAAAAAGAAATATTGGGAAATTAAACCCAATGTTCTCTCCTCTCCTGGTATATAATTCAAATTCATGAAGCTGTCCCTGACATGTTATGGCATTAGAGCCAGCAACCATTTTAGAATTTGTTTGCCCAATAACTCCTATATTCTTGGCCATATTCTTGTGCTCTCTATCCGTGCATTTTTTGAGAAGCTGTGGGTTCCATGTGTAGTATCGAGTCCGTGCATTCTTTGAGAAGACGCAAAACTCCGTTGAAAAGTTAAATTTTGCAGTGGGCTGTATTGGATACCAAAACATTGTGTTATGAAAGACAACGTCAATTTCTCGAGCAATTATTTTTTTTGTGTGTTGAAGGGGTCATATTTATGCTGCATTGAGGCACTGTATTGCAACCTACTATGTTGAAAAGATTAAATTGGTTGAATAATGTTGCATATAATCTCGAAGGCCATATTGGTCTTGTGATACATATGGTTCAGTGAACGTGGAACAATTTGCATTATATACACAATGATTGAATCGTTGAACAAGTACGTATGCTCTGTTGTATTGATTGAATGCTGTGCATGAATGTTTACTTTGGGCGTTGTACAAAAGTTAGTCGAATGGTGTATTGAATTCCATGTGTGGTGGCTCTGTCATGACTGAGTTAAATCCTATGTTGCAAGAAACTTCTGACCTCGATGAAGTATATCATGTGCATTCGGCTTTTATGTTGCAATGGCCATGATTCCTTGCTGTAATTTCTTGAACACGGTTTAATTTGATGTGCGATGCTTGGGTGGTCAATTTTTTTTTGCTGAAGTGCATATGCTATTTGTTGAATGCCTTTTTGAATACCTCCGTTGAATTATTTATATCATAGGGTCATATAAAGTGATATAATATGAAGTGCATATGGTATAAGATGAAGTGCATATGTTGTGAAGTGTGTATGGTATAATATGAAGTGAGTATGTTGAGTTAATAATTGTTTATAGGTTGGACACATAATGTTTATGAAGTTCTTATAGCATGGGATGTACCATTCACTCCTTTTTATATGGTAATGAAATTGTATGGAGGTATATTTGAGAGATTATATCTTTAATTGAATTTTTTTTAAGACATAGGTAGTCAGGTTTATTGAAAATACATCAAATTTTTGTTGCAACTATTGCAATTATTTTGGGCACAAATCAGGTCATATGATGCATTCACTTATATCTATAGTTGGAGCGGTTCTTTCTAGCAAAGAGAACTACCATGAGTGGTCCATGAAGATAAAACACATTCTTATTTTCAATGTGTTGTGGAAAGGGATTTATGAAGGAGAAGGAGACAATGCACCTAAAATTCCCACTTTAGATAAGGATTTTTCCATTTTAGAAAACAAGAACAGCAAGGCCTATGCCTTGATTGCAGCCTCCATAAATGAAGAGACAAGTCCACGTATTTTTCCATTTTCAAAGGCATTTGAAGCCTTAAAGAAGTTAAAGGAATTGTATGACTCACACTCTGAACTGGAAGTTATTCAATTGATGATTAAGTTGTTCAATCTTGAATTGGAAAGTGATGACCCTCTTGCCTTAGCATCATAAATAAAGATCCATTATGCATGACATAAAAGCCACTCGTGTTGAAATAGATATTCCTCTCATATATTATGGTAAGGCACTATATCCCACCTATTCACATTATCTCGAATCATTGAAAGCAGGTGGAAAACTTAAGGATATTTCTCCTAACTCCCTTGAGAGGAAGCTTGTTGAAAGAGAGAAGGATTTTGGAAAGAAGACAACTCCTCAGTCTTGTAAAGAAGTTATGTGCCTTGCACAAAAAGAGAAGAATCATGCACAAGATTATTTTGGAGGAAGAGGTGCTTGAAGAGAAAGAGAAAGGAAGAATTTTTGAGGAAGGGGGGGCAAACATTTCCAAAGAGAAAGGTTCGGTCTTCATTGCATATGATGCAATAAACATGGACATGATGCTTCCACCTGTAAGATTCTTTGGGACAAAATCGAGTAGGAAATAAATGAATAAAATGGTAAAACAGTTGGTAAAGGGAAAGGAAAAGCACCCGAGTCTGCTCATTATGTTTTGGCATATTGAAAAATTGGAGTAACTGAAGACTTATTCAATTCTTCACTTGCTTCATGGAAATATGATTGATTGTTTGATTGAGGAGAAAACTGCCACATGACTTTCAGAAGAAACTTCTTTGAAGAATTCACTGACAATGTTGATGGAGCAATATACTTTGCAGATAAGTCAAAACTCAAGCCATCGAGGCTTGGCACCATCAAGATCAAACTGGACTTCCAGAGTTTCTTCTACATGATGTTTTATACCTCCTGGAGTCGAGGAGAAACTTGTTGGGTTTGGTCCACATCTACTAGCAAGGACACTCCATTCACATATTTGATGGAAAGGTTGAGGTCAGAAAAACATTATATTACTCACTTGTCATGACTGGGATAGAGGAATAAATACTTCTGGAGCTAGAATTAATCTTTGCTCATGCACAAAAATTTTCATACATTTCTCACTATGATGAAGGTACATTTCCATTAATTATTTTATGGCATGCTAAATTTGGACACATGAACTATGACAATCTTCTTTTATTGAAGAAAAATGGTGTTATTGGTTTACCTACAATTCCTAGGAAGCTTAAGAAATGTGATGCTTGTATCTTAGGAAAGCACAAAAAATAGTAGTTTCATGATTTTCATTCGAGAGCACATAGAAAACTTGAAGTCATTCATTTTGATTTATGTTGCTCAATGGCCATTCCTTTTGAAAATGGTAATAAATATATGATGGCATTTATTTGTGACTACAACATAATGTGTTGGGTTTATTTATTGAAGACCAAATTTGAAGCGTTTGAAACATTCAAGAGATTTCATGCATGGATTTTAAAATGATGCACAATCTCATATTAGCTCTATTCATACTAATAATGGAAAATGATACACTTAAAATGAATTTGAAAACTACCTTCATCAACATGGGATCAAACATCAAACAATCGTGCTTTATAGCCCCCAACAGAATGGAGCAGTTGAAAGAATGAACAAGACAATCTTAAATATGGTACGTTCGAAGATGTTTTTCAAGAATGTTAAGTTGATGTTTTGGGATGATGTAGATTTATGTGTTGTGCATATAAATAATAGGTGTCCATCTCATGCTATCAAAAACAAGACTCGATATTAAATGTGGTATGAAGATATTCCTTCAATGAGGCATCTCAAGGTTTTTGGTTCCACCTATTATGCCTTGATACCTAAGGAACAAAGAAACAAACTCAGTTCAAGGAGTTGAAAATATATCTTCTTGGGGTACTCAACAACCTCCAAATCATACCATCTCTATGATGAAGTGAATAAGAAGTTTATAATATCTAGAGATGTGATCTTTCTTGAATCTTCCAAGACTGACAATGTTGTTGAGTAGTATCTTGATTGTTTGGATAGATTCTAGCATGAAAAGTGTTTTCAATAGTTTCATAATGAGATTCCATATCTTGAAGGGGAGATCCATCCATTGATGAAACTTTGAGTGATGTGATTAACAAAATTGGGAGACTAAATCTTGATTCAACCCCATCTTAGTCAACTAAGCAACCTGAGCTTTCTCAGAAAGGTCCTCCAAAATGGTTGACAAAGACACTTGAAAGTGTTTTTCCTGATGAAGTTGGAAAAAAAGGAACAAGAAGCTCTGCTAGATAGAATGGAGGTGATGTTGACGGTCTTGATTCACCTTTTGATATAGATGTTTCTTATGATTGTGAATTGAATTTCTCTACATATTTTGAGCCAAATTCCTTCAAAGAAGTCACTTCTCATGGTGAATGGAAAGAAGTGATGCATGATGAACATGATGCTTTGATAAAGAATGGCACCTGGAAGATGGTTGATCCTCCATTTGGAACCAAACCAATAGGTTACAAGTGGGTCTTCAAGAACAAGTATAAAGAAGATGACTCACTCGACAAGCAAAAAGCCAAGCTTGTGGCAAAATGTTTTGCACAGAAAGAAGGGGTCGACTATGAGGAAAATTTTTCCCCCACAAAAAAATGGGCTACCATATAGACACTCTTTTCCTTAGTGTCTCAAAACAGTTAGAAAGTCCATCAAATGGATGTAAAAACTGTTTTCTTGAATGGAGATCTAAAAGACAATTTTTTTATGTCTCAACCATAAGGATTTGTTACAAAGGGTCAAGAACACGAAATATGAAATCTTGTAAAATCCTCGTATGACCCAGGCACCGCAAGTGCAATACGAGAAGTTAACTGAGCATATTTTGAAAATCAATTTCAAACATTATGATCTTGATGATGCAACTTTGTTTTTCAAGAAAGTAGGAAAAATAATTGTATATCTTGTGTTGTATGTAGATGATCTTATGACGTCGGGGAATAATGAAAGCTACATTGCATCCTTAAAGAAAGAATTGAGGAAAGATTTTGAAATAACATATTTGGGCTATGTTCACTACTATCTTGGTATTGAATTAACTAAACTTACAAAGTTTATAGTCCTCTTTCAGAAGAAGCACATTGGAGATCTGCTGAACCTGTTTGGCATGGATGAGTGCAATCCTTTGACTACTCCAATGGAACAAAAAATAATGCTCACATCCATTGAAGGAAAAGAATTTGAGGAGGCAACGAAGTAAAGACAACTTGTAGGAAGTCTCAACTACTTGAATCCTACCAAACCATACATTTCATTTGTTGTTGGAATCATCGCTAGATTTATGCAAAAGCCTTGTGAGGTCACTCATCTGCTACAAAAAGAGTTCTAAAGTACTTGAAGGGAATTCAAGACTTTGGACTCAAGTATACTTAGGTGGATGACTTCAACTTGATTGGATATTTTGATTCAGATTTCGATGGAGATAATGAAATTGGAGTATCTAGCTCAGGTTATGTTATGAGTCTTGGATCAGGAATTGTCTCCTTGAGGTCATGCAAACAATCAGTTTCAACAGATTCCACAACTTAAGAAGAATATGTGGCAGTATTTGAAACATAAAAGTAAATTGTGTGGCTCAAGAAAATTCTGGAAGAATTGCACGAGAAACAAATGCACTCAACTCCTCTTTTTATTGAAAATACTTATACAGTAAAGTTGGCCAAGAACCCAAAGTTCCATGATTGAACGAACCACATCAATACAAAATACCATCTGATTCAACATCATGTTGAGGCCAAAACAATCCACCTACGAAATTGTTCCACAAATGAGTGGATTATAGACATCTTCACCAAAGTGCTTAGAAGGGAAAAGTTTGAAAGATTCATAATGATGCTTAGACTCACCAACATCCCTTCAAATTAAGGGGGTAATGTTGACACCTAATATTCGGGATAAGATAAATTGATGTAAATATTGTAAATAGTAAAAATAAAAGGAAGTTGGAAGACAAAGAGACATTGGGAGATGAAACCCAATAGTCTCTCTCTCCTTGTATATATTCATATTCTCCCTTCATGAAAATCAATTCAAATTCGTGGAGTTACTCATGGCTCGTCATTTTACTATTGAGCCCTGTTAATATTTTCAAATGACATATTATTTTTAAATGAGATCCCTAATAATGGGACATAGAAACTCCTTATTTAATTAAAAAAATAGTGATGAGAAGAAGAAATAATAGTATAAGCCATATGAGTAAGATCATAATTCTTTTATATGGAAAACAAAGATCTTTCTTCAATTTTTTATAGATCCTAATAGCTCCAGTAATTTCATTCATTCCATTCCTAGTTAGGAGTAAGTGATCATGGCATGACAAAACCGAAAAATGATTGTAAGAGTATTCTCCATTCCATATTCACCCTATGGATTATGGGAATAAAAGGAATGAAAAAGAGCAGGCTATCAAGATCAAATCAATGACCATCACATTACAAGTGTGATGCCCTAACCTCTAAGGCAATTAGGCTCAATGGAATATAAATTCTCATTTCATTGGTGTGAGATCCATAGGTTCTTTTGGAGTCCTAACTAGTATAGTGTGAATAAAATTTAATGACATAATCTAGTTTGCAATTACAACAAAACATTGCCTAGATGCAGATTCCTTCAAGGGAAAGAAAAGGGAAGGGTGAATTGATATGGATTGTTTTACTCACTCTTACAAATCAACTAGGGGAGGATAATAACATTGCATTTCAAAGGGATAAATAATATAATGATTCCTATTCATATTCAATTGGGATAGAAGTAAAGATAACAAGAGAAGGGAAGTAGAGGTGGATATTTCTCCAAACCAATATTGAACAAATATCCATTGCCAAAAATGAATGGATATGACATAATATGATTACATGAAGGTATGGTATCAGTCTTTGGGAATGGTCTATGGTGGAATTGGTAGATGCTACAAGCTGATCAAAGTGAGCTTTGGGATGGAAACGTACCAAGTGATAACTTAGAAAGCAAGGAAGCCCTAGGATATTTTCAATGGGTATTCCTGAGCCAAATACGGTTCATGGGAAGAATGTTTTTTCTCCTAAGATAAAAAGGGTATAGGTGAAAAGAACCAATGGAATTTATTCTAAGGAATGGATCTCATTTGGTCCAATACTATATTTATAGAACACTCTATTTACACCTCAAAAGTTGGAATTTTATATAATTTCAGAAGAAACTAGTGATTAGAACTTGAATCGTTCCAAGAATTTTATTCATAGGATAGATGCCAATGAGCTCAAATATTGATTTGACATTAAGTAATCCAATCATAAGTGTATCCACTATAGATAGAGAATTAAATCAATTTTGGAATAAATGGTTGGACGTGGAAAAAGATAGAGCACAGTTCTACGTGTTAATGTCAACAACATTGTAAATTGCAGTAGTGGGAAAAATTATTGGCTTTATAGATTGTGAGGGTTAAGTTCCTCTATCCCCACATAGGATTATTCCCAAATGGACCAATTTATTTTCTCCAATTATATTAGTTCTGATTCATTCTCAATTCCTTTTACCTGGCTATTTGTTCATGAAGAGAAGAAATTAGAATATGGATCTTTTGATCCATCTTATGGCAAGTTGAGCTGACTAGTTGATCAATTGATCAATTCATTTTGTGATGCATGATCTACAAAGATAAGATAATTTGGAAATCATTCAATTGTAGTCAATTTTTTCTCATATTAGTGACTTTAGGAATAATAAATATCATTTACAAAACTAGGAAAAATCCATTTTTTTCTTTATTTTTAGTTTAACACAATTTAAAACCCTATACCAAGATTATCTACAAGGAAGAGCTGAGTTACGTCAGTTGGTAGAGAATAGGATTGGCCCCACCATTTCTTATGTGGTTCCTAGAAAAATGTCATATACATGTCTCCATATTTATATATCTATTCTATCTAAATCTATTCTA
Source organism: Pinus tabuliformis (assembly GCA_031772625.1). NCBI lineage: Eukaryota > Viridiplantae > Streptophyta > Pinopsida > Pinales > Pinaceae > Pinus > Pinus tabuliformis. The sequence goes on along the minus strand of CM062806.1, from coordinate 704,513,088 downwards.
GCTAAATGGATATGGGTATAGGAATATGTACATACACCTATGTATATCTACATATGGAAACACTCCATCAAAATATTCTCTCCCTCTTCTTTTCTCATACTCAGATAAAAAATCATAAATTTAATTAGCAAAATAACAAAAATTAAATCAAAACCATTTCAATTATTTTAAATAAATTTAAATATTTTAATTAAATTATAAAATTGATATATAATTTATTTTATTTATTAATAAAATAAATAAATAATCCTTAAAATATATTATTTATAATATTTTTAAAATAATAGATATCCTCTGTGTTCAAGTTACTCATTTTAAGCCAGAAATATACTTTACCTGGTAAGTCAGATATCCAAAATGGCTAGGCATTTAAGTATATACTTCCAGAAATATTGACTTTTGAGAACTTACCTGTTCTGCTTTATCCATTGCCTGAGCCAAAAGATCTTCCATTACAGCGTCCCATATCCTTTGTCCTCTCGAATAAAGTTTGCTACCCTGAAATATTTTTCATTAGATATAGAAGTTTCCATTGGTACAGGATTATGAGAATTAAAATTCCTATTACCTATTCCTACCGGCTCTAGTACTTCCACATCTCCGGTGAATGAAGACCCATCACAGTATCTAACCATAACGCGGTTCCATCCATAGAAATCTGTTCAACAGTTTTCTATAGTTTCAATAAATCCTTTAAAATGCCAATTTATCATCACATTGCTTTAGAGTCTAGACTTCAGATACCTAGATCCCTGTAAATGCTATTGATTTCCCCATGTACAGAGATGAACCCAATGCAGAGTGAGAGCGGTTCGAGCACGATGGTAGGTCGAAACACCATCCTCCAATAAGCAGATGGGTTGTAAATGAGGAGTCAAGGTATATAATCACTTTATTAATCAAGTTACAGATAGATACATGTATTATAATATGAAATTTTAATAGATACATGTATTATAATATGAAATTTTAACTTGAGTGAGGAGGAAGACAACAAATTATGTTTATAACTCGATAAAACTAAATAAAATATCAATATTAAATTAACAAAAACAATTTTGGTGAATAAAAACAAAAATTAACTAACCTCCATGAAAACAAGCCAGTTGTTTGCTCCAGATCCATATCCTCGATCTAAATGGTAAGCTGGGGGACTTCCATCTAAACAAACTGCAATGAGCAATGACCACCTTATTAGTTCTTTTCAAAAATCAACTTCAAATTTTGAGACACAAACAAATACACTTACCAGCTCCTTTGGCGACAGCATTCTTCAACACAGTGATGTTTACATAGAGCGTCAAATTGGATGAATCAGCAACTGACAACTTTTCTGTTGTCACAAATTCCCCACTATGGAGTTTTTCTGCATCCATTCTTGGTGCCATTGTCATGAATCCCTCATTTGCAGGCCATATGTTAACCATCTTGGATAGCGAATTACGTTACAGTAAGCCAAATATGATCATATCGGGCTGCGGGAAAGTTCAGTCGATTCTTCTTAAAAGCTTAAACCAACACCAGTTTAGTTGTTTTTTCTTTTTTTATATTGGACGTGCATAGCTTAAATTTTGAGACAAGCATATTATAGTATCATTTCATCTTGGCTATGCACAATCATAAATTTTTTCCACAAAGGACATTAAGAATATGTTATTGGTTCCCCATCGCTATCTTGGATTTTTTTTTTCTTTTTATATCAATGTAATCTTGTCCCATAATAATATTGCCACATGTTTTGAAATTTTAAATTTGTTCTAGCTGTCGAGTTAGCCTTCCATGAAGGTTATTTGTTTTTCATGTCCATCATTCACATTCATGACAGTTAAATTTTTTCTTCCACCAACAACGTCTCATATTCAGTGATATGCTTATGGTTAAACGAAAGATGTTCATTTCATTTTGCTTGGGGTTTTCCATGTTAAAAAATTTCCTTATTGAAATTATGGAATAACATTAAGAAACTCCGATGGAAAATGGAACATAAGGAGTGAATTAAATATACTTTGAAATTCGTGTATAAAAAATGTAGAGTTATAGAATAAAAAAAATCTTTTGTCTCAAAAAATCAATTTGTCTTAAATATAAACTTTAAGACAAAAATAGGTTGGGACAAAAATATTTTAGGACAAAACGTTATATTTAAGACAAAAATAATTTAAAACAAAATTATTTTAAGACAAAAGTAGTTTGAGGCAAAAATATTTTAAGACAAAACTTTATATTTAAGACAAAAATAATTTAAGACGAAAATATTTTGACACAAAACTTTATATTTAAGACAATTATTTTAAGACAAAACTTTATATTTAAGACAAAATTAGTTTGAGACAAAAATTTAAAGACAAAACTTTATATTTAAGACAAGATTATTTTAAGACAAAAACAGTTTAAGAAAAAATTATTTTAAGACAAAACTTTATATTTAAAACAAAAGCATTTTGAGACAAAAATATTTTAAGACAAAACTTTATACTTAATACAATGACCACTTTTATATTTAATATTTATAAGAACTACTGTTAGTTTGAAAAAGTATTAAGAATGAATATATAGAGATGAGAATGTGAATATTAAAAAACTATTAAGAATCAATATATGGAGATGAGAATGTGAATATTAAAATACACTAGAAATAAAGAAAAAAATGATTTAAAAGAAGAAATATGAAGAAAAAATCATTAGGCATATATTAGTAGGTAACATATTTGTAATGATAATAAAGTTTGAAAAGAAAGAGGTATTCGTGTTGCTTAAGAGATGCATTTCTAACATTTAAGGCCATAAAGAAAAGTGTAATGATCATGATGTTAAGGGAGTAATTTAAGCTTTTGAAATTTTGTTTATGTAACCTTTGAAGTTAGCCATGGGACCTCTTCCTAGTCGTATTGGAGGATTGGATGTCAGAGGCAGGCAACTTGGTGTATGTTAATCTCTAAGAAGGTAGTTAAGTATACTTGTTACTCATAAGTTATGAGTGTCTCGAGAGAGCTAAGCAAATCTTTGAAGAAATAAAATAATATCTCTGATATCACAATAAGGTGGAGCATTTGAATACAAAAATACCAACATTTAGATATGGCACATGCATTTTTCTCTAGGAAGGTGGTGATATATCTCAATGTAAGTTAGGTAGCATCAAACTCCAAGAATAAGAACTATAGACAATCCCCTTCCCAATCGTGAATAATGAAGCTCATCTCATGGAACATCAAAGGGCTCAGCAACGGGGGGAAGGGATGATTAATAAGGAACATGCTACAACAGGAAAAGCCTTAAATTCTCTTCTTGCAGGAGACCAAGTGTAATTCCACAACGTTGGATCAGATCCTTGCCAAAACATGGCCAGGAAGCAAAGAAGTGGCGGTGGAAGCCATGGGAGCCTCAGGAGGGCTAGCCATCATTTGGGATGATAGAGCTTTAACACTTACCGACATACATGCCAGTAAGCACTTTATTCATGCCAAGTTTCGTTTAACAGGGACAAATGTTCATGGACACTTAACTAATGTCTACTTCCCCCAGGAGGCAACAAACAAAGTAGACACACTAAACACTCTAACTCAGATCAACTCAAAAAGATCCCACCCACTTTGGATCACAGGAGGGGACTTCAACATGATTACAAGATTGGAGGAAAAAAGAGGAGGACGAATCAAGCTGGATTGTGAAAGCACACACTTCAAAAACTACATTCATAACAATAGGCTTATAGATATGGAATTCAATAATGGCATTTATACTTGGAACAACAACCATGCAGATGCCCACCAAATTGAATTTCAGTTAGACAGATTCCTGATCTCTGATAACGCAATACATCTTGGCGGGGATCTCTTGGCCTCTATATTGCCACTCTTTGGCTCAGACCATTGGCCTATTAGGCTTCACTAGCAAAGACTGAGAAACAATGTTCGCAGGCCCTTTCCCTCTGAAGCCTTTTGGCTAAATCACCCCGATTTTCATAACCTGATAACAGAGACATGGAGAAATTTCACACCACCAAAAGGCGCAAAAATGTACAAGCTCCAACAAAAGCTGAAACATATCAAGGAAAAAATAAAACAGTGGAATCGCTTTACCTTCAGCAATATCTTTCAGGCGCAAAACACTCTTGAACAAGAGATGCAAAAATTACAGCAAAGAATCATAGCTGAAGGCAGATCCGAAACCATAACAAAACAGGAACGTCAACTACAAATGCAGATCTTAGAAAGAGCGAGACAGGCAAAGATTCTTTGGAGACAAAAATCGAGGATTCGATGGCTTAAAGAGGGCGAACGCAATACAAAGTTCTTCCACCATACCACTATCCAACGGGGAATGCATAACAACATTACTCTCCTCCAAAATCAACAAGGGGAACATCTAGAGAAGCATGAAGATATAGAACAGGAACTCCTCACCCACTTTCGGAGGGTGCATCAGGAAACAAAGACTGATCGGTTGCGAACTGTAGAGAAGATCATCAAGATTATTCCTAAGATCGTAACTGAGGAACACAATCAAATACCCCTTAGGCCTATTTCTTTGCAGGAAGTGGAGACAACTATGCGACAGCTCAAAGTTGGGAAAGCACCCGGACCAGATGGCTTCACTTCGGACTTCTTTCACAACTTCTTGGATCTAATCAACGAGGAAGTCTAGCAAGTAGTCGAGGAGTCCAGAGTTAACAGATGAATGATTCCATCCTTAAATGCCACCTTCGTCGCCCTCATCCCTAAGGAGGAGAACATCCAGACTCCGGACAAATTCCGACCTATTGCACTATGCAATGTATTGTATAAAATTGTCTCCAAAGTGATCGCCACATGCCTCAAGCCCCTGCTTCCTCTTCTTATATCACCGGAGCAATCAAGTTACGTGGAAGGAACGCAGATCACCAATGGCATAATTCTCACTCATGAAATCATTCACTCCCTAAATCAAACCAAAAAGGTAGGTATGCTCCTAAAATCGACCTCTCAAAAGCTTTCGATACTTTAAGCTGGAAATATATTCAAAAAATACTGCTAGCCTTTGGCTTTACCCCCCCTTGGGTAAGATGGATTATGAGTTTTATCACTTCTACCTTTTTCTCAATTCTTGTCAACGAGACCCCCTCCAGCCCCTTCCACCCGTCCAGAGGTATCTGACAAGGGGACCCTCTGTCACCCTTTCTAATAATTATTATGGCGGAAGGTCTTGGACGTTACATCAAATATGCCCTTCAAAACCAACAATTACGTTGCCTTTCTCTCCAGAATACCCTTGCTTTCACAAACCAACAATTTGTGGATGACAATATGTTATTTGGTCATCCTTCGGTCCAGGAAGCCCATAAGCTGAAATCAATTTTATTTGACTTTTCGGATGCCTCTAGCGCCTGCATTAACAAATCAAAATCTCAAGTCTTCTTCTTTCACACACCTCCCATCACTCAAGCCTCCATAGCTAGAATTTTGGGCTTCTCGATTGCATCTATGCCCTTCAAATACCTGGGAGCTCCAATGACAGCCTCTGCCTTAAAGTACTCATCCTAGAAAATCCTCCTAGAAAAAATGGAAGCCCTTATCTCTTCATGGACCTTCAGAGATCTCAATATGGCGAGTCGCCTAGTTCTAATCAAGGCAGTGCTACAATCTATGCCACTCTACCTCTTCACAGTCCTGACAGCACCCAAATGGGTTCTTAAAGCAATCAAAAATCTTCAACAGGATTTTTTATGGGGGAATATGAAACAAAAAATAAAATGGGCTCTGGTAAAGTGGGAAACAGTTTGTCACCTAAAATCCTCTGGAGGCACTAGATTACGGGATCCTCAGTAGAGCAACGAGGTCATGGGAGCATGCATCTGGTGGAGATGGCTCTCGAACCCATATACTCCTTAGGCAATCCTCTGGACAACTAAGTATGCTCATAATAGACCAGTGGATGATTTAATTCGGCTCAAAGAAGTTGGCACAAGCTATCTAATTTGTAATGCTGCTAAACAACATAAAGATCTAATCCAGCAACAGAGTTTTTTGGAAATCAGGAATGGAGATAATGCGAGGTTTTGGGAGGACTCCTGGCAGCAAAGACCAAAATTGAAGGACCTACTCACGCCTCACCAGCTTCAGGATTGGGTAGAGCAACCGACAATCAAATTAAATCAACTTTGGGAGGAAGTTCACAACCAAGGTTATAGGCAATGGTTATGCTCGAACCTCATTCTTGGGCAAGCCACACAATCCACCAAAGATAGCTTGGATACGGAACTCTCAAACAGGAAAATTCGCCAATCAGATAAGAAAGACATCATCATGTGGGGTTATGAAACGAGAGGTACCGTCACTTCTCGAGAAGCATATCATATAATACTAAGGGAACATACTGTCGAGGATAGCCTCTGGCACAAAGTTTGGGAACCACCAATTTTGCCAAAAATCTCCACCTTTCTCTGGTTGCTATACCAAAATAGAATCCTTACTTGGGATAATCTAAGGAAATGGAGTTTTCACAGACCTTCCATCTGCCCAAATTGTAAACAGGAAAAAGAAACTAAGGACCATCTCCTAAACTCATGTCTCTTAGCAACCCGACTTTGGGAGAAGGTTAGCTTCAGATGTCAAAGAGATGGACGAAATAAGGAGGATTTAACCAGCACTATTCGTTCTTGGGCACCTCACCCTTATAAAAGAAAAATCTTAAACACCTTATGGAAGCTAATACTAGGTTTCCTCATGTGGAAAATCTGGAAAGAGAGAAATAGCCGCATCTTCAAAGACCATTCCTCTCCCATAGAAGTTCTATGGATCAATATATGTCAAAACATACGAGAAACCTTGATGCTCCAAACGTGGCTTGACGATGATTTCCCATCCACACCAAAGGAACAAAATATATGGTTGAACTGGAACCTTTAGTGGAACCATGAGCAGGTACACCTAAGGAAAATCCATCCCTCTGGAGATACACCTGACAAATGGACTCCATGCCCACCACACATGGTACTGCTCAACTTTGATGGAGCATCAAAGGGAAATCCAGGTAAAGCAGGATTTGGAGGAATATTTAGAAATCACAAGGGCAATGTTCTCTAAACATTCATGGGGTCAATAGGTTGGGATACAAACAACTCATCCAAATTAGAAGGAATTTGGCAAGGACTTCTCTTGGCTCAGAAAAATAGATTCTTCCCACTCATAATTGAAGGGGACTCTCAGATCTTAATTAACATGATCAACCAGATCTTACAAGTAACTCCATCACATAAAGTGGGTAGCAGTTGGAGATTGGCGTAAAGGCTAGAACATATTGAACAGTGTCTACTCATTCATAGAGCAGTTACCATCAGGCACACTCGTCGGAATGGTAACAAAGTAGCAGACCTCCTAGCAAACATTAGCTTTGAAAGTGGTAAGACTCTTCATGTAGGAGCTCTTAGCACTATAGCCAATACTCATCAATTGCAGGATTTCAATGATCTAGTGAAAAAGGAAAGGGAAAATGCAGAGGAAACGCACCCGGATGCGGGTGTCAACAACGGCATTTAAATGACAAGACAGATCGCCGGCGGGTTGGGAAGCCATCTGGCTAAGTGCTTCGTCCTGAGAGCTCACCGCAGATGGATTAAAAACACCTTACAGGTGACATTTATTGACTCTGAAAGCTGTGACGAGCTCACCTCCTTCAACACCATGGCCCCTGCAAACCGTTTCGTTACTCCTCCCATTCTCCATGGTGTTTGTCCTCCGCAAGCGGCTGAACCGTGTTTCAAAACTGCTACAGGCAGTCGTTGCCTAATTCTCCCTTGTCAGAATTTTGGTAATGGTTTTCATTTTTCGCATTCCTGTCATTGTCTTGGTGATTTTGGTTTGCCCACCCCTGCTCCCGCTCATCGTCACCTTCATTCCAATTCTTCCGCTGTCAATTCAGCCATGGCTCGCCTCAGGCATCGCATGCACAATAGGCGTGGAGGTTCGCATGGAGGTTTTAACCGCTCGCGACCCTCTACCAGTTCCACCTCTGACTCCCCAAACTCAACTACTGAATTTCCCAACTCACTCATTAACCCCACTCATAGCTACCCGAATACCAGAAGTGGGAGAGGTTGGAGGGACAATGTTGTCCACACTATGGATCTCCCACTCCCTCCTCTTTCTGGCCCTCACAGCACACAATTTCATTTCTGCAGTTCACTAAACAGGCCTACAATCACTGCTACCATCACAATTTCTTTCAAGGAAGAGTCTGCGGTGCAAGCTACTCTGTCCAGTCATGGGAACAAGTAGAACAGAGAAGAGACAGGTAGTCATGGGATCAGCAACAAGTAGCAAGGTGAAAGCAATAAGGCTCTGCATCACAAAGATAAAGCTGGGGATGCTGGTAAGCGACAGATCGATGCTGAAGGCACTATATATTCTCTAACTATTCAAGGTCGTGGCACGTCTGAAGAGGATGGCGATTGATATCAGTTTGCCTACCGGATTGAAGAAGAGCCAGCTCTAGAGGAACCACCAGCCTAACATGTGGCCTCATGCAAAGGTCTCCAGCTCCCAGGTGGATTCGTCTCACTTTTTGTGGTTTTTGGTCTCTCGCAAAGGTGTCCGACTTCCAGGCGGATATGTTTCTATGATTCGCGGTTTTGGGGTCTGGATGTGTTTTGTCTTCATGCCAAGTGTCTTGAATTCTCTGGTTGACTCTCTGCTAGGTGGAAATGGCATATTGTTACTTGGTTATGTCCCTCTCTTTTTGATTCAGGATTGCATTCCTCTTTGCTCATTTTGGAAAACCAAGGTCTACTTTGAAATAGTTATTCTCGTTCAATGATTGGTTTCCCCCATAACAAGGGAAGTCTTCAAAACTTCTTGGACTGGTTTCCCCTCTGTTGGGGCAGTCCAATACCAACAGTTGCATTTTGTGATGATGACTGATGCTTAACATCTCTAAGATCAGGTTTCTCTGTAACTTTTTTTGTATTATATTAATAGATTAGTACTACTTAGAAAAAAAAAACCTATGTTTAATACAATTAACAATTAAGACACAAACATATCAATTAAGATGATATTATCTAATTATAACTGAAAAATTGATCGTGACAGTGCGCCCTAAGTCGGCCAACTTGTAGACAACTATTGTCTTGTGCCTATACTGAGGTTGTTATTTTACTTACCATTCACGTTATCTTATATAAAGACAACAATTTGTTGGGCTCTTTTTTTTGTGGGGGTAGTCGACCAAGAAGAACGCGACAAGTTTTACTGACAAGATTTCTTGAACATCAATTCCTCTTCTGTCCCTTTCATATATGTTGATACGATTAGAGACAACTTGTCTATTGTTGCATTTGGCACTACTACATGGAGGGGGACTTTAAGAAATTTTTTTAAGAGAAAATAAATATTTTGTCTTCAAAATTGCAATATGAGGCGATAGTAAAAAAAGGTAAAGGTAAAGGATTAGGGGTCTGTCTACTAGCATTCACTGAGTGGTTGGTTTACCATGGTTGTGAAGTGATATTCAACAAAGGAAAAGCATTCCTGAGACACATATCCATGGGGCAGGCGAAGCAGATCGGGGTTCGTGTGAAGAACCTGTATAAGCTACATGTGGAAAAATGTGCTACATTAGGCACTAAGGCGGAGAAAGTGAAGGTCGCGATGTCGATGAACTTTGGCACAAAATAATTGGTCATTTGTATCATGGTACCTCGAATATTATAAAACAAATAACCACTCACCTCTCTAAAGGAGCACTTAAGCAATAGGATATATGCAAAGGATGTACATTATGAAAGTACATAAAATCCACATTCCATGTGTTGGAAATAATACTGAGAGGGGGGGTGAATCAGTATTATATAATTCTTTTAATAAATCTTCTTTATTTGTTCTTTGAATTATTTTTGCATGTCAGTACCATAAAATAATGAGCATGAACAAAAGAAAACAGATAGTCACACCAAAGAACACAAGATGTAAGGTGGAAACCCAATGTGGGGAAAAAACCACCTGCTGCAATATGTCTCTATCTTCTTTCAAATTAGAAACTCCTTTTACAATGGATTTGTACTGGTGCAGTCCTTTACCATTACGCAGGCTGCAACCTGCAGAGAGCTACAACTCTCTCTCGTTTTCCAGTCTCTCCTGGAAGGGAGCTACAACCCCCTACTTATTTTCATACAAGGACCACTTTTCATAAATTTTCAAACTGGATCCATAAGCATAAATTGATCATCAAGTGTAAGAGAATCACCCAATCAACTGTAGTAATCAGATCAACATTAATAGGACCAAACCCAGAACACAACAATTATAAACAAAGATTTTAAGAGAAGGAAGCACCCTGCTCAACTGCTAGCCTGAGTCCGGACTCACCCTGCTCAACTGCTAGCCTGAGTCCCGGACTCACCCTGCTCAACTGCTGGCCTGAGTCCCTGGATGCACCCTGCTCAACTGCTGGCCTGCGTCCCAGACGCACCATGCTCAACTGCTAGCATACGTCCCTCGCACTGAGTCTATTGAACTGCCTGCGTCCCGACGCACCTGAACCCTTCTGCGCCTGCGTCCGGCGCACCTCAAACGCTTCGCTCCTGCGTCCTGGACGCACCTGAACCCTTACTGCACCTGCGTCCCTCCGGGCATAGATGATTTCAAGACTTTAGAAGTAACCCAGACAATCAGATCCACAGATCTGAATATGTGCCAAGAGATCTCGGTCCATTAATAGATTCGCCTTGATTAGATCTAGACCAGATCTCACCTCATAAGATATTCAACAAAAGACATGCTCAAACCAAATGATCTCCTTTGCTTTATATAGGCAATCTCCACCTCAAATCAAGGAACAATGCCACGAGCCGACACCATAGAAACACAAAACCGTCGGCTAGATACCACACAAGAAACCCCCACGTGCTTTTTACTGCCTTGAAATGTGTGCACTGGGTGGACGCACCTCCTGAACGGCTGGCCTGCGTCTCTGGACGCGAACCCTGCATGGTGTACCTGCGGGTACGCACCTTCTGAACGGTGTACCTGCGTCCTTCTTAAATTTTTCAATAAATTAAGAGCTGATCATCAATATTTGCTGCTGACATGAAGAACAATGATCTACCACCTGAATGGGTTGCCATCAAGGACAACACCTGAACCATAATGCCAACAATCTCCCCCTTTGGACTTGATGGCAACCTCATAATCTTCAGCTTCATTCTCCCCCTTTGACATCAAGGGCAAAGGGTATGCTCCCCCTAAGATCATGCTCCCCCTGAATATGAACCAGATCTGCAACAAAGAGCCATAATCCACCATGAAAGAGATAGAGACATATTGCAGCTATTTCCAAGATCTCCTTCGGACCATCCTCCATAATGCCAACAATGCATTATATGCTCCCCCTGAACCTGTACCATCAATCAAAAAAAGGTTCAACAATAAGATGATGCATCAACAACCCCCAGCTTTTGCCTGAGGTATTCAAAAGTGTCCCTGGGCAATGGTTTGGTGAAAATATCAGCAACTTGTTCCTTAGAAGGAACATACTCCAACTTGACCTTCTGTTCAAGTACTTGTTCCCGGAGAAAATGGTACTTGATTGGTATGTGCTTGGTTTTTGAATGCATAACAGGATTCTTTGAGATGCTGATTGCACTTGTGTTGTCACATAAGATAGCGATTGGTGGTGTACAAGTGATTTGAAAATCCTGCAAAGTCTGCATCATCCAAAGGAGTTGGGTGCAACAAGATGCAGCAGCAACATATTCCGCTTCAGCTGTAGACAAGGCAATTGAACTCTGTTTCTTGCTGAACCAAGATACCAGTCTGGAACCCATAAAGAACGCACCACCACTTGTGCTTTTCCTGTCATCCACGCTTCCGGCCCAATCTGCATCTATATAAGCATGAAGTGTAAGATCTATATCTCTAGGATACCATAAGCCATAATTTTGAGTCCCTTGAAGATATTTGAAAATTCTCTTCACTGCCTGAAGATGAGTCTCTTTCGGATTTGCCTGAAATCTTCCAACTATTCCAACTGCATGCATGATGTCTGGTCGGGTACCTGTCAAATAAAGTAAACTTCCAATCATAGATCTGTAGGTTGGTTGATGTACTGCTGCAGATTCATCATTTTCACTGAGGCTACATCCTGTGACCATGGGTGTACATACTGGTTTTGCATCTTCCATACCATATTTCTTCAAAATCTGTTTGAGATACTTGGTTTGAGATAAAAAGATTCCTCCTTCTTTTTGTTGGATTTGCAAACCAAGAAAATATGTCAGTTCTCCTAGCAAAGACATTTCAAATTCTTTCTGCATGACCGAGGCAAAGATTTGACTCATAGCTTCTTCATTGCTGCCAAAAATAATGTCATCTACATACACAACAAGTATAAGCAATTTTTCATTTTCAACTTTTATATAAAGATTGCTATCTGCTGAACCTTTTGAGAACCCTTGTTGATGAAGATATTTGTCCAAGCGGTAGTACCAAGCCCTTGGAGCTTGTTTGAGACCATAGAGGGCCTTTTTCAATCTACATACGAGGCTTGGGTCATTTCCAAGGATAAACCCATCTGGCTGTTCAATGTACACTTCTTCTTCCAAGTCTCCATTCAGAAAGGCTGATTTTACGTCCATTTGAAATACTTTGAAGTTTTGAAAACTTGAGAGAGCAAGGAACATTCGGATGGCCTCAAGTCTTGCAACAAGAGCAAAGGTTTCTTCAAAGTCTATTCCTTCTTGTTGTGCGTACCCTTTACAAACAAGTCTGGCTTTGTTTCTAATTACTTCTCCATTTTCATTCAATTTGTTTTTGAAGACCCATTTTGTCCCGATAACATTTTTGTCTTTTGGTCTAGGAACCAGCTCCCAAGTGTTGTTCTTTTCGATCTGCTCAAGTTCTTCATCCATTGCTTTCACCCAACATTCATCTTTGCATGATTCCTTCACATTTTGTGGTTCAGTCGAGGAGAGTAATGCCAAATAGCTTGAGGCTTCTGCAACTGTTCTTCTAGTTTGTACACTTGCTTCTTTCTGTCCCATAATCTGAGATTCTGGATGGTTTTTCTGAACATATCTGGATGGAGTCTTTTCTTCTATTCTTGTTTGCTCCTCTGGTTCTTCTTGAGGTTCTTCTTCTTCATTATTCTATCTTTGAGGGTAGCCTTCATCTTCTTCGATATCTTCCCGATGTACTTGCCTAGGAATGTATCCCTTCTCATCAACCACTACATCAATGCTATCAACAATTCTGCCAAGTCTTTTATTGTAGCACTTGTATGCTTTGCTATGTGGAGAGTAACCAAGAAGAATGCCTTCATCTGCTCTAGGTTCAAGTTTGCCAAGCTGCTCATCAGTATTCTTGATATAGCATTTGCTCCCAAAGATTTTGAAGTGCTTTACTGAAGGAGTTTTACCACTCCAGAGCTCATGAGGAGTTTGAGTGCTGTTTACTCGGACATTTGTTTTGTTGAGAATAATAACCGCAGCATGTGCAGCTTCACCCCAGAAAGTTGCGGGAGTTCCTGATTCATCAAGCATAGCACGAGCCATTTGTTGGATTGTTCTGTTCATTCTTTCCACAACTCCATTTTGCTGGGGAGTTCTTGCTATAGAGAATTCTCTTCTTATCCCATGTTCTTCACAGAAATCGAAAAATTCATTTGAAGTAAATTCCCCACCTCTGTCAGATCTGAGGCACTTAATTTTGTGACCTGATTCATTTTCAACCAAGGCTTTGAAGGATTTGAATTTTTCGAATGCTTCATCTTTGTGCTTCATGAGTCCTAACCAAACAAACCTGGAGAAATCGTCAATGAATAATATCAAGTATTCTTCTCCTCGAGGTGTCCTTTTTCTGAAACGACCGCATGTATCTGTATGTACTAGCTCAAGAGGCATGCTAGCTGATCCTTCTTTCTCTGGAAAGTTAGTTCTGGTTTGTTTCCCAAACTGACATGATTTGCATATGGTGTTGTCAGGAATTTTGATATCTGGAAGATCGCGAACTGCCTGATATTTGCATGCTTTCCTTATTTGTGAGAAGCTTAGATGTCCCAACCTTCGATGCCATAACCAGTGCTCTTCATCCTTGCTCTGATACCAATTTGGAGGGCCAAACCGGGTGGCCTGATTGATGCTTCTCTCTCGTAGTTGCTCATGATGAACGATCTACCTTCAAGCGATCAAGCTTCTCTGAAGGACCTGCTCTGATACCAATTGTTGGAAATAATACTGAGAGGGGGGGTGAATCAGTATTATATAATTCTTTTAATAAAACTTCTTTATTTGTTCTTTGAATTATTTTTGCATGTCAGTACCATAAAATAATGAGCATGAACAAAAGAAAACAGATAGTCACACCAAAGAACACAAGATGTAAGGTGGAAACCCAATGTGGGGAAAAAACCACCTGCTGCAATATGTCTCTATCTTCTTTCAAATTAGAAACTCCTTTTACAATGGATTTGTATTGGTGCAGTCCTTTACCAGTACGCAGGCTGCAACCTGCAGAGAGCTACAACTCTCTCTCGTTTTCTAGTCTCTCCTGGAAGGGAGCTACAACCCCCTACTTATTTTCATACAAGGACCACTTTTCATAAATTTTCAAACTGGATCCATAAGCATAAATTGATCATCAAGTGTAAGAGAATCACCCAATCAACTGTAGTAATCAGATCAACAATAATAGGACCAAACCCAGAACACAACAATGATAAACAAAGATTTTAAGAGAAGGAAGCACCCTGCTCAACTGCTAGCCTGAGTCCGGACTCACCCTGCTCAACTGCTAGCCTGAGTCCCTGATTCACCCTGCTCAACTGCTAGCCTGAGTCCCTGGACGCACCCTGCTCAACTGCTGGCCTGCGTCTCGGACGCACCCTGCTCAACTGCTAGCCTGCGTCCCTCGCACTGAGTCTATTGAACTGCCTACGTCCCGGTGCACCTGAACCCTTCTGCGCCTGCGTCCGGCGCACCTCAAACGCTTCGCTCCTGCGTCCCGGACGCACCTGAACCCTTACTGCACCTGCGTCCCTCCGGGCATAGATGATTTCAAGACTTTAGAAGTAACCCAGACAATCAGATCCACAGATCTGAACATGCGCCAAGAGATCTCGGTCCATTAATAAATTCGCCTTGATTAGATCTAGACCAGATCTCACCTCATAAGATATTCAACAAAAGACATGCTCAAACCAAATGATCTCCTTTGCTTTATATAGGCAATCTCCTCCTCAAATCAAGGAACAATACCACGAGCCGACACCATAGAAACACAAAGCCGTCGGCTAGATACCACACAAGAAACCCCCACGTGCTTTTTACTGCCTTGAAATGTGTGCACTGGGTGGACGCACCCCCTGAACGGTTGGCCTGCGTCTCTGGACGCGGACCCTGCATGGTGTACCTGCGGGTACGCACCTTCTGAACGGTGTACCTGCGTCCTTCTTAAATTTTTCAATAAATTAAGAGCTGATCATCAATATTTGTTGCTGACATGAAGAACAGTGATCTACCACCTGAATGGGTTGCCATCAAGGACAACACCTGAACCATAATGCCAACACCATGATCAGGACAACAAAGCACATGTAGTCCTAGAAAGGATCCACTATGATGTTTATGGACCTTTCTTGACAACCTACACTGCCAGACAAAAATATTTTTTCACTTTTATTAATGACTTCTCACGGAAGTGTTGGATCTTCTTCACGTGGAATAAATATGAGACATTCTCTGAGTTCGTAGAATTCAAGACACTAGTTGAAAACAAAGCTAGCAAGAAGGTGAAGGCTCTGTTGTAGAGGCTGCAACACCCTCCAAAATTTTGGCATGCACTTAAATTTCAGAGCCTACTATGGATATTGTGATCAATCGTTCCTTAGTCACTTATTGGTAAGTTGATGATCTCAAGCTCCCCTTTTTTATCTTAATAGTCGTTTATGCTTTTATCTTTACATAGAACGTGCCATCTTTGGGCACGGGGGTAATCGCTTGACATGCAAAGGGAGGTTTGTTTTGCTTCACGGGGAAATATTTATGAGAATGATATATGTTTAACACTCATTTCACACACTCTTAGACAAGTGTCGCCTTTATCCTCCCGAAGTCTATAATCGAAGCCGCACTTGCCGTAAGCTGCCACAAAGGTTGTTGCATTAAGTGAAGTATGTGTTATATGTTTTGGATGGTCTATGTTGTATCGATAAGTTTTCAAGTGTGTGATCGTAGTGAAGTTTTATCGCTATTCACATAAGTTCCATTGATTCCACACTTAGCTAAATTTGGGAAATTCCTTAGAAACCTAGCCTCATCCAACTTCCTCGAACTACATACTTCACATATGTAACCCTCAAGCTTTTTTGTTGCTTGTTCGAACCGTGCAATGCGCAGAAATCCCAACCTCCCTTACCATTCAAAATGCACAGTGGCTTCCTCTAGTGTCCTTCCCTCAGCCGGAACCCACTGTCTCCAAAAACTATCTCGAAATGATGAAAAATGATTTTGGGGTAAGGCCAAAACCCCTTTTATATCAATATTCAACCCTGAGACCTGTGGGTTTTGGCCCACAAACTTAGCAGAAGAATTATTCATGGCCTTAGCCTTTAAAAACCAGGACCATATGACTTGGTCGATTTTTCTTTATAAATCGGGACCACAACACTTTATTGGAAATACACAGGAATACACGGGAAAACACACCGTCGAAAGCATGGCCAGACTTAAAAAAGAATGAACCCACATTCATAAGTCGTCGAGTCCCCACATCTGGGCCATCGGCGTCCCGCTGCACTCTTGATTCATTGATATTTGCCATCCATTTTTTTCCCGGATCCAACGGTCAACATTCACTCTGAATATTCAAACTGGCGCATCAATCCTCCACCGTCGATCTGCACTTAGTGGATCCGATGGTCCACATCGATTTCAGGTGGACAAATAGCATGAGGATTAA
Source organism: Pinus tabuliformis (assembly GCA_031772625.1). NCBI lineage: Eukaryota > Viridiplantae > Streptophyta > Pinopsida > Pinales > Pinaceae > Pinus > Pinus tabuliformis. The sequence goes on along the minus strand of CM062806.1, from coordinate 704,496,160 downwards.
CCGCCTGATAAAGTGGTTTCCTCTCTCCTCTTCGCTACTACGTGTCAATCACTAAGTGGAATTGTGTTCTCACCCTTCAATATCACTTACCACCTTTCGCTCACCCAAAATACCACTTCCATTGTTTTGAAACAACTTTTCTTCACGAAATAACTTCCATGCTCTTCCACCGTGTGATGACCGTCAATCTGTTCCATCGGACGGTTCTGATGGTTCCTTTAGGTTCCTATGTATTTTGATCTGGACCGTTGATCTCTGAGATCCAACAGATCCTGTGCATTCTCTCATTCATCCGCCATTTGATGGATTCTGCACTTAAAACACAGTTCTGCCACCAACTCTGTCTACACATGACACACCATATATAACAATATTTTCGTTAATCAATGGATCGCCCTCAATCGTTATAGTGATCGATGGTCGATCAACAATCTCGTAACACAGGAATTAAGCCATCATCGCATATATATACGGATAACATGAAAAGACATTATTACATATACACACACTGAAATCCACACAATATCAACACTAAACACACTTTATATTATAGATGATATGATTACAGATCTAAGGCATTTCAGCCTTGGGAGCAAATTCCCCTTCAACTGCATTTTGATCACTCTGTTCTCAGAAATTTACTTTGTTCTCACTCTTTCCTATTGAACACGCAGGTTCATCATTTATAAACACATTGGATCGAATCACTGAAAGGATCCGATCAAATCCTCTCCATGAATCACTCAACTGTCCCTAATTCTCTCTACATGCATACATACATATGGTAGATTACATTAAATAAGTCTTCTAGAGACTTTATCCATTCTATCAAACTAGCTTTATTTTAATAGAAATGTCCCATGTTTACTCCGATGGTCCACGTTGTCCTCCTTGCTCCGCTTTGGATTCCTTGTTTGATTAAGAGTGTCGAATGCTCCTGCATTAGGCTCAAGGATGTCATGTTTGTTCTAGGCCTAAAGAAAAATCTCATCTTTGTTGCAATTTTGGAAGACCATGGTTGTGAAGTGATATTAATCAAAGTAAAAGCATTCCTAAGACACATAGCCATGGGACAGGTGAAGCAGATCAGAGTTCGTGTGAAGAACCTGTATAATCTAGATGTGGAAGACTATGTTGCATTAAGCACTAAGGCAGAGAAAGTGTAGGTTGCGATGTCAATGAACTTTGGCACAAAATACTTGGCCATTTGCATCATGGCACCTCGAATATTATACAACAAATAAACACTAGCCTCCCTAAAGGAGCACCTAAGTAGTAGGATGTATGTGTAGGTTTTAATCCCGTACAAAAATTACCTACATACGAATTCTAAAACACAGAAAATAAGCAATGCGAGAGCATAACACATAGAACACATATACACAGAGATTTTCCCCTGGATCCCGAAACCGAGACTACCAGCTTGATTTTTTCATTATGTTCCTTTCAATGTTATAATACATATTTCTACATGGCGAAGCATCCAATACCATGGACCGAAAACCATCGCATCTAATAGCATGGACCAAAAACCATCACGTCAAAAAACATGTGCGAAAATCATGCACAAAACCATAGGTGGGTCCGCCCATCCTAACATAGGGTCCAAAACAAAAATTTTCCAGGGCGCTACCCCGGACCCGATAAAGTGGGGTTACAGGTATGGCTCAAACCCCCTGTGACCCCCCCCACTACATAATCGGCGCAACGAAGGCAGGCTCCTCCCTCCCTCTAACCCCCCGGTTAACTACGTGGGCTAGTCGTGGAAAGAATATAACACAACCCAACAGTATGCAAAGGATGTACATTGTGGAAGTACATAAAATCCACATTCCATGATCCTGACAACAAAGCACATGCAATCCTAGAAAGGATCCACTATCATGTTTATGGACCTTTCTTGACAACCTCGACTGCCATATACAAATATTTTGTCATTTTTATTGATGAATCTTCACAGAAGTGTTGGATCTTCTTCATGCGGAAGAAAGATGACACATTATCCAAATTCGTATAATTCAAGGCACTGGTTAAAAGAGAAACTAGCAAGAAGGTGAAGGCTCTATTGTAGCAACTGCAACACCCTCCAAAATTTTGGCCCGCACTTAAATATCGGAACCTACTATGGATATTGTGATTGATTGTTTCTTAGTCACTTATTGGTAAGTTTATGATCTCAATCTCCCCTTTTTGATCTCAAGAGTCATTCATGCTTTTATATTTACATAGAATGTGTCATCTTTGGGCATGGGAGTTATCGCTTGTCATGCAAAGGGAGGTTTGCTTTTCTTCAAGGGGAAATATTTATGAGAATGGTTTGTGCTCAAAGGTGTATGTAGTTGGTGTTGTTTTGGTTATATGCACTCCTACTTAATATAAAAATGATAAACATTATATATTTGTGTGTAAATTATTTGGATTCACATGGATGCACTACTAGTTCATTTAGAGAACCTTTGTTGATGTATTATGGTTCAAAGGTGTATGTAGTTGGTGTTGTTTTGGTTATATGCACTCCTACTTAATATAAAAATGATAAAAATTATATATTTGTGTGTAAATTATTTGGATTCACATGGATGCACTACTACATGGAGGGGAATTTGAAGACAATTTTTTAAGACAAAATATTTTGTTTGTCTTAAAATTTTCAATATGACATCGCACTAGTAAAAAAGGTAAAGGATTAGGGGTTCATCTTTATGCTATTAATGGTTTCTTCGAGAAGTAGAGCGATGGAGGTTGACACCAACTAATGATATTTAGGGCAATGGAGGCCGAAAACAGAGGCGTGTCTCATGAGAGGAGTGATGGAGGCACTTTCGAAGAACGTTAATAGATGGTAACATAGTTGGAGTACTTTTCGGGCTCTCCAACGATTGTGTTTTAATATGTGTTTTTTGACTGTTTTATTTATTTTGAACGCTACTTATGTCAGTTTGTTGTTGTTATTAGCACATTGTTGTGCTAGATTGGAAACATGGATTCGATTCACCCAAAGGATTGTTAAAAAATGCAGCAAGAAATTCTCAATTTGATTTTGCCTTGATTTAATTGAGAAAATTTGAATTTCCACAATAGTAGACAACTTGGATGCAATTAGCTGCAAATCTACACCATAATTTCTACATCGTATCATAGCAGGATTCACATTAGAGTAGGAATTTCAAAATTTTTTCTCAGGAGGTTCGAATTTGCCGTTCAGTGTAGCAAGATCTCTTAATAACTGAAAATATGACCTTCAATGGGCTAAGGCTAGAGTATGCCGTGGAAGCAACTCTAATTTCATTGACTGGAAGGATCACATGGAGGAGGTATTCGATGAAAATGGATTGCTAGAATACATCAAGAGAGATGTTACAAAACCAATAGAATCGTATGCCCAAAACCTTGCTCAGTGGAAGAAAGTTGTAGCCAAGGTGTCGATAATAATGTTGGAGGGAGTATGAGACCACATTGTCAGCAATCTCCATGGGAAAGAAAATCCTTATGGAATGTGGTGGGCACTCACAAATCTATTCTAGAATGGTAGTGACCACAAAAAGTTGGTGCTCAAGGATAAACTTTAAAATATCAAGATGTAGAAGAATGGCTTTATCCTGCAATACCTGAGGAGGTTCACACAAGTTCGTGATGAGCTTGCAGGAGTAGGTGTTACTCTTTCAAAGGATGACTTGGTAAGAATATCCCTCCTAGGCCTTCCCAAGATTTGGCATCACTATCAAGATTAAGTGAACGGGAGGGAGAAACTACCGACTTGCGAACACTTATGGTATGATTTGGTATAAGAGGAAATAAGGCAAAATACCAGAGATGGGACCTCATCCAAGGGCAAGGATGAAGAAAACTTTGCATTGGTTGAAAAGGGAAAGAAGGGAAAAGGGGAATAAATCTCAAACCAAACCAAAATCCAACCAAGGGAGAAAGAAGAAAGATTTGTCAAAAATTAAATGCTTCCATTGTCATGAATACGGCCATTATGCCACGAAGTGCCCATAGATAAAGGAAATCAAGAAGACCTTAGGAGGAGCAGTGGTTTAAGCCTTGGATTTATAGCTTGACCTTGACTTTACCCTTATCGCATGCATGTCCAAAATAGTGATGGGGAGCGTGTGGTACTAGTACTTAGGTGCATTGTTCCACATGATGGGGTGTAGAGACATTTTCAGTGACTTGGAGGAGAAATATCTCAAGATGCACATCAATCTAGGGGATGACAGAAGGTACAACATGACCAGTATTGGAATAGTCACCTTTCAGAGGGAGTCGGGCTCCCCTCTCAGGCTCAAGGATGTCATGTTTGTTATAGGCCTAAAGAAAAAACTCATGTCTATTGCAGTTTTGGAAGACCGTGGTTATGACGTGATCTTCAACAAAGGAAAAACATTCCTAATACATAGCCATGAGACAGGTGAAGAAGATCAAGGTTTGTGTGAAGAATCTATATAAGTTAGATGTGGAAGATTGTGTTGCATTAAAAACTAAGGAAGAGAAGGGCCATGATGTAGGTGAACTTTAGCACATAAGCCTTGGCCATTTGCATCATGGCACCTCGAATATTATACAACAAATATCCACTAGCCTCCCTAAAGGATCACTTGAGCTGCAGGATGTATGTAAAGGATGTACCTTGGGGAAGTACATAAAATCCTCATTTCATGATCAGGACAACAAAGCGCATGCATTCCAAGAAAGGATCCACTTTGATGTCTTGGACCTTTCTTGATAGCCTCCACTGCCTGACACAAATATTTTGTCCTTTTTATTGATGACTTCTCACATAAGTGTTGGATGTCTTCATGAGGAAGAAAGATGAGACATTCTATAAGTTCGTAGAATTCAAGGCACTGGTTGAGAAAGAAACCAGCAAGAAGGTGAAGGCTCTCAGGGGAAATAATGGAGGTGAGTATGTGTTGAATGAATTAAAAAATTTATGTGCGAAAGAAGGCATTCGACGAGAGTTGACAACACCCCACAACCCACATCAGAATGGAGTGGTTCAAAGAAATATCCATAGCATTTTGGATCAACGAGGGCAATGTTTCATAACCAAGGCCTAACTTTGCATTTGTGGGTTGAGGCATGCAATACAACAGTGTGTTTGTAGAACTGAAGTTCTCATCACATTCTTGGCATGATTACACCGGAGGAGGCTTTCTAAGGAAGAAGTTTGGATGTGTCGCACTTCAAGATTTTTGGAGCCTCTGTTTACTGCCATGTCTCCAAAGACTCAAGGAATAAGATTTAGTTGACCGCATAATTCGGGGTATTTGTGGGTTACACAGAAACTCCCCACAACTAACATGTGTACTTTCCATCACTCATAATGATAGTTGTGTGAACGGATGTAAATTTTGATGAGGAGAAATCTATGTGGTGCTCTCTTGAGAGGGAGATTTAGATGCCACCAAAAGATGAGATTTTAGCTCAAAAAGAGGAACCTCAGGAAGTTGTAGAGAAACCACAAATTGTGGAGTAGAGAGTGGATACATTCACTAAAGAAAAATCTCCATAGAAGGCAGAAAAATAACCAAGGAAGTTGATAGACTTGTGCAGGATGTGAGGGAGAATGTGGGATATCCTTCAAATTTGCGTAATCAAAGGAGGTCACCTGAGAGGTACACTGGCTATATGGCTCTTATGACTGAGCTTATAGAGATTGAGCAATCCTATTTTGAGGAAGAAATAGAGCAACCTGTATGGGTTGATGAAATGTTGGAGGAATATGAATCCATTGCAAAGAACCGTGTTCGGGAAAAGGTCCCAAGAACAACATATAAATCAATAGTGGGTTTGAGATGGATCTTCAAGGTGAAGTAGGAAATAAACGGAAGCATAGGGAAGTATAAGGCCAGATTTGTGGCCAAGGGGTACTCTCTAGTTGAGGGAATTGACTATCAGGAGACATTTTCTCTTGTAGTAAGGTACTCATCCATTAAATCAATTCTTGGTCTGGCTACATAGATGGGGTGGAATATCCACCATATGGGTGTAAAAACAACATTTCAGAATGGGGTTGTTAAGGAGGAGGTGTACATAGAGTAGCAAAAAGGTTTTGAGACATTTGGTCAAGAGTCTCATGTGTGCAGACTCAAGTGAGCGTTGTACGATCTCAAATAAGCACCTTGTGCTTGGTACACCAAGATCGATAGTTATCTCACCAGTTTTAGCTTCACCATAAGTGAAGCAAATGTGAACCTCATCACATATGGATAGAAGGCAAATTTCTTATAATTGTCTTATATGTTGATAATCTTATTTTAACTAGTGATGAGCCATTGACCATATCTTACAAGGAGGACCTTGCAAGGGAATTTGAAATGAAGGACACGGGTCTCATGCACTAATTTATCAGGTTGGAAGTATGACAAGGTGATGGGGAATTATTTGTCTCTCAAGGCAAGTATGAAAATGAGATACTGCAAAGATTCTACATGGAGAGTTGTAAACCCATGGAAACACCTCTAACGAACAACTAGAGGAAGGAGGATGCCACTTCAGGTGAAGTGGATGCTACCATTTATCGATAGCTAGTGGGTCCACTCATGTATCTTGTGAACACATGACCAGATATGTGATGTGCAGTCAACAAGCTAAGCCAAGCTATGGTTAGGTCAACCAAACTATTTTGGAAGGGAACTAAGCATGTTTTACAGTACCTCACAGGCACTACCTAGTTTGGACTATGGTACAGACGAGCAAAGGGAGTGAAGTTGTACGACTTCACATATGCAGATTAGACACGAAGTCCATTAGAACAAAAGAGTACATCAAGTGTAATTTTTAGTGCTGGGTCCGTGGTTGTTTCTTGATACGACAGGAAGAAAAGATCTATGGTGCTCAGCTAGACAGAAGCATAATACATGGCTGCAAGTCAAGAAACATATTAGGCGATATGGATGAGAAAGATACTTGTTGGACTATTTTATTAGATGATGGATCCAATTGCGATAATCAGAGTTGCATCAATCTCTCTGAGATTCCTATATTTCACTATCGATCCAAGAATATAGATATCCAATATCACCATTTACGAGACTGTGTCTAGAGGCAGATGATGTTGCTACACTCCATTCTAATAAAGGAGTAACATGTTGACATTTTGACAAAATATTTGTCAAGAGGGAAGTTCAAGTTCCATAGGTGTAGGATAGGGGTGGTTGATAATCCCTTTCTTGCAGAGAGGGAGTCTTGAAAGGTGTAGCAAGAAATTCTCAATTTGATTTTTCCTTGATTAAATTGAGAAAATTTGAATTTCCACATCAACAGACAGCTTGGATGCAGTTAACTTTTGTGACATGGCTTGTGTCACCTGGTTTACTCAGTAAATTCGAGTTGGAGGAGTTAGAGTTCAGTTAAGCATGTATGATTTCTAATTTGTAGCAATCAAAGTTAGATATCTCAAGTTGTTTTCAGTTAAACTAGTTCCAACTGCTTGAGGAACTAGTGGAAGGCCAATTGTGCAGTGGGACTTCAGTCAAACTCGGTGATCATCCAGTTAATTGATCAATCAACCTAAAATATCTAATGCATGGAGAATTCTAGTTCCCCAGCTGTGGTGGAGATTCCAAGGCAGTGTATCATCAACTGTAGACTAGCCTTGAGTGTACAGATGTTGCATGCAGTTAGATGATTAACCTTTGGAATTTCACAATCCATTTTGTAAAAATTCCTAAATAATAGGGGTTTAATTTCTCAAGGAATTGCACAAGGAAATATGGGCTCAAGCAGAGGTAGAAATTTACTAAGTCTAGGTTAGAGCTTCTCAGTGAGCAGAGAGACGGGTTATTCACTTGTAGGTTGTGCTCAGTTGAGCAAATAAATTGCAATACATTTCTATTGATCATATTAATGCAAGCATACATTGTGGTTTTTAGTATATTGTTTTCCCTAGGAAAAATTTTGTGTGCATGTGTATTATTTCTTATTGCATGTATGAAATTTTTGTTCTAAATTGTGAATTACCTTCCAGAGAGCATTAGAGTAGCTTTGTGTCCTATGATTTTGATTAAAACTTCATGAGTAGTTGCAAATCTACACCATAATTTCTACAAGGGTGGAAGAGGGAAATTATCTATGACAACTTTTGTGAGAAGAAGACGTTGAGGATAAAAGGTTGGATTTTGGAAGAATTAGTCACAAAATTCACAAGGGTGGTAATTTTGGTTGCAGGTGTGGAGGTAGATGGATTAAATGTAATTTTGGCTACAAGTGTGTAGGTAGACAAGTCATAGTTACTCCTTTCATTTTTGTCGATGATGTGTTACTATTTGGTAGATTGACCTCTTTTTATCAGTCTCTAGACTCCTTATGAATAATATTAAATCTCATATGATTTCTTCTTACCTAGATGGTGCATTGATACTGGAGATTTATCATATTTTTGGTGTTATCTCCATTGCACTGGATGCAGATTTTAAATATCTTAGATTTATACTCCAATCTAATTGTTATGGAATTAAGGATTGGAGCTGACTTATAGAGAAAATCCAATGTATACTTTTGTCATGGGTACACAGGTGGCTCTCCCTAGGAGGCAAGTTGACTCTAGTTCGAGCAGCCCTTCAGAGCATCTTTGTATATTGGCTTCATATTTTTGCTCTGCCTAAGAATATCAGTAAATGTATTTTTCTGGCTTCATCTTGGCATGGGAGAATTTGTGTCACAAAGGACATAGTGGGCCTGGTTGTTGTTTACTTATAGACGCGATGGATGACCATACTCATCTATTTCTTTGATTCTCCTTAGAAAAATCAATTTGGAATGGTGTATTTAATATGTTGCATTTACAGGAAGATTAGAATACTCTTTTGAGGTTTATTGTATTAAGGACTGGATTATTGAATATAAAACATTTGGACAACTTCCAATATACATTGGCGTTTCGACCCAAAGAATGCATTACTGTCCCAAGCTCCTTTGTTGTGATACATCCACCTCCATCCTTGTACAAAAATCTAAAAGCCTCCCTAAACTTAGACATAACCTCCATTCCATATTCCTTTACTAGATAAAACCCTTCTCTCATTTTCTGACCATACCAATCTACCCTCCATCCCATATTCTCTCACGAGCCCTGTGTAAACCACCATTTCGTTCAGGGATGGGGATTTTGATGCCTACTCTAACCATATTTGTTAGATAGATTTCCCAATTTCTTGCTTATGGTTTCTTGAGTTGGCCTCCTCTAAATATTCCCTACTCTCCTTAAATTATTTGGAAGGTAGTCTTTGGCTGCTAACCCCATTTTACCGAAGATCCTTGACATGTCCCTTGAAATTTTGATTCGGCCCCATGATCTATTTTATGCTAGTGAGTCGAAAGCTTTAGATTTATTTTCCGCATATTCATTCATGACCAAGCATTATACCACTATTTCTAAGAATCTTGTGGTTACTATCACCATAATAAATGTATATTTTATTTTAGAGGAGATAAGAATTGTATATTTCCCTTTGGGACACTCAAAAATTATTTTGATGCACCCTATTTCTCTAATACTCTAGTCTACTTTATGACCTTAATTCCCATTCCATGTTCATCCATTTGGATGCACTTTATGATGTTATAGGACAACCTAATGTCCTTGTCAACTCCCTCTCATCTTCCTTGCGATGTTTTCTAGGACTTGTGTAGCCAACAAGAAATTTGGGAGATGAATGACAACAAGGTAGAAAATCAAGGGGTTTTAAAGTCATTTATTTAGGGTTCCCACTAGAATAGTCCCACCATATGATCCACCCAATCCCTAAATTGGGGTTTAGTTCTATTTCAATTAATTATTAGATGATCATGGTGGGCCATTATTCCAAGTTAAATTTTATGACTCTTCATAGGATATTATTGGAGATACTTTAGGAGACACCTCTTTGGCTAAAGGGTTAAGGAAGGATTTTGACTTCAATATCAAGACATCGACCATATCCTCAACATATTGAACCAACAATCAAGAAGAAAACTGAGGTGAAGCATGGGCATCCTCTATCACCCACGTTGTTCAGGATATATATAAATCTATGAATGCCTCTACACTCCACCAATTGTGCATCAATAAAATTTTGGGTTGCCCCACAATCCACCAAGATGGATACACATTGTCCCTGTAATGTGCCTCTGATTCCCAAAATTGAAAAATTGGGATTTTCCATGTCAGAATTTTAATTCGAGACTGACCATGCATTGGAAGGAAATTAACACATTATTAAGACATTAAAAATGAATAATTGACACAATACCAAATCCAATACATGCATTTATTTTTATCTCACAAGGTATTTAGACGCTAATTGAGCAAGTTCACACGAAGAGAGAAAGGAAATATCATGATACATTGTTCAATTTGTAATCAAGAGAATTATCTTGGATAAGGGAGAAGTAAAATTTAGTTTCTTTCTCATATACAAAGGAAAAATTATGAAGCAATGTAAAATTTCTTTTGTGAAGCAATGTTGTTGTAAAGGGTGGGGATTTTGGGTAGAGGGTTATAGGTTTTGGAGGTATTAAAATAAGTATTTGGTAAAACTAGGGGATATGTACTAAACTAGGCATAAAGTAGTATTGACTATTTAGTAATAGAAAGAAAAGGGTATTCTAAATCGTGAACACACTAATGGTTGTTTATCTCACCACTTGAAAGGATGTTATGAGTTCAATGAACCACATGAGGGAGAAGATTATACGTTAGCAGTACTTTTTTGCAACGTTCCAAATCAGATGTGAATGGAGAGGACTTTGCAAAGGTTTGTTTGCAAGGGTCAAGGGTCTCTAGGCTTTGATAGTTGATCAAAATGATGGAATGAGGACGAGTTATCCAATGCAATGTGATCAGAGGAAGTGGATTCAGTTGTATGTTTGGATGTCATGAAGATGCTAAAGGTTGCGAGGTTCGTTCTGGCGGGTCGAAAGGACAATGGCAATTGTTCTTTGCCAAGGAAGAGTAGATTAGACTCCTCTTCTTTGGCAAGAGATATACACAACAAGGGGTAACTAAAAAATTCATTTGTGCATTTTGAGATCATTGTCGATGAAATTTTTTGTGAATGGGTTGTCATGTTGGTTAGCTAGTGTTGGGGCATAATATGATGGAGACAATCAGGAAATCTACTTTCACTACAAAAAAGGGGCAAACAAGAAGTTAATTTTTTTTGCAAGGAAATTATAAATACATTATCACATTAGTTTAGTGGTTGTCATTTATTAATATGATCATGGTGGGTCATACTTTGTAAGCTAAATTCTATGACTCTTCATAGGATATTTTTAGAGATACTAGAGGAGAGACCTCTTTGGCTCAAGGGTTCAGGAAGGAGTTTGACTTCAATATCAAACCATCAACAATATCTTCAACACTTGTGCCATCATGGAGGAGGGGAGACATTTCTCTTCAAAATTATTCCTCTACTTTCTAGATTTTTTGAAGTTGTTTGATGTTATCTTCAAGGAGGCATTATTCCATGCATGAAATTTGCATTTCAAAGACTTTGTTTACTTTCATTATATGTCTACTAGTTTCTCTAGGAATTTTTTCTTGTTCCTTGTTCCCATTTAAAGTGGGCAAGTCTCCGCTTTAAAATGCCCTGATATTGTTTTGCAGTTACCCAAATCCACTTCCCTATTGTGTTTGCTGAGGCAATTTTGACTTGGCCCAAATGATTTGTTTCCAAAAAATATGAGATTTCCTTGCCATTTTTAACATTTACTATTGATTTGTTTTCCATTTTGGGATGAGGCCACTCACTAAATATCCTCAATGAAAATAACACATGAACCTTGATGAAGCCCTAAAAGAAAAATCCCTCGTTCATCCATAAAAATCGTTGAATTTCGCTTTGAAGAAAACAAAATATGCTCAATACTAAACTACCCACATAAATGGTATTGAGATTTAATAAAATTTACTCCAAGTCTAAGTTTTTGATTCCTTCTCGAGTCGAAAAAACCACTGGCGGTATCGAGTTGGTAAAAGAAAGTAGGATCTATTATCCAAAATCCTAGCTTAGTGCCCTGAATCCCTAATGTGACTGATACTTTGATTAATTGAGCTGATGTATCGATCCTTTGTCTCATGGCTAGCTGTGACAACTCGATTTATTGATTTAGTTGATCTAATCTCAGGGTTAACTGTGGCAGCTGAATTTGAATCCATGATCCATTTGTCGTTTGTAGAAAAACCACGAGTTCACTGAAACCATCAAGAGAACATGGACAATTCTTCATGTTCTTCCACTCCAACATAATTATATTATCAACATTATAAAACATATAAAATATGTATCAATTTGTACCAGGAAAATCTACTTGAAAGGATCACAACCTATAAGCTCGACCATGAAGTCTTACTCCAATAACGTCAAGATAATTAAACAAGTGACCTTTAAATAGAAAAGGTTTTTTAACAAAGGGAACTCAACTAACTAGGTTGACCCTTAAGACTATGCATTTTTACCATTCACTTTGAAATTTGAGAAAAATAATTTTAAATTTATAAAATTACTAGCATTATAAATGAAATATTTATACTAAACTCATTTTTGCATTAAAATAAAACTTTTATTAAGTTAAAATTAAAAAAATTGTATTACCAAACTCCTCCAACAACCAGAAAAACAAACAAAAAAAAATCAGAAATAATAGTACTTGATGAGCCCCAATTTTGGTACAATTTGGGCTCATTTTGGCCTATTCTACTTGCTCAAACCATTCATTCTTTACTGTTTATGCATGCATTTCTTAGTTTATTCATGTTGTTTGTAGGAAGAAGGGTAGGCACTTTATCTACGTGACTAATGCATTATGATTCCAGGTTTTGGCATTAAAAGGGAGCAAGAGACAATGAAAAAGGAGATAAGGAGACAATGAGGTGGCACTGCTGGTTTTTAGGAGAGGATGTCCACGGTCTTGGGACATTCCTCGTGATGCCCACCAAGAACTCCGAGCTCCAATCCATCTCCCCTCCGAGCTTAAGAAGCAGCCAGCTGTCCTACAGGAACAGCAGTTATAAACTGCTCTACAGGAACAACAATTATGTCCATCCTACAGGATCAGCAGTTAAAATCTAGTTGGACAGCCGAGCTTCTAAAATCAAGGACACTTGTTGGATCATCGTTTTTGTATAAGTATGGAGGCCTTAGCCTTAGATAGGTTGTTGAAACTCTCGTATTGCTATTGTAGTTTTGGAGCACAGCTCAGTTTTTGTTCCTTTTGTAAGCCAATTTGGCATGGCATCAGATTATGAATAAAGAACGCAGTTTGTGATCTAGTTCTGAGTTTCTTAAGGAGACTATAGCTCTCAGGTTAGGGCCCAACCTAAGAGCCATAGATCCCCTCTGCTGTAGTGTTCTTTCCATTTCGTTTTCAGCACTTTGAGTTTTCATTTGCACACGCAATTCGAATTACAGGTTGTTAGGTTGGTATTTTTCATGAGTTGGATAGCATTTGCTTTTGGTGAGTTTGTTTACAGTTGTTTAGTGTAGCAGAGGATAGATATAGTCCATTGGAGCTCCAACAAAAAGGGTTGTTAAGGCTCACTGCCATCTCGCTTGAAGATTGGGGTGCAGCCCATAACTAGCCACCAAAAACACGCATTTCTTTACTTGATGATTGCTGCAAACACAGTCACGTTATGTTAGATGCTTCCTTGTCATTCACACCTGCACTACATTCCTTTACCACAGCTTCATGCACATTCTCCTTCGCGTTTTGGATTGTTGTTCATTGAATTTACAAGCACAGGTAGTTTAGGTTAATGCATTCTCGGTTTGGTAACAGTCACAAGCATTTGTTTCACTTGCACTGCCCTCTCTCGTCCATTACTTCATTCTCCATCTCGATCACGCATGCACACACATCTTCGACCCCTACTCCGCTCTGTTATCTCCCAAAGTCTTTCACTCCTCACATAGCTCCATCCTCTAGCCCTTGTTGTTGACCTAGTCCTTTACCTTCCAACCTACTCCCTACACTCACTTCCCATCCTATTCTTCCACTTCTACAGCCATCACCAGCCTCATTCCTACCTTACACATCTCCCCCTACCATTCCATTACTCCTCCATCACTCCAAACACTCACGGTAGGTCATCTTGTAGCCATTTGTAGACATCCTGTAGAAAACAGAGTATCCTGTAGAATCCTTTGCAGGCATCCTGTAGGAGGCCACTCTCTCGGTTCCTGAGCATCTGAATGTGAGGAACCTCTGTGGATGGATGCCAAGGACCCCTAGGGACCTCTCCTTGCCTCCCCAACCTGTCCCACGCTTTCCTTCCTTCTCCATCCCATCTGCACAACCAAACCCTAGTTAGCCCAAGATCACAACCATTCCACACACTTAAAGGAAAAATACAAAAACATGTCTTTTATGATGCAAGCAGCTTAGCTCCATGAATTTTCACTTATTAGAGGTAATGACAACATTGGTAGAAGTTTCCTTCATATTCTTTGCATTATAGGGGTTGGACTAGTTAAATTAGGGTTTCCTAGGTTTACATTCTTTGATTTGCTTTCAGTTCATTTTTGTCAAGTAGATTATTCTCCTTTGAGCTAGCTTTCATCCATCATTGATAAAGCTTCTTCTGTGAGCCTATAGAAGTTGGCTGAGCCCTAGCGGACTTGAGCCAGCTGACCAAGTGACAGCTGCGACAAGAGCTAGTACTTGTGCATACAGCACCGTCGCTTCCAAGTTTGTACGAACTACCGGGTTGATAAAATGAGAGACAGGAAGCCCCAGGAGTTGTAGCATTATTGCTACAATACTGGAGCTCACCATCTTTTTGGCGCCGTTGCCGGGGAAGCGTCAGAGTATTAGCACCTGTTGCTTTTCCTCTACTTTCATACTCTTACTTCTGCTCAGTAGTTTATTTCATTTCCATTTTGCAAAAGTAGCTTAGCATTTCCTGCTTTCCTAGATTAGCATTTCCTGCTTTCATAGATTAGCATTTCCTGCTTTCCTAGATTAGCATTTCCTGCTTTCCTAGATTAATATTTCTTGCTTTCCTAGAGTAATTTTTCTTGCTTTCCTAGATTAGCTTTCCAATTCTGCAATTTCATTTGAGCAATATAGTTAGTTGTAGATCACTTTGTTTCAGTTTTGCAGGTACCAAAGAAAAAGCAAAAGCACTCAAAAAAAAAGGGGAAAAGAAAAGTCCTTTCCATTTCATGCCTCGTAGGAACCGAGATAGATCAGGCAAATTCCTACCAAACACCCCCACCACATCACTGAGTCACCCTTCACTCTTCTTTGGTGACAGTGACCCAGAGGAACCTATAGGTGAACATCCGGAGAGATACCAAGACCCTATAGAAGAAGAAGAGTTAGAGACCACTCCATCTGAAGCCATGACTGATAATAGGAGAGAAGATGAGAGAATAGAAGGAGCTTTCCCCATCCGAGAGACCAATGGAGATATGAAAATGAAAAACATTAGCCCCTCCGCCTTGCCTCACGTCCATGGACTGACCACTGAGGATCCTGATACCTTCTTGTTTGAGTTTGCTGTCCTTTGTAGAACCTATGACTATACTGAAGATGAGCAAAAGCTGAAGCTTTTCCCTTCCACTCTTAAGGATGCAGCCCTATGCTGGTTCATGGGATTACCTGGGAATAGCATAGCTACTTGGGCTCAGATGCAGCAAGCCTTCAATACCAAGTATAGGGATTATTGTAGGTCCAAGGAAACCAAGGGAGAGATCTTTCGGATGACCATGGGGAATGATGAATCTTTAGAGGACTATGAGGAGAGGTTCCAACTTAGCTATAAACGGGCCAGGTGCACACTTGACCCTGAATCCCTCAAGTTGGTTCTACTCCGAGGAGTCCCTGAAGATCTCTTAGACACCCTTCACATGTTAGCTGGGGGGACATCTACCAACTGCCTTATGAGGACATCAAGACCGTGTTTCGAAATCATTCCAGGGCAGCTAGGAAACGAGGTAGAGGAAATCTGCTCTCCACTGGTGTCCCTTTCTCCAAACATGAGTTTACAAACCAATTAGAAGATCTTAAGAGTGAGGTGAGACAGACCATTGCCATGCAGCTGGACACATTCAGGATCCAGCAGAAGAAGGAAGAAGCTGAGAGGGCCTTGGCCGTCTTCTGTCCTAGGTGCACCAGAAGACACCCTAAGAACGAATGTCCATTGCATTCGGTTGAAGTGTGTTTCGTTTGTGAGGAGGACCACCCAACAAATCTGTGTCCAACCTTCCCTGGGTTTAAAGCCATGTACCAAGGAACCGAAGCCCCCACTGAACCTCTCTACTTCATCAACCAAAGGAGGCCTCAAGGATCTAGACCTTATCAGCAGGGGATGCAAGGGGCATCTCAAGCTTATTACAACCCCCACCAGTCAACCCCTATGCCTTCCTGGGGTCCCCCTGCTCATCCTTCATGGTCCATGCCTCCTCCATGGTCTTACCCACCTCAGTACCCTACTCAACCTACTTCTCATCCATATCACTCTCATACCCAGTCGCAGCCTCAATGGAGTGCTCCTCAGTCGGGGTGGAGGCCCCAATACAACACTCCTCCTGCCATTTTGCCTCCACCACCAGTTCAACCTCAGCCTTTACCTCCTGCTCCTCCAAGGCAACCTCAGATGCCTGCTCAACCGAACCCGAACCCCAACAATAGATAGGCTCAGCAGGTATATACTGGGGAGACTTCATGCCCTACCTATGCGGTGGAGATCCAGGAGATCAACCTTAGATCTGGAAAGACTCTTCCAGATCGCCAGCCTCCTCCCCCAGAGGATGAGGAAAACCATCAGGAGAGTGAACCAAAGCCTATTCCACCCTTTCCTGAGAGACTAACAGCCACCACATAACCCAACCCGGAAGAAGATGAGCTTCTGGGAGAGCTCAAGCAGTTGTGTGTGAAGATACCCCTTCTCCAGGCCATCAAGGATGTGCCAATCTATAACAAGCTGGTTAAGGAGAAGTGTTTCAAACATCCAGGCAGACGGAAGAAAGATGCTTCAACTATCAATGTCATAGGACAACTGTCTGACCTTATGCTAGGACAAGTCATCTGCCCAAAGTACCTAGATCCTGGAAGTCCTGTAGTAGATGTTCACATCAATGGCACCATTATCCCCCACACCTTGATTGATCTGGGGGCAGCCATCAATGTGATGACCAGGGACACCATGCTTAAACTCAATCTTCAGGGTTCCTTGAGGAAGACCTCGACAGTACTGCAATTAGCAGATCGCTCCACTGTGACTCCCGAAGGGATCGTGGAGGATGTCTTGGTCTCTATTGACTCTTAGGAGTATCCTGCAGACTTCCTGGTTCTACAACCAAAGGCAAAGCTTACTGGATATCCCCTCATTTTGGGAAGGCCTTGGTTAGCCACTGCAGATGCCTATATCAGTTGTCGTGCCGGAAATATGACCATAAAAAATGGTCCTATGTCCAAGCAACTTGTCCTATACCCTCCTGCCCAACCCTCGTTAGAGCATGACTTACCACTCTGGTTGGAAGAAGGAGAAGAAGACGAGGTGTATTCAGCACCTCTGTGTACCATAGAAACCAATAGAAGAAATCCCCCAACCGAGGATGATTTGATCGAGAACTTGATCCAAAACCCACCTACCAGTGCACTACCCTTAGAAAAATTTTTGGAGGATGCCCAAGCTAGCACTTTAGTGGATCTTTGTACAACCAACCTTGTCACTCCCAGAGTTAAGAATGTGGAGTTCGGCCCTGAGAGAGCATTGAAAATCAGCTCCTCCCTATCTCCTTCTCAGGAAAAGGAGTTGTGCAACCTGTTGGCCAGCCACCTAGATGCTTTTGCTTGGAGCTATAAGGAGATGAAAGGAGTTCATCCTTCGGTCTGTACTCATCATATATACATCAAAGAGGACTGCAAACCGGTTAGGCAACCTTAGAGGAGAATGAATCCAGCCCTTAAGGACATTGTCAAGGAAGAATTGCAAAAATTGTTGGATGCCGGATTCATCTACCCCATCTCAGATAGTGAATGGGTGTCCCCTCTAGTGTTGGTTCCCAAGAAGAATGGGAAGTGGAGGATTTGTGTAGATTACCGTGAGCTGAACAAAGCTACCAAGAAAGACCATTTCCCTCTACCTTTCATAGATCAAGTGTTGGATGGACTGGCAGGAAAGAAGTTCTTCTCTTTCCTGGATGGGTTTAGCGGGTACAATCAAATCCAAATCAGCCCGGAAGACCAAGATAAGACCACCTTCACTTGTCCTTGGGGTACCTTTGCCTACCGAGTCCTTCCCTTTGGGCTATGCAATGCTCCTGCTACTTTTCAGAGAGCTGTCTTGAGCATCTTCTCGGAGTTGGTCCATGATGCAGTGGAAATATACATGGATGACTTTACTCCTTATGGGGCCAACTTCCAGGAAGCATTGTCCAATCTGGGGAAAGTCCTAACCAAATGCATTGAGATGAACCTGTCCCTCAGTCCCGAAAAATGTGAATTCCTGATGACTGAAGGGACCGTGCTAGGCCATACCATCTCTAGCCAAGGATTACAGGTGGATCCTAACAAAATTGCTCTAATCAAGAAGGTTCCACCTCCACAAAAGGTAAGGGATGTTAGGAGTTTTTTGGGATTAGCGGGATACTACAGGAGATTCATTAAGGACTTCAACAAGCTCGCCTCGCCATTGTTTGGCCTGTTGGCGAAGGATGTGGAGTTTAAGTGGACTGACGATTGTCAGAAGAGTTTGAATGAGTTAAAGGATAAGTTGGTGTCAGCACCAATCTTGAGAGGTCCAAACTGGGCCCTACCCTTCCACATCCACACTGATGCCTCGAACAAAGCCATAGGTGCAGCTTTAGGACAAGTTGAGGAAAAACTTCCATATGCCATTTACTTCGTTAGCAAGAACTTGTCCAAAGCAGAGCTGAACTACACTGTAACCGAGAAAGAGTTCTTAGCTATAGTCCATGCACTAAACAAGTTCCGTCATTACATTACCGGGTATCAAACATTTGTACATACTGACCATGCTGCTATTAGATATTTGATGAATAAACCAGATGTAAATGCTCGTATTATTAGATGGTTACTTTTATTGCAGAAGTTTGATTTAACCATTGTTGATAAACCAGGAAGAGAAAATGTTGTTGCTAATTTTTTATCTAGATTGGATTTGTCTGCAGATGAAGATAGGACGGTGGATGACCAGATGCCTGATGAGCATCTATTTGCTATTTCAGTACTCTCTCCATGGTTTGCTGATATAGCAAACTATCTTGTTTTAGCTCAGTTCCCTCCGCACCTATCTTCGAAAGAGAAGAGCAAAATCATCAGAAAAAGCACCTCATTCACTTGGATCGGGGGCAACCTGTTCAAGCTTGGCCCCGATCAGATCTTAAGGCGTTGTGTAAGGGAAGAGGAAGTCTTTGACATCCTCCTCACCTGTCATGATGGGCCTTGTGGAGGACATTTTGCAGCAAAGAGAACTGCCTTCAAGATCCCGCAGGCAGGCTACTATTGGCCCACACTTCATCAAGATGTCAGAAGATATGTCAGCCAATGTGACCAATGCCAGAGAATGGGGAAACAAACCCAAAGGGATGAGATGCCTCTCCAACCTCAAGTGACTCTTAAGCCATTTTAGAAGTGGGGCATGGACTTTGTGGGTCCAATCAATCCCTCTTCGAGGCAGAGGTCCTACATCATTATTTGTACTGACTACTTGACAAAGTGGCTAGAGACTAAAGCAATCAAAGCAGCAACAGAAGAGAAGGTGGTCGAGTTCTTAAGAGAGAACATCTTCTACAAGTTTGGCTACCCAAGAGAGCTGGTGACTGATCAGGGGAGCCAGTTCACATCCAACTTGATTGAAGATCTTCTAGCTCATCACAAGATCAAGCACAGGACTTCCACCCCCTATCACCCTCAAGCAAATGGGCAGGTGGAAGTCACCAATAGAGCACTAGAAGGGATCTTGACCAAAGTGGTGAGCAGAAGCAGAAAAGACTGGGCAGATCGCCTGGTTGAAGCCACATGGGCTTACAACACCACTTGGAAGACCACCACCGGCTTGACACCTTATGAGCTGGTCTATGGGAAGAAAGCTTTGTTGTCCATTGAGTTTGAGTATAACACTTTGAGGATGGCAGCTCAGCTGGACCTAGATCTCAGCCATGCACAGCAAGAAAGGTTATTGCAGCTGAATGGACTGGATGAGCACCGCATGCAAGCCCTTCTGCACTCAGAAGTGGTTCAACTTCAGAGAAAGGTGTGGCATGACCAACATCTCCATGACAAGCAATTCCAGCCGGGAGATTGGGCTTTGTTGTATGACTCCAGATTCAAAGATTTCAAGGGGAAGTTGAGAACCAGATGGCTAGGACCATATGTAGTGGAACAGTGCCATGACAATGGATCTGTCCTCATTCGAACCATTGATGAGGAAGCCATTCCCATGCTTGTCAATGGGCACCGATTGAAGATCTACAGAAGACCTCTCTCAAGACAAGAGTTTATCAGCACTATGGAGAAATCTGTTTTGGTCATAGAGAAGGGTTCTGCCTCCACTTTGGGCATACCCTGAAGAAAAAAGAAAAAAAAAAAGGAAAAAAAAAGAGAAAAAATAAAGATCCTTGGGTGAAAACCTCTCTGAGGCACCCAAGGCAGGCAGTAGGGGTGAAAACCTCACTGAGGCGCTCCTATTGTATTTCAAAAAAAAAAAAGAAGAAAGTTTAAAAAAGATCCTTGAGTGAAAACCTCTTTGAGGCACTCAGGGCAGGTAGCAAGGGTGAAAACCTCTTTGGGGCGCCCCTGCTATCTTTTCAAAAAAAAAAAAAGAAGAAAGAAAGAAAAGAACAATAAGCACAATAAAAGTTTTGCATGCAGATGTTCTATGGAGGAGAAGAAGCCTCTCCACCCCAAGCCAGGGACCTTCATCATGCTATCAAAGGATGTCATCAGCACCTCCTCCAAGGATAACAACATTTTTCAAGGTATGTGCAATTTTTATCATGATTAGGATCTTCTACAGGAAGATACAATTTTCTATAGGAACAGTCAGTCTTCCTACAGGAAGACGCGGATCTTCTACAGGAAAGTGCAAAATTTCTACAGGAAGCCCTGTGTTCTACAGGAAACTTCCTGTAGAAGGTTGTGACGGCCGAAATGTGTTTCAAATGAAGATCTAGCGAATGAGGAGGGGATTGAATGCATGCATGCCACTGATGGCACCCCTGAACATTGCTATTATCTTGCTACACCATCCTCGTCGCCATGCAACCAAGATCCCTACAGCAGCACAACAAAGCAATGAGTTCTCGTAAAAAAATATCTGTCAAAGGAAAAACCAAGCACCGAGAGCCATACCACATCCACGTTATGCATCAAAAGCGCTGGGATCGTGATCGAGAAGCCAGAACCGCCAGCGTGCAGTATGCACCCAAGGAGAAAGGACTGTGACAAGACCCCTCGCGGGGATCCTGTAACAGTTCAACCTGCTCGAGTGAAGCCCGTCCACAGCACCGCCATCTGAGATAACACACGGGCGCATGAACGCAAAATCATCCGCTCCATCGCCAGCATCCTGTAACCACGAGTCTACGGGACTGTGCAGCCACATGCAGCAGGTAGATCCATCGCTTGAAAACTGGAAATCATGTGCAGCCGCGCGCAGGTAAGTGTTCTAATCCTTCTCTCCAGCAAATCGCATGATTATTACTTTGATTTGTTTTGCATGGCATAAAGGTGAATGGTTGAGCAGCCGAAGGCCAGTGACTGGCAGCCATGATAAAAGCAGCACGTAGCACGCACGTGAAGATCCGTCCCGTCAACCGTGAAACGAAGCTTAACCGAAAAGGGCGGCGGCAGATCTGTGGGAATGAATGCGGCAGCAAGGGAATGTGCAGGCGGATGATGGGTGATGTCACCCAACGGTCCGGCGGGGACAGCTCACCCCCCGCGCCACGAGCTGCGCCGATTCAAAATCTAATCGGCTCGATTAAGCGTGTATGTCCATCAACCTCACTTCAAAACTCGAGTCGCTCCACTGATTACCTCTGCATGTTGATACGCCGAGCTCTCGGCTACTTGAACGCTGGTAAAACATCTCTCGACCGTTGGCCAACTATAGCTCCCCCCGAAGTCTGCGCACTGCTCCTACAGGAACAGTTTCTACAGGAACGCAGTCCTACATGAAGCAGTATCTACAGGAAACAATATCTACAGGGAAGCAGTCTCTACAGGAAGGTGAAGTCTTCACGTAAAAAAGGTGGCAGAAAAGAGGTAACCCTGAAACTCCTTCCGCAATTGGTTTTCAAAGGTGGTAAGGTCATTATTCACAGCCTGGTCGTAAAGATATTGGATTGTTGTGCCCATACTATCGCTCCTACAGGATAGAGGTATAATTAGATTGTGGTTTTGTCAATTCATTGCATGCTCTGTCTATAAGACCAAATTCCCTTTGTATTTACCACCTGTGGTCAAAACCACCGTGCTCATCATGCCTGGAGGGTTTATCAGACGAGAGCCCACTGACTCAACCGCATTGAGGAGAAATCAGGCAGTGGTGGAGCTCTTTACACAAGCACAGTGGATGTCTTTTTGTGATAAGTTGTAGGGGTACGATGAGGAAGTGGCCGAGGAATTCTTGCAGGCCCTGAGGCCAAAATCTAAGGTGCTGGCCACAGTCAATTTCAGAGGCCTGAACCTCAAGGTAACCCCGCACTCCATCAGTAGAATCACTGAGCTTCCTATGGGTCTCCCGTGGGACAAAGAAGAACGAAAACAGAGCCAGCAAGTGAAGAAGGAATTCTTCCCACCTGAGGAAGAATTCTCTGAAGATAAGAATGGAGTACGAAGGAATAGCTTGACACCACCTTGGAACGAGGTCAGCTTACAGATAATGAAATATATCACCTGTGAGGGTCGTCACAGCATCGTGTATGCATATCATTTTAGGCTGCTCACCGAATTAAGACACGGGATCAATCTTCCTGTAGAGCAGAAATTAAGCATTCCTTATTTCCTATTGCAATTTTTAATGGAATGTGCTACGAAGCTGAAGGGTGGCGTCCCAGATCAGGTGGCACACCATGGGCTGATCAAGTTGCTTGTAGAGGATGCACTGCACTCCTATAAAGTTCCCCTCTCCTGGGAGTCATTTAGAAATCTAACACGGGATGGGGACATCAAAATGCTGGTCGAAGATAGTGGCTCCTCCAGCAGTGAAGACAAAGAAGCAGGGGCCGAAGAAAAGAAGGAAACTAGCCCAAGTGCCCCGACTACCATGCAGGAGCAGCAGCAGGAGAAGCAGCACGAAGAAAAAGGTGCTGAAGAAAGAGCTGACTCCCCCATCCTGTCAGCGAGGGAATTGAGGTCAAAAAGCAGAAGGGACAAAGGTGGGGCAGGCCATGTCAGCCCAATTACCTCTCCAACACTCACAAGCAAACAAAAAGATAAAACCCCTCCAGCAGAGCAAGCGAAAGACAAGACACCCGTCACTACAGGAAAGGTGAAGCAGGCTTCTACAGGAAGCCCGAAAACAGCTTCTACAGGAAGCCCGACAACAGCTTCTACAGGAAGCCATGAAAAATCAAAATCAAAGAAGCAGAAGGTGGATGTTCTGGCCAGGGAGGCAGCGGCTGTATTAGCTGGCCTCAGTACGCCCCCTAAGCCAAAAGGAAAGAGGAAGAGGGACCCCCCTCTCTACTTCAAAGCACGGAGAAGTGTTCGAATAAAAACAGGGAAGCCACAGCAGTAGTCCAGCAGCCCAATTGTCATTACGGACACCCCTGCTTCTCCCAAAGAAAAATCCCCCTCAAAGGTCACAGTTACCTACGAAAAGGGAAGTCCGAAGAAGAGCACATGGCAAGACCGAGTGGACCTGTTGGACGAAAAAACGAGGCTACAGGAAGCAGAAAATGTCCTACAGGATACCTTGGCTTGACTACAGGAAACCAAACAAAGAGAAGAAGGAGGACCCTCATCACCAAGGGCGGATGAGGCAGAATTACCGGAAGGAACAGCAAGAGAACATATACCCGAACTTAGCCCTTCACCCAATCTGAATTCATATTATACCTTCTTGTAGGCGGGCAAGATCATCCCACAAAAATTTACTGTACCCCTATTCTTTGAATTGGAGAAGGAAAGAGTTCGCTCCCATACATGGATGCAAATTGCCAAATCAAAGGGGGTGGGGGACATAGGCCCTCTACAAGATCAGCTCAGGGAAGTCAGGAGCGAGTTCGCCATGGCCAGACATGTGGCTAGTTGCCAGCAGGCACTCCTACAGGAAGAAAACCGGAAGTTAAGGGTGCAGCTACAAGAACTCCAGGTAGGGGCAGAAAAATCCTCCAAGGGTATCACAAATGAGCAAGAAGGCAAGAAGGAGCTGACCACCAATCTTGAAGAACCAAAGACACTCCTACAGGAAGAAGAACAACAGATAAGAATTGAAGTGCAAGCCTTAAAGGAACAGCTGCAACAAAAGGACACACAATTGGCTTGCATGGCCAGTTGGGCCATGGAGGCCCTGCAGTGCACACATCCTGCAATGTCTTATGGGTTGTACTTAAAGGATCAGTGGCTACAGTTCCAGATAAACACACTAGCACAAAGAGGTATTGAGCAAATCCATAACCCGCAGCAATTTACTGAAATATGCAGTACTAGCTCAGCAGAGGACAAAGCCAAGCTAGCAGAATTCTACATCCACAATATGGTTTTGCCCAATGAAGTCTCTTGGGATCCCAATATCGCCTTGGGCGATCTACAGTTGATGGCGTTTGCTTCGTGGCTGAATCATGAGGATCAGAGAGCCAATGAAGAAAAATCGGTCATGAGCCGAGAAGTGGGTGAGCCACTGTACATTCGGGCAGAACCAGAGGATCCGGTCGCCCTCATCTCAGCCCGCCAGCAGCTATCCAATGATCCCGTAGCTGCCTTGAAATTCATGGACCAGCAAGCCCAAGCAATAGCGCACTTTGAAGACATGGACAGATTATTGGGAGAAACTGCTGCCCAGGCTTGTGCACGTAGGTGGTATGCCTTGGCACATAGTTTGAAGATCCGGGAATACCATACCCCGACCAAAATGAGGGAAGCATTGGCAAGAGTGGACCTTTACAAGAAATCCGTGCAAAGACTTCAGGCCAGATGGATTGGCCTTAAACTCAGCCCTCCATTGCTGCTAGGATTGGTTGAAGGGAGTACAGGAAAGGATGACCAGGCACAATGGGAAAAAGTGGAAAACACAGCAGGGTTTCATATCGACCAAGAAGACATCACCACAGAAGCTTGGGATGTAAGGGGAGCAGTGAAAGCCATGAAGGATGAGGATCCTGACTAAGTTGCTCAAGGATGAGCAAATGGTTCAGCTGGGGGGTGATGATGAGCCCCAATTTTGGTACAATTTGGGCTCATTTTGGCCTATTCTACTTGCTCAAACCATTCATTCTTTACTGTTTATGCATGCATTTCTTAGTTTATTCATGTTGTTTGTAGGAAGAAGGGTAGGCACTTTATCTACATGACTAATGCATTATGATTCCAGGTTTTGGCATTAAAAGGGAGCAAGAGACAACGAAAAAGGAGATAAGGAGACAATGAGGTGGCACTGCTGGTTTTTAGGAGAGGATGTCCACGGTCTTGGGACATTCCTCGTGATGCCCACCAAGAACTCCGAGCTCCAATCCATCTCCCCTCTAAGCTTAAGAAGCAGCCAGCTGTCCTACAGGAACAACAATTATAAACTGCTCTACAGGAACAGAAATTATGTCCATCCTACAGGATCAGCAGTTAAACTCTAGTTGGACAGCCGAGCTCCTAAAATCAAGGACACTTGTTGGATCATCGTTTTTGTATAAGTATGGAGGCCTTAGCCTTAGATAGGTTGTTGAAACTCTCGTATTGCTATTGTAGTTTTGGAGCACAGCTCAGTTTTTGTTCCTTTTGTAAGCCAATTTGGCATGGCATCAGATTATGAATAAAGAAGGTAGTTTGTGATCTAGTTCTGAGTTTCTTAAGGAGACTATAGCTCTCAGGTTAGGGCCCAACCTGAGAGCCATAGATCCCCTCTATTGTAGTGTTGTTTCCATTTCGTTTTCAGCACTTTGAGTTTTCATTTGCACATGCAATTCGAATTACAGGTTGTTAGGTTGGTCTTTTTCATGAGTTGGATAGCATTTGCTTATGGTGAGTTTTTTTACAGTTGTTTAGTGTAGCAGAGGATAGATATAGTCCATTGGAGCTCCAACAAAAAGGGTTGTTAAGGCTCACTGCCATCTCGCTTGAAGATTGGGGTGCAGCCCATAACTAGCCACCAAAAACACGCATTTCTTTACTTGATGATTGCTGCAACCACAGTCATGTTATGTTAGATGCTTCCTTGTCAGTCACACCTGCACTACATTCCTTTACCACAGCTTCATGCACATTCTCCTTCGCGTTTTGGATTGCAGTTCATTGAATTCACAAGCACAATTAGTTTAGGTTAATGCATTCTCGGTTTGGTAACAGTCACAAGCATTCGTTTCACTTGCACTGCCCTCTCTCGACCATTAATTCACTCTCCATCTTGATCACGCATGCACACACATCTTCGACCCCTACTCTGCTCTGTTATCTCTCAAAGTCTTTCACTTCTCACGTAGCTCCATCCTCTAGCCCTTGTTGTTGACCTAGTCCTTTACCTTCCAACCTACTCCCTACACTCACTTCCCATCCTATTCTTCCACTTCTACAGCCATCACCAGCCTCATTCCTACCTTACACATCTCCCCCTACCATTCCATTACTCCTCCATCACTCCAAACACTCACGGTAGGTCATCCTGTAGCCATTTGTAGACATCCTGTAGAAAACAGAGTATCCTGTAGGATCCTTTGCAGGCATCCTGTAGGAGGCCACTCTCTCAGTTGCTGAGCATCTGAATGCGAGGAACCTCTGTGGATGGATGCTAAGGACCCCTAGGGACCTCTCCTAGCCTCCCCAACCTGTCCCACGCTTTCCTTCATTCTCCATCCCATCTGCACAACCAAACCCTAGTTAGCCCAAGATCACAACCATTCCACACACTTAAAGGAAAAATACAAAAACATGTCTTTTATGATGCAAGCAGCTTAGCTCCATGCATTTTCACTTATTAGAGGTAATGACAGCATTGGTAGAAGTTTCCTTCATATTCTTTGCATTATAGGGGTTGGACTAGTTAAATTAGGGTTTCCTAGGTTTACATTCTTTGATTTGCTTTCAGTTCATTTTTGCCAAGTAGATTATTCTCCTTTGAGCTAGCTTTCGTCCATCATTGATAAAGCTTCTTCTGTGAGCCTATAGAAGTTGGCTGAGCCCTAGCGGACTTGAGCCAGCTGACCAAGTGATAGCTGCGACAAGAGCTAGTACTTGTGCATACAACACCATCGCTTCCAAGTTTGTACGAACTACCGGGTTGATAAAATGAGAGACAGGAAGCCCCAGGAGTTGTAGCATTATTGCTACAATACTGGAGCTCACCAGTACTCAAGGTGTAAAGAAGAAATAAATGTAAAATACACTCATACCGATGAGAACACACTTAACATAATATCAATGAATTTTATGGTTAAAGACTTGTGTAATTACATTAGCGTAAGTTTTAGCGTAGGTTCTAGATAGAGCCACATTCCGCCGAGGGGGTCTTATGCCTCCCATCCTACCCTACCTTTTCAGTTTCAAGAAATCTCTTTCTTCCGGAGCATTCTGCGCACTCCAATAATGAGCAGACTTCGGAGGGATCGAATCCCATTACCACACTCCAATAGCACGCAGACTTCAGAGGGATCGAATCCCATTACCTCAGTTCAAGGTAAGAATTCTTTGAATCAAAATTATCCTCCACCTCCTTGTCGGAGCTTGATTCTATTTCTCCTTCCCTGGGTTTTAATGCTCTGAGAATTTACAGGTGTGCTCTGTTTTTTTGATCATTTTGATATATCTCCCTGTATAGGTTTGGTGTATAAATCGGTGACCTTCTTTGCCAATCTGTTTTATATCCTAGGCATTTTGTTCAAGTAAATCCTGTATTTGGTATTTGGTGTGTCAGTCCCTACTGCTTCCTAGTATGCATAGGGTATCCAGGTTTTCTCCTTGTCTTTGTTACATCTTTCAAAGGCTCTTGGATGTACTATCTGTTTCTCTTTATATTGCCTCAATATAATACAATTATGCTTTTTCATTCTGAAAAAAAATAATGTTGTTGGAAGTTGTTCAAAGAAGAAATTTTAAAGAATTTATGCTTGTATTGTGAAAGTTTATTTCTTTTCATGATCGACGTGATTTTGTCCAGCTGATTGTGAATGTAATTTTACAAGCTCTAGGTTTTTTAGTGAGGGTTTATGGTTTTGGTGGTAATTTTGGAGAATAATGTTTATATCCTGTAGAGAATTATGAATGCCTTTGATTTGGCTTTAGCCGATGTTTGTTTTGTGCTCATTTTGTATTTTGCCAAAAAAGAAGCTTGATTGTTAACAACACCCACCTACCTAGGGTTCGAATTAGGGATCTTGGATGAGGATAAATCTAAATGATCAATGAACACCCGCATACCATGGGATTCGAATACACACCCTACGATTCTTTTTTTGAATTTTTCCCAAACTGGAAATTGATTGATAGACAATGACAGCCGCCTAGCGTGGGGTTTGAACCCACTACGCGAGATGATTGTTGTCTGTTAAACTTAGCGATGGTTGTTTAGTATTTTTCCAAAACAGGGGCTTGAGAATAATAAATCTCGATGGTTCTAACAAACAGGAGCTCAGAGAATAAGAAATCCAGAGACAAAAATATTTCATTTCAAAATATGCATTAAATGAACACAACACGCCAAACGCAGGGCTCGAACCCACGACTACAAGATTAGGAACCTTGGGCTTTAACTACTGAGCTAGATGGGTTACTCCTTTTGACTTCCCACTTAAATCAAACTCCAGAATTATTACCTTCAATGAATTTAGGTTAAATTCAACACAAGTAATTTACTATTAATAATTCCATGTTGTGGACATGCTCTTGAATTGCAATAACATCAACTTTCAGTTTGTTCTCGGTTTTGAGTGTCCACATTCTTTTTTTAATTTTCAAAGGATGGGGATGTTTTAATATATATATATATATATAGATATATATAGATATATATATTCAAAAAATATGATGGAAAGATTAACTACGTAGACCATGAAACAATAATTCGGTCACATTTTCGTTGCATTTTAGACCATGAAACAATAATTCAGTTGCATTTGGCTTTTACATTGAAATCAAGGAAATGGAGGCTCAGTGGTAGTGAAGGGAAATATGGAACTAGGAAGAAAGAGAAAATAGGGTTTATTTTATTTTTGCTCGAACCTCTTTTTGTTGTTGATCTCATTTGTTTATCGATAGGGATGATGTAGGTGCTCATGATAGCACTAGTTGAGACATGCCAATGGGGTTGTGGTTTAAGGATGATGACGTTCCCATGCTAGGCTACCCCGAGGATTCACTTCTCTTGGAGGTGCGAATTAGTTGTTAAGGCCAATATTATGATGCAAATTTTGGTTGATTTTGATGAAAGAGCACCCCTTGGTGTGGCAAGTCAGCCAAATGGAATTCATTTGTTGTCATGTAATTGAACTTTTGTTCGTGGTCAGTTGTTTAATTGACCTACGGGTCTTTTACCCCACCCAGTCCCTAACATTTTTGGGCCACTTGTAATGCTTTTTGACCTAAATACAGACTTCAAACAAAATAGTATACAATAGGCACCGCTAGTACGATTGTGGTTGTATACAGTAGTCACCGCTAGTGTGATTACCATAGTATGCAGGAACCACTAGATTTTATGCAATCTCAAATGCTCTTGAAATCTGAAACTGTTGATTTCATGCCTTAAAGAACCAGATTGATGCCACTAAATTTGGATCTGATTGTTAATTGTTGTTTCATTTCTTTCAAAACCTCTTCCAGTTATTATTAATCTCTTATTATTTGACCACTCTACCATTTACCTCTGAAAAAATCAAATTTACTTCTTGAATATCTACAATAGCCCCAAATTGGTGGATCCCTGCCTTAAAATACTTTGCCACCTCATTCAATCTGAAATCATCACATGCCATGTGGATAGAGTAGATAGAGCACAAAAATGCTTCATTGTCATCACCTATTAATGCAACAAAAGGAGACAAAAAATCACTCATTTGTTGGCAGTCTCCACTGTTCAAATCATATGGAACATAAGTCTCAAGGATGGTGAGTAATTTTTCATAATGATGCTTACGATATGTTTATAGGCGTTCATCATTAATAGTAACCGCAAACTTTTCGGGAATGAGATTATATTCCTCCGTGGATTCATTATCTAAGAAGGACTCACTTTCTCTATTCCTATCATTATTTTGTTCCAATTCTTCTGAGGAAATTCTCTGTAGTTCATTATGTAAACCATTATGATAGCAGTATGTGAAACATCATCGAGTTTTTCTAATAATCCCTTGCATTGGATACATGCTGCCTGAAATCTCCAACTTATAGTTTGAAAGCATGACTAGTAGTGACAGGCATAAAAAAAATCTGTTATCACCACTGTCAAGTGAAATTATAAATAGTAGAAGAGAACTTAATTTCTTTAGGTTCCATCCTCCAAAACCATAACACAAGAATGAACTTTACAATCTTGTTGACCTTAACTTTCTTACTTGTTAAACAATTACAATGTTTTTCCCATTTAATGGTAATGGTTTTTAAAAGAAAATGATCATGTTGTCTCACAATTATTTGATAGTAGGCTCTACCTGCAAAATGGAGAGTGTACTTAATAAAGTATGGACTATCTTCAGCCATAAACAATGACTAGGGTCTTTCAAAAAAATTTCTATAACCGACAACCTTTACATTTGTTTCTGTTGTACATTTATACATTGTGTACCGTCCTGTCCAAATGAATTGAAAAATACAAATTGAAACACCTAATACAAATTCCCTTGAAAATAAATCCTTTGGCTTTGAGATGGTCTTCGTTTGATTTTTTTTGTTTGCAGTTAAGATCCACCAGGATCACTAAACAATCCAATTCAGATGTCCATGAATGCAACAATTTATTCCTATAGCATAAGCAATGCTCTAGTGTCATAGTATTATTGTCAATAAAAAATTTTGATTGATATCAACAACGACTTTTGATGACATAGAAACTGGGACCTTATGGGTGCAATTTGTCAACAATTACCACTGATGTAGTTGCTAAAGAGCCAATGATTTTTGACACTTGGATATTTCCATAACCATCAGTTCACGGTTAGGTGTTTTTATAAAAGTAGAAAAAATTAAATCTGGGGATTTTTTGAAAAATATGCTTCAGAGAGCCATTTGAATCTTCCAAAACATGACACTTGTTGAAAAGATGAAAGAGGTTTTTGTAAATCAGCGTGTTCCCGAAAAATTTGTGTTTTATTTTTTCAAAATTCATCACCACCTTCTCTTAAATTGCTCCCAAAGTTAGTCTTTTATGGAAAAAAGTATTAAAAACCGTTTTGTCAATTTGGGCAGATTTGCCTTAAACATTTTTCGTGAAGCTAGGTGAATTGCAAGGTTCCAGAAGCATGTTGGGTCATCTAGGAACACAACCTAGGCTCCTAAGTTTCCATGTGAATGCCCAAAGTATCCAAACTAAAGGCACTACCAAATCAAAAGGTAATGCTCACTCTAGAAAAACTATCAAATCAGTGAGGGCTCAAGAAAAAACTTGTATGTCCTAACAGATCCTTCAATATCTGGTGCTCACATATGAAGTATTGTTTATGCACAACAGTGGTGAATTAAATCTAGATGTCCAATTGGATAGTTAATATGAATTAAATCTAGATGTCCAATTGGATAGTTAATATGAATTAAATCTAGATGGAATTCATGTTTGTGAGATAGCTAATATGAAGATATTGTAACTCTCTATTCCGAATAATGGAAGATTGCATATGCTATAGGTAGTATGACAACATTTGCCACTTTGCCTCATTTGGTAACATTGAAAAGAAGAGGAAGTTTGGTGTAGTAGCCATAGTAGAGTAATGAATGACACTTTAAACAGTTGAAAAAAAATACTTGTGTGCCAGACGTTGATGAGTCAAGTAAAATTTTTATTTCTTGTCTAGTTAATCCAGTCTAGTTAATGCTTTTCAATGTTTCACCTGGCTTCTAACAGGTTGAATTACAGGACCCAGATGAAAATATTAGGGCCAAGTTGGTAAGACAGGTTGCAGCAAAGACAAATGATTTAACAGGTGTTAGAACTACCACATCTATTGTACTTGCGCAAGGTTTAATAGCTTAAGGTGTAAAGGTAATTTATTTGTCCCTATTACTGGCTTAAGTATTTATTCATTTTTATTCTGTCTACAAGTTTGGTTCTTCTTGAATCCCCTTTACTAGGGAAAACATAACTCTTTTTTCTTTGGGCCACCTAGATGAGCATAGATCTGAAAGTGGTGAAGCGGGTATTTAAGGGGGCAGGTTTCCAGGACAATAACAACTAAGAAAGCCAACTATTTGAAGCCCCTGTCACTCAAACCCATCATATCCTTCTGCTAAAATAGTCTCCAGAAGCATTCAGGCATAAAGTACACACCCAAATGATGACTTGCAGCATATCTATTTTCATTCTACTGACATGGCATTTTTGGGATTTCAAAGTGTGTTATTTGTTTCTCACTAGCCCTCTATTACTCTTTGCATAATCTTATTTATAGACATGGGATTTGGGCTTATTTAAATTCATGGGTGTGAGGTGATTGTTGATATATCTGAGGTTTGATTTGTAGGTTAACTAGGTGGGTTGAGGGATAAAAGGAGATGGCAATGAGACGGTGGGTATTGGGCATCTAAGCTGGGTTGGATTCTTGGTTTTTAGACAATCATGGGAGAATCAAGTGCAGAAGCACCTACTATCACGCCCAAAATTGATATAGCCGTTGGTACCATTGTGTGGGTGAGAAGGAGAAATGGGTCCTGGTGGCCTGGAAGGATTCTAGGTGTAGAGGAGCTATCTGCAACTCACTTGATGTCTCCCAGATCAGGAACGCATGTTAAACTTCTTGGTAGGGATGATGCCAGCGTGTGAGTATCCTCTTCTTCACCCTAATCATCTTGCATTTTTCTTACCTTACAAAGAAGCTATCATTGTCGCATATCCATCTCTAATTCCAATTTTCAGAAGTGGAACTTTAGTTAGATTCCATGTATTTAAAATATAACTTTTGTCCAAAGGTGATGATTCTTACAAGGTTCTATCCTTGTTTTCAGCAATTCATTATTTTGTCTTGGTATAGCTTAAAAAGATTTTTAATGGATCAATATTCATCATGTTGCGTAGTTTCATAACATGTTTCTGATTACTGTCATCATGTGACATGGGAAATAATGCACATAAACCAAAATAAACAAAGAAATAGTTACACCCTCATCTGGGATGTATGACATTGATAAATAATTCTTTTCACAGTGTTGTGCTTCATTTAATAAAAAAACAGTACAAAATGGTACCTCATATTTTGGAAATATTTTTGTATGCAAATCTCACACTACGCTTCCTGTTGTACTCTTTATTTAAATAGTTTTCTGCAGCTCTCACCAACATGGGGAAGGCAATTATTAAAGTAATTTTTGTTGAGTGGTGTATTTTTTTCTTGTTGGAAATAATGTAAGCCAATTTCTTCCTTATCTTTGTATATTTGTGTGTTATTTTCCTTCACGACTAGCTCATGGCTGGCTGATGATTTTTTGGAGTATCCCTCTTAGTTTGCCTGGAATTATTTTCTAGTTGTTCCTACACTAGATTCAAATATATCCACGAAGTGTCTAATAAGATCTACAATTGAAAATCAAGAAGATGTTGGTCATTTTGGAATATTGACATTTTCATGTTGAATGATATGGAAACTATAATATGAAAGTACTTTGACTAGAACTTGGAATAGCATATTAGAAATGAAAAGTATACGAGAAGTTTCCTCTTCAGCCTAAGATGCTGACATATATTAATGAGAAAAATATATGTTGGCATAAAGGAGTTTCTACATGAGCTCTTAATCCATATTCATTTCCTTTTTGATGAGGATGCAGAATTTGCTGGCAATCCCTAGCTTTGTACATGATAATAAGTTGATGATCACAAAGATCTTGGGATCATGAGTAGCTCATTCATAACTGATATAATCAGCTGAGAGTACCCCGCTGAAAATAGTAGCAGCGATCAAGTCAATACATAGTAGAATATCCTGCTATCACGTGAAGGAAAGAATCTGAAATAGAATAGATGCACATTTCATGAATCTTGCCTATAAGTATCTTCTAACAGGGTTTTGCGAATTCAAAATTCTAGATGATTACTATTTCAGTTTAACAACTTCTTTGTCAGTTTGTCATGCTAAGATGTCTTTACATAAAGTATCAATCCTATGGATCTGACTTTGGGTCAATCCTAGTGCAGCTTTTCCTAGGATCCAGGTTTGTAACCACAGACAATGGTTCTATTTTACTGTAGATTTGATTACAATATTTTTTTTTATAATAATGTATTAAAAGAAAAGAGGGAGTGTTGTGGCTATATTCGTACAACCCAATACAACATTTTTGTATGCCACTCTTCATCCTATCCTTGGGTTAGGATTGGGATGATGGGTTGAACTAGCTTTCATTCTTGATTTCTTATGCTTAATAGTGCACAGGCTTTTGAACTCCTTAACAAATTGCTTGCAAATTAAAATACTCTGGAAAAACATAGTACATATATGCATTTTCCTATGAACCCAAGGTGTTTCCATATTTTGCTAGCAGGGATTGAGATCCCCTAGCTTTATTTTTGTCCGCTTCTTTTTCCCGCAACACCTTCTCCAACTTTTGTCCTCTTGTAAGTGGTGGAGACTCGGAGAGTTGGATGGGTCTGCTTCTAATGTTTTTGGCTGTCAGTAATTGATATAGGAAATATCTGCCTGGCTAATCCAAGCCTAGATGCAAAGAATATGAAGCGTTGAAGCCCATGTTTTGAAGACCCATAGAAAAATTGCATTTTAAGCTGATTTCTTAGTTTGTTTTTCCATGAAATCATGTGCGCGCAAAATGGCAGGCCTTGCAATGGTTGCACCCAATCAAAAAGCACAGCAAGGAAACAATAATAGGAAGGCGTTAGGAGACATTGGCAATGTGGGGGGAGCTTGGAACCTGAAATGCAATATCAACAAAGATGTGGTGATGGAGTATGTTGTTTTATGTTATTTATTATCCTTTAGATGTATAAATTGAATCAATCTGCTGTTCGGTTTTTGTTTCTTTCTATTTGGTGGCCTCTGCTTCTAATGTCATGTCCTACACTATTGGATTGACCATTGCTTGAGGAGGTCTAGAGTAAACTTGGTTGTCAATGCCAGCAAGGGAGCCAATCCCAGCACTAAGGTAAGTTTAATGAGAGTCAATTAAGAAAGCTGAATTATTGATTTTTTGTAAAGAACTGGGTCTACCATTTATAAAGGACAATCTCCTGGGGCAACCAGGAAAAACCTCTGTGTTTAGCCACCTGCTTTTTCGATCTTGCTGCCTAGTATTCTGTCTTTTCTGGGCATGTTTAATTTCTTGCTCTTTGTTTTCATTTCACGGGACTCATTATGTTCTCTATTTTCTATGAGCCCAAGCATGGAATATCACTCTTTAATTTTCCCATTTTGATTCCAGTAATTCCAAGCAGATGATATTGTTGTTAAGGTAGGAGCCAAAGCAGAGGCAAAGGCAGTCTAGGGAAACAAATAGAGGCAGATTGTCAGAAGGAAGGCTGAGAATGACATTGCTAGAAAGAAGATAATGTAGTTTCTATCAGTGATAGCGTAGACTAAAGTGCACAAGATGGGGGACTACAAGCATCTAGCCAACTCAAAGCAATGAAACCCATAGCACAATCACAGACTGCAGTGCTAACAGCTCGAAGTGAGGTCTGTCTTATTGATTAAGTTTATTAGCTTTCTGATACTTTTCTTGTTTTATGTACTGGCTCAAATCCAAATATATATCAGCCAAAGGTACCCACATCCACGCCAAATTACTAAGAGGTTTTATAACTGTAAGATTGATTTCTATTTATCTAGTATGTAGTTTGGATAAAAATGATTAATAATTTTGATGGGGATATTTCAGGACGCTCAAGAGGTTCTCCCTACCATTGATGATGGAGACCTCGGAAACCAATTAGCAGTTGCTGAATATGTTGGAGACATATACAAGTCCTATCAGAAGATTGAGGTATGTTTCTCTATCAACGACTGGAGATTTGTGTGAATGTGAAGGTAAATTTTTAATTTTCATTTAGTAATCATTGGCAGTCCCGTATGTCCAAAACATGAGCTGTGTACCTCTAGATTATATGAAAAGGCAGGATGAAATCAATGAGACAATGAGGGCAACCTTGATTGATTCGTTGATACAGGTACAAATTAGTTCCTATCCTAACTTCGTTTGTTGCCAATGTTGGATCTAGAAGAACTTTATGTGGGAAATTTCTTAGGCTTTACCTCGAAATATTAAATTTTGCAGGTGCATCACAAATGTGAATTAATGCCAGAAACATTGTATCTCACTGTAAACATTATGGATAGATACATTTCTATTTATATTGCTAGGAAGTGGGAATTACAATTAGTGGGTATCACTGCGATGTTTATAGCTTGCAAAATTTCAAGATGCCTGCACTCCTCACGTAGGATGACTTACTGACATCCATAAGCATGACTGTAAGGAAACCTTTTGCATATATCTAATTGATAGAATACTTGGTTGGCTGTTGAATATTGACATAAGAAGAACCAATTCATATTTGGTTATAGGTCAATGAATTGATCTGCATCTCAGGATACCAATACACATCCAAAATGATAGTAGTCATGGTAATTATCTCTAGCTGATATCTTTCTATTTCATTTAATTACAATAGATTTTAAAGATTCAGTGTGAGTGATACATTGATAATGATACTTGGCAGGACCATACAATATTAAATCGATTGGAATTCAATCTTACCGTTCCCACTCCATGTGTATTCCTTGTCAGGTTTCTCAAGGCAACTGGTCCTGACAGAGTGGTAAAGTGATGAAATCCACTATTTCTTTGTATTGTCAGAACAATCTTCTGATGTATTGATCAAATTGAATTTCAAAATGCTTCTGGAAAATTTAGATTTTGGTTTAAATGTCTTTTATTCATTGTATTTCCTAATAATCCTCTCCTTTACTATTAAAAATTAAATGTATTATCGCATGGTTCAGATAGAAAATCTATAATTTTACTTGGTTGAGCTGTGTTTGCTTCATTACAAAATTATCAAATACAGTCCATCAATCCTTGCTGCTGCTGCTGCCGCTGCCTACACTGTTCAATGCACTTTGAAGAAGGATCCATGTTGGAGTAAAACACTTGCTCTTCACACAGGCTACTCAAAAGAAGATCTCAAGTAAGTCTTCTAGTTCTCAAGACACCATGCTTTTAATGAGTTTAACCTTCCAAAGGATACTTACCGCTAAATATCTTAGGAATTTCCATGAATTATGAAATCTGTAGATTATATATCCAAAACCTAGTGGACCTGCTACAACACTAATTTACTGGCAACCTGTCTGAAATTGTATCTAATTCTACATATGGGAAAGATTGACAAATGTGCACATCAAGCTGTCTGGGGTTTGTGCACATTTAGTTAACCCTGTACGTTGTTAAGGAATAACATTTGATTTACTTGTTCCAGGGAATGTGCAAACTTCATGGTTGACTTTCACTTAAGTGCAGGAAGAAATTAGTTGAGATATGTTCATGAGAAGTATTCAGATCCATGTCATGGCTATGTTGCTTTTTTATGCCTTGCCAACTTACCCAATGATGACAGTTGCACCACTAGCAATGACACTATCATTTGTATTAGTGATAACATCGACTCAAGTGCACAAGAAGGGGAATTAGAAAGACCTAGGCAACTAAAAGCCAGGAAATGCACTGCACCATCATTGACTACAATGCTAACATCTCAAAGTGAGGTCTGCGTCACTCTCTTATACTTTTCTTGTTCTTGTTCAACAAATATATACAAACCAAAGACTGCAATGCTAACATCTCAAAGTGAGGTCTGTGTCACTCTCCTATATTTTTCTTGTTCTTGTTCAACAAATATACACAAACCAAAGAGTATCCATGTCCACTCCAAATTACTAGCAAGTTTTATAACCTTAAGATAGCGTTGTCTTTAGTCATGTTGTAATTTGGATGAAAATGATTAGTTATCTTGAGAGCCTCAAGTTAGTGTTGTGTTTATTTATGATGTAAGTCGGCTGAAAATGATTAATAATCTTCATGAATGTATTTCAGGATGCATTCAGGGATTCCCATCAGGTGCTTCCTAGCATTGATGATGGAAACATTGAAAACCAATTGGCAGTTGTTGAATACGTTGAAGATATATACAAATTCTACAGGACAATTGAGGTATGTTTCTCTGTCAATGATTGCAGTTTCTTGTTAGGGTGAAGGTAAAGTTTTATTTTCCTTAACTAAAATTTGGCATTAATGTATGCCCAGGACGTGAGTTGCGTACCTCCAGATTAAATGAGAAACCAGGTTAAAATCAATCAAAATATGAGGGCAGCCGTGATTGATTGGTTGGTGGAGGTACAACTTTGTTCCTATGCTAGTTCCAACTTCCATTTGCTGTCAAACTTAGATCTAAAAGAGATTTATATGGTTTATCTCTTAGGCCTGACATCAAAATCTTAAAATTTTCAGGTGCATCTAGAATTGGAATTAATGCCAGAGACGTTGTATCTCACTATGAACATCATTGATAGATACCTTTCTATTCAGAGTATTGCAAGGAAGAATTTGTCATTACTTGATATCGCTACAATGTTTATAGCTAGCAAATATTAAGAAGTCTATCCTCCATAGGTAGGATGACTTGCTAACATATCTAAGAAAGGATGTGTATATATCTAATTAAAAGAACACTTTGTTGGCTGTATAAAAGTACATACACCAGCAATATCTACTCGTACAAAAGATTACGCTTTATGTTGGAATCAGCACAAAAATTATATTATAATAGGTAACACAATATTGGTAAGATCTTGTTTATACTTGGCTATAGGTCAATGACTTCATCCACATCTTCCCAAATGAATGCATGTCAGAACAGATAGTGGCCATGGTAATTAGCTCTAACTGATAATTCTTTGTTATTGATTGCAACATAGTCTCCAAACATTCAGATTGACTGATCAATTGATAATAACTCTTCGCAGGAGTCTACGATATTAAACCAACTGAACTTCAAGCTTACATTTCCCACTCGGCCATATGTATTCCTCCTTAGGTTTCTAAAGGCAGCTGATTCCAAAAAAGTGGTAAAGTTTTGAATGACACCACTTTTTATATTGTTGAAAGCAGCCTGTGTGGCATTGATCAAATCTACTTTCGAAAATGCCTCATAAAATCTAGCATTCATGTTTTAAATTACTTTTCCTTATTGTATTCCTAATAATACCCTGTTGTATCGACAAGTCGTACTATCTATTATTCAAATGGAAAATCTAGCATTCTTCTTGGTTGAACTGTGTTTGCTTCAGTACATAATGAGCAAGTACAATCCATAAAATTTGTGTTAAGGGCTTTAAACACTTATCTGCTATGGAAGGCTTGTTTGTTGATGTGCTTTTTGAAATATTCAATGTATTTTTTAAGTTGTTTGTGCAAGCGTTTTCCATAACAATAGTGAAGGCTTGTTTGGATCTCAAAATATTGTGCATAGGTGATGCTTTTCCCTCCTCTAGTTAGTTCATTCTTGTTTATTGTGTGTTTTTACAAACATTTTGCAGTATGGTCCATTTTTTATTTTTTTTGATAATATATCCCATGTATTTGATACCTGTAGACCTTTAATCCATAAAAAACAGCCCAAAAATCTCAGAAATAGACACCTATAAATATAAACTAGTCATCAAATTTCAAGGAATATTTTTTCATGGGGCTGAAATCCTATTAAAATTTGGAACAAAATGCATATTTTCATATTTATGAGATGTATACTTTGTTTATTGAACTAGATTTGTATGCGTTCATATTGAAATCTTGTTACTATGTTTTAAATTGCGAGAAGCTTGATGGCTAAATGTTGTTTTCTTTATGATCCTTAGTTACCATTTGTGAAGTGTTTTAAGTAACTGGTTACGGCTAATCTTATGCTAGATCATTTATCGAAGGTTATAAATGTAGGATCTGATTACAGCCGGTGTGATAACTTGCCAGGTACCAAAGGGACTGTCACATGCTTTGCATCATACTTGGTGTGCACCTCAATTTTCAATTCCATTATGGCATTAGCTGGGAATATGAATGTAAGACTTAAATTCTAAATACTGGACAGCGAGACATTATGTTTACTTTATCAGCATTTTGTATCTCAAAATGTAGTTTGTCATCATTGTTTTATATATCTCACGATATAAGTTTTCATTATTTTGTTTTATACTTTGCAGTACTATGATGTTTGGAAGGAGTCCAATGGTGGCCTGTGTTATGATTTTTCAAATATGGAGAATTACTTAAACCAAGGTTCCGTTAAGGATGCCCTGGGGGTTGGCAGCCGAAAATTTGT
The DNA here is from genome assembly GCA_031772625.1 of Pinus tabuliformis. Lineage (NCBI taxonomy): Eukaryota > Viridiplantae > Streptophyta > Pinopsida > Pinales > Pinaceae > Pinus > Pinus tabuliformis. Next base: position 704,455,530 of record CM062806.1, on the reverse strand, counting down.
GTCCTGTAGCCCCTTGGTTTATGAAGCTATGCTTACTGACTAGATGCAGAAGATGGAAGTTGGCATTCCAACACTCTTGGAGGATGGTGTTAAGTTGCTAGTTTATGCAGGAGAATATGATCTCACTTGCAATTGGTTAGGTAATGATACTATGTACATATAACATATTGTTTTTGTTTTGGACAATGAATTTATGATTTAGGTGTTAAGTCTGTTATTAACTTATTTGTTGCTTTGTTTTTCAGGCTTGTGAGTTTAATATTCAAAATTGAAAAGTTAATTGTTCAAATTATGTGTCTTTCAAGCAATTCAAGATGGGTGAATTCCATGGATTGGTCTGGAAGTGAGAATTTCAAGAAGGCACCTACAAAATCCCTCCTTGTAGACGATAAGGAAGCAAGTTTAATAACCAGTTATGGACCATTCAATTTTCTCAAGGTAAAAGGCACTCGATGATCATCTTTGATTTCATTGTACAAGTAGATAATTTCTTCCTTACGAAATCTTCTATTTTGCTGCACCAAGTTCATGATGCAGGTCATATGGTCCCAATGGATGTATTGTGTGGAAGATTCCTGCTTATTATCTTACAAATCTGTTCCAGGTGAGAACGATACGGGCCAGCAGACATTCAAAATGATTTTATTTATTTATTTTTAAATAATTTTTTATATCGTCTCTAGAGAGACAATAGTTTGAATTATGGACATTTATTTTTTTTTAAATAATTTTTTATATTGTCTCTAGAGAGACAATAGTTTGAATTATGGAATTGTCTCTAAAAAGACAAAAATTTAATTGTCTCTAAAGAGACACAAATGAAATTGTCTATAGAAAGACAAATCAAATTGTCTTTATAGAGACAATAATAATATGTGTTCTATATTTTCTTTATAGAGACAAATTTTTGAGACATTATATTTTGAGACACCCGCTTAGAGACAATATTTGATACAATGCTTAAGTTTCTTTTTGTCTTAAGTTAAGACAATTGACTCAAATATTGTCTTAAATATTGTCTTAAAACCCCCCCTACATGTAGTAGTGAAGAAATCTAGATTGATTAGCAAAATTTTAGATGTGAGATAAGATTAAATTAAATAAAAATATATAATATTTTGAATGTTTCATGTTTTTTTGATGTTTCGGAAGGAGTTAAATGAGTTATTATTTTTTTGGGTATATAGTGTTGATAATATAATATATGGTATTGGTCCATTATATTAGCTTAGCCATTGTAACTTGTAACAAATCTTATTTATAAGCTAGGGATCTTCTATTAAAGAAAAAAAATTGTGTGAGTGTGCTAGAAGTAAGTGGATGTATGCATTTTTATTTGGTGATTAAAGATAGTGTATTGCCATAAATTTTATTTTTACTTCTTTTTTAGTTTTCAATTTATTTCTTTTTGTTTTTTTCCCATTGTTGGTTTTGCACGTAAATCTATTGTATTGTGGTGTATTTTATACTTACTTTTTATTTATATTTAAGTTTATTTATGTCTTTTGTTGTTTTGTTGTTAACAATAGTATCAAATGTTCTTGTTTCTATTGGTGTAACCTACGTTTGTTAAGCAATATGAAGACCATTGTCATGACTTCATAAAGTGATGTTTAACTTACTCTTTTAGTAGACAAAGAATGCTCATATCTTTCTAACAACATGATTGATTGGTTACTTGACTCTCTGACATCTCACAACGTAACTCCATGCAAAAATAATTTTGCTCCCTGTGAGATCAGTGATTATGGTAGAGTACATTTGGGAAACAATCACTTATGTAATGTTATTGTAGTGGGATATGTCTAGATCAAGATCAAGGATGGACATAATATATTTCTAAAACAGGTTAGACATATTACAGAGTTGCGTATGAACTTAATCTTTATGGGACAATTAGATGATGAATATTTTCTCCAAGCATTGGTAAAATTGGTTGGAAAATCACTAAAGGGTCATTGGTTACGGGGTAGAGGATTCAAGATAGGAACATTGTACTCATTGAGAGAAATAATAGAAATATCAAATATGTTTGTTGTTGCAAAATAAGATAACTCAATGGATTTATCGCATAGGTGCCTAGATAACATGAGTGAAAAGGGCTTAAAAAATCTTGTTGGCAAAAATTTTCTCCGAGGTCTGAAATCCTATGAACTTGAACTTTGTGAACATTTATTATATGGTATGCAATGAAGAGTGTCATTTATGAGAGATGAACATGAAAGGCAAATACTTCTATTAGAATTGATACAATTTTATGTGTTTGGGATACTCAATATGAAGCCTTTAGGAGGAGCTTCATATATTGTCAAATGTGTAGATGATGCATCTAAGAAGGCTTGGGCTTACCCCATGAAAATAAAAAGGTGAGGTGTTTGAAATATTTCAAAAATTTCGCATTGTTACTGAAAGAGAGGCTAACAAATTGCTTAAGTCTTTTAGGATAAATTAGGTGGAGAGGATTTCTTCAATGCATTCAGGGATTTTTCTAATATGTTCTACACAGAACATGATAAGGTTAACCCTAATACTGCTTAATATAATAGTAATGTAGAAAGGATGAACCACACTATCATCAAGAAGTGGATGAGTATGTTGTCAAACTCTAGATTGGAAAAACATTTTTAGATAGAAGTAATGAGGACAACTTGTTCCTTCATGAATCTGTCACCTAATATAACCCTGGATGGTGGCATTCCTAAAGAATTTTGGAATGGTAAGAAGGTAAAGAATTATCATCTGAAAGTTTTTGGATCCGTGGAATTTATGCATATTTCCAACTAAGAAAGAACCAAGTTAGATGATAAATCAATGGAATGTGCTTTTATGGGATTATGCAGATGGTGAGTTTGATTGTCGTTTATGGGATCCAGTTAAACACAAAATTGTTATAAATAATTAAGTTATATTAAATGAGTCATAGATGTATAAAAGGACTACAAGTGATATGGAGGTCATGAAAATTGTTGACAGGATTGCAAAATAACAAGAAAATATCCCATGATTGCAAGAAATTGGCAAACAAATTCAAGAACCTCATGGACAAAAATAAGAAGAAACATTGCATCAACTATTACAAGAGATCCAACCAGGAAAAAACCACCACATTTGGTTCATCGGTCTATTAGGCCTCAGAAGCCCTCACAAAGGTATCCAACCTCAAATTATATTTATATTTTGTTTTTTTTTTTTTTTCTATATAATACTACCTAGGCACCCATGGGGGATTTGAACTAGTGACCTATCGGAAGGAGTGCCTTAACAATACAACCATTCACCATCAATCCAAAACCCCATGGGCATATTTATATTTTGTTAACTGGTGATGGTGGAATACATTGTTTTCAAGAAGCTTGTAATATGGAGAGTAGCAAAGAGTGGAAGAAAGAAATGGAATCCATGTTGGAAAACAAAACTCGGTTGTTAGTAATGCTTCCAAAAAAATAGAAATTTCATACATAAAAAATGGGTATATCTGATCAAACATGAAGGTGAAAGAAAGAAGGACAGATAAAAAGAAAGGTCAGTAGCGAATGGATTTGCCCAAAAATAAGGTGTTGGTGTTATCGAATTTTTTTACATGTTGTTAAGTTTTCATCCTTAAGCGTCATTCTTGGTCTTCGTGTTGCTCTAGATTTGGAATGTCAACACTTAGATGCAAAGACAACCTTTCTTCATGGAGAATTAAAGGAAGAGATTCATATGGAGAAAATGGAAGGATTCAAGGTAAGAGGTAAAGAGATCCTAGTTTGCAATTTGAAGAATAGCCTCCATGGGTTGAAATGGACACCTCCCCAATGGTACGACGAATTGGATACATTTATGTTGGAGTGTGGTTTTAAAGGACTAGGGGCTAATAACTATGTCTACATTAGGAGGTATGACCAAGAAAAGTATATTATACTATTTTGTATGTGGATATCATGTTAATTGTTGGGCATGATAAAAACATGATTAGTAGGCTAAAGAAGGATTTGGGAAGTCAATTTGCAATGAAGGATTTGGGTCCAGCACAAGTAATATTGGGCATGAGGATCGTGTGTGACAGAAAGAAGAAAATTTTGTGTCTATCACAAGAAAAATATATTGAAAAAGTATTAAATAGGCTCAACATGAAGGATGCAAAATAACCATACCACTTCAGACTTAGTGTTGATTTGAGCACTTGTGGTGACAGGAAGAAAGAGGAAATGAGTAAAATTCCTTATGCTTTAACAATTGGTAGTTTGATGTATGCCATGGTATGTGCCCATATAGATATTGCTCATGCAATGAGATTAGTAAGTAGATTCCTTGCAAATCTAGACAAATAACATTCCGAAGACGTAAAATGGATTTTAAGATATCATAAGGGTACTAGCCATTATTTTTATGAATTGGTAATAATAATAATGCTCCGCTTGAAGGTTATATAGATATAAATATGGGCGATGACGTGGACATCATAAAAATTACCATTGGCTATTTACATAATTTTGCAGGCGTCATAGTGTCTAAAGTGTCTAAACAATAGAAAGTAGTCACCCTCTCCACAACAGAGGCAAAATACATAGTTGATGTGGAATTCTGTAAAGAGATGTTGTGGATGCAACAATTCTTAAGGGAGTTGAGAATAAAACAAGAAAAATATGTGTTGTAGTATGATAGTCGGAGCCCTATTCATTTATTGAAAAAAACCCATCATATCATTTTAAGAAAAGAATATTGATATGAGATGACATTGGATTCATGAAGTCCTAGATGATGGAGTGCAGTTTCAGAAAATATACACTAAAGATAATCAACGTGATATGTTAAGAAAGATTTTACTAAGGGATAAGGAGGAGTTTTGCAAAACTTTGACTTGGGAATGTAAATTTGATGAAATGCATCTTGAGACAGGATTAGTAGCAAGGAAATAAAAACACTAGTAAAAATATCTCGCCAAGCTTTTGTTTGGTGTTAAGTGGGAGATTGTTAGATATGAGACCAAATCAAATCAAATTGAAGTATATACTAATTTAACTTCTTCACGCTTCTAGGATATCATAGAACAAGTAAAATGAACTACCATTATTTGGGCACATGGTGTTGATAATCTATGGTATTGGCCCATGGTATTAGCTCATGGTATTGTAACAAAACCTATTTATAGGTTAGGAATCATCTAAGGTAAAATGGGTGTGTGCACATCATAAGTGAGTGGAGGTATGTATTTTCATTTACATTAAATAAATCTCTAATCCTTTCCTTGTGGTTTTTCCCATTGCTAGCCCATGGATTTTCCCATTTCTAGGTTTTCCATGTGAATCTGGTGTATTGTGGTAAATTTTATGTTTACTCTTTATTTATTTTTAAATTTGTTTCTCTCATTTATTGTTTTGTTATTAATAAAAAAATATTTTTCATTACTATTCAAGAGATTTTCCTCGGTTGTTTGATTGTAGTTGATGGACAAAGCCTAAGAATAGAAGAAGTCACCGAGACAATAATAGGCCATCTTTGTGGGCAACTCATTGTCATAACTAGAAAAAAAAGTCACCGAGACAATAATAGGCCATCTTTGTGGACAACTCATTGTCATAACTAGAAAAAATGGTTACCTAGGGTGAGGAAAGGAGACTTGCGACCTAGAAGATAATAGGCCATCTTCATGCACAACTCTTGTCATAACTAGAAAAAATGGTTAACTAGGGTGAGAAGAGGAGACTCGTTTGGTCATTTTTTTTTATTAGACATACAATTGGACATTTTTTCAAACCTTAACTCTCCTTAGCGATGAAAATTCAACTCAACCAAACCTATTAAGTAAAGGCCCCTTAGAAAACGATGTCAAGACTATTTTTACTTGGTCAATGTTAAAGAGCTAATTCTATTTTTACTTGGACACTGTTAAAGAGCTAACTCTAGCTTCCTCTATTCATCCTGAACCAATGGCTCTCAACGGGATTGATGGTAGACTCATAACTCCTTAGCGATGCAAATTCAACTCAAACCTGATGCCAAACCTATTAAGAAAAGGCTCCTTAGAAAACAATGTCAAGACTATTTTTACTTGGTCAATGTTAAAGAGCTAACTTTATTTTTACTTGGTCAATGTTAAAGAGTTAACTCTTACTTCCTCTATTCATCCTGAACCAATGGCTCTCAACTGGCTCAATGGTAGACTCATAAGTTTCAGTGTGTTGATTTGTCAACCACTATTATACCTTCCTTTTAGCTCATTCTGTCTGTTTTTCTTTTCTTTGACACAGTGAATCCATTAAGTCATTCAAATGATGATATAAAATAGTGGATGTTTAAATTGTAAAAACTGAAACTTAAAAAAAAATGACTCGTGGTAAAGGTGAGAAAGAAAAATAATTTATATAAAGTCGTAGATACTTGATCCATCGATTCAATTGAACCTACCTATTCACAACCAACTATTTGCAACCATTAATCTAAATATCTACACATCCCATTTGTAATACATATTTTCTTTTACCCGTTAAACTGCAACCCTCAATACCAACAAAAGAATGAAACATATAATTAACAAAACAAAGTAATTTTTATTAATAATAATACCGCATCAGATCCTGCTCAATAAATATAAGGCGGCACATTACATCGTGCTGAATGGATATAAGAAAACAGAACACCTCCCGCTGATTTCTTAAATACCAAAACAATTAAAATTTTAATTAATATTAGATTCTCACGTACCACTTTGATGCGATGATGTAGAACTGCATTAATCTCGTGTTGGTTATGGATAAATATAAGATACGGCATCATGTCGTGCATAACATGATTTCATAATGGAGTGCAGGCTACCCATTATCCAAGTGACCAATGGGTCAGAGGTGGAAAGGAGTAAAATTGAAGAGCACTCAGTAATAACATCAAACCGAATCCTACATTAATTGACAATTTAGTTTTATACTCTCCCGTAAAGTACATATTATCTTTAACTATTGTTTTTATTAAATATCTAGATGAGAAATATGTGTTGTCAATCTGGTCTTTATCAGCGAGAAAGAACCTTTTTAATATTTTCCCCTTCTCATGGAGACCACCACGGTAACGCTTTTCCTTATCTCTGCATTCTACGGAATTAATCGTTGCCACGCCTTTGTTTCATCTCCACTCATTCTTCGAAGTCTTCGAAAATAGCTAGACGCTTTTCCTTATCTCTGCATTCTACGGAATTAATCGTTGCCACGCCTTTGTTTCATCTCCACTCATTCTTGAGATTTGATGTATAAATATGTATGCACCCCATAACTAACATACACCTCACACGGATTTTGCGATTTGAAAGAGGTAGACGGACAATATGGCTCTTCTCTTTATTTCATTAATGCTTCTCTGCATCGCTGCCTCTCTGCCTGCACCCACGTCTATGACGAACCCATATTCTCATCCTCATCCTCATCCTCCTCCTGATTCTGAACGCATGGTGGAGGAAGATGAATTCATGGTAGAATCATCAATGTCAATGGATGCCCACGAGCAAAGGGACGTTGCTGCCCTCTTGTCATTCAAAAGCAATGAGAGGCTGCTGAGAGATGATGAGAGACTACCTTCCAATCCTCCTTCGTATCCATATGATGAGAGACTACCTTCCAATGCTCCTTCGAATATCCCTTCTTCTTCATTAATATGGAGATGTGCATGAAGGTCAATTCCGACGACTCTGTTTGTGTGTGGCCTGCAGCGAATGCCATACCATGAGGAGCAGATATTGTGGGAGTTGTGGGCCGTCCAGTTGGAGAGCTTTCCGAAGGGATCAGATGTGATGCAGCTTTTGAATGACAAGAGGGCAGCAACGTCCCTTTGCTCGTGGGCATCCATTGACATTGATGATTCTACCATGAATTCATCTTCCTCCACCATGCGTTCAGAATCAGGAGGAGGATGAGGATGAGAATATGGGTTCGTCATAGACGTGGGTGCAGGCAGAGAGGCAGCGATGCAGAGAAGCATTAATGAAATAAAGAGAAGAGCCATATTGTCCGTCTACCTCTTTCAAATCGCAAAATCCGTGTGAGGTGTATGTTAGTTATGGGGTGCATACATATTTATACATCAAATCTCAAGAATGAGTGGAGATGAAACAAAGGCGTGGCAACGATTAATTCCGTAGAATGCAGAGATAAGGAAAAGCGTCTAGCTATTTTCGAAGACTTCGAAGAATGAGTGGAGATGAAACAAAGGCGTGGCAGCTATTAATTCCGTAGAATCCAGAGATACGGAAAAGCGTTAACGTGGTGGTCTCCATGAGAAGGGGAAAATATTAAAAAGGTTCTTTCTCGCTGATAAAGACCAGATTGACAACACAACACATATTTCTCATCTAGATATTTAATAAAAACAATAGTTAAAGATAATATGTACTTTACGGGAGAGTATAAAACTAAATTGTCAATTAATGTAGGATTCGGTTTCACAGTGTTTTCCCTGACGAGATCCTAAGATTGTCGCTAACGAGGGAAATTCGTTTCACTATTGAAATATTTTCGGTATCAATGCCAACATCAAAATCTCCGTACTAAATGAACTAAATGAGTACACTAGACATGATAGAGATAAAATTGCAGTTAAAAGAAATGTGGGACAATGGATACATCAGACCGAGTGTCACCCACCCTTGGGAGCACCTATATATTTTTTGTGAAGGGGAAGATGAAACATTGAGGTTATGTACTGATTATAGATAGCCCAATAGAGCCAAAACAAAAAAGCATATATCATTTTCCAAGGATTAATGATTTGTAATCTTCTCGAAGATTGATTTGAGGTCTTTGTACCATAAGGTGTGCATCAAAGATGAAGATATTCATAAAACAACATTTAGAAGCAGGTATGGGCAATATAAATTTGTAGCTGCCCCATTTGGGTTCATTTATGCGTTTGATGAACAATGTTTTAAGTCTATACTTGGACAAGTTCATGTTGGTTTTCATGGATGATATATTGGTTTATTCCAAAACCAAGGAGGAGCATGAAGACCAATTAGCAACAATATTGCAACTACCAAGAGAGCACAAGCTTAAAAAAAAATCAACTCATAATGTATTTGAAGTTACCAACATTAAAACAAAATTATAAAAATTAACTTAGGTTCATAGGACATTTTTTTTCATTAACCAATTTAACTAAAAAGGCTGAAAGTGCATAATTACTTTTGAAATAAATGCCAATCTTTTATTTGTAACAAATACTGAATATTTCTTGGAGATTTAATTATTGATAAGTAAATTAAAATTCAAAGCCACATTTCAAATAGTCATGCCTATATGCATAAATATAAATAATTCTACTAGTTATTTCTTGATATTACACTTTAGTATGAAAAAGATGTGGTAAAAATATTTCACTACCAGTCTCAACAATATAATAAAGAATTTTGATATCATAGAAAGTAACATAAATTTATACCAAAAATATAAAGTAGTTAAGAATAAAAAAATCTTGTATTTTCAATTTTGGTTGTGAGAAACAACGTTTTAAAAATATTTCAATACACCAATTAAAAACTATTTGTATATTCATGTTAACAAATTTATTTTGATATCAACTTCCTAAAAAAAAAATTATATATTTTAATGTTAAGCATAATAAAATGAAAATAAAAAAATTTGTTACTTTCCTAATAAAAGTAATAAGAGGAAGATGTGTAATTCGTTCAATACTTATATAAAATTAATATATGTAATTTTAAAATAAAAATATTCAATTTAAGCTATAAATAAAATATTCCAATGTGCAGCTATAAATAATATTAACATATATTTGAAAATATGTTAATAATTAAAAAACATTTTGATTCTGAAAATCTGGTTCACAAATAAAATATTTGTCATGATTTTTTTAGAGAAGAAAAAAAAACTATTGAAAAAAAAAATTAATGGTTAAAATATTTCAAATATTCTCATTATTCTACATTTTGATCATTTTCCATGTATATTTTTTTTGGCTATTTTTGTTTAAAATCTAACCAATATCAATTAGAATTGCAAATTTAAATTGTATAGTTACCTAATTCAAGGGGTTAAATCCATTTATACATTCAAAATACAATTTAAACAATGAAAAATTTATATATAACCCGTGTAGATTATTTTAGCCACTAATATATTAAATACCAAGAAAAATCAAATTTTATAAGGTGCAAATATTTTTTCACTTTTTAATTGTAAAAAAATTTCACTTTGAAGAATTATACCATCTTAGCCACATTTAATATAAACCTATAAAAGCTATAAAAATAAAATGACAACTTAAATTATAAAAATTACCCTCCAATATATATCAAGTTTTTAAATTTACACATTATTTTTTTATTTTTCCTCTTTCCTTAAAATATACATATTTTCATCCATATGAAAACTATTTTAAAAACTCATCATCAAAACAGTAAAGCAATTGCCAATAAAAACATTTTAATTATAATATCTATATACTTATAATTTACGGCATCACTATCAAACAAATTACTTTAAAAATTGTATTAACATCCCTATAAAACTAATTAACAACATGGCCATCAAACTTTCTTCAAATTACTATAACATTTTTATTATATATACATATATCCTCTTGATGAAATCAACTACGGTTATAAGTTCCGATTGGGATTTAAATCAACCACTTACCACATAAAAGCTTCTGGAATTCAAGTTTTGAAGTGCTTATTGTTCTCTCACCGCAATCTGGATTTCCCCACAACAATTTTTTATTTAAATAAAATAGTTTCATAAACATGATTTTTATTTTATATTAACTTAAAATGAATATTTCAAATAAACATTTTTTCCTTTCTCCACGAAGTAGAACCACAAATGTGGGGACCCTCTGAAGCAATATACTTGACAACACTGCGATTACCAATCACCAACGAAGTAAAACGATAAGGGTGGGGACGGTCTGATGCAATATACTTAACAATAGTGCCATCGAAATACCAATCACCAACCGCTTCTGCAATGGTCTGTTATAAGATAAAAACGTAAAGAGGTTTAAATGGTTTAGAGATTGTGAGAGTGTTTAATTTCTTTCCCAATGGTAGAAATGGATCTATTAAAAAAAATTGCATTAAATTTGATAGATGTCATTTAAATTTTCTTAAGGTTTTGACTAAATATTTTAAAATATACCAAACATTTTATTATTTTTTAATTACTTTTGTGACTAAATTGTATCTTATTTAGACTCCCTAAACAAATATATTTGTACATCAACTTGAATTTAGAAAGTTTGAACATAACTTATTTAGAATATTATCTGGAAAAAGACAAATCATGACATACCTTCGAATTCAATTTTGGAGAATTCGCTGAGTGCCACAGAGCTTGTACGTTTGTTTGACAGTGTGAATAACATGAATCGATAAACAACCCTCCATCGCATGAGTCAAACACAAGTGTTAATGCATTGATCATTTTGTCCACGTATCCTGTGATTGGTAATAGTGTGTTATTGCACTGAAAATAACATTGGTTAATCTTGGTATTGAGAACAATATTGAAAAATATATGAATCATTTCTTCACAAATTTGGGTTTTGTTAGGTCACTATACTATTAGTGTAATATCTTATTTTTATTAGTTTGATCTTTTATTGTATTATTGTGTTTATATAGTCCCATTTTATTATTATGCCCCATAGAAACCCATTAGTGTTATTGTTGTGCCCCTATGATATTATTGTTATATAGGCTATGATTGTATTGGGACCCCTTAGACTCCTATGTATAGAATTGAAGCATTGTAATTTGTATCATCAAAGAATTGTTCATTTGTGTAATGTAAAAGAGGTTTCTCTCTCAAAGTGGGGGATTCTTAAGTCGTTGATTTATCTTTTGTATCTTTTTGGGAACTTTGGATTCTAGGGTTTCGTTACTCCAAACAAGCCATGGAATTTTCACTATAATGTTTTTTTGACGAAGTTTCATAAGCTAAAAAAACCCATTTGAGCCAAAATCATTTTGAACATCGGGTCTGAATTTCAGATATTGTTTCACTATATTTTCAGAGAAATGATCTAAGGAACTTAGTGTTTTTGCAAGCTCTAGAATTCGATCTCAAACAAGTCATTGTAGAATTTTCACTATAATCTGTTTTCTACAAACATTCAATATCTGAACTTAAAACCCATTTGAGTTGAAATCTTGGTGAAGCTTGGGCCCAAATTTCAAATCTTGTTTCACTATATTTTCGAAGATACGGTCCACGACATTTAGGCTTTTTGCAGATTCTCGAATTACATTCTAAATAAGTGATCTTGGGAAAACGGTCCTAACGATATCTCTAAGCATCAGATTGAATTTTCGTAAGAAGATATAAAAAGAGGACAGATTTTAATTTTTTATATATTTTCTTTAGGTCAAAAGGTCGAAACAGGGACACATGGCAGGTCGTACAAGTTCGCTCTACTGAACAAGTCTATAATAAAGGCATCATAGTAGATTTGTCATAACTCTTTTTTGAAGAATTCAATATTGATCAGACTGGTGGGGTTAGAAATAGGACTTAGAGGGCTACCACAGGCAAAAATTTCATAACTTGATGATCTGAAAATACATAGTTACAGTGGTTTAATGTCGAGCTCCTAAAAGCAATAAAAATAATGACTCGAATCAAGAAAATAAAAACACCTAATAAGAAAAATTGGATGGATGATTTGAAGAATGTGATCGAAGATAAGATAGATACATTTATATTTTCCATGGAAACTAATATTCATGGTATGGAAGTAGATTCGAAAAAAGACATGGAATATTTAAAAAAGCAAATGAAAAGTTTGAAAGAAGGTGGAACAAAGCTGCTACAACAAAGGACTCCTAATGACGGAAAGGTAGTAGAGGAAACTCCAAAGATCAATATGAGGAAGTTTGATGGCAAGAATCCCATAACATGGATACTACAGATGGAGAAATATTTTGATCTACATGATGTGCAAATATTATAAAAAGTAAGTATTGCATCTTTATATTTAGAACTGAATCAATTTTTATGGTATAAAGAGATTTGTTCTCGTAAACCATTTGTCACTTGGTCAATTTTCACAAAGGAAATAGTAGCACATTATGAGGATACAATGAGAAACAACTTCTTTAGCTAATTGGTAAATATCAAACAAAAGGGTTCAATGGGAGATCACATTGAGAACTTCCAAAATTTGAATATAAGTGTAAATGATATTCCATAGAAGCAGAGAATTGATGTCTTCATAGGGACTTTAAAGGATAACATTCAACATGAAGTTCGTTCTTTGGAACCTGATTCATTGGAAAAAGAATTCAAACTGGAAAGAAAAATTGAAAGCAAAATTATGGCAACAAGAAATCCTACTACTTGCAATTATAAATATTGAAGTGTTTTTGCTCCTAACCTTCCACAACCTACAAGGTTGACACCAAAACAATTGGAATAAAAGGAAAAAAATGAACTTTGTTACAGTTTTGATAGAAAATACAGTAAATGTCATAAGTGTGATGTCATAAGTGTGATGAGAAGAAATTATTTTACATTGATTGTGAAAAGGAGGAACAAAAGGATAAAGAAACGTCAAAATAAGAGGATATACACCCGGGACCAACCCTAGAGAAAGAAGAAATTAATCAGACCATATCTTTTAATGCATTAGCAAGAATTACCACTCCTCAAACTCTCAAGATAGAATGACATCTCAAGAAGAAAAAGGAACTCTCAAGATAGAATGACATCTCAAGAAGAAAAAGGATAGCCCCACTTTCGCACAGAATCGAAAACCAACATCATAGTGAAATAATTTTTGATATAAGCGACTATATTTTTACAAATACAACCATACAAACAAATGTCCCTCAAGCAAGCTAAGAATGATAATAAATTATCACAAACAATGTGCTGCAAAAGATTGGTACTGCCATACAAATTGTAGCTTCTTGCATCTTCCCAAGTGCCCCCAATTTTACACATTTCATGCTTAAAGAAGGTTATAGGTGACAAGCTCCGAGTTCAAACAATATTGGAAGAATAAAAAATCATATTGGAACCTAAAGTAGTCACGAAAACAAGAAATCGACAACTACGGAATCAATAAATTTTAGAGTATCTCATCAAGTGGAAGGACTTACCTGCTCAAGATTCCACATGGGAGGATGCGAATTTTATATAGAAGCATCCATAACTACTCAAGAGTTGAGGACAACACATTTTGAAGGAGAAGGGCATGTTAGGGCCTTATACTACTACATTAACCCCTTATTGTTATTAATGTGACCCCCTTATTTTATTATTTTGCGCATAAAGTTCCCATGTTTTTATTATTATGCTCCATAGAAGCACACTATTGTTATTGTTGCGCCCCTATAATATTATTGTTATGCAGACTCTGATTGTATTGGGACCCCTTAGACTCTTATATATTGAAAGGAAGTATTGTCATTTGTATCATCGAAGAATTGTTGATTTCTGTAATGTAAAGGAGGTTTCCCTCTCGAAGAAATTGATTTTTAAGTCATTGATCTATCTTTTCTAACTTTTTGTGAGTTAGTTTCATAATAATTTTCTTGGCAAAACATCTCCTATATAATTATTGCACAAAGATTTCACAATAATTCAATTGTAATCCAAATATAATCACAGAAAACTGAATTCGAAAATAAAAAATTAATTATTACACAAAGATTTCACACTAATTCAATTGTAATCCAAATATAATCACAGAAACCTGAATTCGAAAAAAAAAAAAAAAATACAATGTGTTACTAAAGAAAAGCTTCGAATATTTATGCACAAAAGTAACCTTTCGTTATTTTCAATTGCCACGGAGTGCAAGTCGTGATATTCGCCTTGCACTCGTCCCAAATACCGTTGGGATCCGCTGAAGTAGGCACCCAAATATTTGCAACCTGTAGAAAACAAATTGACAGCCATAGAAGATATGATATCGCATTCAATTATTCTATGTTGTTCAATAAACAGTGAAAAAGTCTCCAGAGATTTTATCTACCTGTGTTGTATCATATGCAGGGTTTACAACAAAAAGTGGTGGTTTGATCAACTGTAAAAGATATTGCGGAAAGAAACACTGCCATTATGTAAAATCAATGTTGGTAAAAACTCTTATAGATTAGATAATTGCCATTATAGGTAGAGGTTTCTCTGTGGGATGTTATTAGTTAAGTTTTACTAATAAGTTAAGGAAGTAATCTCTTTCTGTGGATTTTTTGAGATATTTAAAAAGAAAAAAAATAGAATTTAAAATGAAAATAATTGATTAACGTCATATTACCAGACTTCCCGGATCCATTTTTGATGTACAAGCAGCTGGTAAGTTTTTTAAAGAACCCTGAAATACAATATCATATTCAATAAAACCATGAGAATGGAAAACAGGTTTCATGGAATTGCAGGTATAAAAAATAGAGATGAAGAAAACAAATACAAAATGTTAATTAGATTAGGATATGTAAGTAGAAAAGAGTCGAGGCATATACATGAAACGTGACGATTTCATTATAGAAAAGTCTAAATAGATTTCGACCAGCTACGTTGTCTCTGTGATCATGCAACAATATGTAATCGAATTATAAAAATTTGCAATAAACTTTGTATTAAATATCCATGCATATAATAGAAAATATGCATGCAGGTTGTAGATTAGAGTAGAGAACGACAATATTAAACTTTTGTAATTTTCGATTATTAAATCTCATTGTTCTTTGTATAAAAATATAAATAATTCCCTTCAAATAAACGATATTTTAACATAATGTAAATGAATAATAAATAATAAGTATATTATTTGAAATAAATGTCAGAGAAAACATACAAATCCATGAAAAATCCAGCATCGGCCATGCATTTGACATTAACACTCTTTGGAAGAAGATCCCCAAATTCGTTGCAGTGAATATACGTTGCGAGGCCACCTGCTGAGCAGCCAGTGAATAGGACCTGCCATATGAAACTTTATTACATTTTACCATTTCAATAAGGTTATAAAAGAGCAATCTTCAATTTGTTATGCTCCTAAATAATGGATTTAATTCGAAGGGAATACCAGTTTAGCAAGGAGAGGAAACACATTATGATAATCTTTTTTTTACTCTATATATACGTAGGCTTGAAAGTTTTTTCAGTAATTTGGATGGGATAAATTACACAACTTAAATTTGTAATTCTTATAAATTTGTATTTAGATTTTAAGGTTATTTGAAATTTTTTAACTATAACATTTTTTAAAAATTAATTATTTTATATAATATATGTATAGTTGAATGAAATATTTTATTTAATATGGACATTGAAATATTTTATGTATTAATGACATTGTGTATATTAAAATGCTTTTCTAATAGTGAGTTATTTTTAGATACACATCAGTTTTACTTAACTTTGCATTATAAGTGTATTGATTTTATTATTATTCATTATTCAAATGCCACATATCAAATTTGTAATAAGAATTAGATGAATTACACATCTCCCATTTCTTATGAGATAAGAGAATTATTTTACTTTTAATTATTTCATTTAAACATTAAAATATTTTACTATGTCAAAACACCCAAGTATGTTATTTCACATATACATAGCAATATTTGATTAATATACAAGTATGTTATCTCACATATACATAGCAATATTTTAATAATGACTTAGATATTAAATGTGAAATGTGTATATTCATTTCTAGTTTTTATTTTATTATAGTATGTTGGAAACAATGTTTAATACTGAGATGGGAGGTTATGGGTGGGGATGGTGAATCAATATTAAGGTTAATTTTTACTTTTATGCTAATTTGTATTTTCATTTTAGGCTTGGAAATCATTCATGTGAGTCATTATCATCATATCATATGACTACAATACAAATAAAAACATGAACACACATACCATGAGATACACATAAGACACACTAGTTTAACGTGGAAACCCTTTCTGGAGAAAAACTACCAAATCTTTGTTTGTATTATGATGTTAAATATGAGCTCCTACTCTATTTACATTTATCTTTTTGAGAACCCCCTCATAGAAAACACCAACTCCCTTCAATTTTTTGCTAGCACTCACTAGTAGGAAGCACCATCTCCCTTATTATGCAAATACATGATCACCTTACCATCAACCACCAACTTCATGGATTTATGCAAGCACCCACTTGCAAGAGGCACTGACCTCCAAGGTCTCCATAGACACCTACTAGATGGAAGGTCCAACTCACTATTTTGTAGGCTCTAACCCACACTAAATAAAGAAATACCTACTCGTTGTTATGACACCCACTTGGCTTGATTTTAAGTCTTTGTTCTCCTCATCAACCTTCACTTCACTCATCCCACATAGATATATGTCTTATGCTCACTCTGCTCTCCCTGCAACACGATACATAAGATTTAACATTCTTCATTCAATATGCATAACTAGCATCTCTCGGCCTTTGATGTTACATAACATCTCTCATCCTCTCTCAACAACTCTCATACACACAAAGCTCTCTACACAGCTCTCCAATAATGTTTCATTCCGCCACCATTCACAATTTCCATCCATGGTTTTGTTCCTCTATAACACAGAGAACAATGCAATATGCCAACTCATCACATAGTCTCAGTGTACATTGGTATGGATCATTTTTCTTGGGATAGGAAATTTTGTTCAATCTCATAACTGCATTGCTTTCAAGGCACACAACTTCTCTACATCAACAATTTGAGTATTGGTGGAACTTACTCAACCATCATGCAGAGTCATGGTCTCCAATACTTCTTTGTAAGGCACATAAGACTCGAGAAGAATAATGCAATGCACAATTAGAATTCATAAATTCATGAAGGTTAAACTTGTTGCTTCCCTACCTTTCCATCCATCGATATGCCCCTCTTATTTGCAAAAATAAATGGTTTCAACTATTGTTGAGTTCTTTTATAAGACCAACAACATGATATAGATATTATTGAGAGCATTTCCAACCAGTAACCTGAATTTCAAATAAATTCCTTGTTTAATTATGTGAGTGTCTTGGTTTTCACAGTTAGACTTATTTTTATCTTTACTACTTTATTTATTTATTTTTCTATACAATCCAAATCTACTTGAAATATAAAACATCTATTCAAATGTAGGAATATTTATGTTGAATTCATGAGCATAACATAATTATAAATATACTCATATTCAAAATTGGAAGATATGATTTAATGATTACCAAAATAGAAGGGGTGGCAAGAGCGGAAGGGGTAATCATTTCCTCAGTTAAAAAGAAAAAATAATGTTTTCTTGCGGATTAGGAACTACCACTAAGAATAGAGTGGAACAATCGACATTATCGATGTGGATGAACCTGGAAATTTATAAAAGTATCAACGAGGTTAAGGTAATTGGGGATTCTTGTCTAGTTATCAATCAACTATTTAAGCTCTAATCTTAGCGCATTTTCTCTCATGATCTATGGTCATGAATCAAGTTATTTATTACATGCATTAATAAGGTGGAGGAATTTACATATTTTAAGGGGACAAATCTTCTTGGATGATAACCAAGCCAACAAGATTATGGTTACAAGAAGGAGTTATAAAGAGGGTCGCCCCCTCCCATCACCCCATTCCATAATGAGTCCAATAAGCATGCATTCTAAATTATCTATTGGAAAGAATGGAGTTTTGTGGGGTTTCTTAGTCCTCGTAAAAATCATAAACATGTTCTCACATTCTATCATTACAATTTATTCTTTAAATGGGAATATTTAGAATAAATTTTTATTAGTAATATGAATAATAATGGAAAAAGGATCCATACTAAAAGAATACTATATTCATAAACTTGGGAAGTCCTTCCATCATGATCTAGACAATGAAAAATTTAAACGATTTACTATTGCATAATGATAATGAAAATTTCCACCCAACAATTATGTGTTTTATCCATATAGATAAAGGAATATCAAGAAAAATTGAGTCATCATGAAACATAATCATTGCCACAGAATTATTTTTTATATGAATGATAATATGATCACTACAAATACATATATTATCATATTATGGAATGGATCAATTAATCTATCTTAAATTATTGATTAGGAGATTTGAATACAATAGACTAACATGGATTATTGAGGGTTTCCTAAAATGGGAAGTATGGTAGAAAATGTCCCTTTGTCTTTCTGAGGGGGATTGAATGATTACCTTATTTATTATCTATTTATTTATGAAATATTGAAATTCTTGTACCCAAACAAAAGGAATTCATTAGGAAGTTTGTATTCCCTAATTTTGTTAACTAGAACGAAGATGTCTCATAGGAATGATGGCCGAGGAATTCAAGGAATAGCATTGAAATCATTATGTAGGATTCTACTTATTTAGGATTCAAATCCCTCTCTTTTTCTATCTTTGCACTACTATTTTCTTCTCACCCATTCTTTTTTCAATCTATTGAATCCCAATAAGACAATTTCCTAATTTCGATATCAATCTCCCTCTACTGAAAAATAATGAACATTAGTTCATAGTATTGGAAGGGTAAATACTATTTTAAAAAGAAATAAAACAAAAGTATCATGGATAACATGTAACATGGGAAAGGATTATAAAATTTATCCTTTAAGAAGGGGGAAAAGAACGTATAAGAACATAATTTCTTGATGTCCAACAACTAACCCCTCCTTTTGATTCATTCTTGAATCAAAGATTGAATAAAATAATACTCTTTGATCAACAATTAATTAATCTTCAAACTGATCCATTTACTATCTGTTATGTGATTGTTCATTCCTTTATATTTTACAATGTAAATAATTAAAATTAAAATGTTTTGGAAATTTGTCTCTCTGGAATAGATCTATATTATTATTAATGATTGATGGCAATCTTTGTTAATCTCTTATAGTAATCACTTCTTGAGGTTTTCAAGGGTAATTTGATATATCTATCATATGCTCGTTGACCCAAATATGTCCATGATTAACTAGTTGTCTAGCTCCATGAATGGTGAAAACCATACCTAAATGAAAAAAATATTTGCTTGAAATAGGACTTGACCCTTTGATCCTTTATTTCTTCTAGAAATATGAACATATTTAAGAAATTATCACTCCATTAGTCTGTAATGAAAAACAATTTCTATTTTTTTTCGAGCTGGATACAATATTGATAGGTTTTCCTCAAATAATATAAGTTAATAGAATGCTTTTGGTTTTTGGGTATTTTATGTTGACACCTAATTTTTGGGATTAGGTAAACTGATGTAAATATTGTAGATAGTAAAAATAAAAGGAAGTTGGAAGACGAAAAGGCATTGGGAGATGAAACCCAATAGTCTCCTCTCCTTGTATATATTCATATTCCCCCTTAATGAAAATCAATTCAAATTCTTAGAGTTACTCCTGGCTTGTCATGGTATCAAAGTTGTTAAACACACACAAGGCAGAAAGAGTATGAGAGATAAAACATGAGAGTACGTTTTTTCTTAACAAGTGATATACATTTATAGTACATGGTGTGACCATTGGGTTCCACATCCCAAGGTCTCTTGGAATTTCTTAGTCTATTCCTCTTCCACACTAACACATAGAGGATTAGGTGTCCAACATTCCTCCCCTTCATCCAAAGGGTTATGTACGAGTCCAAGAAGAGAATTGTAATACAAAATGTGCAAAAAATGCATGGCAGCACTAGGCTGAATGTGCTCTCTGAAATGTTGGTATAAAGGGTGGTGGTTTAAGGATGACCACCAACACTAGAACGCTTAGTGCAGTTCCTGAAACTCTTCCAATTCTAGCATGAAGCTCAAGTCTTCTGCTAGAGGAAGTGTTCATGATGTTTTGAATAGGGAGACCTTCAACCATGAAAGGGAGGTCTCACCCCGCATAAAAGGGAGAAATTCAATGTGAAAAGGGAAGTCTCAACCTGTGATGGTTTAAGGATGACCAACAACTCTGGAATGCTTAATGCAATTCCTGGAACTCTTCCAAGTCTGGCAAGAAGATGAAGTCTTCTGCTAGAGGAAGTGTCCCCAATTCTATTCCTGGAATTCTTCCAAAGTTGGTAAGAAGCTGAAGTCTTTTGCTAGAGGAAGTGTCCCAGATTACCAATTGAAGGCATGCTTAGGGGCATCTTTGTCTCTAGCTACAACTCTAAAACTGGTGTGCAGGTTGTGGCTCAAGTTCGCTTGATGTGACTTTGAAGCTTGTAGATGACCATCATTTCCCCCCTGTCAGATACAAGGTGAGACGATGGAGAAAAATCAACTGCAATACTGTTCAATACTCTAAAACAAGTTCTAACATGTGACTGGAATATCTTCTTGGCTGTTGATGCCCATTGTCAAGAAGTGATCCATCCAAGTTGAATCTTTTTTCTTGCAGGAGGTTTGTTTCTAAAGCATCTGTTTGAAGAATGATTGGTTTTATGACAATGCTTACATGGATGAAGATCAAAACAGTGATATTTCAGATGGCTCACTCGGTCACAGTGTTGGCATTTCACAATCTATTGGTGTTGCTATTGTTGTGGAGGGGGGGCAGAATCTAGAACAGCTGAAGGTGAATTGTCATGAAGTAATCCAGCACTCTGAAACTGGATGGGATTTGAGTAATCTGGAATATGAAAGGCGTCCTTGTCATATCCAAGACTATTTTTATGCTTTTTGTGGACAAGTTGTTCCCAAGGTCTGATGATGGGCTTGGGAAGTGCAAACTGAACTTCTCCATCTGCATGTACAACTGTTGCTTTATTGGGCATTGGATCTGAATCAATTGTAACATTATTGTCTTGTTGTTTATGGGAGTTTGTTTCGTTGTTCTGAACAGAAACAGGTTCAGAATGATGACTCCATTGCTGTAATTATGCTTGTTCTAGTTGAGATTCAAGTTGCAAAAAATCAATTTGATATTTTGCATATTGTAGACATGTCTAAATTTCAAAGAGAGAGTCTTTGTTGATTTTGACTATGTTTTCGACACTAGAATGTATTAATGTGTTCAGTAACTCTAATACGCCATAAATTCTTCCCATTTTATCAACAAATCAAACTCTGTTAAATACACTTATTTTAACTTATTTTCAAATATATTAGAAGTTGCTCCAATTTTGATTTGCACCAGGTTTTGGCTGAATGGTGAAATCATACAACTTTTCGAATAAGGGGATAACTTCTATATACTTTAATACTCTACGTGAACTTCAACACTGGACACAAAAACCATAATGAGTTTTAAATACAATGCCACAACTGGAGCATTAACAACTGCAAACTTGCTTGGATCCTACAAATACTCCTTCCCTTTCTTGGCCAGTGGAAAAGGATAGTCAAGTTCAATAGCAACTGCTGTCACACTAGAAATACCATGTTAAAAAAAAGAAGCTTTCAATAGTCTCCAATCTCCAAATTAATTCAAATATCGAAAATCCCACATGCTATAACTCTTGGTCATGATGATCGAGATTTTATGGAGAAACTGTTGCGTTATTCACTATTTCACTTTATATAGATCTCTCAAAATAGATATGGCATGGGTTCAAAAAAATGAACTTCAGATGAATGATATTGTACAGTTCAGCCGACAAGTCTCTTGATTATTCTTTCAATCAAGGCCATTTTATTCTATATATTTTACATGAAATCCATCCCACGATTATTAAGGGATAAATCCTTAACCAGAAAATTAATCTTCATCCTTCCATGTGCACTACAATGGCTATTACAAACCATTCCAAACAAACTACAGATACAAAACTATAACGTCTACCTTCGTCTTTCAGTGATACAGTGATCAATGTATCTTTTAGAACTGTGTGAGTTATATATCTTGAAAATATGAGAACTGGATAAATATATTGAAGAAACCAACCATATTTAAGATGATGAGAATTCGATATAACATTCTATAATAACTTCCAATACATCAATCTGCTAAAGCTCAATCAAGTATTCCATTCGCTAACAACAATGTTGGTATGCACTGGGAGCATCTAATGACAATTGTCTTTGCTATTAAAATCTGGGAAGGTGAAAAGGAATGAAGCATATTTCTGGTGATTATGGGGGAGACATTTGTCCCAAACTGCCTCCTTGATATTCTAAGCTTGGCCTTCATGATGATGGGTTGCGAGGGTAGTATTAATGATAGGACAATGATAATGGTTCCTTAGCGAGTATTCACAATCTTCCTTTTTTTTTTAATCCATAGTGATTCAACTTATGACCAGAGGAAAAACACAACATATATAAACATAATATTATACCAATATTTAAACGTACACGATGATAGGACCAATGCGTACTAGAAATTTAATGCACCAGTTTCTACATTGATTCTTCAACCGATTCAAACTTTTCAATGCACCATATTGCAATGTAACGCCTCAATGTAGTAGAAATATGACCAAAATTAATGCCTTTTTAATGCTTGATGTAGAGCAGTAATACACAAACAGGATGCTTCTCCCTCCATTGCATTCGACCAATACACTCCAAAGAGTCCAAGCTCACAGCACCAAGAGTCATGACATGGTTAAGATTTCCACCATATAGTCAATGCACAGTGTTTTCAACGCTTCAAAAACCAGTTCTTAGAGTGAACATTCAACGCAATTCCACGTGTTTTGAATGCAAAAAATATTAACATGGAATTTTAGATCCTCGCTTTTGTTCAACAACTTAACATGGAGCCCTTAGAGACAAGTCTCAAAATATCAACATAAAATAGGTTGATATTTTTCTTTTTACTGGACTATGTATGCAACCATTCAACCTTTTTTAAAAAACCAATGCAACATCGATTTGGATTTACATACCATGATCAGTCTCCATATATAATGTATGGCATGATCTCAAATAATGCAAAACAACATGCAAATGAAGGTTCAATGCACCACTCACCAGTCTCCAATCATGCAAACGCAGTACAACATAATCAACGCATATATATATGCCAATCATCTCAACGTTAGGCAACGTTCATTTCTTCACCTCATTCAGTATTCCAACACATAATAATATGCATAATTTAGGCTAACGTTCACCATGACAACGATTTCGACCAACATATTCAATGCAAAGTCCTTCAGTCTTCCAGCACTAAGAAAATGAGTAACAATGTTCAGTCACAATCTAGCATTCACGCTAACATTTTTTTTAACCAATGTATGAGTTTCTCATGGACATCAAGACTCAGCTTTTTAAAAAGAGTTCAACACAAAGACACACAACACATCTTTATATAGCAAGCACCAACTATTCCTTAACTATGTCGCTCTGATACCAATGTGACAGTTGCAAGGAATCCGACTATGGATTCAGATACTGCTTTTGTCGACCATTATGTAACTTCAACCTCCATGAGTCTTGTGCAAAAGAACCTAGCATAATCAATGGAGCTCCCGGTGATCATCCACACCCACTTCAATTACATCGATATGATTTCCAGCAAAACTAGTTACTATATGACTGCGAGCTTTGTGGCAAGAAACTAGCAGGATTTGTTAAAACTGACAAGGAATTCTAGAGGAATGAGGAAACTTCTGGGACCACAGTTACATTTGTTTTACTTGATGGATGGCGAAACAAAATGCTTTGATGCCAAGGTATGAGGGGTATATGGACGCAGAGTGAAGGGGCATTTACACACAAGCGTAAGAGCAGCCTTCACAAGCATTTAGACAGTAGACAGTGGTATATAACTGAACACTGAGGGAGCCATTCATTCATGCGGAGAGAATCACCATTGTTTAGAGTCAAAAATTTGTGCTGGCAGAAGGTAGATGTGTCAGGAGTGCAGGTGCATTTTTATTTATTTATTTGAGACAATGGATAAAGAACCCAACACAAATCTAGCTAAGAGAGGTCAGCTAGAGAGTTTGCAACATGCACACAATAGTGACAGTTTTATCCACAGGAACGCAGAACTAACATGCACAGAGAGGCCACAACTAGTGGCTCAAATTTGAGCAAGGCAGAAATTCTCCTGCAGCTCTGATACCATGTTAAACACACACATGGCAGAAAGAGTATGAAAGATAAAACACGAGAGTATGTTTTTTATTAACAAATGATAAACATTTATAGTACATAGTGTGACTGTTGGGTACCACATCCCAAGGTCTCTTGGAATTTCTTCATCTATTATGCTTCCACACTAACCCATAGAGGATTAGGTGCCCAATAAAAGAAAACCCCCATTTTTAGCATTTTTTCCCAATAACTCCTATATTGTCGATCATATGCCTTTTTATCTATCCATGTGTGTTTAGTGCATTGAAGGCTGTAATGCACTCTATGTGGAAGTTGTATGTTTCATTTGTAGGAGAGAGTTTATGCATGCTTTTGAGTAGACACATAACTCTATTGAATAGTTAAATTTATAGTGCATTGTATTGGATACCAAAAAATTGTGCTATGAAAGCTAGCATTGAGTTCTAGAGCGATTATTTTTTTATGTGTTGAAGGGGTCGTATTCCTGCTGCATTGAGGAATTGTATTGCAAGCTGTTGTATCGAAAAGCTTAAATTGGTTGAATAATGGTGCATAAACTCTCAAAGGTCATGATTGGTGTTGTAATACATATGGTGCAGTGAGCGTGGAACAATTTGCATTATATACACTATGATTGAAGCGCTGAACAGGTATGTATGCTCTTCTGGATTGATTAAATGTTGTGCATGAATGTTTACTTTGAGCACTGGACAAAAGCTAGTCAAATGGTGCATTAAATTCCATGTGTGGTGGCTCTGTCATGACTAAGTTAATTCCTATGTTGCAAGAAACTTCTGACTTGGATGAAGTATATACATGGGCATTCACCTTTTACATTGCAACGGCTATCGTTTCTTACTCTAATCTTCTGAACACCGTGTAATTTGATGTGCAATGCTTGGGTTGTCGAATTGTTTGTTGAAGTGCATATGTTATTCGTTCAATACCTTTTGAAAACCTCTGTTGAAGTTTTTATATCATTGGGTCATATAAAGTGATATGGTATGAAGTGCATATGGTATATTATGAAGTGCATATGGTATATTAAGTTGTGAAGTGTGTATGGTATAATATGAAGTGAGTATGTTGAGTTAATAATTATTTATTTATTGGAATAATAATGTTTACGAATTTCTTGTAGTATGGGATGTACCATTGACTCCCTTTTATATGGTAATGAAGTAGTATGGAGGCATATTTGAGAGACTACATCTTTAATTGATTTTATTTTAAGACATCCAGTCAGATTTTTTGAAAATACATCAAGTTTTTTTTGCAACCATTGTAATTATTTGGGCATAGATAAGATCATATGATGCATTCACTTATATTTGTAGTTGAATCAATTCTCTCAGATAAAGAGAACTACCATGAGTGGTCCAGGAAGATAAAAAATACCCTTATTTTCAATGAGTTGTGGAAGGGGATTTGTGAAGGAGAAAGACACAATGCACCCGAAAACTCCACTTTAGATAAGGATATTACCATTTTTGAAAACAAGAACAATAAGGCATATGCCTTGATTGCATCCTTCATAAATGAAGAGGTGAGCCAACATATTTTGGCATATTCAAATGACTTTGAATGCTTAAAGAAGTTGAAGGAATTGTATGACTCGCACTCTGAAATTGAAGTTGTTCGGTTGATGATTAAGTTGTTCAATCTTGAATTGAAAAATGATGACCCTCTTGCCTTAACATTAGAAGTAAGATATATTATGAATGACATAAAATCCACTGGTGTTGAAATAGATATTCCTCTCATATATTTTGTCAAGGCACTATATCCCACCTATTCACATTATCTTGAGTCATTGCAAGAAAGTGGAAAACTTAAGTATATTACCTTTGAATCCCTTGAGAATAAGTTTGTGGAAAGAAAGAAGGATTTTGGGAAGTAGAAAACTCCTCAGCCTTATGAAGAAGTTGTTTGCCTTGCAGAAAAAGAGAAGCATCATGCACAAGATTCTTCTAGAGGAAGAGGTGACCAAAGAGGAAGAGGAAGGAATAATTTTAGATGTAGGGGTGACAGACATTTCCAAGGAGAAATGTTTGATATTCATTTCATACGATGCAATAGAGATGGACATGATGATTCCAACTGTAAGCTTCCTTGGGACTAAATCAAGTAGGAATGAAATGAAGAAAAGGGTAAAACACTTGGTAAAGGGAAAGGAAAAGAAGTTGAGTCCTCTTAATATGTTTTGGTACATTGCAACATTGGAGTAACTCAAGACTTATTCAATGCTTCACCTGCTTCATGGAAAGATGCTCAATTTATTTATTCAGGAGCAACTTGCCACATGACTTTCAAAAGATATTTTTTTGGAGAATTCACTCACAATGTTGATGGATTAGTATACTTTGCACACAAGTCAAAACTCAAGCGATTAGGTCTTGGTGGAATCAAGCTCAAACTGCTTGGACTTTTAGATTTTCTTCTACAAGATGTTCTATACCTACCAGAGTTGAGGAGAAACTTGTTGTCTTTGGTCCACATCCACCAGCAAGGACACTCAGTTCACATATTTGATGGCAAGGTTGAGGTGAAGAAAGCATCAGATCACTCACTTGTAATGACTTGGATAGAGGAAGAAAGACTTCTGAAGCTACAAGGAACCTCTACTCGTGCACATAAATTTTCATACTTTTCTCACTATGATGAACGTACATTTCCATCAATTCTTTTATGGCATGCTACATTTGGACACTTGAACTATGACAACCTTCATAAATTGAATAAAAATGGTGTCATTTATTTACCTCAAATTCATATGAAACTTAAGCAATTTGATAATTGTATCTTAGGAAAGCACAATAAACAACCTTTTCATGATTCTCATTCCAGAGAATATATAAATATTGAACTCATTCATTCTGATTTATGTGGCTCAATGCTTGTTCCTTTTGAAAATTGTAATAAATATAAGATGAACTTTATTGATGAATACAACATAATGTGTTGGCTTTATTTATTGAAGAACAAATCTGAAACATTGGAAAAATTCAATAACTTTCATGCATGGATTGAAAATGATGCACAATATCATATTGGCTCTATTCGTACTCATAATGGAAAAGAATACACTTAAAATCAATTTAAAAACTATCTTCGCCAACATGGGATCAACATCAAACTATCACTACTTATAACCCCCAATAGAATAGAGTAGCTGAAAGAATGAACAATACAATCTTAAATATGGTACGTTCGATGATGTTTTTCAAGAATTTTAAGTTGGTGTTTTGGGCTGATGCAAATCTATGTGTTGTGTATATAAAGAAGAGGTGTCTATCTCATGCTATAAAAAACAATACTCCCTATGAAATGTGGTATGGACATATTCCTTCAATGAGGCATCTCAGGGTTTTTGGTTCCGCCTATTATGCCTTGATAACTAAGGAACAAAGAAACAAACTCGGTGCAAGGCATCGAAAATGTATCTTCTTAGGGTAATCAACAACCTCCAAAGGATACAATCTCTATGTTGAAGTGAATAAGAAGTTTATAATATCTAGAGATGTGATCTTTCTTGAATCTTCCAAGACTAACATTTTTTTTCAAAAACAACTTGATCTAATTCGTAATTCCCTCAAAACTATTCGTAATTCCCTCCGATCGGTTAAAGATCCCGTTAACCCCAAGGACATGAAGGGTGTCTACTTGATCCTTTGTTCTTGTGGGACCCCCTACATCGGGGAAACAGGGCGCTCCATCCATCAGAGGATTAGCGAACATGCAGCTAACCTAAGACATGGGAGAACCAAGTCTTCAGCGCTAGAAGAGCATGTGGATAAGACCAAGCATCACGTTTGTATTGAGGAGGCTAAGGTTGTTGCCAAGGTTGCCCAGTTCCATCATCGGAAACTCAGGGAAGCTATTGAGATTGAAAGAAGGCCTAACAATCTCAACAGAGATGACGGCTGGAAGATCAGTAGATGTTGGATCCCTGCCCTTTCATCTTAGTCCCCCCCCCCTCTTTCATCTGTTTCACTTTCATCATTCCCCTGGAGCCTTCCTATCTCCTAGGGTTTATCCTTTTTGGCTCTGGACTCTTTCCAGTCCGTCTCCTGTTTATTTTGTGTCGCTCCTTTTTTCCCTGGGTGATATTGGTATCTATTATCTTAGCTAATATTTATTTATTTATTTATTATAATTATTTATTTATCTTTTTATATATATATATATATATATATATATATATATATATATATATATATATATATATATATATATATATTAATTAATTATTTATTTATCTATTAATGAATATATAATATTATTATTATTATTTATTTATTTATTTGATTAGTTCTTAGTAACTAATTTTTTATATATATTATTATTATTTTATATATATTATATACTTTAATTTATTAATTTTATTTATCTATTAAGGAATATATATTATTATTATTATTATCCATTTTATTATTGTTTTGTAACTAATTTTTATATATTGTTATTATTGGTAATTTATTTATTTATTAACGAATTTTTATTAGTTATTTTCTTATTATTATTTACTTTATTATTTCTTTCATAACTAATTTATATATATTATTATTATTATTTGTTTTTTACATAGATTTTTATCTATTTATTTATTTATCTAACTAATATATATTATTATTATTTATTTATTTGCTGATTTTTATTATTACTATTTATTTTATTTAATTATATTTACCTTATTTATAAATAAGTTGGGTCTTCAATGTAACTAATTCCCATTTAGTAAAAAATTTTAATTATTAAATTATACATTTTAACGAATTATTAATGTAAACCCCTTCTTAAATTATTTCAGTTATATAATTATATTTTTTATATAGGTATGGTCATTACTATCTTCCTTAAAATAATCATTTTGACTTTTTGACTGTCCCTAAGTCAAAGCTAGCCGTTAATCTAGATAGCTGTTGGAGGCCCTGCTCTGACTATTTAACACGCAAAGCTGGATCTGTTTTCTTCAACTTGTCCTGACGATGAGCCACACTTGCTGGCTCGAAACGCGTCGACAAAGGTCTTTCTATATGTGATTTACGCCGAAGCTCTTCTTCTAACGATTATGGATCACAGAAGTCTCAATTCAACAACAACTTGATCTCTTGGATATATTCGACATGCAAAGTCTTTTCAAGAGTTTGATAATGAGATTCCACATATTGAAGGGGGGATCCATCCACTGACGACACTTTGAGTGATGTGATTGATAAAATTGAGAGATTAAATCTTGATTCAACCCCATCTCAATCAACTAAGCAACCGGGCCATCTCGGAAAGGTCCTCCAAAATGATTGACAAGGGCACTTGAAGGTTTTCATCTTGGTGTGGTTAGGAAAAGGGGAACAAGATGCTTTGTTAGAAAAAATGGAGGCGATGTAGACAGTCTTGACTCACCTATTGATATGGATGTTTCTTATATTTGTGAACTGAACTTGTCTACATATTTTGAACAAACTTCTTTCATAGAAGTCACTTCTCATTATGAATGGAAATAAGTGATGCATGAAGAATATGATGCTTTGATCAAGAATGGCAATTGGAAGCTGGTTGATCCTCTATTGGGAACCAAACTAATAGGCTACAAGTTGGTCTTCAAGAACAAGTATAAAGAAAATGGCTCACTCGACAAGCATAAAGCTAATCTTGTGGCAAAAGTTTTTGCACAAAAGGAAGGGGTTGACTATGAGAAGATTTTTTCCCCCACAGAAAAACAAGCTACCATCTAGACACTCTTTTCCTTGGTAGCTCAGAATGGTTGGAAAGTCCAAAAAATGGATGTAAAAAATGATTTCGTGAATGGAGATCTAAAATAGAATGTTTTTATGTCCCAAACAAAAGGATTTGTTATGAAGGGTCAGGAACACAAAGTAGGCAATCTTGTAAAATCCTTGTATGGCCCAAGCACCACATTCCTAGTATAAAAAGTTAACTTAGCATCTTTTGAAACTCAATTTCAAACATTATGATCTTGATGATGCAACTTTGTTTGTCAAGAAAGTTGGAAAAACAATTGTATATCTTTTTCTTTATGTAGATGATCTTATGATGAGAGGGTAAAGAGAGAGCTACATTGTATCCATAAAGAAAGAACTGAGGAAATGTTTTGAAATGGAAGATTTTGGCCATGTTCACTAATATCTTGGTATTGAAGTAAATCAACATCTGAATTTTATATTCCTCTTTCAGAAGAAGTACATTGGATATGTGTTTAACATGTTTTGCATGGTTGAGTGTAAACCCTTAATTACTCCAATGGGGAAAAACTTAAAGCTCATATCCACTGAAGGAAAATAGTTTGAGGATGCAACAAAGTATAGACAGCTTGTAGGAAGTCTCAACTACCTAAATACTACCAAACCATACATTTCATTTGATGTTGGAATCCTCTCTAGGTTTATGAAAAAACACTGTGAGGATCACTAGTCTACTGCAAAAATAGTTCTAAAGCACTTGAAGGGAACTCAAGACTTTGGACTCAAGCATACTTCGGTGGATGATTTCATCTTGATTGGATACTCTGATTAAGATTTAGATGGAGGTAAAGAAGCTGGAGTATTAGGCCACTATACTACTAGTGTAACCCTTATTGTTATTAGTACAACCCCCTTATTATATTTTTGTACCCATGCAGTCCCCATATTGTTACTATTGTGCCCCATAGAAGCCCACTATTGGTATTATAGTGCCCTTACATTATTATTTTTATGTCGGCTCTGATTATATTATGACTCCTTAGACTCCTATATATAAAAAGGAGGTATTTTCATCCGTAACATCCAAGAATTATTCATTTGGGTAATGTAAAGGAGTTTTCCCCCTCAAAGAGGCTGAATTCTAAGGCGTTCAACTATTTTTTCTATCTTTTTGTGAGCTGGTTTCATAACATTTGGTATCACAGCTATGGATTCTAGGGTTTCGCTACTCCAAACAGGTCATCGTGGGATTTTCGCTATAACTATTTCGCTACCAAGTTTCAAAAGCTAAGAAAAAAACCCATTTGAGATGAAATGGGTTTCAACCTTGGCTCTGAATTTTAGATCTTGTCTCACTATATTTTCGAAGATATAGTCTAAGGAAGTTAGGGTTTTTGCATACCCCCAATTACATTCCAAACAGGTGACCTAGGAAAATCGTCATAACTTTCTCTCTGAGGATCAAACTGAAATTTTTTAAGAAGTTGTAGAAATAGGATGAACTTTAGTTTCTAGTGTACATTTTTTAGATCCAAAGGTTGAAACAGTAACA
This sequence comes from Pinus tabuliformis, assembly GCA_031772625.1. Lineage (NCBI taxonomy): Eukaryota > Viridiplantae > Streptophyta > Pinopsida > Pinales > Pinaceae > Pinus > Pinus tabuliformis. The sequence continues at coordinate 704,423,342 of CM062806.1, read as the reverse complement.
CGTGTCACGTCGTACAAGTTCGATCAACTGAACTAGTCTATAATTAGGTCATTGTGGGAGATTTGGAATAACTCTTCCTTGGAGAATCCAACTTGGAACAGACTGGTGGCATTGGAAAGAGGACACAAAGGGCTACTGCAGGTTTTCATTTTAGAACTGGAAGATCTGAAATTATAATGTTACAGTAGTTTCAAGATTGAGCTCCTAAAATCAAGAAAAAGCGAGATGAGGAAGTTTGATGGCAATGATCTGGTAAATTGACTACTACAGATGGAGAAATATTTTTATCTACATGGTGTACCACTATTATAAAAGGTATGTATTGCATCTAATTATTTAGAACCGAATAAATTTTTATGGTATAAAGGGCTTTGTTCTCATAAACCACTTGTCACGTGGTCAATTTTCACGGAGGAAATGATAGCACATTATGAGGATACAAAGATAAACTCCTTCTTTAGCCAATTGATAAATCTCAAACAAAAGGGTTCAATGAAAGAGCACATTGAAGACTTTCAAAAATTGAATAGAAGGGTAAATTATATTCCAAATAAGTAAAGGATTGGGAACCTAATTCATTGGAGGAGGCATTCGAGTTGGCAAGAAAAATTGAAAGCGAAATTATGAAAACAAGGAATCCCAACACTCATGACTATAATTATGGAAGTGTTTCTTCTCCTAACCTTCCACAACCTACAAGGCTTACACCACAACAATTGGAAGAAAAAAGAGAAAAAGGGCTTTGTTACAATTGTGATAGAAATGCACTAAAGGTCGTAAGTGTGCTGAGAAGAAATTATTTTATATAGAGTATAAAGAGGAGGAAGAAAAGGGTCAAGAAACATCACAAGAAGAGGATATACGCCAGGAACCAACCCCAGAGAATGAATAAATTAATCCAACCATATCTTGTAAAACATTGGCAAGAATTACCACTCAAACTCTGATGATAGAAGGACGTATCAAGAAGAAAAAGGTTCAAGAAGTGAAATATCACATCGACAAAGAAGAAACGAATCCAACCATATCTTGTAATGCATTGGCCGGAATTACTACTCCTCAAACTATCAAGATAGAAGGACATATCAATAAGAAAAATGTCGAAGAAGTGAAAGATCACATCGAACATCAAGAAATGAATCCGACCATATCTTGTAAAGCATTGGAAGAAATTACCACTCCTCAAACTCTCAAGATAGAAGGAAATATCAAGAAGAAAATGGTTCAAGCAGTGAAAGATCACATCAAGCATCAACAACAAGTTCTCCAACTTTTAAAGGATAATGCCACTTTGGTGTAGAATCAAATGAAAAAACAGGTAGATCAACATCGCAGTGAAAAATGTTTTGATGTAGGTGATTGGGTATTTTTAAGGTTACATCTCAAGCAAGCTATTTATGAGAAGGAAATGTTGGCAATACTACATGCACTTAAGAAATGGTGACCTTACCCAATGAGAAGACACTTCAAGGCAATGATGGATCATGATAGTCTTAAATACATTTTAGAACAATTATTATCATTAGAAGAACATAAAAAATGGTTCACAAATATGTTAGTTTATGACTTTGACATCATCTACAGAAAAGGGAAGAATTTTTTTGATGCAGATGCACTCTCAAGAAAGGATGAGGATGTGGAAGCATTGTTTTGTGCTATTTCTATTATCCAACCAAATTGGATAAATGAAGCAAGGGATGAATGGAAGAAGGACGAAGAAGTCTGGTCACTCATTCAAAAGTTGCAGAAGATCCTAATTCAAACAATATTGACAGAACTTGAAGAGGAAGGAAAAATCATATTGGAACCTAGAGCAGTCACAAAAACAAGAACTTGACAGCTACGAAACTGACCAATTTCAGAGTACCTCCTCAAGTGGAACAACTTACCCACTGAAGATTCCATGGGGGAAGACAAGAATATTCTACAGAATCATCAAGAACTACTCACGCATTGAGACAACACTTTTTGAAGGAGAGGGGCATGTTAGGCCATTATACTACTAGTGTAACCCCTTATTGTTATTAGTGCAACCCCCTTATTATATTGTTGTACCCATGTAGTCTCCATATTGTTACTATTGTTTCCCATAGAAGCCCACTATTGTTATTATTGTGCCCTTACATTATTATTGTTATGTCAACTCTTATTATATTATGACTCTTTAGACTCCTATATATAGAAAGGAGGTCTTGTCATTTGTAACATCCAAGAATTATTCATTTGTGTAATGTAAAGGAGGTTTCCCCCTCGAAGAGGCTAAATTCTAAGGCGTTCAACTATCTTTTCTATCTTTTTGTGAGCTGGTTTCATAACATGGAGAATTTAATTCAGGCTATGCTATGAGTCTTGGATCAGGAGTTGTCTCCTTAACGTCATGCAAACAATCAGTTCCAACAGATCCTATAATTGTATCAGAATATGTGGCAGTCGTTGAAGCAATGAAGGAAATTGTGTGTCTCAAGAAAATTATAGAAGATTTATAGGAGAAACAAACACACTTAACTCCACTTTTGATTGATAACACTTCTGCAATAAAGTTGGCCAAGAACCCAAAGTTCCATGATCGAATGAAGCACATCAATACAAAATACCATATGATTTGACATCATGTTAAGGCCAAAACAATCCACCCACAACATTGTTCCACAAATGAGTAGATTGCAGACATCTTCACCAAAGCGCTTAGAAGGGAAAAGTTTGAAAGATTCAGAATGATGTTTAGCTCACCAACATCCCTTCAGATTAATGGGGGAATGTTGACACCTAATATTTTGGATTAGGTAAATTGATGTAAATATTGTAAATTGTAAAAATAAAAGGAAGTTGGAAGACGAAGAAACATTGGGAGATGAAACCTAATAGTATCTCTCTCCTTGTATATATTCATATTCTCCCTTAGTGAAAATAAATTCAAATTCATGGAGTTACTCCTAGCATGATATTTTACTATTGAGCTTTGTTAATATTTTCAGATGACATATTATTTTTAAATGAGATCCCTAATAATCAGACATAGAAGCTCCTTATTTAATTAAAAAATAGTTATGAGAAGAAGTAATAATAGTAAAACCCATATGCCACTGATCGGGGTGTGAGTTGTCAGATAGAGCCATTAAGGGATAGAGCCATTAAGGCAGTGATTATGATAGGGACACAAGGAAATGTTTCCGTTTCCCACCACACGCTTGAAGCAAAGGGTGTGGTGGCCTTCGATATGCTTAAGACAACATGAAGGCAGGAAGGTGACAAACGTATTTGGAAAATTTTACTAGCTATGGTGAAGGATGGAAGGCCATGGTTTGAAAGAGCAGAGGTACTAAAGGCGAGACTAGAGTAGAGGCTTCGGAAGGGATGGGGGCTCCATCAAATCCAAACATTGGCTACCAGGTATGTAAACTAGTTTTTCGTCCACTACCCCATGATTCCCTATGTCTGGTTTGATAATTGGGGTATTGGGGGCACTGGGTTTGTGGGCAAAAGTAATTCTAGCTGGGAGATATGCATGTTGTCAGGTGTTTGCTGGAATAATCCCAGCTCCATGGGTTCCTCCCTAGTATCAATCTATTATGGGATTTAACTTTCTCGTGTGGAGCTTATCGGGCTTCATGGGGCAGATGGATGTCTGGGAGAATACCTTTGTCTTGTCTGCATGGCAATCTTGGGGGTTAGGGGCTAGGATGCTATCAATGTCTATGTTTTGATGAAACATTTTTTCTTGGTTTTCTTCATAGGTGTTGAGGTTAATTGGTAGGGCTGGCTCGTGAGGGTCAATGACAAGTACCCGAGGAAAGCTAGTAGTGGGGAGGTTGTCGCGGGTAGGGGTCTTCTAAAGTCTAGGAATTGGCATGAATTAAGCGCTAGCCATGTCGGCCTTGGCTGGTTGAGGGGAAGTTGAGAGGCAAGAAGAGTTTGGGTTGGGTGCCTATTGCGGCCCGGGGGTCAGATTTTGCACTACATTGCTAGTTAGTGCAAGGCTAAAACTATGATGAGTCAGCGGGGATGGGGAATGGTCATACAACGGTGGGTAAGGGAGGTGCGAAACTTAGAACCCATCAGCTTGGCTACCATGTTATAGGATATATAGTTGGTCCACTGTTGGCACCTCGATCCCAAGGCCAAGACCAAAACATTTGTAAAGAAATGGGCATGTCGGGGCATCTACTGTGGAAAAGTTACTAGGGTGCAAGTCATGGTCATGTTGGGTGGGGGATCCTGCATTTCTTGTTCCCATATCAGGTCCACTGAACGGTAATCATTCTCAGACGTGAAGAGTACAGAGGCTAGTTATGGGCCATCCTCAAGACTTGACCGACAGGTATCGTGACAGGGCAACAATGGGTAGACCGGGTTAAGGTAAGGGCCAAGGAAAGAGGCCACAGGAGATCGAGGCTAAGGCTGAACCAAGCACCTTGGGTAAATGCCGAGGTAGAAAACCAGTGGCCAACTTGATAAATGAAGCGGCTGCTGCATACAAGGAAGGCACCAAGGAGGAGATCAAGTGGTTGATAGCAAAATGGGAGGAAGACATAAACTGACAAGTGAGCGTGGATGAACCCGATCTGGAAGACTGGAAGCTCCTGGTTCTAGATTCAGGCAACACTAGAGGAAGAGCGACTCAATTTAAATAGACCCTACATCTTTATTGGCTGATGAAATGCCTCCTTGGAAAGGCCATGGAGAAAATTTGGATGTCTGCCATCTAGGATTTCCCAAATTACAAACAAGAGTTTCAGAAGCTACAATTTCAATTGCAGAAATAGGATGGTCGCCTTAGCCGCATGGAGAGACACTTCCCCTTCCTGTTTTTACAAAGAGAGTTGCCAGGCTCCAGTGCTAAAGATCTGACCCTAGTCGCTTCGGCCTCCACCGAGAACGATGGATAGAATGCTAGCTTTTAGTTATTTTCTATTAGTTTTCATGCGCATAGCTTTTTATTTCCAATTTATAGTCATATTTATATATAGGAAAAAATAATATGGATCTGGACATGACAATAAAACTTATCTAACTTGGATAGATAGACTCGATATTTTGGGTCAGTGTATGGCTTATCATGTGGTTAGGTGGTCAACATCCTTGGTTTCTCGATGGGCAAGTTGATACCACCTAACCTCACTCTATGTGCTTGTAACTTGCTTATTTTATAATGAAAAAGAAGGATCTACCAATCTTAACAAAAAGAAATAGTATAACCCATATGAATAATATTGGAATTCTTTTATATGGAAAACAAAGATCTTTCTTCAATTTGTTATAGATCCTAATAACACCAATCATTTCATTCATTCCATTCCTAGTTGTGAGTAAGTGACATGGCATGATAGAACCAACAAATGATTGTAAGAGTATTCTCCATTCCATCTTCATCCTATGGATTATGGGAATGAGAGGAACAAAAAGGAGCAAGCTATCAAGATAAAATCAATGACTATCACATTACAAGTGTGATGCCCTAACCTCTAAGGTAATTATGCTCAATGGAATATAACTCCTCATTTCATTAGTATGAGATCCATAGGTTCTTTTGGAATCCTAACTTTTATAGTGTGAATCAAATTTAATGACATAATTTAATTTACAATTACAATGGAACATTGCTTGCCTACATGTAGATTCCTTCGAGGGAAAGAAAAGGGAAGTAAGGGTCAATTGATATGGATTGTTTTATTCACTCTTCCAAATCAACTAGGGGAGGATAATAACATTGCATTTCAAATGGAGAAATAATATAATGATTCCTAATCATATTAAATGGGGATAGGTGTAAAGATGACAAGAGAAGGGAATTAAAGGTGGAAATTTCTCCATACCAATATTGAAAAAATAACCATTGAAAAACATTAATGGATATCACATAATAGGATTACATCAAGATATGTTCTCATTCTTTGAGAACGGTATATGTCAGAATCAGTAGATGCTACAAGCCGATCGAATTGAACCTTGGGATGGAGATGTACAAAGCCATATCTTACAAAGCAAGGGAACCCTAGGATATTTTCAATGGGTATTCTTGAGCCTAATCCGTTTCATGGAGGCAATGTTTCTTCTCCTAAAATAGAAAGGGGATAGGTGAAAAGAATCAATGAAAACTATTCTAAGGAATGAATCTAATTTGGTCCAATACTATATTTATAGAACACTCTATTTACACCTCAAAAGTTGGAATTTTATATAACTTAAGATGAAGCTGGCAATTGAAGCTTGAAATGTTCCAAGAATTTTATTCATACTATAGATGCCAATGAGATGAAATACTAATTTGACATTAAGTAATCCAATTATAAATGTATCCATTATAGATAGATAATTGAATCAATTTTTGGAATAAATGGTTAGACGTGGATATAGATAAAGCCAATTCTACGTGTTAATGTCAACAACAATGCAAATTACACTAGTGGGAAAAATCATTGGCTTTATAAATTTTGAGGGTTAAATCCCTCTATCCCCATATAGGATCATTCCCAAATAAAACAATTTATTTTTCCCAATTATATTAGTTCTTAGAACTTGAATTGTTTCAAACATTTTATTCCTCCCAATAAACTGAAATATTGATTTGACATTAAATAATCTAATTATAAAAGCATTCACTATATATAGAGAACTAAATCAATTTTTAGAATAAATAATTGGAGGTCAATAAAGATAGAGCACAGTTCTAGGTGTTAATATCAACCACAATACAAATTGCAATATAAAAATACATACATATACCTATATGTATTATATAGAAACAACCTGATCAATATATTAATTCATGAATTTAATTAACAAAATAGCACATATTAAATCAAAGACTATTTCAATTAATTTAAATAAATTTAAATACTATAATTAATGTATAATTTTTTTTTTTTTTTTATTAGATAAATAAATAACCCTTAAAATATATTCTTTACAATATTTTTAAAATAATAAATATTCTCTAACCATCAGATTCAGAATGGCTGGGCATTTAAATATATACTTCAAGAAATATTGACTTTTGAAAACGTACCTGTTCTGCTTTATCCATTCCCTGAGCCAAAAGATCTTCCATTACAGCTTTCCATATCCTTTGTCCTCTCGAATAAAAGTTCGATACCCTGAAATACTGTTCATTAGATACAGAAGTTTCCATTGGTATAGGATTATGAGAATTAAAATTCCTATTCGCCTATGTATTGATATTAACATACCGGCTCTAGAACTTCCACATCTCCGGTGAATGAAGACCCATCACAGTATCTCACCATAACGCGGTTCCATCCATAGAAATCTGCTCAACAGTTTTCTCTGCTTTCAATAAATCCTTTAAAAAGCCAATGGATCATCACATTTCTTTAGAGTATAGCCTTGACATACCTGGATTTTGTGTTTGAACATCACTTAAAATTCCTGTAAATGCTATTGATTCCCCCATGTACAGAGATGAACCCAATGCAGAGTGAGAGCGGTTCAAGCAGGATGCTGTGTCGTTACACCATCCTCCACCCTGCGTAATAATTTGCACTAGATAAGACTTCAATTCCATCAAGGTAGATGGGTCTTAAAAGTTATAAACACATTATTTTTTAATATCTTGAATATGCAATAAGATGTTATTTTTTAATATCTTGAATCTGCAATCGATATAAAGATGTTAAAGATGTTAGATAATATCTGGAATCTGCCATAAATATAAAATGTTTTTTTTTTTAAATAAAAATAATCACTATAACAAAAAAATCACCCTAACACAAAAAAATATTAATATTAAATCTAAAAAACAACCTTGGTAAATAAATAAATATAAAAATAACTAGACAAATTACTAACCTGCATGAAAACAAGCCAGCTATTTACTCCAGATCCAAACCCTCGGTCTAAATGGTATCCTGGTGGCCTTCCATCTAAACAAACTGCAATAAGCAATGGCCTTATTAGTTCTCGTCAGGAATCAACTTAAAATTTTGAGACACACACAAATACACTTACCAGCTCCTTTGGCTACAGCGTCGTGCAACACAGTGATGTTTACATAGAGTGTCAAATTGGACGAATCAGCAAGTGACAACTCATTTCTTATCACAGATTCCCCACTATGGAGTATGTCTGCATCCATTATTCGTGCCATTCTCAAGACAAATACTACAAAGAAAAAATATTTGACAGATCCCCGCGACTTAACCATATTGGATAGCGAATTATGCCTAAACATACCAAATATGATCAAACAGCGATGCAGGAAACTTCAGTCAGTGATTCTTAAATGCTTAAACCAGCATGATTTTAGTTTTTTTTTCAATTAATATTATTGTATGGAGGGTGTAGAATGATAGGTGAGTCACTAACTTTTAGTTTGTGGAGTTTTCGTGTTTGATTTTAGCTTTTGGAGTTTTGGTGTTTGAAATTGATTTGCAAATAGTCTTTATTTGTTTTAAATTTTTTCTAAGCATCACTGGTGAATATACATAGATATATACTTATAGTGTAAAAAAATATAAATAATATAAAAACCAGTCCCATCACTAACTCTAATTTCTGAAATTAATATTTAGAATTCATTTACAATTAATCTCACCCAATACCCTTTAAAATTATATTATTTGTTACAGTCTTGAATTAGCCTCTGTATTTTTTTATTTTTTTTTATCACAGTATTCTTCGCCGAGAATAATATTCGAATAGTCTCTGTATTATTTATATTTTTGATAACCCTTTAAAATTATATTATTTGTTACAGTCATGAATTAGCCTCTGTATTTATTTTTATTTTTATCATAGTATTCTTCGCCGAGAATAATATTCGAATAGTCTCTGTATTATTTATATTTTTGATATCGGCGTATTCTTCTCCGAGAATAATATCGGAATAGTCTCTGTATTATTTATATTTTTTATATCAGCGTATTATTCCCCGGGAATAATATTGTAACAGTCTCTGTATTAATTATTTGTTTGATGTCAGCGTATCCTTCTACGAGAATAATTATCATAGTATTCTTGGCCGAGAATAATATTCGAATAGTCTCTGTATTATTTATATTTTTGATATCGCGTATTCTTCTCCGAGAATAATATCGGAATAGTCTCTGTATTATTTATATTTTTTATATCAGCGTATTATTCCCCGGGAATAATATTGTAATAGTCTCTGTATTAATTATTTGTTTGATATCAACGTATCCTTCTACGAGAATAACATTGTTAATATTGGAGCAGGTTTGAAATTTCCACGAAAGTTATTTGTTTGTCTTGTCCGCCATTTAGATTCATGAGCCGCAACTTTTGTCTTGCAGGCAACATTTCAAATTCAGCGATATGGGTGAAAGATGTTTATTTTGTTTGGGGATTTGCTATGAATTTTTTTATCTTAAAAAAAATTCTGACTTTAAATCCTGCAATAACATTAGTGAACCATGGTGAGAATAGATTACAAGGAGCCAATTAAATATAGCGTAAAAATAGTGTTTGAGAAATCTAGGTTGATGAGCAAAAATGGAGCATAAAGAGTTAATAATTAAAACTGGTTCAAAATCTATGTTTTGGAAATTTAGTTGGATAAATAGAAGTGTTAAATGCCACAGAAAAATCAATTCAAAGTTTTATGATGTTTTAAAAGAAGTTAACATTTTTTTTTGGTGTATGGTGTTGCTCCACGTGGATATTGGTTGCCACCTGCGTAGTCCACTTGGACCTCCACCATTGCTTCTTTCAATTTTTCAGTTTCTTTAATTGTAGCACAATTTATTATTTTTAGTAGTTTTTCGGGTTCTAAAATTTCTTGTGTAAAATTGAAAGCAACATGGGTCCATGGATTGATGTTGCTCTTCTCAAAGTTGTAGTTCTTGAATAGATCTATTTAACGAGATATTGTGCACATCAAACAGAGATCATATGCCAAAGTTATGACTCCGAGAAGTTGTTGTACCAATTTACCCAAACGGGGTCCATAGTTTAGCATTTCATCTTTTAGGGTTAGGTTTTTGGATGTTTAGATATTTCCGTTGTTTCTCAACAATAAATAGGCCTTCGAGCCTCATTGTCATACAGTTCAGAGGCATGTAGCCACCACATCTCTTCTCAGAGATGAGCTACCATCGCCCTAGCTAGTTTATTTCCATTTCTGTTTGTAAACATATTTCACTATTTTACATTAATGAAATGAAGTATTATTTCCGCTGCATCTTTGTGTATATGGTTATCTCTATATTTTGTTACATCACTATTTAAATCCATGTCAGTGGTATGAAAGCAGTTTGTTTTTTTCTCTGTTTTTCTTTGCATGTTCCCAACGAGGTCAGGATATAAAGAGTTAGGGCTTGAACTGGTCGAACATTTGCAGGACCAACCTCGCAAATTGCGATGACCTCCCATAGCGGATGAAAAGAAAGAAAAGGGGGCAGGAGATCCTATCAAAATATTACTCGAAGAAGTCTTTAAGCGACAATGGAATGCGATGATGGACAACTTTGCCCAGATCCTTCAGCGGCTACCCCGGGGCGACGTATCGGCTTCCAACAGTTACTTTGGAAACACCACGCCACTTAAGGTACAAGTTAAGTTTGAAATCCCCATATTCGAGGGTCAGATAGACACAGATGTCGTTGATAAATGGTTAGATTTGCTAGAGGGTTATTTTTCTGTTCATGATTTTTCCAGCCGTGAAAAGATTATTTTCACTCTTCTCAAAGCAGCCCCCCATGTCAAGGACTGATGAGAAACCTACTGCGAGCATAAGGATGAAAGTATAACCTCACTATTTTCGGCTGCAACCACTTGGAATTCATTCCAGGATGCCATCAAGGAGTAGTACTACCCTGTCGGAAGCTATGAGGATCAATACATAAAGTGGAGCACACTGCGACAAAGAAGGGACCAAGATGTGCTACCGTTCACCAATATTTTCCATACCCTTCGCACAAAGTTGGGTATCAAGGATTTGGAGCAGCATTTGGTACTCAAATACCGTGGCTGCCTGCACAAGTACATCCAGAAAGAAATAGAATTCCTGAACATCTCCTCACTCAACACTGCATACTGATATGCCGTCAGGGTCGAACAAAAGTTTAAATAGAAGAAGCGAGACTTTGGATCCGTGAATCTGAAGCAAGGGAAGGGTGCCCTCAAACCGTAGAACAAATCACAAAGCTAAGGCGGGGCGGCCCAAGACAACCCGCCAAAGTTGTAAAGAAAATAACAGTGCCACAAAGCAAAAAAAGGACACGAGAAAGTAGTGTGAGTTCCATAAGAGCTCCACTCACAACACAAGTGAGTGTCGGGCCAAACAGTCACTGGTGGCTAAGCAAAATGTTTCAGAATTGGATGCAGGCTCCCACTTTGAGTCAGAACCCGACAACGGAAATGACAAAGGGAAGCAGATTATCGATGCAGAGCCCAACGCCACCATTGCCACTACAAAGATCCAGAATGAGGAACCCGAAGATCTAAAGGAGGAGGAGCGTCTCTTCCACTCAAAGATGTGGGTAAAGGGCTCCCTGCTACAGTTCATTGTCGACAGCAGAAGCCAAAAGAACCTCATTTTAGCAAAGGTCGTGAAGCGGCTGGGCTTACCGACCACAGCACATTCACAATCGTACACCATCGGGTTGCTTCACCAAAGACGGGATCTTCACGTGAGCCAATAGTGTTGCCTTCCATACAACATCAAGCCCTTCAAGGATGAGGTATTGTGTGACATTGCTCCCCTTGAAGTTTGTGATGTATTACTAGGACAACCATACTTGTGGAAGCGACATGTTGTGTATGAATCAAGGCCTTGTGATGTTATTGTTACTTTTGGAACTAAGTTGTACACGATACCAGAGGTAGCACCGCCTATCACCATCTCTTTGATTACTGCAAAACAATGCAGTAAGCTCATTTCCAAAACCGGGAAATTTGTTTTCCTGATGATACACCCTCAAGGAAAGAAGAAGATGGTGGCCACGACCTCCAGACAGAGCTCCTTCGCACGACAACTACAGATGGACAAGGTCATGGAGAAGTACAAGGACATCTTCACCTCCCCTATAGGGGTTCCTCTGCACTGTCAGATCAAGCACTCCATCGATCTGACGCCAGGTGCGCCGCTGCCCAATGGACCAATCTATCAACGCTCTGTTATGGAAAATGATGAAATCAAGAGGTAGATTCAAGAGCTGTTGCAGAAAGGTCACATCCGTCTAAGTTCATCGTCCTATGGGAGCCCGATTATGTTGATACAGAAAAAGGATGGGACTTAGAGACTCTGTATTGACTATCAGGCGTTGAAAAATATCACTGTCCGTAAAAGGTACCTGATCCCACGGATTGATGACCTCTTGGACCAACTGAAGGGGGAAGAATATTTCAGAAAAATCAATTTGAAGTCAGGATATCACCAGGTACCAGTCACACCCTCTGATATGTGGAAGACTGCCTTCAAAGCCAAAGAGGGTCTGTTCGAATGGTTGTGATGCCTTTCGGATTGACGAATGCTCCTGCAACCTTCATGAGGCTAATGGATGACATCTTGCGGCCATTCACCAACTCATTTGTAGTGGTATACTTGGATGACATCCTGATCTTCAAAAAGAGTTGGGAAGAGCACCTCCACCACATCCGACAGGTTCTCCAAATATTGCGGCAACACAAGTTATGTGCCAATTTGGAGAAATGCACTTTTGGAATGACCCAGGTTCACTATCTGGGATACATTATTGATGAACAAGGGGTGCATGTGGATCCATCCAAGATCCAAGTCATTTGAGAATGGCCATCTCCAACCACTCTAACCATTCGTGTTGGGATTTTCTCATATCACTTGGCCCTTGAGTCAAGTCACCAAGGGAGGAGCGAAAGAAAAATTCTTTTGGTATGAATCTCAACAGAGGGCATTCAAAAAGTTGAAAGATCGCATCTGCATGACACCCGTGCTCGCATTACCAGACTTGCAACAACCATTTAAAGTCGAGGCAGATGCCTCTGACTATGCTATTGGGGCAGTCCTTACTCAACAAGACCATCCAGTGGCATATCACAGTGAGACACTTTCAAACACAGTCTGAAAGTATCCCACTTATGACAAAGAGATGTATTCCATTGTGCAGGCCTACCCATAATGGAAGCATTACATTTTGGGGAAGGAAACGGTCATCCACACAGACCACCAACCCCTACAGTTCATACAGACCCAAGTGAAATTGCAGAATGATCGTCATCAGAAGTGGTCCACATACCTGCAACAGTTCCATTTAAATATAAAGTATAAGAAGGGTAGCACCAATAATGTTTCAGATTGCCTTAGTCGACCACCGATCATGGCGTTAACCACTGTGCTCAACTCTTGTGGGCACGAGACTTCTGATTGGCCACTTCTCTACAAAAGTGACCCAGAATTCGGCCACACATACTAGACACACTTGGAGGGTCAGCATGTCCCAGATTTTCACCTCCAGGATGCCCTATTATGCCACCTGGGTCACCCTTTTGTTCCTTCAAGCGAGCTTGCCAAGATGATTTGGAAAACACACTACAGTCGAGCTACTGGACATTTTTGGGTTGAGAAAATGGTGGCAGTACTGCAAAAGTATTTCTATTGGCCGAATCTTCAACATGATGTCAGGAAGTACATCAAATCATGCACTGCTTGCGCCATTGCCAAACTGATCATCAAGAAGAAAGGCCTCTATACCCCACTGCCTACCCCTAGTCAAACTTGGGAATCCATCTCCATGGATTACATGTCAGGTCTTCCTTCCAGTAAGCATGGAAACGGCTGTGTTTTTGTGGTCATTGATAGGTTCTGGAAGATGGCCATTGTTAGGGTCCCACCCTAACCCCCTTATTTATGTAATGGGATCACGTCATAGTCAAGATTCAGTAAAGCCCATATTAATAATTGTAAGTGGTTAACCCGCAATTAATAACGGGACCACAGTTAGTTGCAAATGGGTTGTAGTATTAGATAGATGGTATTAATAAAACCCACGGTATTGATCCGTGGTATTGCATGTATGAGTCATATATAAAGGATAGAGACTCCCTGCGAGGAGTATCGTGTCTTATTTTGTAATTGAGCCCTGCTCTATCGGAGGTTGCCCCCTCGAAGAGGCAAGTGAACATTACTCTCTGAATAATAAAATCATTGTTGTTCTATCTTCTGGGTATCTTCTCTTTGCATATTCTGTATTTGGGTATCGTTTTGTAGGTTAAGAGCATAAAAAGTGGTGTCAGAGCACTTTCCAGGGCTGGTGGGATCTCCATTTCTTAGCAATTTTTTTTTTTTTGGCTTGAGACGTGTTCCGGCGTCTTTAAACCATGGGATCTGTCGTTGAGTGCATAAACCTATGGATTTGGGGAGGCATGCACATAGGAAATATAAGAAGTGGTCACGTCTATTGGACTCCCTTGTAACCCCTGTGGGTACCCCTTCGAGTAGTAGCGCATTAGACAGAACTGCGCACGGACTGTCTTCCACGTACCCTCTGGATATATCGGAAGCCCCCTAGGCTCCATTGAAACCTCACGATAGATAAACCATCGGCCGTCTTGTGGCTACACTACACCGAGAATAGCACTCGGAGAGATTACTCGCCCATACGATAGGGTAGTCAGGTTGTACGGCTAAGGGTACGGTCGATCCTCCTTATTTAGATCCCTAAAACATTGGGCCGAGTACTACTGCCAGACCCTTATGTATATTGCGATCTGTAGCACCTGACACTCCTCAAGGCCATAGTTCCCTTTTCTATCAGGGGATCACACATCATCTCTTCCAGATCTGCTTGTGCAAAGGGATGCAGCAGCAACAGACATCAGTCCCGCAGTTTCGAGTTCGCAAATCAACCATTTCTATCTATTAGATCCATCAGATCAGCAGCAACAGTCTGTTCCGCTGCCCAGAGCTATCCGATTCGCCATTCAGATATCTCAGATCCACCAGATCGGAATCGTTCTGAAGGGTTCCTATACCGAGGTATAATTTTTGCAGGACTTTTGGCCGCAGTGACATTTTGAGGAATTGTCAACTATAGTATTGATAAGGAAGGAGTAAAACTCCGTTAGGAGTTTTCAAAAAAAAAAAAAAGTCTGAGATCTTCCGGGGCACTTATTGGTGATCTAACCCATTAGAATCAGGACGACGAGCTGAGCATAGTGGTACCATTCAATTCTTAGTGAAAATTTTTTAGGTGGTCCCAACTTTCAAAAAAATTAGGTTGGTGTATGGTAGAAACTAGAGCTCAAGTGATGGCCAATGAAAGGATGGACAAACTTGAAGAATCCATGCAAACCGTCCACGTTCAGCTTAACCGACTAAGTAGCCTGGTCGAGCGCATGATCTAGAAGGGCAAGGAGCAAGCCCATGAGGAGGTGTATAATGGCAATGGACACAATGAAGGTGAGTCTACCCACTCTCCTCACGTCTGGCACACCCACCAACGACCCCGTCAGCGGCCTCCCAAGTTGGATATGCATAAATTTGATGGTTCTCACCCGTCGGCATGGATAGCCCAAATGGAGCAGTATTTCAATCTGAATCACATCTTATATGATGAGACTCAGCTTATGGTGGGGAGCATGTACTTGGATAATGAAAGGTGGCAATGGTGGGAATGAGATCAATGTTGCAATGGACCTTTTAGGACTTGGAACAAATTCACAAAATCTCTTCAAGATCGCTTTGACCAGGAATCTTCTTTTTTGGGTCGTCTTACTAAGCTTCGACAGACTGGTATAGTGGATTAATATATTACAGCTTTTGAAGCCTTAGCCTTCCGCACTTGGGGTCTCTCATATGTGTTCTACACGGAATGTTTTATCAGCGGTCTTAGAGAAGCTATCAAAGCCCAAGTCCTACTGCACCATCCTCCCACATGGACGGAGGCTTGCAATGTAGCTCGTAACGTGGAATGCGCATTAGCATCCCAATACAGTCGCCCAAATTTCTCCGCTAAAGGTTGCCCCCCACAAGCTCACAACATGACTCAAACACTTAAGGTCCAAAAGGTGTCACCTGCGGAAATGGCCGAAAGAAGAAAGCAAGGCCTATGTTACTACTGTGATGAAAAATACTCCCCAGGTCATAAATGCACGGAGCCCAATTTTTTTCAAATTGATTCCACTGACTACAGCTCAATGGAAGAAGATCCACTGCAGGAGGAACATGAGCCGCTAGAAGAAGACAACCAAAAGGACAATGTCTCTGACGAACCAGTTATTTCGTTGCATGCTTTGGCAGGGATTTCTTCCCCTCAAACTCTCAAAATCAGAGGTTTTATTAAACATCACCCAGTAGTAGTCTTGATTGACAGTGGAAGTACACATAATTTCATCCATCAAAAAGTCGCAAAAGCAGTGCATTGTTTTGTACGAGCAGTTTCTAACTTCCAAGTCCAAATTGCGGATGCAGGCACAATGAAATGTGAAGGCCGCTGTGAAAATGTCAAACTTCAAATGGGGAATTATCAGTTGAAAATCCACATGTTTTCCATACACATGGGGGGTTGCAACATTGTCCTCGGCGCTGAATGGCTCCGCAATCTTGGGCCAATCACAATGGGTTTCCAGGAGTTATATATG
Organism: Pinus tabuliformis; assembly: GCA_031772625.1. NCBI lineage: Eukaryota > Viridiplantae > Streptophyta > Pinopsida > Pinales > Pinaceae > Pinus > Pinus tabuliformis. The sequence continues at coordinate 704,406,809 of CM062806.1, read as the reverse complement.
AGCTTTAAGCAGAACAACTACACACATACCCTCCGTGGACTCCAGGCGGGAACCCCCTCTATCATCAGCTCGCATAGGATGGAAAAATTGTTAAAAAAGGGAAATCATGGAGTTGTAGCTCAATTTAATGCCATCTAGGCAGTCAAAACCAAGCCTCTGCCAATTCATCCTGAGATGCAACAGATTTTAAATAACCATCTACCGGTCTTTGACAAGCCTCATGATCTTCCACCCTCGTGAGGGGAACATGATCATAGCATCGCCTTGGTTCCAGGGGCCCAACCCCCAAATGTGCGCCCATACAGATATCCGTTCACCCAAAAGAATGAAATAGAAAAAATAATCAAGGAAATTTTGGAAGCAGGTGTCATTCGTCCCAGCATTAGTCCTTATTCCTCCCCAGTGGTCATGGTGCTCAAGAAATATGGGGAGTGGTGGATGTGTCCCAACTTCAGGGCCCTCAATAAGTTGATATTCAAAGATAAATTTCCCATCCCGGTGGTTGACGATTTGATGGATGAACTCAATGGGGCTCAATTCTTCACTACGCTGGATCTTTGCTCAGGCTACCACCAAATTCGCATGAAGGAAGTCGACATTCCCAAGACTTCTTTCAGAACTCATGAAGGCCATTATGAGTTCCTGGTCATGCCATTTGGTCTTTGTAATGCCCCCTCTACTTTTCAGAGCCTTATAAGCCACATTCTCAAACCATATCTCAGGAAATTTGTCCTTGTCTTCTTCGATGACATCCTCATCTATAGTTGCACTTGGGCCGCACATCTTCAGCATGTAGATCTACTCTTGCAACTACTTCGCAAGCATAAATTATTTGTCAAGATGTCCAAGTGTTCGTTTGGCATGGCAGAAGTTGAGTATTTGGGCCACATTGTGGGGCGTGAAGGTATCAAGGTGGACCCCAAAAAGATCCATGCAATGCAGGAATGGCCTCAACCTAAGACCTTGAAGAGCTTGAGAGGATTTTTGGGTCTCACAGGCTATTATCGTAAATTTGTCTGCAACTATGGTCGCACAGTGAAGCCCCTCACTCAACTCCTAAAGAAAAATTCACTCTTCTTGAATGAGGAAGCACAACAGGCCTTTACAGCTCTAAAAAATGCCATGTGTTCCACTCCAGTCTTAGCACTACATGACTTCACCAAATCTTTTGCCATTGAATGTGATGCTTCGGGTATAGGTACTGGGGCGGTCTTAATGCAGGAAGGGCGAGCTTTGGCCTTCACAAGCCAACAACTAAGTGGGAGGAATCTTGGCCAATCTACCTACGAGAAGGAAATGATGGCCATCTTACATGCAGTCCAGATCTGGCGACCTTACTTATTGGGGCGACGTTTCCAAATCCGCACAGATCATCACAGTCTTAAATATTTTTTGGAGCAACGCCTATCCTCCCCACAACAAAATAAATGGCTCACCAAAATGCTGGGATATGATTATGAGATCATTTACAAGAAAGGGAAAGACAATAGTGTAGCAGATGCATTATCTCACCAATTTGAGGAGGAAAGTACTCTGCTAGCAATTTCCCTCCCCATTCCAGAATGGATTGAAGAGGCTTGCAGGGAATGGTTTTCACACCACGGGCTCTCCCAACTCATTTCTCAATTGCAGGTAGATCCAAATTCCACCAAGGGCTACTCGTGGCAGGATGATATTCTTTGCTACAGGGACGGAGTCGTAATATCACCAACATCCACCCTCAAAAGTCGCATTTTGGCAGAATTGTACTCATCTCCCATTGCAGGACATTCGGGCTTTCAGAAGACGCATGATCGCACTAGAAGATCATTTTTTTAGACAGGCATGAAAAAGGACATCCTTACTTTCGTAGCAGAATGCGATGTATGTCAACGCCACAAAGGGGAAACCGTCAACACACCAGGCACATTACAACCATTGCCCATTCTGGCATCAATTTGGATGGAGGTTTCTATGGATTTCATTACAGGTCTTCCAAAGTCAGGGAACAAGTCAGTCATCATGGTGGTTGTGGATCGACTGTCGAAGTATGCTCATTTCTGCGCCCTACCCCACCCATTTACACCAACTTTGGTCGCTCAATATTTCATGGATCAGATCTTCAAATTGCATGGCATGCCCACTTCTATTGTGTCCGACCGCGACCTGATCTTCACCAGTAATTTTTGGCAGGAACTCTTCAAGATACAAGGCACTCAACTAATACTCAATACTTCCTATCATCCACAAACAGATGGTCAAACCGAAGCCGTCAACAAATGTCTAGAAACCTACCTTAGGTGTTTCACTTGAGAAAAGCAACACCTTTGGGTACAGTGGTTACCTCTGGCTGAATGGTGGTATAACACCAACTATCATGCCACCACCAAAATGACTCCCTATGAAGCAGTATATGGTCAACTCCCACCTTCACCTACTTCGTATCTCAGGGGGTGCTCAAAAGTACAAGCAGTGGATCAATTCCTACAACACCGCGCAACCATGCTCGCCCATCTTAGAGAGAATCTTCATCAAGCTCAGAACCGCATGAAGCAACAGGTAGACCAGCATCGCTCAGAGCGCCAATTTCAAGGAGGGGATCAAGTCTTTTTACGACTACAACCATATAAGCAAACATCACTCAAAGGCAAGGGGTGTCAGAAACTATCTCCCAAATTCTATGGACCATATCAAGTACTTCAACGCAGTGGAGAAGTGGCTTACAAGTTGGCCTTGCCACCCATTGTAAAAATCCATCCAGTTTTCCATGTCTCATGCCTCAAGAAAGTGATTGGGAATAATTGCAGAATTCAGACCAGTCTACCTGAATTGGACGACGAAGGGTCCATCTGGCTTCAACCCAAACAGGTCCTAGACACACGAGACAAGCAATTGCATGGCCGCATGATTAAGGAAGTCCTCGTCAAATGGAAAGACACCTCTCTGGAAGATGCAACTTGGGAACAAGCCACTATTCTTCAGCAGTTTCCGCATCTTTAGCCTTGAGGACAAGGCTAGTCTTAAGGGGGAGGGCATGTTAGGGTCCCACCCTAACCCCCTTATTTATGTAATGGGATCACGTGATAGTCAAGAGTCAATAAAGCCCATATTAATAATTGTAAGTGGTTAATCCGCAATTAATGACGGGACCACAGTTAGTTGCAAATGGGCCGTAGTATTAGATAGATGGTATAAATAAAACCCACAGTATTGATCTGTGGTATTGCATGTATGAGTCATATATAAAGGATAGAGACTCCTTGCGAGGAGCATCGCGTCTTATTTTGTAATCAAGCTCTGCTCTATCAGAGGTTGCCCCCTCGAAGAGGCAAGTGAACATTACTCTCTAAATAATAAAATCATTATTGTTCTATGTTTTGGGTATCTTCTCTTTGCATATTTTGTATTTGGGTATCGTTTTGCAGGTTAAGAGCATAACAGCCATTATGGTCGCCTATAAGAAGAATATCACAGTAGAAGCCACTACTAAACTCTTCTTTGAACGAGTGTGGATACACTTTGGCATCCTACAATCTATCATCTCAGATTAGGACAGCAAGTTCCTTAGTACATTTTGGTCTAGTCTCTAGTCAATGCTCGACACCAAACTCACTAAGTCCACAACCTTCCATCCTCAAACTGATGGCCAGACAGAGGTTGTCAACAGGATGATTGTACACATTTTGCGCATGTACAACACAAAGCATCCACACACATGGGACGAGAACCTCCCCTATGTCCAACACAGCTACAACCGGGCTCTCCACAGCTCAACTGGCCACAACCCTTTTCATGTTGGCTTGGGATTTCGGCCACTATGTCCCATTGATGTGGCCATGCCAGTTGCAGCTACTCACGCAGATTTGACTCATGTCCAGTCCGAAATAGATAAGGCAAAAAACTTCATTTAGCACTTCCAACATATTCACCAGCAGGTCCATGACATTCTAGAGAAATCAAATGCCAAGTACAAGTAGCGACATGATCAACATCGAGTGCCACACAAGTTTTAGGTGGGCGACAAAGTATGGTTGCATTTGCAAAAGGAACTCCTTACCAGAGCCTATCGGAAACTCAAACCGCTCTGATATGGTCCTTACACCATTACCAATGTTGTGGGAGACAATTCATTTGAGCTTAGCATTCCCCCATTCCTTGGCCTACACCTAGTGTTCAATGTGGACCGCCTTTGACCATACTTTCCACCATTACTAGACACATCTGCCATTACAGAACAACTCACACCCACAGAGTTAAATCCAGATTGCATGGAATAAGCTGCAACTGATCAGATCATGGACACACAGATCAGGCACACTCGCCAGTAGAATATCCAATTGTATCGAGTTGTCAAAGTAGGCCAACTCCTTCACCAGGCAAGTGGCTCACCAGGGACCGAGTTCAACAAAAGTTTCCTCATCTCATGGAGGAACTCAACACAATGGGGACCATTGCTTCCTAAGGGGGGAGGAATGATCCATGTGGATATTGGTGGCCACCTGCCTAGTTTTCTTGGACCCCCACCATTATTTCTTTCAACTTTTCAGTTTCCTTAATTGTAGCACAATTTACTAGTTTTAGCAGTTTTTCGGGTCTTGAACTTTTGGAGCCATTTTGAGGCCCGAAATGACATTTTTTTGGAAAACTGGGAGCAACATGGGTCTATGGACTAATGTTGCTCTTCCCAAAGTTGTAGTTCTTGGATAAATTTTTTTAACGAGATATTGTATGTGTCAAACGGAGATCGTATGCCAAAGTTACGACCCCGGGAAGTTGATGTACCAATTTACCCGAACATGGCCCACAATTTGGCGTTTCATCTTCTAGGGTTATGTTTTTGGATGTTTAGGGTTTTCCATTGTTTCTCAACAATAAATAGGCCTTCGAGCCTCACTGTAATACAGTTCAAAGGCATGTAGCCGCCACCACTCTTCTCAGAGATAAGCTACCATTGCCCTAGCTGGTTTATTTCCATTTCTATTTGTAAGCATATTTCAGTATTTTACATTAATGAAATGAAGTATTATTTCCGCTGCATCTTTGTGTATATGCTTATCTCTATATTTTGTTGTGTTCTTGTTTAAATCCAGATCAGGTGTTGACAATATTGTAACATTTAATTTATAATATTAGCTCATTATATTATTTTAGGTATTATTCCAGGCATTGTAATAAAGTATATTTACAAGTGAGAAATCATTTATAAAAAAAATGGTAATATTTAATTCATAATATTCGTTTATTATACTATTCCAGGCATTGTAATAAAGTATATTTTACAAGTGAGAAATTGCTTATAAGAAAAAATGAGCATATTTATTAGAAGTGAGTGGATATATGTATTTTTATTTGTTGATTAAATAAATATTTAATTATTTTTTTGTTAGCTTTTCTATGTAAATATGTTGTACTGTAGTAAAAAATATTTTGTTAGTTTGATTCATTGGCATTTGAACATTGAATCTCATGGTTTATATAATACATCATATTTAACATTTATCGCCAAATGAATTGCACTTCATGGGGCACACGTTGTGCTAAATTTTATCTTTACTTATTTATTGAACCTATTGGCTCATTCTACACCCTGATGTGAAGGATTTGTGTAAGTATATCCGTGCTCAACTTGAAGTTAACAATGTCCCTCTTAAAATAAAAATAAAAATAAAAATAAAATATCATCTAAATAGAAATGAAATATTGGTTATAATAAAAAAACAAAAGAACATGTTATTCATCTTTTATTAACCTAATATAATTTCATGTAAAGTAATTAGAAGTGGTTTCAATATTTGTAGGTATAACAGAGAATTTTTGGACTTACAAGTTTAAGTTATGTAATCTCTATACCATTGGAAAATAAAAATGAAAAATTACACCTTATTTTCTGCACTCTAAAACAAGTTTGCACTTGAAGAAATTTGATTTGTTTCATGTTAGATCCATGCTTAAGATGGATCTATGTTGTTTTTTAATTTTATTTCCCCTTGGTTTTTCCCATTGTTGTGTTTTCCATGTAAATGTAGTGTATTGTGGTAAATTTTATATTTATTTTTAAGTTTACTTTTATCTTTGTTTTTTATTATTAACAATAGGTATCAAATGTTCTTATTATTTGTGTAAGCTAGTTTGTTAAGTAGTATGAAGACTAGTGGACTAGTGGACTAACTTCGAAACCTAAAGAATGATCATATACTTGTAATAGAAGGAATAATTGGTTACATGACTCTTTGGAATCTCATCATGTAACTCCATGTAAACATAATTTTATTGGATATGAGGTCAGTGATTATGGTAGAGTACATTTCAGAATCAATCACTTATGTAATATAATATTATTGTAGTGGAAGATGTTTGAATCAAGATGAAGAGTGGACATAATCACTTGCTAAAACAGATTAGGCATATTTTATAGATACAAAAGAGGAGGTTGATCTCTATTAGACAATTAGATGATGAATATTTTCTCAACAAGCTTTGGTAAAGTTGGATGGAAAATCAGTAAAGGGTCATTGGTTATGGGGAAAAGGATTCAAGACAAAATAATTATGCACATTGAGGGAAATAACATAAGCTATGGTTTGTATTGAAAAATAATAAAACTCAGTGGATATATGGAATAGAAGCTTGGATCACATGGGTGAAAATGGCCTAAAATGTATTGTTGGCAAAAATTTACTTCGATATTTGAAATCCTATTAACATGACCTTTGTGAGCATTGTTTATATGGTACACAATGAATAGTTTCATTTATGAGAGGTGGTCATTAAAGGAAAAAACATCTATTAGAATTGATACACTCCATTGTGTTTGGGCTACTCAATGTTAAGTCTTTAAGAGGAGCCTCATGTTTTGTCACACTCATTGATTATACATCCCATAAGGCTTGGGCCCACCCCACTAAAAGAAAAAGGTGAGGTGTTTAAGATGTTTCAAAAATTTAATGTTGTTATTGGAAGAGAGGCTAACAAACTATTCAAGTGTTTGAGGATAGATAAATATGGAGAGTATTTCTCCAATGCATTCAAGGATTATTATAATGTGTTTGGCATAAAACATGAGAAGACTATACCTAGTACTCCTCAACGAAATAGTGATTTAGAAAAAAAGAATCACACTATCATCTAGAAGGTGGGGAGTATGTTGTCAAACTTTGGATTAGAGAAACACTTTTAGATAGAAGTAGTGAGGAAATCTTGTTACCTCATCAATCAATTACCTGATATACCCTTAGATGGTAGCATTCCTAAAGAAGCTTGGATTGGTAAGAAGATAAACTATTCTCATATGAAATGTTTTGGATTGGAAACATTTATGCATACTCCCAAACAACAAAGAACCAAGTTAGATGATAAATGATCAAATCTATTTTTATGGGATATGTAAATGTGATTTTGGTTGACACCTAAGGGATCTAGCTAAACACAAAATTGTTATAATCAATGGTGTTGTATTCAATGAGTCATATATGTATAAGTCATCTACAGGTGACACAAAGGTGAAGAAAATTGTTGACAAGTTTTCAGAATAGCGATAAAATACCCCACGATTACAAGAAACCGGGCAAAGGATTTAATAAAATCATGGACAAGAAGTGGAAAATGATGGACAATAAGAAGGAGAAACCTTGCAACGTTTATTAAAATAGATACAACTAGAAATCACACCACCATAGTTGGTTCGCGGTTCTATTATGCCTCATAAGCCATCACAAAGATATCCACCCTCAAATCATATTTATATTTTGTTAGCTGATGAAGGTTGACTACATTATTTTCTAGAGGCTTCTAATATGGAGACTAGAAAAGAGTGGAAGAAAGAAATGGAGGAAGAAATGGGCTCCATCTTGGAAAAAAAATTGGGAGTTAGTTAGGCTTCCAAAAGGAAGAAATTCCCCAGAAAACAAATGGGTATACATGATTAAACATGATGTTGAAGTAAAGTGTAACACCTTCCTCCCACATTTACCCAAGCTAATCAATCCATCGGGCTAAACATGTGATGAAGAGTTACCATTATATGATTCAACTCCCCATATGCAGTTAAGGAAGTGGAATCGACAAGAGAAGACCAATTTTCCCTTCCTCGAGAGCTATAGAACCTTCAGGAGCCAACCAACACCTTCAGGTGTCCAACCATGGAGAGAACTTATCTCTTTGCTAAACTAGACCCCCAATCGCTCCCACGACAAGTCATGCATGCAACTAAGACCCTCCAATTGCTCCCACACCAAGCAATCCATGTGGCTAAGGCCTTTTGTAGGTCATTTTGTACCGGTGACCCCAGATTCTGAGCCACTTTTTCAAGGCTAGAACTCACACGAATCCCAAGAACGTAATAAAACTTCCAGAAATGATAAATGAAAATGAAAGAATTCTACTAATGCAAAATTTTGAACAAGTACCTGACCAGACCCCTACCAGCCATGACAAGAATTTTGTCAAACAAATCATGAACATGTAATCTACAAGTCATAATAATAGATCTGAACATAGGGATCTCATACTTATCTGGGAATTTTCAAAGAGGATAGATGTCTCCTCCCAATAGATGCAATGTTATCTATTAGGTAATTCCTTCACTAACATTTATTATACTAACCAAAACATGATGAGAACCATAAATCAAAAATTTCATAAATCATGCTTATAACCAACAAATAACCAAAGATATATCCATGATGAAACAACAGGTAAATCCATATAATGAAAGCACATTTACTCATAAAATACCAAAGGAAAAGGAGCTCATATTAACATATGAAAATAAAACCAAGTCAGGGGCTCCCACATACCACTCAACCATAGATTGAGCTGAACCAAATCCCTCTGTAAGCCAATCACCCTTGTGCCATATTCCAAGCATAAATGTGGGATCTCATGGAATAAACCAAGAAAACAAACCAGGGATTCCAGAGGACAAACCACTTCAACTCTCAACCATTGATTTCACCTCATAGTTGGACATCACTAACCATCACCATATTTGTCTCTACCGAAGTTGTCCAACACTCCAGAGCATTTGTTCTAACCAATGCTTCCAAGACTAGTAACTCAACCCACAAATGTCGCCAAGCTCTAGAGCATTTGTCCAACTAGGGATTTTAGGACTAGTAACTCAACCCACTAATGGCTCCAGAGCGATTTTCCAACCAAGGCTTCTAGGAATAGTAACTCAACCCAAGTTGTTATAGGGATTCTAAAGAGTTTGTCCAACCAAGTCCAGGAACTAGTAACTCAACCCACAACTAGAGGAACATGAGAACCAACCAAAAAATAAAAGTAAAACCCATAAACCCATGGCTATCTCCGAAATGGAAAGGCTAGGAAAATCCACTGCCAGTCTGGGAAATCCTCCATGCCAATGATATATCATAACCAAAAAACCACATACATATGTCATGCATGCCAAAACTAGGAAGGAAATCATACATGCAACTCGGTACCTACAAGAAAAACACGTTGTAGTTGTTGATCTCATTGTCCTCTTGTGTTTTCCTGCTTTTCCTTTACCTTCTAGATCCAAATCAAAAGTATGCCACAGTCCTCCAAGGGTGCTCACAGGAAAATCTAAGTGTCCAAGTTCATGAGAGAAAGAGATTAGAATGAGAGAGCTCTAAAACTGAATTATCAAAAGTTTAACTGAAAAAATCCATGAACTGATCCTCATAAGACTTTTTTATCATTGAGGTCTCTATTTTTCTTCGTTTTCCATTATTTTCCTCCTCACATGTAGCCTATGACATTTCACCTTCCTTTTCTCCTATTTTCCATTATTTTCATAAATAAAATTCCAATAAATGTCTCACGCCTTTCCAAAGCCTTTGCCATTGCCTTTGCCAATTTCCATAGCCATTAACTAATAATAAGTGATATCCATCACTATTTTCTTCCCCAACATTCAACTTGGAATACGTGTCCCATGAGCTTGGTTATTAATATGTCATTATTGACTTTATTACATGGATTTTTAACCATGGTTGTTACATAACCCTCCCCCTTGTGGGAAAAGCATCTACAGCGTTGAATGAAACCTACATCGAACAAGACTGCTGAAAACCAAAACATACTGCCCATGGATCTTTATAACATATCTTGTTGCAATACTTACAATGAACAACCCGCTAAAAGGAAAACTAACATGACAAACTTAACAATCATAACAACCAAAGTGTCATGACACCCATATCACTTATTGGAGGCTTATAACACAAGTGCTACACACACACACACACACACACACACACACACACATATACCAAAAGCACATCTACTCAACTGAAGAATTGAGAAGGATACATAGCCCACATATGATCAGCCATCTCCCATGTAGCCTCACTGGGCCCAAAGTGCTTCCATTACACTTTAACTTGCTCGATTGCTCGATTCTAGAGCATGAGCATCTTTTGTTGTCAAATGCACTGAGGTATCGGTTGGAATTCCCCTTCTGGCTCCACCTCCAATACAGACTAGTCATTCACATGACCAACATATTTAACGCACTTCTTAAGAAATGACACATGGAAAACATCATGGAATTTCACTGTTGGAGGTACTGCAAGTAGATAGGTTACTCATACAATCCTCTCAAGAATCTTGAAAGGTCCATAATACCGACGTTCCATCTTGGCACATGATCCAATCCTTAAGGAGCTCTTCTTGGGCTTGATGAGAAAGTACACATGTTCCCTAATCTGAAAGTCCTTAAACAAGTTGTGATGATTTTCATAACTCTTTTGTCTATCTTGTGTTGCCTTAAGATTATTTTTAATTTCCTATATTTCTTGTTCCATCTCTGTTAACATGTCTAGTCCAATCAATACCTTTTTCACTAGATCATTCCAACTGATGGGAGTGTTACAACTTCGCTCATAGAGTGCCTCTAATGGACTCATCCGCATAGAATCCTGATACCCATTGTTATAAGCGGACTCAAATAATGGAAGATACTCTTCCCACTTTCATTGTTGATGCATCACATACATTCTCAACATATCCTCCAATATCCTATTGGCCCTCTTTGTCTATCCATTTGTATATGGATGATAATTTGTACTGAAGGCCAACTTTGTACCCAAACCTACGAATAAGTCTTTCTGAAACCTAGAAGTGAATTTAGCATCCCTGTCTGACACAATCTTCCTTGGAGCACCATGAAGCCTCACCACATCTCTGATGAAGACCTATGCTACATCATTCGCTGAATATGTAGACTTCACTTGGATGAAGTGCCATACCTTACTAAACTTGTCAACCACAACCATAATAGAGCCATATTGTCTATATGTCCGCGGAAAAACTATAATGAAATCCATGGAAATGACCTCCGATTTCCACTCTGGAATCTGAATCGGTTGTAGTAATCCACCTGGATGTTTACATTATGCCTTTACCTATTGACAATCTAAATGTCAAGCCACAAACTATGCCACTTCCTTCTTCATATTCAGATAGTAGTAGAACTTCTTCATATTGTTAGTGTCTCTTGATATCCTACATGACTTGAATATGACTTAACATGAAATTCCTTCAATATAATATTCTTGAACTCACCATTTTCTTTCACATATATCCTATCCCTCAATCTAACCAAACCATATGTTGTGAGACGATAGTCCACATCCTGATTACCTATACCCTTTTGTAACCTATACATAAGCTCCCTATACCTGTCATCCTTTTGTCCTTCCTGCAAGATCCAATCATGTAAATGTGTCCTATAAGAACTCATAGATGCTATATGATTCACCTGCACTCTTCTACTAATAGCATATGCAACCTTGTTCTCTTTACCTTTAATGTACCTAATATCAAATTCGAACTCATTGATCGTGGCTAGCCATCTAGCTTGCTTGGCATTCAGATTTGGTTGCCCAAATAGATACCTCAATCCAGTGTGATCGCTCGTCAATACAAACCTCCTTCCAAGAAGATAGTTCCTCCACATCTTCAATGTATGGATGATCGCATCCAACTCAAGATCATGTGTCAGATAATTCTACTCGTGTTAGTTTAGTTTCCATGACTCATAGCATACCACATATCCTTCCTACATAATGACTCCATCAACTCCTCACTTTTAAGAATCTATACACACTACAAACTCTTTATCTAGATCTGTAATTTTTAAAACTGAAGAATTTGTGAACATTTGCTTCAACTTCTGAGAACTTGTTGCAGATTCCTCTATCCATTCAAATTTCTTACCTTTTCGTTGTAATGATGTAATAGGATAGGAAATCTGAGAGAAGCTCCTGATGAACTTCCTGTAATAACCTGCTAACCCCATAAAGGACCTTACCTCGTCCACATTCCTAAGAGCTACACATTCTATGATAGCCCTTACCTTGTCTGAATCCAGTTCTATGCATTCATTGGAAACCATATGTTCCAAATAATGTACCTATGGTTGAAAGAAATTATATTTAATGAGTTTAACATAAAATTGATGCTCTCTCAACAATCTCAATACTACTGCTAAATGTTCGACATGTTCTTCTTGATTCTTAGAAGATATCAAGATGCTAGCAATGAATAAAATAACAAACTTGTCCAGATAAGGGAACAATACACTATTCATCAAGCACATAAAAGTAGCTAGAGCGTTAGTCAAACTAAAAGGAACTAGAACTAACTCATAATGCCCATACATGGTCTAGAAAGAAGTCTTGTATATGTCCTCTTATTTAATGTGTAACTAATGATATCCTGATCTCAAGTCAATATTCAGAACATTGTTTCTCCCTTCAACTGATCAAATAAATCATCGACCCTCAGCAAAGGATATTTTTTATTGATGGTTACCATGTTAAACTACTTGTAATCGATGCACAACCTAAGAGTGCCAACCTTATTCTTCACGAACAACACTAGTACACTACAAGGCGACACACTTTGCCTAATGTATCATTTATCAAGTATTTCCTTTAAATGGAACTTCAATTCTAGTAACTCTGGTGTACTCATCTTGTAAGGTGCCTTTGATGTTGGTGCTTCCCCATGTACCAACTCAATAGAAAATTCCACTTCCCTGTGAGGTAGCAACTCTAAAATATATATGGGAAAAACATCCTGAAACTGTTGTAAAACTGGGTACTTACTCATTACCTTTGCATCCTCAACATCCTTACCATTATCACTAGAAATATGTATCACAAATACACACACCCTTTATTGTGATTTCACTTTGCCTACATAACTATCACCATTCTAATTGATGTTTCCTTCTTTCTTCCTTGCAATATTATTTGTTCCCCATTATCATCCAAGCACTCAATATCTTTGTCATAAAAATCCACCTTGGTCCTATGAAGATACAACCAGTGGATACCTAATAACATATTGTATGATCCCAAAGGAAGCGCATTCAAATGCATCAATGTAGACATACCATTCAATTCAAATGTACAATCTCTTACCCAATGATGAACTCTCTTCTTAGTACCTGTAGCGAATTTTACCAACCAAGACTCTGCATGAACTTCTTTATTCAAACCACACTTATCCAGTAGGCCTGGATTAACATAACTGTAATTATATCTAGGGTAAATAAAAAGAGAAACAACTTGATCACAAATATTACCATCAATCTTGATAATAGACGCTTGGTGATCTTCCTGCCTATTATCCAGTGATGCATAAATCTGAGTAATACTTTTTCTAGCATCCCCCACTGTCTTTATCTCTCGAGCATTTCATATTTGTGGTCTACTACCCTGATTTTGTAGGTAATCTCTCCTATGATGCTCTCCTACACAATTCCAACACTACAAGGGCTTCCTACCATCACCCTTGTTATGCTTCTCTAACTAAAATCCTTGTCCCCTATTAGATGCATTGAACTTCTTAGGCGATGTTGCATTCTATTTGTTACCTGTGTCCTTAGGTCTTGTTCACTTCTTATCCGATTTTCTGTTATTCTTCTGGTTACCTTTCCAAGCTTTCTTTGTCTCATATGTATGATTTGATTGTTCGTAACAATTCTTTAGCTTCATGATGGCTTCCTCCAACGATATAGGTTCATCAAACTCAATCTTGTCCTTGAATTATATCGACAACCCACTAATGAATCTTTGAATATTGGCCTTCTCCTCCTTAATATAAGGTACATACCTCAATAACTTGAGGAATTTGCTAGTGTACTCCTCATCAATCCTCGATCCCATATTCTTCTCATAGAATTCGTTTTCCCTATTATCCTAGTATATTTTTGATAGATACTTCTTGCTTAATAGTCTCTCGAACTCACTCCAAGTTAACTTCTCTTCATGAATAGCTATGATGTTCTTTACATCTTCCCACAAAATGTCTTCTTTACCTTTATGAATGAATGTAGTGTTTCTGGCCTTCATGTTCTCTTACTAATCATGCAACCTGAAGAACTTATTCATCCCATGTAACCAAGCTTCATCATCCTATGACTTCTTCATTTCTCCATCAAACGTAGGTGGATTTTCTTTCTTGAATTCATCCGGTAAATATCCCCTGTCACTCCTCCTATAAGGATGATAATGATGATGACCATGATACTTGTGTGAACCAAAACTAGAGTAAATCCCATGTCCACTTCCTCGTTTATCAAGTGTATCTAAGAACCTGCCATCTATGATCATTTCATCCATATCTGACCTGTGTCTACCATGGGACCTACTTCCATATGCTTCATTAGTCCTATCCTTCTTTCCATGGCTGATTCTAAGCGATCATTGCTTCTGCAAGTCTAACAACCCTAAAGGATAACTGCATTAACCTCTACTTGTTTCTCTTATGCCTGAATGATTATGTCATTATCTTCTTTGTGATTTCTTATTTCTACCTTCAAACTTGTCAATGTGTCTACTATGTCAAGAGAGTGCCCATTACCATGTTTCTCATCTGATCTATAGGGAGAATCTTGTGAATTGTAGTCTACCATATATCTAGTCATCTTTGTTCTTCTCTTCCTGCAAGGTATATCATGCCAGCTAAACAAAATAATAATGAACCAACGTACCTCAATTTAGCTCAGGGAGAATATCTCATCTACAAGATCAACTAGACTAGAACTATATATATATATATATATATATATATATATATATATATATATATATCTATATATATATATATATATATATATATATATATATATATAATCATCACAGTATATAGACATCATCTCAATCATCATCCTAGTTACCATGCATGATGTCACAAATACAACATTGACTAGGTACAATGCATGGATAACAAACATATGCATGACACACATGTATAAACAATGCATATCAACACTAACATGCATTCATGACAAACACATCTCGACAATAAAAACATCAACTTTTGCATGGAATCACAACAAAAGCAATGACCACCATCATGCATACACGACAAGCACATAGACCATAAGCATAAGTGCACCTATGCAACTGAGATGTACACATGACAACACATTCATCCAAGGAGAACAGAAAACATACATCACCTAAGGAGAATGAAACCATGCTCTGATACCATTTTGTAACACCCTCCTCCCACATTTACCCAAGCTAATCAATCCACTGGGGTAAACATATGACAAAGAGTTACCATGATATGATTCAACTCCCCATGTGCAGTTAAGGAAGTGGAACTGAAAAGAAAAAGACCAATCTTGCCCTCCTCAGGAGCTACAAAACCTTTAGGATCCAACCAACCCCTTTGGGTGTCCAACCATTGAGAGAACTTAATGTTTTTTTGAACTAGACCCTAAGTCGCTCCCAAGACAAGGCATGCATGCGAATAAGACCCTCTAGTTACTCCCATGGCAAGACATTCATGCTACTATGGCCTTTTTCGTAGAGTTTTGTGCTAACGACCCCATATTCTGAGCCTTTTTATAGGGCTACGACTCAGGCCACTACCCATAACTTCATGAGACTTCTAGAAATGATAAATGACAATGAAAAAATGCTACTAATGTGAAAAAATGAATAAGGACTTAACCAACCCCCTACTATCCATGACAAACATTCCTCCAAACAGAGCATGAACATGCAATCTACGCATCATAACAAAATATTTGAACATAGGGATCTCATATTTATCTGAGAAACATCAAGCAGGACTAATGTCTCCTCCCAATAGTTGTAATTTTATCTTTTAGGTCATTCATTCACTAATATTTCTTATAATAACTAAAGCATGATGAAAACCATAAATCAAAATTGTCATAAAACATGCTTATAACCATCAAATAACTAGAGATATATCCAGGATGAAACAACCATTAAAGTCATATAATGACAAGCACATTTACTCATAAAATACCAAAGGAAAAGGAGCTCATATCAACATATGCAAGTCCAACCAAGTCAGGAACTTCCATGTACCACCTGACCATAGATTCAGCTGAACAAAATCTCGCTTTCATCTAATCACCCCCAGTGCCATATTCCGAGCATGAACGTGGGATCATTTGGAATAAAACAAGAAAACCAAACTAGGGCTACCATATGCCAAATGACCTCAACCTTCAACCAATGATTCCACCTCACAGTCAAACATCACTAACCATCACCATATTGGTCTCCACCCAAGTTTTCCAGGGTTCCACAGCCTTTGTTCCAACCAAGGCTTCCAGGACTAGTAACTCAACCCAGCTATTGTTGGGCTCCAGAGCATTTGTCCAACCAGGGCTTTCAGAATTATTAACTCAACCGACCAAGGGCTCTAGAGAATTTGTCCAACCAAGGATTCTAGGACTAGTAACTCAACCCACAACCAAAGGAACATGAGCACCAACCAGAAAGCAAAAGTAAAACCCACAACACCATGGCTATCCAAGAAATGGGAAGGCTAGGAAAATCCATTGTTAATCTAGGCAATCCTCCATGCCAATGACAGATCATAACCAAGAGACCACATGCATACACCATGTATGCAAAAAATAGAAAGGAAGTCATACATGCAACTCAGTACCTACAAGAAAAACACGTTGTAGATGTTGATCCCGCTGTCCTCTGGAGCTTTTCTTCTCTTCATTTCCCTTCTTGCTCCAAATCCCAAGTATGCCACACTCCTCCAGGAGTTCTCCAAGGAAACATTAAGTGCACAAGAGTATGAGAGAAAGAGAGCAGAATGAGAGAGCTCCAAAACTGAACAGTCAAAATTCTAATTGACAAAAGCCATGAACTAGTCCTGAGAAGCCTTTTTATCAGTTAGGCCTTTGTTTTCTTAATTTTACATTATTTTCCTTCATTTTACTCCTCACATGCAACCTATGACCTTTCACCTTCCTTTTCTCCTATTTTCCATTATTTTCATAAATAAAATGCCAAAAAATGCCTCATGCATTTCCAAAGCCTTTGTCATTGCCTTTGCCAATTTCCATAGCCACTAATTAATCACAAGTGATCCCCATCACTATGTTTTTTCCCAACATTTAGCTTGGAATACATGTCCCATGACCTTGGTTATTGTTTTGCCTTTATTAAATTTATTACATGGGTTTTTAACTAGAGATGTTACATAAAGAAGGAAAGATATAAAGCAAGGTTGGTAGTGAAGGGATTTTCCAAAAGGAAGGTATTGGTTTTACTAAATTTTTTATACCTATTGTTAAGATGTCATCCACAATAATTATTCATGTTTTGGTTGTTTCTTTAGATTTGAAATGTGAACAATTATATTTAAAGACAATATTTCTTGATGGAGAAGTGAAGGAAGATATTCATATGGATGAAATGGAAGGATTTAAAGTAGAAGTTGAGGATAACCTAGTTTATAGTTTGAATAAGAGCCTCTAGGGGTTGATACAAATAACCTGCCAATAGTATAAGGAATTCATACATTTATGATGGAGCATTTTTTTAACATAATAGACATTGATCACTATATCTACATTAGGGAGTATGACCAAGAAAATTATATTATACTATTATTATATGTAGAAGTTATGCCAGTTATTGGACATGATAAAAAAAATTACCGATAGATTGAACAAGGATTTGGGTAGTCAATTTGAAATGAAGGATTTGGGTCTAGCACAAAAAAATATTGGGCATGAGGATCATGTGTGAAAGAAAGTAGAAAATGTTGTGGTTATCACAAAAGAAATATTTTGAGACAGTGTTAAATAGGTTCAACATGAAGGATGTCAAAACAATTGATACACCTATAGCATCCCACTTGAAACTTAATGTTGACTTGGGCCCTTGTGATGACAAGAACAAAATGAAAATGAGTAAAATTCCTTATTCTTTAGCAATTGATAGTTTTATGTATGTCATGGTATGTACCGAGATAGATATTGCGCATGTAATGAAATTAGTAAATAAATTCCTTGCAAATCTAGTCAAACAATAATGGGATGCCATAAAGTGGAGTTAAGATCTTTTAGGGGTAACCGTCATAATTGATTATGTTTTGGTAATAATAATAATGTTATGCTTGAAGGCTATATAGATGAAAATATGGTTCGATATGTGGACACCTAAAATTCACCATTAGTTATTTATATTTTTTCAGGTGTCATAGTTTCTTAGGTGTCTAGACTGTAGAAAATAATAGCCCTCTCCACAATAGAGGTAGAATGCCTAGCTAACATGGAAGCTTCCAAAGAGATGTTATAGATGCAACAATTCTTCATAGGGATGGGAATAAAACAAGACGGATACGTGTTGCATTGTGACAGCAAGAGTGTTATTCATTTAGTGAAAAACCGATAATATCATTCTAAGAAAAGCACATTGATGTGAGATATCGTTGGATTTGTGAAGTGCTAGATGATTTATTGCTATAGTTGGACAAAATAAACACCAAATATAATCTAGTTGATATGTTAAAAAATATTTTTCCAATGGATAAGGAGGAGTTTTGTAAAACCTTAGATGGGTAATGAAAATGTGATGAAAAACATATTGGGAAAGGATTAGTAGGAAGGAAATATAAAGAATAGTGAAAATGTTCACTCAAACAATTATTTCATGTCAAGCGAGTGATTGTTAGATATGAAACCAAATCAAATCAAATTATAATATATAATATTTTAACTTCTTCATGCTTCAATGTCACATAACAAGTAAAATTAATTATGGTTCTTTTGGGCACGTGCTGTTGATGATCCATGGTACTGGCCCATGGTATCAACTCATGGTATTATAACAAGCCTATTTATAGGGTAGAAATAATCTGTTGTAAAATGGGTGTGTGCACTGGAAGTGAGTGGATGTTTGTACTTCCATTTGTAGATTAAGTAAAGCTCTAATACTTTCCCTATGGTTTCTCCCATTGCTAGCCCATGAATTTTCCCATTTTTAGGTTTTCCACATGAATTTGGTGTATTGTGGTAAATTTGATCTTTAATCATTTATTTTTAATTTTATTTCTCTCATCTAATGTTTTATTATTAATAAAATAGATTTGTCTCATTAATATACAAGATATTTGCCTCGATTTTCTTGGTGATAGTTAATGGACAAAGCCTAAGAATAGAAGAAGTTTCCAATAACATTGTAGGCCATCCTCATGGAAAACTCATTGTCATAATGAGAAAAAATTCTTAGCTAGAGTGAGGAGAGGAGACTTGCTTGGTCATTTTTTTATTGGACATGTAACTAGATAATTAATGAACCATTAATATATGGGGGACTTTGTTTTCTTCAAACATTAACCCTCCTTTGCCCACAAAGATGTGGATTCAACTCAAGCTTAATGTCAAAGCTATCAAGAAGAGGCCCCTTAGAAAATAATGTCAAAACTATTTTTTCTTGGTCAATAATAAAGAGGTAGCACTCGATTACTTTATTCATTGCAAGTCAACGTTTTTCAATTGTCAACCAATAACAAGTTCACAACTTTCAACAAATAGTAGACTGATTTCTCAACCACTATCCTACTTTCCTTTTCCTTATTCTATCTGTTTTCTTTTCTAAATTCTCTTCTGGAACCACTACTAACTTAAACATGGGACAATCAATCCCTTAACTCATAAGAATCATGATATAAAATTGTGGATGTCTAAATTCTCAAAGTTAAGACTCATTAAAATAAATTAGGAAATGACTTATGGTACATGTAAGAGGGAAAATAATTTATGTAAAGTCACAATTACTTTATCTAACCTAACTATTCACAACTAACCATTAAAATATGCAACCCTTTAATTTAAATGTATACACATCTAATTGATAATATAGAATTTTTTTACCCATTAAACTCCAACCAAAGAAAGTATTTTTGATGAATAATAATATCGCATCACACCCTTCTAAATAAATAAATAAATAAAAATAAAAATAAAAAAACACATCACATACTGCTGACTAGATATATAAAAAAAACCACATCACATCCTGCTGACTAGATATAAGAAAACACATCACACCCTATTGAATAAATTTAAAAAAACACATCACACCTGTTGATTTATAAGCAATCAGAAATTTAGTTAAGATTACATTCTCATACACCACTTTGATGCGATTATCTAGAATTACATTAATCTCGTGTTTGTTATGGATTAATATAAAATAAGGTATCCATATTTCCATGGTTCAAATTTTGTACACAACTTATACTCATAGGACATGGATATGTAAGCAGCACTTCCTCATAGGAACCGTGTATAGTTTCTCAAGCTTCACTTTTGTCATCCATTATGTAACTAAACTGTCATTTGTTTGTCGATATCCTCTGCAGCATCTGTAACAATCTGTATTAGTTCCACATTCATCAATGTTGACATCAAGTACATCATTATTAAGCATGTTTCCATCAAGGAAAACACGTTAGCCATAATGCCAAGAATCTCCCCCTTTGTGCTTGATGGCAACCACTTTTGTCTTTAGACACCACCTACAAAAACCTGCATATACATTTGTAAACATCAAGTCTTCTCTCCGAATGCTAATCTTATCTCCCCCTTTGACATCAAGGGAAAAGGGTTGAACCATGTTGATTTGTGTAGGTCTGATTTGTCGAATATGGAACATGAAATATGCATACTTATCATGCTCCCTCTTATCATATGTTGAACCTCTTGTAGATATTCAATAGAGTACAAGACTTTATGACTCGGCCGAATATGACCTTTCCTATCACCAATGACTCATGATTACATCATACACCCAACATATTGGACCCAAATTTTACATCAATGTCCAAAAATAATGGGATTGCATACATGACATGACTTGATCCTGATAGCCCATACATGACCGAATTTTACAATGATTACAACATGGGTCCTTTCATGACCTTTATATTAAGAGACACATAGGACGCTTATAACCAAAACTAGGGACTTCAATAATGAGGTAGTAAGACCATGATAGTCATCAACAACCACCAGGTTCATGAAGAAAGTGTAACTAGTTTGGTATTCATAAATATGAAATGTACTTTTGATTATTTTATTTTGTAAAACAAAGAAAAATGATTATTATTATTATTATTGAGCTTAGGTTTCTTTGCCAAGAAATTTGTTTTCTAGATCAAGCACTAACTGAAAGTGCTTCTAGGGTTGTCCTAGGTCAAGATGTCAAATAGGGACATTTTCATAATATGAATACCCCATCGGGCAGCTTGTAAATTGTAAAAATAATTATTTTTGTATTTTACTAAGCCTTCTAAGACCAAGTCGGCCAGCCAGCTTGTCAAGTTTGCCTAGAAGCTGGAATTTGTACCCGTGGAAGACCCATATATAGGATATAGTTCAACCTCACTTGGAGACATTCATTCATCTCTCTCTTAGGTGGAGGAATAATCAGAAAAGGGTAGCGAAGAAGGAAAAATAAGGAGAACAAGTGTTTTGGGTTCCTCTCTCTCTCTCTTTCTCTCCACATGTGCAAAGAAGAGGAATGAAATTCTACAGCTTTTTGCTAGGGTTTTTGTTGTCAGGCTAGGGTTTTGTTGTGGAGGTTCGATCTCGTGAAGAAGAGTTAAAGAAAGGGCCAACAATTTCCCCTTCTAGATCTAGAAGACAAAATAGGTCAAGTGAGGCAGTTGGATGAAAAGAAGAAGCATTTCTAGTCCACGCGTGCAAAGTATCAGCTGCTACCAAGGGGCCAAAGTTGCAGATTTGCAGTTAGGGCTAAAAAGTTATGGCTAGAGGTTGAAGTAGTGTTGTTGGAAGAGATTTTTTTGGGTTTGGAAAGTAGTGAAGCAAGAATATTCTTGAAAAGCTTATCTTGGTATTGGAAGGGCTTCAGTATTGGTCAAGGGTCTTGGTATTTATCAATAAAACATCTATAAGAAGAGATTGAAGGGTTTTCCTCTCAAGAGGAGAGGTTTTTCCCTGGCTTGGAGACTACATCTTGTGTATTTGTATCTTGTTGATCTTCTTGGTTTGGTAGTTGTTTGATTAGTGAAGAACATACTATAATAATAATAAGAAGACAATAATTCGAATAAGTAAAAATACATTACAAGCAGTTATCATAGTTAGAAGAATCATTAATGTCATCTTCCCTTATATTCTTTAACATGGTATCAGACTTATGGTTCGCATAAGGAATGAGGAAGGTCAACTCTATTATGAATACGCTTGAAGAGAAGTGTTCATCATGAGCAATTCTCATCAAGAAAAGTTTCAAGGCAGTATGGAATAATCTGTTCTCTTCCAAAGATCTCAAATCTTCAAAGAATGAAGGATTGTTCTCAACCCTCACCGAAACATTTCAAGATGAAAATATATGGGTGATAGATAGTGGAGCTCTAATACACATGACTAGATATCACAAGAAAATAAAAACCCTATCCAAAGGTAATTCCTCATACAGTATGGAGCTTGGTGACAACAAGAGCTATCAGGTAAAAGGCATTGGATCTACATCAATTGAGCTGGAAGGAGGAGGTAAAATTCATCTCAACAACATTTTATATGTTATAGGTTTGTGAAAAAATCTTATTTATGTTTCATCATTAGAAGAAAAAGGAGATGGAGTTTCTTTTATATATGTTAAAGTAATGGTTTGTGCTAAATATTCTAGCATCGAAAAAGCTAGAACCAATGGAGTTCGAGAAGGAAGACTCTACAGACTCTCATCTCTTCTAAATCAAGTACTTGTCCACATTGAGATAAGTCTGTGTGAAATTTGACATAGAAGATTTGGCCATATTCATTACAAGGTCTTGCCAACTCTAAACTCCATTGTAAATGGAATACCAAATCTCAAAGAATACCATGAAGGAGTCTACAAAGGTTGTGCTTTGGGAAAGAATTAAAAGAAACCATTTGAAACTAATACATCAAGATCTCAAGAGATTCTAGATCTCATCCACTCTGATATATGTGGTCATGTTGACAGTGTTGGACCCGCCAACATGTCAAGGGATCTCCCCAGTAAGAAGTACCAACTAGACCTTAGACTGTTTGGAGTAGGAGTCCCAGCAATGGGTAGTACGGTATCGCCTTGATTGTGGTTACATGCAGAGGTAAGTAAGATGTCCTTGTTGGAAGCAAGGGTGTGACCTTACAGCAAGTGAGAGAAGATGCATGGATAGGCTCTAACATATGGAAGGGGAGAAGAGCGCACCCCTTAGAAGCTTGTAATAGTATGCAACATGAAAGGGAACACACGAGTTGAAAGACATCACAATATGGAAAGAAGAATAGTCAACAATCCAAAGTGATGAGTTAAACTAGCAACACGCTTTGATAAGATTCATACAAACACATATGAAATATTCCATACATACATGCATAAGTTACAACTACACTACATTGTTAGAGTAACCAAATAGTCGAACTACAAAAACAATACATGCATGAAGCGTGTTGGAGCTATTATATTAAAAGAGTGAAATATCCAATCACACATACAACCATGACGACCACTAGCCTCAATAGTGGAATGTTACAGCCACTGCCACCTGCTCCTCCAAAGAGATGTACTCGCTCTGCATTGTGGAGAAGTCAGGGCTTGTTACAATACACTCCAAACTTTCTCTAAAAATCATTTACAATGAGTTATGAGGTTCTATATATAGAAAATGGTGGGCTGGCCCTTGACATTCCCCTTTGTGACTCTTAACCTACCCTCGTGACTCTTCAATTTACACATGACTGTTGACATTCTACTATTGAAACCTAGTCTTTCACTTTACAACATGTTTACACTACATCCTACACATGTACCCATGTGAGACAAAAATGGGCTTGAGTAAGCCATACAAGACATCACTGAGACTCAGACAGCTCTGGGAAGACCAACTCGTCGACATCCTCTTGGTGATCATTGGTGGTGAACTGATGCCAATATTGGTAATCTATTATGGTGTTCACGTACTCTATGGTGACATCCTTCTAAAAGCCAACTCTTGCCTCCATTTCATCTAGGTACACTGATTTGGCACCTCTCTCCAACTTGTCATATATCATGCATATCATGTTCTTGAGTGCAGCCAGACCAATGACATAATGTTGCATAGTGTCTGAGCTCATCTATAAATTTGTTTTGGTGGCTATGTGCATCAATTTCTTGAAGTACATGTCCAGCTCTAGTCAGACTTGGTTCTTTTCTTTCACCTCAGTGAGTGTGCCAATAGATGGGATCACATGCAT
This sequence comes from Pinus tabuliformis, assembly GCA_031772625.1. Classification (NCBI taxonomy): domain Eukaryota; kingdom Viridiplantae; phylum Streptophyta; class Pinopsida; order Pinales; family Pinaceae; genus Pinus; species Pinus tabuliformis. Next base: position 704,382,307 of record CM062806.1, on the reverse strand, counting down.
GCACACAATGACATCCATTCTCCTGAACACTCATGCATGTGAAGCTTATAAGATGGTGATGAGTTTTGGGAGTTCCTCATAGTTTTGGATCTAACTCTGGATGTGTGCCTTCAACTCTACTGCCTTTGGCTTCATCGTCTTTCGCAAGTACATCGAGGCTCCCTTGTACCTCATTGTCCATATCTACATGTGATTGACAATAGTGTGTATTTATGTCAATATGTGTTCTCTCCTAGCACAACACTGCTACCAACCATTAAGATGGACAACCGAATTATGCCCAGTGACGAACCTAAAGTACAACTTTCGCATGATTGTCTCGAGAGATGATACTTCATCAAGTATCGCTTTCCTCCACTCTACTCTAGTGGATGTTGTAGCTTTTGCTTCTCTTTGCAATTCCTTAGCCATGCGTTCATTCCTAGCTATCAAGAATCTCACACTTGATCTAGTGGTTTTGACATATTTCTTTGTAGCATCGTCCAATGTAGCTGGATGTCTGTGCACATTAGACATGATCACTCTGTTGAGATTGCAACAAGATGATGGAGCTTAGTGAAAAGAGTCACCTTCACTAAGTGGGCCCACAGGAAAATTATGGCGCAAGTTCTACTTTTGATCACAGTGTGGATGATCACAGTGTGAGTGATCACAATGTGGGTGACCAAAGTGTGGGTGACCATAGTGTGGGTGATCAATGTCTATTTTTAGACTGACTGTCAAAAATAGAAAATTCAAATATTATTGTCTCATAATAATATTTGGACTATAAACTTGATCTTATTCTCTTGGAGCACTTCAGTTTGAGCTACAAATGTGGCCCATGTAGCTATTAGAAGGAAGTACGCTTTTCTTATGAGTCAGTTGAGTTGTTGGATGCATGACTTCAGTTAGAACTCAATCAGTTGAGTTTGGTGGAGTTGATTGTGGAGTTGATGGAGTTGTGTTCAGTTTGACTTGGTTAAACTAGTTGTAGTTAGTCTAACTGCAAATAGACTAATGATGAGTTGTTAAACTAATTATTAACCCATAATACAACTATAGAATACATCAGTTAACTCAGTTGCATGTCAATGCATGTTCAGTTCAGCAGGGACAGGGGTTAGAGAATCAGATTGCTATCAGTTGTGACTATAGTTGTGCATCAGATCTTGCACAATCAAGGGATTGAGTATGCCAATGAGTTTGCTCATGTATTTGCCCAGTTTGTAGCTTCTTCTCACGTCTTACACATTGTGAGTTATTATTTGGAGGTGGAATACGAGCTTGGAGCTGGTACTGGATTGCTTGTGATAAGAATTGTACTTTGTAATGTTACATGGTCTCAATCATTAATATACAGATAGTGTGGGGTTTTTAGCGAGATGCTTTCCCTGGGTTACATACCGTGTTAATGTGTGAATGCTCTTGATGTTTTATTGTTATTGATGCTGCTATATTGATGATCAATGTAGAGGAGCTTATGTATTGTGTATGTATTCCGCAATAGTACATGATCAAGATAATCTCTGTTGAATATGTCTTAAATTATTCAAAATTTCTACACACTCGTTCTTGAAAATGGGCAAGAGATGCATGGAAATTTGGTGTGGGCACTCTATGCGACTTCACAACTCTGTGTTGTGACCCATTAAAGGATATTTTGTGCACATCTCCTTCAAGTTTTTCTTCAAGGATTTCATTGTCTCCTTGATCACTTGTGACTTCCTCTACTCCCAGATCTAGTGAAGCCTGTGGAGTGACCTCTGGTTCCTTGGGCATGAGGTCTCTATCCTGATCCTACTCCAGCTGAACCACATTTGTATCCATTTGTTCCAACATCTGTTCAATCTCTTGAGAAAAGTTCTGATTCTACGAATTCTCACCGTGTTTTCTATCTACCAGATGTGATGAGTCAATAACCTGTATTTGTGCAGTTTCATCAATGTGTGCATACTGCGCTTCCTACTCTTCCTTTTCTCGTTGCACTTCCTTCTCCCTTTTGCGCAACTCTTGTTATTTCCTTAGTTTTTGCTTCACCTCCTGCAACTTCTTCTTTGCCTCCTCCAATTTCTGCCTCTCCCTATGTATTTGCACAATTCTTCTGTTGTGTTGTCACTTCTTTACCTCAATCTCCAAATATGCTCTTATTACATTTCGATCTGCCTTGAACTTGTGGCTTTGCCCTGCCTCTGCATTGTCTACAATCTTCCTTTTTCCATTGTCATGCGCAGGTTTGCTACCCTTTGTTGTTGTTGATGTTCCTACCCTCTCAAGTATTGTTTCCTTATGTGTTTCTAACCCTTGTACAATCACTCTAACTAGTTCATTAAGCCTTGAGAAGTTATAACAGTATCTCCACAGGTCTTCCTCAAGCCAATAACATGCCCCTTGGATCCAAGGATGATACACCCTCACACAGTGTTCCTTCACTAAGAAATGTGGGCCATATGGATTGAAAATTCTGGTGTCGAAGGTGAATCTCTTGAATTCCTCCATCTTGGCCTCAACATGCTTGAGACTTTGGATCTCATACAACCAATCCAGAAAGGAAGAGCAAGTTAGGGTGCCTTCCTCTTCCTTTGCAGTCTCACTGACAACCCTATCGAGATGTGGTATGCAACCTCTTCCATGACCAACTTCTCCATGGAAAACTTAATTAACACATGTGGAGCTTTCTCTGTGATGTACATGTAGATGAAGGTGCCAAGGGGTGAGGTGTACCACTCTGCTATGCTAACCAATGTCTCCATCACTTCCTGTGACATGTAAGGCAGATCCTTCTTAAAGATCATCCTGTACACTAGGGTGATGAAGTGTTATGATAGTTGTAGTATAACTCCAAGGAAGCTGCACTCGTAGAACAACCTGCAATATATGTGCGTAGAGGTTTCTAAAGGTGTCCATGCCCAACCCAAGACAAGGAATTGTTGAGGAGTACATATTGCATGAAGAATGTAAGCAAACATGAATAGTTTTGCCTACTAACCCTTGGGCGAATGTTGGGAACTTGTTACTTTCCCCTTCAGGCGGAGAGCCAATATGTCAGACCAATTGAAAGGTTTTCCTTCATTCGCCAGATGATCCAACACAATCACCCAACTCGATGGGAAGGTTTATGTACTCTCCTTTTCATATAAGCAACATGCAAAGATGACCAAAAACTGATAAGCCTTTCACATTATCTTTGTCTTGTATACCTGGTTGAGTGTCATCTTGAACTTAGACAACTCTCTTACCCATCTCTTCAAGATGTCTCTTGAGTTTGCGTTGCTACTGGGACAGGTGAAGAGCGTATCCATTTTTCTCATCGGTTATGGCAAGTGATACATCTCCTGAAAGTTTTCCGTCCTGAAGGTATCAAGTTTGGCTCCTCTAGAACTTCTCAATACCATTGTCTCTAGATCAGTATGTGAGATAATCTAGTGTATCATGTATGCCCATGGAAATGCGGGATCCCTGCATGCAACCCAATACAAGCCAGGCTTGTCTATGTTGACGTAGACCCTGCGGTCCTCCAGATTCTCCTCAAAGGTGCCTAAAAATATGTCATTGCTGTTGTTCCATGTGATCTTGATCTCCTTGACTATGAACAACTTAGTGTCTTCATAGATGGGCAAGCTCATAGACACTTGCTCGACCATATCTCTAGTTTTTCTCTTAATGGTGTCATTTGACCCTGCTCCCTTGGAATGCATTGCACTTGTACTACTAAGAGACTTATGAACACCTATGATACACGGAGACAAAAAAACTCATGGAAATCAAACTTCCAGTTGAAAACCAAAGGCAACTTGAGGACTGACATGCAACACACCTCATTAACTGACTGGGAAAGCTATGTAGTTTTCTCTAGGTGAGGATAGGAGACTAACTATTGGAACTATGCAGAGCACAGTCCAGGCTCCTAGTGAGTTGAATGATTGCTGGAACTACATAGAGAACAGTCCATCAATGCCTATTTTCAGTCAGCATGACTGTTATCCGAGAAATTGCACTGCGTAACCTTGGGGGCCAATTGAGGCATTGTCTCTCAAAACTACACAGAGCACAACCTAGGAGGTTGGTGTGAGGTAGTCTCTATGCAATTCCTGGGAGCAAGGCAAGGCCTTCCATCACAAAAATGCGCAATAGAAGCCCAACAATGCAAGGTTCGGGCCAAGGCAGCTCAGACCTGCCAACGGGCGACTGAAAATTAGTAAGGATTGAATACATGTGCAAATATGGATGCAGACATGAGTGAATGAACATGCATGCAATTAGTAAGTGCAGGATTTAGTAATATGGGAAAACAATGAAGTATGTGAATTGAGTCACCGTAATGATGAATGTTAGTGCAGAAATAGTTTCATGCATGCAACAACAAGGAAAGACAATGAAAAACTTGAAGCAACACTTCTACAAGCTAACATGCATTGAAATGACAACAAGAATTTAATAAAACCAAGTAAAAAACATTCACACAAACTTAAATGTAAAAAGAGACAGAAAAGTAGCAAAAGATATGAAAAGCGAACTTACCCGAAAAAAGTTGCAATGAATGTGTCGAAGGTTCCTAGATGTATTGGGAATGCTAGAGCTCCAAGATCATAAGTGAAGAATGCGCTATGAGGTGTCAAATAAATAGTTTTGACAAGATCAAGGCTTATGATGCACATGCCACATTTCTAGGAAAAAGCAACACTTGGTGGGAGGTTTATAAAATGACTTTTTCATGTAACCCCCAACTGCTAAAAGTAGGTCCCTAAAATCTAGGGATGCTTTTTTCTTTTTACTTTTTCTTTTTCGGGTAAAAATTGCCCATGCATGAAAGGAAATATTGCACATTCTTGGAGGGAGCCAATCAACTTGTGAGCACGTGCAATGGTCAGCAAGCCTTGGGATGACTTTTGTGTAGTTTCTAGGTTGAGTGGCTCTGGTTTCCCCTCAAGCTCTACCCAATTTCTAGATTGAAACCAAGGCTTCCAACCAAAACTGCATAAATTCTGAGAGAAAGCTTGGTGATAGGCTTCTCTGCTCAATTGTCTTGGGGAAGGTAGAATGCCTACTTTGTGCAATTCTGGATGGCAGTGTTGGCTTCCAAGATGTTCTGCATAATTCAGAAGAACAAGGTTATTTTACCTCCAATGTTATACAATTTTCTAGATCAGCACAAGAACTGGTTTGAGACAAAGTCATGGGAGGTCATCTTGCGGGTGAAAGACAAACAAGTTAGCAAACATAAGTTGTTAATCCAAAGAAACTCAATTGAAAGCATAAGTACCTCGTTAGTGCAAAACATGCTGCTAAGGATGGTTGGTAGGGAGGCTCCAAAACGAAGCTAAGTAAAACTTTTGGAGGATGGTTGTAGCCGCTACAATAGGTTCCATGTCTAAATCACTTGGAGTTCATCTATATTATGTTACTTTCATTGATGATCATTCAAGGAAAACTTGGGTTTATTTACTTGAATCCAAGGACGAAGTATTCATAAAATTTCAACAATTCAAGGCAGAGGTAGAAAATCTTACAGAAAGAAAGATAAAGATTCTAAGGTCACACAATGGAGGTGAGTATACTTCCAAAGAACTCATTGCTTTCTGTAAGGAGGTTGGGATTAAGAGGGAGATTATAGTTGCATAAAATATCAAGTAGGATGGAGTAGTTGAAGAAAAAAATATAGCTATAGAAGAATGTGTCAAGGCTATGCTCCATGATCAAGATCTACCAAAATTTCTATGGGGAGAAGCAACAAATACTATATTATACATTTAAAATAGAAGTCCACATAGGTCACTTGGAAATGTAACTCCAGAAGAAGTCTTCACTAGGAAGAAACCAAATATTGATCATCTCTGGATATTTGGGTGTCCTGTATATATTCACATTCTCAAGGACAAAAGAAATAAAGCAGACCCCACAAGAAAGAAAGAAATATTTTTTGGATATAAAAACTCTTCCAAGGATTACAGGATCTACATAAAGGAAGGGCATCAAATAGAAGTAAGAAGAGATGTAATTTTTTATGAGAGAATTTCCTTCAAGAAATCCAAAGATCTCCCATCTGATTCTGATGAATAGGATCTTCCTATGTTTGAGGAAGATGTTAATAAGGAAGAAGAAGTCTCTCATCATGAAGAAAAAGGTCCCAGTGAACCAATCTCTCTCCTTGTAAGAAGAAAGATACCTAACTAGTTAACTTCTACACTTCAAGAAGCAGAAGGTTTTCACCATGAAGAAAAAGGTCCTAGTGAACCAATCTTTCTCCTTGTAAGAAGAAAGAGACCTAACCGGTTAATTTCTACACTTCAAGAAGGAGAAGGTCACACAACAAGAGGAAGATTTAGGGAGAGAAAGAAATCAAAAAGGTACTCAGGATATGAATCATAGATCTTGAAGCTCATTGAAGATGAACCTTCCACTTTCGAAGAAGCAGCCAAACATCAAGAATGGAAAAATGCAATGAATGAGGAATACCAATCTATTATGAAGAATGGATTTTGGGAAATTGTCCCAAGACCGGAAAACAAATTAGTGGTAACCTCTAAGTGGTTGTATAAGATCAAGCATGTTGCAGATGTAAGCATAGATAAATTCAAGGCTAGATTTGTGGCTCAAGGATTCTTTCAGGAAGAAGGAATCAGTATGAAGAGACCTTTTTTCCCATAACAAGGTATACCATGATTCGATCTTTAATATATATGGCAACATCAATGGGATGGAGGGTGCATCAAATGGATGTCAAAATAACATTCTTCAATGGTACCATAGACGAAGAAGTCTACATAGAACAACCATTTGGATTCGAATTAAAGGATAGAGAAACTCATGTGTATAGATTGAAGAAGGAACTTTATGGCCTCAAGCAAGCTCCTAGGGCATGGTATGATAGAATGGATGCATACTTGCAAAGGTCGGGTTTCAAGAAAATCACGACATATCCCAATATTTACATCAAAGTAGAGAATGTTGAACCTATCATCGTTTTTATATATGTAGATGATATTCAATTAACTAGTAATGAAGAAAGAATTCAAGACTGTAAGAAAATGCTCGCAGTTTAATTTGATATGAAAGATCTAGGACCTATGCATTATTATCTAGGACTTGAAGTCTGGAAAGAACTGATTGAAATCTTCCTGGGACAAGGAAAGTATGTGATCGAGCTATTGAAAAGGTTTGATATAATGGAATGAAAACCCACGACAACTTTGATGATCACACACTTTAAAATGTTAAGGAATTATGAATCCAATCAATAAAACGTATTGGATCCTAGATGTATCTGGTCAATAATTAGCCAAACATATGTTTTGCAGTAAATGTTCTATGTCAATTTCAGATGAAGCCTAAACATGATCATTGGATAGCTGCCAAGCATATACTGAGATATCTGGAGGGAACCATTCATTACTGCCTGAAGTATGAAAAAGGGAAAGGTGTTCATCTACAAGGATTTTCTAATTCAGATTGGGGAGGAAGCAAGAAGGATGGAAGAATCACTACAGGAGGATGCTTTATCTTGGGATCCTCCATGGTCTCTTGGATGAGCAAAAATAAAGAGACAATGGCTTTGGGTAATGTTGAGGTCGAGTACATTGTAGGTTGTGAAGTGAGCAGGGAAGTGGTCTCGCTAAGGAAGATGTTATCTGATCTGTTTGTAGGACCATTAGACCCTACCATAATAGATTGTGATAATACCATCTGTATAAGACTGTCTGGGGACCCAGTATATCATGGAAAGATGAAGAACATAAACAACAAGTACCACTACATTCGAAAGTTGGTACAAGATGGTGTACTGAAGCTAGAGTATATCCCCACCGATGATCAAACTACTGACATTTTGACAAAATATCTTCTCAATAAGAAGCTTGTGTATTTTAGAAATAATCTTGGATTGGTTGACATATATTCCCTAGTTTATAGGGAGAGATAGACACATCATACTTGTCTTCATTTTGGAAGAAAGAATGGAGGACTGAGTAATCATCTAGCATCCGGTACTCTTTGAGGATGTGGTAGGGAATCCAAGATAAGAGTAGGCAAGAGAACCAATATTCTTTAAGGGTTGGGGACCCAAGATAAGAATAGTCCTAAAAGGTCATACTTGGTGAACACCCGGGTGGGTATGTTCCTTGAGAGACAATGATGAAGGTGTCTATAATCATTGATCTTACCAACATTGTGCTATGATCTATTGAGAGATATATTTTTTAGTTAAGGCCTTGTTATGTGACAATGTTGTTTATAATGATGCTATACAGATGGATTACTAGTACGACTCTTCTTATGAGATCTCTTCAGTATTGAGAATAGCTATCTACCATTTATAAATACCTCCCTAGTTACTAGGGATTGTTGAAGAAAGAGTAACTAAGTTTGGTATTCATAAATATGAAATGTAATTTTTATTATTGTATTTTGTAAGAAAATAAAAATGATTATTATTATTATTGAGCTTGTGTATTTTTCCCAAGCAATTTGTTTTATAGGTCAAGCACTAATTGAAAGTGCTTCTAGGGTTGTCCTAGGTCAAGAATTCAAATAGGGACATTTTCATAAAATTAATACCCCATCGGGCATCTTGTAAATTATAAAAATAATTATTTTTGTATTTTACTGAGCCTTCCAAGACCAAGTTAGCATACCAACCTGTCAAGCTAGCCTAGAAGCTGGAATTCGTACCCTTGGAAGACTTATATATAGGAGATAGTTCAACCTCACCTGGACACATTCATTCCCCTCTCTCTTATGCAAATGAAGAAACATAAAAGGGCAGTGAAGAAGGTAGAATATGGAGGAGTGTTTTGGGTTCCTCTCTCTCTTTCTCTCCACACGTGCGAAGAAACGGTTGAAATTTTGCAGCTTTTCTCTAGGGTTTCTACTGTTGGGCTAGGTTTTTTTGTGGAGGTTTGATCTGGTGAAAAAGAGCTAAAGGAAGGGCCAACAAATTTCCCTTCTAGATCCATAAGACAAAATAGGTCAAGCGAGGCAGTTGGAGGCAAAGAAGAAGCAATTCTAGTCCACACGTGTGAATTAGTAGTTGTTGTCTGGAGGCCGAAGTTGCAGATCTAGAGTTAGGGCCAAAACGTTGTGGCTGAAAGTCAAAGTAGTGTTGCCAGAAGATATTCTATTGTGTTTGGAAACCAGTGAAGAAAGAACATTCTTGAGAAACTAATCTTTGTCTTGGAAGGGCTTCAGTATTGGTCAAGGGTCTTGGTATTCGCCAATAAAGAATCTATAAGAAGAGATTGAAGGGTTCTCCTCTCAAGAGGAGAGGTTTTTCCTTGGCATGGAGCCTACATCTTGTGTACTCTTATCTTCTTGATCTTATTGTTTTGGTAGTTGTTTCATGATTGAAGAGCACACTATAATAATAATAAGAAGAAGATAATTCTAATAAGTAAAAATACATCACAAGCAGTTATCATAGTTAGAAGAATAAATAATGCCATCTTGCCTTAGACTCTTTAACACGTGCACCATATATGAATATGCAACATAAACAGCTGATAGAAGCAACATAGATCTCATAATGATAGCAGCATGAACATACTCATCATCAAGAAGTAACGTAAGATATGAAAATGTAGCATCAATCTCTCCAACATCATCATTATGGGACAAATATGCAATATTTCCCAGAATAGAAAATAAGATAATGCAATAAATCTTTGTTAGCAACTCGTCCCCTTGACCTCATATCATCAATTCCAACACACTTTTCCCATATATAGAAAGAGCCACAATCCTCAAGAATAAATATCAAACACCATAGGAAGCATGTACATGCATCAGTAAAATATGTGAAAACAATGAGAACCTTCAACATCAAAAATCATAGAATAGTTTGACAACATCATCAAAATATTTAAACCAACTTAAACAAGTGCAAGACAACATCCATAACTTCATCTCATGCAATGCATGTATCATTGATAACTAATGATAGTATCATGTGTATCTTCAATGGTAACAACAGTAAAAACCATACATTTAGATTACCAATATGTACTCATCATCAAGGAAAATTTTAGGGGCTAATATTTGTGGGTGGGCTAATTTCCATGCTTTTTCCAAAAAAAAAAAAAATTCACCAATTTCCATTTTTTTTTTCTAAAATGATTTCCCAAAATTTTATAGTAGACCATTATTTTTCCATAAAAATCACCAAAATATTATATCGACCAATATAAAATCGTTGGAAATCTAAATATTTCTACAAAAATATCACCAAAAATTTTACAATTTACATATTAGGGACTAGTAAGATTCGCGAAGGTTTCTAAACATTAAGATAAATTTCCATTCTTAAAATTTCCCGTGCTCATCATACTACAACATCATGCAACAAGTAGTGCTCAAGAAACCATAATGCCAACAATGAACTATTAGAAGCATAGAAGATGCTCCCCTTGAACCTGTGCAACAAATAGATATCAGCACCTAAAAGCCAATAATAACTTCTTGAAGCATATGAGAATCACCCTCTGAATCTGTGTCAATCATTTTCATTACTGAGAGGCATACCTGACTATCTAGCTCAAAAACTGCGTATACACGCGATTGTCTTTCATACAATTTGCATACAGAAAGTAACTTACTCGTGATTACTGCCACAACTCCTCCTGAACATGAGATGCATGTTAGAACAATTAGCAGAGTGAAGAGGAAAGAATAATTCCTAATTTTTGTCTGAGATATTCAAAGGAATCACATGGAAGAGGCTTGGTATATAACTCTGCAACTTGTTCCTTTGAAAGAACATATTCCATATTAAAGTTTTTTTATGAACCTACTCTCTAATAAAATGGTATTTGAATGGGATGTGCTTGGTATTTGAGTGCATGACTAGAATTTTCGAGATATTTATGGCATTAGTGTTGTCACAAAGATTAGGTACAGGTTGAGGACAAGTAACTTGAATGTCTTGCAATGTTTGGATCATCCACTAAACAAAGAAACTAAGTGAGGTCCCAAATAAGATTCTCCTCCACTAGTAATTTTGTGGTCATCAGCATTACCTGCCCAATCCGCATCTATGTAAGCATGAAGTGGAAAGCCTATGTTTTTGGGATACCAAAGACAAAAACCTTGAGTGCCTTGCAAATACTTGAACATCCTCTTGACTTCCTGGAGATGAGTTTCCACTACAACAAAAAGTTTATTGGAGAGGGTCATGCCTGTGACAAACTTTTAAGGTTTGTCACCAATGTCACATATGGTGATGGTCCTTAAAAAATCCTTGTTGTAAGTATATATAGTGATGGCCCTTTAATGTTTGTCACCAAATACAATTTCAATGACACTTTTGGTGAGGTTCTTTAAAGGCCCATCACTAATTCTCTCTGTGGTGACACTTCTAGTGATGATCATTTATTGACCCTCATCAATACTCTTTTTGGTTACTTTTGGTGACGGTAAAAAATGTTCGTTGTCATTGATCATTCCAATGACTTTTTGTTGACACTATGTGCTTGTTACTATATTATTTTTCAAAATATAATGATTTAAGACCATTGTTGTGGATCCTTTTTCATTATGTTTCCAAGGTCATAGTGGTTAGAGTTACTCAATTTGTTAAGAAGTAATTAATGTGTATCATTTCTCTCAAGTATTGAGACAATAGTTTTCTTATGAGTCAACACATGATTCGTCTCTATTAGGTTTATTATATAGAAAATTCCATTTAGATAAAGTTCCACTAGTGTCTGTAGGAACTAGATTATTTAATACATAATCAAGCTCTGTCAATTCTATTAATCAGAGAGACCTAACACTCCTCAAAAGTCTTGGCACACTTTAACATGTTTTGGCACACACTAACATTCCTTGGTACCTCACGTCTTGGAACATCTTTGTACCTAGAAAATATTGCCATGACTAGGACACTCAAGAACATGTCATCATGCCCTAACACAACATAGCACTCTCCTAACATGTGTTGGCATGCCCTGTAGTCCCTAACATGCCCTCGAACACCTTGTCATGCATTGACATACATTAGTACTTGGAAAACATTGACACTTCACATGTATTGGAACCTATTACTAGTGCGCCTAGCATGCCCCTTTTGAAAAAGATAAACTCCTAACTTATTATCCATCTTATGTGTTCATTTCTTTGAATTTTATCTTAGTTCTTCCTTTTGTTGCCTTGACACTTCTTGACACACATTGGCATACCGTGGCACCCTGCACATCGTAACATGCCTTAGCACCCAACATGTATTGGCATGCCTTGGCACTATTTGGAAAATGTTAGAACACCTTAGAACTCCCTAGCACAGTTTGACACTTCCTGACATGCCTTTATATTCCCTAACATGCTTTACTTTTTTCTTATCATACTGTGTTACTCCCTTCTTCGCATGACAACTAACACTCATTGGCACTCCCTAGAACATGCTCAAATTCATTCACTTCCATGCATTTTGACCTAGTTCTCCCTTGTGTTGTCTTAGTACTCCCTAATAGCCATATGCATGCATTGGAACTCTCTAGCACATCTTATCCCTCTTCAACATGCCCCGCCACTTCATAGCATGCATAGCACTCCCAGACACACATTGGCACTTAGCACATGTTGGCGCTTGGAAAGTCTTAGCATGTATGGCATGCATTGAGATGCCTTGGTATTATTTGGCATGGTTCAATATTAAATTTATTTGAGATTAATTATTCGAAAGTAGATGACACTACAAGAAAAAAGGACATTGGTGAGGGGTGAAAAATGTCACCATAAGCTCATTGGTGACGGTGAAAAGAGCATTTGTCACCAAAAACTGAACGTCACCAAAGGTGGCGTCATCAAAATAATAAGTGTTGTAGTGACATACAAAGTCCATCACCAATAATGATTTATAATGACGGATAATGACCGTCACCATTTCATATGAGAAATGGTGATGGACCATAGCCTCCATCACCAAAAAATGAATGCCACCAAAGGTGGCGTCGCCAAAAGCATAGGTGTTGTAGTGACATTCAAAGTTCACCACCAATAATGATTTATAATGACGGATAGTGATCGTCACCATTTCATATGAGCAATGGTGATGGACCATAGCCTCGGTCACCAAAACCTGAACGTCAGCAAAGGTGGCATCACCAAAAGTATAGGTGTTATGGTGACATTCAAGGTCCATCATAAATATTGATTATAATGATGGATAGTGACCATCACCATTTGATATGAACAATAATGATTTATTGTGATAGATCTTTAATGGTCATCACTATTGGTGCATATATACGATGATGTTCATTGGCTGTCACCAAAAGCCACATTGCTAAAAGTATAGGTGTTGTGGTGACATTCAATGGCCATCACGAATAATGACTGTAATGACGGAAAACGACCATCACCATTTCATATCAACAACAACAATTTATGCTTATGGACCTTTGAGGGTCGTCACTATTGATGCGTATATATGGTGGCGTTCGTTGACCATCGCCATTTTATATTTTTGGTGAAGGTCAAAAAATGTCACCAAAGCTCATTGGTGATGGTCAAAAGAGCCTCTGTCACCAAAAATTGATTGTCGCCATCCCATATGGATGTCAAAGCATGATGGAATCGAACCACCAACCCCCTACTTGTAAAGCAAGTGCTCTTCCATTGAGCTAGCACCCTTTAAAGAATTATATTTTTTAAAATTATACCTTGAAACTTCATAAATTGTAAATTCTACAATTTTCAATAAATTAAATTCTCAATAATATTTTACAAAACAAGCAAAGCAACATCAAACATGTAGGTCCCTACCTAATGGTTATTAAAGTTATGAAAATTGGGTGGAGGGAAAAACAGTTATGTAAAAGAGAATCAATATGTTCAGTTGAATACTCAATTAGAAGTGAAACTATAAAGACATTTATAACCTATGAATGACCTATAACTATCAAATGCACCAAATATTGCAAAGAAAATGTAATAAGTGGATATCATATGGAAGAAGAGGAGATAGGGACTTGGAACCCTTGTACACCTTCGCATGCCTTAGCACTTGGCACATCTTAGCTTGTTTGACATGTCTTCATACTATCTGGCACATCTTAGCATGCCCTAGCATTCCCTAACACACCTTGGCAGTCATGACCTCACAACTAGCATTGCATTTTTCCATGACTTGGGAACCTTAAATTCACTAGAACACCTTGGCACTCCTTAGTTGTCATGCCTCTATTATCCTCCATAATGTCCTAGGCTGATGAAGAGATCGACGGAGGTAACCACAGACCAAGCTTTTAGTTTGGCAGCTAGCCCTACCAAACCAGAGAGGGCTCTCTCTATGAAATCATAGCCAAGCGATGATTGGAATGTAAAGGATTTTAAGCTACATAGCTAGGGTCAGGTGGGCTTTTGGAAAATTTAGGGACTTGGAACTCTATCCAATGGTGTTTTGTCTGGCAGGGATTTTTTCAAGGAGGAAAGGACTTGGATCTCTATCTAGGATAAATCACCTAACATGCATGACAGAAGCTCCCTACAATAGAGTACCTCCTACCTAGAAGAGTGTCCTCTGCTCAAAATATAGAACCCTTCTCTTCTGTGCACTTTTCTTAAAGATAAATCTGTGCATAAATAGTACTAAGAAAAGCACCTAAATTAAGAAAATTGAGCGTCTAAGTCAAACCATAAAAGTATAATAAATATGGATCTATATAAGTTTGGGAAACGCTAGACAAGCATGCTTTCATACAACAATAATTAGATGCCTAAAATCGATGTGATTCCTTCATCGTTGCTATACCCTCACAACAAAAATAGAATCTATAACATGTACCCCAAGGCTGTATGCATTTACTGAAGGTGTAGATTGAAAGGATCTGCTGAGATGAAGTACTATTGAAGGAGAAACACCTTCAAAACAATAGATAAAGTACATTGTGAATTCAACCCATTTTCACATAGACTAAGGATACTATTGGGTACACTTCTCCACTGAATGGAAACTACAATGTATTGTAGTGCTACTGAAGGAAAAACACCTTTAGTGCAACACGGATAAAAATCTAACAGATATTTTCATTTTTGCCTCGGTTGTCGATGATCTCATCAATATAGGTAACAACTTCGATAATTAAAACACCAAAAGGTGAGATGCATAGATCATTTGAAGTGACAGATTTGGGCATACTTTATTATTGTTTAGAGTTGTTACTATAGAAAATGCAAGGTAGCTTGTTGCATCTTTATGTCACAAGCCAAGGATGCGATGAAATACATAAAATACTAAATAGCATGGTATAGGTCGATTGCAGGTTATTTTGGAACAGGAATGGAATTCTCCTTATGTGGGTTCTAATATAGTGGATATAAATTTAAATAAGAAACTCATAGTTATGGGGTTGAAATTGTCTCAAAATTCATGAAAAGTCCCAAAATTGTTCAATAGAAAGAAGTAGAGTGAGTCTTCAAGTTTATGGAAGGGAACACCCTATTCGCAGGAAGATAACTTCAAATTAGTCGGGCATATTATTTCTTGTGTTCTTGTATGTGTGTGCTTTGAAAAGATAACTACATCCAAAGACTTAATAACAACTCTGGTAGAGTTTATAGATGTGAAGCACTTTTGAGAAAACAATCGCTTAATGACAATTGAGCAAGGAATATGTCGAAGGATTCGATCTTGCACTCAGTCATAAAAAGGAAGTTGGGGTATCTAGCATCTTGCCAACAAATTGACTCCAAAAATAATGTGAAAGGAAGGTTAATTGCGAAACCTCTTTCCCACTTTGTAGTATTGTTCCCTCTTGAATTCCAACAGGTATATGGCTGCTTAGATCCACAAAACTCGTGCCAGGTAAACTTTGCATGATATAATTGTGGCATGCAAGCTTGACACACGCTCTAGTTTCCCTCTAAAAGAGGGTAAGTCAAAATATTATGACAATCTTAATTGTAATTTGATCATACAATATTAAGGTATTGGAATAAACAATATACTATCAATGCACTAATGAAGAATTCAAAATAAATGAATTTCTTATTGCTACAATAGCGCCTCTTGGGATTCTCGTATAAAGAACCTAACGTGCATGGAAAAAGCTTCCTAGAATAGAGTTCCTCCTACCTAGAAGTTTGTCCCTTGCTCAAAATATAGAACCCTTCTCTACTATGCATTTTTCTTAAAGATAAATCTGTGCATAAAACATAACTAAGAAAAACACCTAAATTAAGAAAAGTGAGCATCTAAGTCAAACTATAAAAGCATACTAAATATGGTTGTATACAATATTGAGGTATTGAATGGAATAAACAATATAATATCAATGCACTAATGAAGAACTCAAAACAAAAGAATTTCTTATTGCTACAATAGTGCCTCTTGGGATTCTCGGATAAAGCACCTAACCTGCATGGAAAAAGCTTCCTAGAATAGAGTACGTCCTACCTATAAGTGTGTCCCCTGCTCAAAATATAGAACCCTTCTCTACTGTGCACTTTTATTAAAGATAAATATATGCATAAAACAGAACTAAGAAAAACACCTAAATTAAGAAAAGTGAGCATCTAAGTCAAACTATAAAAGCATACTAAATATGCCTAAAATCGATGCACTTCTTTCATCATTGCTACAACCTCATAGGAAAATTATAATCTACAACATGTATCCCAAGGCTGCATGCATCTACTAAAGGTGCAGAGCGAAAGTATCTACTAAGGTGAAGCATTGTTGAAGAAGAAACAACTTCAAAACAACAAATAGAGTCTAATGTGCATTCAACCCATCTGCACACAGGCCAAGGTTGCTACTGGGTACAATTCTCCCCTAAATGGAAACTATAGTGTATTGTTGCTCTACTGAAGGAGAAACACCTTTAGAGAAACACGGATAAAACTATAACATACATTGTCACTGTGGTATCTGTTGTAGAAGTTCTCATCAATATAGGTAACAATTTTGATAATTGAAAAACCAAAAGGTGAGCTACATAGATCATTTGAAATGATATATTTGGGCATACTTTATTATTTTTTAGGAGTGTTAGTATATAAAATGCGAGGTAGTTTGTTGCATATTTATGTCACAGACCAAGGATGTGAATAAACACAGAAAATATTAAATAGCAAGCTACAAGTTGATTGCAGGTTCTTTCGAAACAAGAATGGAGTTCTCCTTGTGTAGATTCTAATCTATTGGGTATAGATTTAAATAAGAAATTTATAGTTATGGGGTTGGAATTGTCTCACGATTCATGGCAAGTCCCAAAGTTGTTCACTAGAAAGAAGTAGAGTGAGTCGTCAGGTTTATGAATGGGAACACCCTATTCATAGGTAGATAACTTCAAATTAGCTAGGCATATTATTTCTCCTCTTCTTGTACGTGTGTGCTTTGAAAAGCTAACCACCTCCAAAGACTCAAGAACAACTCTAGTAAAGTTTATAGGTGTGCAACACTTCTGAGAAAACCCATCACTTAATGACAATTGAGTGAGGAATATGTCGAAGGATTCAATCTTGCACTCAGTCATAAAAAGGAAGTTGGGGTATCCAACATCTTGCCAACAAACTAACTCCAACCATAATGTGAAATCCAGGTTAACTGTGAAACCTCTTTCCCACTTTGTAGTATTGTTGCCTCTTCAATTCCAATAGGTATCTTCCTACTTAGATCCACAAAACTTGTCCCAAGTAAAATTTGCATGATACTATTGTGATATGCAAGCTTGACACACACTCTAGTTTCCCTCTAAAAGAGGGTAAGTCAAAATATTATGACAGGCTTAATTGCAATTTGATCATACATTGTTGAGGTATTGTATGGAATAAACAATATACTATCAAAGCACCAATGAAGAACTCAAAATAAGCGAATTTCTTGTTGCTACAATAGCGCCACCCTTGGGATTCTCCAAGGAGCCACTAATTTATACACATTTGGAATCTTTGCTTCGCTTGCATAAAGATTAAGCAATGGTAGTGATCACTCTTTGCCCTCCCATGGAAGGTCTATATAGAGACAACAATAAATTGATTTCAAAAAGAGGTATATGCTTGAAAAATAGGAGTCTGACTCTTCAACTCTAATTTAGTGGCAAGGAAATATTCAACTGTAAATGCTTGATCTTCTACAGTGTAAATTTCTAGATAAATGGTTAGCGTAAATCTATCCATTGTCCACATATACCAAAAAACCATGTATGTCTAGACCCTAGTTGTGTGTAAGACAGGGGAGATCACATAAATAATCCATGATCAAAATAAAATGTTAAAGCAAAACATTCTATGGAGATTTTTTTTTAAATTTTATTACATACCTTAGAAAGTTTGAAAGGACATAATTGAAGCTTCCCTCTCCTTCCAAACTTCAGTAAATATGCCCCTTTTCCAATGAAGATGTGGCCTACAAAATCACAATCAGCGAATAGAATATGAGAAGTAAGTTTAATGAATTAAAGTAGCTTTGTTATACCTCAACCAAATGGACTATGAGAAATTGGATTTATTCTCTACAAAAGATGATATAGCAAGATTTAATTACATTTTTTACTGAAACAAAGGTAAATTGGATTCACGATTTGCAATAGACGATATAATGAGATATAATGGCATTTTCAACTCAAACAAAGGTAAGTTGAGTAATCTCAAGCTCCAAAATGATGGCATCCAACTTCTGAGTGGAAATTACTATATATATCTAGCTAGAGGCTATAACATAAAGATATTTGTTATATGTGAAGATAAAAAAAAGAAAGGAATGTGAAATTTTGACCATCAACTATAAGTTCCTTGCAAGGACTAGATCAAACCATAACATTGTTATCAAGATAATCAACTCACCCATTCTAATACACTTCTAGCAATTTCATGATAAAACTCAAACTCAATAAACTTCAAACAACATAAATTAACCAACAATATGTCTGAGGTTGGTTACCTTAGGATTATATCATACTAAATTATCTTTTGCATCTAACATTGAAAATAATTGTGAAATAAATGAAGACAAATCAATGATTATGATGGATGCATGTGATGAAATAAAATAAAAAATACCTTTCTTCTTGCTACTGATGAGCCTTCTAGGGGATTCTTGGATGAATTTGATCTTGATCTGCTTTTTGAAATCAAAGAGACACTTTCTAGCTACTCTGATTTGACGGAAAGCAACCCTAATGCTTATGAAAATGAATATGGAAAGCAATAAGCATCAATGAACCTGGTCTTGAAGAAGGTGTCTCAAATTCTAATATGGATAGTATTTTAAATTTATATAGCTAGCAAAGGGTTTTCCTAGTTGGGTTCCCTAGAATTTTTTTTTTTTGCTATAGTGTGACTGTGTTTTATTTATGTTCTATTCCACTACAAATAGGTAGAGATATTTTTTGTCTTCATGCAACAATTAGCTTCATATTTATTCATTCAAGCATTAGCATAATTTCAAGGAAATTCTACACAAGGGACAATTAATCTATATTTTCACTTATATATTTTGCAAGTAAAATTCACAACTAAATTTTCATCCAAAGTGTTTAGGTTACTAGCAAGTGGTATCACAACATATCTCAAAATTGCAAGGCATAAATCATACTATTCAATAAGGTTGAGAATTGAGATACAAAAATATTCCCAAGTTATGCAAGCAAGAAAACTGTTGATTTTTATTTCTAAATCTATCGAACCAAAACAAAATTATGCCATTTTCAACACCCTCTAGTCAAAGTTATTCCCTACCTCATTCAACTCAATTAAGAATATGTCAATCTCGTTGAGATTTATTCTTCATTTCATGCTTCTAAGTTATATATTTATGCAACCTAATATATCATTTATGTTAAGGGATTATTCATTAAAAATTATTTAGTCCGTCTAGCGCATCTACCTAATTTTCTAATCAGTTTCTGGGAAGACTCTATCAGACATTTGTAGCAAAAACTAGAAGACTATTTTAATACCTAGTGTTATAAAAATATAATCTGGAAAAAGTATTTTGGGTTGTTTCCCTAAAAATATTTACAAAATTTTCAATCCCAAAGCGAAGTCAGGGGGAAATTTAGTATTATTTTTGGAAAATTTTAATGCAACTAAAAGAAATTCTTCCCGTTTGCTCAAAAGATTCCAGCACCAAATATGAGTGAATTCATAGAAGTTAAGATTTGGAAATAATTAAATTTCACTTCGCTTTTCCAGGACCATATATGAGTGAATTCACAAAACCTAAGATTTGGATTCTAGAAACACTTAAATTTCACCTCATTTATTAGGATTGGAAGCTCCCTAAGATACAAACATTTAGCATTAAGGATCTACTTTGCATGTTTAAGGACAATGTTGAGTTTATAAAGAGTGATACAAGAAACCTTGTATACATGCCTGACACGGTTCTTTGGTCACAATTAATGAAATTGAACTCCATCAATACATAACAGACAAGGTAGAATGTAAGAGAGCATCTACTTTTCAACATATACTCTAAAAAAAATAAACAACTATACAGTCATATAAATTTGTCACCACACCAAAGAAGGAAATAAAAACCAAAATAAAAATAAGAAGATGCTTGGATTGTTATGGTTACTCTAATAAAATGTTAAATAGGATCAATATGTTAATATGGCAAATAGTGTAGTTGATTATGATTTATTGAGCCCAAGGGGTTAGAACCGAATGTCTTCCATTAATGTTACTGGGTATTTGGCTAGTTCTGTGCTGGCAAGTGCCATGTTTGAAATCCCTCAGGTGAGGTGCACCAGTCAATGCCAATGGGTTTACCAGGGATGCCATCCATGAATGTGGGGAAACATACATTGGGATTCCCCAAATAATTTTTCTTGGAAAAAATAAAAGTAGGATTTCGTAAAGAGCAATTTTGAGGGATTTTCTAGAGATTTTTTCTTGGAAAGAATAAAAATAGGATTTCCTAAAGAGAAATTTTGAGATGCATACAGTGTACACCCAGTAAAATCAAATCTATAGAGACAAACCACAAAATAAGGAAAGATACATATGATTTTACCTATGTTCCCTTGTTTTCCCTTGTTCCCTGTGAAAAGTGAAAATATGTTACTCTTAAACTTAAAAGAAATGATGAAAAAAATAGTGAATTTTGAACCAGTCCCCCTTGTGTGGAAGAAGACTAAAAGTGGGGTGGAAATGTAGTGAGGTTAGAAATGAAACATACCTAGGCGCCATTAATGGATTTAAGAGGTAAAACCTTAACTCACAACTCTCTTCAATCTCGTTTTCCCTCCCGCCCTGTGAAAAGTGAAAATATGGTACTCGTAAACGTCAAAGCAAGGATGAAAGAAATAGTGAATTTTGAACCAAAGATCTGAGGTGTGTGTACTCCTCTCTGTGTGGAAGAAGATTAAAAGTTGGGTGTAAATGCAGCCAAGTTAGAAATGAAACATACTTGGGCGCCATTAATGGATTGAAGATCCAATGATGGGGTATCTGACGTGTACGTACTCCTCCTTGTGTGGAAGAAGACAAAAAGTGGGGTGGAAATGCAGCAAGGTTAGAAATGAAACATACTTGGGCATCATTAATGGATTGAAGATCCAATGGTGGGGTTCGGTATCAGTCTGATTTTGGTAAAACCTTAATTCACAACACTCTTCAATCTTGTTTTCCATCCCACCCTGTGGAAAGTGAAAATATGCTACTCTTAAACTTAAAAGAAAGGATGAAAAAAATAGTGAATTTTGAACCAGTCCTCCTTGTGTGGAAGAAGACTAAAAGTGGGGTGGAAATGCAGCGAGGTTAGAAATGAAACATACTTGGGTGCCATTATTGGATTGAAGGTCTAATGGTGGGGTTCGATATTAGTCTGCTATTGGTAAAACCTTAATTCAGAACTCTCTTCAATCTCGTTTTCCCTCCCGCCCGGTGAAATGTGAAAATATGGTACTCGTTAACTTAAAACCAAGGATGAAAAAAATAGTGAATTTTGAACCAGAGATCTGAGGTGTGTGTACTCCTTCCTATGTGGAAGAAAACTAAAAGTGGGGTGTAAATGCAATGAGGTTAGAAATGAAACATACCTAGGCACCATTAATGGATTGTAGATCTAATGGTGGGGTTCGATATCAATCCACTACTGGAAAAACTTTAATTCACAACTCTCTTCAATCTTGTTTTCCCTCTCGCCCTTTGAAAAGTGAAAATATGCTACTAGTTTTCCCTCCCTCCACCTTATGAAAAGTGAAAATTTAATTCACAACTCTCTTCAATCTCGTTTTCCCTCCAGCGCTGTGAAAAGTTAAAATATCTACTAGTTTTCCCTCCTCCCTATGAAAAGTAAAACTATACTACTTGTTTTAGAAAGTAAATGAAGATTGGAAATAGGAGGGCTTTGTTACATCAAAATTAAGGCTGAATTTTTCCAAAAATGTTAAAATTTCCCTCCCTAAAATACAATAAATATAATATTTATAGAGTATATAGTAGATGTGTAGGTGTAATGTAAGTATGTAAACAATTCTAAATATGGGCTTAGTTAAAGAATAATAGTAATAATAATAAAAGTTAAAAGTATGGGGATGAGTGGAAAAATCTAAATGTTGGCTCAATTGATACTAAAAATAATAAAATTCAATTTGTTATATTTTGATTTTGTTATTTACTTGTGAATAGGTTTTTTTGCTATACCATGAGCCAATACCATGGCTTATCAATACCTCAAGCCCAAAAACCATAACTTATTTCACAACCAAAATATCTTATAACAATATGACAAGATTCTTAACCATGGATATTCACCCCCCACTTTACAGTGGATATTATTAACTTGTAAAAAATTGGTTTTGTTATAATACCATGGGCCAATACTATGGCTTATCAATACCACATGCTCTAAAAACATAACTTATTTCACAATGAAAATATTCTTAACCATGGATATTCGTTCTCACTTTACCATGGATATTATTAACTTGGAAATAGACTTTGTTACAATACCATCGGCCAATACCATGGCTTATCAATATCACATGCCCAAAAAACATAACTTATTTCAAAATCAAAATATTTTATAAGAATATGACAAGATTCTTAATCATGGATATTCACCCCTGCTTTGTCATTGATATTATGAACTTGTGAATAGGCTTTGTTACAATAGCATGGGCTAATACCATGGCTTATCAATATCACATGCCAAAAAATCATATCTTATTTCACAATGTAAATATTTTATAACAATATGAGAAGATTCTTAACCATCGATATTCACCCCCACTTTAGCATTGATATTATTAACTTTTAAATAGACTTTGTTACAATACCATGGGCCAATATCATGCCTTATCAATACCACATGCCCCAAAACCATAACTTATTTCACAATAAAAATATTTTAATTTTATTTAATTTTATAACATTTTTTATTTGAAGCTAATAAGAAAAGGGTTGTAATTAGTTTTGAGATATATATAAACCCTCTATCCTCACGAATACTAAAATTATTCCCATATAAATTAAATTAAGGTTTTAATAAAATTAAAAATGAGAATACTTTTGTATTTAAAGATGTGAAATTTATATAATACAAATATTAGTAAGAACCAACATAGATCTATCTTAACTAAAGATCCAAGTGATGTGAGAGAGAGAGAGAGAAGGAGGTAGGAAGAGAGAGGGGGGGGGAGAAAGAAGAAGAGAGTGGGGGAGAGATATGGAGTTGGAGGGGGAGAGAGAGGGAGGAAAGAAGTAAGGCATAGGGAGATAGAGGTGGAGAGAGAGGGAGGAAATAACTAAGGCATACAGAGATAGAGGTGGAGAGAGAGGGAGGAAATAACTAAGGCATACAGAGATAGAGGTGGAGAGAGAGAGGGAGTGACAAGGGATAGATGGATAGAGAGAGAGGAAGAGAGGAGAGGAGAGGAGAGAGAGAATAGGTGGGGATAAAGATAGGGAGGGAAGGGAAAGAGAGAGAGAGGGAGGCACAAATATGGAGGGGGGAGAGAGAGAGAGAGAGATATGGTAAGTGGATTAAATATACTAGGTGGGTGCAAACAAGAGAGAGTATATGGTAAGTGGATTAAATAGTTAAAAACAAATGTTAATTAAGGAGAAAGTTACAAAAATCTAACAAATAGGCTAGGGTTGGGATATTACTATTTTGGGACATCTAAAGTTGAAGCTACATTTTATGGAGGTGTAGTCTATGCCCTTGGGTGTAGGGCACATACTATGGGTATCTTGGACCTTTGGTGTGTCTTAGTGGTGTCAGCTAGTGGTGGAACGTCCAACCAATGAGTAGGAAAAGTTTTTCATTTACAAGGTTGGCATCAATAGAGTATTTTCCCTCTCTACCCAACTCTAAGATGATGAATGTGCATAATGGACTTATTATTGTAACAAATTGCAAATATTTGATTATCTTTAAGTTCAAAGGCTTGAAGTGGCTTCCTCAACCTACAAATATTTAAAGGAACTATGTGTTTTTCAGTTAAACTCTTGTGGTCAAGGAGCTACAAAAGAGGAAGGCCTTATGTATATTTTTAAGGGATTGTAATGACCCTCGTATTGTGGTAAATATGTAGATATGATGCTAATGGTCCTGATCTTAGTACATTCATGTATATAATGTAAATATTTTCCTATCACCTTGCATTGTGTAAATATGATAAACATTTTGTGGTTACCCTGATGTACATGTTGAAGTTCCACTTGCATGATTATGGGAAACACTTCTCAGTTATCCTTGTCTACATGGGGAAGACCATAATTACTCTATGTGATAAAAACACCTAGTAATATTTTCACACTGAACATTATACAATAAACTTAAACCTAATATCTTAGTGAAGAACAAGTAACTAGCTAGACTCTGGAAGGGTTTTTGGATTGACTGTTAGTGAAACTCATTGCAATTAGGTGTGTCAATGTGTGGTGAGTGTTAGTGAGTGGTAGGGAAACACAAGGGAGCACTAGGTCAAAATGCATGGAAATGAATGAATAAGAGTGTGTGACAGGGAGTGTCAATGAGTTCCAGGTGTGGAGCGATAAAAAGGTGTCTTTTAAGCTCCTAATTATCTTCACATTAATTATCAACCCAGGGACGACTTTTTATTTCAAGAGTGTACTCAGTCTGAGGTGGCTATTTACTTAAGAGTAATGTTTTGCAGTATAGTGCTTAAAACCCAAGAGTAAATGAATGCTTGAAAAATAAATCTAACAATAACATAAACTCAAATGCTCTAAAATCCAATTATTCACTCAACAAACATCAATTGAGGATACAACAACTGTTCACTGAGCAAGCTATGACTAAATTACTTTAAAAGAGCAAGGCAGCTTATCAGTCAAGGGTGTGGAAGCGATAACCCATCCCTCTAGAAACTGATGGAAAGGAAATTAGAGCATGGACCATAGGTCTGGGAGCTAAGCAGCGACTTGCTGGCTCACTACAGCCTTAGACCTTCTCTCACACCAAAGCAGCAAATGCAAGTAAATGGAATGGCAGAAAGTAAAATGGAATAGCAAACAGGAAATGGAACAGCAAGCAGTAAATGGAACATCAATCAAATAAACTAAGTCTCGCGAGTTAGAACTAAACTCACATTCTGCAATAAAATAACAATCTTCTTTCTTAAGGCAAATTGGATGGAATGTACTTTATGGAATAGCACTCATTGATGAATTAGCAAAAATCAACCATACATACACACGACATGCTAATATGGTAATCTGACAATTAAGGTGAGTATGACTATGTTTCCAAATAGAATAATATCACTTTTCGGATTCCAATAATCAGGATTTCAAATGAATCCAACAACAGTAATATTCAGTACAAATGCTCTGTAACAGAAATAGTTGGTTTATACTAATAACGTGCAATCAACTCTGAAAAGATTCACTCATACAATACAGAGTCACTACATAAATTTCCTGAAGAAACCATTAATGAATTAATCATAGCAGAGCATGGAATAGCATATGAAAAAGCATGTCAGATTACCGAGCAATAAAGATAAGAAAACCACGCAGAAATCAAAAGAATATAATATACAGTAGCAGCAGCATACTCCACCAGAGGCTGGGCCCTTAGCCACCAGCGGATGCTGCTGGGTTACTTCAGAAGGAAAAGAATGAACAACAACTCCAAATCATGTATTAATCAACCAATTATGGAATCATTACAACAGAAAAAGCTTGGGAATTACACCATGCAACAATCCCTATCCTATCATGAATAATCCATCATCATTCTTCATCATTTTTCATCCCCCAAAAATCATCCTGAAGTCATCTTCATCTCTGATCTTTGTTTTCATTTAAATAGAGAGATCAGAGAGAAGTTACAATAAAGATAAGTACAACATGATTTCTTTCACAAAATTGGGTTGATTCTAACCAGTTGATCAACAAGAAAATATATTTCCTTTCATCTCTCAACAAAAGCAAGACGAATTTGGCTTTGCAGCTAAGATTTGGAGGACGGCTGCAACAGCAAATCGGAGAAAATCGTGCTCAAAGAACCCTGCGTTGCTCTCAGTACAAGCCGAATTTGGGCAAACTGTTCTTTACGAAAGTTAATTGGGCCCGTTCGGGACAAAACCCATGTTCCAGAGTTTCCAGATTCTGCTCCATTTGCTCAGAATCTCAACTGCAAAACTGTCACTCCTTATTCCAGCGCATTTCTGAGTTGGCGCTTTTTAAAAATCAAATATTCAATCTGGAAATTATCTTGGAGGCTAAGAATGGTAAATAATGTTATAACTGATTTATTAAAACTATCATTGATAAAATCATGCATAATCATCAATTTATTAGAAATAAAGAGAATAAATAATATTCATCCATAAGAGCATAAATCATTTATAAAATGGATTTAAATGATAAATTATAACAAATGATATGATGAAGAATAGTGGAAATGGGTGGGATAAGTGTTCAAAAGTGATAATAATAATGGCATATTAACGACCCAACATACCCCCACACTCAATATGTTGCATGTCCTCATGCAATGAAAACTGAATATATTGCATGTCCTCATGCAACCCAAAGACAAAAAAACATGTGTTAACCAAGCAATAAAAATTTGAGAACAAATGAATGCTTCCTTAATTAATGAATATTCAATTTTAGGAATCTTGATGAAGGCATAACAATTTTTACATTGGCATTCAATTATATGTATATATGAAGTTGCAACAAAATATGATATAAATAACAGCAAACTTCATTAACCATTTTGTCAAAAACTACAAATCAGATTTTGTTGAAATGTTGCAAGTAGATTTGTAATATATGAAGGTTTCTATGATCCAAAAATCAGATCGTTTTGATGCATGGATCATGAGATATAAACAAAATGGCTGTAGGTGAGAGTGCATGATTTCCGAAATTTTATGAACCAATTTATCTTGAAATTGTGTGGGTTTGTATTAATGATACGTATGTGTTTTCCAAAAATTACAAGAATTGTGTTCATAGTTTTAAAAATATGTAGAAATCAATTTCTGCATTGTGTAAAAATGAAATTGTATGCCTTAAATAAGGAAGAAAGTAGAAAACATCCATCATGCATAGCAATTCCTCTCTGAAAAATTAGCATGTCCTCATGCGATGCTAGAAAACAAATAGAGGTGGTTGCTACCAGCTGTTGAATTCTATGCTTGGTGTAAAACAACATGAAATAAGGGAGGCGTTGAGAATGAATAAGAATAGCAATGGATGATAAAGAATATGAATGACATGGTCATAAGAAAGAAATGAATGGAAGGAACACTCCCCCACACTCGAAAATGACATGCTGCTGAAAAAGGGGAAGTGGTAAAGATGTGGAATGAAGGATGACAAATAATGCTCAAAATGGATTTTCATTAGATTCTCCTAAATTTATAATAAATTAGAAAACTATGCAATTTTACCTCAAGTTTTACCTCCAAAATTATGAAATGACATATATGGACTGGCAGTTGTTGAAGCTGATGTAGGCAGAGTTGGTGCTGAAAGTGATGCAAAAGGTGGAATCCAGGGAAGCACATCATGTCTGAAGAATTGTTCACGTTCGCGAGCCTCTACTGTGAAGTGCAATAGTGTGGTCATGCTACGAATAGAATTCTGCCCATACTTGTTGTTCTCATGTAAACAAAGCACTATTTTGCATACAATGTTCTTGAATCCATAGTGTTAGCTTTGAATAGCAACATATAAAATGCATGCAAAATTTCAATTAGAAAAACTTATGTATACATGCAATACTAATATGTTGTCAAATCAACGAGGTATGGCAAAGTGCAGTAATCATATCGCATGCAACCCCATAATGCATACATTCCCCCCTCCAATTGGAAAATGGGTTCCATAACCATAAAGCATATGAAAGGGGTGGTGCTGACGGCAAGACAATGGAATGAACAATATATCAGTAAATGAAGCAGAGTACACTTATCAATGATAGGACGGTGAAAGTTATGGTTATATTGAGAGCAGAGTATGTAAAGATAGTTATGAATAAGAAATAGGACACTTACGATTGATGATAGGTTATGAAAAAGAGAAAAAGAACAACAATATGCCAAAAAGATGCTTTACTAATAGTATGCTAGCTGAAAATGATGCGATTGATCATAAAACAATTTCTCATGCATAAAGGTTCAGAACAGGGAAAAAGTTAAGGAAATAACTTCTCTGATAAAAAGAAAAATAAGAAAAGGGTATTATAATAATAATTGATGATAAGATATAACTTCAATACCATAAGCAGAGCCGCTGTTGCCAGCAGGCGTCCATAGCCTCGGCAGGGTTGCTTTTTAACCCATATGAGCCAGAATCCTCAATTTATAACTAGAGAGTTTCAGTGTTGTTCTATAGAAGAGATCAATGTGCTGGCATGGTAACCAGATAACCACAGTGCCATTCACTAGGATGTAGCAAAAGTGATCAGGCCGGCTAGTGATGAGACCTCCTGTTCCAAGGATAATTTGGCTATCCAATGGATCATAACCCTGGTGTGGTGGCCATAATGAGAATGTCACTTTGTTACAACCTTATGAACATGGTAGGCTGGCTCGTAATGAGACCCCCTATCCTCCATCTGCGAACAAAATTTTGTTATTAGTACACATTTTGATGATAAAAAGAGGGAGGCTCAGTACTCCTTAAGAGCAGGGATAGTGGAAGAAGTTGAACATGTCAATAGAAAAGAAAATACCCATAATCTCATTTATTACAGACAGAGAAGATTATAACCAGGAAGGGTGGAACCAGCATGGTATTAAGATGATCAATCAATATCATGTTCAACAGAAAACAATGCAGTAAAGTGATATATAAATAATTGTGTGCCTTTTGAAAAGAATCTATCATCAAGGAGCTGTCCTGTTAAAGATCATAACGTGAATGATATTAACTTTGCTTTAAAAAAATCCATAATTCTTGTCCTCATAAAAGTAGTGTACTTCATGCCATAAAAGGGAATCAGTAAAATGTGGTTGGGATGAACTAGGAGTAATCCTACAAGAGGAAGGAAAGGGTTGCTCTCAAAAATATTCCCAAAGTGTTTCTCTCAAATGTCGTTCCTTTGGAAAAAGAAACAGCAAAAACTAAAAGTGTCATTCCTTTGGAAAGGAACAGCAAAAACGCAAGTGCCGTTCCTTTGGAAAAGGAACAACAAAAATCAAAGGTGTTGTTCCTTTGGAAAAGGAACAACAACAACACAGGTGCCGTTCCTTTGGAAAAGGAACATCAAAAATCAAAAGTGTCGAAGTGTTGTTCCATTCGAAAAGGAACAACAAAACGTGAAAGTGCAGAAGTGCTGTTCCATTCGGGAAGGAACAGCAAAAATGTGAAAGTGCAGAAGTGCTGTTCCATTTCGAAAAGGAACAGCAAAACGTGAAAGTGCAGAAGTGTTGTTCCATTTCGAAAAGGAACAGCAAAACGTGAAAGTGCAAAAGTGCTGTTCCATTTCGAAAAGGAACAGCAAAACGTGAAAGCGTAGAAGTGTTGTTCCATTCGAAAAGGAACAGAAAAACGTGAAAGTGCAGAAGTGTTGTTCCATTTCGAAAAAGAACAGCAAAACATGAAAAAGGAACAACAAAATAGACAATCATAAAATAAAAGCATGCAAAAAACAAATTAGTTGTTCATGACATTCATGCTAAGGATGAGTTACACTTTGAATGAAGCAACACCTGAAACACAAAATATAAGAGAAATTAGAAAAGAAACAACATTTTATTTAAAAAACAGTATGTAAATAAGTAAATTAAGTTACAACAACTATGATGTTATGTAAAAAAAATGATCTCTTTGAAAATGTTTTGGCAAAAGTGACAAGACATGAATCTTCAAATGGAAATCAATTCTTCATTTCTTCTATTATGAATCTGTTGGGTAATGAGTTGAATGAAATTCCTTTGTTTCATTTAAAATTTATTTCAAGAATCACACGTCCATAGATTGACATTCTTTTTCTCCTGGGACCTGCAAAAAACGAGTGTCTACCTGCAATAAAACATTAAATCATGGAGAAAGAGAGGTGCACGGCTCCCCTAATCCAAGAATTATGCAAAAAAACGAACAATTAGTTACTCTGTAGAACAAATCCATGGAGAAAATAACAAAGTAAAATTTATTTGTCACTTGCGGGAGAGCAGTGGTCGACCATACTAACCGCAATGTTTTAATCACAACTTCTATGTTTTTTGTCGAAATTTAGTGATTCCAAAGCCAAATGAGAGCCAATTAAAATTTTTATCTCTAGTAGAAACAGGTTTTAAAAATTCAATGATATGATATGTCAATTTTAGTTAGAACAACCTGCATAACAGAGTCATTTTCAATTACCCAGCCTATACCAAAAGTTGATATTTCAAGCATAATTTTTTTGTTTGATGTCGGATTCAAAGGAACCAAATTGGAAATGAAATTATATTCATTTATTTATTTGCAATAGAAACAGGTTTTGAAGAGAAGAAGAATTGATAGGTCAAATACTGTAAGGAACAGCCGGAAAGACATAGTTTTAAGGGTGCTGATTTACAATAGACAGTCAGTATTTTGATCATAACTTCCCCATACGATATCAAAAATGAGTGATTCCAATTGCATTGTAAACTAGATTCATAGGGGAATCTACCATAGAAATAGGTTTTAAAAATTCATTCATTTAGGACTCCAAAAATTGACTGTCCCAGCTCTGTTCCTGAGCTGCCCACTAGACACCCTGTCAATGTTTTGTTTCTAACTTTATCGTTTCAAATCCAAATTGAGTGGTTCAAATTGGGTTAGAAAGTAGAAATCAAGGGCTACCTAGGGTAGAAATAGGTTTTAAAAATATTCACTTTTGGTCCCTCAAAACATGACTGTCCCGACTGTTTTTCCAGAAAGTTCATCAAGCCCGCAAGCCAGAAAAAATTATATTCAAGCATTTTTTCAATTTGGCGATAAAGATGAATATATGTGTTTGTAGAATTGTTATTTCTATTATAAATCATCTACATACACAAATGAATTGAAACATTTATCATCGATGTTGATTTGCATAGCATGTTGCAACAAAAAACAACTAGTTTTACATAAAAAAAACAAAATGCATTTATTTATCCCCCTATTTATTTTATTTTCTTCACTAACCTATTTTGATTTGAAGAATGAATATTACTACGTATATGAGTACTTCCAGTGAAGCCATTTTCGAAGTAAGGCTTCACGTATGCACATACCCAAATTTGAAAAATGCATGTTAATGGATATTAGGGTATGAGAAGCCAACTTCCCTTCAAAAAATGGTATCAAAAATTGTTGAAGCACAGAATGATGTTGCAAACAAATGATGGAGTGAAACCAATCTTCAATATATCCTTTACTTTTTTGATTTCGCATAGCCATCATATCATGAAGTTCTTGAGCTTTTAAAATAGCTTGTTGATGCATAGTAAAAGAAACCTCATTTTCTTGCATAGCTTCTACAATTTTTGCATTTGAAACATTCTGAATCTCATTGTAGGTTTTCTCTAATAACACATGTGAGATAGAATGGGTGGGAAGGGTGGGTAAATTTTCCAGTTCAACATTGTAAGTATGTTGTACTGGTTTATTATGGTGAGGGTGTGGAATTAGTTGAGCAAGAAAATGTGTAAGGAATGGAGCATTTTGATGATATGGTTGATTGGGTTGTGTGAATGGTTTTGATGGGAAAGCAAGATATTGTGGAAGAGCTGGTGGAGAATATGGAGAATGTGGTTTTGCTACAAGATGGGGGAGAGTAGTCATGCAATCATAAGGTGAACCATGCCAAGCTTGTAGAGAAAATTGCTGGTGGTTATATTGAGATTGACATGGCTGTCCTAACACATTAGTATTCCATAATGGATTATGCAAGTAAGAAAGTGGAGAGGGAGTGTTTTGAACCATACCTGTAGGCCATGATTTCCGTGGTTTTGACCTTGTTGCAGCTTCCTTACCTCTTTGATATGTTACTTCCATCCTAGATAAGGAAGAGTGAGTATCTCTGAGATGCTCCTTTCGGTCCTGAGGGTAAAACACTTCATCCAATTCTTGATTTTTATGAACCTGCAAAACATCCAATTTTTCATTTAGAGAGCTAATAAAATCAACTTTAAAATTTTCAAATAACACATTGATTTCAGGTCTTATGTCTCCTATTCTTGTAGCAGATTTGAAAAAGAAAGAGCAAACATCTCTAGAATTCTTACCAGCCTTGGAGATTCCTCTTGAATACCTTATGCATAACTCACAAACATCATCATATGATAACTGAAAAACATCTCCTTTTCCTATCAGATTTAAGAGTTCTAAAAATTTATCTTTGATTCCTTTAAGAATGAGTGTTTTTAAGATCTCTTTTTCCAAATGCTTATATTTTGATTTTTGAAGGTTGTATTGAAATCGATCTACATAGTCCTCCAAACTTTCATCTTCCCCTTGTATCATACCAAAAATGTCTTCATTGGATTTGCAATAGTCTTGGTACTTCTTCAAGAATATGTTCTTCATGTCCTCCCATGTTTGGATGCAATTCCCACCTAGGCTCATGAACCATCGGAGAGCTGCTCCTTTTAGAGTAAGAGGAAACACTTTCAATCTTTCATCATTAGTACAATAATCATATCCTCTACAAAGTATTTCGAACTCAAATAAAAATGTATCTGGATCTTCATTTGCTAAACCATGAAAAATTGGTAAAGATGGGGGAATTATGTGCATTTGTGTCACTTCTCCTAGATCTTTGATAGGAAATTCAAAAGTAGAAACGTGAGCCATTTCTTACCATAATATAAGATGTTCTTCATGTGTTTTCTTCGAGGCTCCTTCTTCAAATGTTCCTGTCAATCGGTTAGTGAAATGGGTGGTGCTTACATCACCACTTGCGTGAGATCATGTGATTCATTTTTTTAAAAATTTCTATCTTTTTCCTAATCATTCAAAAATTCAAACATCTATTTCTACCCTAGGTTCTTTAACAGTCCTGCTGGAAAGCGGACGGGGGAGCAGGGCTTTTACATGCTCCGTACGCAGGTTCTTACCTTCCGTTTTTAAGATCCAACTCTTCCCTAGCAGGCACTCATCAGATTCACACTACTCTTTAGAAATGGCTACACTCTTCCCCGGCAACGGCGCCAAAATGTGGAGCGATAAAAAGGTGTCTTTTAAACTCCTAATTATCTTCACATTAATTATCAACCCAGGGACGACTTTTTATTTCAAGAGTGTACTCAGTTTGAGGTGGCTATTTACTTAAGAGTAATGTTTTGCAGTATAGTGCTTAAAACCCAAGAGTAAATGAATGCTTGAAAAAGAAATCTAACAATAACATAAACTCAAATGCTCTGAAATCCAACTATTCACTCAGCAAACATCAATTGAGGATACAGCAACTATTCACTGAGCAAGCTATGACTAAATTACTTTAAAAGAACAAGGCAGCTTATCAGTCAAGGGTGCGGAAGTGATAACCCATCCCTCTCGAAACTGATGGAAAGGAAATTAGAGCATGGACCATAGGTCTGGGAGCTAAGCAGCGACTTGCTGGCTCACTACAGCCTTAGACCTTCTCTCACACCAAAGCAGCAAATGCAAGTAAATGGAATGGCAGAAAGTAAAATGGAATAGCAAACAGGAAATGGAACAACAAGCAGTAAATGGAACATCAATCAAATAAACTAAGTCTCGCGAGTAAGAACTAAACTCACATTCTGCAATAAAATAGCAATCTTCTTTCTTAAGGCAAATTGGATGGAATGTACTTTATGGAATAGAACTCATTGATGAATTAGCAAAAATCAACCATACATACACACGACACGCTAATATGGTAATCTGACAATTAAGGTGAGTATGACTATGTTTCCAAATAGAATAATATCACTTTTCGGATTCCAATAATCAGGATTTCAAATGAATCCAACAACAGTAATATTCAGTAGAAATGCTCTATAACAGAAATAGTTGGTTTATACTAATAACATGCAATCAACTCTGAAAAGATTCACTCATACAATACAGAGTCACTACATAAATTTCTTGAAGAAACCATTAATGAATTAATTGTAGCAGAGCATGGAATAGCATATGAAAAAGCATGTCAGATTACCGAGCAATAAAGATAAGAAAACCACGCAAAAATCAAAAGAATATAATATACAGTAGTAGCAGCATACTCCACCCTTAGCCGCCAGCGGATGCTGCTGGGTTACTTCAGAAGGAAAAGAATGAACAGCAACTCCAAATCATGTATTAATCAACCTATTGTGGAATCATTACAACAGAAAAAGCTTGGGAATTACACCATGCAACAATCCCTATCCTATCATGAATAATCCATCATCATTATTCATCATTTTTCATCCCCCAAAAATCATCCTGAAGTCATCCCCATCTCTGATCTCTGTTTTCATTTAAATAGAGAGATCAGAGACAAGTTACAATAAAGATAAGTACAACATGATTTCTTTTACAAAATTGGATTGATTCTAACCAGTTGATCAACAAGAAAATATATTTCCTTTCATCTCTCAACAAAAGCAAGACGAATTTGGCTTTGCACCTAAGATTTGGAGGACGGCCGCAACAGCAAATGGGAGAAAATCGTGCTCAAAGAACCCTGCGTTTCTCTCAGTACAAGCCGAATTTGGGCAAACCGTTCTTCGTGAAAGTTAATTGGGCCCGTTCTGGACAAAACCCATGTTCCAGATTTTCCAGATTCTGCTCCATTTGCTCAGAATCTCAACCGCAAAACTGTCACTCCTTATTCCAGCGCATTTCTGAGTTGGTGCTTTTTTAAAAATCAAATATTCAATCTGAAAATTATCTTGGAGGCTAAGAATGGTAAATAATGTTATAACTGATTTATTAAAACTATCATTGATAAAATCATGCATAATCATCAATTTATTAGAAATAAAGAGAATAAATAATATTCATCCATAAGAGCATAAATAATTTATAAAATGGATTTAAATGATAAATTATAACAAATGATATGATGAAGAATAGTGGAAATGGGTGGGATAAGTGTTCAAAAGTGATAATAATAATGGCATATTAACGACCCAACACCAGGTTTGGTAAGAGGGGAGTGACATGGTATGCTAAGCAGCGCTAAGTCATTCTAGCATGCCAAAGTGACATGCAGCCAATATGTGCTAGGTGCGAAGGTGTGTCAAATAGTGCTAGGAACTATTAGGGAGTGTTAGGGAAACACAAGGGAGCACTAGGTGAAAATAATGCATGCAAATGAATGACTAAGAGTTTGTGACAGGAAGTGTCAGTGATTTCAGGGTGTGCTAAGGAGGGAGCATCAAGGTATGCTAGGCAGTGCAAAGTCATTCTATAGGTCAAGGAAACATGACAAGATGTGCTACGTGATAAGGTGTGCCAATGCATGCCAGGGATAGTTATGGAGTGTCAAGGAAAAACAAGGGAGCGCTAGTTTCAAGTGAATGGAAATGAATGAATAAGAGTGCGTGACAAGGATTGTCAGCAAATTCTAGGTGTGCTAAGGAGGGAGTGACAAGGTATGCTAGGTAGTTCCAAGGAATGCTAGAGTTCCAAGGCGACATGAAAAGATCTTCCAAGTCCTAGGGTGTGCCAATGTTTGTCAGGGAGTGCCATGAGAACACAAGGGAGAACTAGTTCAAATTGCATGGAAATGAATAGATAAGAGTGTGTGATAAGGAGTGTCAACGAGTTCCAATTGTGTTAAGGAGGGAGTGACAAGGGTATATGCTAGGCAGTGCCAAGGCATGCTAGATTGTCAAGGCATGTTAGAGAGTGGTAGGGTCTATTAGGGAGTGGAAAATCATGCCAAGGAATGCAGGGGATGATAATGTTTTCCATGTAGTGCCAATGGATTGTTGTACATGCCAGATGTTATGGCATGTGAAGATGTAAACTATGTTTCTTAGTTGTTTTATGGGCACTATTGGATGTGAGCCTTGACTTGGTAACTTGTTAAGTACGATGAGTTAATATTGGACATGAGAAGCCTAAGATGATTTAGAGTCCATTAGGGGAACAAGGCATAGTCTAGTTGTAGTAAATGTAACTTGGTAAAGTTGTCGTAGTCGAGGCAGGACTTGTTTGGGTCCCTAAGTCTAAAAGAAGATAAGGGTAGTTATGAGGGAATGATAATTAAGGAGTGCCATGGCATGCGAAGGAAGGAAAAGGCATTCTGACATATGCCATATAGTGTCAATGCATGTTAAGGAGTGTTTGGGAGTGTCAGGGAATCATAAGGGAGAACTAGGTCAAATTGCATGGAAATGAATGAATAAGAGATTATGCCAGGGAGTGTCAGTGAATTCTAGGTGTCCCATGGATGAAGTGTGTTAGAAGAATTTCATATTAGGTCTTGTATAAGGAAATCCTACAATTGTGATAAGAGGATGGAAAAAGCAGTTTGAGACAAAGGGAGACTTTGGTCTAGGCACAACACTATTTTTCAATGACTTGGTTGGGTTCCCAAGTCACAAAAAAAGTAAGGTTATCTATGAGGGCATGAAAATTCGGGAGTGCGAAGGTGTGAAGGGAATTCTAGGAAGTGTTAACACATGTTACAAAGTTCCAAGGAATGTTAGGCATGTCAAGACATGCCAAGTGCTAAGGCATGCCAATGTGTGCTAGGTTCTAGGATGTGGCACCAACACATGCTAGGGATTGCCAAGGAAACACAAGGGAGGACTCGTTTCAATTACATGTAAATGAATTAATGTGCATGTGTGATAGGGAGTGTTAACAAGTTATAGGTGTGCTGAGGGAGTGACAACATATGATAAGCACTGCCAATAGATGATAGAGTGCTAGGAAATCCTACTAATATGTGACAAGTGCCATGGTGTGCTAATGTGTGCTAGGGAGTGTTAGGGAGTATTAGGGAAACACAAGGAAGAACTTGGTCATAATGCATGGAAATGAAGGAATAAGAGTGTGTGGAATGGAGCATTAGTGAGTTCCAAGTGTGTTAAGGAGTAGTTACAAGGCATGCTTGGCAATGCTATGGAATGTTAAAGTTCTAGGGTGACATGCGATCAAGATGTGCCAATGCATGTAAGGAAGTGTTAGCTAGGAGTGCCAGCGAAACACGAGGGAGAAATATGTCAAAATGAATGGAAATGAACAAATAAGAGTTTGTGATTAGAAGTTTTGGTGAGCTTTAGGTGTGCTAACGACAAATCGACAAGGTATGCTAGGCAGTGTTCAGGCATGCTAGAGGCTAGGGCAACATGCCAAGATGTCATAGGTGCTAGGGTGTAAGAACGCGTGTCAAGGAGTGATAAGGAGTGCTAGGGAAACACAAGGGAGAACTAGGTAAAAAATCATGGAAATGAATGAATAAGAGTTTGTGACCAAGAGTGTCAATGATGTCTAAGTGTGCTATGGAGAGAGTGACAAGGTATACTATGTAATGCCAAGGAATGCTAGAGTGTTAAGGCGGTAGGCCAAGATGTGTTAGGTGTTAGGGTGAGCTAGGGAATGTTAGGGGGTGTCAAGGAAACATAAGGAAGCACTAGTTCAAAATGCATAGAAATTAACGAATAAGAGTGTGTGAGAGGGAGTTTCAATGAGTTCTAGCTGTGTTAAGGAGGGAGTGACAAGGTTATATACTAGGAAATGCCAAGGTATGCTAAACTACCAAGGCATGTCTGGAAGTGCCGCGATATGCTAGGGAGTTTCAAAGCATGCTAAGGAATGTAGGGGGTGTTAACGCATGCCACATAGTGTCAAAGCATTCTAAGACATGTTAGGTGTTATGGCATGTCAAGATGTAAATTGTGTTGCTTAATTGTTTTAGATGAAGGTTGGATGTGATGAGCCTTGTCTTGGTAACTTGTTAAGTGGGATGAGTGAGATTGTACATGAGTACCGTAAGATGAGTTACAAGTAGTTCTTAGGTGAACAAGGCATATGTTGAATTTCCATCACACATGAGAATCAGGGTTTGGCCTTAGAATTTTTTATGTGAACACACTCAAGTGCCACAACACATCTACTATGCCAAACGAAATCTGCCATGAAATAAAAAGTAATGGATTGAATGCACATAGTTTAGGGTTTGCACATCTTCATATGTTAATGCTTATTATTTTGATATACAATATCAATTTATATGTCTAGTGTAAGACTCCTTTGGAGGTTTCTATCAAACAATAACATCGCAGTGGTAAAAGGTGTACTGTCAGAGGTTGCTCCATCAAAAATAGCAACCAAAAGGGACCTTACTATGCACACAGATGAATAATTAAGAATATTGTTATCTATGAGTGCTGATGTGGAGGTATGGGACAAAATTACATAGGCAATGAACCTTTTTGTTCAACCAATCAAGATCTAAAAAGGAAAATGTGTGATTATATATACATGTGTGATAATATTTGGAGAAATGCCAACCTAACCCACAAATTTGATGACATTTTGCTGGAGCTGACCTATAATTCTTCCTAAATTTAATAAACATGTAAAATAGGACTCACTTTTCAATACAAAATATAA
Organism: Pinus tabuliformis; assembly: GCA_031772625.1. Classification (NCBI taxonomy): domain Eukaryota; kingdom Viridiplantae; phylum Streptophyta; class Pinopsida; order Pinales; family Pinaceae; genus Pinus; species Pinus tabuliformis. The sequence goes on along the minus strand of CM062806.1, from coordinate 704,343,424 downwards.
ATTGATAGGAAAATGGCCAAATTGTGAAAGTGTAAAAATTGGTATGGTTTAAAGGGACCAATCCCTTTGAAAATTCTTAAATGTGGTAATGAATTTTGAGACTCATTATAGAACCCCTTTGGTCATCCAAATTAGGAATTGGTGTAGGATGCAACACTTCAAAATAATTTTTGTAGCAGTGATGTCAACACTTGTATAGTGACATGGGGTTGGAGTTGGCCTGTCAAAGCTCATTGGTCTACTTTGGAACTTTGTCTAGGGTGATGCCTTAGATGATTTGGAGTACAAGGGCATGATTTGATATTTAGTTTGCATTGAAGAAGATTTGGAGGCTAGATAATGCATAAAAACCCCTTGTTCTGAACGGGGAAGTACATGCCACTAAAGAAAGTAACAACAAGTACACAAATTTGAAACTCAATTCACGTCACTATTTATTACTCTTTGAAACAAGAAATAACTAAAAATTTCAAACACTACTATTCACTTTTCCTTAAGTCTAGAAGGTACAATGAATATGGAAACATGTACAACAATGTCTCAACTTTCTTAACTCCTAATCCAAATGCACCTTCCTTGCATGGATAGATAAGACAATTGAAGTCTACCCCTAGTGAATATTATATGAGATATGCAAACATGCTTCCTTAGCTAAGGCTGAGAATTAATAACTAGGGAAGTGCTCCTTTTAACTGTGCATGCAAAAACTAAATAAAGCAAAGAGTTTCGCTTCTCCCGGTCCTAGAAACGAATCCACTACCTAAGGTAAGTGCTTTGGCCAGAACAAGATATTAAGGACTCAGAAACTTTGTTGCTTCCTTCAAGAGAGGTGTATGCCAAACAGAACTAAGCTATCATGCACAATCCTCCAAATTCATTCACCTTTAACAGAAATATTGTGCCCAGAAAAAGACAAGAGACCAATATCCAATAGAATTTGTTGACTAACCAGAGACCCTTGTGCTCAAACAACAAGATAATAAGGGAATGTCAACTAGGGCGGAATATTTCACCACCGAAATTGACAAGAGATAGAAGGGGTCAAAAAATATCATACCTAATGCTCAAGAACAAATGAATTAATCCACACTTGGTGATCCAAAATGAATTAAATCCTTATTTATTTATAGATTTTCCAGAGGGGTTTCATATTCTTAAGTGATTGAGTAAACCTTACTCCAAACCCCAAATTTGGGTTTTTTAAGCCCAATTTCCCCAAAAATTTCCCTACAATGGTATTTTGGGGTTTTCCCCTCTTTATGGAGGACTATAGTCTACGGGGATGGATAGGATATTACATCCCATTCATCCTCAATTTGTAGAGGACGCTACATGGCACCTAATAAAAGAAACAATGCTTTAGTTTAGAAGGTAATAACTAAATGCTTATTTCTTTCCACATAGGAAATACATCTTAGAATTATGATCATGGGGTAAAACTACTACAAAAGGCCTAAATCTTACTAGCATTTTCATAGTCTAGGAATATAAACCCTTTTGGGTGAAACAAGGTCAGTACCACATACTACAAGCACAAATGACAAATTCAAAAACAATATACTTATTCAATGAAAGAATGACGAATCATATTAGTGCACTTTAAATTTAATAGCTCTTGAGTTGCAGTGTCAATCAAAATGTCTTAGGTTGGATTATAATTAAGTACTCAATGTTGTTTTGGGTCCAATTTAGGGAAAAGGAGGAGCTCCTGGTGACAATGGTATGATCAAGATTTTCAAAAGAATACCTTTCAACATACAAGCCATTCATTCTAGTGGAGGAGATATAGAGAAGCCTTTAGTAAGGACCTTTCCAAGATCAATTTGGAGGAAAATCCATTTTCAAAGCTTAAACATCGTTCTAGATTCAAACACGAGTAGTCATTTTTCAAAACAATTATTAATTCGCAAGAAATTGGAGCCAAGCTGACATGTTCACCATTTATTCTTCTACTGGACAAGGAAGCATTTATGAAAAGTTCTTGGCCCTTTGATCCAGTATTTGATGTAAATCTCTTGATTAGAAATGTAATAAGAGATGCAATTTATATTAAGGAAAAGGGAAAAGTAGAGGGCCATTTAATAATTATCTCTAAAAAACTCTCAATATAATCCTAACATATTTGAAATGGAAAAAGGATAACTCCATGGTTATTTTTTTCTTTAGAAACTTTGCTAATTTCCATGATTGAAGCATGTATTCATGCCTTGAAAGAAGCTCACAAATGCTTTTGATATTGGTTGAAGCAAAGAAAATGTGTAAAGTTACACTCACATATAGGTATGGAAAAAAAGTATATGGAGCTTGTTGTCCCAAACTCCAAATAAAGAATGGAAAAAAGGTGAAAAAACCAAGTCAAAAGGTATGTGTAGCTTTTGTCATGCAGAGGTAGGTGTTAACTCCACACTCTATAGCGAAGGATTTGCGAGTTTTGCATGCAGAACTTTGGATTAAAAGGAGTGGAACTTGATGCTACATGTCCACTATTACCCAGCTTTTTGTATGAGTTACATGAGATAAAAATAAGGAGATATGGGAGATATAAAGTAGATACTATTGTTATTCAAATTTAATAAAAAATATTACTATGTCTTCCTTGACATAAAAGAAACATCTTCCATAAAAAAATGTCTCCATGGACTTGATTTAAAATGAATCTCTTCCATTCACGCGCCCAACTGCAAATAGAAACGATCCCGATGGGCCAATTTCAGTTTAGAAAATTCACAATTAGTTTAAATTATAAGATCTTCTATTTTCAGTTCAGATTTCAGTTACAAGCAGTGAAATAGGACTCGCCGATCAATCGCTATTAATCACAAGTCAGAATCTGCTCACTCTCCAAATGATCTGATATAAATATTTGCGACTCAAACTCACATTGACCAAGTTTAACTCATGGTTGATGAAAGTTTGACTTGAGACTTGCTGAGTAAAGAAGATTCCTATGATTGATTCCAATTTATTCGATTTTCAGCCTTGACTCGACAAGCATGATTTTTTCAAGTTTAGGTATGTCGCATTGCTAAAAACTAAACATCAGTCATTCCAAAATTTATTTCTCATCTCTTAGGCCCAAAACTCATATGTCACGAGCTTCATTAATCAATCACTACTCACTATTACACAGTCTAGACTCAATATCGTGGAACTGTCAAGGTGAGCCTAAGTCCACACTCCATATCGGGCAGTCACCAATGTGTGCTCTATCCATACTCCATATCGACCCTCGGGCAGTCGCGAGTCACCTTTAGCGTGTGTTACTTTTAGGATTAGCCACTTCATTATTCAACAATTGAGGTACATTGGCACTTGGCTTAAACAATAGGTATATTAGTATATTGAAGTTTCAATGTCGTTTTAAATGGCAAGTTTCAAGTTTCACTGTTCAGTAATTGAATGTTCAGCGTATTCCTTTGGTTATGACTTTTCAACCCTATAAATGGGGCTTAAATGTATTTTTTAAATGCACTAAGAAATGGTTTCATACCAACCATCGACCAAGTCATCAAGCATTCCTTCCTTGGCCGATGTCTTGCCAACTTCAAAGGCTTTAATCATGCATTACTTTGGGTATTTTTGTTCTTCCAGAATCTGTTATTAATGTATTGGTTCAGTTGTCTTATGATAAACGAACTTGAAAATTCAAGATTACAATGTAATATATGTTGATAATATTTCCTTTAGGTAGAATTTCCTCATATATACCTAATTATGTTTCAAGGTCATAATGATATATTAGGTCGAAATGTGCTTGTGTTGTTGGACAAACTCCTCTTTGATCCTTAAAAAAACCTCATATCCTTTAAAACCAACCCTCTTTTTTGCGAAGTTATATATGGAATTTTTAATTTTAATTTTTTATTGTATTTTACAAGAGCTAATTTAAATAGAAGCCACAACTCCAAATATAAACAGAAGCCACAATTTAAACACAATTCTAAAACAAAAATAATGCTGAGGGAGAAGGACTTTGCTTGGGCTTACTGTGACAAGATTCTTGGAGACCCTAAGCTCCTTTTTAAATTTTTCAAAGTGAAATGTAGTGGAGGAATTTATAGATTCAAGTGCCACCTTGCACAAATACCCGACCGTGATATAGGTATCTACAAAAATGTTGACAAAATGTCAAACACTAAGCAACCTTGGCCATTGATATGTTGAGTCAGCAAAATGCAAAGAAAGAAAAGAAAAAATAAGAAATAGGAACTCCTGGAGTTGACAATTTTTCTTCCACTACCCCATTGTCATCTCCCTTTTTTGAATCCTCAATGTAGTTCCCATGTTTCCTGCACATGCCTCCAAGTCCAAGTCAAACTCAAGGCCAAATGAATCCTCCTGCATTCAACATTGAAGGTGGAAACATAAACACCCTTTTCTCTCCCCACACAAAACTCGGTTCCCAACCTAGCTTGGATACCATTGGTTGGAAAAAAATCCATAGTCAGGCAAGGAAGGCCATTTCTAACTTTTGGTACTATTTTGACATAATTTTCCACTGTGCCATAAGTCCTTATTGGAAAGCTATGATTGATGCAGTTGCTGTTGTAGGTCCAGGGTTCAAATCTCCTTCATTAGAGAGCATTAGGAAAAATTTGCTATTAGAAAGTGTTGAAGATGCCATGCTTGTGCTATTCGAGTTTCGTTCATCATGGATAGAAATAGGGTGCACAATCATGAGTGATGGATGGACAGATAAGAGGAATAAAACTTTAATAAATCTCCTTGTATCTTGTCTAGTAGGTACAATGTTTATCAAATCAGTGGATGCCTCAGACAAGGTTAAGACTACACAACTTATTTGTGAAATGATGGAGGAAGTCGTTCAAGAAGTGGGAGAAGAACATGTTCTACAAATTGTCACTGACAATGCAGCAAATTATATGGCTACTAGTAGACCTTTTGAGATTAAGCACCCCACTATTTTTTGGACCTATTGTGTTGCCCATTGTATAGATTTAATGCTTGAGTACATTGGTAAGCTTCATTGGATACATGAGGTTGTGGACAAGGAAAAATCCATAACCAAATACCTATAAAACCACATTATTATCCTAAACACCATGAGAAAATACAGTGAAGGTAAAGAAATTGTTTGACCTGTAGTGACTAGATTTGCAACAAATTTCATATCTTTGCAATTTTTGGTTCAACAAAAGATAAATCTGAAGAGGATCTCCTTGGGACCTGAGAGGATGGCATCTAAATGTTCTAAGACCCTTGAAGGCATTGAAGTTGTTGCACGTGTGTTTAATGACGGTTTCTGGAAAGATGTTGAAGAGATTATTGCTATGATGGAGTCCCTTGTTTGAGTTCTCAGGTACTTCAAGTCTTTTAACTTTTTCATGTTTTAAATTTCATTTCAAGCTTCTTTTTATTTTCAATGTTTCATATTAATTTAAATTTGAAAGCTTGAACTTTCAGGATGGTTGATGGTGACAAACCCGCAACGGGTTACATTTATGAGGTGATGGATCTCGTAAAGGAGGCCATCAAAAGAAGATATAGGTATGAGGAGGAAAAGTATATGCCTCTTTGGGACATTATTGATGCACATTGGGATAGGAAATTGCATTCCCCCTTACATGCTGCTAGGTACTTCTTAAACCCATAGTATTTTATGATAAGAGAAAATTCAATGAGGATGGGGAGGTTCACAGAGGACTTATGACATGCATGGGAAAAGTGCTTCCCTAATCCAAAATTTCAAAGTCGTGTCTTTTCCCCGCTATAGGATTATAGAGCACCACCTAAATTATTTTCCTATACCATTGTTATACAAGAAAGGTCTAAGGTGTTGCTAGGTACCCTTTAAGGCTTGAAGGCTTTATCAGTTCATTAAATTTGTTTAAACTTTATTTTGTATGTTAAATTTCTTATTAAATTTTGTTTTCTTTTTAAGTTTTTACTATTTAGTATTTAGTATGTCTACTCACGAACCCTTGCCACTTGCTAGGTACTTGATGGCAAAACTTTTGTAGTGATACACCAGATTTGAAGAGATTTGTCGTTCGAATATTAAACCAAGTATGTAGTGCTTCAGGTTGTTAGTGCAACTAGAGAATGTTTGAGAAAATACATAATTTCTAATAAGTGCAATGGATTGACACAAAAGCACTTAAATGACCTTGTATTTTTCCATTACAATCTACAACTTCACAACAAGAAAATACTAGGTGAGAGCTTGAATTTGAAGGTTTCAAAATCTGATTTGGAATTGAAAGTTTAAACTTTAAAGTTCAAAGTCAAACTTAAATTCACATTTCCATGTCTCATGATAATGATAGGTTTGGATCATTCACCTATAGACCTTGAAGAGATAGATTTGCAAACTACAAATGCAGTAGATTGGGTCCAATTAGAGGAGGCTCCTCTTTTAAGCCTACATGACTTGAAGAACTTTGAAAGTCAAAGCAAGCGGAGGAGTGGGAGGAATCGCTTTTAGTTATCACTCTTAAGAGTCTTAGACTCTTAATTACTGATTTTTTCTAATTAGTATGTTGTTGTTTGTAAACTTTCAGAAGCAATTGCTTCTAGCTCTATGTAGTCACTAGTTAGGAGTCATGACTCAGTACTTTTGATCATGTTTGGACTCAGAACATATATGAGATGCTTATTCATTCATGATATTTTGGACATCTATTGATATTATGAATTGTTTGGACATGGCTTTACTGAATATCAATGAAAAATGTATTTTTTTTTAATTCAATATATGTGTATATTTTTATTGATTGAATTTGTTGATTTTTTTCCTGATTTGTTTTTTCCGATTTTTCCCCAATCTGATTAAAACTCTTAGCTCTTTTGCCTCACCGATTTATTGTCTATTCTGAGTCTAGTAACATGGGTTACAAGATTAATTCTTCACTTATGAGTGCTAAGGTGTGCTAGAGAGTGCCAATGCATGCTAATGAGTGTTAGGGAGTACTAGGACAACACAAGGGAGCACTAGATCAAAATGCATGGAAGTGAATGAATATGAGGGTGTGTTGGGGAGTGTCAATCAATGCTAGTTGTCATGCCAAGGAGGGAGTGACAAGGTATGCTAAGAGTGGGTAAGGCATGCGAGGGAATATCAGGGAATGTCAAGAAGTGCTAGATTGTGCTAACATATGCCAAATAGTGCCAAGGCATTCTAGATGCTAGGACATGCTAGGATGTGCAGGGTGCCAGAGTATGCCAATATGCATCAAGGAGTTTCATGGCAACAAAAGGAATAACCAAGCTAAAATGAAAGGAAATGAACACATAAGAGGGTTAATAAGTCAGGACTTTATCTTTTTCAAAAGGGGCATGCTATGCACACTAATAATATGTTCCAATACATGCCAAGTGCCAATGTGTGCCAAGTGCTAATTTTTGTCAATGCAATATCATGCCAAGGAGTTTCAAGGCATGCTAGGGACTACAGGGAATGCCAACAACATGATAGAGGAGTGCTATGCTATGATATGGCATGCCAGCATGTGCTTTGGCATCCTACTCATAACAATATGTTCTATGTACAAAGATGTTCCAAGACATGTGAGGTGCCAAGGAATGTTAGTGTATTGTTCCAAAGCATGTTAAGGTGTGCCATGAGTGTTGAGGAGTGCTAGGTCTCTCTCATTAATAGAATTGACAGAGCTTGATTATGTATTAAATAATATAGTTCCTACACACACTAGTAGAACTTTATTTAAAGGAAATTTACTAAATAATAAACCTAATAGAGATTAATCATGTGTTGACTCATAGGAAGACTATATTCTTATGACTTGAGGGAAATGATACACACTAATTACTTCTTAAAAAATTGACTGGCTATTATAACTACTATGACCTTGGACACATAATGAAAAATACTCCCCAACAATGGTCTTAAATCATTATATTCTGACAAAAGGTATAGTAATAGGTACATAGCATCATCAAAAACTCATTGGAATGATCAATGATGATGAACATTTTTTTACTATCACTAAAAGTAACTAAAAGGAGCATTCGTGAGGGTCAATAAAAGATCATCACTCGAAGTGTCACCAAAGAGAGAATTAGTGATGGGCCTTTAACAACCCTCACCAAAAGTGTCACCAAAGAGAGAATTAGTGATGGGCAATTAACGACCCTCACCAAAAGTGTTATTGAAAATGGCTTTGGTGAAAAACCTTAAAGGACCATCACTATGTACACTTACAACAATGATTTTTTAAAGACCGTCACCATATGCGACATTGGTGATGGACCTTAAAGGTCTGTCACATGCATGAAGCATCATCAAAAACTCATTGGAATGATAAATGATGACAAACATTTATTGACCATCACCATGAGTAACCAAAAACATCATTGGTGATGGTTAATAAAATATCGTCACTAGAAGTGTCACCAAAGAGAGAATTAGTGATGGGCCTTTAACGACCCTCACCAAAAGTGTCACCAAAGAGATAATTAGTGACATGCCTTTAATGACCCTCACCAAAAGTGTCATTGAAAATGGCTTTGGTGACAAACCATCAAGGAAAATCACTATATACACTTACAACAACGCTTTTTTAAAGATTGTCACCATATGTGACATTGGTGACGGACCTTAAAGGTCCATCACAAGCATGACCCTCACCAATGACCCTTTTTCTTGTAGTATGAGAAGAAATAGAGGAATATTTTTCACTTAGAATGCACTATGACTTGACACTTCGCTCCTTTTGGCACCTATTGTTAGTGTGTCTAGTATGCCCCTATTGGAAAAGGTAAATTGATGACTTATTAACCCTCTTATGTGTTCATTTCCATGTAGTTTAACTTGTTTCTCCATTTTGTTGCATGGACAGTCCCTAGCATGCATTATGACACCCTTGCACATCTTGGTATGCCTTAGCACTTGGCACATCATAGGATGTTTGAAATGCCTTCATACTATCTGTCACATGTTAGCATGCCCTAACATTCCCTAGCATGCCTTGGAACTCATGCTCTCACAGCTAGCTAGCCTCACATTTTTTTACAACTTGGGAACCCAATCAACTCCTTGGCTACTATAGTTCTTATGATATTGGCCTACATCAGCCGCAACAACTTGACCAATTACACCTACTCCAAGTAGAGTATGCCTTGTTCACCTAATAACTGCCTATAACTCATCTTAGGCCGCACATATCCAAGATCAAATTCTCCCACTTAACTAGTTATGAAGACAAGGATAACATCTAGCCATGGCCATAAAACAACTAAGAAACATTAATGACTTTAGGCTTCTGTGATCCATATCAATTTTTAGAAGAATCCATAGAAAATTTTAGGGGCGAATGTTCGCCCTTTGGCGAAATTAAGGGGTTTTAAATTTTTAGTGGGCGAATATTTTGTATCATAGCACATTTTTACAAATCACCTCAAATAGCCCACCTTATTTTAAGGGAGAGGGTAAAAAAGGTAAATTTAGCCCTTGAAACTAGGAGTTACAACCTTCCATTCGCCCATTTTCAAGAATAGGTTTTATTTAAGTGAATCCATTTGCCCATTTTCAAGAATAGATTTTATTTAAGTGAATCCTATGGACCAAATACCATATTTATAAAAGAGGTATGGTAAATTAATAAAAATATAAATAAATGAGAGGTATGGTAAATAAATAAAACACTTTTTATATTTACTCCATAAGTCATCTTATATACATGCAAGGGTGTAAACAAATAAAAATATAAGTAAAGTGGAGGTATGGTAAATAAATAAAAATATAAATAAACTAGACTTATGGTAAATAAATAAAACCTCTTTTTATATTTAGTCCATAACCCTCGTTCTATTTATGAAGGCTCAAGAAAGAGGTTTTATTTAAGTGAATCCTATGGTCCAAATACCATATTTGTAAAAGAGGTATGGTAAATTAAAAAAAATATAAATAAACAAGAGGTATGGTAAACAAATAAAACATTTTTTATATTTACTCCATAAGTCACCTTATATTTACGAACACTCAAAAAATGCGTTATATTTAGGTGAAACCTATGGGAAAAATACTATGGGACAAATACCATGGACTAGATTGTTATTAATACCATGCAAAAAAACATTATTAACCCTAATATTACTATTAATAAAAATAAAAATGGCACATGGTATTGACCCATGGTATTCAACAAAATGGCACATGGTATTGACCCATGTAGCCTATTTAAATTGGGGAATTAAACCAGCATAGATCCATCTTTACTCTGGATCTACTAACCCCCGAGAGGTATCAAATATCGTGATATGCAAACTAGCATAGAGTGAAAAAATATTAGCGGGTCAAGAGTAAAAATGGATGTTGTAATTTAATGTATGTTAAACATTTTAGCTTGGTTAAAAAATAAAATAAAATAAAATTCAACTATTAATTTTATTAATTTTTATAAATTACTAATAGTAATTTTTAAGCTCAGGTTTATGATAACCCATGGTATTGACCCATGGTAATACCATGGTATTCATGTGAGCATAGACTATTTAAAGGGGAAATTCTCTCATCTTAGATCCATCTTAATTCTGGGTCTACCAAGTGCTCAGAGGGATAAATAGATTTCATCCCCCTAAGAGTGGTAGATGTGGAGTCAAGATGGATATAGGTTGGTTTTTATGATAATGAAGATATTAAATAGACTTAGGAAGTTATATTGTAGAAACATTTTAAGGTGAATGGTTAAAGCATAGACATTGGACAAGTATATTTGTATACTTTTGTTTTAAACTAAAACAAATCCAGGGCTAAAAGGAATGGATTGATTGCACTAGTCATCCTTCTATAACTTTCCAACATATGCTGGAGTAAACAGATTGTATTTGGGTAATTTTTCTAACTGCAAATAGGAACATACTTGTGTACTGGCAGGGTGGTTACGAGGTCCCTAGAAGTGATGAATTTGAATTTTTCTTGGTTTTATATATAGTATTAGGTTTTTTCTCATGCTTTCTGTGAATGACATGGGTGAACTTTATCCTACACCCACTAGGTTATCGATATGTAATTTCAGTAATTTTGATTTCAAAAGATATTTAAGACATGCAATGTTTTCATTTGTGTATTCAATAAACACAATATTCTAATGGAATTATGCATTTCTGGTTTACGTATATAGATTCCATGGAGAAGTATTAGTGGTGTGACATCAATTGTCCTCAAGTAGAGGCTTTAGTTTTACTCTTTTTGGAAGCAAATACTTTCTTCCAACAATTTTGAGTTCCATGAAAAATTTGAAAGTCCTAATAGTATTCAATTATGGGTTCAAGAGAGACATAGTATTCAATTATGGGTTAAAGAGATCCACATTGAATGATCTATTGGCCTTATCTTCACTTAGTTTAAGACTATTCACTTGGAGAGCCTACATGTGCCCCCACTTCAAGAGCATAGTAAAGTCATGTAGAACTTAGAGAAGCTATCTTTAAGCTTTTAGTGAAGAATGGAAAAATGTCTGGGTTCAATAACAACCAGTTGAGCATTAACCTTCCAATAATGCTAGATTTTAACCTCGAGCACTTTTGTGATTTGGAGGAGATGCCCCCTCGTATTTGTGACAATTCTTCAATTGTGAATTGGACTATTATGAACTGTCATTTCCTTCGAAAGTTACTTGATGACTTGGGGAACCTCAACTCTTTAAGAATGTTAAGCAAGGAAAGAAAGTACATTATGCTAAGTTCTCTTATGATTTTCAAGTTTTTCTTTGATATCTACAACGTTTCAAGTAGGAAAGTACATTCTGTTAATGAAAATTTCTCTTGATAGAAAGGCCCAATTTCAAATTCTAATGCTTTCAAAAAACATTGTATAATTATAATGTTTCGAAAAAGAAAGCACATTTTTTCAATTTAAGTATCATGATCCCATATTCCAACTTTTTTTAGTAATCCATTAGGCTTTGTGGCTTTGAATAAATCCATGTCTTTTGATAAGATCCTCTTCCAAATTAGAATGCAGTTTCCTTTTGGCAATAACCACATACAATGTCTTGATTTTTTTATTGATAAAATAGAGGTTGTGAAACAAGCTTGTGCCATACAAGGACTTGATTTATTGATTATGTGTCAATTATGGCTCTTGATATAACAATGTCTTGATTTTGTTGCTTGAAAATAGAGGTTACGCTTTACTATTTCACAAAATTTCTTACAATCTTTCCATAAGTATTGATTTGTAATCTCAGTCACTGAGGGATGACAGTAATGACAAAGGTAATATTCCATGGTTTGAAGTTACCCTCTTACTAAATATTTAAATATATCACCACAATTTAACTGTTAGTTAAAGGAATTGTATTTGATTTGTAAAAAATTCATTGCTTTATTTATAGATTTTGATTTTTTCCCTTTTTTATTTTTTTCTCAAATTTGGTATGAGATATCTTCCAATATTTGGGTTCCCTAGTTTCCCCACCATAGCTATGAGGTTCAAATGCTATCATTAAATATTCTCGGAATGTTACAACTTTTCTAGTAAGTGTATTTTGAAACATTGTTGTTTCTTTTCCATGGTGTTAATGCAAATAAGCACTACAACTAGTGCCATTATTTAGATTAAGTGTCGAAATCTAGGTGGTCTTGTAATGATGGAGTGATTGCTTTCTAGCTACTAAGGCCATATGCATTTTTATCTCTTATGTTGTCTTGAGATATTCAAATTCAGAATAATAATTGAGGTCTTGTTTCCATTGTAGATTGCAGTCAGTTTCTTGAACATAATATATAGTCGATTATATTTTACTAAGCAATTGTGGATGTGATCCCTCACAGGAAAGGAAATTCAAAGTGACTTTGATTTCACATTAATTTGTCAAAACATCCACACAGGAAAGGAGATTCAAAGTGACATTGATTTCACACTGATTTTTCAAAATGGAGGCAAGATAAAAGGAAACTTTGTATTCAACAATGCTCTTAATTTCATATGTACATGCACAAACATATTAGTAGAAAATATTGAAGGGTTGCCTAAGTAATATTTTCCATTCCACTACATTCTTTACAACTTGTAAATAAATAACTCGGAACAATTCATTACAGTACTTGTTATTCTTTATTAATCAGTGGTTAAGATTTTGATATTGAACTGGCTAAGATTTTTCTTCCTTTTGTGAAATCGTGTGTTCTATAATGCTTCTTTTCCATTCAATATGTATAGCATATAAAGTTTGTCTAATGGAGTAGGAAGATTGGAAATTCTTGTGATCCTTGAACTATGTTATAATGCAGAAACCCAATGGGGCAAGGTAGGTGCATCCCCACAAAGGGGTCACAAATACCAAAGTTGGTATTGGCTAGTGCCTTGAGCTAGAAAATTTCCTTTACCCTTGTATTAACAGTGAATCCAGAGAGGATTCTAATATTATCTTTAAAAGATTTATATTAGTTAAGATTGATGAATAAAATTCATGAGACATGAGCTAGGATGTCCTTGCAAAGTGGTTGTTGATTATTGGAAGCTATGATGGCCATTATGTCAGGCTAGGTGGTCGCACTCCCTTGATCATGAGCACGATTGTGATCAAGATGGAAGACTTCATAGTCTGGATTGATTGTTTAACAATGATAATTAGTGGGCTCATTCACAAAAGCTTCTATTTCACTAATCCTTTTTATAGAGTTGTCACATTCAATTTCCAAAGGTTTTAATTACACTATAGAGTTGAGTTCTGAGAGAGTTGTGATTCACAGTGTTAAGTATAGAAGCTATGACACTTGAATGAAGACAAGCATAGTAGATGTATCAGACTCTGTTATAAGCTTACCTGCATATTATAAGGGACTTGGTTGGCTTTTTTATAATTTTATAAACAAGTTCCATTTCGTGGAAATGTGAAAAAAATAGTGATATTGCCACCATGTGGCTCTTGTCATATATGGTTTTATACTTTTTCAAAAAATTCTCTAAGAGTTCACAATGTTAGGATTCACTAGGACCTTACAAAGTTTTATTATTTAGTGAAAGACTCACCAAGATCTTACAAGATTCTATAATTGAGTAAAATATTCACCATGCTTGGTGAGAGATTCACCAAAAAATTATATATACACATTATATTATTGATAAAATCACCTTCCATTTTTCCTATATACCATGGAGATTCGCCCATTTATTATACATACAAATTTAGGGGGGGGGGGGGGGGTTCTTAAAATTTTCCCAGGAAGAATCTTCGATGAAAATCACATAGAGATATTTTTGTCGACGTGTTTCAAACTAGCCAATGAGGTTCATCGTCAGGACAAGTTGAATGAGTAGATCTTTCTATGCATTATAAATAGATTGGGCAAAATATCCAATGACCTAATTTCCAGATCAGGTAACGGCTAAAATGATAATAGCTAGATTTGACTAGGAAATGGCTAGTTTGACTATGAAGGGTATAAACATAAATTATTCAAATAAGTTAATTCGCTTATTAATTTTCTTATTAAAATAAATATAAATGGATAATTTTATAATTATAAATATATATTAGAATAAGCAAGTTAATATACTATAATCATAAAATAATCAAAATAATAGAGAATAGTTAATTATGTTTTAAATAGCCTGGATGCGGGTGGTAGCTTGATAAACACATGAGCTTGTTGCGTTGGGCAGCTGGAGTAATGAGGTGGCCTACCAGGACGGCTACACTTGGTGGCTCTGCGAAGAATTAATACCTTTAAATGCTGAGGAGACGGCATTGCAGGTGGGCGATGGGTTCAAGCGAGGTGACTTTAAGAGTCCTGTACTCTGATTCGATGGGGATTGTTCAGTATGTATCCAGATTGCTCCAAGCAAAGGTCTATTTAATGGCGCACTTGATCCAGGTTTGGTATGAGCGATATTTTGTTATGCTGTTTGATGTTAAGGGTGGAAAGGGGCTGATCTCTGGCTCTGTGAGGAGTTGCAGAGGCTTCACCTCTGTCCAGCTTGCGCCCTCTCGGCTCTCGAATGTGAAGGGGATCGGGAGGGCCCATAATTCTGTTCCGGCTTCTATCAAGGTCGTTCTGTGTGGAAGAGTTAAGGCTTTGAGTCCTGATACTCTGCCTTTTACTGTAAAGAGCTCGAGATTTCCCCTGCTCATGGCACCGAGACAGAGAGGAGTCCCGAGAAGAGGAGGTGTTTGGGGGATAAGTAGACGGCAGGAGGCTCAAGCCAGAGCAATTCCGCCGTTGGCCATAGCTCCGCCTCCGTCTTCTCCCTCAGAGGAGTCGGAACCTTTAGAGAGCCAAGTCCATACCTCCCGCTTCACCTTCAGGTGTCGGAGAAATCATTCTCTTGTCTCTCTCCTGATCACTGTAATTGCTACGGAGGAAGAGGAAGATTCTGTCAGCCAGGAGGAGGACGTTGAGGAGCATGCTCAAACTAGTAATGCCCGGGAGACTGCGGAGGTTGATAATGATGAAGAGCCTCCTCCAGACGAAGTCAATCCTGTGGAGCCGGTTCTCGATCGGGACTCGCATCTGCCGCCGGTTCATACACCGGATTTTCGCCTGGAAGTGACCGAAGATGCTACCATGTCTGACTGGCTTCCTCTCTCGCCAGAAGCAGACAACAATGCGCAAGGTGAGCCTCTGAAGGCTTAATTCTAGTTTCTTCTGCTGTTCAATGGTCATGTTTTGGAGTTTTGGTGGGGTTTCATCTCTTTCCGCGGCGCCCAGTTTTTTGTTATTGGGTAGGGGACCTTTCAGAGTTCGTGGTGTCTCCAGAACTCTGGAAACTATGGTCCCGCTACTCTCCTATGCCACAATGCTACCAGCAGCAAGCCACAAAATACATGCAATGAATCATTGGAGAGTCAATTATGCTTACTGCTGTGCTTTTGAAGGAATCTCTTTTGTAAGTCAGGGGGCCACTTGCCACTGCTTCGCTCATGCTCACTTCTATGGACTCTATCTTTGTAATTCAGGTGGCCATGTGCACCTGCTGCGTTCTTCTGACAGGGGGTGGCTTTATGCATCCTCAGAGGCTAGAGCCTCTTTGTAAATATTTTTTCATCTTTTTAATACAATAGCTTAGTCTTTACACAGAAAAAAAAATTATGTTTTAAATAAAATATAAGTTAAAGGGACATTTAAATCTTAATTTAAATTAAGTAAATAAATAAATAAATTGATTAGTTATCAAAGATGTTATAAAAATATTAGTTAGTTGTACAAGTTAAAAATAGAATAATCTATAAATAGTTAATTCTAATTTTAAAATATAAGCTAAAAGGACTTATATTTATAAATATATATTAAAATAAATAGATTAGTTTAATATTCATAGTCAAAGAGTATCTCCATATAAAAATATTAGAGAATTGCAATATTAATTAATAGTTTATTAAGGGTAAAAATTAGTATATTAGTTTTAAATTAATTATAAAAAAAAAAGAAAAAGACGAAGAAATAAACTAAAATAAAATATTAATTTTAATTAAATAGTCAAAGAGTTTAAATGTATAAATATTAGAGAATTCAAGTATTAGAAAAAAATTACAATATTTAAAATAAATAAATAAATATATATATATATATATATATATATATATATATATATATATATATATATATATATATATATCTTAATTTAATAGTCAAAGGGTTTTAATATATAAATACTAGAGAATTCAAGTATTAGAAAAAAATTACCATATTTAAAAAATAGAAATAAACAAATAAATAAATTACTTAATGGAGAAAATGACTAGGAGGAGAGGGTTGGGACCCAGCAGCTACTGATCTTCCAACAATCCTATCTATTGAGATTGTTCGGCCTTTTTTCAATCTCAAGGGCTTCCCTAAATTTTTGGTGATGGAAATGCGACACTCTAGCAATCACACTAGCTTCTTTGATGCAAACATGATGATTGGTTTTCTCCACATGCTCTGCTAAAGCGCCAAACTTGGTTCTCATATGCTTGAGGTCAGTTGCATGCTCACTAATCCTTTGGTTAATGGAGTGACTAGTCTCACCAATATAGGCCGAACAATCTCAATATAGAGGATGGTTGGAAGATCAGTAGTTGTTGGGTCCCAGCCCTCTCCTCCTAGTCGTTTTCTACCTTATATATATATATATATATATATGGTAAATTTTTTCTAATACTTAAATTCTCTAGTATTTATATATTTAAACTCTTTGACTATTAAATTAAAATTATTATTATTATTTAAATATTGTAATTTTTTTCTAATACTTGAATTCTCTAATATTTATACATTTAAATTCTTTGAAAATTTAAGTAAAATTAATATTTTATTTTATTTTATTTCTTCTTCTTTTTTCTTTTATAATTAATTTAAAACTAATATACTAATTTTTACTCTTAATAAACTATTAATTAATATTGTAATTCTCTAATATTTTTATATCGAGATAATCTTTGACTATGAATATCAAACTAATCTATTTATTTTAATATATATTTATAAATATATGTCCTTTTAGCTTATATTTTAAAATTAGAATTAACTATTTATATATTATTCTGTTTTAACTTATACAACTAACTAATATTTATATAAAATCTTTGATAACTAATCAATTTATTTATTTATTTACTTAATTTGAATTAAGATTTAATTGTCCCTTTAACTTATATTTTATTTAAAATATAATTAACTATTCTCTATTATTTTAATTATTTTGTGATTATAGGATATTAACTCGCTTATTGCAATATATATTTATCATTATAAAATTTTCCATTTATGTTTATTTTAATAAGAAAATTAATAACCGGGTTAACTTATTTGAATAAATTATGTTTATACCCTTCATAGTCAAACTAGCCCTTTCCTAGTCAAATCTAGCTGTTATCATTTTAGCCATTACATGATCTGGAAATTTGGTCATTGGATATTCTGCCCGATCTATTTATAATGCACAACAAGATCTACTCATTCAACTTGTCCTAACGATGAACCACATTGGTTTGTTCGAAACGTGTCAACAAAAATATCTCTATGTGATTTTCGCCAAAGATTCTTCTCAAAACTAAGAAACATATCTTACATAGGAAATATTTCACATGTATTTCAATTTGATATAAACAATATATAATTAACTTAGAGTTTTCAAGAACCACAGCATGCACAAGACACACAAGATATAACCTGACACAACTTGAGTGCCCCAAAACTTATACACAACAATGTACAATATGTAATTATCTAGAATATTTTAAAACGTGAGCATGCGGCCAAAGTGTGCCACATCTCATATAAAAATAATAGCTAAAGGAGAAATATTGTTGTGCCCAACACAAAGTCTCCCTTTGCCTAAAATTTTTATGTCAATCCCATTATGACAATTGTAGGTTTTCCTCATGCAAATCCTATTCTAAACTTATCCTAACACACTTCGTCCTTGGCACACTTAAATTCACTGACACACACTCTTATTCAATCTTTTCCATGCATTATGACCTATTTCTCCCTTGTCATGCCCCGACAATCCCTAACACTCCTCAACATGCATTGACATTTTCCTGCATCTGTTAGCATGCCGTGACCCTCCCTAGCTATCATGCCCTCACAAATACCCTTACTTAATATGCAACTTGGGAACCCAACCAAGTCCTTGCTTGAATACAAGAGCTTGACTAAGTTATGGTTACATCAACTAGACTATGTTGTTGAATTTTGTAGCTTTGGAGGTACTCCACAAGCCTAGTGAGATGGGTTTGTCTGAGTTTGGTCACAAAAGGATTTGTGGGCAAAGAACCCAAGTGAAGGGGTTTTGGACACAAGATGGGGTTTAAATCTAAAGGAAAATTAAAAAGGAAAATTAATATTTCCTAAGGTCTAAGTGGATAAAACTCATAAGTTATAGGGGGCTCCTAATAGGCATAGGAAAAGCTATTTAAGGAGGCCTTAGGAGGAAAGGAAGGAAATTGAGAGAAAAGGATATCATTTGATCAAGGAGGCCAGAAGATATGTAGTCCTCAAGTAGGCCGAGTTAGAGGGCTGAGTAAGGGTTGCTAAAGGGAGGCCATGATCTTCCACCAAGAGTAATATCATCATGTGAGGGTTCACAAAAATGCATCATACCTTAATAGGTTCAAAATAGGAAGTAGGATGGCATATTGTTGGTTCTCTTCTCGCCGATCGAGCTCAAGAGAGGTTGCTCATGACAATCTGGGCATGTGATTCTTGTGGTGTCTCTATGTGAAGGCTGCATCAGATTATGAAATAACATAGAGGGTTGAGACCCTGTCTTGGGGTGGTTAGTAGGCTGCAAGGTCTGTGATAAATACCAACACAAATGGAGGAGGGCTTGCACTAGAATTCAGGTCCAGAACAGAAGTAGTCACATGCATTGACTGAGGTAACCTATTTCGAGGGTCGTAGAGATCTAAAGTTCATGTCAAGATTCAGTGAAAGTCTCTTATGGAGGCAAGAGTTTTTGTGTTTTCTATGGCTGGATAAGGTTTGTTCTAAGGAAACTAGAACATAAGTATAATGCCCTATTTAGGGTGGTTTCCTAGCATGTTTATTCCATATAGTATGCAGAAGAAATGTGCCATATGAAGAATGGATTGACACAAAGAGGAGTTGCTTTTGGTGGACTTTCCATAGAGTTTTGGAAGAATATATGAAGTAACCTATAAACAATAATTCAATGGGTTTTTGGTGGCTGATTTGCGACCCTAGCTCAGTCATCTACAAATTATTAGAAGGATGATAAGAGGAGTAGTTTAAATATGTTCATAGATTGGAAAACAAAGAAATTGATACACAAGAACAATGATTTTGAGAGGACTCAAATCATTGTTAGGTGGAAGATTTGAAGAGCCCTAGATGAGGGCAGTGTTGTGGGCCCTAGATCAGTAAAATAATTAACTATGGTTGGGAAAATTGATGGAAATCCAAGTACAGTTGGAGGGTTGTTAGGTGACTTTCAAAGAAGATCTCTAAGTCCTATACTTGTGAAGGACAACAAGAGTGGTAGAATGGAAAGTGTATTGGGCCTAAGGATGTGCATACTTGGAAGGACTAAAGTGGGAGTAAAGTGGGCTAGCCAACTAGCCTTAGTTCATGGTATTGCAAAGGATCGATTCAGTGAGAAGAAGGGCACCCTTCATAGACCTAGACTTGTCATCTTGGAGCAGTAGTATGGAAAAGGCAGGAATACTAAATAAATGTTCAGAAATGGAGTTGTGAACAGTTGATCAAGAGCCCTAAGTGTTGCATACCTTGAAGGACAAAGGAGGAAACTAGAGGGAAAACTTTTCTGAGCCGATTTCAGTAATCTAAAGGAGTTGAGTTCATTGATATAGGAATATTAAGGAATTGTAGAATGGGAGGCAAGAGAACCTACCAGATGTGTTCAGGACATGTGGACTGAAAGGGTTATGTGTGGTCAGCATTAGTAAGTAGGTCAATTGTAGTCTTGTTAATCATAGATTGGTTGTCAAAGGGCTCACACCAAACCTTAGTTGTATTCCTTGTATCATTGTGATTGTAAAGGGCCATGATCCCTGGTATGGGAGCTCTAGCCTATTGTATTATAGTTTGTAGCTTAATGAAGAAGGGTTTGAAAAAGTTAAAAATTTTCGTGTGCACTAATTTATTCCCCTATGTGTGTAGATTTCATTGTACATTAAATTAAATGTGTTGTGGCACTTGAGTTTGTTTGCATCAAAGACTCTATAAACAAACCCACATTATGATGTGTTGTGGAAATTCAGCATATGCCTTGCTCACCGAAGAACTACCTATAACTCATCTTAGGATACTCATGTCCAATCTCAACTCACCCCACTTAACAAGTTACCAAGACAAGGCTCACATCCAACTATGGTAGTAAAACAACTAAGCAACATAATTTACATCTTGACATGCCATATCACCTGGCATGTCTTAGAATTCCTTGGAACTATGTGGCACATGTTATCATCCCCTACATTTCTTGGCATGTTTTGGCACTCCCTAGCACACACTACCACTCCCTAAATTTCCCTAACACTCTAGCATGTCTTTGAATTTCCTAGCATATAACCATGTCACTCCCTCTTTAGCACATCCAAAACTCACTAGCACTCCCTATCACTGGCATGTCTTAGAATTCCTTGGAACTATGTGGCACATGTTAGCATCCCCTACATTTCTTGGCATGTTTTGGCACTCCCTAGCACTCCCTAGCACACACTACCACTCCCTAGATTTCCCTAACACTCTAGCATGTCTTGGAATTTCCTAGCATATAACCTTGTCACTCCCTCTTTAGCACACCCGAAACTCACTAACTACTTCTCCATGCATGTTTAACTACTTCTCCCTTGTGTTTCCACGGCACTCCCTAACACTCGTCATGCATTGACACACTCTATCACTTGGCACCATTTGGTATGTCACCCTAACACTCTAGAATTCCTTGGAACTATCAAGTATACCTTTTCACTCCCTCGTTATCACACTTAGAACTTGCTGACACTCCTTGTCACACACTCTTACTCATTCATTTCCATTCATTTAAAACTAGTGCTCCCTTTTCTTTCCTTGGCTCTCCCAAACACTCCCTGACATGCATTGTCAGACCTTGGCACTTGCCACATCTTGGCATGATTCCCTAACCTATAGCATACATTAGCATTGCCTAACATACCTTGTCACTCCCTCCTTAGAACACCCAAAACTCACTGACACTTCCTATCACAAACTTTTATTCATTCATTTCCATGCATTAATTTGACCTAGTTCTCCCTTTTGTTTCTCTTGCACTACTTAACACTTCCTAGCACGTGTTGGCACACCCTGACACCCGAGATATCTTGATCGCATGCTGCCCTAACACTATAACATGGATTATCACTACCTAGGATACCATATCATGCCCTCCTTAGCACACCTAGAACTTGTTGACACTCCCTGTAACACACTCTTATGCATTTTGACCTGGTGATCCATTGAGTTTCCATGGCATTCACTAACACCTCGTAACACACATTTGCACACCTTGACACTTTGTACAGCTTGGAATGCTTCGCTAACACTCTAGCATGCCTTGGTACTACCAAGCATACCTTGTCACTCCCTCCTTATCACACTTGGAACTCGCTAACAATCCCTATCACACAATATTATTCATTCATTTCCATGCAATTAAACCTAGTGCTCCCTTATGTTTCCGTGGCACTCCCTAGCACTCCTTATCATGCATTGGTGCCACACCCTAGCACCTTGCACATCTTGGAATACCTTGGCATTCCCAAAATTCCTTGGAACTAACTATAATTTGTTAGCACCTCTTCACATTCCCCGAAACACCTTGGCATTCCCTAGTTATCATGCCCTTATAGATAGCCTTAGTTGTTTTGAAATTTGGGAACCAACCAAGTCATTGAAAAATTAGTGTTGTGCCTAGTCCAAAGTCTCCCTTTGTCTAAAACTACTTTTCTCCAACCCATTATTGCAATCGTAGACTTACCTCTTGTAAGTCCTATTCTAAAATTATCCCAACACACTTCATCCTTGGGACACCTTGAATTCACTGACACTCACTAGCACAAACTCTTATTCATTCATTTCCATGAATTTTACCTACTTCTCCTTTGTGATGCCCTGAAACTCCACAACACTCCTTGGCATGCATTGAAATTATCTAGCATTTGTTAGCATGCCTTTTCATTCCTTAGCATGCCCTGAAACTCCTTAGCTATCATGCCCTCACAAATACCCTTACTTTTTTTGCAACATGGGAACCCAACCAAATGCTTCCTCGACTACAACAACTTGACCAAGTTATAGTTACTATAACTAGACTATTCCTTGTTCACCAAGAACTTCCTATAACTCATCTTAGGCTACTCATGTTGAATCTTAAATCATAAAACTTAACAAGTTATGAATACAAGGCTTACATCCAATCATGGTTGTAAAACAAGTAAGCAATAGAGTTTACATCTGGACATGCAACAACACTTGGCATGTCTAACAATACCTTGGCACTATGTTGCACGCATTAGCATCCCTTGCATTCCATGGCATGCTTTGGCACTCCCTAACACATGCTATCAACCCCTAACACCTAACACACATAAACCTCGTTAACACTCCCCATCACACTCTTATTCATTCATTTCCATGCATTTGAATCTAGTGCTCCCTTGTGTTTCCCTGGAACTTGGCCCTTACACACCCTAGAATGCGTGGGTGCCACACCTTGTCTCCTAGCACATCTTCGCATGCCTTAGTGCTTGGCATGTCTTGGGATTCCTAACATGCATCAGAACTATCTAGCATTGTACTAGTACTTCTTAGCATTCCCTGGAACACCTCGACACTCCCTGGCTAGCATGCCCTCATAGATATCCTTTTTTTGCGACTTGAGAACCCAACCATGTCATTGCAAAAAAAATGTTGTGCCCAACCCAAATTCTCCCTTTCTCTAAAATTTCTTTTTCCATGCCTTATCACAACCATAAGATTGCCTCCCGCAAGTCCTATTATGAAATTCTCCTAAAACACTTCATGCTTGGGACACCTAGAATTCATTTATAGTCCTTGGAACACACTCTTATTCATTCATTTCCAAGAATTTTGACCTAGTTCTCCCATGTGTTCTCTTGTCACTGCCTAACACTCCTCAACATGCATTGACATTGTCCGACATGTGTTTGCACGCCTTTTCATTCCTTGGCATGCCATGACACTCCTTAGTTATCATGCCCTCACAACTACCCTTACCTTTTTTGAGACTTAGGAACCCAACCAAGTCCTACCTCGACTACAACAGCTTGATCAAGTTATGGTTACTACAACTAGACTATGCCTTGTTTACCTAAGAACTACCTATAGCTAATATTAGGATACTCATATCCAATCTCAACTCATCCCACTTAACAAGTTAGAAAGTCAAGACTCAAGTCCAACCATGGCCATAAAACAACTAAGAAACATAGTTTACATATTTACATGCCATAACACTTGCACATCTAACAATCCCTTTGCACTATGTGGCACATGTTAGCATCCCCTTCATTCCTTGGTGGACTTTGGCACCCCCTAGCACCCCTAGCACTCCCTGAAATGCCCTAGAACTCTAGCATGCCTTCAAACTACCTAAGATGCCTTTGCACTACCTAACATGTAACCTTGTCACTCCCTCCTTAACACAATTGGAAATTTCTATTGCACACTTCTATCCGTTAATGTCCATGCATTTTTAACTAGTTATCCCTTGTGTTTCCATGGCACTCCCTAACACTCCTTGTCATGCATTGGCACACCCTGACACTTGTCACATCTTAGCATGTTTCCCCCTCTAGCATTCCTTGGCACTACCTAGCATGCCTTGTCGCTCCCTCCTTAACGCACCTAGAACTCACTAACACTCACTGTCACACACTCTTATTCATTCATTTCCATGAATTTGAAACTAGCACTCCCTTTTGTTTCCCTGGAACTCCATAACACTCCCTATCATGAATTAGCACACCCTAACACCTGACATATTTTGGAATGTTTCTCCATCCTCTTTCATTCCTTAGCACTGCCTAACATACAGTTTGACTCCCTCATTAGCACACTTGTAGCTCACTAACACTTCCTATAAAAAACTCGTATTCATTCATTTTCATGCAATAATTTGACCTA
Organism: Pinus tabuliformis; assembly: GCA_031772625.1. Lineage (NCBI taxonomy): Eukaryota > Viridiplantae > Streptophyta > Pinopsida > Pinales > Pinaceae > Pinus > Pinus tabuliformis. The sequence goes on along the minus strand of CM062806.1, from coordinate 704,318,866 downwards.
GTTCTCCCTTGTGTTTCCCTGGAACTCCCTAACACTTCTTAGCACACGTTGGCACACCCTGGCATCTGGTACATCTTGGTCACATGTCACCCTGACACTCTAGCATGACTTAGTGTTTCCTAGCATGCCATGTCACTCCCCCCTTGGCACACCTGAAACTCACTGATACTCCCTGTCACACACTCTTATTCATTCATTTTCATGCATTTTTACCTATTGTTTCCTTTTGTTTCCTTGATACTCTATAATACTTCCTAGCACATGTTGGCACACGCTACAACTTGGCACATCTTGGATGCATGCAGCTCTAGCACTCTAACATGAATTAACGTTTCCTAGAATACCATGTCACTCCCTCCTTAACACACCTGGAATTGGTTGACCATGTGTATTCATTCATTTCCATGCATTTTGACCTAGTGCTCCCTTGTGTTTCCATTGCACTCCCTAGCACTCCATGGCACACATTGACACACATTGACACTTTGCACATCTTGGTATGCTTTCCTAACACTCTAGCATGCCTTGGAATTTCCTAACACACCTTATCACATTATCTTGGTTTTTTTATCTAGTTCACACAATTTATATGGAAAATAGTTGTATTGTTAGGCTACTGGATTGCTTTCCCTAGTGGAAGACCAGTACGTAACAAATATGATGTATTATTTTTATTTCTCAATTAATATAAATGATTTTCCCATTTTACAAAAAAAAATGACACGATATTGATTAATTGCAACTTGCTACTTCCTTGCCTTCATTGATTGAACCACATGATGTGATTCCCATTTACCAATTCCATCTTGACCTTTATAAATCATCCTAAAAAATTATACCACATGCAATTAAATTATTATTCTTCCCATCATTAGCTCCGAACCACAATTTTATGAGGATTGAGAGTAGGACCTCTTGATGTGGTCAATGGGAATCCCAAAATTTCCATCTACAAGGTGAAAATAACCGTAGTAATCAAAGATATGCTGACCTTCAGTAGGATCATCTTTAGAGTAAAAAAAATACACATTTTCTCTTATACTAGCTATGGTTTCCTTAGCCCCTTCCTCCTTCATAAATAAGATGGTATGCTTTTAGTTTGTGTGCCCAAAGTTAACATTCATCGCATTACTACATATAATTTACAGCTTTGTGTTATTTTTTTTGGTAGGACATTCTTTAGATTTTTCCAATTTGTTTTGTATATTCAATATTCTTTCTTGGATCTGTGGATTTGTGGTTTAGCGATCGAAATAAAACTCATCAATTTATGGTTTGATAGTTGAAATAGAGCATAGAAATATTAGTCAATTAGGCCTAGTTTGTGTGGTTGAGAGAAGTGTCCTCCTTCTTGTTGTCAATTCTAGATACAACCTCTAATTGCTATGAGACCAATGCTTAAAACATTTATATCTGATGTGTCTCAGGTAGTTCTTCAAAGAATAGAGACATCACTTATAAATTTTCTTACACAAATAATTTAGTTGGTTCAATCATCAAAGAACAACATAATCCATGATCTCTTTGCACATTCGCATATGTATGATACCCAGAAACATAAATGATAAATCAAGAAGGCCAAACAACTCAAGGAATTACAGATCAATTACTTTAGCAATAGCACAAAAGTAGATATAAAGGAGGAAGTAACCCATCATGTAGAGCTTGAAATATCAAGAATTCTACACTTATCTGAGTTAGGAAAGACATGATGAATATGCAGAAGGAATGGATACAAATATTCACTGAGTGCAATTAAAGATTTATTTTCCAAAGACTCATATAGGCATTTGTGTTAATATCTTAACTCAAATGAATCTGTAAGAAAGAAGGAAACATATCTGGTAGCTACATACGTGGAATATAAGAGGAACATGAACATTATGAAATTGTAACGGAGAGAAGACATACTTTAATATTGGAACAAAGGAGTCACCATGATTTTCATTAATAATCCAAGTGAGACATACTTCAAATAAGTAGAGACGTTCTAAAAAATAACATAGTTTTATTTCCAAAATTTTGAACCTGTTTTCCTTTGTCGAGAACATAAATATACAAATACCTTAAAACATAGGCCGTTAAATAAATATTCTTTCTTGATCTTTTCCATCATTGAAAAAAATCACATATCCAAATTATAGCATGCGCAAGAGCACAACCACTCTAATCATAATAAAATGTCTTGCAAAAAGCATAGTAAAACCTAGAGTAAAAATAACTACAAAGTGAAATAAAAGGCCATAACTGGCACAATAAGCATGATCTTTTAGGAACAATGAGATGGTGTTGATGCTTGGTGAGAAGTAGTTGAAACCCGAGGACAAACCATCTAAATTAGTGGGGGGTTGGCAAATTGTTTTCGTCGCTGCCACATGGCTGGAGGAGGCGGAGTGATTGAGTTGAAATGTCTATAATGAAGCTTGAGATTTATCACCCCTGCATAATCCAGTTTGTGCTAAAAGATACCTTTAACCATCTCGAGAAGGTGAACTTATTTCTCAAGGAAGTTCATTATGTTTTTTCCTTTAAGGATGGTGTTTTCTCAGGAGTTGCTCCAATCCTGCTTTTAATCTCGGTTATTTTCTAGGTATATAACTCCTATGCGAACAAATCTCCATTGGCTCCACACAAGTTTGGTAACTTGACTTCAAGGACCTGATTGAACTTATCATTGAAAACTTCCACCTCCTTTTGTAGCATTGATAAGCTTTGTTCTTCTTTAGTTGTGGCTTCTTCCTTTGAAATAACCTTCGAAATTTCTTCCACTACATTCATTTTTTTGGCTATATCAAGTGGCCTTAGCTCCCTAATTGACCTCTCAGTCACAAACTAAATATATTTCTTAGCATACTAAGAGTTGGTGATGCTAGCTTGCTTTCCATTTAGGAGAGAAGGGGAACATTCAGCACTAAGCTTCTTTTGATCTTGTATCAATCCTATTTGTTCCCACCTTTGGTTGATCTCATAAATGGTCTTTTCCAAAACCAACTTCCTAGTTTGAATGACAACCAAATTTCCTTTCAGTCGGGTGTCTAGTTCCTTGTTTTCTTGATTAGTACTTTATAGATCCCTAGTGAGCTTTTCTATGTTTGTAATCGAAGATTTGAGTAGCTTCTCTTTCTGTCTACTCGAACTCTTGTTTCATCTAAGTCCCTCTGAGCTTTAATTCACTCTCCTTCAGATAATTTCATCTTGATTAATGCCTGGGCGAGGCAATCAATGGGGTTTTGAGGATCTTTAGGGACAACTACCATGCATACATGAGAAGTGATTCTATTCTATAAATCTATTACTGTCAGATCTAAGGCAGTAACTATGTTTTTTATTTTGTTCAGCTCTTGCATTAAAACCTCTTACTCCTTTTCACTCTAGGTCAACTCAGAAGTTTGAATGTGCTCGCCCCAAGCCATATTTAATTGTCGTCTCAACTCTAAATTCTTTTTTTGAGTGGCCTGTAAGACAACTTCCACTATTGCCTTATCCTCAAGATCCATCCCCATCTTCATGATCAGTTCTTTATATACTTCCTTCTGTTGAAAAATATCACAGGACTTGATTTTGACCTCTGGAGCGAGGATTTTCTCCAAGAATGATTGTTTCTCTCTAGTTGGGAGTGTTGTGAAATAACCAGCTAGGGCTGCATTAGTGAATGTGTACATAGTGAAGTATTCAGGTAAATTAAGAGCTCTTTCGATTAAGAGAGGGGTTATCTCGAGGACTACAACCACTAAAGTAGAAATGAATCGGTTTCTATCCTTTTGATAAGAGTCGACCAACCAAGTTACAAACTCAAGGAGGTGATGGACTGGAGGGGAAATCTAATAGTACAACCCAGAATTCACAACCCTAAAAGGGTTATCATTCCTCACATAGTCTTCAAACATTTTATAATGAAGTTCTGTGACTGGCAAGGGATAGACAGGGTCATCTATTTGGGTTTCGGTATCTGTTAAAGGCCTGACACCGGTTCTTTAGACCTCATGGGTGTTGGGGGTTGTAGGTGTCACATGCTTCATCCATCTAAATAAAACAAAAGTAAAAAAAAATGAGGTCAGGGTGTCGGGTTACCTGGAGACCATAGGGAGGAATTAAAACAACTTGGGAATGCATCATTGACCTTTGGGAGTGTGCACAGAGGAATCTTGTGTTGTTGTCCATGCGAGAGGTTCTTTTACTGGGGTTGAAATATTGTTGTGGGGTGGTAGCTTTAGGGTTTAGGGGATTTATGCAAAGGACAAGGATAAATTCCCAAGTGATGGGAGACGAACCTAGGCGTGGGAAACACGTGACGGTCATGGATTCACTCGGCATGAAAGAGGATGAGATTATACTGAAGTTGTCCAGGGCTCTAGAACGTTTTTTCCAACCAATGCTCCTAAGACTAGTAACTCAACCCACAAATGTCACCAAGCTCTAGAACATTTGTCCAACCAGAGCTTTCAGGACTAGTAACTCAACCCACCAATGGCTCCAAAGTGTTTTTCCAGCCAAGGCTTCCAAGACTAGTAACTCAACCCAAGTTGTTATAGGGATTCTAAAGCATTTGTCCAACCAAGGCTCTAGGAGCCAGTAACTCAACCCACAACCAAAGTAACATGAGAAACAACCAAAAAATAAAAGTAAAACCCACAAACCCATGGCTATCTCGGAAATGGAAAGGCTAGGAAAATCCACTGTCAATCCAAGAAATCCTCCATGCCAATGACATATCATAAACAGGAAACCACATCCATATGTCATGCATGCCAAAACTAGCAAGGAAATCATACATGCAACTCAGTACCTACAAGAAAAACTCGTTGTAGTTGTTGATCTCATTGTCCTCTTGTGATTTCCTACTCTTCCTTTACCTTCTAGCTCCAAATCAAAAGTGTCCCACAATCCTCCAAGGGTGCTCCAAGGAAAATCTAAGAGTCCAAGTTCATGAGAGAAAGAGAGTAGAATGAGAGAGCTCTAAAACTGAATTATCAAAATTTTAACTAACAAAATCCATGAACTGATCCTCATAAGACTTTTTATTATTGAGGCATCTATTTTCTTCATTTTCCATTATTTTCCTTTATTTTCCTCCTCACATGCAGCCTGTGACCTTTCATCTTCCTTTTCTCCTATTTTCCATTATTTTCATAAATAAAATGCCAATAAATGTCTCACGCCTTTCCAAATCCTTTGCCATTGCCTTTGCCAATTTCCATAGCCATTAACTAATAATAAGTTATCTCCATCACTATTTTTTTCCCAACATTCAACTTGGAATACATGTCCCATGAGCTTGGTTATTAATATGTCATTATTGACTTTATTACATGGACTTTTAACCATGGTTGTTACATAACCCTCCCCCTTGTGGGAAAATCATCTGCGGTGTTGAATGACACCTACATCGAACAAGACTGCTGAAAACCAAAACATATTGCCCATGGATCTTTATAACATATCTTCTTGCAATGCTTACAATGAACAACCCGCTGAAAAGAAAACCAACATGACAAACATAACAATCATAACGACCATAGTTTCATGACACCCATATCGCTTATTCGAGATTTATAACAAAACTCATACACACACACACACACACATACCAAAATCACATCTACTATATTGGTGAATCAAGAAGGATACATAGCCCACATCTAATCAGTCATCTCCCATGTAGCCTCATCGGGCCCGAAGTGCTTCCATTACACTTTAACTTGCTCGATTCTAGAGCATGAGCATCTTTTGCTATCAGATGCACTAAGGTTTCGACTGGAATTATCCTTCTGGCTCCACCTCCAATATAGACCAGTCAATCACATGATCAACATCTTTAACGTACTTCTTAAGAAATGACACATGGAAAACATCATGGAATTTCACTGTCGGAGGTACTGCAAGTAAATAGGTTACTGATCCAATCCTCTCAAGAATATTGAAAGGTCCACAATACCGAGGTTCGATCTTCACACATGATCCAATCCTTAAGGAGCTCTTCTTGGGCTTGATGAGCAAGTAAACCTGTTCCCTAATCTGAAAGTCCTTAAACAACTTGTGATGATTTGCATAACTCTTTTGTCTATCCTATGTTGCCTTCAGATTCTTCTTGATTTCCTATATTTATTGTTCCATGTTTGTCAACATGTCTGGTCTAATCAATACCTTGTTCACTGGATCACTTCATCTGATGGGAGTATTACAACTCCGCTCATAGAGTGCCTTTAATGGACTCATCCATAGAGAATCCTGATACCCATTGTTATAAGCAAGCTCAACTAACGGAAGATACTCTTCCCACTTTCATTGTTGATGCATCACATACATTCTCAACATATCCTCTAATATCATGTTGGCCCTCTTTGTCTATCCATCTGTATATGGATGATAAGTTGTACTGAAGGCCAACTTTTTACTTGAACCTGCAAATAACTCTTTCCAAAACTTGGAAGTGAATTTAGCATCCCTATCTGATACAATCTTCCTTAGAGCACCATGAAGTCTCACTACATATCTAATGAAGACTTGTGCTACATCATTAGCTGAATATTTAGACTTCACTGGGATGAAGTTCCCTACCTTACTAAACTTGTCAACCACAACCATAATAGAACGATATTGTCTAGATGTCCGTGGAAAACCTATAATGAAATCCATGGAAATGACCTCCCACTTCCACTTTGGAATCTGAATCGGTTGTAGTAATCCACCTAGATGTTTACATTATGCCTTTACCTATTAAAAATCTAAAAATCTAGCCACGAACTCTGCCACTTCCTTCTTCATATTCGAATAGTAGTATAACTTCTTCACTGTTGTCAAATGTCCCTTGATATCCCAAATGACTTGAACATGACTAACATGGAATTCCCTCAATATAATATTATTGAGCTAACCGTTTTCTTTCACATGTATCCTCTCCCTCAATATAACCAAACCATATTTTGTGAGATGATAGTCGACATCCTGATTACCTATACCCTATTGTAACCTGTGCATAAGCTCCCTATACCTGTCATCCTTTTGTCTTTCCTGCAAGATCCGATCATGTAAATGTGTCTCGTAAGAACTCATAGTTGCTATATGATTCACCTACACTCTTCTACTAAGATCATATGCAACCTTGGTCTCTTTACCTTTAATGTACCTAATATCAAATTCAAACTCATTGATCGTGGCTAACCATCTAGCTTGTCTGGAATTTAGATTTAGTTGCCCAAATAGATACCTCAATCCAGTGTGATCGCTCATCAACAAAAACCTCCTTCCAAGAATATTCTTGGCACTTGCAGCTTAGAGAAATGTTCGTTGTTGGTGGCAAATTGGCAATAATGGCTTCAAACCCTCCTTGGTAGCAACCACATTCCTTCTCCAGCACTCAGAAAAACAAAATGACTTGAAAAAAACCAAAAATTGAATTATATAGGCCACGCGGAATGATTTCAGGGTCACCGGCGATATTTTCTGTTGTCGCGTGATGTTTTCTGAGATATTGTCGAAATATCATAAATCTCGCGAGATTTTCAAAACTCTAAAATATCACGATATTTGTTCGGCGATATTTCGGCTCGCCGAAAATATCGCGATATTTCCGAATATCGCCGATATCTCGGCGATATTATCAACACTAGATTGAACAACCAAAAGGCTTTGAGACACATGAGAAGAAGTCTCATGTATGCAGATTGAAGAAAGCCTTGTATGGGTTCAAACAGACACCTAGAGCATGGTATGGTTGAGTTGATGGCTACTTGTAGAAGATGGGGTTCATCAAGAGTGATGCAGATCCCAATCTCTACTATCTGGTTGTAGAGAATGAGCCTATAATACTAGTATTATATGTGGATGATCTCTTCCTGACAGGATCATCGAGGCTCATCGAGGATTGCAAGAAGAATTTAGCCACAGAGTTTGACATGAAGGATTTTTGACAGATGCATTATTTCCTGGGGTTGGAAGTTTGGCAGCAGAAGGATAAAATCTTCCTAGGACAAGGGAGATATGTTACAGAGATCCTAAATAGATTCAGGATGCAGGACTATAGGCCGATGTCTACTCTAATGATCACCAACTGGGAGAAAATTGATGCATTAGAAGACAAAGATGTTGATCCCACTTTATGCAGGCAGCTCATAGGTTCCTTGATGTATCCGATCAATACCAGGCCAGACATTTGTTACGCTATCAACACCGTCAGTCAATTCATGGTGGAACCGAAGAGGGTGCACTGGACAACAACCAAAAACGTTCTCAGATATTTACAGGGAACAGTCGATTATGGACTCTTGTACACCAGGAGTAATGATATCAAATTGAGTGGATTTATTGATCAGATTGGGCGGGAAGTTCAGTGGATCGAAAAAGTACTTCTGGGTAAAGTTTCAACATTGGATCGGGTATGACCTCCTGGTGCAGTAGGAACCAAAAATCTGTAGCTCTGAGCTCAGTTGAAGAAGAATATATGGCCACTAGCATAATTGCATCAAGCTCTCTGAGAATCCAGTATTTCATGATCGCTAAAAGAACATTGATATTCGATGTAACTTTCTCAGAGAATTTGTCCAACAAGGAGCTGTACAGTTGAACTACACTCCTACAAGAGAACAGGTGGCAGACATCCTTACCAAGGCTCTTGGAAGAACAAAGTTTGCTTATTTCAAGGAAAAGATGGGGATGATAAAGAATCCATTTCAATAGCAGAAATGGGTATGATGTTGTAGTGTAAATGCAGTGTTGGAAGGAAAGGACCAACACTAGCATGGATGCAGAGGGAGTTACAGTGAAAATGAAGTGTTGAGAAGAAGGACCAGCAGTAGCATGGATGTAGAGGAACCTGCAGTACAGATGTAGTAGTGGCAGTGATAGAGCCATGGGTTGCAGTACAAGATGCAGCAGTGTAGAGGTTGTTGGGCAGGAAGGCCAAACATCAATGCAGGTACCAGTGTTAGATGATTAGGTGATGCTCAGTTGTGGAGTATTACTAGAGCACATTCCTCACTAAGAGGGAGTGTTGATTTGGGGTAGCATCGGATGTGCTCTAGCCATAAAAATTGGTGGAGAGGCAAAAGCCAACGAGATCTCCAAAACCCATGAATTGTTTTGGAAAATTCCATCTGGATGAAGAGTTATTAAAATAATTAATCTTTCTAATGAGTTCCTAAGTCTAAACCTAGGAAAATAAAAATATTAATGGGTATTAATAAAGATAAGAATGAGAAGCTTCCAAAAGATAGAGATCAAGTCTATTTTAATCTTAGCCATTGATTAGGGATTTAATCTTAGTCGTTGATTCATCAACAACAAAAGTATAAGAGGGGGCTTGAGGGTCAGTCGAATATACACTGAGGGAGACCAGTCAATTCAATTTCTGGAGTGGGGCTTGCTGAGAAATTCGAACTAGAAGACTAGATTGTAGCAAGAGGTAGTGAGTATGGAGCAGAGGCGTCGACAGAGATGGAGGATCAGTGCAGAGATCAAAGAGTCGGACCCAGATCCACTCAAGAAGACGGAGAGGCAACAAGACTATGTGTGATGCAGAGAGGCCCAACGTTGACGCAGAGACGCAAAGTGCTGATGTAGAGAGGCTAGTTGGTCTGACGTTGAGCATAGGGGAGGTGCTAGAGAATTTATCTCTGTTGGGTGAGCTAGCTTGGCACCTTGTTTGTACTCAAGAAAAGTTGATTAATAAAATCCTCCTCTGCTACATTGGTTTTCCCGCATTGGGTTTTTCCAGGGACAACTGCCCAAAAATAATTGTGTTGATGTGTTTGATTCTTGTGCATGTATTTGTTTTTGTTTAATGGTGTGATATCTGCAGTAGAATTTATTTTAATATTTACTGAAGGGATTTCGTAAATAACTTATTGAATTCCAATCTCCCTTTCAGTCTTAAATCAAATTTACCTTTTCACCACGCTTCAGTGTTTCAGTCTCCTCTCCTCCCTTTTCCCCACGCTTATGAATAACCCTAGCGAGTTCCTCCACATCTTCAATTTATGGATGATTGCTTCCAACTAAAGATCATGTGTCAGATAATTCTACTCGTGTTAATTTAGTTTCCATGACTCATAGCATACCACATATCCTTCCTACATAAGGACTCCGCCAAATCCCCTCTTTTAAGCATCTATACACACTATGAACTATTTATCTGGATCCACAATCTTTAGAACTAAAGCATTTGTGAAAATTTGCTTCAACTTCTGAAAACTTATTGCTCTTTCCTCTATCCATTCAAATTTCTTACCTTTTCTTTGTAATGATGTAACAGGATAGGAAATCCGAGAGAAGTTCCTGATGAACTTCCTATAATAACCTTCTAACCCCATAGCCCTTACCTTGTCTAAATCCAGTTCTATGCATTCCTTGGAAACCATATGTTCCAAATAATGTACCTATGGTTGAAAGAAATTATATTTAATGAGCTTAACATACAATTGATGCTCTCTCAACAATCTCAATATTGTTGCTAAATGTTCGACATGTTCTTCCTCATTCTTAGAATATATCAAGATGTCATCAATGAATAAAATAACAAACTTGTCCAGATAAGGAAACAATACACTATTCATCAAGCACATAAAAGTAGCTAGAGCGTTAGTCAAACTAAAAGGAACTACAACTAACTCATAATGCCCATACATGGTCTAGAAAGAAGTCTTGTATATGTCCTCTTCTTTAATGTGTACTTAATGATATCATGATCTCAAGTCAATATTCAGAACATTGTTTCTCCCTTCAACTGATCAAACAAATCACCAACCCTTGGCAACGGATATTTGTTCCTGATGGTTACCATGTTCAATTACTTGTAATCGATGCACAACCTGAGAGTGCCATCCTTCTGCTTCACGAACAAAACTGGTACACTCCAAGGCGGCACACTTTGCCTAATATATCATTTATCAAGTATTTCCTTTAATTGCAACTTTAGTTCCAGTAACTCTGGTGTAGTCATCTTGTAAGGTGCCTTTGATGTTGGTGCTTCCCCATGTACCAACTCAATAGAAAATTTCACTTCCTTGTGAGGTAGTAACTCTAAAATATCTATGGGAAAAACATCCTGAAACTATTGTAAAACTGGGTACTTACTCATTACATTTGCATCCTCAACATCCTTACCTTTATCACTAGAAATATGTATTGCAAATAACACACACCCTTTATTGCGGTTGCACTTTGCCTACATAACTATCACCATTCTAATTGATGTTTCCTTTTCTCTTCCTTGCAAGATTATTTGTTCCCCATTATCATCCAAGCACTCAATAGCTTTGTCATAAAAATCCACCTTGGTCCTACGAAGATACAACCAGTGCATACCTAATAACATATTGTACGATCCCAAAGGAAGCACATTCAAATGCATCAATGTAGACATACCATTCAATTCAAATGTACAATCTCTTACACAATGATGAACTCTCTTCTTAGTACCTGTAGCGAATTGTACCAACAAAGACTCTGCATGCACTTCTTTATTCAAACCACACTTATCCAACAGATCTGGATTAACATAACTATAATTAGATCCAGGGGAAATAAAAATAGAAACAACCTGGTCACAAATATTACCGTCAATCTCAATAATAGAATCTTAGTGATCTTCCTGCCTATTATCCAGTGATGCATAAATCTGAGGAATAATTTTTCCAACATCCCCCACTGTCTCTGTCTCTTGAGAATTTTATATTTGTTGTCTACTGCCCTAATTTTCTAGGCAATCTCTCCTATGATGATCTCCTCTGCAAGTCCAACACTACAAGGACTTCCTACCATCACCCTTGTTATGCTTCTCTAACTGAAATCCTTGTCCCCTATTAGATGCATTGAACTTCTTAGGTGATGTTGCATTCTCTTTGTTACCTATGCCCTTAGATCTTGTTCGCTTCTTATCCCATTTTCCGTTATTCTTCTCATTACTTTTCCAAACTTTCTTTGTCTCATATCTATGATTTGATTGTTCGTAACAATTCTTTAGCTTCATGATGGCTTCCTCCAACAATCTAGGCTCATCAAACTCAATCTTGTCCTTGAATTATATCGATAACCCACTGATGAATCTTTGAATCTTGGCCTTCTCCTCCTTAAGATAAGGTACATACCTCAATAACTTGAGGAATCTGCTAGTGTACTCCTCATCAGTCCTAGATCCCATATTCTTCTCATAGAATTCATTTTCCCTATCATCATAGTATATTTTCGATAGATACTTCTTCCTTAATAGCCTCTCGAACTCACTCCAAGTTAACTCCTCTTCATGAATAGCTATGTTGTTCTTTACATCTTCCCACAAAATGTCTTCTTTACCTTTAAGAATGAACGTAGTGTTTCTGGCCTTCATGTTCTCTGACTAATTGTGCAACCTGAAGAACTTATTCATCCCATGTAACTAGGCTTCATCATGCTATGACTTCTTCATTTCTCCATCAAATGTAGGTGCCTTTTCTTTCTCGAACTCATCTGGTAAATATCCCCTATCACTCCTCCTATAAGGATGATAACAATTATGACCATGATACTTGTGTGAACCAAAACTAGAGTAAAGCCCATGTCCACATCCTCGTTTATCAAGTGTATCTAAGAACCTTCCATTTATAATCGTGTCATCCATATCCGACCTATGTCTACCATGAGAACTAGTTCCATATGCTTCATTAGTCCTATCCTTCTTTCCATGGTTGATTCTAAGTAGCCATTATTTCTGCAAGTCTAACAACCCTCAAGGATAATTGCATTAACCTCTACTTGTTTCTCTTGTGCCTGAATGATTATGTCATTATCTTCTTTGCGATTTCTTATTTTTACCTTCAAACTTGTCAATGTGTCTACTATGTCAAGAGAGCGCCCATTACCATGTTTCTCATCTGATCTATAGGGAGAATCTTCTGAATTGTAGTCTACCATATATTTAGTCATCTTTGTTCTTCTCTTCCAGCAAGGTATATCATGTCAGCTGAACAAAATTATAAATGAACCAACGTACCTCAGTTTAGCTCAGGGGAGAATATCTATTCTACAAGATCAAATAGAATAGAACAATATATATATATATATATATATATATATATATATATATATATATATATATATATATATATATATATATATATATATATATATATATATATATATATATATAATCATCACAGTATATAGACATAATCTCAATCATCATCCTAGTTACCATGCATGATGTCACAACTACAACACTGACTAGGTGCAATGCATAGATAACAAACATATGCATGACACACACGCATAAACAATACATATCAACACTGACATGCATTCATGACAAACACATCCTAACAATAACAACAACAACTTTTGCATGGAATCACAACAGAAACAATGACCACCGTCATCCATACACAACAAGCACATAGACCACAACCATAAGTACACCTATGTAACTGAGATGTACACATGACAATGCATTCATTCAAGGAGAACGGAAACCATACATCACCTAAGGATAACGAAACCATGCTCTAAGACAATTCTATAACACCCTCCTCCCAGATTTACCCAAGCTAATCAATCCACTGGGGTAAACATGTGACGAAGAGTTACCATGATATGATTCAACTCCCCATGTGCAATTAAGGAAGTGGAACTGACAAGCAAAAGACCAATCTTCCCCTCCTTAGGAGCTACAAAACCCTTAAGATCCGACCAACCCCTTCGGGTGTCCAACCATTGAGAGAACTTATTGTTTTGTTGAACTAGACCCCAATTCGCTCCCATGACAAGGCATGCATGTGGCTAAGACACTCTAGTTGCTCCCACGACAAGGCATCCATGCTACAACGACCCCATATTCTGAGCCAATTTTTAGGGCTAGGACTCGGCCACTACCCATAACTTCATGAGACTTCTAGAAATGATAAATGACAATGAAAAAATGCTACTAATGTGAAAAAACGAATAAGTACTTAACCAAACCCCTACTAGCCATGACATACATTCCACCAAACAGAGCATGAACATGCAATCTACGGGTCATAACAAAATATTTGAACATAGGGATCTCATAATTATCTGAGAATCATCAAGGAGGACTAATGTCTCCTCCCAATAGTTGCAATGTTATCTTCTAGGTCATTCATTCACTAATATTTTTTATAATAACTAAAACATGATGAAAACCATAAATCAAAATTGTCATAAAACATGCTTATAACCAACAAATAACTAGAGATATATCCATGATGAAAGAACCATTAAAGCCATATAATGACAAACACATTTACTCATAAAATACCAAAGGAAAAGGAGCTAATATTAACATATGCCAATCCAACCAAGTCAAGAACTTCCATGTACCACCTGACCATAGATTCAACTGAACCAAATCTCGCTTTCATCTAATCACCCCGAGTGCCATATTCCAAGCATGAATGTGGGATCATTTGGAATAAAACAAGAAAACTAAATTATAGATTCCATAGGCCAAATGACCTCAACCTTCAACCAGTGATTCCACTCACAGTCAGACATCACTAACCATCACCATATTGGTCTCTACTCAAGTTGTCCAGGGTTTAAGAGCCTTTGTTCCAACCAAGGCTTCCAGGACTAGTAACTCAACCCACAGCTATTGTCAGGCTCCAGAGCATTTGTCCAACCAGGGCTTCTAGAACTAGTAACTCAACCCACCAAGGGCTCTAAAACATTTTTCCAACCAAGGATTCTAGGACTAGTAACTCAACCCACAACCAAAGGAACATGAGCACCAACCAAAAAAAAAAGTAAAACCCACAACACCATGGCTATCCATGAAATGCAAAGGATAGGAAAACCTAATATTAATCTAGGCAATTCTCCATGCCAATGACAGATCATAACCAAGATACCACATGCATACGCCATGCATGCCAAAAATAGAAAGGAAATCATACATGCAACTCAGTACCTACAAGAAAAAGACATTGTAGATGTTGATCCCACTGTCCTCTGGAGCTTTCCTTCTCTTCCTTTTCCTTCTTGCTACAAATCCTAGGTATGCCACACTCCTCCAGGAGTTCTCCAAGGAAACTTTAAGTGTCCAAGAGTATGAGAGAAAGAGAGCAGAAAGACAGAGCTCCAAAACTGAATAGTCAAAATTCTAATTGACAAAAGCCATGAACTGGTCCTGAGAAGCCTTTTTATCATTTAGGCCTTTATTTTCTTCATTTTCCATTATTTTCCTTCATTTTCCTCCTTACATGCAACCTATGACCTTTCACCTTCCTTTCTCCTATTTTCCATTATTTTCATAAATAAAATGCCAATACATGCCTCATGCATTTCCAAAGCCTTTGCCAATTTCCATAGCCATTAATTAATCACAAGTGATCCCCATCACTATGTTTTTTCCCATCATTTAGCTTGGAATACATGTCCTGTGACCTTGGTTATTGTTTTGCCTTTATTACCTTTATTACATGGGTTTTTAACTAGAGATGTTATGTAAAAAAGGAAAGATACAAAGCAAGGTTGGTAGTGAAGGGATTTTTCCAAAAGGAAGGTATTGGTTTTACTGATTTTTTTTTTACCTATTGTTAAGATGTCATCCGTAATATTTATTCTTGGTTTGGTTGCTTCTTTAGATTTGAAATGTGAACAATTAGATTTAAAGACAATATTTCTCGATGGATAAGTGAAGGAAGAGATTCATATGGATTAAATGGAAGAATTCAAAGTAAAAGGTGAGGATAACCTAGTTTATAGTTTGAAGAAGAGCCTCTAGGGGTTGATACAAATACCTTGCCAATGGTATAAGAATTTATACATTTATGTTGGAGCATTTTTTAACATAATAGATGTTGATCACTATATCTACATTAGGGAGTATGACCAAGAAAAGTATATTATACTATTATTATATGTAGAAGTTATGCTAGTTGTTGGACATGATAAAATAATTACCAATAGATTGAAGAAGGATTTGGGCAGTCAATTTGAAATGAAATATTTGGGTCCAGCACAAAAAATATTTGGCATGAGGATCATGTGTGAAAGAAAGTATAAAATGTTTTGGTTATCACAAAAGAAATATTTTGAGACGGTATTAAATAGGTTCAACATGAAGGATGTCAAAACAATTGATACACCTATGGCATCCCACTTGAAACTTAATGTTGATTTGGGCACTTGTGATGACAAGAACAAAAACAAAATGAGTAAAATTTCTTATTCTTTAGCAATTGGTAGTTTTATTTATGTCATGGTATGTACCGAGATAGATATTGCACATGTAATGAAATTAGTAAATAAATTCCTTGCAAATCTAGTCAAAACAATAATAGGATGCCATAAAGTGGAGTTAAGATCTTTTAGGGGTAACAGTCATAATTGTTTATGTTTTGGCAATAATAATGATGTTAGATATCATTTTTTGGATTCAATTGCGTTAAGTAAGTCATTCACGTATGACCATTCCCAAAAATGATATCTAATATAATGCACTGCGTAAACCCCTATACTTAAATTCAAAAAGAGTGAAGGGATCTCTACTTGAATGGTTCATGAGGCACAATACTTGCTAAGGTTTCGCAAATGGGGTAGCAAGTTAAGTGGGCTTGATTGTGGGGAAAACTCCACAGTTAAGCGCGCTTGAGCCAGAGGCGATTTGGGATGGGTGACCCCCCGGGAAGTCCTGGTTACCAGGTGCAAGCCCTGGAAGTGATGATTGACGCTATGTGATTTATTTCACCAGTTGCAATCCCACTTCTTCACCCCTGTGAGCATCACCTGATGCAATGAGTGCTAAGTGAACTATTAAAATCATGAGAAATTAGTCACTTACAACTACCTCTCATGGAAATGGTCATACGTGAATGACTTACTTAACACAGTTGAATCCCAAAAATGATATCTAACATAATTCACTATGTAAACCCTCTATACTAAAATAATAATGTTATGCTTGAAGGCTATATAGATGCAAACATGGTTGGAGATGTGGACACCTAAAATTCACCATTATTTATATATTGTTGCAGGTGTCATAGTTTCTTAGGTGTCTAGACTGTAGAAAGTAATAGCCATCTCCACACTAGAGGTAGAATACGTAGCTAACATGGAAGCTTGCAAAGAGATGTTGCAGATGCAACGATTCTTAAGAGAGATGGGAATAAAACAAGACAGATATGTGTTGCATTGTGACAACTAAAGTGTTATTCATTTAGTGAAAAACTGATAATATCATTCTAAGAAAAGCACATTGATGTGAGATATCATTGGATTTGTGAAGTGCTAGAAGATTTACTGCTATAGTTGGACAAAATAAACACCAAATATAATCTAGTTGATATGTTAAAAAATATTTTTCCAATGGATAAGGAGGAGTTTTGTAAAACCTTGGATGGGTAATGAAAATCTGATGAAAGACATATTGGGAAAGGATTAGTAGGAAGGAAATATAAACAATAGTGAAAATGTTCACTCAAACGTTTATTTCATGTCAAGCGGGTGATTGTTAGATATGAAACCAAACCAAATCAAATCAAAGAATATAATATTTTAACTTCTTCATGCTTCAATGTCACATAACAAGTAAAATGAATTATGGTTCTTTTGGGCACATGGTGTTGATGATCCATTACTAGCCCATGGTATCAACTCATGGTATTATAACAAGGCTATTTGTAGGGTAGAAATCATCTGTAGTAAAATGGGTGTGTGCATCAGAAGTGAGTGGATGTATGTACTTCCATTTGTAGAGGCCCATGATATCAACTCATGGTATCATAACAAGGCTATTTATAGGGTAGAAATCATATGTGGTAAAATGCGTGTGTGAGTGGATGTATGTACTTCCATTTGTAGAGGTCCATGGTATCAACTCATGGTATTATAACAAGGCTATTTATAGGGTAGAAATCATCTGTGGTAAAATGGGTGTGTGCACTAGAAGTGAGTGGATGTATGTACTTCCATTTGTAGATTAAGTAAAGCTCTAATACTTTCCCTGTGGTTTCACCCATTGCTAGCCCATGAATTTTCCCTTTTTTTGGTTTTCCACGTGAATTTGGTGTATTGTGGTAAATTTGATCTTTAATCATTTATTTTTAAGTTTATTTCTCTCATCTAATGTAGTATTATTAATAAAATAGATTTGTCTCATTAAGATACAAGAGATTTGCCTCAATTTTCTTGGTGATAGTTGATGGACAAAGCCTAAGAATAGAAGAAGTTTCCAATAATATTGTAGGTCATCCTCATGGACAACTCATTGTCATAATGAGAAAAGATGTTTAGCTAGAGTGAGGAGAGGAGACTTGCTTGGTCATTTTTTTTGTTGGACATGTAACTAGATAATTAATGAACCATTAATATATGGGGGATTTTGTTTGTTTCAAATGTTAACCCTCCTTTGCCTATAAAGATGTGGATTCAACTCAAGCTTGATGTCAAACCTATTAAAAAGAGGCCCATTAGAAAATAATGTCAAAACTATTTTTTCTTGGTCAATAATAAAGAGGTAGCATTTGATTACTTTATTCATCGCAAATCAATGTTTTTCAATTATCAATCAATAACAAGTTCACAACTTTTAATACCGCATCACACCCTGCTGAATAAATATAAAAAAACACCACATCCTGCTGATTAGATATAAGAAAACACATCATACCTGTTGATTTATAAACAATCAGAAATTTAGAAGATTACATTCTCATGAACCACTTTGACGCGATTATCTAGAATTTCATTAATATAAAATAGGGCATCGTATCGTGTGGAGCAAGCTTCCATGAAATACAAAACAGAAAAATTAGGAAATATAGCAATCCATTCTTGTTAGCAACCTCTCATAGACACGAAAACTAATTAGAGAATTAAATAGAATGGTTGGTCTTAGGAATCGTTTAAATATTCATTATTTATCATAAATTTATATGCATTTTGAAATTTTTTATATTTTTGTACGAGTCCCAATGAATTAATTGGCAAAACTTACCTGACTTTTTGGGATAGTACACATGTTTTAATACTTCCTGACTTTTGGGATAGTACGCATGTTTTAGGCCTGTGTGGTTTTAATACTTTTAAATGTTTATTTTTATTTGAAAAGATTTATTTTAAGAAAGCCAACTGGTTGGGATATTTTTTGTCATGACTTCCCACATAAAAATAATTGTAAAGATTATGAATTTATAATACGAATGTTGGACACCTAATCCTAAATGGGTTAGTGTGGAAGCCGAATAGACCAAAGCAGTCCAAGAGACCTTGGGATCTGAAACCCAAGAGTCACGTATTGTACTATAAATGTATATCTCATGTTAATAAAAAAATGTATTGCATGTTTTATCTTTCATATTGTCTTTGCTGTCCATGTGTGTTTAACATGGTATCAGAGCAGGCGATTGCTGGTCCTGCTCCAATTTGAGCCATTTGTTTTGTGGCCTCTATGTGCATATTAGTTATGAAATTTCTATTCACTGTCCATAACACTCCATTAATTCACTGATAGTCATAAATTTGATGCTTTTACTCTGTCGATTCCTTGGATTATCTCTCTGTTGTGCCTAATCGAAATTCATGCACATATATGCGTTTTTCTGCCAAGACTGTGCGTTTTGTCTAGACTGCGCACTCTGACATATGCGTTTTTAAGTAAATGCTGAACACGGGCATATATCTTGATAAATTGTTCTGTAGAACACCGGCGTATTGAACGAACGTATTTGCCATGGCTATTAGTTTTTGACTGTTTTGATATTCGGGCAAACCCTGGTGCATTGAGCGTTTGTAACACCCCTTACCTGCTGAGAGCTATTCGTTACATTCCGATCTGACCCTCCACACTCGCTGCTCACCTCTGCCATATGCTACCATTGTCCTCATTTATTGCTATCGCACTCCCCTCAGCGGATTTTGTTCCGCCGTTCTCGCTCACGCAACTCTGCAACTCCGGAAACCGCCGAGACTACTATACTCTATTCATTCTTCTATCATGTAACTCAAAAGGGTTCCACATAAGTGATGGCCAATTGATGAAACATATGCCCAATTGATTGTTTCATTTTTGTGCATACTAGTCCATTGGTTAAGCAAGTGCTCTTTCTGGCATCTCTGTCATTTTCCTACTCTAGCATAACGCCTTTGCATTTCTCCAGACCTGTCAAGCCAGCATCTTGTCTTCTATAGTTGTCAATAACTTCTCTAGCCGCTCTAATTTGCAGACTACGGGCTCGTTCACCTGTTTTTCATTTGGTGAACCCGACGTGAAATCTCATCAAAAGCACGGTGTCGCTAGACCTTCTTCATGATTTCTGGTATTTAGTTTTAATGGAAAGCACCACAAACATGAGTCTGTAGATCCGTTGGTTCTGCGAATGAACTCCAAACTACTGATGTTTGGATTTCAAGAAAAGAGTTTTTTACGTTTCGAGGAGCAGTAATTGACAGTTTCAAGCAGTGGTGCCTCCACGCAGGAGCCTCCAAGAAGGTCATATTCAGAGAAGGTCGACTAATATGGTGGGGAATTCGATCCTTCAGTTTGAGGCCGATTCTTGTCTTCAAATTTAGGGTTTCATACCAGCAAGGATTTTCATTTCGCTCCTGTCATTCCAGGTTCTAATTTCAGTGTTGAATTGTTCTACAATTTGTATGGAGACCATGAAGAAGATAGATCGATTTTCCTGAGAATGAACTAGAGCACGAAAATCCCTGGATTTTTTTCACGAGTTCTGTTGTGAACAAGGGGAACGAAACTCCTCTTTATTTTTGTTGGACAAAGTATCATTTTTCCTGACCAGTGTGTTGACTAGCATGCATCAGAGATGTAGTGTACCAGTTCCAGGTTCTCCTATACGTTGTGCTATCACTGATCAGCTGTGTGACAGAGCTCACCTGGAGTTTTTCATCTGGGCAGATGAAGGATATTTTGGCAGGTTGCCCAAGTTGTATTATGTGTTAGTAAAGGAAATAACGCACATAATTAGAGACCACCTGCAGCTGACCCTGAGCGGCAGAGATAAACATTATCTGTGAGTTGAGTAATCTTATCTGAAGCTCGATTTGCCACATACATTCATGTGCTTGTCCGTGAATCAGCTCCAAGCACCACTCCTCCATTGTAGGTCACTCCGATAATTTTTGTCCCCATGGAGTGAGGGGCATTCATCTAGTCCATATCCATCGTTTTAGGCTTGTACAAACCCTTGTCTTGCCCTCAAGAACCGTCACCGGAATCACCAAATCGGATCTGGTGGTAGATTAAACTAGAAAGAAAGAAAGAGCGTTGTATACCAGAGTGTCATTAAAATTAGTTCCCTTTCATTTTGTTGATGTATTTGGAAGGGTGAAGCTCAGCACAGGTTTTGGTGCGGATATCATAAAGATAAGGGACAAGAATTTGTGCCTTCCTTGTTCAATTACGTTATTCTTTTGCCTGTACGAAATGGTCCCATGGAAGGCTCTCGTCAATCACATAAGCACATCCCGAGCACAAAATCCCGAAGCAGAAGCAGCCATTCTCAGTTGATCCCCAAGAGCTTCGAGAGGGAAACGAACTTCGAAGGGAAGAACTTTGAGAAGGTTTTGGCGATTCATAATCGATTGGCAGATTCAAAATAAAACCCACGAAAATTTCTGAGCGAACTGGGGTTTTAATTCGGTCGAGTCGTGAAATTTGGTGTGCATCCGATAGTAATAATGATGCGCATGGCTTTAGCCAAATGAGTTGGGAGAAGTTTTTTGTTTGAACTGTAGGATATTCCCTGTTTTGAGTCTAATAGAAACTGGGGATTCTTTGCTAAGTTGTTCATTTATAGCCAGCTTTGTTGGCTTTATAAGAGATTGAGTGTGTAGCTATATGTCATTGAGTGTCTTCATTACTCTTGGTGTCTTCGGGCCTGTGCATTGACAATTTTAGACATTGAGCTTATACATAAACTGGTTCAGGTTTCTGCATGGAGACTTTGGAGAGAAGGAAGTCACGAAGTGATTTATCTCTAGCTGAAGTTTTGGTATAGCCACATATGGAAACATATATTTCTTCTGGATTTTAGTTATGCCGCTGGAAAACAATCTATGCAAAAGCAAAGTTTAATGTCTTGATTTATCTTCCACTATTGATTAACACTTCTACAACATTTGGCATTTTATTATTCAAGTCCAAGGGAATGACAAAGTTCATGTTTCTATCTGCAACGGTACTACGGACAGACTTTCAGATTTGATATTTTGAAAAGCTTCTCTGTGTAGTATAATATCGATGCTCTTCTTCTAAGTTACCACAAGTTCAGTAAGTATTGCAGAGAAAGAAATCAGTTTTTCTCTGCCCATTTTGTATATCGCTCATTGATTTATTTGTGTGCTGACCTGGAGCTGTATTGAATGCATCAAAAACTGTGATTAAAGCTGCCTGAATACGTTATGATGCTGCCTGAAATACGTTGAAGCTGTTGTTTTAAATAAGTTTGCAGTTGCTGCTGCCCCAATTGTGGCATTGCAGTTAAAACTCATTATAGTGCATTGATTCCTTGATTCCACTACTGCATAAAGATTTTGGTGAGCTGATTGTAATCCTTTATATTTCACACTGATCATTTGCTGACATTTATAAAGGATATTGCTGTGTACTATGAGTAGATATTACTTTTCTGCATTGAGTAGTAGTTGTGATCAGTTTTTTAAGGTGTAAATCAGACATTGAAGAAAAAATGGCCAGAACCAGTGAAGTATTACAGTTCCTTAAAACTCTGATATTATCTACTGTTGATGACACATTACAAATCAGCAAAGGATCTCTCTCAGAAATTCAGACATGTCTACAAAATGCACAGGAAAAGATCGATTTTTTGCAGCTTGAATCACAGCTACAACAAGAAGAACTACATCAAAATAGACACCATTCTGAACCTGTTTCTGTTCAGAACATTGAGACAACCACCCATCAGCAGCATGTTAATAATGGTACAGTTCATTCATATCCAGTGCCCAATAAAGCAGCAGTTGTACATGCAGATGCAGAAACTCAGTCTGCACTTCCCAAGCCCATCATTAGACCTTGGGAATAGCTTGTCCACAACAAGCGCAAAACTGGTCTTGGATATGATAAGGACTTGTCCTTTCATATTCCAGACTATGCCAAGCCCGTTCAGTTTCAGAGTGTTGGATTCATTCATGGCAGTTCACCTGCTCCTCATGACAGTTCAGCTTCAGCTGTTCCAGACTCTGCCCCTCTTCCGCAACAACAACAACAACAGATAGTGAAATGCCAACACTGTGACCGAGTTGGCCATTTGAAAGATCACTGTTTTGATCTTCATCCATGTAAGCACTGTCATAAAACCAGCCATTCTTCACACAGATGCTTCAAAAACAAACGTTCTGCAAGAACAAAGATTCATCTTGGATGGATCGCTTCTTGGCAATGGGCATCAACATCCAAGAAGATATTCCAAACACATGTCAGAACTTGTTCCAGAATATTGAACAGTCTTGCAGTTGAGTTTTCTCCATCATCTCACCTTGTATCTGACAGGGGGGAAATGATGGTCATCTACAAGATTCAAAGTCACATCAAGCGAGCCTGAGCCACAACCTGCCACACAGTTTCAGAGTTATAGCCAGAGACAAAGATGCCTGAACATGCCTTCAGTTGGCAATCTAGGACTTCCTCTAGCAGAAGACTTCAGCTTCTTGCCAGTTTTGGAAGAGTTCCGGGAACAAAATTGAGAACACTTCCTCTAGCAGAAGACACCAGCTTCTAGCCAGTTTTGGAAGAGTTCCAGGAATTGCATTAAGCATTCCAGAGTTGTTGGTTATCCTTAAACCATCACAGGTTGAGACTTCCCTTTTCAGGTTGAAGTTTTACCTTTTATGTGGGGTGAGACCTCCCTTTTATGGTTGAAGGTTTCCCTCTTTAAAACAATAGGATCACTTCCTCTAGTAGAAAACTTCAGTTTCTTGCCAGTTTTGGAAGAGTTCCGGGAACTGCACTAAGCGTTCCAGTGTTGGTGGTCATCCTTAAACCACTGCCCTTTATACCAACATTTCATAGAGCACATTCAGCCTAGTGCTGCCATGCGTTTTTTGCACATTTTGTATTACAGCTCTCTTCTTGGACTCATACATAAACCTTCGGATTAAGGGGGGGAATGTTGGACACCTAATCCTAAATGGGTTAGTGTGGAAGCCGAATAGACCAAAGCAGTCCAAGAGACCTTGGGATCTGAAACCCAAGAGTCACGTATTGTACTATAAATGTATATCTCATGTTAATAAAAAAATGTATTGCATGTTTTATCTTTCATATTGTCTTTGCTGTCCATGTGTGTTTAACAACGAATGTGGTTTTATGTGGGTAGGTTTTTAATCTTTTTATTTTCTAGTGAGAAATTTTATTTTATTTTAAGAGAGTAGAAGTTGTAGAGTAGATTTTGAGATGAAATTATCTATAGGATTTTTATGTTGTTTAATGTTTTAAGTAGATGTTACATTTATTTTTAGGAACCAGAAAGAAGAATGATGACATGTTAGGAAAAACATTGAGAAGGAGGAGGGGGTTGGAGACGGGAGGGAGTGAATCTGTATTTTTAATTTTTCATTTTATATTTTGAGTTTTATATGTTATTATTTGTCATGCAACTAAAATATGTAAGTGACTCTTATGAATGCAAACAACGTATATCTAGTTAACCTAATTTGACATATCTTTCATCAGTGATTGAACTTAACCAATGCATTATTAATTCATTCACCATCCAGAATGCAGTAAAGAATAGATAGATCAAAACACATAAGAAAACCACATAGAACACCAGGATTTTAGGTGGAAACCCAATGTGGGAGAAAACCACCATTGTCGATGTCTTTGTCTTCTTTCTTATTATATAAAGGAAACCTTGATTACATTTTTGTACTAGTGCAAACTCTTACCAGTACGCAGGCACCCACCTGCCAGAGGCTACAACCTCCACTCGTTCTCCAGCACCCACTAGAAAGGAG
Organism: Pinus tabuliformis; assembly: GCA_031772625.1. Classification (NCBI taxonomy): domain Eukaryota; kingdom Viridiplantae; phylum Streptophyta; class Pinopsida; order Pinales; family Pinaceae; genus Pinus; species Pinus tabuliformis. Next base: position 704,293,936 of record CM062806.1, on the reverse strand, counting down.
CTACAACCCTGTGAACTCGTTTACTCACTCCTACTGGAATGGAGCTCCTTACCCCATTTTTGAAGGCTACAACCCTCATCTCCTTGTGAGCCACTTTTCAAAATGTTTCACACTGGATCCACCTATCAAACAATCATCAAACAACCTGTAGGACACCTTTCATCAAATTTTCTTATTGGACCCACACCAACAATAAGCCCAAGTCAAATATGCCACGCTGAAATACTGAATCACACATAATGAACCACCGAATAATTGTTAACCAACTGGATCTCTGAAGCTACTTAATATGTAATTCAACTAGAAAAAATTAACTTCTGAATATATACACGGTTGGTCTTAAGAGAACATACGTATATATGCGCTTACTCTGCATAACACCCACATAAAGTTCTCAAATCACAGGATCATTTAACTAAATCATTGTAACACTAAAACACCTGCTGAATCAAATATTGAACCGATCACAGATCATGAACCATACTCAATCATCATAACTAATTAATATAGCAATCCATAACTTAATCAACCGAAACAACACCACTTGATATAGATCACGCTTATTAAGACATCATTGACAGACAACAACAAACAAACATCACAAATAGTTATCATCAAGCAACACTGTAGACCATATTTGACTCATAATGCATATACATGATTGTAATTAAGAAAACTAGCATATATACACACTTATAATGTAGAACACCCACATACAGATCTCAATGTACTGCAAAATACATCAATGAATATATACAAGATTACCCAGAAACAAATATGTGTATGTACATGACCATTCAGAAACAAACCTACATACAAATCTAGAACATTTCACTGCAAACAAAATTCCTCTTTCGCAAACCTTCATTGTCACATATTCATATTACAATATCACTATAACCACAAATCTATCATTATTAGCTACTTAGACATTGCAACAAGTAAATCAATCAAGCATATTTCAATATATCTTCAGATCTTTCAAATCTGAGTCATCTCCTTGCTTCTTGGTGCACACATGTTCCAGATCAAAGCATACATAAAGAATCCATTACTTGCACATGTAACACCTTGATCTCCATCTCCTTATATAGATTTTGGCTTAGCCAATACCTTAGATAAATCCTTTGGTATTGTCGATAGTATCTATTGATGGGATCAAATGAATGCTGTCACTTCAATTTCTATGGGCCAATACCATAGTAATGATCAATGCTATCCATATTTCCATGGTTTAGATTTTTTACGCAACTTATACTCATAGGACATGGATATGTAAGCAACACTTCCTCACAGGAACCATGTATAGTTTCTCAAACTTCACTTTTGTCATCCATTCTGTAACTAAACTGTCATTTCTTTGTCGATATCCTCTGTAGCATCTGTAACAATCTTTATTAGTTCCACAGTCATCAACATTGACATCAAGTACATCTTTATTAAGCATGTTTCCATCAAGGACAACACGTTAGCCATAATGCCAAGAATCTCCCCCTTTAGGTTTGATGGCAACCACTTTTGTCTTTAGACACCACCTACAAAAACCTACATATACATTTGTAAACATCAAGTCTTCTCTCCAAATGCTAATCTTATCTCCCCCTTTGACATCAAGGGGAAAGGGTTGAACCATGTTGATCAGTGTAGGTCTGATCTGCTGAATATGGATCATGAAATATGCATACTTGTCATGCTCCCTCTGATCATATGTTGAACCTCTTGTAGATATTCAATAGAGTACAAGACTTTATGACTCAACCAAATATGACCTTTCCTATCACCAATGGCTCATGGTTACATCATACAGCCAACATATTGGACCCAAATTTTACATCAATGTCCAAAAATAATGGGATTGCATACATGACATGACTTGATCCTGATAGCCCATACATGATTGAATTTTACAATGATTACAGCATGGGTCCTTTCATGACCTTTACATTAAGAGACGCATAGGATGCTTATAACCAAAACCAGTGACTTCAATAATGAGGTAGAAAGACCATGATAGTCATCAACAACCACCAGTTTGATGAAGAAAGTGTAACAAGGTTTGGTCTTCATAAATATGAAATGTATGTTTGATTATTTTGTTTTTTAAAACAAAGAAAAATGATTATTATTATTATTGAGCTTAGGTTTCTTTGCCAAGAAATTTGTTTTATAGATCAAGCACTAATTGAAAGTGCTTCTAGGGTTGTCCTAGGTCAAGATTTCAAATAGGGACATTGTCATAATATGAATACCCCATCGAGCATCTTGTAAATTGTAAAAATAATTATTTTTGTATTTTACTGAACCTTCTAAGACCAAGTCGGCCAGCCAGCCTGTCAAGTTGGCCTAGAAGCTGGAATTCGTATCCCTGGAAGACCTATATATAGGATACAGTTCAACCTCACTTGGACACATTCATTCCTCTCTCTCTTATGTGAAGGAATAATCAGAAAAGTGTAGTGAAGAAGGCAGAAGAAGGAGAAAGAGTGTTTTGGGTTCCTCTCTCTCTCTCTCTTTCTCTCCACACGTGTGAAGAAGAGAAATGAAATTCTACAGCGTTTCGCTAGGGTTTTTGCTGCCAGGCTAGGGTTTTGTTGTGGAGGTTCGATTTGGGGAAGAAGAGTTGAAAGAAGGGCCAAAAATTTCCCCTTCTAGATCCAGAAGACAAAATAGGTCAAGTGAGGCAGTTGGATGAAAAGAAGAAGCAGTTGTAGTCCACACGTGCGAAGTGGCAGCTGCTGCCAAGGGGCCAAAGTTGCAGATTTGCAGTTAGGGCTAAAAAGCTGTTCCTAGAGGCTGAATTAGTGTTGTTGGAAGAGATTATGTTGGGTTTGGAAAGCAGTGAAGCAAGAATATTATTGAAAAGCTTATCTTGGTATTGGAAGGGCTTCAGTATTGGTCAATGGTCTTGGTATTTATCAATAAAAAATCTATAAGAACAGATTGAAGGGTATTCCTCTCAAGAGGAGAGGTTTTTCCTTGGCTTGGAGACTACATCTTGTGTAGTTGTATCTTGTTGATATTCCTATTTTGGTAGTTGTTTGATTATTGAAGAACACACTATAATAATAATGAGAAGAAGATAGCCCCACAGGGGTAGTCGAGTTGGTAATCACATTGCGGTGAAGTTTGTTTGCACGACGAGATTCTTACTGAAGGTCACGAGTTCAAATCCCCTGGACTAACTCAGAGCTATGGAGAGGGGCAGGCGCAGTGTCCCAGGGGTTATAGTGGTGGCTGCCAGAATCGACCCCATGTTATGCGAGTTGCGAGGCTGTCCCAGTTGCCGATTCCTTTGTCAATAAAAAAAAAAAATAAGAAGAAGAAGATAATTCAAATAAGTAAATATACATCACAAACAGTTATCATAGTTAGAAGAATCATTAATGTCATCTTTCCTTAGATTCTTCAACATGGGATCAGACTTATGGTTTGCATAAGGAATGAATGAGGTCAACTTTATTATGAATATGCTTGAAGAGAAGTGTTCATCATGAGCAAGTCTCATCAAGAAAAGTTTCAAGGCAGTATGGAATAATCTCCTCTTTCAAAGATCTCAAATCTTCAAAGAATGAAGGATTGTTCTCAACCCTCACCAAAACATTTCAAGATGAAAATATATGGGTGATAGATAGTGGAGCTTTAATACACATGACTATATATCACAAGCAACTCAAAACCCTATCCAAAGGGAATTCCTCATACACTATGGAGCTTGGTGACAACAAGAGATATCAGGTAAAAGGCATTGGATCTACATCAATTGAGCTGGAAGGAGGAGGTAACATTCATCTCAACAACATTCTATATGTTCTAGGTTTGTGAAAAAATCCTATTTATGTTTCGTCATTAGAAGAAAAAGGAGATAGAGTTGCTTTTATATATGTTAAAGTAATGGTTTGTGCTAAATATTCTAACATAAAAAAAGATAGAACCAATGGAGTTCGAGAAGGAAGACTCTACAAACTCTCATCTCTTCTAAATCAAGCACTTGTCCACATTTAGATAAGTCCGTGTGAACTTTGACATAGAATATTTGGCCATATTCATTACAAGATCTTTCCAACTCTAAAATCCATTGTAAATGGAATACCAAATCTCAAAGAAGACCATGAAGGAGTCTACAAAGGTTGTGCTTTGGGAAAGAATTAAAAGAAACCATTTGAAAATAGTACATCTAGAGCTCAAGAGATTCTAGATCTCATCCACTCTGATATATGTGGTCATGTTGACAGTGTTGGACACACCAACATGTCAAGGGATCTCACCGATAAGAAGTCCCAACTATATCTTAGACCGTTTGGAGTAGGAGTCCTAGCAGTGGGTAGTATAGTATTGCCTTGATTGCGGTTGCACGCAGAGGTAAGTAAGATGTCCTTGTTGGAAGCAAGGGTGTGACCTTGCAACAAGTGAGGGAAGATGCATGGAAAGGCTCTAACATATGGAAGGGGAGAAGAGCAAGCCCCTTAGAAGCTTGTAATAGTATGCAACTTGAAAGGGAACACATGAGTTGAAAGACATCACAATATGGAAAGTAGAATAGTCAACAATCCAAAGTGATGAGTTAAACCAGCAACACACTTCGATAAGATTCATACAAACACATATGGAATATTCCATGCATCCATGCGTAAGTTACAAATAAATACATTGTTAGAGTAACCAAAATAGTCGAACTATAATAACAATACATGCATGAAGCGTGTTGGATCTATTATATTAAAAGAGTGAAACATCCAATCACACATACAATCACGTCAACCACTAGCCTCAATAGTGGAATTTTACAGTCACTGGCACCTGCTCCTCCAAAGAGATGTACTTGCTCTGCATTGTGGAGAAGCCAAGGCTCGTTACAATACACTCCAAAATTTCTCTAAAAATATTGTACAATGAGTTATGAGGTTCTATATATATAAAATGGTGGGCTGACCCTTGACATTCCCCTTTGTGACTCTTAGCCTACCCTCGTGACTCTTCAACTTACACATGACTGCTGACATTCTACTATTGAAACCTAGTCTTTCACTTTACAACATGTTTACAATACATCTTGCACATGTACCCATGTGAGACAAAAATGGGCTTGAGTAAGCCATACAAAACATCACTCGGACTCAGACAACTATGGGAAGACTAACTCATCGACATCCTCAAGGTGATCGTTGGTGGTGAACTGATGCCAATATTGGTAATCTACTATGGTGTTCACATACTTTGTGGTCACATCCTTCTGAAAGTGAACTCTTGCCTCCATTTTATCTAGCTACACTGATTTGGCACCTCTCTCCAACTCGTCATATATCATGTGTATCATGTTCTTGAGTGCGGCTAGACCAACGACATAATGGTGCATAGTGTTTGCGCTCATCTATAAATCTATGCTGGTGGCTATGTGCATCAACTGCTCAAAGTACATGTCCATCTCCAGTCAGACTTGGTTATTTTCTTTGACCTTAGTGAGTGTGCCAATGGATGGGATCGAATGCATGTGCACAATGACATCCATTCTCCTAAACACTCATACCTGTGAAGCCTATAAAACGGTGATGAGTTGTGGGAGTTCCTCATAGTTCTAGATCTAACTTTGGATGTGTGCCATCAACACTACTTCCTTTGGCTTCATCATCTTTGGCAAGTACATCAAGGCTTCCTTGTACATCATTTTCCATATTTGCATGTGATTGACAACAATGTGTATTTTTATCAAGATGTGTGCTCTCCTAGCACGACACTGCTACCAACCATTAAGATGGACAACCGACTTATGCCCGGTGACGAACCTGAAGTAAAACTTTCGCATGACTATCTGGAGAGATGATACTTCATCAAGTATCGCTTTCCTCCACTCTACTCTGGTGGATGTTGTAGCTTTTGCTTCTCTTTTCTTGGTCGCTTGCAATTCCTTAACCATGCGTTCATTCTTGGCTATTAAGAATCTCACACTTGATCTAGTGGCTTCGACATATTCCTTTATAGCATTGTCCAATGTAGCTAGATGTGTGTGCACATCGGACATGATCACTCGTTCTTGAAATTGCGCAAGAGATGCATGGACATCTGGTGCAGGCACTCTACGCAACTTCACAACTCTGTGTTGTGACTCATTAAAGGATATGTTGTGCACATCTCCTTCAAGATTATCTTCAAGGATTTCACTGTCTCCTTGATCACTTGCGACTTGCTCTACTCCCAGATCTAATGAAGCCTGTGGGGTGTGTTGGCATTATGATACAGGTGTTGTCCTTGATGGAAACTCACCAGACGTATGATACAGGTGATGGAAACTTATCAGATGGCATATCTAGTGCAGAAGGTCAAAAGAAATGTATACGCGAGTTAGACGTGATGAAAGTGCGTATACACGCGGGTAAGCAGAGCAAAAGGCGCGTATGCGTACACACGCACTTTCATGCAAGGGAAGGCACGTACATTGGGTTTTGGTCCGTGGTATTAAGTCCTTGGTATTTGGACCTATGGTTTTGGAACATGGTATCTCGTCAGAAGTGTTGAACCCAGGTATTGGGTCCCTAGTATTGTTTCTACATGGTTTTGGACCATGGTATTGAGAGAAGCCTAAACCTATATAAGGAGAAGATCATTAGGCCAAAGGGAGGTGTGGAAGTGATGAATATCTGATGAAGTGTGAGATCCAGATGCTGGTTATGGGTTGGTGATGCCTTGCTTGATCTGAACCAAGGTTGCACTCATGTGGAGGATGATGAATGATGGAACGGGATCTCAAGGCTTGGAATGATTATCTTTATATGGTTTGATTATGGATAGACTAGATATATTGACGCATGTATGAATGTTATGATCTGGGTATGTTCTGATGTCTGAAATAGTTGCAAAGTTATAAGTTAGAATTTGTAGATCTGTACACAGGTTGTCTTTGCTAAAAGCATGTATACACGCAGGTTGAGTTCATCCAAGTAGCATATACAGTATGAAGTATGATATTCGAAGATGCAGTTGGATCTGGTTGTTGTTGCAGAGTTATGTTGTCTGTTCTGTGTTTTGGTGACTGTGTTGTTGACAGGGTTTCAGTATTGGGTGATTCAGAGATTGATGATGTAGGTGTAGTTGATGATTGTATTGTAATGGTGATTGTTTTACGGATCCAGTCTGAAAATGTATGAAACGTGGTCCCTGGATAATCGTAGTCTGGAACCTACGTACTGGTAAACATATTGGCCAGTACAAGAGCCAGGGGGTTGTGGCTCCCTTCCAAGAGTAGCTGGAAAATGAGTGAAGGTTGGAGCCTCCAGTAGGTCAGTGCCTACGTACTAGTAAATGGATCGGCTAGTACAAGAGCTAAGAGGGTTGTAGCCCTCTGCAGGTTGTAGCCTGCGTGATGGTAAAGGACTGCACCAGTACATTGTAAAAGAAGTTTCTTATTAAAGATAGAAACAAATTGCAACAGGTGGTTTTCACCCACATTGGGTTTCCACTTTATATCACGGTGTTCATGTGTGTGGCTTATGTGTGATGATCTGGTCTATTATACTACTCCTATTTACTGTTAATATGGTTAATAATGATCTGATGGATTCACTGAAGATAAACTAACTGAATCATAAGATTACTGTATGTACGCTAGTTTCATTTATCACAGTCGCGTATATACGTAGATATACTGAACTGAAGCCACGTATATGAATCTGAGTATGAAAATGAAAAAGTATCTGATTTGCTAATACTGATTCACCCCCCCCCCCCCTCAGTATTATTTCCAACAATTGGTATCAGAGCAGGTCCTTTGGTAGAAGCTTGATCGCTTGAAGGAGATCCGTAGAACAATGGGAAAGAAAGCACGTCAAAAGAAGAAAATAGCTCAAAGGAACAATGACAGCCTACCATTGAGTGGAAGCAAGTATTCATATCCTGAATCACCTCAGATTGAAGATGGACAAGCAAATGAAGCATCAGATAAAATCATAGATCAACAAGATCTACCTAGCAAAAGGGAGAGTGCCCTCAAAGAAGAAATCATCAGCTTAAAAGCTCAGCTAGAATGTGCCTCCAGAGTTCGACAAATGCTGCAGGTGCTGAATGAAGAGCAAGAAAATGAGATTCTCAAACTAAGGCAACAAGTGGAAGAATGAAGAAAGTCTGAAGAAACCTTGAAGAAGAAATGTTTGGAAAAAGAAGAACATTATCAAGTTGAGGTAAATATCTTGAAAAATAAATTAGAAGAAAAAGATAAACTATTATGATTTCAAGATAGTAGTAAGATCTTGGATGATATTCTTAGTAGTCAAAGGTCCCCTGCTACCAAAACTGGTCTTGGTTTTCATGAGTCTATTGAAGGTGAATCTGGTTCACAAAGTAAGACAAGAAACTCTAATGCAAAATCTGAAAGGCTCAACAAGGAGATGAAAGGACAACCCCATCAACAGCCAAGGAAAGAATTTCCTCAAAGAAAATCTTTTGCTCCTAACTATGGAAGTGATAGACGATTATTTCCTCTGATGAATAGTGTTGAATGTTATGTATGTCATAATCTTGGACATGTTGCAGCCAGATGCAGAAGTAGAATGGTTCAAGACCGTCAAACAGAAAGATCATCACATTCTAGGTACTTTAAAGGATATTGTTTTGCTTGCAATATGTTTGGTCACAAAGCTGTTGATTGCTACAGGAGGAATATGAAACATGTAAGATGTTATGCATGTAACAAGCTTGGACATATAGCAAAGGAATGCAGGAACAAAGTACGAACATCACACCAAAAGGAGAAAACATCATCACAATTGAAGATATGGAAGAAAAAGGAAGCACAACCAAAAAGATGTGGCATAGCAGATTACACAGACATGACAGATTCAGAGGAAGCTGGAAGTGTGGAACATCAGTGTTCCAAATCTCATACACGGGTTTCATGAATACAAGTCGCGTATATACGTGAGTTATATGCTACAGAGTCACGTATATTATGTTCTGAAGAAAAACAACAGTATAGAAGTCTGATATGGTTCAGTCACTGTTTGATGATGGCATGACACAGGTTCAGGGGGAGCATATACTTCAAATAATGCATTGTTGGCATTATGGTTAGAAGCCTTTGGTGATGATGCTTATGATACATCTTGCTACTTATTGTTGGTCGGTCAAAAGAATGGTATTGCAGGTTTGGATGCTGATGCTTATGGTGCAGATCATATATGATGTATGATAATCATGGTCTTGAATGGATTGCTGGTCTTTGTTTTGTTACCCCACTATGCATGGGATGGATAATGTAATGGTTCTTGTTGTTGAGTCATGTATAAACAATTGGTATATCCTCACTTGGTTGGGTGGATGAGTTTAAAATGGTGTATTCCCACTTGGTTGGGAGATTGATGTATGTATAGAGTCATGATATGCTTTTGTAGATCTTGCATGTGCTTAGGGGGAGCATGGACGGATTGGTACATCTTGGCATATACAAAGGGGGAGCTCAATTAGAAACTTCAGCATGTACTCAGGGGGAGTATGGACAGCAGAATGTATATCAAAGGAGATAATATCTTGGTCTGCCCTTTGCCCTTGATGTCAAAGGGGGAGAGTGACTTGGTGTAGTGGTTGCCATCATGTCCAAAGGGGGAGATTGTTGGCATTTTGATACAGGTGTTGTCCTTGATGGAAACTCACTTAGAGGTATGATACAGGTGATGGCAACTTATCAGATGGCAGATCTAGTGCAGAAGGTCAAAAGAAAGGTATACACGGGTTAGACCTGAAGAAAGCGCGTATACATGCAGGTAATTAGAGAAAAAGGTGCGTATACGTACACACGCACTTTCATGCAAGGGAAGGCGCGTACATTGGGTTTTGGTCCGTGGTATTAAGTCCTTGGTATTTGGACCTATGGTTTTGGACCATGGTATCTCGTCAGAAGTGTTGAACCCAAGTATTGGGTCCCTATTATTGTTTCTACATCGTTTTGGACCATGATATTGAGAGAAGCCTAAACCTATATAAGGAGAATATCATTAGGCCAAAGGGAGGTGTGGAAGTAATGAATATCTGATGAAGTGTGAGTTCCAAATGCTAGTTATGGGTTGGTGATGCCTTACTTGATCTGAACCAAGGTTGCACTCATGTGGAGGATGATGAACGATGGAACGAGATCTCAAGGCTTGGAATGATTATCTTTATATGGTTTGATTATGGATAGACTAGATCTATTGACGCATGTCTGAATGTTATGATTTGGGTATGTTCTGATGTTTGAAATAGATACAAAGTTATAAGTTAGAATTTGCAGATCTGTACGCGGGTTGTCTTTGGTAAAAGCGCGTATACACGCAGGTTGGGTTCATCCAAGTACCATATACAGTATGAAGTATGATATTTGAAGATGCAGTTGGATCTGGTTGTTGTTGCAGAGTTATGTTGTCTGTTCCGTGTTTTGGTGACTCTGTTGTTGACAGGGTTTCAGTATTGGGTGATTCAGAGATTGATGATGCAGGTGTAGTTAATGATTATATTGCAATGGTGATTGTTTTATGGATCCAGTCTGAAAATGTATGAAACGTGGTCCCTGGATAATTGTAGGCCGATGCCTATGTACTTGTAAACATATTGGCCAGTACAAGAGCCAGGGGGTTGTAGCTCCCTTCCAGGAGTAGCTGGAAAATGAGTGAAGGTTGGAGCCTTCAGTAGGTCAGCGCCTATGTACTAGTAAATGGATCGGCTAGTACAAGAGCTAAGAGGGTTGTAGCCCTCTATAGGTTTCAGCCTGCCTGATGGTAAAGGACTACACCAGTACATTGTAAAATAAGTTTCTTATTAAAGATAGAAACAAATTGCAGCAGGTGGTTTTCACCCACATTGGGTTTCCACCTTATATCATGGTGTTCATGTGTGTGGCTTATGTGTGATGATTTGGTCTGTTATACTGCTCCTGTTTACTGTTACTATGGTTAATAATGATCTGATGCATTCACTGAATATAAACTAACTGAATCATAAGATTATTGTATGTACGCTAGTTTCATTTAACACAGTCGCGTATATACGCGGATATACTGAACTGAAGCTGCGTATATGAATCTGAGTATGAAAATGAAAAAGTATCTAATTTGCTAATACTGATTCAACCCCCCCCCCCCCTCTCTCATTATTATTTCCAACAGGGTTACATTTGGTTCCTTAGGCATGAGGTCTCTCTCCCGATCTTGCTCCAGTTGAACCACATTTGTATCCATTTGTTCCAACATCTATTTAATCTCTTGAGAAAAGTTCTGATCCTGCGAATTCTCACCTTGTTTTCTATCTACTAGCTATGATGAGTCAATAACTTGTTTGTGTAGTTTCATCAATGTGTGCATACTGTGCTTCCTGCTCTTTTTGTTCTTTTTGCACTTTCCTTCTCCCTTTTACGCAAATCTTGTTATTCCCTTAGTTGTTGCTTCACCTCCTGCAACTTCTTCTCTGCCTCCTCCAGTTTCTGCTTCTCCCTATTTTTTTTCACAATTCTTCTGTTGCATTGTCGCTTTTTTGCCTCAATCTCCAAAGATTCTCTTATTACAAGTTGATCTTCCTTGAACTTGTAGCTTTGCTCTACCTCTACATTGTCTACAATATTCCTTTTTCCATTGTCATGGGCGAGTTTGCTGTCCTCTATTGCTGCTAATGTTGCTGCCCTCTCAAGTACTGTTGCCTTATGTGTTTCTAACCATTGTACAACAACTCTAACTGGTTCATTGAGCCTTGAGGAGTTATAGCAATATCTCCACAGGTCTTCCTCAAGCCAATAACATGCCCCATGGATCCAAGGATGATACACTCTCACACAGTGTTCCTTCACTAAGCAATGCGGGCCATATGGATTAAAAATTCTGGTGTCAAAGGTGAATCTCTTGAATTCATCCATCTTGGCCTCAACATGCTTGAGACTTTGGATATCACACAACTCGATCTAGAAAGGAAGAGGCGGTCAATGTGCCTTCTTCTTCCTCTGCAGTCTCATTAACAACCCTGTAGAGATGTGGTATGCAACCTCTTGCATGACCAACTTCTTAATGGAAAACTTCATTAACACATGTGGAGCTTACTCCTCGATGTACATGCAGATGAAGGTGCCAAGGGGTGAGGCATACCAATCTGCTATGCCAACCAATGCCTCCATCTCTTCTTGTGACATGTAAGGCAGATCCTTCTCAAAGACCATCATGTACACCAAGATGAAGAAGTGTTCTGATAGTTGTAGTATAACTCCATAGAAGCTGCACTTAGAGAACAACCTGCAATATATGTGCGTAGGAGGTTTCTGAAGGTGTCCATGCCTAACCCAAGATAGGGAACTACTGACGGGCATAGATTGCATCAAGAATGTAAGCGAACATGAATAGCTTTTCCTGCCAACCCTTGGGTAGATGTTGGGAATTTGTTACTTGCCCCTTCAGGTGGAGAGCCAATATGTCAGACCAATTGAAAAGTTTTCCTTCATTTGCCAGCTAATCCAACACAATCACCCAACTCTATGGGAAGGTTTATGTACTCTCTTTTTCATATAGGCGGCATGCAAAGATGACCAAAGATTGATAAGCCTTTCACATTGTCTTTGTCTTGTATACCTGGTTGGGTGTCGTCCTGAACTTAGATGGTTCTCTTAACCATCTATTCAAGATGTCTCTTGAGTTTTTGTTGTTGCTGGGACAGGTGAAGAGCACATCCATTTTGTTCACCGGTTGTGGCAAGTGATACATCTCCTAAGAGTTCTTTGTCCTGAAGGTATTAAGTTTGGCTCCACTGGCACTTCTCAATACCATTGTCTCTAGATCAGTATGTGAGACAATATAGTGGATCATGTCTGCCCATGGAAATGCGGGATACCTGCATGCAAACTGGTACAAGCCAGGCTTTTCTATGTTGACGTAGACTCTGCGGTCCTCCAGATTCTCCTCAAAGGTGCATAAAAATATGTCATTGATGTCATTCCATGTGATCTTGATCTCGTTGACTATGAAAAACTTAGTGTCTTCATAGATGGGCAAGCTCATAGACACTTGCTCGACCATATCTCTAGTTGTTCTCTTAATGGTGTCCTTTGACCCTACTCTCTTGGAATGCATTGCACCTATACTACTAAGAAACTTATGAACACCTATGATACATGGAGACAATAAAACTCATGGAAATCAAACTATCAGTTGAAAACCAAAAGCAACTTGATGACTGACATGCAACACACCTCATTAACTGACTGGGAAAACTGTGTAGTTTTCTCTAGGAGAGGATAGGAGACTGACTACTAGAATTGCGCAGAGCACAGTCCAGGCTCCTAGTGAGTTGAATGATTACTGGAACTCTGTAGAGAACATTCCATCAATACGTAGTTTCAGTCAGCATGACTGTTATCCGGGAAATTGCACTGCGCAACCCCGGGGGACAACTGAGGCACTGTATCTCAAAATTACACAGAGAAAAACTTGGGAGGCTAGTGTGAGCTAGGCTCTATGAAATTCCTGGGAGAAAGGCAAGGCCTTCCATCCTAGAAATGCGCAGTGGAAGCCCAACAATGCAAGCTCTGGGCCAAGGCAGCTCAGACTTGCCGACGGGCGACTGAAAATTAGTAAGGATTGAATACATGTGCAAATATGGATGTAGACATGAGTGAATGAACATGCGTGCAATTAGTAAATGTAGGATTCAGTAATATGGGAAAACAATGAAGTGTGTGAATCGAGTCGTCGTAATGATGACCCTTAGTGTAGAAATAGTTTCATGCATGCGACAACAAGGAAACACAATGCAAAACTTGAAGCAATGCTTCTAGAAGCTAACATGCATTGAAACAACAACAAGCATGCAATAAAACCAAGTAAACAACATTTACACAAACTTAAATGTAAAAAGCAACAGAAAAGTAGCAAAAGATATGAAAAATGGACTTACCCAAAAAATGTTGCAGTGAATGTGTCGAAAGTTCGTAGATGTATTGGGAATACCAGAGCTCCAAGATCATAAGTGAAGAATGAACTCTAAGGTTTCAAATAAATAGATTTGACAAGATCTAGGCTTATGACGCACATTCTACATTTATAGGAAAAAACAACACTTGGTGGGAGGTTTCTAAAAGGACTTTTGCATGTAACCCCCAGCTGCTAAAAGTAGATCCCTAAAATCTAGGGATGCTTTTTTATTTTCACTTTTTTCTTTTTTCTTTTTTCTTTTTTCTTTTTTCTTTGTCGCGTAAAAATTGTCCATGCATGCAAGGAAATATTGCACAGTCCTGGAGGGAACCGATCAAGTTGTGAGCACATGCAATGGTCAGCAAGCCTTGGGATAACTTCTGTGCAGTTTTTGGGTTGAGTGGCTCTGGTTGCCCCTCAAGCTCTACGCAATTTCTAGACTGAAGCCAAGGCTTCCAACCAGAACTACATAAATTCTTAGAGAAATCTTGGTGATAGGCTACGCTCAATTTTCTTGGGGAAGGTAGCATGCCTACTCTGCGCAATTCTGGAGAGCAGTGTTGGCTTCCAAGATGCGCTACGTAATTCGGAAGAATAAGGTTAGTTTCCCTCCAATGTTGTACAATTTTCCAGGTCAGCACAAGAACCAGTTTTAGACCAATTCATGGGAGGTCATCTCGTGGGTGAAAGACAAACAAGTTAGAGAACATAAGTTGTTAAGCCAAAGAAACTCAACTGAAAGGATAAGTACCTTGGCAGTGCAAAACATGTTGCTAAGGATGTTTGATAGGGAGGCTCCAAAATGAAGCTAAATAAAACTTTTCGAGGATGGTTGTACCCTTTACAATAGGTCCCATGTCTCAATCACTCGTAGGTCATCTATATTATGTTACTTTCATTGACGATCATTCAAGGAAAACTTGGGTTTATTTACTTAAATCCAAGGATGAAGTATTCATAAAATTTCAAGAATTGAAGGTTGAGGTAGAAAATCTTACGTAAAGAAAGATAAATATTCTAAGGTCACACAATGGAGGTGAGTATACTTCCAAAGAACTCATTACTTTCTGTAAGAAGGTTGGGATTAAGAGGGAGCTTATAGTTCCATAAAATATCAAGTAGAATGTAGTTGAACAAAAGAATATAGCTATAGAAGAATGTGTCAAGGCTATGCTCCACGATCAAGATCTACTGAAATTTCTATGGGGAGAAGCAACAAATACTATAATATACATTTAAAATAGAAGTCCTCATAGGTCACTTAGAAATATAACTCCAGAAGAAGTCTTCACTAGGAAGAAACCAAATATTGATCATCTCCAGATATTTGGGTTTCATGTATATATTCACATTCCCAAGGACAAAAGAAATAAAGTAGACACCATAAGAGAGAAATAAATATTTTTTGGATATAACAACTCTTCCAAGGCTTACAGGATCTACATAAAGGAAGAGCATCAAATAGAAGTAAGCAGAGATGTAATTTTTTATGAGAGAATTTCCTTCGAGAAATCCAAATATCTCCCATCTAATTTTGATGAAGAGGATCTTCCTATGTTTGAGTAAGAAGTTAATAAGAAAGAAGAAGTCTCTCATCATGAAGAAAAAGGTCCCAGTGAACCAATCTCTCTCCTTGTAAGAAGAAAGAGACTTAACTGGTTAACTTCTACACTTCAAGAAGCAGAAGGTTCTCATCATCAAGAAAAAGGTCCTGGTGAACCAATCTCTCTCCTTGTAAGAAGAAAGAGACTTATCTGGTTAACTTCTACACTTCAAGAAGTAGGGTCACACAACAATAGGAAGATTCAGGGAGAGAAAGAAACCAAAAAGGTACTCAGGATATGCATCATACATGTCGAAGCTCATTGAAGATGAACCTTCCACTTTCGAAGAAGCAGCCAAACACCAAGAATGGAATAATGAAATTAATGAGGAATACCAATCTATTATGAAGAATGGAGTTGGGAAATTGTCCCAAGATCGGAAAACAAAGCAGTGGTAACCTCTAAGTGGTTGTATAAGATCAATCATGCTGCAGATGGAAGCATAGATAAATTCAAGGCTAGATTTGTGGCTCAAGGATTCTTTCAGGAAGAAGGAATCACTATGAAGAGACCTTTTCTCCCATAGCAAGGTATACCATGATTCAGTCTTTGATAACTATGACAGCATCAATGGGATGGAAGGTGCATCAAATGGATGTCAAAATAACATTCTTCAATGGTACCATAGATGAAAAAGTCTACATAGAACAACCATTTGGATTCGAAGTAAAGGATAGAGAAACTCATGTGTACAGATTGAAGAAGGAACTTTATGGCCTCAAGCAAGCTCCTAGGGCATGGTATGCTAGAATGGATGCATACTTGCAAAGGTTGGGTTTCAAGAAAAGCACGACATATCCCAATATTTACATCAAAGTAGAGAATGTTGAACCTATCATTGTTCTTCTATATGTAGATGATATTCAATTAACTAGTAATGAAGAAAGAATTCAAGAATATAAGAAAATGCTGGCAGTTGAATTTGATATGAAGGATCTAGGACCTATGCATTATTACCTGGGACTTGACGTCTGGAAAGAACCGATTGAAATCTTCCTGGGACAAGGAAAGTATGTGATCAAGCTATTGAAAAGGTTTGATATAATGGAATGAAAACCCACAACAACTTCGATGATCACACACTTTAAAATGTTAAGGGATTATGAATCCAATCCATAAAATAGATTGGCTCCCTGATGTATCTGGTGAATAATCAGCCAAACATATGTTTTTCATTAAATGTGCTAAGTCAATTTCAAATGGAGCCTAGACATGATCATTGGATAGCTGCCAAGCATATACTGAGATATCTGCAGGGAACCATTCATTACTCCCTGAAGTATGAAAAAGGGAAAGATGTTCATCTACAAGGATTTTCTAGTTTAGATTGGGGAGGAAGCAAGATGGATGGAAGAATCACTACAGGAGGATGCTTTATCTTAGGATCCTCCATGGTCTCTTGGATGAGCAGAAATAAAGAGACAACGGCTTTGGGTAATGCTGAGGCCGAGTACACTGTAGGTTGTGAAGTGAGCAGGGAAGTGGTCTCGCTAAGGAAGATGTTATCTGATCTGTTTGTAGGACCATTGGACCCTACCATAATACATTGTGATAATACCATCTGTATAAGACTGTCTGGGGACCCAGTATATCATGGAAAGATGAAGAACATAAACAACAAGTACCAATACATTCGAAATTTGGTACAAGATGGTGTACTGAAGCTAGAGTATATCCCCACTGATGATCAAACTATTGACATTTTGACACAATATCTTCTCAATAAGAAGCTTGTGTATTTTAGAAATAGTCTTGGATTGGTTGACATATATTCCCTAGTTTAGAGGGAGAGATAGACACATCATACTTGTCTTCATTTTAGAAGAAAGAATGGAGGATTGAGTAATCACCTAGCATCCGGTACTCTTTGAGGATGTGGTAGGGAATCCAAGATAACAGTAGGCAAGAGAACCGATATTCTTTAAGGGTTGGGGACCCAAGATAAGAATAGTCCTAGAAGGTCATACTTGGTGAACACCCGGGTGGGTATGTTCCTTGAGAGACAATGATGAAGGTGTCTATAATCATTGATTTCACCAACATTATGCTCTGATCTATTAAGAGATAGATTTTTTAGTCAAGGCCTTTTTATGTAACAATGTTTTTTATAATGATGCTATATGGATGGATTACTAGTTTGACTCTTCTTATGAGATCTCTTCAGTATTGAGAATAGCCATCTACCATTTATAAATACCTTCCTAGTTATTAGGGATTGTTGAAGAAAGGGTAACTAAGTTTGTTCTTCATAAATATGAAATGTAATTTTTATTATTATATTTTGTAAGAAAATAAAAATGATTATTATTATTATTGAGCTTGTCTATTTTTCCCAAGCAATTGGTTTTATAGGTCAAGCACTAATTGAAAGTGCTTCTAGGGTTGTCCTAGGTCAAGAATTCAAATAGGGAAATTTTCATAATATGAATACCCCATCGGGCATCTTGTAAATTATAAAAAGAATTATTGTTGTATTTTACTGAGCCTTCCAAGACCAAGTTAGCCTACCAACCTGTCAAACCGGCCTAAAAGTTGGAATTCGTACCCCTAGAAGACCTATATATAGGAGATAGTTCAACCTCATCTGGACACATTCATTCCTCTCTCTCTTATGCAAACGAAGAAACATAAAAGGGCAGTGAAGAAGGTAGAAGATGGAGAAGGAGTGTTTTGGGTTCCTCTCTCTCTTTCTCTCCACACATGCGAAGAAGAGGTTGAAATTGTGCAACTTTTCTCTAGGGTTTCTACTGTTGGGCTAGGTTTTTTTTGTGGAGGTTTGATCTGGTGAAAAAGAGCTAAAGGAAGGGCCAACAAATTCCCCTTCTAGATCCATAAGACAAAATAGGTCAAGCGAGGTAGTTGGAGGTAAAGAAGAAACAATTCTAGTCCACGCGTGTGAATTATTAGTTGTTGTCGGGGGGCTGAAGTTGCAGATCTATATTTAGGGCCAAAAGGTTGTGGCTGAAGGTCAAAGTAGTGTTGCCGGAAGATATTCTACTGTGTTTGGAAACCAGTGAAGAAAGAACATTCTTGAGAAACTGATATTTGTCTTGGAATGGCTTCAGTATTGGTCAAGGGTCTTGGTATTCACCAATAAAGAATCTATAAGAAGAGATTGAAGGGTTTTCCTCTCAAGAGGAGAGGTTTTTCCTTGGCTTGGAGCCTACATATTGTGGACTCTTATTTTGTTGATCTTATTGTTTTGGTAGTTGTTTGATGATTGAAGAGCACACTATAATAATAATAAGAAGATAATTCTGAAAAGTAAAAATACATCACAAGAAGTTATCATAGTTAAAAGAATAAATAATGCCATCTTGCCTTAGACTCTTTAACACATGCACCATATATGAATATGCAACATAAACAACTGATAGAAGAAACATAGATCTCATAATGATAGCAACATGAAAATACTCATCATCAAGAAGTAACGTAAGATATGAAAATGTAACATCAATCTCTCCAACATCATCATCATGGGACAAATATGCAATATTTCCAAGAATAGAAAATAAGATAATGCAATAAATCTTTGTTAGCAAGTTATCCCCTTGACCTCATATCATCAAGTCCAACACACTTTGCTCGTATATAGAAAGATCCACAATCCTCAAGAAGAAATATCGAACACCGTAGGAAGCATGTACATGCATCAGTAAAATATGTGAAAACAAAGAGAACCTTCAACATCACAAATCATAGAATAGTTCGACAACATCATCAAAATATTTAAACCAACTTAAACAAGTGCAAGACAACATCCATAACTTCATCTCATGCAATCCATGTATCATTGATAACTAATGATAGCATCATATGTATCTTCAATGGTAACAACAGTAAAAACCATACATTTAGATTACCAATATGTACTCATCATCAAGGAAAATTTTAGGGGCTAATATTCGTGGGTGGGCTAATTTTCCCTGCTTTTTCCAAAATAAATTTCACCAATTTCCATTTTTTTTTTCTAAAATGATTCACCCAAATTTTATAGTAGACCATTATTTTTCCTTAAGAATCACCAAAATATTATATCGACCAATATAAAATCGTTGGAAATCTAAATATTTCTACAAAAAGA
Source organism: Pinus tabuliformis (assembly GCA_031772625.1). Classification (NCBI taxonomy): domain Eukaryota; kingdom Viridiplantae; phylum Streptophyta; class Pinopsida; order Pinales; family Pinaceae; genus Pinus; species Pinus tabuliformis. The sequence continues at coordinate 704,274,341 of CM062806.1, read as the reverse complement.
TCACCAAAAATTTTACAATTTACATATTAGGGACTAGTAAGATTCGCCAAGGTTTCTAAACATTAAGATAAAGTTCCATTCTTAAAATTTCCCATGCTCATCATAATGCAACATCATGCAACAAGTAGTGCTCAAGAAACCATAATGCCAACAATGAACTATTAGAAGAATAGAAGATGCTCCCCCTGAACCTGTGCAACAAATAGATATCATCACCTGAAAGCCAATAATAACTACTAGAAGCATATGAGAATATCCCCCTGAATCTGTGTCAATCCTTTTTCATTAGTGAGAGGCATACCCGACTATCTAGCTCAAAAACCGTGTACACGTGACTATCTTTCATACAATCTGCATACAGAAAGTAACTTACTGGTGATTACTGCCACAACTCCTCCTGAACATGACATGCATGTTAGAACAATTAGCAGAGTGAATAGGAAAGAGTAATTCCTAATTTTTGTCTGAGATATTCAAAGGAATCAAGTGGAAGAGGTTTGGTATATAACTCTGCAACTTGTTCCTTTGAAAGAACATATTCCATATTAAAGTTTTTTTATGAACCTACTCTCTAAGAAAATGGTATTTGATTGGGATGTGCTTGGTATTTGAGTGCATGACAGGAATTTTCGAGATATTTATGGCATTAGTCTTGTCACAAAGATTAGGTATAGGTTGAGGGCAAGTAACTTGAATGTCTTGCAATGTTTGGATCATCCACTGAAGTTGAGTACAACAAGATGAAACTACAATATATTTTTCCTCAGTAGTTGATAAAGTGATAGAACTTTATTTCTTACTGAACAAAGAAACTAAGTGAGGTCCCAAATAAAATTCTCCTCCACTAGTACTTTTGTGGCCATCAGACAAAAAACCTTGGGATACCAAAGACAAAAACCTTGACTGCCTTGCAAATACTTGAATATCCTATTGACTTCCTGGAGATGAGTTTCCACTACAACAAAAAGTTTATTGGGGAGGGTCATGCCTATGACAAACCTTTAAGGTTCGTCACCAATGTCACATATGGTGATGGTCCTTAAAAAATCCTTGTTGTAAGTATATATAGTGATGGCCCTTTAATGTTTGTCACCAAATACAATTTCAATGACACTTTTAGTGAGGTTCGTTAAAGGCCCATCACTAATTCTCTCTGTGGTGACACTTCTAGTGATGATCATTTATTGACCCTCATCAATACTCTTTTTGGTTACTTTTGGTGATGGTAAAAAAATGTTCGTCATCATTGATCATTCCAATGACTTTTTGTTGACGCTATGTGCTTGTTACTATATTGTTTTTAAAAATATAATGATTTAAGACCATTGTTGTGGAGCCCTTTTCATTATGTTTCCAAGGTCATAGTGGTTAGAGTTACTCAATTTGTTAAGAAGTAATTAATGTGTATCATTTCTCTCAAGTAATGAGACTATAGTTTTCTTATGAGTCAACACATGATTCGTCTCTATTAGGTTTATTATATAGCAAATTCCATTTAGATAAAGTTCCACTAGTGTGTGTAGGGACTAGATTATTTAATACATAATAAAGATCTGTCAATTCTATTAATGAGAGAGACCTAACACTCCTCAAAAGTCTTGGCACACTTTAACATGTTTTGGCACACACTAACATTCCTTGGTACCTCACGTCTTGGAACATCTTTGTACCTAGAAAATCTTGCCATGACTAGGATGCCCAAGAACATGTCATCATGCCCTAACACAACATAGCACTCTCCTAACATGTGTTGGGATGCCCTGTAGTCCCTAACATGCCCTGGAACACCTTGTCATGCATTGACATACATTAGTACTTGGAAAACATTGACACTTCACATGTATTGGAACCTATTACTAGTGTGCCTAGCATGCCCCTTTTGAAAAAGATAAACTCCTAACTTATTATCCATCTTATGTGTTCATTTCCTTGAATTTTATCTTAGTTCTTCCTTTTGTTGCCTTGAAACTTCTTGACACACATTGGTATACCATGGCATCCTGCACATCCTAACATGCCTTAGCACCTAACATGTCTTGGCATGCCTTGGCACGATTTGGAACATGTTAGAACACCTTGGAACTCCCTAGCACAATTTTACACTTCCTGACATGCCTTTATATTCCCTAACATGCCTTACTTTTTGCTTATCATACCATTTTACTCCCTCCTTGGCATGACAACTAGCACTCATTGGCACTCCCTGGAACATGCTCATATTCATTCACTTCCATGAATTTTTACCTAGTTCTCCCTTGTGTTGTCTTAGTACTCCCTAACACTCCTATGCATGCATTGGCACTCTCTAGCACATCTTAGCCCTCTTCAACATGCCCCGCCACTTCATAGCATGCATAGCACTCCCTGACACACATTGGCACCTAGCACATGTTGGCGCTTGGAAAGTCTTAGCATGTATGGCATGCATTGAGATGCCTTGGTATTATTTGGCATGGTTTAATATTAAATTTATTTGAGATTAATTATTGGAAAGTAGATGACACTACAAGAAAAAAGGACATTGGTGAGAGGTGAAAATGTCACCATAAGCTCATTGGTGACGGTCAAAAGAGCATTCATCACCAAAAACTTAACGTCACCAAAGGTGGCGTCAACAAAAGTATAAGTGTTGTAGTGACATACAAAGTCCATCACCAATAATGATTTATAATGATGGATAATGACCGTCACCATTTCATATGAGCAATGGTATTGGACCATAGCCTCCATCACCAAAAACTAAATGCCACCAAAGGTGGCGTCTCCAAAAGTATAGGTGTTGTAGTGACATTCAAAGTTCGCCACCAATAATGATTTATAATGACAGATAGTGGCCGTCACCATTTCATATGAGAAATGGTGATGGACCATAGCCTCGGTCACCAAAAACTGAACGTCACCAAAGGTGTCATCGCCAAAAGTATAGGTGTTATGGTGACATTCAAGGTCCATCACAAATATTGATTATAATGATGGATAGTGACTGTCACCATTTGATATGAACAATAATGATTTATTGTGATAGATATTTAATGGTCATCACTATTGGTGCATATATACGATGACGTTCATTGACCGTCACGAAAAGCCACATTGCTAAAAGTATAGGTGTTGTGGTGACATTCAATGGCCATCACGAATAATGACTATAATGACAGAAAACGACCGTCACCATTTCATATCAACAACAACAATTTATGGTTACGGACCTTTGAGGGTCGTCACTATTGATGCATATATATGGTGGCGTTTGTTGATTGTTGCCATTTTATATTTTTGGTGAGGGTCGAAAAATTTCACCAAAGCTCATTAGTGATGGTCAAAAGAGACTCCGTCACCAAAAATTGATCGTCGCCATTCCATATGGATGTCAAAGCACAATGGAATTGAACCACCAACCTCCTGCTTGTAAAGCAAGTGCTCTTCCATTGAGCTAGCACCCTTTAAAGAATTATATTTTTTAAAATTAGACCTTGAAACTTCATAAATTGTAAATTCTACAACTTTTAATAAATTAAAGTCTCAATAATATTTTACTAAACAAGCAAAGCAACATCAAATATGTAGGTCCCTACCTAATGGTGATTAAAGTTATGAAAATTTGGTGGAGGGAAAATAGTTATGTAAAAGAGAATCAATATGTTCAGTTCAATACTCAATTAGAAGTGAAACTCTAAAGACATTTATAACCTATGAACGACCTATAACTATCAAATGCACCAAATATTGCAAAGGAAATGTCATAAGTGGATATCATATGGAAGAAGAGGAGACATGGACTTGGAACCCTTGTACATCTTGGCATGCCTTAGCACTTGCCACATCTTAGATTGTTTGACATGTCTTCATACTATCTGGCACATCTTAGCATGCCCTAGCATTCCCTAACACACCGTGGCAGTCATGACCTCACAACTAGCATTGGATTTTTCCATGACTTGGGAACCTTACATTCACTAGAACACCTTGGCACTCCCTAGTTGTCATGCCTCTATTATCCTCCATAATGTCCTAGGCTGGTGAAGAGATCGACGAAGGTGACCACAGACCAAGCTTTTAGTTTGGTAGCTAGCCCTACCAAACTAGAGAGGGCTCTCTCTATGAAATCATAGCCAAGAGATGACTGGAATGTAAAGGATTTTAAGCTACATAGCTAGGGTCAGGTGGGTTTTTGGAAAATTTAGGGACTTGGAACTCTATCCACTGTATCTGGTAGGGACTTTGTCAAGGAGGAAAGGACTTGGATCTCTGTCTAGGATAAATCACCTAACATGCATGATAAAAGCTCCCTAGAATAGAGTACCTCCTACCTAGAAGAGTTTCCTCTACTAAAAATATAGAACCCTTCTCTACTGTGCACTTTTCTTAAAGATAAATTTGTGCATAAAATAGTACTAAGAAAAGAACCTAAATTAAGAAAAGTGAGAATATAAGTCAAACCATAAAAGTATAATAAATATGGATCTATATAAGTTTGGGAAACACTAGACAACCATGCTTTCATACAACAATAATAAGATGCCTAAAATCGATGTGATTATTTCATTGTTGCTATACCCTCACAGTGAAAATAGAATCTATAACATGTACCCCAAGGCTGTATGCATTTGTTGAAGGTGTAGATTGAAAGGATCTGTTGAGATGAAGTACTATTGAAGGAGAAACACCTTCAAAACAATAGATAAAGTCTATTGTGAATTTAACCCATTTGCACATAGACTAAGGCTACTATTGGGTACACTTCTCCGCTGAATGGAAACTACAATGTATTGTAGTGCTGCTGAAGGAAAAACACCTTTAGTGCAACACGGATAAAAATCTAACAGATATTGTCATTATTGCCTCGGTTGTCGATGATCTCATCAATATAGGTGACAACTTCGATAATTAAAAAACCAAAATGTGAGATGCATAGATAATTTGAAGTGACAGATTTGGGCATATTTTATTATTGTTTAGAGGTGTTAGTATAGAAAATGCAAGGTAACTTGTTGCGTCTTTATGTCACAGGCCAAGGATGCGATGAAATACATAAAATACTAAATAGCATGGTATAGGTCAATTGCAGGTTATTTTGAAACAGGAATGGAATTCTCCTTGTGTGGGTTCTAATATAGTGGATATAACTTTAAATAAGAAACTCATAGTTATGGGGTTGAAATTGTCTCAAAATTCATGAAAAGTACCAAAATTGTTCACTAGAAAGAAGTAGAGTGAGTCATCAAGTTTACGGAAGGGAACACCCTATTCGCGGGAAGATAACTTCAAATTAGTCGGGCATATTATTTCTTGTCTTCTTGTACGTGTGTGCTATGAAAAGATAAGAACATCCAAAGACTTAATAACAACTCTAGTAAAGTTTATAGATGTGAAGCACTTCTGAGAAAATCCATTGCTTAATGACAATTGAGCAAGGAATATGTCGAAGGATTCGATCTTGCACTCAGTCATAAAAAGGAAGTTGGGGTATCCAGCATCTTGCCAACAAATTGACTCCAACCATAATGTGAAAGGCAGGTTAACTGCGAAACCTCTTTCCCACTATGTAGTATTGTTCCCTCTTGAATTCCAACAGGGATCTAGCTGCTTAGATCCACAAAACTCATGTCAGGTAAACTTTGCATGATATAATTGTGACATGCAAGCTTGACACACCCTCCAGTTTCCCTCTAAAAGAGGGTAAGTCAAAATATTATGACAATCTTAATTGTAATTTGATCATACAATATTAAGGTATTGGAATAAACAATATACTATCAATGCACTAGTGAATAACTCAAAATAAATGAATTTCTTATTGCTACAATAGTGCCTCTTGGGATTCTCGGATAAAGCACCTAACTTGCATGGCAAAAGCTTCCTAGAATAGAGTACCTCCTACCTAGAAGTGTGTCCCTTGCTCAAAATATAGAACCTTTCTCTACTGTGCACATTTCTTAAAGATAAATCTATGCATAAAACAGAACTAAGAAAAACACCTAAATTAAGAAAAGTGAGCATCTAAGTCAAACTATAAAAGCATACTAAATATGGTTGTATACAATATTGAGGTATTAAATGGAATAAAAAATCTACTATCAATGCACTAATGAAGAACTCAAAATAAATGAATTTCTTATTGCTACAATAGCGGCTCTTGGGATTTTCAAATAAAGCACCTAACCTGCATGGAAAAAGCTTCCTAGAATAGAGTACCTCCTACCTAGAGGTGTGTCCCCTGCTCAAAATATAGAACCCTTCTCTATTGTGCACTTTTATTAAAGATAAATATATGCATAAAACAGAACTAAGAAAAACACCTAAATTAAGAAAATTGAGCATCTAAGTCAAACTATAAAAGCATACTAAATATGCCTAAAATCGATGCACTTCTTTCATCACTGCTACAACCTCATGGGAAAACTATAATCTACAACATGTATCCCAAGGTAGCATGCATCTACTAAAGGTGCAGACTGAAAGTATCTACTAAGGTGAAGCATTGTTGAAGAAGAAACACCTTCAAAACAAGAAATAGAGTCTAATGTGCATTCAACCCATCTACACACAGGCCAGGGTTGCTACTAGGTACACTTCTCCCCTAAATGGAAACTATAGTGTATTGCTGCTCTACTGAAGGAGAAACACCTTTAGAGAAACACGGATAAAACTGTAACATATATTGTCACTGTGGTATCTGTTGTAGAAGTTCTCATTAATATAGGTAACAATTTTGATAATTGAAAAACCAAAAGGTGAGCTACATAGATCATTTGAAATGATATATTTGAGCATACTTTATTTTTTTTAGGAGTGTTAGTATAGAAAATGCAAGGTAGTTTGTTGCATATTTATGTCATAGACCAAGGATGTGAATAAATACAAAAAATATTAAATAACATGGTACAATTCGATTGCAGGTTCTTTCGAAACAAGAATGGAGTTCTCCTTGTGTAGATTCTAATCTATTGGGTATAGATTTAAATAAGAAGTTTATAGTTATGGGGTTGGAATTGTCTCACGATTCATGGGAAGTCCCAAAGTTGTTCACTAGAAAGAAGTAGGGCTAGTCGTCAGGTTTATGAACGGGAACACCCTATTCATAGGTAGATAACTTCAAATTAGGCAGGAATATTATTTCTCCTCTTCTTGTACGTGTGCGCTTTGAAAAGCTAACCACCTCCAAAGACTCAAGAACAACTCTAGTAAATTTTATAGGTGTGCAACACTTTTGGGAAAACCCATCACTTAATGACAATTGAGCGAGGAATATGTCGAAGGATTCGATCTTTCACTCAGTCATAAAAAGGAAGTTGGGGTATCCAGCATCTTGCCAACAAACTAACTCCAACCATAATGTGAAATCCAGGTTAACTGTGAAACCTCTTTCCCACTTTGTAGTATCGTTGCCTCTTCAATTCCAACAGGTATCTTACTACTTAGATCCACAAAACTTGTCCCAAGTAAACTTTGCATGATACAATTGTGATGTGCAAGCTTGACACACACTCTAGTTTCCCTCTAAAAGAGGGTAAGTCAAAATATTATGACAGGCTTACTTGCAATTTGATCATACATTGTTGAGGTATTGTATGGAATAAACAATATACTATCAATGCACTAATGAAGAACTCAAAATAAATGAATTTCTTGTTGCTACAATAGCGCCACTCTTGGGATTCTCCAAGGAGCCACTAATTTATACACATTTGGAATCTTTGCTTGGCCTGCATAAAGAGTAAGCAATGGTAGTGATCACTCTTTTCCCTCCCATGGAAGATCTATACAGAGTCAACAATAATTTGATTTAAAAGTGAGGTATATGCCCGAAAATAGGAGTCTGACTCTTCAACTCTAATTTAGTGGCAAGGAAATATTCAACTGTAAATGCTTGATCTTCTACAGTGTAAATTTCTAGATAAATGGTTAGCGTAAATATGTCCATTGTCCACATATACCAAAAAACCATGTATGTCTGGACTCTGGTTGTGTGTAAGAGAGGGGAGATCACATAAATAATCCATTATCAAAATAAAATGTTAAAGCACAACATTCTATGAATATTTTTTTTTTAATTTTATTACATACCTTAGAAAGTTTGAAAGGACATAACTGAAGCTTCCCTCTCCTTCCAAACTTCATTAAATATGCCCCTTTTCTAATGCAGATGTGGCCTGCAAAATCACAATCAGAAAATAGAATATGAGAAGTAAGTTTAATGAATTAAAGTAGCTTTGTTATACCTCAAGCAAATGGACTATGAGAAATTGGATTCATTCTCTACAAAAGATGATATAGCAATATCTAGTTACATTTTTAACTGAAACAAAGGTAAATTGGATTCTTGCTTTGGAATAGACGATATAATGAGATCTAATGACATTTTCAACTCAAACAAAGGTAAGCTGAGTAATCTCAAGCTCCAAAATGATGGCATCCAACTTCTCAGTGGAAATTACTATATATATATAGCTAGAGGCTATAACATAAAGATATTTGTTATATGTGAAGATAAAAAAATGAAAGGAATGTGAAATTTTTACCATCAACTATAAGTTCCTTTCAGGGACTAGATCAAACCATAACATTGTTATCAAGATAATCAACTCACCCATTCTAATACACTTCTAGCAGTTTCATGATAAAACTCAAACTCAATAAACTTCAAACAACATAAATTAACCAACAATATGTCTGAGGTTGGTTACCTAAGGATTATATCATAATAAATTATCTTTTGCATCTAACATTGAAAATGATTGTGAAATAAATGAAGGCAAATCAGTGATTATGATGGATGCATGTGACGAAATAAAATAAAAAAAAGACCTTTCTTCTTGCTACTGATGAGCCTTCTAGGGGATTCTTGGATGAAGTTGATCTTGATCTGCTTTCTGAAATCAAAGAGACACTTTCTAGCTACTTTGATTTGACGGACAACAACCCTAATTCTTATGAAAATGAATATGGAAAGCAATAAGCATCAATGAACCGGGTCTTGAAGAAGGTGTCTCAAATTTTAATATGGATAGTATTTTAAATTTCTATAGCTAGCAGAGGGTTTTCCCAGTTGGGTTCCCTAGAAAATTTTGTTTTTTTGCTATAGTGTGACTGTGTTTTATTTATGTTCTATTCCACTACAAATAGGTAGAGATATTTTTTTGTCTTCATGCAACAATTAGTTTCATATTTATTCATTCAAGCATTAGTAGAATTTCAAGGAAATTCTACACAAGGGACAATTAATCTATATTTTCACTTATATATTTTGCAAGTAAAATTCACAACTAAATTTTCATCCAAAATGTTTAGGTTACTAGCAAGTGGTATCACAACATATCTCAAAATTGCAAGGCATAAATCATATTATTCAATAAGGTTGAGACTTGAGATACAAAAATATTCCCAAGTTATGCAAGCAAGAAAACTGCTGATTTTTAGTTCTAAATCTATCCAACCAGAACAAAATTATGCCATTTTCAACACCCTCTAGTCAAAGTTATTCCCTGCCTCATTCAACTCAATTAAGAATATGTCAATCTCATTGAGATTTATTCTTAATTTCATGCTTCTAAGTTATATATTTATGCAACTTAATATATCATTTATGTTAAGTGATTATTCATTAAAAATTATTTAGTCCGTCCAGCGCATCTACCTAATTTTCTGATTAGTTTCTGGGAAGACTCTATCAGACATTTGCAGCAGAAAATAGAAGACTGTTTTAGTACCTAGTGTTATAAAACTCTAATCTGGAAAAAGTATTTTGGGTTGTTTCCCTAAAAATATTTACAAAATTTTCAATCCCAAAGCCATTTCAGGGAGAAATTTAGTATTATTTTTGGAAAATTTGAATGCAACTAAAAGAAATTCTTCCCGTTTGCTCAAAATATTCCACCACCAAATATGAGTGAATTCAGAGAAGTTAAGATTTGGAAATAATTAAATTTCACTTCGCTTTTCTAGGACCATATATGAGTGAATTCACAAAACCTAAGATTTGGATTCTAGAAACACTTAAATTTCACATCATTTATTAGGATTGGAAGTTCCCTAAGATACAAACATTTAGCATTAAGGATCTACTTTGCTTGTTTAAGGACAATGTTGAGTTTATAAAGAGTGATACAAGAATCCTTGTATACATGCCTGACACAGTTCTTTGGTCACAACTAATGAAATTGAACTCCATCAATACATAACAGACAAGGTAGAATGTAAGAGAGCATCTACTTTTCAACATATACTCTGAAAAGAATAAACAACTATACAGTCATATAAAGTTGTCACCACACCAAAGAAGGAATTAAAAACCAAAATAAAAATAGGAAGATGCTTGGATTGTTATGGTTACTCTAACAAAATGTTAAATAGGATCAATATGTTAATATGGAAAATAGTGTAGTTTATTATGATTTATTGAGCCCAAGGGGTTAGCCTAACCGAATGCCTGCCATTAATGTTACTGGGTATTTGGCTAGTTCTGTGCTGGCAGGTGCCCTGTTTGAAATCCCTTGGGTGAGGTGCACTAGTCAATGCCAATGGGTTTACCAAGGATGCCATCCATGAATGTGGGAAAACATCCATTCGAATTCCCCAAAGATTTTTTCTTGGAAAAAATAAAAAAAGGATTTCGTAAAGAGAAATTTGAGGGATTCCCCAGAGCGTTTTTCTTGGAAAGAATAAAAATAGGATTTCCTAAAGAGAAATTTTGTGATGCATACAATGTACATCCAGTAAAATCGACTCTATAGAGACAAACCACAAAATAAGGAAAAATACATATGTTTTTACCTATGTTCCCTCTTTTTCCCTTGTGCCCTGTGAAAAGTGAAAATATGTTACTCTTAAACTTAAAAGAAATGATGAAAAAAATAGTGAATTTTGAACTAGTCCTCGTGTGAAAGAAGACTAAAATTGGGGTGGAAATGTAGTGAGGTTAGAAATGAAATATACCTGGGCGCCATTAATGGATTTAAGAGGTAAAACCTTAACTCGCAACTCTCTTCAATCTCGTTTTCCCTCCCACCCTATGAAAAGTGAAAATATGGTACTCGTAAACTTAAAAGCAAGGATGAAAAAAATAGTGAATTTTGAACCAGAGATCTAAGGTGTGTGTACTCCTCCCTGTATGGAAGAATATTAAAAGTGGGGTGTAAATGCAGCCAGGTTAGAAATGAAACATACCTGGGCGCCATTAATGGATTGAAGATCCAATGGTGGGGGATCTGAGGTGTGCGTACTCCTCCCTGTGTGGAAGAAGACTAAAAGTGGGATGGAAATGCAGCCAGGTTAGAAATGAAACATACTTGGGCGTCATTAATGGATTGAAGATCCAATGGTGGGGTTCGATATCAGTCTGATTTTGGTAAAACCTTAATTCACAACACTCTTCAATCTTGTTTTCCCTCCTGCCCTGTGGAAAGTGAAAATATGCTACTCTTAAACTTAAAAGAAAGGATGAAAAAAATAGTGAATTTTGAACCAGTCCTCGTTGTGTGGAAGAAGACTAAAAGTGGGGTGGAAATGTAGCGAGGTTAGAAATGAAACATACTTGGTGCCATTATTGGATTGAAGGTCTAATGGTGGGGTTTGATATTAGTCTACTATTGGTAAAACTTTAATTCACAACTCTCTTCAATCTCGTTTTCCCTGCCGCTCGGTGAAAAGTGAAAATATGCTACTCGTTAACTTAAAAGCAAGGGTAAAAAAATAGTGAATTTTGAACCAGAGATCTGAGGTGTGTGTACTCCTTCCTATGTGGAAGAAGACTAAAAGTGGGGTGTAAATGCAACGAGGTTAGAAATGAAACATACCTGGGCACCATTAATGGATTGTAGATCTAATGGTGGGGTTCAATATCAATATACTATTGGAAAAACCTTAATTCACAACTCTCTTCAATCTCGTTTTCCCTCCTGCCCTGTGAAAAGTGAAAATATGCTACCAGTTTTCCCTCCATCCACCTTATGAACAGTGAAAATTTAATTCACAACTCTCTCCAATCTCGTTTTCCCTCCAGCCCTCTGAAAAGTTAAAATATCTACTAGTTTTCCCTCCTCCCTATGAAAAGTGAAACTATACTACTTGTTTTAGAAAGTAAATGAAGATTGGAATTAGGAGGGCTTTGTTACATCAAAATTAAGGCTGAATTTTTTCAAAAATGATAAAATTTCCCTCCCTAAAATACAATAAATACAATATTTATAGAGTATAGAGTAGATGTGTAGGTGTAACGTAAGTATGTAAACAATTCTAAATATGGGCTTAGTTAAAGAATAATAGTGATAATAATAAAAGTCAAAAGTATGGGGCCGAGTGGAAAAATCTAAATGTTGGATCAATTAATAATAAAAATAATAAAATTCAATTTGTTATATTTTGATTTTGTTATTTACTTGTGAATAGGTTTTATTGCTATACCATGAGCCAATACCATGGCTTATCAATACCTCAAGCCCAAAAACCATAACTTATTTCACAACCACAATATCTTATAACAATATGACAAGATTATTAACCATGGATATTCACCCCCACTTTATAGTGGATATTATTAACTTGTAAAAGATTGGTTTTGTTATAATACCATGGGCCAATACTATGGCTTATCAATACCACATGCTCTAAAAACATAACTTATTTCACAATCAAAATATTTTATAACGATATGAAGATATTCTTAACCATGGATATTCATTCTCACCTTACCATGGATATTATTAACTTGGAAATAGACTTTGTTACAATACCATGGGCCAATACCATGGCTTATCAATATCACATGCCCGAAAACATAACTTATTTCAAAATCAAAATATTTATAAGAATATGACAAGATTCTTAATCATGGATATTCACCCTTGCTTTGTCATTGATATTATGAACTTGTGAATAGGCTTTGCTACAATAGCATGGGCTAATACCATGGCTTATCAATATCACATGCCAAAAAATCATATCTTATTTCACAATCTAAATATTTTATAACAATATGACAAGATTCTTAACCCTAAACCCTAAACCCCCACTTTATCATGGATATTATTAACTTGTAAATAGGCTTTGTTACAATGCCATGGGCCAATATCATGCCTTATCAATACCATATGCCCAAAGACCATAACTTATTTCACAATAAAAATATTTGATTTTTATTTAATTTTATAACATTTTTTATTTGAAGCTAATAGGAAAAGGGTTGTAATTAGTTTTGAGATATATATAAACCCTCTATCCTCACAACTACTAAAATTATTCCCATATAAATTAAATTAAGGTTTTAATAAAATTAAAAATGAGAATACTTTTGTATTTAAAGATGTGAAATTTATATAATACAAATATTAGTAAGAACCAACATAGATCTATCTTAACTAAGGATCCAAGTGATGAGAGAGAGAGAGTGATGGGGGGAGACAAAGAGGAGGTAGGAAGAGAGAGAGGGGGGTGAAAGAAGAAGAGAGTGGGGGAGAGAGATATGGAGTTGGAGGGGGAGAGAAAGGGAGGAAAGAAATAAGGCATAGGGAGATAGAGGTGGAGAGAGAGGGAGGATATAACTAAGGCATACAAAGATAGAGGTGGAGAGAGAGAGGGAGTGACAAGGGATAGATGTATAGAGAGAGAGGGAGAGAAGAGAGGAGAGGAGAGAGAGAATAGGTGGGGATAAAGATAGGGAGGGAAGGGAAAGAGAGAGAGAGGGAGGCACAAAGATGGAGGGGGGGGAGAGAGAGAGAGAGAGAGATATGGTAAGTGGATTAAATATACTAGGTGGGTGCAAACAAGAGAGAGTATATGGTAAGTGGATTAAATAGTTAAAACAAATGTTAATTAAGGAGAAAGTTACAAAAATCTAACAAATAGGGTAGGGTTGGGATATTACTATTTTGGGACATCTAAAGTTGAAGGTACATTTTATGGAGGTGTAGTCTAAGCCCTTGGGTGTAGGGCACATACTATGGGTATGTTGGACTTTTGGTGTGTGTTAGTGGTGTCAACTAGTGGTGGAACGTCCAACCAATGAGTAGGCAAAGTTTTTCATTTACAAGGTTGGCATCAATCGAGTATTTTCCCTCTTTACCCAACTCTAAGATGAGGAATGTGCATAATGGACTTATTATTGTAACAAATTGAAAATATTTGATTATCTTTAAGTTCAAGGGCTTGAAGTGGCTACCTCAACCTACAAATATTTAAATGAACTATGTGCTTTTCAGTTAAACTCTTGTGGTCAAGGAGCTGCAAAAGAGGAAGGTCTTATGTATATTTTTAAGGGATTGTAATGACCCTCGTATTGTGGTAGATATGTAGATATGATGCTAATGGTCCTGATCTTAGTACATTCACGTATATAATGTAAATATTTTCCTATCACCTTGCATTATGTACATATGATAAATATTTTGTGGTTACCCTGATGTACATGTTGAATTTCCACTTGCATGATTATGGGAAACACTTCTTAGTTATCCTTGTGTACATGGGGAAGATCATAATTACTCTATGTGATAAAAACACCTAGTAGTATTTTCACACTGAACACTATACAATAAACTTAAACCTAATATCTTAGTGAAGGACAAATAACTAGCTAGAATCTGGAAGGGTTCTTGGATTGACTGTCAGTGAAACTCATTGCAGTTAGGTGTGTCAATATATGGTGAGTGTTAGTGAGTGGTAGGGAAACACAAGGGAGCACTAGGTCAAAATGCATGGAAATGAATGAATAAGAGTGTGTGACAGGGAGTGTCAATGAGTTCCAGGTTTGATAAGAGGGGAGTGACATGGTATGCTAAGCAGTGCTAAGTCATTCTAGCGTGCCAAAGTGACATGCAGCTAATATGTGCTAGGTTCCAAGGTGTGTCAAATAGTGCTAGGAAGTGTTAGGGAGTGTTATGGAAACACAAGGGAGCACTAGGTGAAAATAATGCATGCAAATCAATGATTAAGAGTTTGTGACAGGAAGTGTCAGTGATTTCAGGGTGTGCTAAGGAGGGAGCATCAAGGTATGCTAGGCAGTGCAAAGCCATTCTATAGGTCAAGGAAACATGACAAGATGTGCTAGGTGATAAGGTGTGCCAATGCATGCCAGGGATAGTTATGGAGTGTCAGGGAAAAACAAGGGAGCACTAGTTTCAAGTGCATGGAAATGAATGAATAAGAGTGCGTGATAAGGATTGTCAGTGAATTCTAGGTGTGCTAAGGAGGGAGTGACAAGGTATGCTAGGTAGTTCCAAGGAATGCTAGAGTGCCAAGGGGACATGCCAAGATGTTACAAGTCCTAGGGTGTGCCAATGTTTATCAAGGAGTTCCATGAGAACACAAGGGAGAACTAGTTCAAATTGCATGGAAATGAATAGATAAGAGTGTGTGATAAGGATTGTCAACAAGTTCCAATTGTGTTAAGGAGGGAGTGACAAGGGTATATGCTAGGCAGTGCCAAGGAATGCTAGATTGTCAGGGCATGTTAGAGAGTGGTAGGGTCTGTCTGGGAGTGGAAAATCATGCTAAGGAATGCAGGGGATGATAATGTGTTCCATGTAGTACCAATGGATTGTTGGGTAGAAATTTTGAATAATAAACACTTATTCACAGAGATTATCCTGATTATACACTATTGCGTAATACATGCATAATACATAACCTCCTCTATGTTGATCATCAATTTAGCAGCATTAAAAACAATGAAACATCAATCGCATGCGCACATTAACACAGTATGTAACCCGGGGAAAGCATACAGCTTAAAACCCCACACTATCTGTATATTATAATAATAGAGAACATGTAACAATACATAGTACAATATTCCTCACAAGTACTCAATACTATCTCCACTTGTTACACACAAACTAGCTCAGATCTGAAGCCTCAAATCTCCTCCACTATTTGCCTACCTCCACTGCGCAATCTTGCAAGAGAATCAATCACTCTATGAAATCAAATTCCTTTGGTTATACTACGCAAGCCTCATGGGCAATCTCCATCCATTGCATGTGCAAATCTCATGCACAACTATAGTCACAAATGATTGCAATCTCAACCTCTAACACCTGTCTCCACTGAACTGTACATGCACTGAGTTAACTGATATATTCCTCAGTTGCTTTATGAGTTAACAATTAGTGAATTAATTAATATTTAATTCACACAACTCATCACTAGTTTATTAATTAGTTAGACTAAAATACAACTAGTTCAACCAAGTCAAACTGAACACAACTCCATCAACTCCACAATCAACTCCACCAAACTCAACCACATGAGTTCTAACTGAAGTCTTGCATGCAATAGCTCAAATGACCCACAAGAAAAGCATATTTTCTTTTGACAGCTGCATGTGCCACATCTGTAGCTCAAACTGAAGTGCTCCAAGAGGATAAGATAATGTTTATAGTCCAAATATTATTATGAGACAATAATATTTGATTGTTCTATTTTTAGCCTGGCAGTCTAAAAATAGAAACCTGCCCATATGTCTAAAAATAGAAGTCCATCTATTTTTACCAACATGACCAATCATCCACAAATAGCATCCTGCAACTCATAAACCATGATCCATATGTCTAAAAATATACATGTTCTAAAAATAGACTTTGCGCCAAAAATAGCCTGCGGGCCCACTTAGTGAAGGCGACTCCTTTCCACTAAGCTCCATCATCTTGTTGCATTTTTGACACTCCCTCTCAACAAGATATGGATTATCAGCAACCCCTATCCTGCCTCGGTGATATTTGAATTTTCTCCTGGTGAGCGCCTTCATCAAGATATCAGCATCTTGATCTTGCGTTGGAATGTATGAAAGTAACATGACTCTCCACTGCACAGAATCTCTAATATGATGGTACCTGATGTTAATGTGCTTGGATCTATCATGAAATACTAGATTAGCCAAGAGTTTAATGCAACTCTGGTTATCACAATAAATCACTGTAGGCTCCAAGTGAGAACCGAACAGCCTGACTAGGATCTTCCTCATCCATATAGCCTCACATGCAGCCAAACTTGCTGCCACATACTCGGCCTCTACTGAACTGAGTGCCACAGATCTCTGCTTCTTGCTGTACCAAGAAACTGTTGTCGACCCAATACTGAAGACCCCTCCTGATGTGCTCTTTCTATCCATTGGGCTCCCTGCCCAATCTGCATCCATGAAGCCACATAGCTTCACCTCATCCTCCTGTGTGTACCACAATCCATATCCCAATGTGCCTTTGAGATAACACAATACATGCTTGCCTGCCTTCCAGAAGAGCTTGGTTGGCTTAACCATAGCTTGTGAAAGCTGGTTAATGACATAGCATATATCGGGTCATGTATTGACCAGATACATAAGTGACCCCACCAACTGTCGATAAGTAGTGCCATCCACTACCTCTGCCGAAGTAGCATCCTCCTTCCTCCAACCTCCAGGAAGAGAAGTATCAACAAGCTTGCAAGCATGCATGTTGAACTTCTCCAGTATCTCTCGAGCATACTTACCCTAAGAAACAAATAGTCCATCATTGCGCTGCCAAATTCCCAATCCCAGGAAATAATGAAGGAGGCCCAAGTCCTTCATCTCAAACTCCTTAGAAAGATCATCCTTGCATGAAAGTATCAACAGCTCATCACCTATTAGAATCAAACCATCTACATAAAGTACAATGATAAGAAACTTACCCTCCACCACAATCTGGTATAGGTTAGGATCCGCCTCACTCTTGGAGAATCCAAGTCTGGTGAAATAACTATCTATCTGTGTGTACCAAGCACGTGGTGCTTTTTTCAACCCATATAGCACTCTCTTGAGCCTGCACACATGCGACTCACTCCTGAGGATCTCGAAACCTTCGGGCTGCTCTATGTACACCTCCTCCTCAATGACTCCGTTGAGGAACGCAGTCTCCACATCCATATGATGAATGTGCCACCCCATCTGTGCTGAGAGAGTGAGAATCATCCGTATGGAAGAATACCTTGTGACAGGTGCAAAGGTCTCCTTATAATCGATCCCCTCTATCTATGAAAAGCCTTGGGAAACAAATCTTTCCTTGTACTTCTCCACACTCCCGTCAGCTACCTGCTTAACTTTGTAGATCCATCTCGAACCCACCACTTATTTCCCTTCCGGTCTTGGGACAATCTCCCATGCACTATTTCTCACAATCGAATCATACTCTTCCACCATGGCATCTACCCATGTAGGATCCTCCACAGCGTCCTCGAAAGAGGATGGCTCAGTCACAACACATTTGCTCACAAGAGCCATGTATCCAGTGTACCGATCAGGTGACTGTCTCTGCCTGCGTTGAGCTATAGGTGGTCCTACAACCTTCTCTGCATCTTGAGCCACTTGCTCAGCTTCTGTCAAGTGCTTTCGCCCTCTGATGGTTGGCGCTACATGAGTGGCCTCTTCCACTCCATGAACTTCGTCTTGTTGTTGATCCACGTCCTGAAGCTCATCTTTAGGAACTAATAGCTCCTCATATGCATGCAAGTCTAGCTCCCTCTCAGGCGAACACTTCATGGCTTTCTCCTCCTGAAATTTTATATCCTGTTGCACAACAGTCTTGCCACTGTCTGACAAATACACACGATAGTTGTGGGGCATATTAGTGTACCCCACAAATATCCCAACCTCTGCGGTCGGCTCCAACTTCTTCCTGGCATCCTTTGTCACATGCATGTAAACATTAGTACCAAAAATCCTCAAATGAGAAATATCATGCCTCTTACCAAAATAAGCCTCCTCGGGTGTACTCATGCCAAGTATCCTATGAGGACAACGGTTCTGCACATATACTGCAGTATTGCATGCTTCCGCCCACAAGTGAAGGGGTATGCCCTGATCATGCAACATCGCCCTTGCAACACCCATGATTGTTCTGTTCTTCCGCTCAGCAACCTCGTTCTGTTGTGGGTTATGGGGAGCTATGAGCTCTCTTCGAATCCCTTCTGCACTGCAAAAGCCCTTGAACTCGCCAGATATGTATTCACCACCATTATCGCTCCTAAGAGCCTTCACCTTCTTCCCCGACTCCTTCTCGACCAGTGCTTTGAACTCATAGAACTTTGAGTATGTCTCGCCCTTCTTCTGCATGAAGAAGATCCAACACTTTTGAGAGAAATCATCAACAAATATCATATAATACATGTGCTTTTCTGTCAAAGCTACTGAGAAAGGTCCACACATGTCTATGTGAATTCTCTCAAGGATCGTCATGGCATGACTATCCTTCTCGTGAAAGGTGGGTTTCACAAACTTTCCCAAAGTACACCCCTTGCACTGATCTGACTATGCAAGAGTGCGTTTAGGAAGCCCAGTAGTGATCTGCTGCAGTATCCTCAAGGCTTCATGGTGAAGGTGACCCAATCTCTTGTGCCACAGCTCGCCATCATCCCGGCTCACCAATCCTTTTGCCTTGCATGCCATTACTGTGCAACCATCTACATGCAACTGATAAAGGTTCCTCACTCAAACCCCTATCTTCTAGGTTTCTCCAGTTGTCTTACTGCCCAGGAAAGCCTTTCCCTCGCTGAAAACAACATCATATCCCTTGTCTTCTAACATCGCCACAGAGATAAGATTCTTCTTCAATCCTGGAACATGCATCACTTCCTTCAAAACGAAGGGTTTACCAGACTCCCTCTCAAAAGAAATGGTACCGATACCGATCGCACTGTATCTACCATCATTGCCCATCTCGATGTGCACTCCAAGATCTTTCTCCTCCAGATCATAAAACAAATCTCGATCTCCTGTCATGTGAAAAGACGCACCACTGTCCAAGAACCATACCGATCCCATCACACTTGATACCAAGAATGCGATCAATGAAAAATCAAGCTCAAACTGCGAGGTTAGAGCCTCTCCTATTACAAATCCAGCAGCTTTCTTGTTGTTCTTCTTCTTCTATGGACAATTTGTGGCATAGTGTTCATGCTGGTGACAGTGAAAGCACTTCACCTTGGACATGTCCTGCTTCTTGACTTTTGCATTGGAATGAGAAGCTTTCTTGCTCTTCCCCTTCTTTTCTTTGGAAGCCAAAGCGCAATTTTCTTCATCAGTTGCCTTTGATGAAGATCCATCCCTGGTATTCCGCCTGATATCCTCCTGCACAAGATCTGACCAAAGTCTCCCCCATCCTGGAAATTTCTCCTGACCATTGACAGAGTCCTAATAGGAATTCCAACTCTTCGGAAGACCAAGGAGAGCCAAGCTCACCAAGTCCTCATCATCGACAGTCACCCCCACACTTCCTAGCTCATCCCTGCACTAAGTGAACTTCGTGAGATACTTGGGCATACTGTCTCCCTTCTCGTATTTAATGTTTCTTAGTTTATCTTTGAGCACCAGCTTCCTATGATCACTCTTTCTTTGGAATATATCTTTCAACGCTTTCCACATCAAGTATGGAGAAGCCTTTCCATGCAGGTTTGACACAATGTGCTCCTTCACGCCCTCCAATAGAATCCTTCAACACTTTGTTGTCTTCTTTTACCAAACCTCAGCTTCAACAGCATCAGTAGGCTTTGGGACCTCAGCCTCTATGAACTCCTTCAGCCCATTATCATCTAACACGGCCTCCATCCTATCCTTCCATGCAATATAGTTTGAGCTGCCCTGAAGAGCATACTCCAATCGCAATCTTTTGAAAGACATTGCAATGTTGACACCAAGAAAACACTGCTGCAAATTCGAATTCCACCAGCTCCAAACTCAACTGCCTATGATCTATAATTCGTGAGAACAAATTATTTCTCGTTCAAAGATTCACTGTATGGGCTTTTACTGGATATCTCACCTACTAAAGGAAGGATGAATCCAGAGGCTACTTGGCCTGATTACAGACTCTGCCTAAAGAAATAAAATGTAAACACTTTCTAAACAATAGATCTGATGATCAACCCCTCTGATACCATGTATAAATTTTGAATAATAAACACTTATTCATAGAGATTTCTTGATTATACACTATTGTGGAATACATGCATAATACATAACCTCCTCTATGTTGATCATCAATTTAGCAGCATTAAAAACAATGAAACATCAATCGCATGCGCACATTAACACAGTATGTAACTCGGGGAAAGCATACAGCTGAAAACCCCACACTATCTATATATTATAATGATAGAGAACATGTAACAATACATAGTACAATACTCCTCACAAGTACTCAGTACTATCTCCACCTGTTACACACAAACTAGCTCAGATCTGAAGCCTCAAATATCCTCCACTGTTTGTCTGCCTCCACTGTGCAATCTTGCAAGAGAATCAATCACTCTGTGAAATCAAATTCCTTTGGTTATACTACACAAGCCTCATGGGAAATCTCCATCCATTGCATGTGCAAATCTCATGCACAACTATAGTCACAACTGATAGCAATCTCAACCTCTAACACCTGTCTCCACTGAACTCTACATGCACTGAGTTAACTGATGTATTCTTCAGTTGCTTTATGAGTTAATAATTAGTGAATTAATTAATATTTAATTCGCACAACTCATCACTAGTGTATTCTTTAGTTAGACTAAAATACAACTAGTTCAACCAAGTCAAACTGAACACAACTCCATCAACTCCACAATCAACTCCACCAAACTCAACCACATGAGTTCTAACTGAAGTCCTGCATGCAATAGCTCAACTGACCCACAAGAAAAGTGTATTTCCTTTTGACAGCTACATGTGCCACATCTGTAGCTCAAACTGAAGTGCTCCAAGAGGATAAGATAATGTTTATAGTCCAAATATTATTATGAGACAATAATATTCGACTGTTCTATTTTTGTCTTGGTATTCTAAAAATAGAAGTCCATCTATTTTCACCAACAGGACCAGTCATCCACAAATAGCATCATGCAACTCATAGACCATGATCCATATGTCTAAAAATAGACTTTGCGCCAAAAATAGCCTGCGGGCCCACTTAGTGAAGGCGACTCTTTTCCACTAAGCACCATCATCTTGTTTCATTTTCAACATGTTGTACATGCCAGATGTTATGGCATGTGAAGATGTAAACTATGTTTCTTAGTTGTTTTATGGGCACTATTGGATGTGAGCCTTGACTTGGTAACTTGTTAAGTAAGATGAGTTAATATTGGACATGAGAAGCCTAAGATGATTTATAGTCCATTAGGGGAAGAAGGCATAGTCTAGTTGTAGTAAATGTAACTTGGTAAAGTTGTTGTAGTCAAGGCGGGACTTGTTTGGGTTCCTAAGTCTACAAGAAGATAAGGGTAGTTATGAGGGAATGATAATTAAGGAGTGCCATGGCATGCGAAGGAATGAAAAGGCATTCTGACATATGCCATATAGTGTTAATGCATGTCAAGGAGTGTTTGGGAGTGTCAGGGAATCATAAGGGAGAACTAGGTCAAAGTGCATGGAAATGAATGAATAAGAGATTATGCCAGGGAGTGTCAGTGAATTCTAGGTGTCACATGGATGCAGTGTGTTAGGAGAATTTCATATTAGGTCTTGTAGAAGGAAAGCCTACAATTGTGATAAGAGGATGGGAAAAGCCGTTTGAGACAAAGGGAGACTTTGGTCTAAGCACAACACTATTTTTCAATGACTTGGTTGGGTTCCCAAGTCACAAAAAAAGTAATGTTATCTATGAGGGCATGAAAACTCGGGAGTGCGAAGGTGTGAAGGAAATTTTAGGAAGTGCTAACACATGTTATAAAGTTCCAAGGAATGTTAGGCATGTCAAGACATGCCAAGTTCTAAGGCATGCCAATGTGTGCTAGGTTCTAGGATGTGGCACCAACACACGCTAGGGATTGCGAAGGAAACACAAGGGAGGACTCGTTTCAATTACATGTAAATGAATTAAGTGTGATAGGGAGTGTTAACAAGTTATAGGTGTGCTAAGGGAGTGAAAAGATATGATAAGCACTGCCAATAGATGATAGAGTGCTAGGAAATCATACTAATATGTGACAAGTGCCATGGTGTGCCAATGCGTGCCAGGGAGTGTTAGGGAGTGTTAGGGAAACACAAGGGAGCACTAGGTCATAATGCATGGAAATGAAGGAATAAGAGTGTGTGGAATGGAGCGTTAGTGAGTTCCAAGTGTGTTAAGGAGTAGTTACAAGGCATTCTTGGCAATGCTAAGGAATGTTCGAGTTCTAGGGTGACATGCGATCAAGATGTGCCAACGCGTGTAAGGAAGTGTTAGTTGGGAGTGCCAGGGAAACACAAGGGAGAAATATGTCAAAATGAATGGAAATGAACAAATAAGAGTTTGGGATTAGAAGTTTTAGTGAGTTTTAGGTGTGCTAAGGACAAATTGACAAGGTATGCTAGGCAGTGTTAAGGCATGCTAGAGGCTAGGGTGACATGCCAAGATGTCATAGGTACTAGGGTGTAAGAACGTGTGTCAAGGAGGGATAAGGAGTGCTAGGGAAACACAAGGGAGAACTAGGTAAAAAATCATGGAAATGAATGAATAAGAGTTTGCGACCGAGAGTGTCAGCGATGTCTAAGTGTGCTATGGAGAGAGTGACAAGGTATACTATGTAGTGCCAAGGAATGCTAGAGTGTTAAGGCGGTTGGCCAAGATGTGTTAGGTGCTAGGGTGAGCTAGGGAGTGTTAGGGGGTGTCAAGGAAACATAAGGAAGCACTAGTTCAAAATGCATGGAAATTAACGAATAAGAGTGCGTGAGAGTGAGTTTCAATGAGTTCTAGCCGTGTTAAGGAGGGGGTGACAAGGTTATATGCTAGGAAATGCCAAGGTATGCTAAACTACCAAGGAATGTCTAAAAGTGCCGCGGTATGCTAGGGAGTGTCAAAGCATGCTAAGGAATGTAGGGGGTGTTAACGCATGCCACATAGTGCCAAAGCATTCTAAGACATGTCAGGTGTTATGGCATGTCAAGATGTAAATTGTGTTGCTTAATTGTTTTAGACGAAGGTTGGATGTGATGAGCCTTGTCTTGGTAACTTGTTAAGTGGGATGAGTGAGATTGTACGTTAGTAACCTAAGATGAGTTACAAGTAGTTCTTAGGTGAACAAGGCATATGTTGAATTTCCATCACACATGAGAATCGGGGTTTGGCCTTAGAATTTTTTATGTGAACACACTCAAGTGCCACAACACATCTACTATGCCGAACGAAAGCTGCCATGAAATAAAAGGTAATGGATTGAATGCACATAGTTTAGGGTCTCCACATATTCATATGTTAATGCTTATTATTTTGATATACAATAGCCATTTATATGTCTGGTGTAAGACTCCTTTGGGGGTTTCTATCCAACAACAACATCTCAGTGGTAAAAGGTGTACTGTCAGAGGTTTCTCCATCAAAAATAGCAGCCAAAAGAGACCTTACTATGCACACAGATGAATAATTAAGAATATTGTTATCTATGAGTGCTGATGTGGAGGTATGGGACAAAATTACATAGGAAATGAACCTTTTTGTTCAACCAATCAAGATCTAAAAAGGAAAATGTGTGATTATATATACATGTGTGATAATATTTGGAGAAATGCCAACCTAACCCACAAATTTGTTGACATTTTGCTGGAGTTGACCTATAATTGTTCCTAAATTTAATAAACATGTAAAATAGGACTGACTTTTCAATACAAAATATAAATTGATAGGAACATGGCCAAATTGTGAAAGTGTAAAAATTGGTATGGTTTAAAGGGATCGATCCCTTTGAAAAGTCTTAAATGTGGTAATGAAGTTTGAGCCTCGTTCTAGAACCCCTTTGGGCATCCATCGTAGGAATTGGTGTAGGATGCAACACTTCAAAATAATTTTTGTAGCAGTGATGTCAACACTTGTATAGTGACATGGGGTTGAAGTTGGCCTGTCAAAGATCATTGGTCTACTTTGGAACTTCTCTAGGGTGATGCCTTAGATTATTTGGAGTACGAGGGCATGATTTGATATTTAGTTTGCATTGAAGAAGCTTTGGAGGCTAGATAATGCATAAAAACCCCTTGTTCTGAATAGGGAAGCACATGCCACTAAAGAAAGTAACAACAAGTACAAAGATTTGAAACTCAAATCACGTCACTATTTATTACTCTTTGAAACAAGAAATAACTAAAAATTTGAAACACTACTATTCACTTTTCCTTAAGTCTAGAAGGTACAATGGATCTGGAAACATGTACAACAATGTCTCAACTTTCTTAACTCCTAATCCAAATGCACCTTCCTTGCATGGCTAGATAAGAAAATTGAAGTCTACCCCTAGTGAATATGATATGAGATATGCAAACATTCTTCCTTGGCTAAGGCTGAGAATTAATAACTAGGTAAGTGCTCTTTTTAACTGTGCATTCAAAAACTAAATAAAGCAAAGAGTTTCACTACTCCAAGTGCTAGAAATGAATCCACTGCCTAAGGTAAGTGCTTTGCCCAGAACAAGATATTAAGGACTCAGAAACTTTGTTGCTTCCTTCAAGAGAGGTGTATGCCAAACAGAACTAAGCTATCATGCACTATCCTCCAAATTCATTCACCTTTAACAGAAATATTGTGCCCAAAAAAAGACAAGAGACCAATATCCAATAGAATTTGCTGACTAGCCAGAGACCCTTGTGCTCAAACAACAAGATAATAAGGGAATGTCAACTAGGGTGGAATATTTCACCACCGAAATTGACAAGAGATAGAAGGGGTAAAAAACTATCATACCTAATGCTCAAGAAAAAATGAATTAATCCACACTTGGTGATCCAAAATGAATTCAATCCTTATTTATTTTAAGATTTTCCAGAGGGGTTTCATATTCTTAAGTGATTGAGTAAACCTTACTCCAAACCCCAAATTTGGGTTTTTTAAGCCCAGTTTCCCCAAAAATTTCCCAACAATGGTATTTTTGGGTTTTCCTCCCTTTATGGAGGACTATAGTCTATGGGGACAGATAGGATATTACATCCCATTCATCCTCAATTTGTAGAGGACGCTACATGGCACCTAATAAAAGAAACAATGCTTTAGTTTAGGAGGTAATAACTAAATGTTTATTTCTTTCCACATAGGAAATACATCTTGCAAATATGATCATGGGGTAAAAATACTACAAAAGGCCTAAATCTTACTAGCATTTTCATAGTCCAAGAATAAAAACCCTTTTAGGTGAAACAAGGTCAGTACCACATACTACAAGCACAAATGACAAATTCAAAAACAATATACTTATTCAATCAAAGAATGACGAATCATGTTAGTGCACTTTAAATTTAATAGCTCTTGAGTTGCAGTGTCAATCAAAATTTCTTAGGTTGGATTATAGTTAAGTACTCAATGTTGTTTTGGGTCCAATTTAGGGAAAAGGAGGAGCTCCTGGTGACAATGGGATGATCAAGATTTTCAGAAGGATAATTTTCAACATACAAGCCATTCATTCTAGTGGAGGAGATATAGAGAAGCCTTTGGTAATGACCTTTCCAAGATCAATTTGGAGGAAAATCCATTTTCAAAGCTTAAACATAGTTCTAGATTCAAGCAAGAGTGGTCATTTTTCAAAACAATTATTAATTCCCAAGAAATTGGAGCCAAGCTGACATGTTGACCATTTATTCTTCTACTCGACAAGGAAGCATTTATGAAAAGTCCTTGGCCCTTTGATCCAGTATTTGATGTAAATCTCTTGATTAGAAATGTAATAAGAGCTATAATTTATATTAAGGAAAAGGGAAAAGTAGAGGGCCAATTAATAATTATCTCTAAAAAATTCTCAATATAATCCTAACATATTTGAAATGGAAAAAGGATAACTCCATGGTTATTTTCTTACTTTAGAAACTTTGCTAATTTCCATGATTGAAGCATGTATTCATGCCTTGAAAGAAGCTCACAAATGCTTTTGATATTGGTTGAAGCAAAGAAAATGTGCAAAGTTGCACTCACATAGAGGTATGGAAAAAAAGTATATGGAGCTTGTTGTCCCAAACTCCAAATAAAGAATGGAAAAAAGGTGAAAAAACAAATTCGAAAGGTATGTGTAGCTTTTGTCATGCAGAGGTAGGTGTTAACTCCAACTCTACAATGAAGGCTTTGCAACGCAAGTGACACAAAGGTTTGCATGCAGAACTTTGGATTAAAAGGAGTGGAGCTTGATGTTACATGTCCACTATTACCCCACTTTCTATATGAGTTACAGGAGATAAAAATAATGAGATATGGGAGATACAAAGTAGATACTATTGTTATTCAAATTTAATAAAAAATATTACTATGTCTTCCTTGACATAAAAGAAACATCTTCCATAAAACAATTTCTCCATGGACCTGATTTAAAATGAATCTCTTCCATTCACGCGCCCAACCGCAAATAGAAACGATCCCGATGGGCCAATTTCAGTTTAGAAAATTCACAATTACTTTCAATTGTAAGATCTCCTATTTTCAGTTCATATTTCAGTTACTAGCAGTGAAATATGGCTCGTTGATCAATTGCGATTAATCACAAGTCAGAATCTGCTCACTCTCCAACTGCTCTGATATAAATATTTGCGACTCAAACTCACATTGACCAAGTTTAACTCATGGTCAATGAAAGTTTGACTTGAGACTTGTTGATTAAAGAAGATTCCTATGATTGATTCCAATTTATTCGATTTTTAGCCTTGACTCGACAAGCATGAGTTTTTCAAGTTTAGGTATGTCGCATTGCTAAAAACTAAACATTATTCGTTCCAAAATTTATTTCTCATTTCTCAGGCCCAAAACTCATACGTCAATAGCTTCAGTAATCAATCACTACTCACTATTACACAGTCTAGACTCAATATCGTGGAACCGCCAAGGTGAGCCTAAGTCCACACTCCATATCGGGCAGTCACCAATGTGTGCTCTATCCATACTCCATATCGACCCTTGGGTAGTCACGAGTCACCTTTAGCATGTGTTACTTGTAGGATTAGCCACTTCACTATTCAACAATCGAGGTACATTGGCACTTGGCTTAAATAATAGGTATATTAGTATATTGAAGATTCAATGTCGTTTTAAATGGCAAGTTTCAAGTTTCACTGTTCAGCAATTGAATTTTTGGCGTATTCCTTTGGTTATGAATTTTCAACCCTATAAATGGGGCTTGAATAGATTTTTAAAATGCACTAAGAAATGGTTTCATACCAACCATTGACCAAGTCATCAAGCATTGCTTCCTTGGTCGATGTCTTGCCGACTTCAAAGGCTTCAACCATGCATTACTTTGGGTATCTTTGTTCTTCCAGAATCTGTTATTGATGTATTGGTTCAGTTGTCTTATGCTAAACGAACTTGAAAATTCAAGATTACAATGCAATATATGTTGATAATATTTCCTTTAGGTAGCATTTCCTCATACATACCTAATTGTGTTTCAAGGTCATAATGATATATTAGGTCGAAATGTGCTTGTGTTGCTGGACAAACTCCTCTTTGATCCTTAACAAAACCTCATATCCTTTAAAACCAACCCTCTTTTTTGCGAAGTTATATATGGAATTTTTTATTTTAATTTTTTATTGTATTTTACAAGAGCCAAATTAAATAGAAGGCACAAGTCCAAATATAAATAGAAGACGCAATTTAAACACAATTCCAAAACAACAAAAATGCTGAGGGAGAAGGACTTTGCTTGGGCGTATTGTGACAAGATTCTTGGAGAACCTAAGCTCATTTGTAAATTTTTCAAAGTGAAATGTAGTGGAGGAATGTATAGATTCAAGGACCACCTTGTACAAATACCCAACCGTGATATAGGTCTCTACAAAAACGTTGACGAAAATATAAAACACCAAGCAACCTTGGCCAGTGATATGTTGAGCCAGCATAATGCAAAGAAAGAAAAGAAAAAATAAGAAATAGGAACTCCTGGAGTTGACAATTTTTCTTCCACTACCCCATTGTCATCTCCCTCTGTTGAATCCTCAATGTAGTTCCCATGTTTCCCGCACATGCCTCCAAGTCCAAGTCAAAATCAAGGCCAAATGAATCCTCCTACAGTCAACATTGAATGTGGAAACATAAACACCTTTTTCTCTCCCCACACAAAACTCAGTTCCCAACCTACCTTGGATACCACTGGTTGGAAAAAAAAATCCATAGTCAGGCAAGGAAGGGCATTGCTAACTTTTGGTACTATTTTGACATACTTTTCCACTGTGAAGTCCTTATTGGCAAGCTATGATTGATGTAGTAGTTGTTGCAGGTCCAGGGTTCAAATATCCTTCATTAGAGAGAATTAGGAAAAATTTTCTATTATAAAGTGTTGAAGATGCCATGCTTGTGCTATCCGAGTTTCGTTCATCATGGATAGAAATAGGGTGCACAATCATGAGTGATGGATGGACAGATAAGAGGAATAAAATTTTAATAAATCTCCTTTTATCTTATCTAGTAGGTACAATGTTTATCAAATTAGTGGATGCCTTAGACAAGGTTAAGGCTGCACAACTTATTTGTGAAATGATGGAGGAAGTCGTTCAAGAAGTGGGAGAACAACATGTTATACAAATTTTCACCGACAATGCAACAAATTATATGCCTACTAGTAGACTTTTTGAGATTAGGCACCCCACTATTTTTTGGACCTATTGTGTTGCCCATTGTATAGATTTCATGCTTGAGGACATTGGTAAGCTTCATTGGATACATGAGGTTGTGGACAAGGAAAAATCCATAACCAAATACCTATACAACCACATTATTATCCTAAACACCATGAGAAAATACACTAAAGATAAAGAAATTGTTTGACCTGCAGTGACTAGATTTGCAACAAATTTCATATCTTTGCAATTTGTGGTTCAACAAAAGATAAATATGAAGAGGATCTCCTTGGGACCTGAGAGGATGGCATTTAAACGTTCTAAGATCCTTGAAGGAATTGAAGTTGTTGCACTTGTGTTTAATGACGTTTTCTGGAAAGATGTTGAAGAGATTATTGCTGTGATGGAGTCCCTTGTTTGAGTTCTCAGGTACTTCAAGTCTTTTAAATTTTTCATGTTTTAAATTTCATTTCTAGCTTCTTTTTATTTTCAATGTTTCATATTAATTTAAATTTGAAAGCTTGAACTTTCAGGATGGTTGATGGTGACAAACCCGTAATGGGTTACATTTATGAGGTCATGGATCTCGCAAAGGAGGCCATCAAAAGAAGATATAGGTATGAGGAGACAAAGTATATGACTCTTTGGGACATTATTGATGCACATCGGGATAGGAAATTGCATTCCCCCTTACATGCTGCTAGGTACTTCTTAAACCCATAGTATTTTTATGATAAGAGAAAATTTAATGAGGATGGGGAGGTTCACAGAGGACTTATGACATGCATGGAAAGGTGCTTCCCTAATCCAAAATTTCAAAGTTGTGTCTTTTCCCAGCTATAGGATTATAGAGCACCACCTAAATTATTTTCCTATACCATTGTTATACAAAAAAGGTCTAAGGTGTTGCTAGGTACCCTTTAAGGCTTGAAGGCTTTATCAGTTCATTAAATTTGTTTAAACTTTATTTTGTATGTTAAATGTCTTATTAAATTTTGTTTTCTTTTTAAGTTTTTACTATTTAGTATTTAGTATGTCTACTCACGAACCCTTGCCACTTTCTAGGTATTTGGTGACAAAACTTTTGTAGTGATACACTAGATTTGAAGAGATTTTCCATTCGAATATTAAACCAAGTATGCAGTGCTTCAGGTTGTTAGTGCAACTAGAGAATGTTTGAGAAAATACATAATTTCTAAGAAGCACAGTCGATTGACACAAAAGCACTTAAATGACCTTGTATTTTTCCATTACAATCTACAACTTCGCAATAAGAAAATACTAGGTGAGAGCTTGAATTTGAAGGTTTCATAATCTGATTTGGAATTGAAAGTTTAAACTTTAAAGTTCAAAGTCAAACTTAAATTCACATTTCCATGTCTCATGATAATGATAGGTTTGGATCAGTCACCAATAGACCTTGAAGAGATAGATTTGCAAACTACAAATGCAGCAGATTGGGTCCAATTAGAGGAGGCTCCTCTTTTAAGCCTACATGACTTGAAGAACTTTGAGAGTCAAGCAAGCGGAGGAGTGGGAGGAATCACTTCTAGTTCTCACTCTTAAGAGTCTTAGACTCTTAATTAATGATTTTTTCTAATTAGTATGTAGTTGTTTGTAAACTTTTAGAAGCAATTGCTTCTAGTTCTATGTAGTCACTAGTTAGGAGTCATGACTTAGTACTTTGGATCATGTTTGGACTCATAACATATATGAGATGCTTATTCATTCATGATATTTTGGACATCTATTGATATTATGAATTTTTTGGACATGGCTTTACTGAATATCAATGAAAAATGTTTTTTTTTTTAATTCAATATATGTGTATATTTTTATTGATTGAATTCACTAATTTTTTCCTTATTTTTTTTCTGATTTTTCCCTAATATCATTAAAACTCTTACCTCTTTTGCCTCACCGATTTATTGTCTATTCCAAGTCTAGTAACATTGGTTTAATTCTTCACTTATGAGTGCTAAGGTGTGTTAGAGAGTGCGAATGCATTCTAAGGAGCACTAGGACAACACAAGGGAGCACTAGGTCAAAATGCATGGAAGTGAATGAATATGAGGGTGTGTTGGGGAGTGTCAATCAGTGCTAGTTTTCATGCCAAGGATGGAGTGACAACGTATGCGAAGAATGGGTAAGGCATGCCAGGAAATATCAGGGAATTTCAAGAAGTGCTAGAGTGTGCTAACATATGCCAAATAGTGCTAAGGCATTCTAGGTGCTAGGACATGTTAGGATGTGCAGGGTGCTAGAGTATGCCAATATGCATTAAGGAGTTTCAAGGCAACAAAAGGAATAACCAAGCTAAAATGGAAGGAAATGAACACATAAGAGGGTTAATAAGTCAGGACTTTATCTTTTTCAAAAGGGGCATGCTAGGCACACTAATAATATGTTCCAATACATGCCAAGTTCCAATGTGTGCCAAGTGCTATTTTTTGTCAATGCAATATTATGCCAAGGATTTTCAAGGCATGCTAGCAACTACAGGGAATGCCAACACATGATAGGGGAGTGCTATGCTATGATATGGCATGCCAGCATGTGCTTTGGCATTCTACTCATAGCAAAATGTTCTAGGTACAAAGATGTTCCAAGACATACGAGGTGCCAAGGAATGTTAGTGTATTGTTCCAAAGCATGTTAAGGTGTGCCAAGAGTGTTGAGGAGTGCTACGTCTCTCTCATTAATAGAATTGACAGAGCTTGATTATGTATTAAATAATATAGTTCCTACACACACTAGTAGAACTTTATTTAAAGGAAATTTGCTAAATACTAAACCTAATAGAGATTAATCATGTGTTGACTCATAGGAAGACTATATTCTTATGACTTGAGGGAAATGATACACACTAATTACTTCTTAAAAAATTGACTAGCTATTATAACCACTATGACCTTGGACACATAATGAAAAATACTCCACAACAATGGTATTAAATCATTATATTTTGACAAAAAGTATAGTAACAGGTACATAGCATCATCAAAAACTCATTGGAATGATCAATGATGATGAACATTTTTTGACCATCACTAAAAGTAACTAAAAAGAGCATTCATGAGGGTCAATAAAAGATCGTCACTAGAAGTGTCACCAAAGAGAGAATTAGTGATGGTCCTTTAACAACCCTCACCAAAAGTGTCACCAAAGAGAGAATTAGTGATGGGACATTAACAACCCTCACCAAAAGTGTCATTGAAAATGGCTTTGGTGACAAACCTTAAAGGACCATCACTATATACACTCACAACAATGATTTTTTAAAGACCGTCACCATATGCGACATTGGTGATGGACCTTAAAGGTTTGTCACATGCATGAAGCATTATCAAAAACTCATTGGAATGATAAATGATGACAAAATTTTATTGACCATCACCATGAGTAACCAAAAACATCATTGGTGATGGTTAATAAAATATCGTCACTAGAAGTGTCACCAAAGAGAGAATTAGTGATGTGCTTTTAACAACCCTCACCAAAAGTGTCACCAAAGAGATAATTAGTGATGGGCCTTTAATGACCCTCACCAAAAGTGTCATTGAAAATGGCTTTGGTGACAAACCATAAAGGAACATCACTATATACACTTACAACAACGCTTTTTTAAAGATCGTCACCATATGCGACATTGGTGATGGACCTTAAAGGTCCATGACAAGCATGACCCTCACCAATGACCCATTTTCTTGTAGTATGAGAAGAAACAGAGGAATATTTTGCACTTAGAATGCACTAAGACTTGACACTTCGCTCCTTTTGGCAGCTAGTGTTAGTGTGTCTAGTATGCCCCTATTGGAAAAGGTAAATTGATGACTTATTAACCCTCTTATGTTTTCATTTCCATGTAGTTTAACTTGTTTCTCCATTTTGTTGCATTGACAGTCCCTAGCACGCATTGGGACACCCTTGCACATCTTGGTATGCCTTAGCACTTGGCACATCTTAGGATGTTTGAAATGCCTTCATACTATCTGTCACATGTTAGCATGCCCTAACATTCCCTAGCACGCCTTGGAACTCATGCTCTCACAGCTAGCTAGCCTCAATTTTTTTCACAACTTAGGAACCCAATCAACTCATTGGCTACTATAGTTCTTATGATATTGGTCTGCTTCAGCCGCAACAACTTGACCAATTACACCTACTCTAAGTAGAGTATGCCTTGTTCACCTAAGAATTGCCTATAACTCATCTTAGGCCACACATGTCCAAGATCAAATTCTCCCACTTAACTAGTTATGAAGACAAGGATAACATCTAGCCATGGCCATAAAACAACTAAGAAGCATCAATGACTTTAGGCTTCTGTGATCCATATCAATTTTGAGAAGAATCTTCGGCGAAAATCACATAGAGATATTTTTGTCGACGTGTTTCGAACCAACCAGTGTGGTTCATTGTCAGGACAAGTTGAATGAGTAGATCTTGCTATGAAATATAAATAGATCGGGCAGAATATCCAATGACCAAATTTCCAGATCAGGTAACGGCTAAAATGATAACAACTAGATTTGACCAGGAAACGGCTAGTTTGACTATGAAGGGTATAAACATAATTTATTCAAATAAGTTAATTCGGTTATTAATTTTCTTATTAAAATAAACATAAATGGACAATTTTATAATTATAAATATATATTAGAATAAGTGAGTTAATATACTATAATCATAAAATAATTAAAATAATAGAGAATAGTTAATTATATTTTAAATAAAATATAAGTTAAAGGGACATTTAAATCTTAATTTAAATTAAGTAAATAAATAAATTAGTTATCAAAGATGTTATATAAATATTAGTTAGTTGTATAAGTTAAAAATAGAATAATCTATAAATAGTTAATTCTAATTTTAAAATATAAGCTAAAAGGACATATATTTATAAATATGTATTAAAATAAATAGATTAGTTTCATATTCATAGTCAAAGAGTATCTCGATATAAAAATATTAGAGAATTACAATATTAATTAATAGTTTATTAAGGGTAAAAATTAGTATATTAGTTTTAAATTAACTATAAAAAAAAAGAAAGAAGAAGAAATAAACTAAAATAAAATAAAATAAAATATTAATTTTAATTAAATTGTCAAAGAGTTTAAATGTATAAATATTAGAGAATTCAAGTATTAGAAAAAATTTAATATATCTATATATATATATATATATATATATATATATATATATATATAATAGCCAAATGGTTTAAATATATAAATACTAGAGAATTCAAGTATTAGAAAAAAATTACCATATTTAAAAAATAAAAATAAAAATAAATAAATAAATTACTTAAGGGAGAAAATGACTAGGAGGAGAGGGTTGGGAACCAGCGACTACTGATCTTCCAGTCATCCTCTCTATTG
Source organism: Pinus tabuliformis (assembly GCA_031772625.1). Classification (NCBI taxonomy): domain Eukaryota; kingdom Viridiplantae; phylum Streptophyta; class Pinopsida; order Pinales; family Pinaceae; genus Pinus; species Pinus tabuliformis. The sequence goes on along the minus strand of CM062806.1, from coordinate 704,239,463 downwards.
AGATTGTTCGGCCTTTTTTCAATCTCAAGGGCTTCCCTAAATTTCCGGTGATGGAAATGTGACACTCTAGCAATCACACTAGCTTCTTTGATGCAGGCATGATGATTGGTTTTCTCGACATACTCTGCTAAAGCGCAAGACTTGGTTCTCATATGCTTCAGGTCAGTTACATGCTCACTAATCCTTTTGTTAATGGAGCAACCACTTTGGTTCTCATATGCTCGAGGTCAGATACGTGCTCACTAATCCTTTGGTTAATGGAGCAACCACTTTGGTTCTCATATGCTCGAGGTCAGATACGTGCTCACTAATCCTTTGGTTAATGGAGCGACCACTCTCACCAATATAGGCCGAACAATCTCAATAGAGAGGATGGCTGGAAGATCAGTAGTTGTTGGGTCCTGGCCCTATCCTCCTAGTCGTTTTCTCCCTTAAGTATATGTGTATATTTTAAATATGGTAAATTTTTTCTAATACTTAAATTCTCTAGTATTTATATATTTAAACTCTTTGACTATTAAATTAAAATTAAAATTATTATTATTATTATTATTATTATTATTATTATTTTTAAATATTGTAAATTTTTTCTAATACTTAAATTGTCTAATATTTATACATTTAAATTCTTTGAATATTTAAGTAAAATTAATATTTTATTTTATTTTATTTCTTCTTTTTTCTTTTATAATTAATTTAAAACTAATATACTATTTTTTACCTCTAATAAACTATTAATTAATATTGTAATTCTCTAATATTTTTATATCAAGATACTCTTTGACTATGAATATGAAACTAATCTATTTATTTTAATATATATTTATAAATATATGTCCTTTTAGCTTATATTTTAAAATTAGAATTAACTATTTATAGATTATTTTATTTTTAACTTATACAACTAACTAATATTTATATAACATCTTTGATAACTAATCAATTTATTTATTTAATTTAAATTAAGATGTAAATGTCCCTTTAACTGATATTTTAATTAAAATATAATTATCTTATATTTTATTTAAAATATAATTAACTATTCTCTATTATTTTAATTATTTTGTGATTATAGTATATTAACTCGCTTATTCTAATATATATTTATAATTATAAAATTGTCCATTTATGTTTATTTTAATAAGAGAATTAATAACCAAATTAACTTATTTGAATAAATTATGTTTATACCCTTCATAGTCAAACTAGCCGTTTCCTAGCCAAATCTAACTGTTATCATTTTAGCCGTTACCTGATCTAGAAATTTGGTCATTGGATATTCTGCCCGATCTATTTATAATGCACAGCAAGATCTACTCATTCAACTTGTCCTGACGATGAACCACACTGGTTAGATCGAAACGTGTCAAAAAAAATATCTCTATGTGATTTTCGCTGAGGATTCTTCTCAAAACTAGGAAATATTTCACATGTATGTCAATTTGATATAAACAATATATAATTAACTTAGAGTTTTCAAGAACCACAACATGCACAAGACACACAAGATATAACTTGACACAACTCGAGTGCCCCAAAACCTATACACAACAATGTACAATATGTAATTATCTAGAATATTTTAAAACATGAGCATGCTGCCAAAGTGTGCCACATCTCATATAAAAATAATAGCTAAAGGAAAAATATTGTTGTGCCCAACATAAAGTCTCCCTTTGCCTAAAATTTTTATGTGAATCCCATTATGACAACTGTAGGTTTTCCTCATGCAAATCCTATTCTAAACTTATCCTAACACACTTCGTCCTTGGCACACTTGAATTCACTGACACTCCCTGACACACACTCTTATTCAATCCTTTCCATGCATTTTGACCTAGTTCTCCCTTGTCATGCCCCGACAATCCCTAACACTCCCCAACATGCATTGAAATTTTCCCGCATCTGTTAGCATGTCGTGACCCTCCCTAGCTATCATGCCCTCACAACTACCCTTACTTAATATGCAACTTGGGAACCCAACCAAGTCCTTGCTTGAATACAGGAGCCTGACTAAGTTATGGTTACTGCAACTAGACTATGTTGTTGAAGTTTGTAGCTTTGGAGGTAATCCACAAGCCCACTGAGATGGGTTTGTGTGAGTTTGGTCACAAAAGCATTTGTGGGCAAAGAACCCAAGTGAAGGGGTTTTGGACACAAGATGGGGTTTAAATCTAAAAGAAAATTAAAAAGGAAAATTAATATTTCCTAAGGTCTAAGTGGATAAAACTCATAAGTTATAGAGGGCTCCTAATAGGCATAGGAAAAGCTATTTAAGGAGGTCTTAGGAGGAAAGGAAGGAAATTGAGAGAAAAGGATATCATTTGATCAAGGAGGCCAGAAGATATGTAGTCCTCAAGTAGGCCGAGTTAGAAGGCTGAGTAAGGGTTGCTAAAGGGAGGCTATGATCATCCACCAAGAGTAATATCATCATGTGAGGGTTCACAACAATACATCATACCTTAATAGGTTTGAAATAGGAAGTAGGATGGCATATTGTTGGTTCTCTTCTCACTGATCGAGCTCAAGAGAGGTTGCTCATGAAAAACTGGGCATGTGATTCTTGTGGTGTCTCTGTGTGAAGGCTGCATCAAATTATGAAATAACATAAAGGGTTGAGACCATGTCTTGTGGTGGTTAGTAGGCTGCAAGGTCTGTGATAAATACCAACACAAATGGAGGAGGGCTTGCACTAAAATTTAGGTCCAGAACAGAAGTAGTCACATGCATAATCTTGACTGAGGTAACCCTAGTTTGAGGGTCGTAGAGATCTAAAGTTCATGTCAAGATTCAGTGAAAGAAATTCATAGAATCTATGGATCCATATGAGCTAGGCCAAGTCTCTTATGGAGGCAAGAGTTTTTGTGTTTTCTATGGGTAGATAAGGTTTGTTCTAAGGAAACTAGAACATAAGTATAATGCCCTATTTAGGGTGGTTTCCTAGCATGTTTATTCCATACAGTATGCAGAAGAAATGTGCCATATGAAGGATGGATTGACACGAAGAGGAGTTGCTTTTGGTGGACTATCCATAGAGTTTTGGAAGAATATATGAAGTAACCTATAAACAATAAGTCAATGGGTTTTTAGTGGCTGATTTGTGACCCTAGTTTAGTCATCTACAAATTATTAGAAGGATGATAAGAGGAATAGTTAAAATATGTTCATAGATTGGACAACAAAGAAATTGCTACACAAGAACAATGATTTTGAGAGGACACAAATCATTGTGAGGTGGTAGATTTGAATATCCCTAGATGAGGGTAGTGTTGTGGGCCCTATATCAGTAAAATAATTTACTATGGTTGGGAAAATTGATGGAAGTCCAAGTATATTTGGATGGTTATTAGGTGACTTTCAAAGAAGATCTCTAAGTCCTATACTTGTGAAGGACAACAAGAGTGGTAGAATGGAAAGTGTATTGGGCCTAAGGATGTGCATACATGGAAGGACTAAAGTGGGCTAGCCAACTAGCGTTAGTTCATGGTATTTCAAAGGATTGATTCAGTGAGAAGAAGGGCACCCTTCATAGACCTAGACTTTTGATATTGGAGCAGTAGTATGGAAAAGGTGGGAATACTAAAGATATGTTCAGAAATGGAGTTGTGAATGGTTTATCAATAGCCCTAAGTGTTGCATACCTTGAAGGACAAAGGAGGAAACTAGAGGGAAAATTTTTGTGAGCCGATTTCAGTAATCTAAAGGAGTTGAGTTCATTGATATAGGAATATTGAGGAGTTGCAGAATGGGAGGCAAGATAACCTACCAGATGTGTTCAGGACATGTGGAATGGAAGGGTTATGTGTGGCCACCATCAATAAGTAGGTCAATTGTTGTCTTGTTAATGATAGATTGGTTATCAAAGGGCTAACACAAAAACCTAGTTGTATTCCTTGTATCATTGTGATTGTAAAGGGCCACGATCCTTGGTATGGGAGCTCTAGCCTGTTGTATTATAGTTTGTAATATAATGTAGAAGGGTTTGAAAAAGTTAAAAAATTTCATGTGCACTAGTTTTATTCCCTGATGTGTGTAGATTTCATTCTACATTAAAGTAAATGTGTTGTGGCACTTGAGTTTTCTTGCATAAAAGACTCTAATAACAAACCCACATTATCATGTGTTGTGGAAATTCAACATATGCTTTGCTCACCTAAGAACTACCTATAACTCATCTTAGGCTCCTCATGTCTAATCTCAACTCACCCCACGTAACAAGTTACCAAGACAAGGCTCAAATCCAACTGTGGCAGTAAAACAGCTAAGCAACATAATTTACACCTTGACATGCCATATCACCTGGCACGTCTTAGAATGCCTTGGAACAATGTGGAACATGTTAGAATCCCCTACATTTCTTGGCATGTTTTGGCACTCCCTAGCACACACTACCACTCCCTGAATTTCCTTGACACTGTAGCATGCCTTGGAATTTCCTAGCATATAACCTTGTCACTCCCTCTTTAGCACACCTGAAACTCACTAGCACTCCCTATTATACTCTCTTATTCATTCATTTCCATGCATGTTTAGCTACTTCTCCCTTATATTTCCATTGCACTCCCTAACACTCCTTGTCGTGCATTGACCCACCCTAGCACTTGGCACATCTTGGTATGTCACCCTAACACTCTAGAATTCCTTGGAACTATCAAGCATACCTTTTCACTCCCTCGTTAGCACACTTACAACTTGCTGACACTCCTTGTCACACACTCTTATTCATTCATTTCCATTCATTTGAAACTGGTGCTCGTTTTTCTTTCCCTGGCTCTCCCAAACACTCCCTAACATGCATTGTCACACCTTGGCACCTGGCACATCTTGGCATGTTTCCCTGACCTCTAGCATACATTATCATTGCCTAACATACCTTGTCACTCCCTCCGTAGAACACCCAAAACTCACTGACATTTCCTATCACAAACTCTTATTCATTCATTTCCATGCATTAACTTGACCTAGTTCTCCCTTTTGTTTCTCTTGCACTCCCTAACACTTCCTAGCACGTGTTGGCATACCCTGACACCCGAGATATCTTGGTCGCATGTTGCCCTAGCACTATATCATGCATTATCATCTCCTAGGATACCATGTCCGCCCTCCTTATCACACCTAGAACTCACTAACGCTCCCTGTAACACACTCTTATTCATTCATTTCCATGCATTTTGACCTGGTGCTCCCTTGAGTTTCCATGGCATTGACTAACACTTCGTAACACACATTGGCATGCCTTGACACTTGGCACATCTTTGCATGCTTCCCTAACACTCTGGCATGCCTTGGCACTACCAAGCATACCTTGTCACTCCCTCCTTAGCACACTTTGAACTTGCTAACACTCCCTATCACACAATCTTATTCATTCATTTCCATGCAATTAAAACTAGTGCTCCCTTGTGTTTCCTTGTCACTCCCTAACACTCCTTATCATGCGTTTGTGCCACACCCTAGAACTTAGCACATCTTGGCATACCTTGGCATTCATAAAATTCCTTGGAACTATCTAGAATTTGTTAGCAGTTCTTGGTATTCCCCAACACACCTTGGCATTCCCTAGTTATCATGCCCTTATATGTAGCCTTATTTGTTTTTCAATTTGGGAACCAACCACGTCATTGAAAAATTAGTGTTGTGCCTAGCCCAAAGTCTCCCTTTGTTTAAAACTACTTTTCTCCAACCCATTATTCCAATCGTAGACTTACCTCTTGTAAGTCCTATTCTAAAATTATCCCAACACACTTCATCCTTGGGACACCTAGAATTCACTGATACTTGTTGGTAAAGACTCTTATTCATTCATTTCCATGCATTTGACCTAGTTCTCATTTGTGATGCCCTGAAACTCCACAACACTCCTTGGCATGCATTGACATTATCTAGCATTTGTTAGCATGCATTTTCATTCCTTAACATGCCCTGAAACTCCTTAGCTATCATGCCCTCACAAATACCCTTACTTTTTTTGCAACTTGGGAACCCAACCAAATGCTTCCTTGACTACAACAACTTGACCAAGTTACAGTTACTATAACTAGACTATTCCTTGTTCACCTAAGAACTTCCTATAACTCATCTTAGGCTACTCATGTTGAATCTTAAATCATAAAACTTAACAAGTTATGAATACAAGGATTACATTCAATCATAGTTCTAAAACAACTAAGAAACAGAGTTTACATCTGAACATGCAATAACACCTGGCACGTCTAACAATACCTTGGCACTATGTTGCACGCATTAGCATCCCTTTCATTCCATGGTAGGCTTTGGCACTCCTTAACACATACTAGCACCCCCTGACACCTAACACACATCAAACTCATTAACACCCCCCATCACACTCTTATTCATTCATTTCCATGCATTTGAAACTAGTGTTCCCTTTTTTTTCCCTGGAACTCAGCCCTTGCACACCCTAGAATGCATGGGTGGCACACCCTATCTCCTAGCACATCTCGGCATACCTTAGAGCTTGACATGTCTTGGGATTCCTAACATGCATCGGAACTATCTAGCATGTGTTACTACATCATGGCATTCCTTGGAACACCTCGGCACTCCCTAGCTAGCATGCCCTCATAGATAGCCTTTTTTTGCGACTTGAGAACCCAACCAAGTCATTGGAAAAACAATGTTGTGCCGAACCCAAAGTCTCCATTTCTCTAAAATTTCTTTGTCCATGCCTTATCACAACCATAAGATTGCCTCCTGCAAATCCTATTATGAAATTATCCTAAAACACTTCATGCATGGGACACCTAGAATTCACTGATAGTCCTTAGAACACACTCTTATTCATTCATTTCCAAGAATTTTGACCTGGTTCTCCCATGTGTTCCCTTGTCACTCCTTAACACTCCTCAACATGCATTGACATTGTCTGACATATGTTAGCACACCTTTTCATTCCTTGGCAAGCCATGACACTCCTTAGCTATCATGCCCTCACAACCACCCTTACCTTTTTTGGGACTTAGGAACCCAACCAAGTCCTACCTCAACTACAACAACTTAACCAAGTTACAGCTACTACAACTAGACTATGCCTTGCTTACCTAAGAAATACCTATAACTAATATTAGGCTACTCATATCCAATCTCAACTCATCCCACTTAACAAGTTAGAAAGTCAAGACTCACGTACAACTATGGCCATAAAACAACTAAGAAACATAGTTTACATATTTACATGCCATAACCCCTGCACATCTAACAATCCCTCTGCACTATGTGGCACATGTTAACATCCCCTTCATTCCTTGGCGGACTTTGGCACCCCCTAGCACACCCTAGCACTCCCTGAAATGCCCTAGAACTCTAGCATGCCTTCAAACTACCTAACATGCCTTGGCACTACCTAACATGTAACCTTGTCACTCCTTCCTTAACACACTTGGAACTCGCTATTGCACACTATTATCCGTTAATTTCCATGCATTTTTAACTAGTTATCCCTTGTGTTTCC